>CM057456.1:1511377500-1512736250 GCA_016271365.2 Neoceratodus forsteri
TCATTTCACAACCTCTGTGCATGACAAGTTTATTAGGGCCTAATTGCTCAAATTGAGCAAAGGTTTCCAAGCACAGAACTTTTGGATGCGTTCAGTATCTTGACCCCAGCATGATACAGGAAGTTGATATTGAAGAGTTGGAAGGGTATGGTAGTGATAGCCGTTGAGATTATTCTAGGTCAGTATGCTACTGTTGTGGATGTAGATGCTTCTGCACTTGAATGGGCTTCTCTGCGTAGTCTCATGTTCACGGAAAAGATGGCCTCTAAGACTATTTCTGATGTGCTGCACGCTCTAACTACTAAGTATGTAGACCTGTATCCAAACATATCTACTTTGGCAGAGCTGGCAATGATAATACCCATGTCAACTGCAGATTGTGAGGAGGGTTTTCTGCATTGAATCGAATAAAAGCATGAGAGCAGGAAATAGATTAAGTGCCAGTGTGCTACATGCACTTATGCTTATCTCAACTGAGGGCCCTGATGTTGACAGTTTCCTTATTTGGAAGCTGCAGCTCATTGGGCAGGACTGCGAAACCGAAGATTAGATCTTGGCATTGCAGGCACTAGTAAAGAGTTGTAGTATGGCCTCACCAAAATGTTAAGACTCTCACAAACTGTTGCCTGGCCTGCAACTAGAATGCAGAGGTTCTCCAGTATGTTTTATCACACTTTTCTTTTGCTACTGCATACTACAGAGGCCTCCAGATCATCATATTACTCTTATTTCTTGTTTCTTATGCATTTATTGCATCCCGACTGACTCCGCCCACCAGTAGCTCCGCCCCCTGGTGACCCCACCCCTGCGGCTCCTCCCCTTACCACTGCTCTATATTTTCACGCAATGTGGAACACTGTATATTGTATCCTCTTTAACTCATTGTATGTAAAGCACTTATAAATTGTTATCTTGGTAAGTTTCTGCATGTCTGTACTCTCCTGGGTCGTGCCTGAAAATAGTCATTTTATGGCTAGTGCACTTACCCCGGTTAACAAAAGCTAAATAAAAATGGAGCTGCTGCATAACTTTAATGTTCTTATAAATCCAAAGTGTATCCCTGATGATTCCAAGATAATGGACCATGGACTGCAGGAACTGAAGTATGTTTCCATTTATTTCCAAGAGACAACTTTCAAAGAAGAAACAATGCCAGCACTTACTGACCAAGAAAGGGTTGAGAAAGATTACGGACTATTCAAACTTGTTCTCAAAATAAAAAAAGGACAGTTTGCTCAGCAGTGTCTGCCAAGACTTATTTGAGATTTAGAAAAAGAATCAGCATTTAAATAGCACTTTTCATACACAATGTATCCCAAAGCACTTTACTAGCAATGTTTGACCTGTTGTGAAGTGACTGAATATGGAGTGATGGCCATATCGCACATCAACACCCACACACAGGCTGGACAATTGCATGAACCAGCTTTATAAGAATGGGAATATTGGCCAGGACACCAGGAATGTCCCCTACTCTTTGCGAAGAGTGCCATGGGTTCTTTTACTTCCACCTGGACACCCACCAGGACAGCCCCAGGAGGGGTAGAAGGGACTTCAGTTGGATGGCACACTCCAACAGTACAGCACCATCCCCCCTAATACTGCACTCAGGTGCCAGCGTTTAGGTAGGAGTCCAGTCCCAGTGTGGGATGAGAACCCACAACCTTCTGGTCCAAAGGCAGATGTGCTACCAACTAAGCCACACTGACACCTCTATTCAGATGTACTCCCAGATTTGGTGACAATGGCCAAGATTTTACTTGTATCACCTGTTACATCAGTGGTATATGAAAGAGGATTTTCTGTGTAAAACAAAATAAAAACAAAAGACAGAAGTTCTCTAAAGACTAACACTGTGAGCAAACTCATGTGGATAGCCCAAGAAGGAACTAAAGCTGAAGACTATGACCCTCTTCCAGCACTTAAAAAATTTAAGGCCATTAGACTGCACAGAAAATAATGTTTTAAAATTGTCTTAAACTGTGACTTTTTTAGTTTCAGACCCAGAGACACTTAGGCACAGAAGAGTACAAAAGTATTTGGTTCCAATTTATAAAAGGGGGGGGGGGTGGCCATAACAAGTAATAGCCCCATTCTGCTCTTATCTCACAACACCATGGATATTTGGTGGGAGGGAAGAATATAGCTAATAAGTACACTAACCCCATTCTGCTTTTTCCACAATCTGTCAACAGTGGCTTCTTTTCTCATCAAGAACCAAACATAACTTAAAAGTGCAGGAGAGCCAATATGTAAGGAGAAGTTATAAGCAAAAAGGCGTTAGGAGAAATCCTGGGCAGGAGGGCATAAGGAGAAGTTATGCCCGGCCAGAATGTCATGCCATGAAAAAAGTACAAAGAAAAACAAGACCAGACCACACAACCACCAGATGTAGACTGCCACTGTCTTAACCTGACAGACTGGGCGAGGGGGGGGGTGCAGTTTCAGCCAGTAAAAGTTTTTTTGGCATTTTGTGACTGACCATATTGCTATTGTTTATCCACCAATGAGTTACGGCGCCTTCTTGTAAATGACACTTTGCAACCCCTGCTGAGAAAAATAAACACTGTATGACTAAAAACTATTGTCATATCTGCATTCCTGACTCAGGAATTGCCTGAACTGTATAAAAAAAAAAAAAAGGGTATCAAACAAGCTAGAAAAACTGGAGTAGCAGTTTCGCACGTGAAAGTGCTACTCAAGTGTGGATATGCATAGCACTTGATGGCGATAAGCAAAATGTTAAAACATATTAAGGTTTTGTTCATGCAGTCAGCTGCGTCATGGTTTCACTAAAAATGGTTAGCAGTCTACTGCTATGCATTTCTGAAAATGGTTAGCATTACTCCCTTGTTTGCGTAGCATTTTGCTGTGCTATACCAGCTATTTAATACCCTGAAAAACAAATGAGTAAAATAAACACACAAAGGGAAATTTACTTATCCAGACACGTTCTATTCATTTCAATGGGGAACCCCAAAAATCTCACAGGGACACCACAATTTGAGCTCAGGACCCCCATTTTTTCCAGAAAGTCCAGGGTTCCCAAACATAAAATCCCACCAAGAGTCGTGAAAACTAATATACATTAGTATTACAGTTGTCACCCCCAACATAGCTGTTTCTCGGACCAGTCTCATCAAGTGGCACCACCCCAGTCCAGTCACCTACCTCCTCGCGGACTTACTGGTTATCCACCCCTTGCCCAGGACCACAGTGTAGCAAATGGCCCCCATGTCACTTGTGCAAGAGCCTGCAGGAGGTGCTAGCATGGACTGCCGGCATTTGCCTCCTGCCACCCGAGTCTTCTCCACGGGGTGCCAGTGTGCAATGATGCTGCTGCGCACAGACATGCATGCAGGACAGGCATCATGCTGCTGCCGACCATGCTGCCAACTGATCTCCACCTGTCTGCAATCACGCAGCAAGAGCATCCCCTCCACCGCAGGAAGAACGGTCCCTGGGACATTCAGTCCTTCCTCCCTCAGATAGCCGCGTGCAATTCCCTAATGCAGGTCACTGGTGTAGCAAGGGGCAGCACTACTGCTGCGCCACTTAGTCATTACTTATTACTACATATGCTTACTACCTGTAACTTCAAGTTTTGATTGTCACATTATCAAATTTTTAGTAGCATATTTTGTACAAAATATCACGATATACTGATTATCACGATAATCTGCAGCATTTCTAATTTTAGGAAAACTAGGGACAAAATCAGACTGATGAAGGTGGAGAAGTGGGAATCATGGTCCTGCCTGAAAAGGGACACACTACCAGAGCAGCAAGTTAAGATGGTTTCCTATGCTATATTGCAGCATATCACAGCAGCTGAAGAACCCCCCCCCCCCCGACCACAGCTGGATGAAGCCTTGCTCCCTCCTAGGTCCCACACTCCACAGACAAGGCACCTCAGTGTCTGGACTGTGGTCGGGTGGGGGGAGGGGGTTGTCCACCATCTCTGACTCCTCCATGGGGGGCGGCGGGGGGGGGGAATCCATGATACACCCCACAAAGAGGTAGTGATGGTGAGAGACAAAGCTAGAAGGACCAGGTGCAGGTCGACGACAAGCGGGCATAAACAAATGATGACAAAAAATACTGGAGTATTTAATCTGATAAAAGCAGCATTCTGTATGTAAAAAGCAGATGCAAGTCTCCATCTACATTATAAAAGATAAAGCTAAACTACCTGTTGACATTTTGGGGCTGCCTGTAAACTGGAGTACAGTATGTGCAGTTTAACAAACATTAATTGTATTCTCCAACTCCAAGTAACTAATTTTTTTTTTTTTAAGTTGTTTAACTAGGAGTAGCACTCTAAGCTGAAAGCTTTTTTTTTTTTTTTTTTTTTTTTTTTTACAGGTGCAACCTGGGAACACAGGGAAGTTAAGTGACTTACTCAGGGTCACAGTATGCAAGTGGAAGCTGTGGGATTCAAACCCAGGTCTGGTCTGCTGAATGTCACCAGATTGCAGCTCAGAGCCTTAAACCATAACATAGAAACATAGAATTTGACAGCAGATAAGGACTGCTTGGCCCACCCAGTCTGCCCATTTCCCTACCTAATGGATAAGCTGCAGATCCTAGTTAACCAGCAGCCTACTTCTTCCTACCCCCACCCCCTAGAATTGCCTTATGACTGTCCCATGCATGCTTGAATTCTACCACTGTTTTTGACTCCACAACCTCCTCCGGAAGGCCATTCCATGCATCCACAACCCTCTCTGTGAAAAAATACTTCCTTAAATTACCTCTGAGCCCCCATCTTCAAATTGTGCCCCCTTGTTCTTGAACACCTCTTTTTTTGAAAGATGCTACCCTCTTGGACTTTGTTGATTCCCTTGAGGTACTTGAAAGTTTCTATCATGTCCCCACTCTCCTTCCTTTCCTCGAGGCTATACATATTAAGCTCCTTAAGTCTCTCTTCATATGTCTTCCAGTGCAGACCCTGCAACATTTTAGTTGCCCTCCTCTGGACAGCTTCCATCCTGTCTATGTCTTTGCGGAGATTGGGTCTCCAGAACTGCACGCAGTACTCCAGATGGGGTCTCACCAACTGTCTGTACAGAGGATAATAACTTCCTGTTTTCTACTGGTGATGCCTCTCCTATGCATCCCAGTATCCCCAACCCTCCTTGCTGCCCTCTCACATTGCTTGCCCACCTTTAGGTCATCTGATATGACTACCCCAGGTCCCTTTCCATTTTTGTTGTTGTTAGTATCTCACCCCCCATTGTGTACTCTTCCCCTGGGTTTTTGTTTCCCAGGTGCATTACCTTGCACTTCTTAGCATTGAATCTAAGCTGCCATACATTTGACCATTCCTCTAACCTTGCCAAGTCCCTTCTCATCCTTTCCACCCCACCTTGTGCATCAACTCTGTTGCAGATCTTTGTGTCATCTGCAAAGAGACATACTTTCCTTCCAGTCCCTCTGCAATGTAAACATAAAGACACTGAAGAGGACCGGTCCTAATACTGAACCCTGCGGTACCCCACTAGTAACCCCCCTTTCTTCAGAGTGGACTCCATTTACTATTACTCTCTGTGTCCTATTCTCCAGCCAATTCTTTACCCAGGCTGTCATCTTGGGACCCACTCCCAGGCTGTATATTAATCTTTTGTGTGGGACTGTGTCAAATGCCTTGCTAAAGTCTAGGTAGGCCATGTCCACAGCTCCTCCCTGATCTACTACTTTGGTCACCCAGTCAAAGAAATCTATCAGATTTGTCTGGCATGACTTTTCCGCTTTGAATCCATGCTGTCTTGGGTTCTGTGCCCCTCTGGCCTCTAGATACTCGACAATTCTTTCCTTCAGAAGTGATTCCATCATTTTCCCTACCACTGAGGTTAAACTAACAGGTCTGTAGTTTCCTGCTTCTGCCTTGCTCCCACTTCTGTGAAGGGGAATCACATCTGCCCTCCTCCAGTCCTCAGGTACCACCCCATCCTCCCATGATTTGTTATTGAGGGTAGTCAGTGGTGTCACTAGTTCTACCCTTAGTTCTTTTAGAATTCTGGGATGAATCCCATCAGGCCCCATTGCTTTGTCCACCTTCAGTTTTAAGAGTTCTTTCAGAACCCTTTCTTCTGTAAATGAGCTGGTATCAATTTCTGTATCCACAGTGTTTCTACTGTTTGTTTTAGGTACCTCCCCCTCTTCCTTTGTAAATACTGAGCAAAAATATTCGTTTGTATATCTGCCTTTTCACAGTCACCCTCTACCCTCCCTCCCCTTTATTAAGCCTCACTATCCCTCCCTTGGTCTTCCTTCGGCTCCCTGATGTACCTATAAAAGGTTTTATCCCCTTCTTAACTGAGTTGGCTATCTTTTCCTCTGTTTGGGCCTTTGCTGTTCTGACTGCCTTCCCAGCTTCCTTTGCTTTAACTGATACAGTTCTCTGTCCTGCTCCTTCTGTGATTCCTTGTACTTCCTGAATGCTTTCTTTTCTCTTGAACCTTCACTGCCACTTCCTTTGAGAACCATAGTGGTTTCTTACATCGTTTAGTTTATTTGCTTCACACAAGGCTTGTTACCTCTGTGATGGCAGTTTTATTATTCCCATTGTTCTTCCACCCTCCTTCCTGCCCATTTGCTAGTGCATTCCTTAGGCACTCACCCATTTTGGCAAAGTCAGCCCTCCTAAAGTCCAGTACTTTTGCTTTTGTATGGCTTGACTCTATTGCTGTGTTTATTGTGAACCATACTGTTCGATGGTCGCTAGTTCCCAGATGGCTACCCACTTCTACATCTGTGATCCTCTCTTCATCTCCATTTGAGAGAACCAGGTCTAAGATTGTTCCCTATCGAGTGGGCTCCAATACTAGTTGTCTAAGGCATGCCCCTGAGGGCATCTAGAATAACCCACTCTTGAAGTGGCTGCTGCAACTGCACTCCAGTTAACATCTGGCATATTCAGATCACCCATCGGCAATATCTCCCTTTTCTGCCATTCTAAGTATTCTTTCTATCATTTCCTTGTCCATTTCCTCCCCTGAGAAGGGGTCTGTATAACCCTCTGTGGATTGTGGTGCCATGTTCGGTCTCCAAATTTACCACAGTGCTTCTTCTCCTCCCTGTTTACCCTTTTGTTCTGTTGCTTTGATTCCTTCCCTATGTAAAGAGCTACTCCTCCTCCTTTTTACCCTCCCTGTCCCTCCTGTAGATAGTGTATCCTGGTATGTTTATGTCCCAGTCATGGTTTTGTGTGTACCATGTTTCTGTGACTGCCACGATATCCAGATGTTCCTCCTCCATCAAGGCCACTAATTCAGGAAGCTTGTTACTCAGACTACAGGCATTGGTACTCATTGCTCTCCATTTTTTGATGGCTTTACCTTCTGTTGCAGCATCCCCCACTGACCTTTCTACCTCGGTCTTTTTCTCATTTAGTACCCTGTTTTATAAGGAGAGGCTGGGATTTTCCTGCTGCTTATCAGTGCCTCCCCCCTTGACTAGTTTAAAAGCTTGCCAATGAAGCATTTAAACCGATTGCTCAGAAGACTTGTTCCCTTCCTGGACAGATGCAGACCATCCTGCCAGTATAGGCTGGTGTCCCTTCAGGTGGAACCCCAGTCCCCAATGAAGCCAAACCCTTGTGCTCCACACCATTTTTTCAACCATTCATTAAACTGCATGGTGCGAAGTACCCTCGCCTCACTCATGTCATTGACAGGCAGCACCTCTGAGATGGATACTGTGTGTGTGCTACTTGTCTTAGGCCCCTTGTGCCCTCACAAAACAATCAGCTAAAAGCTCTGACCCACCGCTGCGATGAGTGCCTTCCTGTCAGCAAGATGCCCTACACAACAATTTGAGAGAAAATACCCAGCTCATCAAACAGAGAAAAATCCAGACATCCAAGTCAGACACAGGTAAACCTCCCCAGCCCCAAAACAGCCTGGTGGTTTGTGCTCTGAAAGCAGTCAGCCCCAAAATAAGTCAGCTGTGCTTTAAACTCATCCTGCACTGAAAATCTTAAGAATTACGCCAATTGATTGACTAGTGACACCTGTGATGTAAGCAGGCCTTTCAATGTAGGCAGTCTGCTATGTCTGATTCCAATACACAAAATCTTTCAGTGAAACCAGGGATAAAAAACTTAACTTCTCAGCCAGCAGGACACTTTTAAAATGTTGCAAAAATATCCTTCCAAATCCTAGGTCTCAACCCCAACAATCAAGCAAATTCAGTTGTATCTCACTCCCTCTGGTTATAAAATTACTACACTTTTAATGGAATCCTGCAATTCTCTGCTTAATGCCAATAAGGGAAAAAAAATGAAACTTTTTGTAGAAAGCGTAGCTCCCCTGCTTTACAATATTATGCCTTAAAAGGTTTCCAGCTCCTAAATGGAGTTATTGTTTGTTCTTTGCAATGCAGCAAGGTTCTCAGCTTGCTATATTGCAAGGTTCAGGGCCTAAACTAGGTAAAACATACAATTTAGTGAGAAATGACTGTCCAGAGTCTCAAAGGATATCAGCAGAATTTATTTATTTAGTTTTATTTATTTAGATTTTGTTTACCAGGTAAGCCCACTGAGACCAATGGTCCCTTTTTCAGGGGCGACCCGGAGTTAGAAACATAGACTTTGACGGCAGATAAGGACCGCTAGGCCCATCTAGTCTGCCCATTTCCCTACCTACAGGATAGGCCGCAGATCCTAGTTAACCAACAGCCTATTTCTTCCTACCCCCCACAAGAATTGCCTTATGTCTGTCCCATGCATTCTTGAATTCTCCCATAGTTTTAGACCCCACAACCTCCTCAGGAAGGCTGTTCCATGCATCCACTACCCTCTCTGTGAAATAATACTTCCTCACATTGCCCCTGAACCGCCCTCCTTCTATCTTTAAATTGTGTCCCCTTGTTCTTGCAAGTCTCTTTTTCTGAAAAATGCTACCCTCTTGGACTTTGTTGATTCCACTGTTAGTTACACAAAAGGACATTTAGGAACAGTTATATACAGTAGTTACATTTGTTACACCGTATTACAATGGTAACATTTATACAAGGAATACTACTGTCTACTACTGTCAATTCTGATGCTGTCCCTAAAGATTCCACTCAGCCCTTTTTTCCTGACAAAAAGTTCTTTAAAAGTTGCTGGACTAACCTCATGCGACAGTTTTGCATATCAAGCCCCAGATCTGAATTTTTGCCCAAAACTATTGTCTTACTGGATCTCGGAGGTGGGTGTCATCATTCGTCTGGTGCACAATTATTTATTTGAAAACTGGTAACCTGGAAAGGCACGCTGAGCCAAGGCTCGTTTCCAGGTGTGACACAGGGAAATCAGCCAGTGTCTCAACTTCAGTACAAGTAAAGTACCAGCTTATCAGTGGTCATTCTGGGGTATAAAATCACTGCAGGCAGCATATTTAAGATTGCTCCACACAAACTGGAATACAGTATTAGTGTGCAAGTATTAGTTTGCAAAACAATCCCAATACTGGAAGCTGCAGCACAAAGGCACAGCTGGAGTACACTAATTGGCCACAAATCAGGGGTCAAAAGTAAGTTTTGCGGCCACTAGCCAGCAGGGCTAGTGACTGGGAAAGTCCACTAGCCCCACAGACTCTTCCACTGGCCCAGCTGGTGAACTTACTGCCATGGTATCTTCTCTAGTACAAGCCTGCTGGTGTAGTTATAGGAAAATCTTACTAACCCAATACAAAATCTATCAGCATTTGGCTAGTGGGCTGGGGCCAATTTCGACCACTGGGCCCATTTGCACAGCACTAGTTAACCCTTAGCAAAATCATATTTAAACGGCATGCAGATGCTGAAGTTCGTAACACAAACTTTCAGCTGTCCTGTGTAAGCCAGTTATGTAGCGAAGAGCCAAGGAAATGGAAGATGACATAAGCCACTAGGGTCCAAACAATCAACATCAGATAGGACTGGACTGAGACCTGATGGGCCATGGGCCTATTTCTGCCAACAATTTCTGTATTTCTATGTATGTTATGCATGACACATAAATGAAGTTCCATGCAGTTTGAAACCCGTAGTCAGTAAGACAGCATACGGCTATACTGGAACTTGAACAAGCACATTAGAACTGTCTTACTATACTCCCTATTTATTTTATTGTGTACACAGATGTGCTGCTTTTTCACAAAAATAAACGTTTTCCCATGGAGATCTAGACTGCTCGGTTACACTGAGCAGCACACATAGTACTGCCCTTGCACTGGAGCTTGTACCTGGCACAGTGTTGTCCTCAAAGAAGGTACAGTCAAACTACAAATGAACAGACACACATTGGGCTGTGCATGTTCAAACACATCTCTGCCCCCCCCCCCAACCAATCAACAAGCTACTTTGCACACACATTAAGGACTCTGCAGGTGCCTCTCCTGTCCTACGTGTTTTTTTTTTTGTTTTGTTTTTTTGCTTACTGCACTACAAATTGGGACTTGCATGAAAAACGGACCACCAGAACCAGAACGGTAAAATCTAGACTGGCCAGTACGGACAAACACTGCAACATTCACGAATACCGCTGGTGAGGCCACTCCAGCTTAACGAGCCAATATGGCTTTTACCTATCTGGTTCGGTCCAATCTTGGCAGTCTGGTTTTCACCCATTGCAGTCAAGAGCGGCCGGACCAACAATATTCAATCAAGATGCTCCTGATGCAGCCAGTGCAGGTATTACCAATCTGGTCCGATCCAGGTCTGGTGGTCCAGTTTTTACTAAGGCCCTACAAATTAAAGTGAGTTTGGACTACCCTCATGCCACCTTGGCTAATATGCTCACAGTCTATTCCTGGTCCTGTACTTAAGACTGTTAGACCAAGCCTAACGGGCTTTCAGCCCGCCTCCCTCTCTGTCCCTAGATACCTTACAAGGGCACAATCTATGGTATCAGTTTAGGCATTTGCACACCAACATCCCACCTCCTGTTGCAAACTGCCGCCATTTTGCATCTGTTGCATTCAGTGTCACTTTACAAAACTTGACTGTTTTCCTCAAAGGAGAAAAAAATGTGTTATTTCTCATTATTACCTACCTCTAAATGTGTACTGTATACTTCACAGTTTAGAGTGAAGCCATTTCTTGGCTAACCTAATGTGCTATACAAAACAAACAGAAAAGTGTTGTGTACTACCATCATGGGGGCTGAAAAGCTCATAAAGCCATTCCTCCTTTGGAGTCCTGATTTATAGGTTCTTCAGCTCTCTCTGTGGTATTATTTTCTTACATGCAACTCTTTTCTGTCATTATATTCTATGTACATAACAACTAGAGCTGGGCAAGCCAGAGCAGGCTCTAGAAGCAATTAAGAGGCAAGGTCAAGCCGAGCAGTCATGGTCAAAGTAAGCATTTTTGTCAGCCAGAGCAGCTAGTATCTAAAACATTCAACTCCTATGCAGAAAACAGCCTACAGTAGCCAGGGCTTGCTCGGCTTGTGTTTTGTCCCAGAGTCAAGCCAGACCCCTTGCTCGGCTGTAGGTGAAAAAATCCTGACTGGCCCATCTCTAATACATACATGTATAGTCAAACGACACATACTGCACCTCTCAACCTATTGCCACGGAACCGAGGGTCAGACACCCCAATGTGACACTGGTCCTCAAAACGAAGGACACGTTCTCAGCTGTGTAAATGCAAACTCAAAACACTGAGGGTACCAGTAGTTTTATTTGTTCAAAGTTTAATTTGGAGTTACTAGTATCCTAGAATGTTAAAAAATTCCGCTTTAAAGGAGGTTATCACACTTTGTGTGTACAGGTGCAGCACCCTTTCAAAGTGGGACCGAGCACTTCTAAGGGGTACAATGAGGGACGTTCCTAACAATGACAACTTAAACGTAGGAAACAACAAATGTGCGAAGGACAGAGCCTTACTATGAACTGCACCACACAGTACAGATCGGGAATTATGTTATACTGTCCAGCAAAACTAACGAGTTAACCTGTTCAAGCAGGTTTTTTTTTTCTGGAGTCACTGGTCCCTATTTAGCAGGAAGTTAATCCTCCACATCCTCTCCCAATCCCAGCTACCATAATAAGCCACCATGCCCGGTGCCGCGCACGCGCAACGCCAGGCTACTTGGCAAGCTCCCTTCTGTGGCTCCAACTAAGAGCAATAAAACAAATCAGTGAGAAATGTGCACGCGGGCCCGGACAGCATGCACAACCCCCCAGAGGGCTGTGCGTCCTCACCGGCGTCCGCGGCGCCATAGTGTCCGTGCGACTTCAGAAGTCGTAGCGCGAGGCCCAATCCTGCCTGGTACGTAGTGCTCGAGCTATAAAGATTGCGAGGGCGCACCGATCTCGGCCACATTGCAGGGCAACCCTAAGTGGCGTCCGAGTGTTACCCAAGTGCCCCCCGCCATCCCTGGGCAAACATTTATTACCTGCGGGTCGATGTCCCCAACTACGTAGAATTTCACATCCTTAAACATATCCTCCGGCACCGTGAGCTCCTCGTCCGCGACCGCCATCATGCCCCAGCTCTTCTCGGGTTTTCTGTTGGTTTTGTTTATTTTAATAGATCACTTTGCAAAGTCTAAAAAACTCATAACATAAAATTATAAATGGATCCCGGCACAGCACTGTACAACAATTCCTACTTGGTTCAACCGCCAATTCCGCCAAACTGCAGAGTGCGCGCTACGGGCCGCCACCACTCGCCGTCCCCGCAGGGGAGTCTGGCAGGCGTGCTCGGGTTGTTTTTTCCTCCAGTTTTTGTATCTTAAGTCCAAAGTGTTAGAAAGTCTCATTTGTACTCGTAAGTTTGTCCCTATGTTGTTTTGATCCGTTCAGTATTTTGACGTGTCGTAACTTCTCCAAGACATTTTGACTGCACTGTACCCCTTCCTGTTCTACAAAGTAAGATGTTCTTTTGGGAAAAGGGGAGGTGCATTTATGTCCCGTCCTCTGAAAACAACAGAAAAGGCGCCACTTTGCTGACTTTCCAGTACTCTTGACTGTGTGATTGTCAGTAGTAGTGGTCAGTGGTGGTGCACTTTTTTCATGTTAAGTCACAGGGATTGTAATTTGCAAACAAGCAGGTCAGCAACAGAATCCACTTGATATTGCAGAACTCGCACACCCACCAAATTTAAGATGGGAACACTTTTTCGGGGTTTATAAGGAATGCAATGCAATCATAAAGCTTTCATGCAGCCATATGTCAACATTTCATCGCCATGAAACGTGTAATATAACACTGCAAGTTCAGATCACTATGGAAATAAGTGCACTAAAGTTTATATTTAAATTTTATTTAAAAACTTGTAACCAGGAGAGGCACACTGAGCCACAGATTGCTGCCAGGTGACGTACGGAAACCAGATAGTAAACTACCGCTAGCCCAATCCCTTTTTATGAATGATCGTACATTGCTACGTTAAAGCCATTGTTATGGCAGTGAAAATTTAAGGGGCACTGTCAGCTTTTGAACCAATTGTATTACCCCTGTAATAGTAGGGGAGCTGTACTTAATATATTTGTTATACTTAATCGTCTTTTTTTTCTACAAAAAGACATTTGACAATCATCCCTTTTTGCATCATAGAGTTACAAGTTGGAAACCCACTTTTTAGGATCTCTTACCTTCTCTAAAGTTCAGTGGTGATGTCTGTGGTTTAATCTGCCTCTTTTCTTAGTAGTACTGAAATGCAGGGTAATTCAGCCATGTTTTGTTTCAAATCCTTGATCTGCTCTTATTGCTCACTTCTTGAACATTAGGAACATCCTGAAACAGTGTAGCCACTTATGTGTCACAGCGTGTGGGAATAAATTCAGACAAGGCAAATTTACAGGTTTAAAACACACCATGGTGTGATATTTATTTTTCAAAAGTTCAAAAAAATAAATGGAAAACAAATTGCTAATAAAATAACTACTTAACATCAGTGGTTTCTCACATAATGTAGCCCTGGATCTTAGCACTCACAAGACCATTTTCATCTGCATTCAACAGCTTGTGTACAGTAGCACTTCTCTCTCAAGACTAAACTGAAGTGAAATCAGTGAAGAGGTTTTATATCTTTTGGTGGGGTCACCTGACTGAGCCCTTTCTATTTACAAGTCTGGACATGTTGTTTCAAAACCAAGTAGGGGTTTGTTTCAGGGTACTTCCTGGTTCACTTAAAGGTACAGTGTATATCTCCACAGATGTTGACATTAGTTCTGATCCACAGTGACTAAGCACTTTTATAAGGTGTACCACATTCTTTTGTTCAGTCTCATGCATAGAACCTTATACAGTAACAGGTTTATAGTGTGAATTTATGAAAATACCTTAAGGATTTCTTATAACTGTACTAATCATGAAATTGAGATTGTTTTATATGGCTTCTGAATCCTTTTTATTTAAAAAGGCTTTATTAACTGTATGCATTCCTATTTAAAATAGCCTTCATGTTTTTTGTACACAAAATACACTGATGCACTTTACACAACACCTCTCCGGGTGTTTGGCATCATTTCAGGCACTGGATGGATGGAAATGGAAAACAAATGAAAAGAGAGGCCTAGTAGGAAGTTTAGTAGGGATAGTAAAGAGCTACACTAGGTGGCCAACCTGGGGCTGGGGGGACAAGAAAAGCAAAGAGAAAAGCATTAACTGTTGTGCAACAGATGTTTTGGTAGCTAGGAAATAAGGTAATAGAAAAGTGGTCCATCCGTCACAGCTGAGGGGTGTTTCCTAACTTCGTCACATGATGCAATAGTATGCACATAGAGTTCAGATCTATACTAGAGAGGGCTAGAGGGTGGACTCCAGTGGCTCAGTTGAAGCCATGTGTCCGCCATATTAGAGGAGGGTTGAGGTGCCAGTAGATAATGGGAACCCTTCTGGAAACTTGCGATAATGGCACTGACACACTGTTTTTACAAAATTTGAGTAATGCACCGCCTCTTTTCTTAGCAGAACTGAAATGCAAGGTAATTCAACTATGTTTTGTTTCAAATCCTTGATCTGCTTTTATTACTCACATCCTGTACATTAGGAACATCCAGAAGCAGTGCAGCCACTCATGGTGCAATAGTATTCTGACCCCAGGAATCCCTCATTCTGTAGTGCTCCACATTGTCAATGGGAAGTCATAACCACTGCATATAGTGCACCCCTACCAGGGGAATGGCCCAGCTGAAACTTTAAAATATTGAGCATATGAGGATTCCAAGCAGCAGCAACTCCCCAGTTCAGCTGTGCCATTCACAGGGGAAGCAGCTTGTCTACCTTCTCTCAACACTTTTCAAGATTTTCATTTGGGACTGCAATTCTGCATAGCAGGTTGGGGCTACCTGGTTTCAGAGAGCACTCCTAAATTAAAAACATGCCTGTTAAGCTGAGGCTTTCGAATTGACTAACCTGCCTCACTCATTTTCATTCGTGGACTGGCAGCCATATCTGCTTTGCTCTAGGGTGTTTTAATGGCCTCTGATTTTAAAAAAAAAAAAGTGTCACAGGTAGGGACATTATTTTGTTTCTGGAAGTGTAGATTTCCAGAGGGGGCTCCCTCGGCTTCCTGCATCAGTTTCCAATCTCCCCAACCCCTCAGTTTTCAGTTTGTAGTGATGCTAGTTTAAGAAAAAAAGGGCATCAGTGTTGTATTATTTGTTTGTTGTTCAGAAGGCTTGAATACTTTTCTTTAACTTGGCCATCTGAACATTCACGCTACCACCATTAAGCCATTTTGGTATTTGAGGCGTGCATGTCTTCTTCAGCTGGGGTTTCATGCACTTGCCTTCGCATGCCAGTGATTGCTGTAAGTGTGTACATCTTTGATGCAAACTGTGTATAATTGTTTGATGCAACTGTGTGAGAGTGCACACAAACTATGTAGTGAACACATGCAAGTGTGCTTTTTTTTTTTTAATTTTATGTTTTGATAAAATAGCAAATAACTTACAATTCCATTGGTGATGCATACAATCTCAAATTACCTCTGTAAATGAGAGAAATCCACAGATGTTACTATATCAACATCAGTTAATCCATAGAACTGTATTAAATGCTAAAATCCATAATGTTTTTAAACCCACAAGAGTAGACGCCCCCAATAGCGCTCCGATGGATCATCTATCTGGCTCTTGAAGCACACTGCTATTTTCCATATTACGCAACTAAGTTATCGTGCATGCAAGTTTGAGCAAACGTGTTTAGTGTTCTTATGTCACACAAGATCTCTCAGTACAAGCAAGATAGTTATTTTCTCTACTACTATAGAGTTCATAATTATAAACAGGATTGTCATTTGGCACCATGGTTTATCGGAGACCATTAATTATGAAAAGGGTTAAGACCTGCAAAAGGGTGATGAAGCCCTCCCTATGGGTTCCTATTGCCCTCATTGTGTTGCCCAGCACAATATTTCAGTAACGGTTCCCCAAAGCCAGTCCTCCAACCTGGCAAAGGAGCACCTGGATTTTCAGTTGGCAGTGTCAAAGCAGAATTGCAAAAATTACTTGTATTGCTCCTTCATGAGCATTTGAGCCCCAGTGTCCCGTAGGACATCCCAGCAGACACACCCGACCCCAAATGGAGCCACTCAGGTCAGGGGGATGCCCTCACAGGCACACCCAGGTGCATCGCAGTGAGAAGAGGCTGCAAAGACAGATGTGCAGGAAGACCCCGGCCCTGACTACTTAGTGGGTCAGGTTGAAGATTTCAAGGATCCTAGGGAAACTCCTGACATTCACAAATTGTTCACTGCCAGCCGGCCCGGTGGAGCTGAGGATTGAGGTGCAGGATGCCACACTGGTGACCCAGGTTCGGGAACAGACTCGGGTCGTTTGGAGGTCGGCTGGGGGAGGAAGGATAGAGTGTCCTGAGGACTGCTCTCCTTGCTTGGGGTGGGGGGGATTTGCACTGTTGACCGACACCTAGTGGTGGTTGGGGGGCAGCACAGGCATGCAGCCACACAGAGGGGTTGGCCCACGTCCAGGATGATTGGCTGCCTCTGCAGAGGTGGAGACAGCCTTCCCGCCCATTGCACAAATGTGGGTGCGAGAGAAAATGATGGAAAATCCGGGACCCGGCAGGATCCATGATGGCCCAATTGCTCCGGTAAGTCTGCCTCCAGTTCTAGATTTGATGTACCGGGGAGGAGCATGCCAGCACTCCTCATCCTGGACCTGCCACAGAGGGGGGATCCGCGGTGGATGGACGGACAGAGCGATCGAGGGGCCAGAGGATTTACCCCTCTGAAGGGCAGGGGTCATAGTCACTTTCGGGGTCTGCGGCAGCGAGAAAAATGCATATGGAAAAAAAAAAATTGCTCACTGACGAAGAGTACATCCCCTCTGAGGATGAGAAAGGGGAGTGGATGGAACCCAGGTCGAAGATTCCTTTACCTCCCTTGTTTGACAACAAGTCCTTGTGTTTTTTGGTAGCTGAGACATGTAAATCCTTACAACTCAAGGAGTCTGTAGAGACAGTGAATATTAATCTGATTTTGTCTGTGTCCCCTCTGCTCCAAAATGTTTTCTGAGTTTTATTCACTGTGACCAGATTATTGAACAACAATGGGCAAGTGTGGATCAGAGAAAGTATCTTTTAAAACAGAAGACACAGCCTTTTCCCTTTTTTAGAGGAAAAATACTGCAGGTGGGAAGCCCCTCCACTGGCAGACAAGGCTGTGTATAATTTAGTCAAGCACACCACTATGCCTGTTGAGGGCTCGCTGGCCTTATCAGACTCACATGACAAATAAATGGATGCTGCATGTAGAAAGGCCTGGGTTGATACACAAGGGGGAGTGGAAAGGATGAGAAGGGACTTGGCAAGGTTAGAGGAATGGTCAGAAGTATGGCAGCTTAGACTCAGTGCAAAGAATTGCAAAGGAATGCACCTGGGAAACAAAAACCCAGGGGAACAGTACACAATGGAGGGGGGTATTAACGACAACAAAAATGGAAGGGGCTGGCGACCACGCGTTCGGAGTGGACTCGGGTCACTGGTGGGTCGGCAGAGAATGAGGCAGGCGTCCCGACAGCTCGCCTTCTCCGGGAGGGAACAGGCCGATGCCCATACTGCCTGTCTCGAGCGGAGGCTGCAGTACTGCAAGCCCCTTGAGGGATGGCTGGCCATAGCACAGCGTGGACGTCGGCACTCTGCGTCATGATATTAGGGGAGATGCACGCTGTACATGGAGGGTGTAAAAGGGAAACTGAGCCTGCCACCGCCAGGAAGATGGGGAACTGTGCCATGCCCACGATGTGCCTCCACCCGCCCGACAAGACCCAGTACCGACGAAACGTAAGTTATAGGGCGTTCGCACCCTGCCTTGTCCCCACCTGGGGGGTATATACGTGGCTCCATGGGGATTTGGGTCTGTCTGGTAGGGTGAAAGGCAGTGGGATGTCAGTTGTCTCCCCGGATGGGTCGGAGGTGGCAGGCTGGGAAAGGAGGTAGAAAAAAGTGTAGTTAAAATAAAAAAATAAATGGGGATCTGGGGGTAGTCATATCAGATGACCTAAAGGTTAGCTAGCAATGTGAGAAGGCAGCAGGGCTGGCTGGGAGGATACTGGGATGTATAGGAAGAGGCATCACCAGTAGAAAATGGGAAATTGTTATCCCCTCTGTACAGACAGTTGGTGAGACCACATCTGGAGTACTGCATCCAGTTCTGGAGACCCCATCTCTGCAAGGACATAGGATGGAGGCAGTCCAGAGGAGGGCAACAAAAATGGTGTAGGGTCTGCAACAGAAGCCATGCGAAGAGAGACTAAAGGAGCTTACTATGTATATCCTTGAGGAAAGAAGGGAGAGGGGGAACATGATAGAAACTTTTAAGTACCTCAAGGAACTCAACAAAGTCCAAGAGAATAGCATCTTTCAGAAAAAGAGATGTGCCAGAACAAGGGGACACAATTTGAAGATGGGGGGAACAGCTCAGGGGCAATGTGAGGAAGTATTTTTTCACAGAGAGGATGGTGTACGCATGGATCAGCCTTCCTGAGGAGGTCGTGGGGTCAAAAATAGTGGGGGAATTCAAGAATGCATGGCACAGACATAAGGCAATTCTTGTGGGGGGTAGAAGGAAGTAGGCTGTTGGTTAACTACGATCTGCAGCTTATCCAATAGGTAGTGAAATGGGCAGAATAGGTGGGCCAAGTGGTCCTTATCTGCCATCAAAGTCTATATTTCCTAGCTTTTTCTTCTTTTCAAAATCTGCTGCAGTGAAAATAAGGTCAGTCAATGCCATCACTGTAGCAGACACAATCAAGAAGGCACAAAGGGCAGGGAGATGCTAAAAGAAGCCTCCCATCTTCTCAGGTGGGCAGAGGAGAATCTTCTGTCTCTGTCAGCAGTCCACCTAGCAGGGGAGTTGAACATTCAAGCAGACTGGCTAAACTGTGAAAATGTTCACCCAGGAGGAGAGTGGAGGTTGAACCCAGAGGTGTTCGACCTCCTGTGCAAGAGGTTTGGCTGGCCTCACATCGATCTGTTCACCTCCAGCTACAGTGCCCAGACGCCAAGGTTTTCAAGTCGTTATCAGTGTCCACAAGCAGTAGCAGTGGATGCTCTGTCCCAGGAGTGGGCCTTCAACAGAGCATATGCATTTTCGCCACTGCCTCTCCTCCACAGAGTCATACAAAAGATGACACTAAAGAGGAAGCTTTCTTCTAATAGCTCCAGAGTGACCAAGAATATCATGGTTCTCGGATCTAGTGAACCTAGTTCAGCACGCACCTTTTTGCCTTCCAATACAAGGAGACCTTCTATCTCAGAGTCCCATTCTGCACCCAAACCCAGGCATGATGCAGCTCACGGATCTTGGACTTTTTGCAGGAAGGTGTGCAGAAGGGTTTCATCCTGAGAATTCTGAGAGGCCAGGTCTCTTCCCTCGGAGCATCTTTGGGCATCCCTCTGAGGACTAATAGAAAGGATATTCATTTTCTACGTGCAGTTAGCAAGAGTTGACCTGTCTTCTGATCTCTAGTTCCTTCATGGGATCTAAATATAGTTTTGAATACAATACTCTTTGTAAGGAGCCTTTCGAACTGCTGTTATCCATTCCACTGGATGTGATGTCTTACAAGGTGTGTTTTCTGATTGCTATGTGCTTAGCCACGAGGATTGGTGAGCTCCAGGCCTTGTACCACAAAGAACCATACCTTATTATACATAAGGACAAGGTGATACTCAGAAAAGTCCCATCTTTCATCCCAAAAGTGCCCACGGCCTTCCATGTGGACCAGGAAATATGTCTTCCATCTTTCTGTCCGCAACCATTTTGCCCAAAGGAGAAGGAGTTGCACTAGTTAGATTTGCGATGGGCTGTTAGGACATACCTCAAACAGACGTCAGAAATTAGATAGCCTGCTGTCCCAGTGGCGATGGGGATTGAGGCGCCAGATGCCACACCTCACGGCACACCAGCAACCTCGGTTCGGGAGCAGATTTGGGCCATCAGGGGTCAGCAGGGGAGAGGGAGGATTGAGTGTCCCACGACAGCTTTCCTTCCTCTGGGGTGGGGAAGGGGATCACGTCACTCTGCAGCAGCAACTGGCAGAGGCCAGGGGCACTGCTGGTAGCATGCGCGGTTGGACTGGAGCGTGGTGGGTGGCAGCACATAGTGTGCAGATGCCATTGCACGTCTGGCTCCAAGGAAGAAAAAATGGTGGAAAATTGCAGGGCGGTCGTGGTGGCAGATGGCCGTGTGCTGCACCCCCAGACATGAGAGGTGCGCCCCCCCAGGTATCAGGATCCAGGTCCCCAGAGGGGGTAGTCTGCATGCCAGCCTGCATGAAGGAGAGGATATCACTGGCCAGACCAGGTCTATGGGTGCGGGTTCCAGTGGCCGGACAACTCGCCGCCCGCTACATAGATGGAGAAAGAGTGCTGTGATAAAAAAAATAAATCAGATAGCTTGTTTGTTTTTTTCGGGACAGCTAAACAGGGTTAAAAAGCCTCGAAGGCCACCCTAGCTAGGGTGACCTTCAAGGTTTTTTAACTCTGGTAAGGCCCTGCATTGCTAATACCTATGTCACAGGAAAGAACAGGACACTGGCCCTTATCAAAGCTCACTCCACCAGCACTATGGCTGCTTCTTGGGCAGAAAGGGATGAAGCATCTGTTTGAGAGCTATGCCAGGCAGCCATCTCTTTTGTCCACACTTTGACCAAACACTACAAATTGGATGTTCAGAACTCTGCTGATGCAGCCTTTGGGTGCAGAGTACTACAGGCAGCAGTTCATAGGTAATGCATTACATAGAGAATACTGGATGGGCAACTATGCAGAATCAGTGTGTTCTGCCACAGAGGGATTCTGATTCCCTCTGACCTCGAGAGTAAAGTCAGAGGTCTATGGGAATCAGAACTCTGTGGCAAAAACACACTGGTTGTGCATAGAGTTGCTCATCTTGTATTTTTTATAGTGTATAGTACTGTGTGAAAATGTGTTTTGTGAGTTCTTTTGCTTTCAATGTGAAACTGGCTCATGCAGTCTCTAGAGGTTCTAGAATGCTGTTCTACCACAGTAGGGTAAAACAGCATTCAAAAGGGATGGAATTCTATACAGAACAACACTTCACTATACACTATACACTATAGTATTGTTTTTCTGACATATGGGATAATATTCTTCCCCTCCTGGTTGTTCTGGGTACTGGTTTTTAGAACCCAGTGGGTATGACTTCCCATTGACAACATGGAGTGCTACTGTATATTTCCTTTTCTGTTAGCTCCAACATTGTCAGTGGGACCCACACAGGAGCCTGCTACTGTGGGAGAATATTATCCGGTATGCTAACATGGGGAATGTCTGTTGTTTTCAATAAAACCCCTATTATGACTTTTGGGCATCCTTCTGTTTTATTCTGTTGCACTGATTTTTTTTCTTTAAAAACCAAAAACTGTTTTTCAACCGGACTGAGACCAAGCATCTTAACAGGTTTAGTTGTATTCTCTATGGGTGTTTTCCTTGTTACATGTAGTTTTCATGACATGCAGTTTTGTTTGCCAGAGTTAATCATTGTGTTTGTTGTCAGTTTCTAAGTTGCAGAGGATTTTGATGGGATGGGACAAGTCAATTTAACCACCTGACTTGCCAGAAGGAAACTCTCTTCGACCAAACCAAGAGCCAGATATTAGAAGCACCTTCCTTCAAGATCCATCAACAAGGTGAGGCAGTTTCTATTAACAGTTAGAAAGTAGAGGGTATTTTAGTTTTCAGTTTTATGTGTTATCATTTATCAAATGGACATTATGGTAGAAAAAGAAGAATCAGCATTTACACCTGGAGTACTGTGTGCAGTACTGGCGTCCATATCTGAAGAGGGACATTAAGTTACTGGAGGGGGTGCAGCGCAGAGCGACAAAGATGATCAAGGGACTGGGGGACTTATCATACGAGAGGAGGTTGAAGGAGTTGAACATGTACTCACTGGAGGAGAGGAGAGACAGGGGTTATATGATTGAAACCTTTAAATACATGAAAGGAATAAACAAGAGCGGGTACAGAGGGCTGTTCAAAGTAAGGGAGGGAGGCCACCAGGGCCATGATATGAGACTGGAGCGAGGAAGGTTCAGGAGGGATATGAGAGACACTTTTTACAGAGAGGGTGGTGGCTGGGTGGAATGTGTTATCTGCAGTGGTATGCAGTGGAACAGTGGACTGCTTCAAGCGAGGATGGCCAGGACAAGGGAGGGTTAATGAAGGGAAGGGTGGTAGGGAGGGGCAGCTGCAGGATAGCGTGCTAGCTGCACATTCGAGCAGACTTGATAGACCTCTAGACCTTTATCTGCTGGCAAATTTCAGATGTTCAGTATATAGCGCTTTTCATACACAGTGTATCCCAAAGCGCTTTACAAGCAATGCTAGACTGGTAGTGAAGTGACTGAATGTGTAGTGGTGGCCATATCGCACATCATCACCCACACACAGCCTGGATAATTACATGAACCGGTTTATAGGAAGGGGAATGTTGGCCAGGACACCGGGAATATCTCCTACTCTTTGCGAAGAGTGCCCTGGGTTCTTTTACTTCCACCTGGACACCCACCAGGACAACACCAGGATGGGTAGAAGGGACCTTGATTTAACATCTCATCCGAAGGATGCTAGTTAAGTTTATTGAAGCGCTGCGAGGTCAGTAGTGACTAGGAAGTTGCTGCTGCTTGGAGTCCTTATATGTTCAACATTGTAAAGCTTGGGCTGAGCCATTCCCCTAGTAGGGGTGCACTATGCCCAGTGATTATGACTTCCCATTGACAATGTTGGAGCTAACAGAAAAGGAAATGATGGTAAGCATACCTCTCAACCTCTTGCCTCATGAATCAGGGACAAGGCTTAAAAAAAATCAGGGACAAAGACTCAAAATCAGGGATATATCTTAAAAATTGATACTATTCACTCAGAAAGCTGATATAATAATGGGCTGTGTGTTAAGATGCATTTTCTGAAGAAGAAGAAGTCTATAACTTTAATGTTTGACATTATTTTGTGATTTTAGTCCCACAGTTCTGTCACACGAATGCAAATTTTATGAGGGACAGAGGAAAATTTTGAGGCAAAATGAGGGACATCCCTGAAAATCAGGGACAGTTGAGAGGTATGATGGTAAGTATGAAGTAAATGTCTTCTTTATGCTTAACTTATGCAGTTAACCTGACAGTTTGAACTGCCACGGGGCACGTTGAATGTTATATAAATTATGGAACTTTGAACTTTGTTCAAACTACCACCTCACAGTGGTGGTGTGTTCTGTTGGATAACGCCAGATTTATTTCTCCACCTGTAAAAGCAAGTTGCCCCTAAGAGCTCTTGTCTTCAGATTCCGATTTTGCAACTTTTATTTCCGCATTATAAGTGTTTGTTACATTTTTTTTATAACTCTGCATTTTAGTATTACTTTGAGCATTTCTGTACTTAGTTTGAATTTTTCTTTTTAGTAGGTTTTCTCCGGTTCTTAAGCAGTTCCAGGAACCAGAGAATCTTTCTTTTGCCTACTTAGTGGTTTTGTTTTTACCACGACTTAAACATATATTTGGCAGTTCCTTTTATTTAGCATATTTTTGCTGCTTAAATTCTTAGTGCCTCTGTTCCCATTTTAGTCAGAATGGACCCACGTTTGCCTCATTGTACACTTTGGAAGAAATTTTCCTACAGAGTGTTTAAAAAGAAAAGATGGCAGCTGGCCCGGTGGTGCTGAAGGTTGAGGCACAGGATGCCACACCTCGCGCCACGCCGGCTACCCGTGTTCGGGAACAAGCACAGGCTGTCAGAGGTCGGCAGGGGAAGGAGATGATCGAGCGTCCGGAGGACAGCTCTCCTCTCCTGGGGAGGGAGCAGGGTAGTGTGAGTCAGAGGAGCCAGATGAAGGGAGGGTGCTGCAGGACTTCTGTGGACACGTGCACACCTCTACATGTGCATGTCCTGTGTGTGTGCCCCAGCAATGGGAAAGGGAGAAAAAGAGGAAAAACACCTCCAGCTGCAGATGACGACTGACCTCCCACAGGATCCGCACCCGGCGACCAGGCAGGGGTGAGTCCCCAGTGATGCGGGGCTGGGGGTCGGGTCAGAAGGGGCTGCGGGGCAGAAGGAGGATAAAGTACATTAAAAAAAAAAAAAAAAGAAAAGATGACATTTTGTGTAACGTCCTAGCGGTTAGATCTTTTTTAGTGACTGCATTGAGATCTACATTTTCCCTCAGGAACCGTTCCTTTAGGTGGGGTCTCTGCCTTTTGGTATGTTAGACAGACACAAAAGGCAAGAAGGACCTGCAGTCTTCAAGCTGACATAACACAGACTCTCAGCCCAAATAGGCTGTCATGGGTTGTGCTTTAAGTACCTGGGTCCTGAATTTTTTATTATCAGTTTGTAAGCTTTGCAGCAAGTTTTTGCCCTAGAGCTGTAAAATGAGGGCTAAAAACATGTCAAGAAAAAAAAACCCACGGCCTGCCTCCTAGTCACCAAAGCATGAAGATAGAGGCCTCCCTTTCATTACCAGCTAGGGAGAGTCACTCTAATGACACTTCTGATTTTGGGGTTCCTTTAATAAAAAAAAAAGGAGGAAAGCTCAGCTGGCCAAGCATAAAAGATCTCCAAAGCAGTATCCAACCCCAGTTCCTGCTAACAAAAAAAAGAGACAGAAAGCATTTTGGTGTCCTTCCTTCCTGAAGAAGGAAAAGGAACAGTCAGTGGACAAAGCAGAAAATGCCCTCTGTGGAGGGCATGATCAAGGCTTAGCAATTCTGATGGGTGTCCTGTTGGGCATGCTGGTTCCTCCTGCAGTCTGCCACCCCCCCGGTTCCGGAGGACCAGGGAACAATTTTTACTATGAAGGAGGAAGGGGAACCGATTAAACCTACAGTTCCCCTGAACAAGTTTTCTGTTACCCTCCTGCTGAAGAAGCAAGGGAGCCGCCAGAGGACAAAGTAAAGATGCCCTCTGTGGAGGACATAACAGATATAGGCTTTTCACATGGTTAATGAGCATACAGGCTTCTCCTATGGTTTCTGCTCCCCTCCTGGCTCCTTAGGAACAGGGAGCTGAGTTTGTTTAACTGGAACAGGAGTAAGGGGAACCTATGGAACCAACGGTTCTCCTGAACAGGAGTTTGGTTCCCCTCATAAGGGAATGGAGAATCTCCTCCCACTATGCCTTTCTAGATTCATAGACTCATAGACATGTGATGGCAGAAAAGGACCTTCCTGGCCCATCAAGTCTGCCCATTCCCCCCACTAGTCCTCCCCCAAGACCCCCCACTTGACAACTCCTTGTGTTTGTCCCAGGCCTTCTTGAAACCCTGGCCCTCACCACCTCCTCTGGCAGTCTGTTCCAGGGCTCAACCACTCTCTCTGTGAAGTAATACTTTTTAACATTTCCCCTAAACCTTCCCCCTTCCACCTTCAGTCCATCCCCCTAGTGGGCAAGTGTTTTTGACCTCTTCATCCAGGAATCTGTGGAGGATGTGGAGGTGGCTGAAATCTGGACATGAGAGGGGGTTTACACCATCCAAGAGATTGTTTTCCCCATCCACAAATTCCTTTAGAAATCAACCTGCATGTTGTTATGGCCCCCTACTTCTTCCTGCCTGTGATGAAGTTAGATTTCCTTTTCCATCTTGCTTTTTTCCCAGTGGTCCAGCAGGCAGCTATGCCCCAGGGCTTGGAACTCCTCGCAGCTCCATGGATTTTCCCCGTGGTAGCAGGGGCGGAGGGCCCCTTCCCCCAAGCACAATCCAGATCCGGGGTCACCCAAGGCCAGGCGCGGTGCCACAAATTCAAGGAGCCTGCCAGACCCTTATCCCTTGTTTTCCTTCCCTTATGCCCCCCTCCCTCATGGCGTGAACATGCGTGTGTGGAGGCACACGCATGCCACATTTCCACTCTCCTGTGTTTCCCAGACTCTAACACTGCCCTCCGGCCTCACCTAGGGGGCAGCCAAGGAGCAGGATGACAACCTTCCCTTCCCTGGGAGATGAGAGCAGTCTCTCGGACGCTCAGTCCTCTCCCTCTCCCTCCCCTGCTGATCCCCAGCAACTCTCCCCTGCTCCTGACCTGAGTTCCAGCGTGGCACAAGGTGTGGCATCCAACGCCTCAACCCTCAGTGCCACCGGGCTGGTCAGGTTTCCTTTTCCAACTGATTCTCAGACAAGCTTTCCAGGAATATGGACAGTTCGGGGAACAAAGGGTAGGTCCTTTCCTCATTTGGATTTTGCTGTTAGGACTGGCTGCTTACATGGCCCGGTGCAACAGGTCATTTGGAACTCTGTGCTGGTCATGACCAAGAAGACTTCAGGGGGCCTGGTGCAGAGCACAAAACCACGTACAAAAGTTACACTGAGCTAGAAAGAAAGAGTCTCCATTTCCTACAAGCCTCATGGAATGGGAGGTAGGGGCAGGGATTACTTCCCTCATGCTTTCATACCCATGCCCTATGATTATTCTCGGACGAGAAGTTTTGTTAGGGGCTGAGGCAGAAATGATGACAAATGGGTTAATCCAGCCCCAACTTCTAGGCTCAACCTGACCAGAACCCCTGACAAGAGGGTCCAGGTCATCCATCCATTGTCAGGGGGAAGAACACTGGCCCACTCCCTTCAGGAATGGGAAAGTGTCACCAGGTGGGTCCTGAATATGGTAGTCAGGGGCTTACACTGCAGTTTAAAAGTTTTTCCTAGTCTGCAAGTTCACAGAAGCTATCACCCCAACAGGAAGGATTCTGCTGGGGTTGAAGATCAGAAAGTGACTGCAGGCAAATGCAGCAGAAAAAAATCCTCCCTATTACACTTTGAAAACGAAAAAATGGGGTGTAACGACCCTTTTTGGTCCTCAGATTGGGGGACAAGCTCCTGAAAAAGAACAAGTTCAAATTGCCCTTTCTGTTCACAGCCATATTATCCCTGCATCAGGGAGCCTGAGTGGGATCTCTGGGCCTGAAAGGTGCTTATTTCCACATCCCAGCCAGGCACAGTCACAGGAAATATTTAAGAACAAGGCTGCCTTCTGGTCAGCCCTCCCTTTCGGTCTCCCACCTGTCCAAGAATGTTCACGGAGTGCTTGGGTGTGGCGGCAGCATATCTCAGCAAGGAGTGGTGGTTAATTCCGAGCATCTGGGAGATACTGGGATTCCCATGAATGTTAAAGAGTCCCAAACAGAGCCAGTACAGGTACTGGAGTTCAGGGGAGCAGAGCTGGATGCCCTCCAGGCCAGGGAACTCCTTCCCCAAGAAGGAACAGAAAGACCCCTATTTCTGTCAAGTCCTTCTTCCGGGGTTACCCAGACTAGCAGGATATATTGCCTCATCCACAGCCACGGTGCCAGGGGCCAGATTCCAACTGAGTGACATTCAGTATCACATAAGGGCCCATTGACCCGATAAGAAACACCATCTTTCAGGGCAGGTGTCTGTCACAGAAATCCTGTCCCAAGCCCTAGACTGGTGGAAAGAAAGGGACAACCTCAGGCAGGGAATGCCTTTTCAACTACAAACTCAAGCAGTTGTCCTCACAACAGATGCCTTCCTCCATGGCTGGGGAGCCCACCTGGACAACCTAACAGTACTGATGTGTGTAACCCTCAAGAGTCGAGAGAGCACATAAACCTCGTGGAACTAAGGGCAGCTTTTCTAGTCCTCCAGTCATTTGTTCCCCAGATAATGGGCCAGTTAATCCAAGTCAGGACAGACAGTACCACCGCCTTGTATTTCATCAAGAAATAGGGAGGCACAAGATCCCCAAAGCTGTGCGCAGAAGTATGAAGATCTGGAGTCTGGCTTACTCACCGGAAGCATAACTACCAGCATTCATCTTCCAGGAATGCACAAAGTTCTGGTGGATTCCCTCAGTAGGATCAACCAGTGGCCTCTTGAATGATCTCTGAACAAACAGATGTTGGTCACAATCTTCAGGAGATGGGGCACGCTAGAAAAAGATCTGCTCATCTGCAAAAAAAGCTTCCAGCTTTTTCTTTTTTGTTGCAGGCTCCCAGCAGCGGTCTCAGTTCACATGGACACTTGGGTCCTGGACAGGTCATGGAGGTCCCTGTCTGCCTTCCCTCCTCTCCTACTGCTCTTGAGATTGAGGAGCCAGCCTGCAAACATGATACTAATAGCTCCAGACTGGGTCAGAAAGCTTTGGTACTCCCATCCCTGGCCCTGTCCTCCAAACATCCCGTTTGTCTTCCCCCAAGACCCAAATTGCTGACCTTGTCTCAGGGAAGAGTAACCTTTCCAAACCTCAAGTCACTGCGCCTCAAGGCTTGAGTCTTGAGAAGCTAGGGTTCTCTGATTTTCTATTCTCAGAGGAGTTCCTCAGGTTTTTCCAGGAAGCCTGCTACCAGAAAGCCATATGCTTCCAAATTGAAGCAGTTTTTCTCTGTGTTGTGCTCCTAAGCAGCTCGGTCCTCTACAGGCAGATCTGCCCATTCTTTTGGACTACTTGGTACACTTACAAGCTAGAGGCCTCAGGTTTTTAGCCTTAAGGTACACTTGGCAGGTATTACTGCTACTGTTTTGACAGGTAATAAGAAAAGGGTGACTTCACACCCCATTTTCAAGAAATTTTTGTTTTCCCCTGTTAGGGAGCAAGTCCCTTTCTGGGGGTTTAACCTGTGCATAGCCAAGCTCATGGAACCTACTTTTGAACCAGTGGCCAATGCAGACTTGAAGTATGTCACCTGGAAGTCAGTTTTCCTGATCGCCGTGACTACTTCTGCCAGGAGGGTGAATGAGCTGTAAGTTCTCTGCACTCACCCTATCTACATTGTATCCCACAGAAATAAGGTAGCCCTTAGGACTAAGAAGAAAATCTTTTCCAAGATAGTGTTGGAGTTTCATCTGAAACAGTCCATCACTCTCTCACTGTTTTTCACAGTTAAATTCAGTTCTGGTGGGCTCAGGCTGCACAGCCTAGATTTTATGAGGTCACTTAGTTACTATCTGGAATGTACTAAGGACCTCAGATGTTCCCACTCTCAGCTCTTTCTCACATATGGCGAAGTGGGGAAGGGCAGACCAGCTCAAGTCCTCAGGGCACACTCCACTCGTGGAACTGCTGACTCTGTGGCAGCTGCAAGGGACGTCCCCTTGCTAGAAATCTGTAAAGCAACTACCTGGAAAACTGTACATACTTTTACAAAACACTATTACCTGGATGTGCAAATCCAGATGAGGTTGGCATTACTGTCTTGCAGAACCTTTTCCCCAAATAGGTTCTGTACCCAACCTCCCAAGGTACTGCTTTGTAGTCTGCTTAAATAAAGCATAATGAGGAATTCCTAGGATTTGAAAAAAAAATACATACTGTAGTAATATTGTTTCTTCCAATGGATCCTCATTATGCTAAATCTCCTACCCTACCCTACCTCCCCTTACAGAACCTGGAAAAGGTTCCACAATAATCAGTTGTCATTTAATGTCCTGTAACATGAACATTCCTTGTTCACTCACAATCAGATTTTGCTGTGGTCTCTGGGTCTTAGTCAGCCATAGCTTGGCCAGGGAGGCCAACCTATTTGAGTTTCTTCTGTAGCCCCCCCTTTCCCTTTGTCTAGGAGTCTGATATTAAAAGTGGAAGGGGGATCCAGACTCAGAATCTGATCAAATTCTTCTCAGATAAAAAGCAACATTTAAAATGGGTTTCTTACCTGAAAATGTCTTCAAACCCATCGACACCGAGCACCAAAAGGTGTTTGCATACCCCAGCAGCCAGTCTGGTTGATTCTTTCTCAGGTTTCTCTGGACCTACCGGAGCAGGAGGGGCGCAAGGAATTTAAAAACTTCATACCCTGGGAAAATGCGCAGAACCCTTAAAAGCTGAAGGATTTAAAATTCATTAAAACCCCTTTGTGTCAATGGTCAAACTGGACTCTGATTTCTCCCAAAAAAATCATTTTTATTCTCCTGAGTTCCCAGATGATTTTAGAGCTCAAGGTTCTGGTTACTTCATGTGTTGAAATGTTGCAGCTCCATGGGATTAACTTTTTACACAGGCTTATCACTTAGAGAGAGAGAGAGAGAGAGAGAGAGAGAGAGAGAGAGAGAGAGAGAAATGGGCATTACTTAGGCATGGATTTTCCATACAACAGAACCAGCAGCAAACAATTTACCCAAGACCAGAGATTTCATTTGAAACATTCCAGAAGCATGAAGCTCCAAACTGACCCACTGGCACTAGTAAGCACCTTACTTAATTACTGCCTCCTTTAAACTTGAGCTTCTTCCGCAGAGCTTTTCCTGTTACTGCCTTTCTCAACTGGGCTTATTATCAAATGATTTTCCTTACTTCCTCATCCTCATCAGGGGAGCGATGTGCTCCTCTACCACCGCCGAGCTAGCTCATACTCAGGGTGAAAAGTTTAACATCCCATACCTTCACAACTGCTCTCTGGACACATTTCCCAACTTTAGTCCTGGACTGGACTGATCACTGGTGCTCTCTCTCAAACTTGCTCCCATGGCTCTCCCTGGCATGGAGCCTCCCAAAACAATCACAGTGGCTCCCTTACTTCCATTTCCTGTTTCCCAAGCTGAGCCATGGCCTCTATAGGTCTAAAGGTCTATCCAACATAGGCCCCAGGGCATGCCCCATGCTTGCCCTATCAAGTCCAGGCTGCCACCCACTCCCACCTTTCACCAACCGAGCCGAAGTGCCACTAGGGTATGGGGCGAAGGACTGCTACCAACCTTCAAACCCCCTGCCAAGGCCTTGCCACAACTTCAGCAGCCCCCAGCATCTCAATAAAATCACACCAGTTTCTGAGCCCAATGCCCCCGGGGTCCTCCAATACCTGCCCTCCAAATGCTCTGATGCTCCCTGGATGCCCTCACTACCCAGTACAAAGGGAACCCAGGACCCAAACGACCACCACTGCCTTTCTGCTCACCCCAGTGGACCCCAAAACCCAGGTAACCCGGTGCACCGACGCCAAAACTGCAGACCTACCTAAGGGGAGGGGGGAACCCCCTCCAGACTGCCCTGATGCAGACCCACCATTCTCTCTTTCCTCTCCCCTTCTCCCACCTATCCACCACCTTTATATTGAAACCTACTCACTACTGCCCCAAGTGGTGGCCAGCAGAAAATACACCCCCTAAGTGCACAAATTCCCTAAGCACTGGGGAGGTCCCTAAGGGTGAGAAATAAGCCCACTTGTGAGGGGGGGCTTACACTCTCCCCCACCTAAAAACTCATCCCCTCCTGGGAATGGAGGCAGAGGGCCAAGCAGGCTCCCCCAACTGAACAAATCAGGTATGCGCACTTCCCAGCATACTGGAGGTAGCACCCACCAAAATTGGACCCAAAAAGGGGAAATGTTCCTCCCCAGCTACTTCTGAAATCCTACAAAACCCAGAGAAAATCCTAACTTACCTGTGCCAGGGGGTCTAAATCTTTAGACTAAAATTTTAGGAACGCTATAAACATTTTGATCACTGGAAAATACATTTTGATTATGAAAATATGTACATGAATTGAGGTAGATAAGTTTGCAGTTCCCCCCATACCAACCACTAATTCGGAGAAAAACACCAACAATTTTAATAATAATAATAACTCTCTTAATTGCCACAGACATGTTCACTCTCACTTTCACACCCACACTCACACAAGGCAGGGCTTTAAACACTTAGCCTTAACTAGATAATGCAATCAAATAAAGTAGATTAATAAAATTAGAATTATCAGTATTATTTTTTTCCTTTAAAAATAAAAGCAAGATTGTTTTAGTCCCAGATCTCTACAATCGTTCAAATAGAAATTTTACCTGAGAGTTCAAACAGTTCTTAATAGATTCCTGCTCCGGTGAGCAGTCTTCCTGGCACAGTTCACTGTTGGCTGGGGCTTAAATGGCAGGACCTCCGCCTTATGAAAAGTAAAAATCAGGATCTCGCTTTGTGGTAAGGTCCCCAAATGAGTCTTTGGCAATGATATAATACAGTATTTCATTTGACATCCTGCCAAGTCCTGAACAAGGGCAACATGCTTAAATAGGGTCAGTCCAGACCAAGGGACAGTGAAAAACATGAGTCTTGTTTTTTGGAACAGTTGCTGTGATGGATGGGAACTTCCTGGCTTGGACCACAGGTTGTGGAGTTGCTTTTTGTACACCCATTCCTCACGCATTTCTTCAATTACGTCCCACATCCTCTCCAATAATTATAGATAGTCCACAGAAGGGTACTCTATGTGGATTCTTCTCCTAATCCACGTTTCTGCCTGTGACCATTCAGGTAGCTCCCTTACTCTAGTCCTACTGGCCAGCCCAGGCTTCAACCATATTCCATTTCGGTAGGCCACATTGAGAGGGTCACTTCATATCGGTCCATCAATCCAGACCCTCAGAACTTTAGAACATGCTGGCATATGTGGAGTCTTATCTGCCAGGGTGATAACATGGCAGTAAAAAGGCCGGGGTGTAGCCTGCTGAACTTTGTAATCAGCAGATTGAAATCTTTTGAAGAGCAATTTCTCTTAATAATAATAATAATAATAATAATAATAAACTTGATTTGTAGAGTGCACTTCACATGTATCAAAGTGCTTTAACAGTAAGTAAACAATTAAAATAAATTAAGACCATAAATAATTAAAATTCAGTAATGGCAGATACATCATCCATATCAGGTTAAGGAGAAAGCAAGACTAAAAAAATAAGTTTTCAGTGCAGCTTTAAAGCTCTCCACAGTCAGGCATTCCTGAACCCTCTGAGATAGAGAGTTCCACAGGGCAAGGGCTACATAAAAGAATGCTTGAGCCCCAGAAGTCTTCAGCCAAACCCTGGGACTCTCTAGCAATCCCTCGTCAGTGAAGCGGAGCAGTCAGGAGGGGCAATAGGGGCACAAAAGTTCTTGCAGGTATATGGTCCCAGTCCATGTAGGGCTTTATAGGTCAGCAAGCTGACCTTGAAGGTGATCTGCCACTGAACTGGCAGCCAATGCTGCTTGTGCAGCACAGCACATATTACTATGGCTAGATCGAGAAAGCCCAGTTAGTAACTTGACTGCCACATTCTGCACTAGCTGCAGACAGTGGATATCAACTCCCGGGAGCCCTAGGTGCAGGGAGTTACAGTAATCCAGATGGGAGGTCACAAAGGCATGGACTAATGTTGGAAGATCATCGGGCAGAACCAGGTGTTTAATCCAGGTGATATTCCTCAGATGGTAGAATGAGGTCTTGACAACAGATGACACTTGAGATTTCAGGGTCAGCCCCTCATCAAAAATAATGCCCAGACTCTGCACCCATTCAGAGGTCCTCAGCTGGCAGCCTCCAAGCATGAGACCAGTTGCCTGCCCTGCTGAAGACCCCTCTACTCGACCTGAGTCCGCAACCAAAACCCCAGTCTTGTCAGAATTCAGCTTTAACCAGTTGGCACTCATCCAGTCTTGGATCTCGGATAGGCAGTTGTTAAATACTGAGACTGCTGCATCCTGTTCGGGTACAAAGAACATATACAGCTGAGTATCATCTGCATAGCAGTGAAAACTCAGCCCATACTGCCTTACAATGTCCCCCAGCGGCAACATGTACACCGCAAACAACATGGGAGACATCACAGAGCCCTGCAAGACCTGACATGGCAGGGAGAATGCATCAGAGGAATAAATCCCCAACACTACTCTCTGAAACCTACCAATGAGGAAGGACTGAAACCATCTGAGGACTGTGCCCGACAGTCCACAGATCAACTGCAGGCACTCTAGCAATATTCCATGGTCCACGGTGTCAAATGCCACAGAGAGATCAAGGAGGACTAAGATGGAGTGGCTCCTCTGATGTCTCGCCATAAGGAGGTCATTGAGCACCCAAACAAGAGCAGTCTCGGTACTATGCCTCTTCCTAAAGCCTTACTGGAAGGGATCATAGATGTCATGGATGGCAAGATGATCCTCCAGCTGCAGCGCGACCATCTTCTCAATAACCTTGCCCACATACGGAAGGTTAAAGACAGGCCTGTAGTTAGTGAGACAGTCCAGGTCGAGAGAAGGTTTCTTAAAGAGGGGAGTCACTGCCGCCTCTTTCAGGGAGTCAGGAAAGTCCCCAGTCTCTAATGATAACCAGACAATCTCAGCTTTGATCGGACCAATGACTTCAACACGTCCCACAAAGGGACAGCTTGGGCCCGGCTCCAAACCACACCAGGTTGGCCACATACTCTGGATGACCGTCATGACATCTGAGAGTGCCACGTTACCAAAACCGACCAACCAGACCAAGATGTTTCGACCTCCCCTCGATCACTGCTACCCCCATTGGAGCGAGCTGAGCTGATCTCTGACCTGATGACGATAGACTTATCTGCAAAGAAGCTAGCAAACTCATCACATTTCTCCTGTGACAAGGCTCTCTATAACTGCAGACAGGCTGGGTTGTACAGTCTGTCCACAGTTCAGAAGTGCTGAGGCCGGTCGATTCCGTGCAGCAGTAATCTCCTCGGACAGGAACTCTGCCTTCTTACGAGAGATCACCGATTGATAGTCCGCATAATGTGCCATCAATCTTAGCTTGTCGGCATCAAGGCCGGATTTCCGCCAGCAACCCTCCAACCTTCACCCAACCCTCCTCATCTCCTTCAAGACTCCATCAAACCATGGGGACTGAGGAAGAAGGGAGAGGGGGTGAACACAGTCTGAAGCTATAGAATCCATAGTTGCCACCACAGCCTTGCTATATACCTGCGGTAGATTCTCTGGGTTCAAGCTTGCACATGGAAATCCTACTAGGTCCAGCACCACCATTAGGCCATCTGGGGTAAAAACCCCTTAATGGGCAGTACTGGACCATCTCCAAAGGGGCAGGCCTATAAGGGGGTGCCTGGACATTGAACCTGATAGTGCAATGTTCAGACCATCTGACTGTTTCCACCACCAGGTCGGCGCTCTCCATACCCAGTAGGAACACCCAGTCCAATGAGTGACCTGAAATATGGATCACAGAGAAAATAATCTGTGAAGCCCAATGACTACATCAGTTGGAGGAAGTCTTGGCCAAAATGCGAGAGTTCGTCTTCGATCCAGATGTTGAAGTCAACATGCACCATCACCTGGGGAACTCAAACACTGTGTTGACAACGAAGTCCGCGACTTCCTACAAAAATTGCTTCCCTTCCCTGTGGAGGGGTTGTGGGAAAACAGGTAAACCAGACACCGAACTTTAGTTTCAACACACACTCTCTGTGTGATGTTTATTCAAAATATAGATAACCTTAAGCAATGCCATATTCCTTCTTCAACTCATCAATTTGCAGCAACAGACTATGTCTGTCCTTCCTCTGTACTTGTCAGCACCTACTGACTTACTGATCTAAACCTTTCAGTGAAAACCTTTCATCCCTATGGTTGCCTTGTTTGCTTGGGTGGTGGGGGCACAAAAAAAAAAAAACCAGCTACCGACAAAGAACCTCAGTGCAGAAGCACTGAAACAAGGTTTACCCCAAAGGGCATTGACAATAAGCCAAGTTACAAAGAAACACAACATCACACATACTTCCATAATGCAACGCATCATGGGATATATGCAAATCACCATGACATTTCTGATTGGCTCAGTTTACAGCAGGATTGCATGGTACCAATTTACATGCATTTAACAACACAACCAACTTAATTTCTATAATACAGTCACCTAGTACTTTTTAACTTTATCAGAAACACTTAGTGCTATGGTATTTTCAACATTTACAGGTTTCATAAACATAAGATATATACATCAAGATATTTTATGACATAGTGCTATTACATACTAAATCCAACAATGATAAACACAGTTGTTTTACATAAGCTTGGAAGTCACCACAATAACCTCCCTGTATGAGGACCTGAGAGGGAAGAGGAAAATTAAAGAGGACACTACAGCATAGTCAAGAAAGGGGAGGGGGGCCCATAGGTGGCCAACCTTATGGGCTAGAAATTGTAAAGAATAGATTAGGCTAAGAAACAGAAGAATTGTTGCAACAGATTTAAGAAAGGTCGGTCCTTAAGAGTGGCAGGATCTCCCTGTCACATATTCCCCAGCTTAAGAGGGAAGCAGTTATCTCAGGCTGCTTACCACCTTCCTGTCCCAGGAAGGGATGGAGCTTCCACTCATCCATCTTCAGAAGGCTCTGTCTCAGGGTCTCTATTAATGATAAACATTCCATCGTAAACACAGTGGATATCATCATGCTTTACCCTGAGGCGTTAACACATTTCTCAACAGAGACTAATGGTACCGCCCCATCTCCTTTTAGGGAAAGTCCATCATATTCCATTGACATCAATTCCTGCACCATATCTAGACATGAAATCAGCATGTACATGTTTTGTTCTTGCCCTGTGGGACACAGTAAATTGATAGGACTGAAGAGCTAAGTACTACCACATTATACAAGGATTTTTTTCTCTCATCTGGTGCAAGAGCTGCTCTCCAGGTTTTTTTTGATAAAATCTCAAATTGGTTCTGATTTGTAAGCTTGTCCTGAATAATGATAAATGTAAAAGTATGCATTTGGGTATTCACAACCAACATTTTCAATATAAATTGGGGTCTGTAATATTACAAGAAACCACCCAAGAGAAAGATCTAGGAATATTGGTTACTCCTGATTTTAAATTTAGAACCCATTATACCACCCAAGTAAACAGTGCAAACCAGAACCTAAATTGTATTTTTAGACATGTAGCCAGCTGCTTGAAGGATGTACTATTACCATTGTATACTGCCTTGGTTAGGCCACACCTTGAATACTGTGTCCAAGTGTGGTCCCCTTACATTAAAGAGGACATCTTAAAAAATTGAGAGGGTCCAGCGAAGATTCACCTGAGCTATTATGGGCATGGAGGGAAAGACTTATGATGAAAGGATAAGACTTCTGAACATGTATACTTTAAAGTATAGGAGACTGAGGGGAGACTTGTGTCTCATTTACAGTGCACTAAGGGATTCTGTCCTTGGAACAGGATTAGGTCTAACTGAGTCTAAATATAGCGTCAGTAATCGGAAACATAATAAACAACTGTTGACGAGTAAGTGGCATACTCTAAGAAGGAAAAATTGGTTCAGTATAAGATCCATCCCAATTTGGAATAATCTCCCAGCTCTAGTGGTGGATAGTCCAAGCATGGACTGCTTTAAATTGAATTTAGATTCAGTGATGACTGATTCAACTAAAATTTGCCAAAATCTCTAGAATTTTAAATGGCAAGCATTATGGACTTTAGTCTACTCGCTTGTATGAACCTATGAAACAAGCAGAGGGGGTTATAATCAGTTACAACCTTAAATTCAGCTCCCCCCAAGTAATATTTCAGAGACTCAATAGCCCACTTCAGGGCTAAGCATTCTTTCTCTATAGTAGCATATCTTCTCTCCCTCTCATGTAGTTTCCTGCTGATATACATGATCGGATGTTCTTCCCCCTTTATTTTTTGAGATAAGATTGCCCCAATAACCATTCTCTGATGCATCAGTTTGAACCTCAAACACTTGGTTGAAGTCAGGGCTTTTCAATACAGGAGCTGTACATAGAATGGCCTTGATATTCCTAAATGCCTCATCACAAATAGGGTTCCACTGAACTTTATTTGGGCACCTCTTTTTAGTGAGATCAGTCAAAGGACTGGCAATGGCTGAGAAATTAGGAATAAATCTCCGGTAATAACCAGCCAAGCCTAGGAAAGGTCTCAAATGCTTTTTTGTGGTAGGTATTGGGCTGTTTGCTACTGCTACTGCTGTAACCTCGTCTACCTCAGGCTTCACTTGTCCATTGCCTAAAATGAATCCTAGAGATCTTGTCTCAGTCTTTGCTAGGGCACACATAGCAGGGTTAATGGTCACTCCTGACTCCTTTATTGCTTGCAGTACCTGGGATAAGTGTCTAACATGGGTTTCCCAGTCAGGGATGAATATGACCACATTGTCCAAATAAGCCTCATAGTACTCAGTGTGTGGTCTTAGTATGTGGTCCATAAAATGCTGTAAAGTGGCTGGGGCCCCATGTAACCCGAATGACATTGTGACAAACTGGTATAAACAGCTTGGGGTGCTAAATGTGGTTTTGTCTTGTGAATCGGCTGACAAAGGGATTTGTCAATATCCCTTAGTAAGGTCAAGGGTGGAGATATACTGTGCATTGCCTAGCCTGTCAATGATATCATCTTTTCAGGACATTGGGTAGCTATTATAGAGAAAGAATGCTTAGCTCAGAAGTGGGCTATTGAGTCTCTGAGATATTACTAGTGGGGGGGCTGAATTTAAGGTTGTAACAGATCATAGCCCCCTCTTCTGGTTGCACCAGATGAAAGAAAAAAAATCCCTGCATAATGCGGTGGTACTTAGCTCTTCAGCCCTATCAATTTACTGTGTCCCACAGGGCAGGGACAATACAAAAATCTGTTGCAACAGTTCTTCTGTTTCTTAGTCTAATCTATCCTTTACAATTTCTAGTCCATAGGGCTGGCCACCTATGGGCCCCCCTCCCTTTTCTTGACTATGTTAGTGTCCTCTTTAATTTTCCTTTTCCCTCTCAGGTCCTCATACAGGGAGGTTATTGTGGTGACCTCCGAGCTTATGTAAAACAACAGGCTGTGTTTGTCATTGTTGGATTTAGTATGTAATAGCACTATGTCATAAAATACCTTGATGTATATACCTTATTTTTATGAAACCTGTAAATGTTGAAAATACCATGGCACTAGGTGTTCTTGATGAAGGTAAAAAGTACTAGGTGACTGTGTTATAGAAATTAAGTTGATTGTGTTGTTAAATGCATGTAAATTTGTACCATGCAATCCTGCTGTAAACTGAGCCAAGCTGAAATTTCATGGTGGTTTGCATATATCCCATGATGCTTTGCATTATGGAAGTATGTAGCAGTAAACTGAAATTTCATGGTGGTTTGCATATATCTCATGATGCTTTGCATTATGGAAGTATGTAGCAGTGTCAGTGGCTCAGTAGGTAGCACACTCACCTCTGAGGACGGGAGATCAGAGGGCTGTGGGTTCAGTTCCCAAATCTGGCACTTGGGTTAATATCCCATTACTGACACTGTAGTGTAGCATGAGAAGGGTGCTGTACTTCTGAGGTGCCATCTTTCGGATGCGACATTAAACTGAGGTCCCATCTGCCTGGATTGGTGATAGTTCAGGCGGATGTTAAAGATCCCATGGCACTTATCGAAAAGAGTAGGGGAATTTCCCCGGTGCCCTGGCCAAATTTCCCTCATTCACTAAAAATACCACCAACAGCTTAATCTGGTTCAAGGTCAGTTGGCATTCATCTGTATCCCCCTCCCCCGGGTCGTGCCTTATAAATAGGCAGAATTTGTCTAGTGCACTTACCCGGTCAACAAAAACTAAATAAAAAATTAAATGTGTGATGATGTGTTTCTTTGAAACTTGACTTATTGTCAATGCCATTTAGGATAACTCTTGTTTTAATGCTTTTGCACTGAGGTTCTTTGTCCGTAGCTTGTTTTGGGTTTTTCTTTTTGAGCCCCCATCACACAAACAAGGCAACCATAGGAAGGGTTTTCACTGAAAAGTTTAGATCAGTAGATCAGTGAGTCAGTAGATACTGACAAGTACAGAGGAAGGACATACATAGTCTGTTGCTGCAAACTGATGGATGTATTGAGGGATCTCTCCTGTATTTTGAATAAACATCACACAAAGATTGTGTAGTAAAACTGAAGTTTGGTGTCTGGTCCATCTGTTATCCCACAACCCAGTCTGTGGAGAGTTCACCACAGATACTACTGTCCCAGGCAACAGCAAGAGTTGGGACAATTTCCAGAGCCTATTTCAGCACATGCTGCCAGAATTCCTTCACCACAGGCAGTACTGTCACACTACATCACCTGAAATAAAGTACCTTACATCGGACACCGCTATGCCAGCACATGTTGGGACACTTCCTGTCACCACTGACACTACTGTCTGAGCACCTACGAGTACACAACCCTTCACCACAGGCACTACTGTCCCGACAAGTGCTAGCAGAGTTGCATTACTGCAAGCACTACTGTCCCAGCAGATCTACTTCTGCTGAGGCACTTAGTTTACCTCGTACACTAATGTGACAGCACATACTGTGAGATTTCTGTCACGGCAAGCAGTACTACCCCAGCAAATTGCATCTGCTGAGAAAGTTCAGTTACCTCAGACACCATGTCACAAGAGCACTACTGGATAATAGAATTCTGCAGCTACTGAATCCAAGCACCAGCAGCTAAATTATTGGTGGTGTCCTGCCCCCCCTTCCTACTCTTTGGTTTTGGGAGGGGGGCATTTTGGGACAGTTTTGTTTTACTATCCTTGTATAAACAGATCCACTGCCAGTTTTCCTTTTTATTTTTTTAATTTATTGAGCTTTTCATCCCCCACCTGCAATCACCACCTTGTGCCTGTAGTGGGCATTCTGCCAGCCTCCCAGTCACATTTTCCACTCCCCCACCCTGCCGTCGTGCCAGTGGGAATCCGTATGTGTTGGGATCCGAGAGTACTAGCACCATCATGGCAGCTGGTTCACACAGAGGTTTTCTGGTTTCCTCCCTTAACCTCTCCACCACCAACCCACAGCACCAGGAAGCACCCTGACTGGCCACACCAGCAAGTAGCACATGCACTTGTGGAGAACACTAACTCCCTGGCCCTTTGCGGGGGTCATTAGTGCTGCAGAACCTTGCAACTTCCCTTCCACAGCTGAGAGCTCTTCCATGGAGCAGCACCTCCCCAGCCATCCCGGACCACCCAGCTGGCTCCTGAATCTGCTCCCCAGCTCGGTTTGCAAGCCTGGGAATTCAGTGTGCTATGCATTGGGCCATGTGGCAGACCCCCCCCTTTTTTTTTTTTTTACCTCCGATACTTCAACCAGATGATCCATGAACTTTTCCCATTTACACAGACCAGTCCCAGCAAATCTGTATCATTTGAGAATTTTTTGCAAATGGACAGTAATGTACCCTAATTATTATCTTCTGAGGGTTGCAAGAGGGGAGAGTGAAATGTTTGCAATGCGATTAATGACATAAGGTGAAGGAAAAAATAAATTGCAAACTACACTGTTTCTGATTAATGTGTAGTTACCAAACTACAGAAAAAGTTAAAAAAAAATGTTTTAAGTTGTCGTGTGATTTTAAGTAATGATAAAAAAAAAAAAAAAATAGTAACCGTCATTGAATTTTATGTATTGGTATGAAAAAAAAAAATAGTATCGGTACCAAGTGTTTGCTGTGGCTGTGTCCCCAGAAAAAAGCACGTGCTGATAATATGCTCAGAAAGCAGTCTCATATAATATTACTACATACAGAATAGTATCAACACATACAAGCTGTAGTGATAGAATTGTTTTTACAATATTCTTTGTATTTAAAAAGTTTTTCCATTTGACAAACACATGTAACATAGATTGGGATACATTCATGTTGACTTCTAATGCAATGCAGCACTTAAAGTTACAGTCAGTTTTCTATGTTCAGATATCACATGCTGGCATTGCTACCTCGGTATTGTATGATACTTATGTTGTAGCCCCAGAAAAGTGTAGAGAACATAGAGTAGTCTAGCAGTCAGAAAATGGAGCACCCACTACAGTCTAACCTTGATTATCCGTACCTCGATTATCCGGATTATTCATTCGTAGGGACTAGCGACCTGGTCCTGAAAAAGTTATCCTCCTATCTGTAGCATTGATTTGTGAATTTATTTATCCGGACAATTGATTATCTGGACAAATTTGCAATCCCCAGTAGGTCTGGATAATCGAGGTTCGACTGTACTAAGTTCCCTGACCTGGAGGCATGGGTTGCACTATACAAGCCCCATGTTCTGGGACTTTCTGTAACCTGGATAAAGCCCCACCATGCTACACCACTTACCAGCGGGCAGGAAAAAGGGTGGTGGTGTTGCACTATTCCTTAGGGAACCCCTCTCAGCCAGTATTGTCCTCTGCTCAGATTTAACCATATCTAGTGAATGGGTCCTATCTGAAATTACCATGGGAGCCTGTAAGACATTCTACATAGGTTGCTGCTACAACTCTCCCTCTGTTGGAACTGTGGGCCTAGACAGCTTCCTCTTGGGCTTGAGTTCTTTCTCCCCCCAAAGAGATGCAATTCTCTATAGTGATGTTAACTTAAACTGGCTGAGCACCCAACAGTCTGACTATGCGTCCCTCCTAAAACAACACTACCTGGTCCAAACTATCCAGCTTCTCACCAGGCAAAACCCACATAAAGGCTCTTGGTCCCTTCTGTATTGGATCATTACCAACAGGGATAATTATGTACTGCATGCTGGTACCATGGCACACTCTATCAGCGACCACTCACCTGCGTATCTCCACTGGTCATCTAAATTCAGACGTTCCCCTCCCAAATACTTGTTCTTTCACAAGTTCAGTAGCCCCAACAACCCCAGTATCCTCGAATAGGCTCAGTCCTTGGACTGGTCTGCTCTTTATTCACTCTCTGATGTGACACAGGCAGTAACCCTCCTCACACAGACCCTTTTGACCCTGCAGGACTGGCACTTCCTGGTCACCACAAGAATGGTCAGAGGTGGCTGCTCACACTGGGTCACGAAACACCTCCTTACCCATATGAAGGATAGGGATCGTGCTTGGTCCACATACAAAGCATCCCCCACCCCCACCCTATGGGATGCCTGCAGGCACCGGAGGAATCTATGCAAACTTCATGCGAAATCTCTCAAACAGACCTACTTCTGTAATCTCCAGCAGGCTAACCTTGGAGACCCTAGGAAATTCTTGGCATCCATCGGCTTCCTACTTAACCTCCACTCCAACAAGGCTGCCCTGCAACTTAATTCCCCAAATGGCTTTATTATGGATCCTCTGGAAGTGGCTAGGCCTTTTAATGACAAGTTCTCCAACCTATCCATGTATCAAAGTAAACTACCTAAGGGCCACCCAAATAACTTGGTCCACCATCCGATCCCCCCGCCTACCTCCGATGGGCTGACCACCCAACCCCAAATTCCCACTTTCTTCTTCAAATCTCTCTCTCAAGAGCTGACATAGCAAAGCTCCTCAAAAGCCTTCCAAACCATGGCTCCCCAGATGCTAATGGTCTGTCTCCGGTCTTCCTTAGGCTCATCTCCCCAGCTATCATTGAACCACTGACTTGTATCTTTAACCTCACACTCTCCTTCTCCTCCATGCCTGAACCCTGGAAGACTGCAGAGGTGATTCCCATTTTTAATGCCGGGGACCCTCTATGGACAACTATCGTCCAATCTCCATCCTCCCCCACCTAAGTAAACTACTCGAGAAAGCTGTCCACCATCAACTTGCTGACTACATAGGCAAACACAACTTCCTGTGCAGCCAACAGCATGGTTTTTGAAAAAAACACTCCACCACCTCTGCCCTTGCTCTTCTGATCAACCACATCCTCATTAATATGGACCATGATAATGCCACCGGAGCAGTCTTCGTTGACCTCTCCAAGACTTTCAACATGGTAAACCATGCCCTTCTCCTTTCCAAACTATGTAGCCTTGGCTGCTCTCAAGAGGTTACTACCTGATTCAAGAACTACTTCACCACCTGCTCCCAATTTGTGTGTGTTGGCCCTGCCCACTCCCCCACCCTGCCCGTCTCTACAGGTGTCCCCCAGGGCACCATACTGGGCCCCCTGCTATTCTCTTTATTTATAAACTCCCTCCCCTCGTACTGTCTCAGTTGTCACTCTCTCCTCTATGCTGACAACCTTGAGCTCTTCCACAGTGATAAATCCCCAGACAATATTTCCTCAGTTCTCTCCTGAAACTATGCTGTGGCCCATAACTGGTTCATAAATGACCTCCTCCTGGTTAATGCCAAAAAAAAACAAAATCTATGCTGTTCGGATCAAAGCCCTTCCTAGCTAAATACAAAACTCGCCCCCTTCTCAACATCATGTCCCCTGATGGCCAAGCCCTTGAAGATGTGTGTACTTTCAAATACCTAGGAGTTATACTCTACCCCTCCCTCTCCTTTTTCAGGCACATTTATTCAGTAGTTCAAAGGTTTAACCAAAAATTAGGTGCTGCCTACAGATTCCGGCAATACTTCTCTCCGGAAGCCCAACTTGCCATTGTACCGGGAAATCTACTCCCTGTCCTTGACTACTGCTCCCTTATCTATGCAAGGATGTCCACCACCCTCATGGCCAAGCTCTCCTCTGCCTGTAACAGTGCCTGTCATTTCACCTTGCTGGCCTCTTTTACCATACACCACTGTGTCCTCTACAACTTGGTAGGATGACTCCCGCTGCAAGGCCATTTTGACCTAGCCCTGTGCTGCATGGTGGATTCCACCATCCGTATTGGCCAAGTATCTCCCCTTGCTCCCTTCCTTGCCATACAAACCTCACACCATAGCCTCTGCTCACACAGCATCCCCCCCCCCCGAATATCCCCAGGGTATCTACCAACATAGGCAGAAGAGCCTTGTCTGTGACAGCCCCTACACTGTGGAATAAACTGCCTGCTAAGCTCCGCTCCCTTGACACCCACTGTCAGTTCAAAACTCACCTCAGAGACTGGCTCCTGATGACTTCCTGCTGCCACTGCTTCCATCGGTAGTTCACTCACTTTCCCTACTGCACTCCATAAAGGAATGTGTATGTATATTAGGTCAAGCGGAAATCAGTTAAGCTAGCCTGCTTGTGCACTTGCGCTTTAGTACCTATGTTTGTTAATCCTGCCTCCCTCCCTTCCCCCACCCTTCCCTCCTCCCTTATACTTTGCTATGCCTTACCCCTCTTTCTACTTATAATTAGACTCTCTTGTTTGTCTCCTATTGTAACTGCTGCTGACAGAACTGTATGTTTATGCGTACTCTTACTTATTGTAATGCCTAACTGCTGTATGGTTTATGAAATCCTGTGTTTTTGCTGCTCTTCTGTTTGCTATTCCCATACACTACTGCAACCTTTATCTTGTTTTTTTTGTCAACTGTTCCATGCTTTGTTGTTTGTTACATTAGTTCCTGTGCCGCAGTATGTGGCCCGGGTCGTCCCTGAAAACGGTTCCTGGGATCAGCATACCTACCCGTTACCAAATCATAAATAAATATATAAATAAAAATAAATATACCATTTCTGGGTCTGCATAGTTGGAGAGGAAGAAGGGGGAGAATGAAACAACAGAAGAAGAAATAACAAACAACAGTATTATAAACAGCAAGTCAAATCAGTCAGCAATCATATTTATGAATTACTTACAATTTCATCAGTATACTACATGTTCAGTCAATAAAGGAAGGATTCACTCAGTCAGCTCCCTCAAGGGCTGTCTTTATATATCCGCCAGGTAAACTGGTTGTGTGTGTTGGGGAATGAGCCCTCCTTTATACTTTTCTGCAGCTCATGGGGGATGGGTCATGTTGTATGCTTTGGATGCATACATAGTCTTAGCTCTGGTGTTTGGATGGAGGGGCCTTTAAGAAAGGGTTCCTAGATTTGGTGGAACAGTTCTAGTTTGTTAAAGGAAAACTGCACCCTCATATCGTCTAAATGTCATTTGCTTCCATGTCAACAGACAACTCTTTTCATGTAGCTGTTAAAGATGTATGCAACTCCTTCTGTTAGTTTTCACATTTCATACTAGGCCCTGTCGCTCTCCTGGGAGGGTCCATTTCGTGGTTGTTGAAATCTCATTGTCCCTGAGAGCTGCATTAGCATATGAGAACATGATGCGCAATCAACCTTTAAACTCCCCAGTATGCCTGTCTGCTGAAGTAGTTTTAAAAGAACAAAGCTGCATGAAGGTGTGAAATATCACATTTACCTTCAGTGAGTTTTACAAGCGATCTGAGTTGTAATGCAGTTTTTTTCCCCTTTAAACTCCATTCGGTTTATAAGTTTCCAGAGAGTTTTTGCAGGGTATTTGTTATTTTAGCATAGAGATACATGATATAAATGGTTCATCTGACATCATGTTCTCATATGCTAATGCAACTCTCAGGGACAATGAGATTTCAACTACCATGAAATGGACCCTCCCAGGAGAGTGACAGTGGCTAGTATGAAGCGTGAAAACTAACAGAAGCAGTTGCATACCTCTTTAATAGCTACATGAAAAGAGTTGTCTGTTGACATGGAAACAAATAACATTTAGAAGATATGAGGGTGCAGTTTTCCTTTAACTGTGAAGTATGACAATCGCTCATTTGCTGTGAGTGTAGCCATACTAGCGATCAATTGTTCCAGTGGTGGTGGTTGGGGTGGTGGTGCAGATTGTCTTCATTTGCAAAGAATTCAATGTTTAGCACACAATAGGGCTCCATGCACCCACCAAAGTAGTTTAGGGCACAGTCTCTTAACCCTGCTATTATCAACAAGTATACAGAATCTGGGGCAACAGGGCAGTGTTTTTTTTTTTGCGTGGACTCCTCACAAGCCTTCAGCACCTTTTTCCAGAATCTTTTTAACTTTGTACAGAACCAGAGCATGTGTCCTATATCTGACCCCACTGCCTGGCATCTGCAGCACTCCATATGTGGCAGCAGGCTCATTTGGTATAGGGCAGCTAGGGTGCAGTACCATCTGTGTAAGATTTTGTACTGTGAATATCAACCTTGCATTCCCAGCAGCTTTTGTAGGGGATTTGTCAGTACACATGCCAGGCTTTATCTGGTATCTCATATCACAGCTCCCTTTCCCATTTCACTTTTAGGTTAGGTGCTGTGGAGTAAAGCTTGGATATGACAAGGCTGTATACATGGGAGATGCCCCCTCTACCCATCCTAAAAGGAGGGAGAGAGGTGACATTATAGAAACGTTCAAATACCTCAAGGGCATGAACAAGGTGGAAGGGGATAAGATATTCCAATTTAAAAGTAGTGCCAGAACAAAAGGGCATGATGTAAGACTGATGGCTGGCCACATATGGGGTAATGTCAGGAAGTTCTTTTTTACAGAGAGGGTGGTGAATGCGTGGAATAGCCTGCCCCAGGAAGTGGTGGCCGCCTGTATGGTGGGGGACTTCAAACATGCATGGGACAGGTATAAAGGAATATCAGAGATGGGAAGGAAAAGCTAAAGCCAGTGACCAGATTGGGTTGCTGGCCGCTTCATCATGTAGCATAACCAGGCAGACTGGATTGGCCTGGCTGATGTTATCTGCTGACAGTATCTATGTATCTATGTACCTATGTATCTAAATGTTTGTAGTAGGAGATCCCAGTCCAGAGTGGAGTGTGGTTTGTATCTGGGAATGAGTAAGGGTTTAAAGGCAGACCTTGGAGAGATCTCCAGTGATGTTGATTTAGGATGTTATAATTTTGTTGTATTTGCACAAAGGACATCAGGGTATTATTGTCCTGGTCAGGTACATGCCCCAGGAGTTGCAAAACTCTCCAGACCCATAGCCCCCCAATTAGTGGTTTCCTGTTTATTTTAATGCAAGGATTGGACCATATGGGAGTGAATTTATCCAGGGCACCCCACTTGCTCCATTAATTGTATCTTCCACCTAGCCTGTACTATGGCCTTGATTGACGTCTGTTCTTTAAGGTGTTCTGGGGTTTAGGTATAGAGAAATTCCATTAGAGAGTGGGGGTGTTCCACTAATTACCACCCCACCATTGGGGGGTGCTTTGATGTCCAGTGGGCAGTAGCCAGCTTCTGGATTGGAATAACATTGCAACTAGGGCATGCCCTTTGATCCATGGGAGGCCTAGACCCCTGTTTGACCCCTGTCTGACCAGTGTGCCCTTAATTTGGTGATACTAAGACACAGGTCTTTGTTGTCCCATAAGAGCGTCCTAAACCAGTTATCAATCTGCATGAAAATTTGTTGTAGGATGTGTATTGGAAGGTTAACCATAACATATAGGATTTGTGGGAGACTCATCACTTTGAGGGCACTTGTCTTACCCCATAATGATAAGTTCAGTGCCTGCCATCTAGCTGTGTCCATTTCCAGTTCCTTTAACATCAGGGTAACATTTAATTGTGCCAGTTTAAAAATGTGGATGGGTATTATAATACTTAGATATGTGAGGCCTTAAGATACCCATGAGAACTGATATTGGGTAAAAAGCAGCTTCTTGCACTGTTAGGAGATAGTGGTGTAACTCTAATTTACTCCAATTAATGTGGAAGCTGGATGGACCTGCAAACTCTGACAGTTTAGAGATTTGGATGTATACTATAATACTTCGAAACGTGAGGCCTTGAGATGTCCATGGGAAACTGATATTGCGTGAAAAGTAGTTTCTTGCATTGTTGGGAGTTAGGGGTGTAACTTTGATTTTCTCCAATTAATGTGGAAGCTGGATGGTCCAGCAAACTCTGACAGTTTGGACATCAGGAGCAGGAGACTGGCGGGTAGGGGTGGGTCCAAGGACACTGCTAACTTGTCCATGTAAGCCAGCACCTTGTGATTGCAAAGCTGGACTTGATTGCCTTTTATGTGGGGGTTCTCCCTAATTTTCTACAGGAATAGTTTCAGGGCTAATTCAACGAATGCCAGAGAGAGGGGCCAGCCCACTCTTGTGCCTCTTTCCAGTGGGACGAATTTGAACACAGAGTTGTTAGACAGGATGGCTGCTAAATGTGAAGAGTACAGTGTGTCCAGGCTAGGAAAGTGTTTGGTAGGAATGATTCTTAACAGCCTGACTATAAGCTTTCCTTAAAAAAAAAAGTTTCTAACTCTAATGCTCCAATGTTAGACCTCTGCAAAGATAATTTCTTCAATATGGGATAACTTTGGAACTGTTGGGACTAGAAACTTTTGTTTTAAATTAAACTGTGGAGTTGGAGAATTTGACATATTGATACATTATATTATTTATCTTCATTTTCTCGATATATTTAAAATTCAGTTATTTTAACAACATATATTGACAGGTTTAGATACGCATCGACACACAAGAACTGTATTGTTATGATCTATTCATGCTGATTGGACTCCAAGTTTTCATTACAAAAGTTACATCTTTTGAAATATAATTTTAAGCATTATGAAATGTTATACAAATTTATTTGGGGAAACTGTCGGACAATAGTAGTGGCCATTTCAGAATAAACACATGCTTGATTAGTTCTACATATTTATCACCTATGGTATGTCAGACAGATGTACATGGTAGGCCATGAAAAATTGGTGTGTAAAACGAAATCTGCTATGAATGTTGTTCCTTGCATTTCAACTTGATCACATCCATAATGAACATATGCTGTTTAGGAAGAGGGAGCATGTTCACTTTGGCCTGCTAGAAATTGGTGTGTAAAACTAAATCTACTATGCATGTAGTTACTACTTGCATTTCAACTTGAGCACATCCATAATGAAGATACCCTGTTTAGGAAGAGTGAGCTTGTTCAGTTTGGCCTGCTATACCCCATCCCCCAACAGGGATGTACACCCTAAAAAGGCACCATCACAAGTATGTTTGACTCACATCTGTTTACATTACTGCTTCATATTTTTAATATGTGAGGGCTTCTGCAGATCATGCAGCTAATATTGTTACAGGCTGTCTCATATGCTACATGACTAGGCTGTGTAATCCCCAGTGCATATTGCTGCTACCTTATTTTATAGACAGCTGATAATAGTGGAGATTATAGATTAACAATATTGCCCAGCTCGGTGACAAGGGGGGTGCATTACACTCCCATAAGTGTGACTCAGATTCGTTATGGAAGCCTATACATTTACTTTGGGACAATGAAGCCATGGAAGTTCTGCAGAGGCAGTGCTGTCTGACTCAAGGAGTGAATCGGGCATCTCCCTCTACACTACCACTTCCTGTAGTGAAGTGGACAGATTGACTTCATAGAGGACCAAGCAATGTTAGCCTCAACTCCACAGGTTAGGCGGGTAGTAAGTCCAGAGAACACAAGTGTGTTTCTGGAGGGAAGAAACTGGAGAGAGAATTACTATACAATAACACAAAGAGCTGTACTGCTGACTAATTCTTCAGTTTTATCCAAGAGAACACACGGATCCGCTGATGAAGTGTCTGATGATAATACACTGTGCTGGAGTGTTGTTGCATCTTCTTGGTACCAGTATGGGATTCTGCATTTTCTTTAATAAATTATTTTTTTATTTATTTGTAATTACTTCAACTGAAATAACCCAATGAGATACATCATCTAATATTTATTGGGGTTCCCGGGAGAATAACAGCAGTCAGCAGGTTAATATAGTCTAGCAGAAATAGTTAAATACAGACTAAAATGTACACAGGGAAAAAACATTAAAGGTAAGTACATGCAAACAATAACCAAAGCAAGCTTTTAAAGTGGGGTCACAGCAAACAAAGCGCATGGACATTATTATATATCATGATCATGGTCAGTGAGAGGTGGATTCTGGGCCAAATCAAATACTTGGTGTTCTAACGTGACTGAAAGCCTGGACTTGAACACTAGCAAGCTAGAAGCATTCTTCCTTTGGAGAGGGAGTACGTTCCAGATGTCTGGTGCTGCAAATGCAGAAGCCTTCCTATCAACTTCACATTTCATCCTGGGAGTTGAGAAGGTAAGTGCTGCTGTTGAACAGAATAAGTAGGCACTCCTTGACTGTGAGGTGGGCTAGGAGGCAATCGGAGGCTTTTCATGTGCACAGTTGTACAACAAAGAAAACCTGTGGTAGTCACACCTGATTGATGGACTGGGTCAGTTAAGCTGGTCATGCAGCAGACAATGATGGGTAGACCATCCACAGGAGAGGATGAACCTGCACAACCTGTTGTAAAAACAGTCCAGGGGCAACGGTGTGGTTTTGTTTGCACAGTGGTACAGTGCTTCCTCTTTTATCTGCCAACCTCCATACATCCTGAATTTTGGTAGATAAAAGAGTGTGGCAGATAACAGAGGGTGGTGGTTAAAGGGGGAGATAACACTGCTGGACAATTGGGACAGGAGATCACACTGGTGATAAGCAAGGGTGGCGGATAAAGGCAGGGCGAATAAACGAGGGAGCATTGTAAATGATGTCTCTGTCAATGGAAGGGTGCAGGAAGCTGGAGACCACCTGCTTCCTCACATCAGCAATGTGACAGCATTTAAAACGGTAAAGAAAGTTGAGCTTAGACCCTATGGTTAAGATAATAATAATAATAAAATGTATTTGATTAAGCGTCTTTTGAATTTCAAAGCGCTGTACAGTATTCATAAAAACAAAACACATATATAAATACATATAATATAAAATCATGATAAAACAGGAAATGCCTTCCCCATAAAAAAGTCTTAAGTGCCTGCTTAAAACTCCCCACCGTCCTGCACTCCTGGAGCTGGCCAGGGCAGAGAATTCAGAGAGGTAGTTACATCATGAGCCAAAACACGCGCAGCAGATGACATTAAGTTAACCCTCGAATCTCCAGCAACCCTCGTCAGCCAGCGGAGCTGTCACAAAGGGGTGTAAGGAACCAGGAGCTCTTTCAAGTAAGTGGGACCCAATCCGTGTAGGGCTTTGTAAGTCAATAGACCTACTTTAAAGGTGATCTGCCACTGTATTGGCAGCCAGTGCAGAGCATGCAGTACTGGGGTAATATGAGATCTTCTAGGTGCCCCAGTCAACAAACATGCTGCCGCGTTCTGCAGTAGCTGTAAGCGACGGATATCAACCCCAGAAAGCCCTAGATAAAGGGAGTTGCAATAATCAAGGCATGATGTCACAAAGGCATGGACCAAAACAGGCAGGTCACTGTATGGAACAAGGTGCCTAATCCTGGCCATGTTCCTAAGATGGAAAAAGGCCAGCTTGATGACTGCCGATACCTGATGTCGAAGAGTCAGACCTTCATCAAGCACTATTCCCAGGTTACACACCCGTTCAGAGGTGAGAATCTGGGCCTCCCCCAGGACTAAACTGGAAGGGAGCCCAGTCCTCAACCCCTCTACCCTATGACCCGGGTCCACAACCAAAACCTCAGTCTTTCCTGGGTTCAACTTTAGACCGCTGGAATTCATCCAATCTTGGATTTCTGCGAGGCAGCTGTTCAGTACCGAGATAGCACCAACCTGGTCAGGCACAAAAGACAGGTAGAGCTAGGTATCATCACATAGCAATGTAACCTCGGCTCATACCGTCTTACAATGTCTCCGACGGGTAGCATATATACTGCGAATAACATGAGGGACAGCACCGAACCCTGAGGTACCCCGCAAGGCAGAGAGAAAGCCCCGGATGAAAACAAACCCGAGACCACTCTCTGTGTTCTCCCAGTGAGGAAGGATGAAAACCATCTGAGGACTGTGCCTGACAGCCCACAGATGAACCTCAGGCATTTGAGCAGAACCCCATGATCCACAGTATCAAAAGCTGATGATAGATCCAGGAGAACCAAGATAGAACGGTGTTTCCGATCTCTCGCCATCAGGAGATCATTGAGCACCCAAACCAGAGCAGTCTCAGTACTATGCCTCTTATGAAAACTGGATTGGAGAGGTTTGTATAAATTATGGATGGTTAAATGGTTATCCATTTGAGCAGCCACAACTTCTCAATAACCTTCCCCACAAAAGGGAAGTTAGAGATAGGCCTGTAGTTTTGCTAGGTTCTCCGGGTCCAAAAAAGCTTTTTTCAGAAGGGAGATCACCACCCCCTCCTTCAGGGAGCTAGGGAACTCACCCATGTCTAGGGAGCACTGGACAATCCGAGCTAAGACCGGGCCAATGATCTCGCTGCAACCCAAAATCAGGGAAGTAGGGCCTGGGTCTAAACTACAGCACGTGGGACGCATCTCCTGGACAATCCTCATAATGTCTACAAAAGTCAAAGGTACTCCAGGAAACTCTGGGCTCTGTGATAGAGCACCGATCAACAGCAACCCCCTTAGAGTGAAGTTGGTGGCACTCCCTCCTGATGTCATCGACCTTATTCACAAAGAAGTGAGCGATCTCATCACAATCAGTTTGTGTAAAAACTCGATGGAGCTGCTGACAGGCTGGGTTGCACAGCCTGTCAACAGTTCTGAAGAGTTGAGCCAGTTGGTTCCGTGTAGCAGAAATTTCCCTGGACAGAATTCTGCCTTCTTATGGAAATTTCTGTTTGGTAGAGTTTATAATACTCTAGCAAAATACGGTGGTCGGCATCAGCGGCAGTCTTCCTCCAATGATGCTCTAACCTACGCCCCAATTTCCACAACTCTCTGAGTCCCATCAAACCATGGGGCTGCAGGGCGATGCAGAAAGGGGCGAACTTGGATAGGAGCAATCAGATCGAGGGCTGAAGATATGGCCCCATTATAGGCCAGTACCAACTACTCAGGATCTGTGCAAGACTTGTCCAACAACAAGAGGTTAATAACCGCCAGATGTGATTAATGTGCCTGCTGCATGTAAGTCTGCCATTTTCCTATATATCGAATATGTTAACTTGCTCAATAGTGTTGTCTTCTGATGTTATATTTGCAAGAGGAGAAGCCAAATGAGTTAGCAAGTTCTGGGATCCAAACACCATAGACCTAGTTTTGACTGCATTATGAATTACGCAGTCATTGACAAACCTGGAGGAGATTGTGTTGAAATCTAATTGGAGTACTGAATTAACTTAGAACATTGTCATTACACTGTAGTAGTGTATGGCACCATCTGCATACTCATGTTGAGGACATCTCTCGCTCTGCTTCAGGAAGTCGTTAATAAAAATGTGGAACAGCAGAGAGACATAGGTTGAGCCTTGAGGAACCCCATGATTTAAAACAGCACAGCCTGAACTAATGCCTTGAATGGACACTCACTGGGTCCTTTTACTCAGGTAGTTTTCAAACCATTTGCTGTCTAGTTGGCTGAGACCTAAGATCTTGAGGTTGAGCAAGAGCATTAAATATTGCATCAAGTCAAAGGCCTTAGAGAGTTCCTAAAAGATGGTTCCAGTGAGGAGACCATTTGCCATGGTTATTTTGAGATCACTGGTGACTTTAAACAATTTTGATATGGTAAAATACTCCTTATTGAAGCTAAATTGAATGGGAGAGAGCAGATTACGCAGCTTGAGGTACTCAGCTGTGAGTGGACATACTATTTGTGAACCTTGGAGAAGCGTTTATGCAGGCACTTGCATTTATACTGCTAGTTTTTTTTTTTCCCAAGCATGCCCTTGAGGTCTGTTTTGAGTGAAACACTACAAGGACCACCAAAAAAAAAACAAATTTACATGACTGCTGTCTGCAAAAATCTGAGCTCAAGACTGGTGTATTTTCTCGGGCTTAGTGCTATGAAACCTCTGACCCCTTCCCCCCTGTGGGGTCAGAGATCTTTGTGCAATCCATTTTTTTTTAACATTATGTGTATGGCTTTTTTTCTTTCCATATAGCTTTTTGCCTAGTGGCGTTTGGGCAGGCTGATCTGCCCCATCCCCAGGGAACTTACTTGACCACCGGTCCCCCATGGCATACTCCCTATGGCAGGGCTAGGAGATGGCGGGCTGCCCCCCCCCCAGTACCTAATCCAGATTGGTGGTCGGCGGCTTCTGGGTGATGACATGGCTTAAAGAGAAGTGTGTGGGGCTTTTTTCCTTGTTCTGGTCCCACCCACCCCCACCATGGGCAGGCAATAATCTTTGCTTTTTGGACACACACACACACACACACACACACTATGCCAAGTGATCAGCCCCTCTTAAACATGCTGTGCCAGCCTGAACTGCCACAAGGTTTCTATCTGGTGGTAGTCCATGGCAGGGCTGACAAGCTTCCTCCCTCCAGGAGACCATTCCTGCAGACGCTCGATCTCCCCCCCACTCCATAGCTGACCCCCAGCAACCTGAGTCCACTCTTGAATCTGGGTTGCCGGCGAGGTGGACGGTGGCTCTACTGCCAAGCCACTGGGCCAGTTTTGTGTATGGCTTTTGACTGTACTTTTATTTAAACTTCATTTTTATAAAACAAAAAAGGAAAAACAGTTCTCAGTGGATGGTTTAAATGTTGCTTCAACTGAGGAAGGTGGTGGAAGAAATAGGGGAGACAGAAATTGCCTTCCCACCACACAGGCTACAGTAGGAAGAAGGGGAGACCCTGAGAGGAGAGGAGAGAAATACCACAGGGTGAACATTAATAAAGGAAGTAGAATGGTAGCAATGAAAGAGAATGGAAACAGTAGCATTAAAAACAGAGGGCGGGAGGAGGGTAAAAAGGACAAAAGAGGGATAACAAACAGAGTGGCGTCAAAATCTGGAAGGATGTGTACAAATGCTAGCAGTCAAGGAAATAAAATTTTGGGCCTAGAGGCCATCATGGCAGAGGCCAGCCTAGATACTGTGGTCATTACCGAGTCATGGTGTACTGAAAACCACAACTTAGACATGGTCATACTATGCTATACTCTGTTCAGGAATGACAGGGCAGGAAGAAAAGGAAGGGGGGGGTCATGCTTTATGTAACAGAAAGCATAAAAGTGACAGAGATATACGGAATACTGGGGAAGAGGTATTGTGGGTCACCCTGGAGAAAAAGGGTGGTGCCACTATTCACATTGATGTGATCTACAGATCACTATCAGAAGGGAAAGAGTTAGATAAGGTACTACTGGAAGCCATTTGTGAAGCCATTGACAAGATGGCAGAAAAGGAGGTGGTGCTGCTGGTGGGGGACTTCAGTCTGCCAGATGTAGTTTGGAACCTCCCAGCCTCAGCTTCAAATAGAAGCATGGAAATCCTGGCCTCTCTACAGGTGGGCATTCTTGAGGCAACTAGTCTCTGAACCCACTTGTGATGGGACAGTACCGGACCTGGTACTCACTAACAAGGACAGTGCTGCAGATGTCAAGGTAGGAGGCCACTTGGGGACCAGTGATCATTGTACAGTGTGGTTCAGTATAAGGATGGCAGTAGAATCGAACCACGCAAGGGCAAAGGTCCTAGACTTCAAGGGGGCAGAGTTTATAAAAATGGATGAAGGTCTAAGGGATGATCTGGACCCACGGGTCATTTTATCAGTGCTCAGTAGATTCAGGAGATGAGGTGGCCTTGCACTACCAGATCTTAAATGATACTACGAGGCAGCAGCTCAGTTGCAGCAGGTAATGTATTGGATTAGAAATTCTCCTGACTGGGCGCAGCTGGTAAGTGTGGCAGCCCCCACGCAACCTATAATACTCGGTCTCTTGCACTCCCAGTGGTTTAGCACATTTCGCAAGTGTGACTCCTCCTATGTCTATTTTCCCCGTGCAGATATGGAAGAAATGGTTCCTTAAAGGAGATCTATCTCAATGGTGTCAGCGTAGCTCAGTTGGTAGCACATCTGCCTCTGGACCAGAAGGTTGTGGGTTCTCGTCCCACACCAGGATTGGACTTGCACCTAAAAATCACTGGCATCCGAGTGCAGTATTGGGGGGTGCTGTACTGCTGGGTTGCTCTGTCCTTCGGATGAGATGTTAAACCGAGGTCCCTTCTGCCCATCCTGGTGTTGACCTGGTGGGTGTCCAGTTGGAAGTAAAAGAACCCAGGGCACTCTTCACAAAGAGTAGGGAACATTCCTGGTGTCCTGGCCAACATTCCACTTTCCATAAACTGGTTCATGCAGTTATCCAGGCTGTGTGTGGGTGATGATGTGCGATATGGCCGCCACCACACATTCAGTCACTTCACTACCAGTCTAGCATTGCTTGTAAAGCGCTTTGAGATACGGTGTTTGAAAAGCACTATATAAATGCTGATTCTTCTTCTTTTTCTTCAACAGCTAATGTGTCTCTCCCCTTACAGATGCATGCGGAATTTGCACCAGCATCCCTGGATACTGGATATAAACCTTGGTACTGTAAAGGGTTATGGTTCCCCATTCAAATGATGCAGGGAAAAAAATGTTAAACCCTTCCAAATAGTGTGAGATATGTTGGGCTCCCAAATAAGGACATGTTTCAATACTTCCAAACATGAGCCTATTTAACATGACATTCCCACAGAAATACAGGCTTGGATATATCCAATCCGTTTATTGAAATTTTAATGGAAGCCTTGCAAGGAGGTGACCTCTCACACCTTAACTCACACTTTTACAGAGCTCTTCAGGAATTAAGTAAATTTCCCCTACTGTGAGGTTTAGGCTGTGGGAGCAAGAAATTAGTTACCTTTTTGAAAATGACAAGTGGGAAACAATTTGCTGAAACGCACACAAGATATCCTCCTCCATGCCCTGGAAGGAGTTTAATTGGAAGTGTCTCATCTGATACTCTGTCACCCCAGTCCAGCATGTACACAGGGGCACAGCCTACACAGCACACTGCTGAAGAAACTGGAGAACTCAGGGCCTCTCACCTCCACATAATCTGGGAATGCCCACATCTCTCCCCCTTTATTAGGATAGTCAAAGGGGCTTTGCAAGAAATGTTCACTCCCTACATAATCCTCTTTGAAAACCTGTTGCTTTTTACACTATATCCACAGGGGATGAAGGACCATGCCTGCAAGTATTTGCTGGGCATACTCATGGTGGCAATTAAAAAAATGCATTACTCAGAGGTGGTTGAAAGTTCAAATCCCCACAGTGATGGACTGGATATTGTTAGTTAATTCCATTTACAAATTAGAGATGCTGACCTACACTGTTAACAATTAGGCAGACAAAGGCCAGAATAGATGGAATCACTGGCTGTTGTATGCTGTGGCAAAGGTCCCTTCCTTTATGCCATAGTTTGCATGCACTACCTCCCTCAAATATATGAAAGATGGGGTGCCTGGTTGAAAGGGTAGGGGATTTTCCTTAGATACGCTGACGTCATTTCTTCCCCCAGAGTTTCTATTACTGGATGCTTCCCTCGAGCTGGTGAGTGGGTACCTGAGCCATTTTAATTTATGTTTGACATCTGAGGCAGAACTAGCAGTTTTTTATGTATTCAGAAACAGACAGGTTCACTACTGTTGTGTTTTTTTCCTCCGGTTTTATGTTGTCTTTCGTATGTTCCTTTTTTGAAAAACTGAACAAAATTTGCATATTGAAAAAGGGATGATCTGGAAGGGGGTGTTGACCTGGTGGAGTGGAAAAACAGGGTGAAGCTAAAAGGGGGTAAAGTGAAGGTAACAAACTTCTGTGTCAAGTAAGTGAGCAAAAGTAAGAGGGAAAAGAAACCACATTGGTTCTCGAAAGAGGTGGCTGAAAAGTTAAAGTCTAAAAGGGTAGCATTCAGAAGATATGGAGGAGATGCAGAGGCAGGAGGATGGAATTGTATCAGGAGAAACGGAGTAGCAGGGAAAGCAGAAAGGAGTGCAAAGGCACCAGCTGTAGAGAAAATGGCTCAAATGTTGGTAACAAAAGGGAACAAGATATTTTTTAGGTATGTACAGTAAGTGAAAAAAGGAAGACCAGGGGAGGGATTGTAAGGTTAAAAAGAATGGGGGGGGGGGGGTGCAATGTGGGACAGACATCCTGTCAAAGGTCTCGGATTTTTCATGTTGTAAAAATGTGGAATTGTTTGCCTAATGCTATCTTAACATGTAACTCATCGTATGTTTTTAAAATATCTCTGAAGCATCTCTGTTTTATTTGTTCGACATGTTCTTGTCACAACTAATCTATTTGTAACTTGTATTATATGGATACAGAAAAAACGACGGTACAAGGAGACCGACGGTCCATCGAGTCTGCCCATGCATATTGTATTGTATTGTAATTTTGTGTCCGGGTAACCCATGAAAATGGGCATTTGATACCCTTGGGTCTTACCTGGTGATCAAATAGTAAATAAAAATTTTTTTATAAAAATCCTGTACAAATACTTTTTTTAGTGTTTACAATGGAAGGAGATGGGGATGGCCACAAAAAAGGAATGAGAGCTTTATAGGGAGGGAGATGGTCAGTAGTCCTTTTTCAGAGGAGTGAGTTCTAAAGGGACTCACTAATCTGAAGGTGGACAAAGCAATGGGACCAGACTGAGTATATCCTAGGCTAGGGTACTGAGGGAGCTTAGGGAGGTACTGGCTGGACCTCTGACAGTCCTATCTGACAGCTCACTGGAAATAGGAGTGGTTCCGGAGGAGGGCAGATGTACAGTGGCATCCCCAAGGATGAAACCTTGGAGGCAGTATAGCGCAGTGGTCTAAGGCTCTGAGCTGCAAATCTGGTGACATCCAGCAGACCAGACCTGGGTTTGAATCCCGCAGCTTCCACTTGCATACTGTGTGACCCTGAGCAAGTCACTTAACCTCCTTGTGCTCCCAGGTCGCTCCTGTAAAAAAGCTTTCAGCTTAGTGTGCTATACCTGGTTAAACAACTAAATTAAAAAAAAAAGAAACCCACTTTTAAAGCACTCTGCAGTATGCTGCAGCAGACCTACTGAATAGAGCAATGTAATTTCAATGGCAATTAATCCCTTTTGTCATGCAGGAAACTATGGCATTCACTTTATCCTGGCAGTGTCAAATTTTCCTGAATGACAAAAGGGACTAATTGCCTTTGAAATTGCATTGCTTTATTCAGTAGGTCTGTTGCATCATTCAGCAGAGTGCTGAAAAATGCTGAAGAATTGGGTTTCATCCTGTGGATGCCGCTGTAGTCCCACTTCACAAATGATGCTTTTCTTCAGGATGACATGTTTAAATTGAGATCCCACCTCAGGGACACGGGACGGTATTAATAAATATAAGGATGTGGACTGGGAACAAAACTGGCTTTGGTTGTCAATTGATGTTGACACCCTCTGTTCATCAGTTAGACACACTGATGGATTTAGAGCAGTTAGGAAGGTATTAGAGAGTAGAGGTGAAGAATTTCCAGTGGACATTTTAATACAGAGTATGGAATTTATACTCAGGCATAATGATTTTGAATTCTGTGGAAATTATTATCTTCAGCAGGTTGGTACTACAGTGGGGACATAGATGGTCTCACCATATGCCAACTTGTTTTTGAGAGATTGGGAACAGAACGCTGGTTTCTGTGGATTCCTCTTTGCTTTGAACCTTGTGACCTCGCAAAATTTTATTGATTATGTCTTACGCATATGTCAGTTGGCTAAATCAAAATGAGTTGAATTTGTGATTTAAATCAAAATTGGCAAACAAAGGGATATATTTTTTTAGATGTCACTTTGTATGTGGAGCCAGGTTGCAGGGTTCAGACAAAGGAGGTTTGTAAGTCCATGGCTGTAAACTCCCTATTACATGTGACTAGTGTCCACCCGTGGTCATTAAAAAAATCAGTTCCTTACTGACAGTTTGTACAGTTGAGAATTCAGTGAGCAGGCAAATGAGTTAGAAGGATTCAGGGACAGAGGTTACAGTGTAAACCTGCTTTAGGGGAGCAGCAGAAGGGTAACAGATATGTACAGAGGAGACAGCCTAAGAGTTAAAAATAAAGTAGATCTTGGCCCAGTGGCATGGAGGGCTGAGGCACTATGCACCTTACCTCCTACCATGCTGGTGACCAGGGCTTGGAGGCAGACTCGGGTCATCGGAGGTTAGCTGGGGAAGGAGAGGTCCGAGCATCTGTAGGTCTGCTCTCCTCTCCCGGGGAGGGTGGATTGTCTTTCCTGCCAAATGACTGCCACCAGGTGGAAGCCTGGTGTTAGTGTGGGTCTGGGATGACAATAGATGGGAGGGTGCTGCAGAACTTTGCGGCATGCACCTCCACGTGTGCACGCTGATGTGTATGTCCCAGCAATGAGAAACGGGGGGAAAAAAAGCTGAAAAGGAATGCTGGCAGCTTCATGACACCCTTTGGGACTGAATGGGGTTCTCTCAAGTGAGAGAAAGATGAAGCCTCACTTGCCAGCATCCCACTGGGAGAAAAAACTATGTGAAAAAAAATAAAGTGGATGACAAAGGCCCCCTTGTTACATTGTCTATTGAATATAATCATGTTGCAAGTCAAATAGGCAAGTTGTACATAAAAACTGGCATATCTTAACAAGTGACCAGAGTGTGAAGGAATAAGCAGGAGAGAAGCCAGGGATAAGTTACAGATGGCCTCCAAATTCATGGGTTCAGTTGCTTCATAGTCAGCTAAAGGAATCTATACAGGGAGCGGGGGTCATGCGTCTCCCAAACAAACCTGCTGGATTTTATGCTCGTGGCATGTGCAATGTGTTGCCATGCAGTTACCTGCAAGAAATTTGAACACCCGACAAAGAGGATACATTGTGAGATAAGGGAATGTATTAACTGCAAAACAGCTTTTGTGGTGTACTGGGTGCATTTACCCCTGCAATTTATTACATATAGGAAGAACTATTCGACCTCTAAATGAGCATATGCAGGAGTACACACAGAATATTACCAGGGGACAGGATGACACCCCACTTGGGGCACACTTTAGGGAAATGCGTGGCTCCGATATTAGGAAATTTAGATTTGTAGGCTTGAAGCACATCAGGAAATCGAAATGTGTCAGCCCAGTGGTGTGGAGGGCTGAGGCACTGGTGCCTTACCTCCTGCCACACCAGCAACCTGGGCTTGGGAATGGACATGGGTTGTTCGGGGTGGGGTCAGCTGGGGGAGGGAGGATTGAGCATCCAAAGGACAGCTCTTCTCCATTAGAATGGGGAGTTGCTGTGATCCACTGCAATACTGCCATCTGGAGATGTCCCGGTGGCAGTGCAGGTCTGGACTTATGAGGAGGCAGGGCCATGGCTAGATGTGTTAACACATCTCCGTGGAAGTGGAGCTCACCCACTATATGCATTGCACAGTCTAGGCCCAAGGGGAAATCTAACCAAAAAAATAAGGTTGAAAAACCCCCTTGGCTGCAGGATGAAGTCTAGTCCCACAAAGGAGATCGGGTACTTTGCCACAGTCCAGAAAGCCAGGATGTCAAATCAAATCAAATCAGACTTTATTTGTAAAAGGTGCCTTTCCAAAACCAAGGCGCCTGTACATAACATAATAAAAATCAATAAATAATTAAACAATGTTAAAAATGTGTCCAAAACGGCAACATTAAAAAGCATTATATGCATGGCTAAAAAGAAAAGTTTTTAACGCGCCCTTAAAATTTTGGACAGTCGGGCAATCTCACACCTGATGAGGTAGAGAACTCCACAGGGTTGGGGCCATAAAACTAAAAGATCTGGTCCCAGATGTCTTTAAACAAACCCTGGGAATCTCCAGCAATCCCTCGTCAGTGGATTGGAGAGAGCAGGAGGGACAGTAGGGACAAAGGGGATCTTTCAGGTAACCAGGTCCCTGATCATGTAGGGCCTTATAGGTCAGCAAACCAACCTTGAAGGTGATTCGCCAGCATACTGGCAGCCAGTGCAGTCCGCGGAGCACAGGCATTATGTGACTGGCCCTAGAAGAACCAGTCAATAGCCTGGATGCCGCATTCTGCACTAGCTGCAGGCGATGAATATCAACCCTCGGTAGCCCAAGATAAAGGGCATTGCAGTAGTCAAGGTGGGAGGTAACGGAGGCGTGGACCAAAGTAGGAAGATCGTCAGGAGGAACCAGGTGCTTCACCCGGGCGATGTTCCTCAGATGGTAAAAAGAGGCTTTGACAACTGCCAACACCCGAGATTTAAGTGTCAAACAGTCATCAAACACAATGCCCAGGTTCCGCACCCGGTCTGAGGTAGTTAGCTGAACATCCCCAAACCATAAACCCGAGGGTGATCCCGCCAACAAAGCCACCTCCCAGCGACCTGGGTCCACAACCAACACCTCAGTTTTCTCTGGATTCAACTGCAGCCAACTCACATTCATCCAGTCCTGGATTTCGGCTAGACAGTCGTTAAAGACCGAAATGGCAGCATCTTGGCCGGGCACAAAGGACATGTACAGTTGAGCATCATCTGCATAGCAGTGAAAACTCAAACTGTACCACTTAATAATCGCTGCCAATGGCAGCATATACACTGCAAACAACATGGGCACCAAAATGGAGCCCTGTGGCACCACACAGGATAGGGGGAACGATGTCGAGGAAAAAATCCCAGACACCACCCTCTGAGTCCTACTCTCGAGGAAAGAATGAAACCAACTGAGGACTGTACCAGACAGCCCACAGATAAACCGCAAGCGCTCCAATAGCACACCATGGTCCATGGTGTCAAATGCTGCAGAGAGATCAAGAAGGACCAAGATGGAACGGGTCTTTCGATCTCTCGCTATTAGGAGGTCATTTAGTACCCGGACAAGAGCTGTCTCGGTACTATGTCTCTTTCTAAATCCGGACTGGAGAGAATCATAGACATTGTGGCTGGTCAAATGATCATCCAGCTGTGACACGACCGCCTTCTCAATAACCTTAATCCGGGTCCAACGAGAGCTTTTTAAGAAGGGTCTGAACCACAGCCTCCTTCAGAGGATTTGGAAAAATTCCCCTCTCCAAAGACCTCTGGACTATCACAGCAAGAACTGGACTGATTTTATCCACACAGCCCACTAAGAGACATGTGGGGCCCGGGTCCAAACCACAGTTGGTCGGACGCAATGACTGGATGACCATCACAATGTCACTAATTGTGGGAAGGCTGAAGTTAGATCACACAAATTGGGTGTCCGACATCTCCTGCGACCATCACAGCTCCCATTAGGGAGGGTCAAACGGACGTCAGTCCTAATTGTGGCAACCATATCTGAAAAGAATTGAGCAAACTCCTCACACCATTCTTGAGAAAAGGCTCTTCTGGGCTGAAGACAGATTGGATTGCACAATCTGTCCACAGTCTGGAAAAGCTGAGCTGGTCGATTCTGTGCAGCAGCAATCTCTCTGGACAGGAATTCTGCCTTCTTATGAGAGATTGCTGACTGATAGACCACATAATGGTCCACCAAACTAAGTTTGTCATAGTCCAGGCCCGATTTCCGCCAGCACCTCTCTAACCTTCGTCCAGCTCTCCTCAACTCCCTCAGAGTCTCATCAAACCAAGGAAACCTGGGGCGAAGAGTGAGGGGACGAACACAAACGGGAGCAATGGAATCCAGGGCCCCTACTACCACCTTACTATAGGCGAGTATCAAGTCCCCTGGATCCATGCAATCACTCGGAAAACCTGATAGGTCCAGTGCCGCCATCAGGCCATCTGGGGAGACACCCCTCAAAGGGCGGTACCGGACCATCTCCATAGGGGCTGGCCTACTAGGGGTGGCCTCAAAACTGAACTCAATGGTATGATGGTCAGACCACCCGACTGGTTCCACCACCAAATCAGATATCTCCATCCCCAATAGGAACCCCAAGTCCAATGAATGACCACCAATATGGGTCGAGGAGGAAATAACCTGTGTGAAGCCCAGTGAAATCATTAACTGGCGGAAGTCCTGTCCAAACTGCGAGAGTTCATCGTCGATCCAGGCATTGAAGTCCCCCAGAACCAACCATCTGGGGGATCCCAATGCCAGGTCGACAATGAAGTCTGCGACTTCCGGCAGGAAAACATTCCCGTCACCTGATGGTCAGTAAACAAGAAGTATCCTGTACCCCACACCCTCACCCATGATACATTCAAAGGAGTTGGTAATTCCCACTGGTACCTCCACTAAGCCCAGTTCCAGTCTAAAACAGATAGCAACACCCCCGCCCCTAAGATCCATCCTAGGGCGGTGTATCACCAAGTACCCGCGGGTACTTTGATGCAAAACTGGAGGCCAGCATTCTCATCCAGCTAGGTCTCGGTGTGATGCACGCCAGGTCAGATGATCCAACAAAATCCACTATAATAGTGGTTTTGTTTTTAATAGACCTGGCATTGCATAACACCACCTGAGTAGGAAGAGAATCTGAGGATGGCCGTGCTACCTGCCTACTACAAGCAGAACCCTTGGGTATGGGAACCAGACAGGGCGGATCCCTTTCCTGGACCCATTTCATCCCAGGGCATCTCCTTGTCCCCGCTATCCCTATCCCCCCACTCCTTTCCATTCCCTCTCCAGGCCCAACCCTCAGTGTTGAAGTGTAAGTCTTGGAGAAGCCAGTGATGGGGCTGGGGGACCAAACAGAAAAGGGTGTACCGGGGCAAACAGGCAAAAAATGTATATGGGGGGGGGGGAACTACCGGTAAATGTGGAGGGGATCAAACCCATCTGCTGTTGGAGTGGGAATCATTTTGGAACTTCCCTTTGGGGATTTTGAACCTAATGGGTTAAATCATGATTTTGATATAAAACCATTCTTGTGAAAATGAAGCAGAGCTTGTCTAAAAAACAAATATTAGTTGTCATTAATGTACTTTGCAGTATTAATGGTATTCAAACTTATAGGAGCTGTATACCAGGTGTCATGATACTGAGAATTGTATTAATGCAAAAAGAATGTGAAAATATACATGTTCTTGAGTACTGATGTGAACTAATACTAAGATTTTGTTCCCTTGCATGCAATCCACATTAACTGCCATATGTGTGAGACTTCTGTTACCAACAGAGCCATTCCTTAAGATGTTCAAATGCATACATCAGGAACACATGACTGGGATAAAGCATCATCTTTTTCTACATTGGCATCATCAGAGAAAGTATAAGAAGAAAATCTGGACATTGTATATGGACATTTATTATAATGGGTGCTGCGTTTCCAGCGCACTGAAAAGCATTTTTTCTTCCAGAGTGGGGTTAATATTGTAATTTAATGTGTTAGCATCCATGGTGTTTTCTTTCTGAGATATATAGTGTGTAATATGAAGGTTGATGTTTATAGTTTTTAGTATTTGTTATAAATTTATCTTTGCACTGATGTCACAGGATGATTATAGCAGCACTCCTTGGGACATATGAACCTTGACAGGAATAATATTTCACCAAGAACCATGGTTACACATAACGCAGCACCAGGGGTAATAGAGTGGTATAGTTTATTAAATTATCACCAAATGGTGTTCATTGTGGACCTATAAAAAGAGGAGTTGTATGTCCAATCACACCCCCTGCCATAGATAGAGTGAAGTGCTGGAGCTGGACGAGCTGGCATCTAGGTGAAAGGCAACAATTTTGTATAGGCATAGCCTGTTTTCAGAGTTATCTATGAGCACTATTTGCACATTTCTGCTTATGTGCACACATTGCTGTGGAGTACTGTAGCTCTATTGGGGCACTGAGCACTTTTTAAATTTTTCTGTTCATGCTGGAAATTGTTAATAAATGAATTTTGCAAAAGCAAGTAAAAGTTTGAAGCATTTTGCCACCAGAGTGCTTCTATCAGTAGATAGATTATTCATTTTTGGCATAGCAGTGTGCCATCTATTATATACAGTATAGTGCTGCCTCTGGGTGCCTCTTTAATCTTTGGAGCAGCAGGTTATTTTTTCTGAGTTTAGCCAACCCTAATTTGATATACCGACCCCCTTAAGAGTGGTGTCCTTGAACTTTTAGGAATTCACTAAAGTGATAGCCGGGAGGAAGCTGGCAATTATAGGCCAATCAGCCTGACATTGGTGGTGGTAGTTTAATGGAGTCAATGCCGAAGGAGAGGATAGCAAAATATTTTTTTTTATAATTACATTTTATTAAAGTTTTCTAGCGTACAAAGAAAAATAACGTACAGAAAATGATAGATCAGTATATAGCAATTGCAAGTAACAGGGCATATGATAAAGTATCTTATATGACAATAAAACATAAACTTTAAACCATGGAATGTGTGTGTGTGTGTCTCCTTTTTACATTCCATATTTGTGCACTGTCATGGGTGTACATAAGCCCTTAATTATTTATCTATCAATGCCTCAGATTGAATGGTGGTACTTAAGTCCAGACTTGCAGGATAGGTATAAAAATGTAAATGGGTGACATACAGACTCAGAATGTCAATTAGATGTCTGTGCTGAAGCCACCACCTTGGAAAATGTTCATTTCCAGATAGCCAAATACATATAAAGCATTTGCAACCAAGTGATAGCGTATCCTCCGGGTGGATTAGTAATAGCTGTGAAAGATAAGGTAGGAAGGGTGTGGTCCTATGCCACTTGAACTGGAGTAAAATTAAAAGGAAATGCAAAGCTAGAGAGAAGAACTAGTGGAAGGGAGAAGGGTATAGTGACAGCGGTAAGAGAGGGGGTAACGCACAGGGAACAAAGTCTGGTTGTGTGTTTAATTGAAAAAGAACCCGGGGTGTCATATATTGTTTCAAAGAGCATCAGCTGGTTTTTGAGGGAGTGAGTGAGTCTTTCTAATGCATACTGTATATTTCTGAAACCATCTTCCTCCATCCCTCTACTGTGGGCAGAGTTGGGGAAAGCCAAGCACACATTATTGCCTTTTTTGTCTGCTAAAATTAGTATCAGCAGAAACTTTAAAGTGCGGCCCCTGAGTCTGCTGTGTTCTGGAGGGATAGCTGGTAGCAACAAAGAAGGGGTGAACAATGCGGATCTGCCAAATATAGTTTCAATCTCTTGATTAATAGCTTGCCAAAATGGTAAAATAAGCAAGCAATCCCAGAATATCTGGGTATGGTGCACTGGGGACAGGCCGCAGCCCCTCCAGCAACACGCATGGGTTTCACCTGCATATTTTGTCCCTATATCAGGATAGTGGAATATCTTGAATCCAGTGGGTTACAAGAGCTGAGCCAGCATTCATCCATGGATGTGAGGTAATTTCAAATAAATCTGATACATTTCTCTGAGTGGGTGTGATATAGATGCCACAGAGGACTATTTCTTTTTTCAAAACCTCTCTCTTAAAAAGTCTGTTGCAACAGCACTTATCTATTCTGTTCTGCACCTTTAAATTCTTTTTGCTTTACCTATACAGGTAGGCTGCCTGCATGAGGTCATTCTTTGCTATCTCCTAATATTTCCATGTCCAGTATGTGAGCCCTGTATCTCCTTTCCTGAACCTTTAGAGAAAGAATAATTTATTTGTTTAAAAGTGGAGCCGCTAATGCTCTCTTATTGCTGTGGAGTTCTGTGTGTTCATTCAGTAATGCCCAAGTTAAGGTATTAATAAAATAAAGCAGAACCCCCTTTTATTTTCGTGGAGCAGAAAAAGGATAGTAGCGCTTGAGTAAAGCCTCAACCCCCGCCCCCCCCCACCGTACATGCAGGTTGCAGGGAAAACCTGTTGTTTCTGTTTAAGTTAAATTTCGCCTTCTGTCCACTTGAAGTGCGAGCAAGTGTGACTGCAGTAAGGCACAACAATACAAAATGAAAGAAAAATATTTTAAATAGTGAGTGAGAACTGCAGTTCACTCAGAAGCCTAATGAAAGAACTTGCTAGCATTTGGTTTTGCTCACAACCTTCTCAAACTGCTTTCTTTTGGCAACAAGCAAATATACAGATAAAAAGAGTAAAACAAAAAAACCCTTAGTACAACTCCATAAGTTTATAAATGTACAAAGGAAAGAAATAAAACCCCTTAGTGAAAACCTCATTATGTTTCATAGGTACACTTTGTTGTTTTAAAGCAGGTCTCACCAAATTAGGGTGTAGTCCTGTAGCAAACGCTCTGAGGCTGTCTGTGCTCTTCTGCTGCCTGTTTCTAAGGAGCCAGGTGGCTCAGTTTTCCTGTTTATATAATCCTGGTAACATAGGGGGCAGAGCTTGCATCAGGATTTTGCATCTTTTTCTTGATTTAAGCATTATTTTTATGTTCTATTGCCTTTGCATGAATGTAAATAAAAGAACTAAGGAAATAAGGGGTCTAAAATGTAAAACATTGTAGCAGAAAGATAAATTTTGTTGTTTTCAGTAAAAAGGGGAGGAGTCAGGTATATCACATGACTGCTCAAGATATAAAAGGAGACTTGCTTCATTCAGGAGATCAGATTGGTGACTGCAGGGATAGGTCACACACTGCCCTGTCAGTGGTAGCACTAGCTGTTTTCTAGTGTGTTCTTTGTATATACCTTCTTATGCTCTTTTGTTCTATTTTGCCATAAAACTTATTTGCCTGAATAAGGAATAAATCTTCTTGAACATCTGAAACCTGTTGTCATTGGTGTCCTCCTTAAATCCCACATCCTCACACATGGTGGCAGTGGTGGGATTCGAAGGTCTGGCACTACAGGCTTTCTGGTACTGTTCAAGTGTCACTAGAGGCACCTGATGTTCCAGGAAGAACCAACTGGTGGTGTTCATACCAGGGCTATGACTGCAAAAGCCAGAGAAACATTGTTGCCTTGCTTGGGTGATGTGAGGCGGAAGACGGCAAAAACAGAGGAGGAAGGTGTTATTGGAGGAGATGTGGAAGAAGAAGAGAAGGGCAAGGATAAAGAGGTAAGCCCTCCAGTAGGAGATGCTCAAAACTTACTGCAATGGTTATGTGTGCAGCAAGTTGCCCTTGCAAAACAGAGAGAAATGGACAAACAGCAGAATGAGGCCAGATGGGCAGATACCCTGTGGGCTATCCAAGCTTTGGGTGCCGGGTGACCTCCTATGGCTCCTGATAGTCCTAAAGACATAACATTGACTAAACTTTGTGAGACTGATGATATTGAAACATATATAACCACCTTTGAATGCATTGCTCAAGCATGTAACTGGCCTAGAAGTCAATAGGTCATACGACTTGCTCACTACCTAACTGGTAAAGCCCAACTTGCTTATGGACATATTGATAGCGGGTTGAGTGACAATTATGATGCGGTAAAAGAAGCCATTCTAAAAAGGTATGACATCTGCCTGGAGACTTATCGCCAGAGGTTCAGGACTTTAAAATTCCATACAACAGATACCCCTCAAGAAGCATGTAGAAGACTAAAGGACTTATGTGGCAAATGGCTATGCCCAGGGACTAGCACCAAGGAACAGATGTTGGAGGCGGTTGTTCTAGAGCACGTTTTAAGAATCTTACCCCAAGATGTTCAAATGTGGGTCAAGGAACATCATCCTGAAACAGCTGTGAAAGCTGTCAGTCTAGCAGAAGACTACCTAGCAGCAGGGCCCCATCGACAGAAAGGGTACACAGGATCCAGCACATCCTCATCTCTGGTAAGAACATATACTCCTTCAAATAATGTTACTGCAGGGGGTTTGAAAAGTATTAAAAATGACAGACCATTTAATCCAGATATTATTTGCCGTATTTGTCAAGTCAAAGGCCATATAGCACGGGTTTGCCCCAAGAAAAAGACAGTACCCACACAACTAGCTCTTGCTAACTGGGGGCAATATATGACTACTGTGAATGCATGAGAGTTGGCTGTCCTTCTTGATTCCAGGAGTTGTCAGACTTTAGTAAAGTCCAGTTTAATCCCTGACCTCATAGGAAGTAAAGCGACAACAGGGGTCACTTGCGTACATGGTAATACCCATTACTATCCAGTGGAAAAATGAAATATCCAAATAAAAGAGACTAGTCAACAAATGCCTGTTGGACTTGTTCCACATTTGCCGGTACCGGTTATAATTGGTCTTGATCATCCAGACTTTGAGACTTTATTGGCTGAAGAAACTCACTTGGGAACTGTTACTACTAGGGCACAACATAAATGTATCCAGGATGTAGAACTATTGTTTCCTTTTGAGGACACCATTTATGAAGCACCGGGTAAAACATGAAAAACGAAAAAGGAGAAGCGTCTGGATAAAGAACAATGGAAATAATCGCATATAGACTCATACGAACATATAAACAAAAGTCTGTGGACAATACAAGTATGAAGGACATACAGAAAGGGGATTTTGTGGCAGAACAGGTAAAGAATGATTCACTAAAACCTTTTTTCCTGCAGGTGGGAAATTACAGTGGGACGGGACCAAATTTTGTGTTACAAAAAGGGCTGTTGTATAAGGAATGTACTAAGCCTACCACTGGGGAAATGGTTTCACAATTGATGGTGCCTGAGTCCTATAGAAATCACCTGTTATACTTGGCCCATGATATTCCCTTGGCTGGTCATCAAGAGGTAGAGCATACTTTAAACAGGTTGTTGTATCGTTTTTTCCAGCCAGGAATACATAAGCATGTAACAGACTACTGTAAGTATTGCGCACATTGGCAAAAGGTATCACCTATAACTAGAAAAGACAAGGTACTCTTACAACCCCTGCCCTTGGTGTCCACCCCATTCCAACGCATTGCTATGGATGTAGTAGGCCCTCTTCCTAAAAGCTCAAGAGGAAATCGCTTCATATTAGTAGTCTGTGACTACACAACTAAATATCCTGAAGCGATCCCCTTGTGGACCACTACAGCTACAAAAATTGCTGACGAACTTGTGAAAATTTTTAGCAGGATGGGCATTCCAAGGGAGATCCTTACAGACCATGGTAGTAACTTCTGTTCTCAGTTGTTACAGTGACTGTATTAGTCCCTAGGAATCCATGCCATCCATACATCCCCATACCATCTATAGAACAATGGGGTACCTCAGGGATCAGTGTTGGGGCTGATCCTCTTTAATGTCTTTACAAATGACATTGCAGAGAAGCTGGAGGTGAAGGTCTGCCTCTTTGCGGCTGACACCAAAATATGCAATAGGGTGGACACGGGGGGGGTGGAAAGGATGAACAGAGACATGAGAAAACATGAGGAGTGGTCAAGGGTATGGCAGCTATATTTCAGTGTGAAAAAATGCAGAATAATGCACCTGAGTCACAGAAACCTAAGAATAGAGTACAAAATGGGGGGAAAGGGGAGCGTTACTGATGACCACCAACCAGGAGAGTGACCTGTGGCTAATAATCTCTGATGCCCTAAAGGTGGCCATGCAGTGTGACAAGGTAGTTGGGAGGGCAAGTGGAATCCTGGGGTGCAGAGGGAGAGGCTTCACCAGCACAAGGAGGGAGGTGGTGTTGCCTTTGTATAGATTGCTTGTAAGACCTCACCTAGAATATTGTGTACAGCTCTGGAGGTCCCATCTCCAAAAGGACATAGAGTGGAAGTGGTCCAGTAGAGGGCAACTAAAATGGTGAGGGGTCTACATCAAAAGCCCTATGAGGAGAGACTAAAGAAACTCAATGTATACACCGGGGAGACGATGAGACCTTTTAATACCTCACAGGGGTAGAGAAGGTACAGAAGGAAAGCATTTGTCAGAAAAAGGTGCTCAAGAACAAGGGGACATGCTATGAAGCTGGGAGGGGGGGTAAATTCAATTGATCAATCAATCAATCTTTATTTTACCAGGTGAAACACCATTGAGTACAACTCATTTACAAGATGGACCTGGGTATGGTTCACATTGGTCAACAGAAAATAGCAAGCTATACAGTAACAGCAAATAGCTAGATATACAATAACTAATACAGAGTATGAAATAAAAAAAACTTTTCAGAAAATTACATGCTAAAATAGCAAGGTAGTAGCAATTAAATACAACACACAATGTACATTTTACAAAGTATAAACAATGTATACATGATAGGTATGCCAGCAATAAGACATGACGAGGTGTGGGTTATGGCCTGATAAGAGCATGCCCCAGGTGCATTATGAGGCATGAGGCACTTGCGCCGAGTGCCTTTAGCACCTGGGAAGTGCCCTTATCAGGCCATAACCCACACATCAGAGTGTCTTATTGCGCTTATAAAATGGCCCCCCAAGTAAAGAAGTGAATTTAAGAAATACCCATAAAAAGTGTAGATTACAAGACTAAAACATTATAACAGTAGTATAAAAAAGGAAAAGTAGTCCTTCTTGTTGTCTTGGAATGGAGGGTTTGAATTAAAAATCTCTATAGAGCGTTGTAGTCTGTCTGTGTCCACACTCCCCACCAGCTCAGTCAGAATCACTATTTTTGTAAACATTTCTTACTTTGCCCACTGAGTGTCAGAGTCAGCGGGGGCGACTGTGTTCCATATAGGATTATGTACTTCCTTTGATGTCCCCCCCCCCCCAGCGCTTTTAGAAAGCAATTTTTTTTTATGTGTGTATCTCCTTTTTGGTTACTGATTTTATTACCTTTCTCTTCTTAATTCCACTTTCTTTTTTTTTGTGTTTGTTTTTACGTTACACGACTGGCTTGAGTGGGAGCGAGCGTGTCCCTCATCTGCCATCGTAGACAGTGGTTTCCAGCTTCGCCCTTTTCCAAATCTGTCACTGAAGAGAAAGAAACCAGTTTTCACTTTTCGGGTGAGAGAAAAGGGCTGCTTTTTAAAATGCTCTCAGGAATTTCAGGTTGCTGTGGCTCACATTTGAAAGAGAGGAAGGAGTGGGGGAGAATCAGGTCTGGAGATGGCAGAGACATTCGCTGTGCACTGGGCAGGGTTTTGGGCAGCTGGACCTGCTACAAACACACTGGCAGTGAGTAAATAAAACATTTAGTCATTGTGCAGAATTGTTCTGTTTCGTCTATTGGGGCAGCACTTCCCTGCTGCAGCTGTTGTGGTTCTGTGGGATGCTGTGCAAGAGGCAGTATTGGGAAAGCAGTGCGGTGCAGCTTTTGAAGTTCAGCAGTATTCTAGGTGTGAAGCTGCCGGTGGCACAGATTGATTTCTCTTTGTGCTGCATTCAGGTTGGCACAAGTAGTGCCCATTGAATGGATATGTCCTGATAAGGACACGGCTGAGAAGGGCTTCCAGCCAATCAAAAGTCTAGCTTTTTCCTGCCCATTCTATAAACAGTGGTATGGGATTAATTAGTGGCAAGAAAAGGATATGGATATGGCAGAATAGTCAGTTTGGCTAAAGGATGAGAGGAGGTCAGGATACCATATGTTAGGGCTGTAGGTCATCATTGAAAGCATTTGCATGATTCATAGAAGGAATGAGCAGACAAAGCCTTAAAAGTGGCCAGTTTATCAGGGATTGCTATTTTCAAGGTCTTATGGATGTTGTTCCAAAGGACTGGCAGGGCATGGCTTTTAGAAGCTTCACCAAGTTGTGTTCTAAATCTAGGGATAACAAGGGTGATGTAAGAGAGGCTCCTGAGATGGTAGGTCCCCGCAGAACAGACTGGCAGACAATCAGAAATGTATTGGGGCAGCTTGTTGGTGATAGCTCTGTACGTCCAGGTGACTGTGTCTTTTTTTGTTGTTGGTGTTGTTGTCTTAGTTTAAGTGACAGCCAGCCCAGTTTGGAATACAGGGAGCAGTGGTGGATGGAGTATGAAGCTCCAGTAATAAATCTTAGTGCTCAGTGGTAGAGAGCATCATGCTTAGGCAGGGCAGTACTAGGGCCTTGTCCATATAGGAAGTCATCATAATCGAGGAGTGTAAGATAAGTGGACTGGACCAACCAAGTTTTGCTTCTTGTGTGAGTAAGTGCTTGATGCAGAAGAACAGGCCACGCCTTTGCTTTAATTTTTTGCTAGTTCATCAATGTGGCTGATGAAGGACAGCTTATGGTCGACCCAGAAGTCCAGATATTTAAATTTGGCTACAAACTCCAAAGTTTCCCCCAGTAGGGTGGTAATTTGAGGTGCTGGGCAATGACTGGAAGTTCTTGTAGGGGGTGAAAGAAGCATAGTTTTCATTTTTTTGGCGCTTAATAGACATTTTAGACGAATGAGATTTTGCTGACATTGGTTAAAATCGTTATAGGTCTTTGCAGGCAAGCTCAGGGGTGGGCCTGTCATTGTAAAGAACCATGTAATCAATGAAAAGGTGGATGTTTGCTGATTCAATACCGGTATTACTATTATTGTGTTTATAGCAAATATCAGTGGGCCTAAGATGGACCCCTGAGGTACACCTCTCAAAAGGGGGTTCAGTGGAGAGAGAGAGATCCCCACCAGCTTTAATCTGCTGTTGACAGCCTGTAAGATAACTTGAGAACCAGTTTAGCACAGGGAAATCCAGAACAATGCTTTGGAGAATAAATAGGAGCAGATCATGGTCCACTGTGTCAAAAGCCTTGCTAAGATCAAGGAATAATGCACACATGTGGTTTTTGTCATCCAAGGCCTTTAATCAATCATTAGAAACCTTAGCAAGAGCAGAGACCATACTATGACATGGTCTGAATCCAGACTGCACTGGGTTCAGTAGGTTGAATGCTTCCAAGTGCTTTCTAAGTTGGGAACTGACTACTTTTTCAAGCAGTTTGGATAGAATAGGAAGGAGGGATATGGGTCTGTAATTGTTTAGATCACTCAGATCACAAGACTTAAAAAGTGGAATAATGTGGGTGGTTTTCCAGACCGATGAAAGAGCACACTGTGCGAGGGACATATTAAATAGATGTGTAATAGGGGCAGACAAGACATAGTAGCCTAGTTTTAGATAGAAGGGGTCAATAGAGTTGGCGCCCGCGCTCTTCCTGATGTTAAGTTCCAGGAGAAGGTTCTCCATCTGTTTTAGTGAGACAGAGCAGAAGGAGAAGAGAGCATCATTAGTAGGGGTAGCTGGGGGAGGACAAGACGGGCCCTGAGCACCAAGCTGTGCACATAGGTTGTTGGCAGGGGAGGAATCAAATGCCAACCCAGCAGTAATGAAGTGGTTATTAAGAAGGTCCAAAATAGATGCTTGTTGGTAGTGAAGGAAGCACCGGTTGAGATTTTTTTCCAGAAGGGAGTTAGCCGGATTGTGTCCCTCAAAGTCAGTGTCAGTGGCTCAGCAGGTAGCCCACTTACCTCTAAGGCTGGAAGCTCAGAAGGCTGTGGGTTCTATCCCCACACCAGGCACCTGGGTTAATATCCCAATACTGACACTGCAGTGCAGCATGAGGGTGGGGTGCTGCACTCCTGAGGTGCTGTCTTTCAGATGAGACGTTAAACTGAGGTCCCATCTGCCTGTTCTGGTGGTAGTTCAGGTGGATGTTAAAGATCCCATGGCACTTCTCGAAATGAGATGGGGAATTTCACTGGTGCCCTGGCCAAATTTCCCCCCATTCACTAAAATACCACCAACAGCTTCATCTGGTTCAAAGTCAGTTGGCACTCATCTGTCTCCCCCTTCCCCAGGTCGTGCCTGAAAATAGGCAGAATTTGTCTAGTGCACTTACCCGGTCAACAAAAACTAAATTTAAAAAAAAAAAATGTCTATCGTCTTCCAGAATTTTGTTGAACAGTTTGAGGAGAAAGTTAGTTCATCACGAAAGTATCTTGTTTTTTCAGCTCTAATAAGCTTAGTACACTGGTTTCTTACTACTCTAAAGGTTGCCCAGTCAGCCGGGAGTTTAGTTTTCCACACTCAAGAAAGAGTGCTGAATTCCTGGAACAGCCTACCAGCTAAAGTGGTGGGAGTGAAAACAGTGGTGGGGTTCAAAAAAAGCATGGGTTAGGCATAAGAGAATCTTAGTGGGAAGGAATGGGGAAGGAGAAAGACCCAGGTATCAGAGATCAGGTAGAGTCTGCAGTAATACTGTAGGTAAGAAAACTTGGGAAGACTGGCTGAGCTGAGTGGTCCTTATTGGCCAATAAATTCTATGAGTTTCTGTTCATTTTGTAAAATACATTACAAATTTATACCTACGTCAGACAGTCAAAAATGCATTACATTTGAGAGTTCTCCCCTTAGTCATACATATTTGGTGCATCTAACATATAGAGATACAACATTGAGGTGTATATCCTAAAAATGAGATTTAGCAGATTAAGCCCATGAGCAACTAGACTATTACAAAAGTTTATAAAGTCCAAACTGTCTCCAAACTGGTCATGTCTCCATGAGGAACTGTTAGATGTCATGCAACATTCCTCAAGTTACATACGGGATACAATGGCAGCAATAGCAAGCTGTATACATTATTCATAAAAACTGACAAAGCCTAATATGTTCCATGAAGAAACATACCCTAGTTTAAACCAATAGATTATGTACTTTATGTGCATTACTTTAAACAGACGAACTTTGTTCTTCTAAAAGAGAGCATAGCATTTGCTTCAAAATGGCATTTCATTTCATATACTATCAGTGTGAAAATAAGATACACCACGTTGACTATGTCGTTATATTTAAATAAACTGTGTCTTGTATATGTAGGCTTGCCAGGATTAGATTTTTTTAATTTTTTTTTAAATTCGACCGAAAATATGAATCATTATTTTTTGATTTTCATTTAATCTTTCATCGATCAAATTTATCGAAAAAAAAAAATAAATAAGTGGTATACCAAAGCTTGTAAAAGAAGAAGTAATATCTTTATTGTGGTACAGGACATTAAGTTGCCCCAGTCTCTCATCAGATAAATGCATACTGCATTTGTCCTGGAACCTTACGAAACAGACTGAAGGAGCATTCCACACACACTGAGGTAACTGGGATGGCTAATGCACGAAATGCCAAAGAGCTCAATGTTGGTAGTTGCTGCCTCTGACATTTCCAGTACTTGAGTGCAGTCATGTTAGTGTCAGATGGCTCTGGAAGCAGCATGTAAAGTTTAAATTCATGCTCAAAGGCTTCGTTGTTACACTTAAAGTGACTCACAATGTTCTGGAAAGTGTTAACATCATGTGTGAGCTGTCCTTTTAAAAAGGGATTGAACAACTGAAGGTTTGCAAAAAGAGACCCTGGCCCAAACAGTCCCTCTGGTACATTCCGATCAATTGTGGCTTCTAATTTTTGATCAAAGTTCAAGGTAAAAGCATGCATTGCATTATTCAGTTTAGACCTCTTACAGCCCATGGATTTAAGATCTACTAGTTTAATGGCAGCATCTGGATCAGACGCGAGTCTCAAGTCACAGTTAATAAGCTTTTTGACCTGGTGTGAGAGTGGGTCACTGCTCGAGATGCAGCAAATTTAAATCCACAGTGATGAGCGCCAAAGTGGTACTTCGTGTTGCCACTCGCTACGAGGAGAACCCCATAGGAAAAACCGCCTGCCTTGTTATTACTCGCGTTGTCATTCTGCCTTAAACGCGAAGTAAGGCGGAGTGACAACAATATTGGCAGCATCCCACCCACACAGTCCCCAGAATGAATGTGCATCCCCAAAGTGCTACTGTCTTGTGTCTAGAAAACACCCCAGTGCTGATGAAGTGAAATGAGAGTAACAAGAAATGCAAAGTCTCCCAGAATTAATGGCGCACTCAGTCATGCGTGCAGTGGTTAGGTCACACACAGTCACCAGAATTAATGAGCATCCCCAAAATGCTACTGTCTTGTGTCCAGAAAATTCCCCAGTGCTGACAAAGTGAAATGAGAGCGTAACAAAAAATGCAGTCGCCCAGAATTAATGATGCCATGCAAATTCAGACAGATTAAGATTGCGCTGCACACTCAAGGGATGCATACGAAAAGGCACAACAACACCTAACCAGTGCTAACAAGTCACAAATCCAAATCTGGAAAGGAATACATTTTGCCATTTGGGGGATTAGTGCATGGCAGTAACAATCCCCTACCAGTAAAGATACCACAAAGCAGTATAAAAATTCATGCAGGTGCGGTGGATAGCAGGTTCACACTGCTGTAATTACTCTGTAATGCAACAAAAGGGGTCTGATTTAATGGCACGCATCACACACACACTCACACGCACACTCAAGTAATGCGTAGCAAATTGAAAACCTATAGAGATATAACCAAATGTTTTAAACAGACAAATTGTACACTGCTGCACCACAACAATCGGCAAAAAAATTTCAAGAATTACTGAAAAAATTACTGTGTGTACATTAACAGTTATACAAGAAAAATATAACCAAAACAGAAAGACTGCCTTTTTCTCCCAGTTAATCTACCTACACAACAAATGCACCCCTCCCCCAAAGCACACTTCACAGTACACAGACTGACTGTTCTAAATTAACATTCAAAATCCACACACAGCAATAAACAATCGATGATATAAGCACAGAAGGGTTTCCTACAATCGATGTACAAAATTTTGAGCAAAACATATTACTCAAAAAAGCATTTTAAACAGCTTTTAGAGGTTCTGAATTGCAGAGCTCTGACAGCAAACTGTCTGCAGCTACCACTGCACACACTACCCAGGCCAGAACTGAGGCTGTGCCAAACAATCTAGAGCCCATGTGACCTTCAATCCCATGAATAACTGCAGAACTTCATTTGGAGCTCAATTACAGAGCAAAGAGAGGCGAATTACATTGATTTCTACGTACTTCACCTTAAAATTAGTGGAGAAGTGGTTTGGGGAAGGCGGAATAACACAAAGACATTGGTTTCAATGGACTTCGCGTTCCTCATTATGAAGTGAAGTACTCCGCTTCACATTGTGGAGTTCTCCGAAGATTCATTGTTACTCAGTGAATCGCTTCACGGAGCAAATTGGAGCCACTTCACCCACCACTACTTATAGTACTGTAACTCACATGCTGTACAGGAAGGAACGTTAATGCCTATGGCTGTACTTCCCCAATGAGCTGTAGCACAAAACTCCCTGACTTAAAAACGCTTATTAATGAGTACAATGGTGGAGTGGAGAAGTCTGGAGAGATAGTACAAAACATGTTTACAATACATCCAAGTAACTAGTCAAAAAATTAGTGTTGTGATTTGTGATGTGATCGTGAATCGTGATTTGTGACTACATTTGTGACCGTGATGATGAAGAATGTGATTCAGTGTCAACGGTGTGAGATAACTATTATGGAACTGTATTGAGAACGCTAATGCCTATGGCTGTACTTCCTCGATGAGCTGTAGCACAAAACTGCCCGACTTAAAAACATGTATTAATGAGTACAATGGTGGGGTGGTGAAGCCTGGAGAAATGCTACAAAACAGGCTTACAATACATCCAAGTAACTAGTAAAAAAATTAATGTTGTGATTCATGACGTGATCGTGAATAGTGATTTGTGACTGCATTTGTGACTGTGATGATGAAGAACGTGATTTGTATCACGAGTGACTTGTGATGATGGTCCTGACTTAAAACCCATATCAATGAGTACAATGTTCATCCAGAATTATGCACCACACCGGTCCAGATACACACAGATGCACAGAAATGTGATGGCAGAGAAAGGCCACACGGCCCATCTAGTCTGCCCAACACCCTACCTACCACCCCTTCTGTTATGCTTCCACCCTCTTTTTCCAAGCCCTTAAATCTATCCCAAGCCCTCTTGAACCCCTCCACCGTTTCAGCTGCCACTACCTCCTCCGGCAGCTTGTTCCAGGCCTCCACCACCCTCTCCATGAAAAATTGCCCCCTGACATTACCTCTGTATTGCCCACCTTCCAGTTTGAGGCTATGTCCCTTTGTGTTCGCTCTCTTCTTCAATTTGAACAAGCTGTCACCCTCCACCTTATTTATTCCCTTCAGATACTTAAAGGTCTCAATCATGTCCCCCCTCTCCCTCCTAGTCTCCAGAGGGTACAAATTCAGCCCTCTCAATCTTCTCTCATAGGGTACATCCTGCATGCCTCATACCATTTTGGTTGCCCTTCTCTGTACTCTTTCCATCAACTCAATATTTCTTCATAGGTGAGGCCTCCAGAACTGCACCCCATACTCCAGATGTGGCCTGACTATGGTTCTGTATAATGGCATTAGCACCTTCCTCTTCCTGCTATTAAAACCCCTCGCAATGCAAGCCAGCATTCCATTTGCCTTTCCCACCGCCCTGCTACACTGGCTGCCCACCCTGAGGTCATGTGACACAATAATCCCCAGGTCCCTTTCTGTTTCCTTTTCCTTAATCACCACCCCCCCAATGGAGTAAGTTTCCCTCCTATTCCTCCTCCTCCCCAGGTGCATCAGCGAGCACTTTTGTGCATTAAACTTCAATTTCCAGGTGTCAGACCACCTCTCCAGCCTCTCCAGGTCCCGCCTCATGGCTTGCACCCCACTAGGTGAATCCACCCTATTGCAGACCTTTATATCCTCTGCAAACAGGCACACCCGTCCCTCCAGACCCTCCGCTAGGTCACTAACATAGATGTTAAAAAGTATTGGTCCTAGCACTGACCCCTGTGGCACCCCACTGTTCACCGCCCGTTCCCTGGAATGTATCCCATTTACCACCACCATCGGACTCCTTCCCTTCAACCAGTTTTCCACCCACCTATTGATCCTGAGGTCCACCCCTAGTCTGTCCAGCTTATGCACCATTCCACCATGCGGAACAGTGTCGAAGGCCTTATTGAAATCCAAATCGGCCATGTCCACTGCTCCTTCCTGGTCCACTATCTGTGTCACCCCATCGAAAAACTCTGTCAGGTTAGTCTGACAGGACCTTCCCTTGGTGAAGCCAAGTACTCTGAAGGGAAGCCAAAGAAACAACTGTGACTTAAATTACAGATGGAGATAGGGCCCTAAAGAGATGCAAATGCACAGACAGATTAAGATTGCAGCACTGCGCACTGTAGAGATGCAGATGCAAAGGCACAACACCTAACCAATGGCTGTTGGGGCGGGTCGCGGGGGAGGGGAGCAGTGTACTGCACTGCTGCAGTAACAGTCACTAGTATTAGTGCCAGTAAATATACCACAAAGAAGTACAAAAATCACACAGCTGCAGTGGATAGCAGGTTCACATTGCTGAAATTATTATGTGGCACAATAAAAGATGTCTGATTTGATGACATGCATCACACACATACTTACACACACACTAAGTAATGCGTAGCAAATTGAAAACTTCAGTAATATAACCACATATTTTAAACAAACTAAAATTATGCACTGCTGCACCACCACAATCAGCAAAAAAATGGCAAGAATTATTGAAAATATTACTGTGTGTACATTAACACAGTTATACAAGAAAAATATCACCAAAACAGAAAGCATTGTCTTTTTCTGCACGTTTATCTACCTACACCACAGATACGTCCCTCTCCCAAAGCACACTTCCACTGTCTCTCAGTACACAGACTGAATGTTGTACATTAACATTCAGAATCCACACACAAACAATAAACATTCGATGATATGAACACAAGAGAGTTTTCTATAATCGATGATTCAAAGTTTCTGAAAAAAAAAATGACTCAAAGGCTTTTTTAACAGCTTTTAGAAGGTCTGAATCGCAGAGAGCTCTCAGAGCAGATTGTCTCCTACAGATTCCTATACACACTACCCCAAACTGAGGCCCTGCAGAACAATCTAGAGCACATGTGACCTGAGATCCCATGAATCACTGCAAAATTCGCCATTGGCGCTTAAAAACAAGGTGAACTGAGGCGAAGTACATTGTTTTCAATGTACTTTGTCTTAAGAATTGGTGGAGTAGTGGTTTGGGAAGGCGGAGTAGCATAAAGTTATTGTTTTCAATGGACTTATATGTTACCCATTATAACGAAGTACTCTGCTTTACTTATGCTACGATACCCTTGAATTCGCATTCAGTCTGCAAATCACTTCGCGGAGCGAATTGGGGCCACTTTGCCCATCTTTAGTCACTGCTTTCATGCTTAATGTGCACTTCATTCATTTTTCCTAAACGCATACAGACAAAACTCAACTTACAGAAAAACCCACGCTGCCTGCCATCCTCGGCTACGATGTTCTTCAGTCTGCTGGCCTTTTTTGATTCACAGGCAACTTCCTCAAGTGCTAGGAAGTCTGTGACACTGTCCCAATGTGAGTAAACAAATTTATCAGCTTCCAGCCATGAGAACCATCTGGTCGGTACAACACATGGCGGGACTCGCAATGAAGATGGACTAACCAGATTGGTGGTGCACACTTTGAAAAAAGCTCTACACTGCCTGTTTGCATTTTTAAATAGTGCAGGAAAATGTATGACAAAATCCTTCACATCAGCAAATTCTGATGTTCCCAATGTGTGTTCGATTGCTACATGCAGGAGATGTGCAATGCATGGAATGAGCAACAGATGGGGATATATTTCTTTTAAAACTTTTACCAGTCGCTGCATGTGCATGGCAGAGTCACTATTGATTGAGATGCAATTGCCCCAAGACTGGTCATATTCACACATCACATCATGCAGAAGTGTGGAAATAACACCTGCATTACACTGTATTAGGACTGAAGACTTGAGCAGTAGACTGTGTATTACTTTTGTAGTCTCACTGTAAAGTACTGCAATGATGTAAACAGCAGGTAGCCTCCCTAGCTCAGGGGTTTCATCAATAACAAGGGAAAATCTCTGGCCACAAAACATTTCCTGGATTGCTTTTTGGTGATTGCAATTCGCCTCAGGCAAGTATTTATCAACCAGCTACTATCTCTCAGGGCACATACAGGCTGCAGGGCATATTTTCTTAATAGTGCCAAAAAAAGCTGTCACCACGAACAGCGTTCATTGGTATCCCCTCAAAGCACAAAGCTCTTACCAAATCATGAGGGAAATCAGCAGCCTCTTCCCTTTTTAGCTTCAGTCTCCCCAAGCATGCTTCGATTGAAGCCTGGCTGATGTTTTCCTGCATCTCTTTTAGTTTGATATGAGTTTTGCTGTTCAAGTGCTCAGTTATACTGTTCAACTGGCCTGCGACTTCAGTTTTGCAAAATTTACACTGCAGGATTTCAACATTTTCACCCATACCCATTTTTTTTAACTGTCTTAAGTTCCAGGTCGGGATACTGGCTGCAATACTCGACTACAGTCTTTTGCTCTCTGCCCATTCTGCCATGTAACCAGAGGATCTTCTCAAACCAAGTCTCCCTAAACTTTAGTAAGTAACAAGATTTACAAGCTAATTGAAGAATTACTAGCCATTGATAATGAGAGCAGAGATTTTGTGAGAAAGTTAAATTGCAATTAGTCTCAGCAGCCACATAACATGGAAAGTCAGTGACCAGTGATCGGAGGTGCTTTGACACTTAATAGAATGTGTCAAATGTTTGTTTTATTTGTTTAAACTGGAAAGTCCATGGGCCAAAGACCCATTTATATGGTCAACCAGTAAATCGCACCCCTTTGATCTGCGCAGCACCGCATTTAAGGTTAATACCAGCTAATGGCAGTGCCAGATTGTTCATTGAGAATTTTTTAAAGACACAGTAGATGTGGCAACAACTTAAAGCACCAACTGAGATTCCCACAGAATGTGAGAAATGTTGCCCTTTATTTATTTAAATGGAATTGTGAAATTAGCATTCCGCCGACATTTATCAAAGGATATCAATATTTATCGAATTCTGGCAAGCCTATGTATATGATAGCATGAAGCTAATTAGACAATGCAATATTTGCCCCTGTACAAAACATAAAGGACTCTGATGTTTTCCACCCTAATAACAATAATAACATGTATGACGGTAAACATGCTTGTACTATAGCTGGTGTATTCTGAGGAAACTAACCCTCTTTCCTTAATAACTGGTAATATCCTGATTGATCAATTTATAAACTCCAGAAATTAGGCATCAGCATTTTAAATGTTCAGACAAGGAAAATACCAATTGCCACAACAATGCCCTGAAGAAATTCAAGTGTCCTCTGTTTCTGAATCATCCTCACCCCCCCACCCCATCTTTTCTGCTCCACTAAGGTTTCTGCTGCCCACTTACTCTTGTCTATAGGGTTTGAATAAGGAGAAAAAGTGACTTCATGAACAATTCTGAGGTGGGCTGAGTAGACCATACCACGATTAATCATAGAAACATAGACAATGACAGCAGAAAATGACCATTGGTCCACCCAATCTGCCCGTAATACCAAATCTCCACCCTGAGACCTTTGTCTATATGACGTTTTATGTCTGCATTACTTGGCTCCATGTTCCCTGCGTTACTGCTATCACCCTGAATAACTATAACTGCTAACCCTTTACTCTGTCCCAGTTGTGCTTGAAACCATTAATGGTTTTGACACCCTCCACTGTAGCCCCACATCCTTCAAAGTTTTAGGAACTCCATCACATTTTTTATGTTTTTGTCTAGTAGCATAAGAGACATCAGGGAGGATAGAAACATAGACTTTGTCAGCTGATTGAAGGTGTGAATTTTTTGCTCTCCCTGTGTAATCTGGCCTCTCCTCTTTGTAAACTGCAGAATCTGATCTTTTGTCCTTACGTCATCTGTGGTCAGTGGGAGAGTTTGTGACTTCACTGATGACTGAAGCCTGCCACAGGGAGTAATCCAACAGACTTTGTATACCTAGAAAAAGATCCACACTTTCCACTTTAACATTTTCAGATATCCCATTTCACATAAACATTATAGGATGATCTCCTTCTAGTTCCTCTGGAAGTCTCAGGACCCACATGTTGCTCAAGAAGGCCTGGTTTTCAAAGAGTTTCCAAACATGCACGCAAAAGCTTGCTCTATCACACTACAGTGGCAGTGGCAATGAAGGCTGTGGCTGCTGGTTTCTGTACCTCTCCAAGGTCCTGCTTTATTTGAAGCCCCATCTGCAAACTTGCTCTGTGGGCTGTGGTTGTGGGCAAGTGGGGCTAGAGACATGGGGCTTACATAGATACATACATACATAGATACATAGACAGTGTCAACAGATAAGGGCCTATGGCCCACCCAGTCTGCCCATTTGAGCTTGTAAGTTCAGTTTATGTTTTCCTAGAAGTCTGTTGCCCCTTACCCCTGACCTCCAGAATTCCTTTATGTCTATCCCATGCATTCTTAAATCCTGTGATTGTTTCAGCCCCCACCACTTCCTCTGGCAGGGTGTTCCACTTGTCCACCACCCGTTCTGTGAAGAAATTCTTCCTCATGTTTCCTCTGAATCGTCCTCCCTCCAACTTCATCCCATGCCATCTAGTTCTGGAACATCTTTTTCACTTAAAAATAGTGTATTCCTGCACACTGTACCTCCCTGTAAGATACTTGTATGTCTCTATCATAGCCCCTCTCTCCCTCTTCTCCTCCAGGGAGTACATATTCAGTTCCTTCAACCTGTCCTCATAGGACTTGTGATGCAATCCATGTACCATCTTTGTTGCCCTCCTCTGAACCTTCTCTACCCTGTCTATGTTCTTACGTAGGTAAGGTCTCCAGAACTGTACACTGTACTCCAGGTGCGGCCTCACTAGTGTCTTGTATAGTGGAATTATGACCTCCCTTTCCTGCTGGTGATGCCTCCTGCCTATGCATCCCAGCATCCTATTTGCTTTACCTGCTGCCTTGTCACACTGTTTCCTCACATTGAGGTCATCAGAGATGATAACCCCAAGATCCCTTTCCTGCTTGGTGCATGCTATATCCTCACACCCCAACTGATATATTGTGCCAGGGTTTTTGTGCCCCATATGCATTATCTTGCACTTCTTTGCATTGAATTTCAACTGCCAAACCCCTGACCATTCTTCAAATTTCTGCAGGTCCCTTCTCATTCTGTCTACACCCTCTGGTGTGTCTACTCTGTTACAGAGCTTTGTGTCATCAGTGAACAGTGAAATTCTGCCTTCTAGGTCCTGTGCAATGTCACTGATGAAGATGTTGAATAGGACCGGTCCCAGCACTGATCCCTGTGGTATCCCACTGGTCACTCTTCCTCCTGTGGAGTGACAGCCATTTACCACCATCTTCTATGTCCTGCCGCCCAGCCAGTTACCTACCCACCACACTACTGTCCTGCCCACACCCATATTCCCCAGTTTGTGTAATAGTCTTCTATGTGGTACAGTGTCAAAGGCCTTGCTGAAGTCCAGATAGGCCATGTCCACTGCCTCCCTGATCCACCTCCCTAATCACCCAGTCAAAAATTCAATGAGGTTGGTCTGACATGACCTCCCCTGGTGAAACCATGCTGCCTTGGGTCCTGTAATCCATTGACAACCAGATGTTCCACCAATCTCTCCTTCAGTAGTGCTTCCATGATCTTCCCCACTACTGAGGTGAGGCTGACTGGTCTGTAGTTCCCTTCCTCTTTGTTCCCACTTTTGTATAAGGGGACTACATCTGCTGTCCTCAGTCTTTGGGTACCTCCCTGTTTCCAGTGATCGGCTAAACAGGATAGCCAGAGGTTCAGCCACCACCTCTCTTAGTTCTTTAAGGACCCTGGGTGTACCCCATCTGGCCCCATTGCTTTATCAACTCTTATTACTTCTAGTTCCTTCAGGACCCTTTCTCGTGTAAAGGGACTTGTGTCCATTTCTGCACCATTCTCACCCCTTGTACTCCCTTCAGACCCATTACCCTCCTCTTCCTCAGTAAAGACTGAGCAGAAATACCTGTTCAATATGTCAGCTTTACGGTTGTCATCCTCCACGTGGCCCCCATCCTCCCCCTTCCGTCTCACTATCCCTCCCTTTGCCTTTCTTTTTTCACTTATGTACCTGTAAAAGGTTTTGTCCCCTCTACCCACTGATTTTGCAATGTGTTCTTCTGTCTGAGCTTTGGCTTCCCTTACTGACCTCCCTGCCTCCCTTTGCTTCTCCTGGTACTTCCCTATCCCTTCTGCCTGTGTCTTTTGTATTGCCTGAATGCAATCTTTTGGCTTTCACTTTCTTTGCTACCTCTTTGGAAAACCATAATGGTCTCCTCTTCCTTTCCTCTTGCTAACCTGCTTAATGCATAATTCTGTTGCTCTTGTAATCCCTATTTTAAATACTGCCCACTGTTCCTCAACCCCTGATTCCTGCCCCATTCCCTTAATGTCTCTTTCAAGTATCTCCCCATTTTCCCAAAGTCTGCCCCCTAAAATCCAGGATATGTGTTTTGTGTGGTTTGGTTCTGCTCTTTCTGTGATTTCAAACCACAATGACTGGTGGTCACTGTTCCCCAGGTGCTCCCCCACTGTTACCCTCATCACACTGTCCCTGTTTGTGAGCACAAGGTCCAGTATTGCCTTCTGCTGAGTTGGTTCCATAACCAGTTGCTTGAGAAAGGCACCCTGAAGGGAGTCCAGGATAAATCTGCTCCTAGTTGATGCTGCTGCTGGGATGCTCTAGTCCACCTCTGGAATACTGAAGTCTCCAATCAGTACTACTTCACCTTTGTCTGCCATCCTTTGGATGGCTAGCATCAGCTCCCTATCTGTTTCTTCTTCCTGGGCTGGTGGTCTATAGACCACACCTGTGCGGACGGCTGGCTCCATCTTCATTTCCAGCTTAACCCATAGTATCTCTCCCCCATTTTGTTCCTCCTAGATCTCTGTGGCCCTTATGTCATTTTTCATATACAGTGCCACTCCTCCTCCTCCCTTCCTACTTGCCCTGTCTCTTCTGAATATGTTGTAGCCAGGTATAGCCATCTCCCAGTCGTGGTTATCATTACACCAGGTTTCAGTGATGGCCACAATGTCCAGGTCTGACTGCACCATGACAGCCTCCAGATCTTCCATCTTGTTGCTAAGGCTCCTGGCATTGGCACACATGGCTTTCCATTATTTGACCTCCCTAGACTGTTTCGCTGTTCTACTCCAGCCCCTTCCTTGGTTGTCCTTTATCCCTAGATCTCCTTGCTGTCTTCCCTTCTGCTGAATTTTGCCCCTTTTCTGCCTATCCACCTCTTGGGTGCTAATCTCCATCTTTTGCCACTGCTTTGTAGAGATAGCCACTCCTCTGGTTCACTGGTTCCACTGCTAGCTGTGGGGGGTGAGCAAGTAGGTATCCTCCTTGCTGGCCTGCCACCCCCCTTTGCTAGTTTAAATGCTTGTCAATGTAGCATTTAAACTTATCATTGAATGCTTGGATTCCCCTCCAGGATGGATGCAGGCTGTCAGGCCTGAACAAACCTCCATCCCTTCAGGTGGGTCCCCAGTCACCAATGAATCCAAACCTTTCCTCACAGCACCAGTTCTTCAACCATGAGTTAAAGTTCGGTGAATGCACCTCATGTTTCCCTTGCCTCGGTAGTACTTGAGAAAGTGACAGAAGTAGCTACTGCTTGGAGACCCTCCCCAATTTCCTAAACTCTTCCTGAACTTCCTTTGGCTCCCCATTTGCCAGGTCATTAGTACCCAGGTGGATAATGACATCCAGCTCACCCTCCTGTCTTGCCTTCCAAGTGATCCCCAGGATCTTCCTTCCATCCCTCCATGCCGTGGCACCTGGTAAGCACCTCACCTCCCTGTCCTCCCCCTCCTGTGTTCCTAGCTGGATCCCTCTTATGATGGAGTCCCCCACCAGGATTCGCTTTCTCCTCCTCTGGGGTCCACTGCTCTCCCCACTGAGGTCACCTCCTTGGCTAACCTCCACATCTTTTCATTCCACTTCTCTGGGTACCTCTATTTGGTTGTCCCCATTTGCCAGTGTGGCATATGAGTTCTCGAGTGGAACAGGATCTGGGATGTGCCTCTGCCTGACTACTCTAACCCTCCCTCAGCCCAGTGTCATCCAAGTGCTCCTCGTTCTTGGCATCCTTTGAGGCAGTTGCATTGGACTGGGAGGTATCTGGATAGGGGTGATGGTACTCCTGACCCAGTTTACTTCCACTCTGAGTCTGGCTACCTCATCCCGTAGTCCAGAGAGATGCATGCAGATAGGGCAGCACCTCAGTGTCCAGAAGGTCTGCCTGAATATGGCTGCCCCACAGCCACTGGATTGCACCACTCTCCACATTATACTGCAATTATACTGCTATTCCACTACTTGTCTGTTACTGAAGCTCTCTAGTTCCCTTTTTATTAATTTACTGTCCTAAAAATCCTGCCACTGATCCTCAGATACTTTTCTTTTAAAAAGAAAATAAACCAATAAATAAATAAATGAGTCAAAACACTTGTCGTGCTGAGGGTGGGCTTCTTCCCCTTATGCCTCCTACTCCACACCCTTACTATCCCCTGTGTTTAGCTCCTGTCAATCAGATTTAACAGGGTATATAATTAAGAGTTGGGGGAAGGGGAGGGACAGCAAAGAAATACACCACCACTATGTTTTAAATGTTCAACAGCCCAAAATGAATTTTAAGTAAAGACAGCAAAGAAATTACAGTGTCACTAAAAGCCCACAATCTAAGTTTAAAACAAAAATAGCAATGAACCCTTACTGTAAAGCACTGAATTGAATATGTTTCCTTCCCCTTCTGGCTTGACTTTCAAAGGGTGACGAAGGGCTTGCATCATGCCCTATGCCAACTCCATTGTTTGGCACAGCTGCACCAAAACACGTTGATGCAACTGCACCTGATTTTAATACATCAAGTGTAGTTGCAACACCCCATGAAGTATATACAGATCTCTATGATATCCCTCATCTCCCACCTCTCCTCCAGGGTGTACATGTTTAAATACCTCAGTCTCTTCTCATAGGACATTTAGTGCAGTCCCTTTACCATTTTTTGTTTCTCTCCTTTGGATGGCCTCTACCTTGTCTATGTCCTTTATGAGGTGTGGTCTCCAGAACTGGGCACAGTACTCCAGGTGTGGTCTCACCAATGACTGATACACTGGCAACACCACCTCCCTCTTGCTACTGGTGAAACCCCTCCCTGTGGACCCCAGCATCCCACTGGCTTTCCCTGTTGCTTTGTCGCATTGCATTTTTTGCATTGAAACCCAGCTGCCATACCCTTGACCACTCATCAAGCTTTTTCAGGTCTTTCTGTTCATTCTCTCTACCCCTCAGAAGTGTCCCCCCTATTGCAGATCTTGGTGTCATCTGCAAAGAGGCACACATTCCCTACCAGTTCTTCTGCAGTGTCACTTATAAAGACATTAAAAAGGACTGCACCCAATACTGAGCCCTGAGGAACCCCGCTGGTCACTCTCTCTTCCCCCAACTGAGCACCATTAACCACCACCCTCTGTCACCTACCGTTCAGCCAGTTATGTATCCAGTGTATCACCTTTGTTCCCAACCCCAAGCTTCCCATTTTTTTATGAGCCTCCTACGTAACACAGTGTCAAAGATCTTACTGAAGTCTAAGTAGGCATTGGCCACCGCTCCCCCCAATATATTTCTCTGGTCATCCAGTCAAACAAATCTGTCAGGTTTGTCTGACATGCTCTTGCTCTTATGAATCCTTGTTGTCATGGGTAGTGGGTCCAGTAACTCACCAGATGCAAGGTACAAACTTGCTTTTGGGCTATGATGCTTTCTGTGCAGCCTGGAGCAACAGACAATAGGACTTGCTTATGGGCACACAGTGTGTAAGGCCTCCCACCTGAAAATTTGCTTGGGGCTGCAGTGCTTTCTGTGTGCCACAGAGCAACTTTTATCCCTCAGCAAATCCAAGAGTCGTAAAGTCACAGGGTCTCTGTTACTTGTTGCTTGCTGTGTGCCCTAGACTAAGCTGCACTGATGGACCACTTTACAGCCAAGGGGAGGACAGCTGCATTAATGTTTCAAATATAAAACATGCAACTTAAAACTGTAATTAAATCATGGTAGCAAACATGAGTGATTTACAATAATAGGTCATTTGCGGAGTCTCTTTTGTGGTATAAGAGAGTCCTTGGGCGAGGTTTGGGTAGCGAGCCAGACCAGTCCTCTCATCCATACCTCATGTGCAACCCTCTTATACCATGAAAGACACCCTGTGGAGGACCTGTTATCTTATAAACATTGCCAGTTCTATGTGCTGCATTCTGCTGGTGGCTGCATGTAGCAATGATGGCCTCACTTGAGAAACTCTAGTCTAGACAGGACTAGATCACAGTGAATCTGGTACCAATAAACTATTTCCTGAATTATTGCTCACCTCTAGATATTCATCACATGTCATGTAATTTTGCTCTCACTGTTCTATTATATTGATTTTGATTAGCTGCTATTGTTCTGTTAACTAATTCTCTGCATTTATTGTTTGTATTTCCACTGATCCTTTTCCCCCGGGTCACACCTGGAACCGAGCCTCGTCTCAGTGTGCCTTTCCCGGTTACCAAATGTTTAAATAAAAAAAGTAAATAAAAATAAATGTCCTGAATTATTAAAAAGATCAAGTACAACTGAGCCTATTTTATCTTAGTAATACTTCTTAATATATGTGTTGCTTTCTTGCTTTGGTCTTGAATTTGTTTATTTGGCTGTTTGATTCTAGAGTACATTTTTTCGATGTACTGGCAATCCGGAACTTCTGTCTGATGGTTTGAAAAAGTCTTCCCCTCCTTGCAGATTTCCAAGGGTCCTGAAATTGTTAGATGTCCCTTTGTGGCTAGATTTCTTATTTGTCCTGTGGAGTCCAATGCAGCTCAGGATGCTGGGGGCTTGGCAGTGACAGCCCAATGATCAACTAGGCTGATCATGACACTGTTCTGTACTTGTGAAATAGAAACTTTCTGCAGTTGAAAAGAGCAAGTCACTCCTATCCGAGAGTGGCTCGAGCCTTTTCTCTGTATGAAGCCACCAAGCAAGCAGCTGAGTGGTGTCATGCCTAGCCCACTTCTCTTCTTCCTCCTCCCATTTGCTCACCCCACATCATAGCAGCAGAAGTTTTTCATTTTCTGTCAGTTTCTCCTTGGATTACTTCCTTCAGTGCTCTGTATGGGAACTCTCACCTGCAGTCTTCCAGGAGCTGCTGCCCTGTTCACATGCCCCATGCGCGGGCTAGAGCACTCCACCTGCATGCCACTGGAACTCCATGTTAACACACTATGTTTTCTTATTTTTTTTTTATTGTTTTCCAGCGTATGCCTGCCTTCAGCAGTGGGTGAGATGTGATTTTGGGGGGGGGGGGAGTTGTCTGCCGGTTAAGCCACCCCTGTGAGCTGTGCAATATGCTGTGTCAAATGGACCCCTAACTGCTGAGTCTTCCTTACCCTGAACACCTTCCAAAGCTCCAAGGCTACACTGTAACCCACAGCGCGGCTCGATGGGTGAATTCATCCCACCAGACATGACATCTTATTGCAACAAGTCAAGTGGCTGAGCTGCTGTTGTAGGGACTTGGCGCCATTCACCACTTTGTAGCCACAACAGCAGCAGAAGGCTGGGAGTGGGTCAGTCTGACGTTGGACGGTTGTGGCCTGGGGGGGGGGGGAACAAATTTTATTTATTTATTTATTTATTTATTTATTTAGCTTTTGTTAACCGGGTACGTGCACTAGCCATAAAATGACTATTTTCAGGCACGACCCGGGAGAGTACAGACATGCAGAAACTTAACAGGATAACAAATTATAAGTGCTTTACATACAATGAGTTAAAGAGGATACAATATATCAGAACATACAAAGTAAAGCGCTTTACGTACAATGAGTTAAAGAAGATACAATATATCAGAGACATACAGAGTAGACCATTCATAAGTTCATAGGTGCCTACCTATGCAATGAATAGAGAGGACCTTGGACAATAAATTATCAGGTGACATATCATATGAACAGAACAAGATACACAAACACAAAAACAGGTAATACAAAAGGAAGAAAAAAACATTGAGAGCAGGCGGTGTCATTAAGGAAAAGGTCGGTAGGCGAGGAAGAGGAGCAAAGCCATGAAATTAGATTATATAGAGTGTATGTAAGTGTAAGGAGATGCCTGCAGTACAAGATTGTATATATGGGCAGGAAGGGAGCAGGACAGGCTGAGGCAGTAAGAGGGTTATGTAGAGGTGAGGAAATACTATTGTATGGCCAGAGATATCAGTCATTAGGTAGGGTGAAAGCAGAAACAGGTATCAGCAATCAGCAGATTCGAGCACAGTTTTCTCTTAAAGCATGTGTGGGAGCTAGAAAGTCTAATGTCGAGGGGAAGGGAATTCTACAGCTGTGGAGCCGAAAGCTCAAATGCAACAGTTCCTTTCCTAGTGCGGCACCTCGGCAAATTCAGAAAGGATTTATCAGCTGATCGTAGACTATGGAGTGTGTCCTGAGGAACAAGCATAGCTGCAAGACACCTAGGGGTTTGATTTCAAATTATCGAATCAATAAGAGAGCCAAGGTAGTATTTCCTACTAGCTAACAGCGAGAGCCAACCAAGATCATTATAAAGCTGACAGTGGTGTTTAAGCCGAGGAGCAGAAGAGGCATAGCGAGATATGTTGTTATACGTAATGCCCCATCTGAGTAGGTCAGTTTTATGAGCAGTCCCAAATAAGGAAGCCCCATAGGTTAGGGTGGGGAGCAGAATCCCCCTCACAATGGCCATTTTAGCCGATGGCATGAGCATATAACTAGTCTTATATGCAACACCCAGTTTGGAGTTGACAGCTCTGCAAACAGACTGTACATGAAGATTAAAATCAAGAGACTGATCTAGCAGGATGCCCAGGTACCTGAAAGAGGTCACACATTTCAGTAATTGACCTTCTAAGTCCTGCACTGTCAGTGCTGTTATGCAAGTCCAGAGCTTTGGGGCCGATCCAAGCAGCATGGCTTTAGTTTTGCTAGTGTTGACAGCCAGTTTGTGGTCATATAGCCAGTTTTGGATATTGTTAAAGTCAGAGGAAAGGGTTGTGTTGATAGTGTCTATATTAGTAGAATTTGTATAGATGACAAGATCATCAGCATATAGAATAGCAGAGCAGGATTTTAGAGCAGCTCCAATGTTATTTATATAAAGAGAGAGAATAGGAGGGGCCCTAGGATGGAGCCCTGAGGTACACCAATGTTAATGGTGGTACTGTTCAATAGAGAGGAATTAAATTTCACCACTTGAGTTCTATTTGTCAGGTAGCTTTCATACCAGTCAACAACAGAGGAGGAGAAATGCAGGTGTCGAAGCGAGGAAAGAAGCAAAGTGTGATCAACAAGGTCAAAAGCTTTTGTGAGGTCAATAAAGACAGCCCCAGTCAAATTGCCAGTATCCATTTTTGAAAGGGTGTCTGTGGTGAATTTAAAGAGTGCAGTCGTTGTGCTTTCCTGAAGCCATGTTGGGTATCCGAGAGCAGGCTGTGCTTAAGTAGATAGTCAGTTGTCTGAGTTGCGACAATTTTCTCCAGGATTTTGCTCAGTACTGAGAGTATGGCAATTGGTCTGTAGTTCATGACAACCTTAGGATCCCCTTTTTTTAGTACAGGTGTGATCCGAGCAGCTTTCCAAAGGTTGGGGACCGCTCCACCTGAAAGTGATAACATATCAATTTTGGCCAGCAGTAATGCAATAAGGGGAGCTGCAAGTTTCAAGAGGCAGGGTTCAAGGGCCGAAGCTGGTATGATCAGAGATGGAGCTCAGGAGCTTCAGGACTTCCTTTCTAGACACAGCCTTAAAATAGAACGGAGGAATATAAGGAGGCACAGGGGACAACATTTCCAACTTATCCAGACAGGTTCCTGATGAGGAGTGGGAGGACACTGCAGTGGGATTGAAGGAAGAGGTATATTGGGAGAGATCAGAGAAATGCAGGATGAAAGAATTAGCTATGGTTTGTGAGTCATTGCAATGCACATAATTTATCAGCATATCACCAGGGGTAGTTGACTGTGAGGATCCTAGGAAGGATTTGATGTGTGACTAGAATTTTCTGGGATCATTGGCCAAGTTAATCAGTAGGTCTTTACAGTACTTGCTCTTAGCTGCTCTGACTTGTCTTTTACATGAATTCCGTAGCGTACGGTAAGCGTTGATATCTGTTTGCTGGCCTGATGTTTTCTAGTGCTTCCAGAGTTTATCTCTAAGGCACAAACTTTTGAGCAAGTCTTTGTTTAGCCATCTTGTTTGTTTACCCCTCACTCTCTGGGTGATCTTTGGGGCATGTTTACATTGAACCGTAAGGAATTTAGTGATGAAAAGGTTAAGAGCATCCTGAGAACTGTGTGATAGATAGATCTCCGACCAATCAATTCTGGAGACGTCATACAGAAACACCTCTTGGTCTAGGTGAGCAAAGTTTGCGAGAGTGATGAGACATGATGGAAGAGATGGAGTTGCCCCCAAGGACAGGATGCAGAAAGTAGGAGAGTGGTCAGTTAAGGGATCAGCAAGAGTACCAGCGGCTGAGATGTGTTCGATCTGGTTTACCAGCACCCAATCCAATAGTGTGCCTAGTGGTGATGAAGACAGACTTCTAGTCGGCACTGTTACCATCTGATGCAGGTTGTAGCTATGAGTCAGAGATTGAAGAGAACTGAGAGCTGCCCCAAGCCAGTTTAAGTTTAGGTCCCCTAAGATGACAACCTCATTATGATTAAAATTCTGAGAGGTATTTTCTAACAGGTACTCTAGACCCACAATCCCTCCTGCTGGAGGGTTATACGCACAGATAACATGCAGTTTCTTGGCTCCCAACGCAAGGGTAGCATGCAAGTATTCACATACTGATTTGAGCATCCAGGATAGCGAGAAGAGAGACAGTCAGATTATTTTTGTAGTACAGAGCAACTCCACCACCACATTTGTTCGATATCCTATCCCTTTGAATAATAGAGTAATTTGGCAGGGAGCAGAGGGAGTCAGTAACCAATAGTTTTAGCCAGGTCTCAGTGAGACAGAGGATATCAGGATTGTACAGATTGACCCATGACTCCAGTTCCACGAAGTGTCACATCAAACTTCATATATTCAAGTGTGCAATTAACAGCCCATGTTTGGACATACTATGTATGTCATCTGCTGAGAAATAAGCATCTAGTGGCCCAGGATTTGTCTCTATATCCCCAAATAGCAGAATGGCAATGATGACAAGGAACCACAGCCCCATGTTTAGAAAAGGATGGGATAATGCAGACTTGTTCCGTAGTTTCCTAAACATATAGAGAGAACGGAAGGGACAGCCCTTTTGGTAGAGAAGAAGATTAGTTTGTAGTATCCTTGTATTATAAACAATAAGGTTGGAGAAAGTAAAATCATAGTGCTCGGTCCTAGATTTATTTGATCCATCCTCATTCCATAAGGATAGTGTAATTCTGTCAAGGCAAAGTAGGACAAAGAAAGTTACGAGGGCAACCCCAGACAGCTGTTGGACATGGTGTGACTGTTGGTACAACATTGGTTCAACTCATGACAGAGGTTATCAGGGGTCACAGCTAGGCAGGGATTGACGAGAGGCTTTAGCTATGCAAGATCTTGCAGGCATGCACTCCCCAGCCCCATTACATTGACAGTCTGGGGCACACCTACTCAAGTACAAGTGCAGGATGTGAAATCCTTTTGTCCTTGTGCTTCCTTTGTTATTTAAAGAGGTTGTTTAAAAGGCCACAAATAGATCCCTTGGGAGCAAGCCAGACAAAAATGTGGATTCAAGCAGGACCCAGAGTCACTGGAGTTTGTCAGACCTAGTTGCTTGATTTCTGTTTTGCTTGGGATAGCTTCCAAAAAGTTGATTTTAAATTGAAAATGCAAATACCTTGTGGTGATGTTTTGTAGAAAATCCAGTCCAGGAGACTTTCACAGATGTAGTGAGCAAGAATGGTGTAGTTACTCCAAGCAGAAGAGCATGTAAATCCCAAAAAACTTAGCTACAGACACAGACAAACACAAACAGTCATGGCCATGGAGCAAATGCAGTTATGCTGTAGGGCAGAACCCTAGGTCAGAAGTCTGGATAAATCTATGTGCAATAGTGCACTGAGTGGAATAAAATAAAAACAGGCAGGCTAGGAAAGAACACAAGGGGTGGGTTGACAGTGAGATACCACAGTCACAGTCCACACTGACTGGAATGCAACTGGATCTGTAAGGCGGGCTGGTCTGGAGCAAAAAGAGCAGTTCGGGACTGCTGCTGCCACCCAACCACACCCATCATATGGAAACCAGCTCAGGTAACTGGAGTCAGACCCATTGTGGTAGTCTAGACTCCAGATGGTGACAGCAGCCTGGATGGACTAACACTGACGGTGGGTGAACTGGGACCGGCCAGGGAGGGAGGAGGGAGGGGGAAAAAAAAAAGGTGGTGGGTTGTGTGGAGCCCAGGAGGACAGTCTTTGCTTTGCCAGGTATGGAGGAGAAAAGGACTGACTGAGGGTCTGCAGCACCACTCCAGGGACTTGCTCCAAAAAGATCCATCCGGCCCCAGTGACAACACCAGACTCCAGCATGCAGCACAAAAATAAGTACAGTAAAAATTCCTCTAGCTTCTCATTCAATCAATTCTGTGAATAAAAAATTATTTGCTTTAAGTTTTTATTTAATCTAGTCTGGAAGCATGTTTTTATTTTTGTACTTTATTTTTATTATTTTCATATGTTGTTATACAAATACAAATACCATATCTAGGACAAGCCATAACATATAGTACACACTAAAGAGAGAAAGAGTAAAACCTCCCATTAATCACAGGATTGGTGCATCCCAATATATTGATACCACATCAGAGGGGAAAACTAAAATTATATACTAGCAAGTATTATAACATAAAAAGCTGTATAAATGAGTCCACGAGCAGTGTGACTATTTCATTGTACTAAAGTCTATAGATCTGATTCTCAAAGATAACCTCATAGCGGCGCAATGTGCATCAGACACACCTTGTGCTAAAGTGCCCTGCATCATCGGCAATGCACCCTATTCTGTAAGGAATGCACCATGCACCAGACGCAGCGCACATGGCGTAAGAATGCACAGTGCATCAAATAAATAGCATAGGAAAAATGCAAGGTGCAGGCAGCATCTAAACACAAGAAGCAGAGGAATGGCCAAACCATGGAGGAGGCAGCAAGAAGACAGGGGCAGCCAACCCCAGGGACACAGAGGAAGAAGACTGGACACTCCAGGAAGAAGAACTTCATGGACCAGAAGACGGACATCCTCCTGGATGCAATAGAGGCCCAGGTATGTGTGACTGAGGGTGACAAGAGCACATGAGCATGATGACCAATGGTGCAAGGCCCTGACCTGTGTGTGACAATCAACAGGCAGACCTGCTACTGTCCCGGGGAAGGGACCAGAAGGTACGGACACAGTGGCAAGAGGCATGGGATGAGGTAGCCAGACTGGTGAATACAGTGGCACCCAACAGGGGCAGTGTGAGAGAGCTGCAGAAGCAGCATTGTGACATCAAGTGCCATGCCAAGGAGAAGGCAGCCGACAACAGGCACTGCACAATGGCAATGGGAGGAGGACCCTTGCAACCATTGCCCCTCAGCAGACATGAGGAACATGTAGTGGCACAGATCAGCACACACAGCATACAGGGTGACACTGAGCTACACCTGTATCGGCAACAACATGTACAAGGTAAGCACCTGGCATGCATGTGGTGGGTGGCACCAACGTGCAGACAGCCGATGTGGCACCACCAGTGGAGGCCGATGCACTGCATGGGCACCAGGGATCCACAATGGACAGGGACCTGGGGTCAGGTGCAGAGGGACACAGTGTGGACTGGGCCACCATGCAAATGCATGAGATGCAGGAGGTGACCCCTTCACTGGGTGCCACAGGCTGGACATGCACTGTGGCACTGGACACTTACCGGCACATGTGTACCTGATGTAATATACTGGGCACATCTGTCTGTACACCCAGCAGATGCCCAGACCACAGCAACCAGACAACATGCCACTGCCAGGCAGGCAACATCACCACAATGCCATGCTGTGACCCACAGTGACAGTGAAGCATCGGAGCACAGCAGAAACAGCAGCAGTGATGAGGAACAACAGCAGGCATCCACCAGCAACAGCACAGTGAGCCAGACCCACAGGGGGGTGACAGATAGTGAGGCAGATGACCAACAGGGAAGTGACACCGACAGCAATGCCATGCTGTCCAACAGCAGCAGCACCATGGGACACAGCACACCTGTGGCAAGAACTGCAGACCAGCACCAGACCATGGTGGACACTCAGCAGCAGGGGAACAGAAGGGATGGCCCTGTGGTGGGACAGGTGAACAGTGCACTCACCACTGTAGGCTGTGACAGCCAGGCACACAGCACCACCACATCGGACCATGGAGGTGCAGGTGGGACAGGCGAACATGGTGCAACACCACTGCCACTGAATGATGACCTTGGGGAAGACCTGTCACGATTCTGCCAGGATGTCCTGCTTACCCAGGAGGCAGCACAGTGTGAGTTGGCAGGGATACAAGACAGCATACGGGAACACATCACTGCCACAACTGCACACATGGGACAGCTGCAGCTGACAGTGGCGGATATCCACGCAGCCGTCATACATGGGATCCAGGAAGGGGCATGCCAAACAACACAGACAACAAGGCTACTCCAGAACATATGGCTGTGCGTCACATACCAAATGGATGCCATAGAATGGCAGACCATGATCATGGAATGCAGCATGGTGCTGCATATCACCCAGACAGAGGCAACAATGGCAATGGCAACAGCACTGCAGGAGATTGTAAGATGCATGCAACAACAAGCAGCCAGTGTGGCACCAGTCCCACAGGTATGTCTGGACTGCAACATGTGGTGGCACAACAGAGGATCAGAAGATGACCTCCACAGCATGAGGAACACAGCCAGCATACAGGATGTGGGACAGAGCCATGAGGGCACACAGGGCATGGGGCAGCCATTGAAGCCTACGGGACAACAGCCAGACACAGTGCTGACAGGGCAGTGGGCAACACGGCAGGCAAACACACAGACAATGGGGACCAGCAGCTGGATGCAATTGCCTCCGAGGCAGATAAGTGGACCCAACAGACATCAGGGATGGTCTGGAGCCATGCAGTGATGCTGGTGTGGAAGATAGCCATGGCGCAGTGGGACACACACTGCAAGGGACCACAGCCACACAGGACACAGAAGACATCTGCAGCAACACACCCAGTAACACTACTGTGAGTGGGCACAGGAACATGATGGGCATAGGAAGCTGGACGTCCACCTGCCTGTCAGTGATGTGGAGCAGTCCAGACAGACACAGAACAGTACAGTGATGGACAACATCACAGCTATGCCAACACCCAGTGCAGCACGGAGGCTGGGACAGTACATGACAGCCCAATCCCAAGGCTGCAAGAGGGCCAACCCTGAGGCAGGTAGAATGGCCTGTGAGGGGTGGATGGCTGGGCAAGGAGAACCAGCAGCAGAACCTGTTGCACAGACGACAGTAGCTGGCAGCAGGACTGGAGAGGGGGTACAACAGCTGCAGTATGACAGGGACCACTGCAGCACAACAGATTCCCCCGGTGACATGACATCATTCACAGAGGCACAGGGTGCACACAGTGCCACCTGTGGCAAGGGTGCAGACAGGGTGTGCCACACTGCAGGATGCTACACAAAGCAGCACCATGGTGGTACAGCCACCATGCACTGCACAGTGAGCCACCGGACACCATAGGCTAGAAAGTGAAGCCAGCACACACACACTGGTAGGATGCACGCATCATGCCAGGCATGCGCTTTGGGGGGGGGGTCGACCAATGTTGCTGGCCACCACAATGCAATGGTCCTGTGCTCACACCAAACCATGGGCAGAGACCACAACAAAACACACACCACACATGGATGTGCATGTGCATGTCCCATGCATTCCTGTGCTGCATGCACATGTACCCCATATCCCCTGTACAGTGCCCATGGCCATGGCACACCCTGCCATGTCACCGCAGCATGGAACATACACACAAGCCTGCATCCCCATACAGTGGCACCCCCCACACATTAGCAATAAGCACACCGCCATCCCAGATGGCACATACTGGACACCTGCACAGCCCCCAGTGCCAGCCCTGGGATCAGTCGCATGCACCTGGGTGTGTACGCCATGGCATGTCAACAACCACTCACACTGCACACCCACACCCGTGCACCACCAACCACCACCAACCAGACAAGCCCCCTCCATGTGACCAGAGGGAGCAGTGAGTGCACACACCAGCACAGGCATGGCCCCTGGCACACACGACACCATACCTGTCCATGGTGCCATGCAAGCCCCCACACCCGGGTACATGGCCTCTGCAGGACTGTTGCCTCCCCACCACACAAGGGGCTCCACATACCACCCAGCACCAACACTCACACACAGTACCCACTGTGAGACATGCCACCATGGCAGTCATACAGAGCTGTGCACTGCATTTCACTGGGTGGGCCCTGTGGTATGCCACATACCGTGACACACCACCCTGCCCCACAAGTCTGGTACCGTCACATGCAGGCCCAAACTGCGGGGTCCCACCTTGTCTACTGGTGGTTTGGCTTAACCACTGTGGCATGCCACTGTGAAACTAAAAGGACCCAAACACTGGGTGATACAGGCCCCCAGGGATACAGCGTCCTGACACTGTGCCCAGCGTGTCGCACTAACAATACCTGTGGCACAATGCAGTGCATTCCACATGTTATTGGACAGCGGTCCCTGTTGTCCACATGGTGCCCTGCATAGGCCCCTGTGGGCTGGTACCCCCACATTGGCTGGCACCGACCAGTACACAGCATAGACAGGTGATGAGCATGCACAGTACAGAATGACACACAGACACCACTTGCACATGGAACAACAATGTATTAGGAACACAACAGCAAAACACAACATCAACAGTGAAGGTAATCCATGAAGTACACAATGCAATGGGCACAGCTCTCCACACAGCAATAGGGGTATGACGGTGATGCAATTAACTGCATTGCATGCTCAGTTACTAATTCCCTGAAGTTCCAGTAACCTGTGTCCATACTTTCCTATGTGCCCTGTCCATAGCATGTCCACGATTGCATGAGTGAGGCCAGGACAATGTTGCACTCACATGCCCAACACTCAATGTCCACCTGTCCGGTCCAGGTAGTCCAGCAGGTCATGCACTGCATCATTTAGGTTGGTCAGCAGCTTTGCCATGGGCCTGATGTACAGGCTGAGTCCCTGAGTAAAGTCACGGAGGGTGTGTGGCTGGGGCTGCATGTCCGTCTTTGCTCCTCGCATCCCTGTCTGGAGACAAGTCCCTTTCAATCATGGGCTGCCCTGGACCATATTTGGGGGCTGCATCACCACCGCCATGCATGGGGGAATCACCATCCCCAGTCTGGTCTGCACCCACCCATCCAGCTGTACCACAGGTGGCTCCGCCTGTTGCAATGTCGGCCGTGTCACCTGCCGCAGGCAGTCCCACAGCACTGTCATCTAGCCCTGCATGCTGGTGATGCTCCTGTCAGTCACCCGGGACATCCTCCTCATCTGTTGTGTCCTCCACAACCTGCTGTGGTGCCACCTGTTGCATGCCCTGGGCCATCATCCAGGTCCTGGCTGTGTACGCCCATGTATCACTCCCTTTCAGGTGTCGCATCGCCTGCTCCAGGGAACACCACCGTGCATCCCAGCCCTGCTGCCCACTCCTCGCACCACCATCAGCACCTGGAAAACAATGTGACAGCCTGTGAATGAATGCACCATATGCCTATGCCACTCATTGCACTGCCTGACTGCATGTTGCCCAGACCGCTAACACAAGGCCAGCAGGCCATCACCATACCATGTCATGTGTTGCATGGGCTGTGACATGCACTGACCATGTGTGGGGCACAAACCCACACATGTGTCCACAGTGCATGTGCCCTACCAGCAACCACCAGCCACGGCCAACTGTGCTGGCCCTGCCAGCGTGTGTGTGTGTGTGTGTGTGTGTGTGTGTGTGTGTGTGTGTGTGTGTTGTGTGCGTTCCCTCCTGCCTGCTGATCCCTACACTGTAGCCTACACAGCTGCATACATGTCATGACTGCTGTACACCTACCTTGGCAATGTTGCTCTCTGTGGGGTCCTCTTCCATGTCCATCCAGTCCTGGTTCCCTGGGCCTGCCCAGCTCTTCGGTGTCACTGCCCTCTCCAGTGGAGACATAATGGTGTGTGACATCATCAGTACCCATCTGTGCAGTCATGGTCACTGTAGTGTGCTGTGTGTCATACATGTGACTGGTTACACATATCTGACCGGCGTGGCCATCCTCCACGCATCTGGACATCTGCCTCTCATGCCATCCTCCTCAGGTGGGCAAGGAGCCACCTTTCCCTCCAGGCCAGGTCATTCCAGTGATGTCTGATCTGCTGCATGGTTCTCCTGATTTCAGACACTGCCTGGAGCCTGCTGCCTATGGTGGACCACATCCTCTCCCTGTCTGCTGGGCTGGACTGCTGTACTCCCTGTGGGAACAGCACCCTGCTCCACTGCTCAGCCAGGCTGATGAGAAGCACTGTCTCATCATCACTAAAGTTAGGTGCCCTGCTCCAGCGTGCCATTGCAATTGGGACTGCCACCTGCTGTTTGTCCTTGTGAATGCTTTAGTCCCTTGCCTCCCTCTGCAGTGTATTTGGAGTGGTGTCCTGTGCTACACTGTCCTGTGCAGCCTAGCATGTGCTGCTGAAGCCCTGCATGTGCTGGTGGCTGAGCTCCACATGTTCTCTTCTCCCCCCCCACCAGTCACATGCTGTGACGCACACACAATACGCGCATCGTTGGCATGCAGCACACAATGCAATGTGCATTGTGTACAGGATAACTCTGTATACGAGTAGCATTGCTGTGGCTGCTGCCCAGCGTGATGTGTCTTCCCGTTGTTGATGCACAGTGCAACCTGCGGTGCATGGGTTGTCATCCCCCCTGTCTCTGCACACTGCATTTGTGCAGGGTACCACAGTTGTGTTTGGGGGGGAGGCATGCCTACAGTGACACTGTGCCAGTCCTCATGGCATGCCCTATGGGTCTGCCATAACATAACCATGTCCTGCAGCCACGGGTCCACTGCACCCACCCATGTGCCACACCTGCGGCTGTGCTGCATGGTGTTTGCAGCCACCCACCCACACAGTCCTCCATATCCCTGTTGTGCCTACCTCTGGTGCCCACCATGCAATGTCATTGCATGTTGACACCAGCACCAGTATGCTGTGTGACACACGACCATAGTGCTGTTCCCATCCCATGCAGTCTGTGCTGCCTAGCACTGTGGCTGCTGTGCATGGGACCCCTCATATCTCACCATCCCTACATTACAATGCTTGTCCACATGTCACCCCTGCTAGCAATGGACACTCGGCTGCTCATGCTGCTGTCAGTGTCACTGTGCATTGCACCATCTGGGTCGGCACACAGGCAGTGGACACATCTGTGTCAAACTGTGCTGCCACTGCCTGTGTGGCAGCCCAGGTGGTGACACCTCCATATCACCACAGCTGTTCCAGTCCACCTGCAGTGTGTGCACTCCACGGTTGTCCCTGGGTTCTTGGCACTGCTCCGTTGTTCCCCACAATGCCATGGCACTGCTGTCCAGTGTACCTGTTGTGTGTGCCGTTGCTGCATGTGTGTAGTCTTCCCATGGCACCAGGGCTGGTTCATAGCCAGCACACATCCTTGGTGGTATTCAGGCGTACCAGTGTCCTTGTTTCTACATGCTGTAGTTGCTCATCAAAGTGTGGCAAGGATGAGCTGCACTCACATTGTTGTCCAGCTCTACAGTGTGTTATGCCTGGTCTTGATGTCACCAGTCATAGGCAGGCCCCACTGCCTCCTCCTCCTTCCCTGGAGTGTCACCATCCTTGCTGGGTGCCTTCTCATCCTCTGCCAGTGGTGTGCCATGTTCAAGTGCTATATTGTGCAGCACACAACAAGCTATGAACAGTTTGCATGCCATTACTGGTGTGTACTGCAGTGCACCCCCTGATCTGTCAAGGCACCTGAACCTCATCTTGAGAATGCCAAATGTGCGCTCTATCGCACTACATGTTGCTGTGTGGGCATCGTTGTACCGTTGCTCTGCTGCACTCTGTGGATGCCTCACCGGTGTCATCAGCCAGGGCTGTTGTGGGTATCCACTGTCACCTGTGGGGAGGGGGGTGTAGGTTAGTGTTGTGCCCACCCATGCTGCATGTGTCTGTGTGTGCCTTACCAATCAGCCAGCCATCTGTGAGTGTCCTGTTCTGGAAGGCCTCACACACTCCACAGTTTCTGTAGATGTATGCATCATAGGTGGACCCAGGATACTGTACCACAACATCGAGGATCTTGCACCTGCTGTCACAGATGACCTGTACATTAATGGAATGGTATCCCTTCCGGTTGACATAGGTCTCTGGTTCATTCAGTGGTGCCCTTATTGCAATGTGTGTGCAGTCTACTGCACCAAGCGCATGTGGGAATCCTGCTGTGCTGTAGAAGCCTTGCCTGATTGCCAGTTGCTCTTGGGCATCTGTGGGTAGGTGGATGTATTGGTGCAACCTGTGTACGAGGGCATCCATGACTGCCAACAGGCACCATGATACAGAGGGCTGTGAGATGCCCACAGTGTTGCCACTCAGTGTCTGGAATCTGCCAGTGGCCATTACCTGCAGGGCTGCACATACCTTCACCTCTATTGGTATGGTATGGCCTCTCCAGGTTCTGCTTCTCAGGTCAGCATTGAGTTCCTGGTGCAGCTGTGCTATGGCTGCCTTGCCAAGCTGGTATCGTGTGATGCACTGCTCCTCAGTTAGGTCCATGTGGGTGGTGCATGGCCGGTACACATGCATGGCATGCCTCCGGTGTCTGGGTTGCTACTGTCTGTGCACCTGCTGTACAGCACCACCCTGTTGTGCATCCTGGCGGGCACGTTGCCTATGGTGTTGCCTGGCCAGCTGTATGCCCAGTAGGGCCTGTGGTGCAAACACCCTCCTGGGATTTCATCTGTCTCTATCCTGCTGCAGTCCTGTATCTCAGTCCTGTTACACTACCCTGCCTCTTCGCTTCCTTTTTCTAAGTCCCCTCAGATCAGCTCTGTGAGGTGTAGCAGGTGTTTGAAATCTGCTGTTTGGGGCTCCTTTGTGAATTGCACTCCTGCGTCCTGCATGTCTTACCCCTGTCACAACGCTCCATGCGTCATGGTGCTAGCAGACATCTGGCGCTGTGCTGGCACATGGGGTGCTTGACGCAGTGTGTCTTTGCATTCACGCATGGTGCGTTTGTGAATCCTGTCTTGCTTGTGTCTTGGTGCAGGATGCTGCTTGTGTCCTGCTGCTTGGTGTACGCACCTTGCGTCTTGGTGCAGTGTTTGAGAAATGGGTCCTATATATTTAAAGTCCCGTTAAATTACGCCCCAAAGTGGGGCTAATGGCATCACACTGTATATCTCAAAGTAACATTTGTGTCCTAGAAGAGACAATCAAGGTAGCATATTCCCCGAACATAGAGGCACCAAAAATATCACCCAAAACATATGATTTTATTTTTTAATTACAAACTACAGTTGATTAACTAGGCTATGAACCCACAGTCCATTTAAAGAGCAACTTTTGAATTTAAATTCTTGTATTCGGTAAAGACCCTTGGATAAGGTGCGTTGTATTTAAACAGTTCTTGCCAACTGAAAACATTTGGGCTGAATGCTATATAAAGCTTAAAGTAAAAGTTAAATATTCAGTGTCTATAAAGAGAAGCATCAGGTTATTTCTCACTGCTTTAGGTAAACTCAGCCCTCCTAATGGTCTTTGGAGTCAATGTCCCCAGCCCTTTGATTGCGATGTTGGCTCCGGTTGCTCTCTGCGAAGCAGGATGCCCATCTACTTGCCTTGCCTGGATCAGAAAACACTCAAACCTTGTTGTTGTCATAAAAAGTCCTAAGTCAAGCAGGAAAAACCATTGCGTGCATCATTGAGGCTTCCCTCAGCTGCTTCCTCACTCCGTCACATTTCTTTTGACTCATCCAAGTGACATAGCTGACATCAGGAAACAGGTAAACCACACATTCATCCTGGGTAAGGAGGCCCACTTGTTGAGCTAATTGGAGGATCCTGTCTCTAGTGCCCACACCTTCTGTCACAATGAGCAAAGTACAGGGGCTCTCCAAGTCCTCTGGGTATCCCCTAGGAGTTATTCTGTAGGCCTTCTGTAACCCAAAGGTGATATTTTGGCCCTTGAGTACCAGTTTGTCCCTAAGCCAGTCTTGTAGAAACATGAGGGGATGATCCCCCTCAATTCTCTCCAGTAGCCCGAGGACTCCAATGTGTGATGAACAAGCCTGATTTTCTAATGTCTCGAGTCTGGCTCTCAGATGGGTATTCTCCTTTGTTAAGAGCGAGGATGCAGCCACAGCTGATTCAGCTTGCCGCTTAATGTCTCCCACCTCCGTCTGTATCCCCTCCACTGTTTTTTCAACCACTGGCACCCTGGTACCAAAGGAATCCATCTTATTGCTTGGCTTAGAGACTGAGGTAATCAGGTGTTGGAGTTTTAGGCCTATTGAAGACATGGTCTCCTTCAAGTCCTGCTGAGTTGCAGCCTGAGCCTCATGGCCCGATCTTGGGGGCTGGGAAGTTACAGTAGATTTAGTACCAGAGCCACCACCTCTATTCTTACAAGGATTACACATTTTCTATTTAGAAGGCTCCTCTGTTAAATTAAGTAATTTGTTTTATCGTACCACAACTTTAAAAGTATGATTTTTGAAGTTTTAGTTTCTCAGGTAGAGAACAGTTGAAAAATGCTGCTGTTCAGCTAGGGCTCCATAGCACCCCCTGGAAACATGTTTTACTTATACTAGTAGGCATATAATTACTGATTGACATGGCATTGGTGTGGCTTGCAAATCAGGGATGGATGGGTGGGGGCTGTTGCAGTTTACCCCCACTCAGAAGTAACTAACGAGACTAGCACTGCAGCATCCATGGCTACAGAGCGTTGCTTGGTATTAGATTCTGGTATACTTGTGAGGGGGATTTGCTCCCCTGACACCCTCCATTCCTGTAAGCTAAGGTATCTAATTCAAGGGCTTTGCCCCATGCACCCCTCCCCATTTCCAGTTGGTTTGATAACATTACTGCTACCCCATAAGCACAATACAGAAAAAAAAAGTACGAAATTGTTTGTAAATATGCAAGTATACTAAAACCTAATACTGGTGACACTCCATCACCATGAACACTGCAGCACAAGTCTCAGAATTGTTTTTCCGGGGTCGAACAGCAACTAAACACATGATAAATGTAATTTTATCCAAGGTTGCAATATTTTGGTGGGGGAACATAAAATTGGGGTGGCACAAGTTAAATATAATTGTTATCAAAGGTTGCATATTTGGTGCATTTCATGGAGAAGGAAAATACAGGAGTAGCAGGCATAAATCAAATGAACTTTGGCAAAATGTTATGCTTCATTTCATTGACAGGGAGCGGTGACCAGGAAATGACAAATGTACAAGTTAGGGGACTTGTGTGTGAATATCATGCACAGAATATTCTATTCAGGGCCTGGGCCCAAATACTTGGTATTCAGAATGGAGGGGTGATGGAGGTTTCCCCCTCCCTAGGTGGCAAAGGCTAGTCTCCCGGCCATCATCTATCCCAATTTTAAACTTTTCCTTGTTACAGATTTTGGTGTTGTGTGTAAAAAGGCATACCATCCCTTCCAGTTCTTCTTCAAGTTCACTTTAGAAGACATTGAAGAAGACCAGTCCCAGTACCGAGCCCTGCAGCACCCCGCTGGTCACTTTCCCCTCAGCAGAGTAAGTGCCACTAACCACCACCATCTGTCACCTGTCCATTAACTGGTTTCTTACCCAGTTCACCACTTTGGTTCCTACTGCTAGGCTGCTCAATTTTTTTATCAGTCTCCTGTGCTGCACAGTGCTGAAGGCCTTGCTGAAGTCCAGATAGGCCACATCCACTGCCCTCACCTGATCTATTTCCCTGGTCAGCCAGTCAAAGAAATCAATCAGATTCATCTGGCATGACCCCCCCCCAAAAAAAAATCCATGCTGACTTTGATCTTGTAGCCCATTGGATTCAAAATACCCTACCAACCTTTCCTTTAACAGTGTTTCCATTAATTTTCCCCACCACTGATATGGGACTGACCGGCCTATAGTTGATAGCCTCTTCCGTGTGGCTACCCTTGTGTAGAGAGACCACATTTGCTCTCGTCCAGTCCTCCAGTGCCATGCCCGGTTTCAGTGAGCTGTTGAATAAGGCTATGAGTGGGGCAACTAACACCTCCCCGAGTTCCTTTAATACCCTTGGATGTATTCCATCCAGTCCCATAGCCTTGTCCACTTTCAGAGTGGCAAGTCCCTTCAGAAATCTTTTTTCTGAAAACGGACTTGTATCCACCTTTTCCCCTTTGTTTCTGCTGCTCCCTGGTAGTCCCCCCCCCCACTCCACCACTGTGAAGAGTGAGCAGAAGTACCTTTTCATGATGTCTGATTTTTTTCAATCCTCTTCTGCAGTCTCCCACTGCTGACCTCCTTATCTTCACTATCCCTCCCCTCACTTTCCTCTTCTCATTTATGTACCTGATGAAAGTCATACACCCTATAGCTACCCCTTTGGTTATCCTTCTCTCTATCTGTGAATTTTCTCCCCCTCCCTACCTTTCCTGCTTCCCTCTGTTTTATTTGGTATACCTCCAAGTCTTCCTCCTTCTACATTTCCTTATAGCTCCTGAATACCACCCTTTTTTCCCTCACCACCATGGCCACTTCTCTAAAGAATCATAATGGTCTCTTTTTCCTTCTGCGCTTACTTACTTCCTTCATGTAGAGGTTGCTTTAATTATGCTCTCCCTTATTTTTACCCTACTGTGCCTCTTCTGTCAATGTCATTTTTGATATGTATTTGCGTTTTGATATGTTGAAAAGCGCATAATAAATAAAATTTGATTTGATTTGATTCCCCACCCCAGCAATTCCCTCCTATGAGGCAGTTTCTGATGCAATTTCCCATTTTCTTAAACTTTGCCCTCCTAAAGTCCAGGACCCTCATCCGTGTGTGGTTTGCTTTCTGTTCCTGTCTTAATGTTAAACCACGCTGTACACTGATCACTGGTAGCTAGGGGATTGTCCACTGTGAAGTCTGCATTGCCATACCTGTTTGTAAGCACCAGGTCCAACACTGCCCCATCCTAGTGGTTTGCTTGACTAGCGGTATAAGAAAAGCCCCTTTTAGGGAGTCAAGGATGGCTCTTTTCCTTGCCAAAGTGGCAGTTAGGAGGCTCCATTCCACATCTGGCATACTGAAGTCTCCAACTAGCAGCACCTTCTACTTACTTACTATCCTGATGTGGGCTTCCACAAGCGCCTTTTCCAACTCCTCTCCTTGTGCTGGAGGCCTATATACCACCCTTGTATGGCTAATGACCCCAGTACCTGACTCAAGAATGACTCACAGCACCTCCAGGCCTTATTTTTCTTCTGGGTAACCCTGTATTTCCATGGCCTTGATTCACTCCCTCACATATAGTACAACCCCATCTTCCCTGCCTCATTTTATTGTCTGTCTTGAACAGAGAGTAGCCCAGTATGGTCATGTCCTAATCATGGCTATCATTGCACCATGACTCCATTACGGCCACCAAATCTAGGCTAACCTCTGCCATGATGACCTCCAGGTTCAGAATTTTATTTCACCGACTCCTTGCACTGGCGTAAATTGCCCTCCATACCGTACTCCCTCCCTGCCTACTTCCCTGTTTTTCCCTCACCCTCTTGCCTGTGCTATTCCCTGAAGTTTCCCCTGAGCCCCTTGCCTTGGTGAGGTTAGCTGTTAAAAATAGATGATGTTTTAACTCCTGCTTAAATGACTCGACTGAGGGGGCCTCCCTAAGCTTGTGGGGTAGCTGATTCCAGAAATTTGGGGCTGCCACTGCAAATGCCTGGTCCTCAGATAGCTTCAGATGCAATTTAGGAACCTTCAGGAGGCCTACCTCAGAAGAACGGAGGGGGCGGTCAGGAGCATATGGACACAGGAGCTCCTTTAAGAAGTCTGGGCCCAGATCACGTAAGGCTTCATTTGTTAACAAACCTATCTTGAAGGAGATACACCATCTCACTTGCAGCCAGTGCAATGTCCACAGAACAGGACAGATATGCTCAGAGTGAGACACCCCAGCAGTCAATTGAGCCACGGTGTTCTGCACCAGCTGAAGCAATGCATCAAACCTCCAGATAGCCCAAGATCAAGAGCATTGCAATAGCCCAGTCTGGATGTCACAAAGGTGTGTACCAGTGTCTTCTGGTCCTGAGGGCTGAGGAGAGGCTTGATCTGGATGATGTTTCTAAGATGGAAAAACCCACTATGGACCACAGCTGACACTTGATGTTCTGGTGTCCATTTATGGTCCATAACAGCACCCAGATTCTTCATCCTATCTCTGGCAATGGGCTGAGGGGGGCCAAGATGTAGTCCAGACAAAGCTTCCCCAAGTCCAGCCACAGTCTGGATACCCAAATCCACCAGTAACATGTCTGTCTTATCTGGAGCCACCCTGAGCCCACTGGAGAGCATCCAATCATTGATCACAGCAAGGCGATCATTTAGCACAACAACTGCATTCCCCTTCCCAGAGGCAAATAATAGCTACAGCTGAGTATCATTAGCATACCAATAAAACTGCAGACTGTACCTACCAATCACCTCTCCCAGTGGCAGCATATACACTGCCAAAAACATGGGCGACAAGATCGAACCCTGTGGGATTCCACACGTCAGGACAGCTGAGTGTGAGAAAAAATTTCCCTATGCAACCTGTTGTACCCTACAGGAGAGGTAGGACTCCAACCACCTCAACACAGTGCTTCTGTACCCCACCAAGTCCCTCAGTCGAGTTGTTAAAATCCCATGATCTACAGTGTCAAATGCTGATGCGAGGTCAAAGATAATGAAAATGGAACATTCTCCTCTATCTCTCATGAGGAGAAGATCATTTTGCACCCTGACTCATGCCAAAGGTAACATTCATCTCAACAAAATTAGCATCAAAGTACAAAGAAAGGTCCTGGCAGGCCCCAAAGGCAGTGATTTGTGTTATATACATAAAATATATCTGACTTGCTTTATTTATTTAGTTTTTGTTTATCAGGTAAGGTGCACTAGCCATGGCAATGACTATTTTCAGGCATGACCCGGGAGGGTACAGAACAAAAAACACATACAAAGCATAAGAGATAACATAACTGAACATCATAACATTACATTAATATTAATATGAACATTTTACAGGGAGGGGAATACATTGAAGCAGGAGTAGATAAATAGCAAGCAAGGTAAGAATACAAAACAGAGTAATTCATAATCTGTGAGGGAAAAACAATACAATTACTAAGATCATATAAGCAAGATCCCAGACAAGTTAGGTTAGGATGATTGTACTTTCAAAGACAAATTCAAGCGACACTGCTCTGTCGGGTTTGGTGCTATGCTACAGCTAGGCGGCCAGCCATACACGTATCTATCAAACAAAAATGAAGCAGCACCAAATATGTTCTTGTAAAAAATATTACTTTTTACTATTAGTATGCCATTTTACAAATATCACAGAACATACAGCGGTAGATCAAACATCGACTAGACACGTGATATTTGTAAAATGGCATACTAATAGTAAAAAGTAATATTTTTTACATGAACATATTTGGTGCTGCTTCGTTTTTGTTTGATAGGTTAGGATAATGCAAGGAAGGCTGTAACACAAGTGTGGTCATGCAGGATGGATATAGAAGAAGTTAGGATGTAGGAGTGAAATTAGAGTGAGGGATAGAGGATGGTGCAGAAAAAAGAAAATAGTGACAAGGTAAGAGGTGGGTACAGAGAGTAATTCAGAGTAGGCCAGACAGGTGACAAGAAACACAGAAACATAGAGGTTGACGGCAGATAAGGACCGAAAGGCCCATCCAGTCTGCCCATTTCTTTTTCTACCTTATAAATGTGCCATCGGCCTTTGCTTTGTCAGTGGCCTATCTATTCATACTCATTTGTATTGCTCCCTTATGCCTATCCCATGCCTGTTTGAAGCCCTGCACTGTATTCATAGCCACCACTTCCTGAGGTAGGCCGTTCCATGCATCCACCACTCTTTCTGTGAAAAAGAATTTCCTTACATTCCCTCTTAATCGGCCTCCCTCTAATCTCATGCTGTGTCCTCTTGTCCTGCTATTTTTCTTGTATTTAAACATGTTAGACTCTTTCACCTTGTTAATGCCCTTAAGGTGTTTCAATGTTTCGATCATATCACCTCTCTCCCTCCTTTGCTCAAGGGTATACATATTGAGCTCCATTAATCTGTCCTCATATGTCTTCTGATGCAGTCCCTGCACCATTTTGGTTGCCCTTCTCTGGACTGCCTCAATTTGGTTAATGTCCTTGTGAAGGTGTGGCCTCCAGTACTGCACACAGTACTTCAGATGGGGACTAGAAGAAGGAAGTGCTGAGCGTTATTGGGAAAAGACTGAAACGAAGTGGCTTAAGGAGTTGCGGTAGGAGGGAGAAAAACAGGCTAAGGTGGTTGGAAGCAAGAGCAGTTACATGAATCAGCTACATATCTGCGTAGCAGTCTTTTGAAAGAGGCATGGGATGGGGCAAGGCGTATAGTTAGAGGGAGAGAGTTCCAGTATTGGGTGGCATGACACACAAAGGCATTAGCCCCTTTAGAGGAGTGATGCCGAGGGATGAGGACAGGCGCATTGTCCACAGAGCGCAGGCCATATCCAGGCATATGATTCAGAAATAGTCCCACCAAGGGCTTAGGTATATGGGTTCTGATGATGTTATCGATAAATGAGGCTCAAAAGTTATCTGTTGGCTAATCAAGAGCACCTCCTCATGACTTCTTAGGGATGTGGAACCCTAAGCAGTTACAATGAGATGCTTTTAATTAGTCAAGAGACATCATCTAAGGAGCCCCATTTACTTTGTATTAGAAGCCAACAAGCATAGTTTGTAACACCTCTTGCAGTCATGCATACTCATTTCTGCATGTACTAAAAATTCAGATTATGTTCACTCTGAGTGATTTGACTGCTGATGTCAGTTACAGAGCTTGCTTGGAGTAAGTTTGCAGATCATGGGACTGTTAGTTCTATGTAGCAGTCAGTTTAATTTGTTCCATCTGAGGCTTGTGTGACTGAATGCAACTTGAGTTGGAAGCATTACAACTGCAGCAGCAGCTGTGCATATGTGTGTGTGTGTTTTGGGGGGAGGCTACACAAAGTTATAATTCATATACAGACTTTATTACACAGCAAAGACAATCATTGGTGAATGCTTTAACATTTGCTTGCATTTTGTACATTACTTCAGTGTTTTTTTCACACTACAGCTTGTGATTCAGTTGCTCAGCGGTGGCTAACTCTGCACCCCCGCCACCAAACATTCTTAATTGTTCCTAGTTGCAGGATATGCAATACTAGAGAAAGGAAGTCTGTCTGGAAACCCCATGTCCAACCATGTGAGTCAATGGCTCAATGGTAGAGCAGTAGCAGGACAGTGTTCTGGAGGCCTGGGTTCATTACTCTAAGGTATTTTATGTAAGAAATTGTTCAGTAAGTGAAGAAGGGTAACTCTCATCAGCATTGTTTTTGCAACTGATTTACTAAAAAAAAAAAAAAAAAACAGCTAAAATTCCAGTTAAGATTCCTGAGGGGTCCTGTTTTTGTTCATTTTTGTAATGTATTTACCCAGGATAGTACAACTCAGATGTAACATCTCATTTTCAGTAACTTGCTCAGAGGCAGACAGTATTTGGCCATAGCAGGGTGTAAACCTGAACTTTCCTGGTTCTTAATAGTGCTCCAACTACAATAAACCTTACCGTGGAAAGGGGGGGAAGGGGCACACTGGAAAAAGCCAGTGGCTACCAGCCATGTTTTTTTTTAATTTTTAATGTATTTCCCAAGAATGGTCCAGCACAGATGCAACATCTCCTTTCCAGTGGGGTTTTGCTTTTACTTATTTTTGCAATGTATTTACTCAGGACAGTGCAACTGAGATGCAACATCCCAGGGACCTCATGCATTGTGACTTTCTAGGAGGTGGCACACAATTCAACATTAATCTAAGGGAAACATTAAATGCCACTTGTATAGGTTTAGTCAGCTCAAAAGGCACTATTTTGATGGAAATTGGAGTTGGGGGGCAGGTGCCCCACAGACTGTATGGGTATAATGGCCCTGCAGCATCCCATTTCCAGTGGGGTCCTGCTTCTACCAATTGTTGCTGCTGGATGGACTAGAGCACTAGGAGGTTAAGTGGTTTGCTTAGAGTTACACAGTGAATATTTCTCGCTAGCAGGGATTGCATTTGAAATTCCTGGTTCCTAACAGTGCTCTAACCATTAGACTACACTGCTTCTGGGGAGGGGGGGAGAGGCACTCAGAAAAGACAAGCAGTTGCTGGCAATGTTTGTTTTTATACACTGTAGTTTCCCAAGATACCTCAATGAGACGCAACTTCTCATTTCCAGAGGGGTGCTGCTTCTACCCATTTCCGTAACTGGGTGGGTTGACTGCAGCACTGGGAGTTTAAATGAGTAGCTCAGTGTTACACAGTGAGTATGTGACTGTATCGGGTTTTGAATTTGCAAACTCCCAGTTCTCAGCAGTGCTCTGACAATTAAACCACACTGCCTCTTCTATTCCTCTGGGAGCGAGGGGATCGGAAAGCGTCAGTTACTGCTGACAATACATTTTTTTTTGCTATTTATTTAATAACTTTTATTCACCAGGTTAGTACATTTGACACAGTTGAGCCTATTTTCAGGTATGACCCAGGAGGTTACAAGACATTCAGTACAATAACAACAAGCAAAATGCAATACAATAAAGACCAATGCAACAAATTAACGAGCACAACAGAGCATGGCTGGGGAACAGGAAGATAAAACACAACATAAGATACAAAAAAAATCAGAGCTAGCCGGAAATAGAAAATGGGTTATGTAATACAGTGTATAGAGGTGGTAAGCTACAGGCCAGCTCGGCTGTAGACTGTAAACTGAGAAGGCAAGCATGTGTACAATCAACCAGCACAGTTTACTGAGAAATGAGAAAGGTGCATTGACTGGTTCAGCTTAGAAAGTGCTAATAGCAAGACTAACCAGCCTGAGGGAGGGTGATGCCCAGAAAATCATTCGCAGTTACAGCTAGAGTTGGCCTTAAGGTGTTCCCATAGAGACTTTTTAAATTGAGAGTGGGAAGGAGTGCCATGAACTGCAAAGGGCAGAGAGTTCCAAAGTTTAGGTGCAATAGCACTAAAGACCTGATCTCCCATAGGGTGGATGTTTTGAGGACAATGAGAAGGGATGTTTCATTGGATCTCAGGTGGTAGGACAGGTGGGAGGACTTGAGCAGGGTCACAATTAAAGCAGAGCAGGGCAGGGCTGACTGACTCCATGGCAGCGAGCGAAGGGGTTCGCTTGGCACGTTGGTGACCCAGGTTCATGCCCCGAGCCTGGGTGTCAGGAGCACAGACTGTCAGGGAGGGAGTCCAGAGCATCCTTTGGACACTTCCCTCCTGGGGGGGGTACATGGGCCTTGGGCACCTAGCGGTGGCTTGGGTGATGTTTTAGGCGGCGTGATGCCTCACCATGCCGTCATACATCCCCACCCCAGGTTGCTATTGCAACCGGCCCATTGAGGGAGGAGGGGAGTGGGGAGGGCAGAAAAGTGGAAAAACTGCCTCCCCATCACCACAAAGCTCGTAAGTGTCCAAGCTGACCCCGCCATGCCTGGGATATGTGTCTGCATCTATTGGCACTTCGCCCCCAGAAGGGGGGGGCCCTTTCGACAAGGGTTATGTTGGGTTACCTGGGGGCTGCGGCATTGAGGGATGGTGGATGGTGACAGGGCAGAGTGGCGGTGGTGGGCCTAGGTGGTCCAAAGGAGTGGCCGGCCGGGTGAGCCTGGGAAGGAACAAAAAGAAAAAAAAAAAGCAGGGCTGCCAGTCCTAATTATTTTGTAAGTGAAACAGCCTTCAGAAAAGTGATAATTATTTACAGGGTATAACCAGTCCATGTGGCTGTGGATGTCACAGTGATAGGTTGCCTGGTTTAGTGAGAGGGCAAATCTGCAAATGTTATTATAGGCACTCTCCCACTTGAAGAGCAGCGTCTTGAAGGAATCAGTATAGTATATAAGCCCATAATGGAGGGAGGGGAGTAGAGCTCCCCTGGCAAGGGCTAAGTAGACAATTGGGTGTAAGACGGTGCTTAATCCAATATGCCAGACCAAGTTTGGCATTGATAGTCTTACAAACATTGTGGATGTGGGGAGAAATCAAGATGCGGATCAAGTGTAACCCCAAGTTCTTAAAAGGATGTTGCCACCTCTGGGGTGGTTCCCTACCTGCATATGATGTACAGGGGTGTGAGGCAGTTTCTAAGTTTAGCAGGGGACCCAAGAAGCATGGTTTGAGCCTTCTCAGCATTCATTACTAAATTGTTTTTGATAAGCCAGTCTTGCAGTTTGTGGAAGTCCTCTGCAACATGGGAGTTGATAAGGTTTATGTTTTTTGAATTGTGAAGGAACACCAGTCCTCAGCATGCAGTGTGGTGCTACAAGAAGTGATGAAGGTAGAGAGGCTGTTTATAAACAGTGAAAAGAGAACAGGCCTGAGACTGAACCTTGGGGGACCCCAAGCTTAACAGAAGCTGACTCAGAGATGGAGCCATTGAACTTGACCACTTGTCAGTTTGACAGGTAGTGCATGAGCCAGGCGACTGCATGTGTGAATCAGTCCATAGCATGCAGTTTAGAATACAAAAAGATTGTGGTCAACCAAATCAAAGACCTTGAACATTTCAACAAAAATGTCCCCCATGAGCTGTCCCTAATCCACTGCAGATTTAATGTCAGTGACCACAGCTGTGGGAGCAGTTGTGATACTGTGGACCTTATAGAAACCATGCTGCTCAGGCATTAAGACATCATGGAAGTAGAGGTGTTCATTAAGTGGGTTTGCCACAGCATGCTCAAGTAGCTTGCTAAGGGCAGGGGAGTATTGCCATGGGATAATACTTTTCAAGACATTTCATATCCTCAGCCTGTGGAACAAGGACAACTCTGGCATGCTTCCAGCTGTCAGGAACAGTGCCAGACACCAGCAAAGGGTTAAAGACATGTTTGATCACAGGGACTGTAATGGCGGCACAGATACTCAGGAGTTTAGGCTCAAGGCCATCACAACCAGTTCTCATATATGGAGCGAGGCTAGTTAAGAGCTTGAGGATGACATTAGTCATTACAGCCTTAAGGTAAAAAAGAGGGTAGTGTGAGTGCGGATCGGGGGCTTGAGCTGACGGTACAGTCTACTTTGAGGGGCTACAACTGGGATGTGAAAGTTGTAAGGTCCATGAGTTGCTGATTGAAAGCATCAACAACTGTCTGTGCATTGCTGCAGCTCACTCCACCTATCAATATGAAATGGGATGCTGCTTAGAGGAGCTTCCTACCAGACCTCAGTGATGTAACCATGCATACTTCCTGTACACACTTGCACACAGAAAAATGTAATGAAAGTAGTGATATTTATTTTAAGTAGTTAAAAAAATAAAAATTCAGTCTGGCTGGCTACTGGCTGGCACCACAGAGTATGGGGGGGTCAAGTGTTTATGAATGGTTTCCTAGGCAGCCTTGGCACTGATCAGCACATCACTCATTGGCTGTATGTCACTCACGTGGCATCATCAATGTGGGGCTGCAGTGGCGAATATAAAATGAATGAGCATCTCGCATCAGGCGCTTCATTTGGCAAACCAAGGAGCCCTCCAATGCACAAGTAAGTTTATTTTACACCCCCTATGAACTACAATATTTAGCTAATTGATAGAATTGCTGTTGGAACTGGTATGGCCGTACTGACCATAGCCATTCCACTTTTTGTTGGATAATGATGATGGCAGGCAAAAAAAAAAAAAAAAATCACAGCTGCAGTGGGGGGGGGAAGGGCGATAGAGGGGAGCGACAGCTGTCTTTCGCTATGGTTTTGGCAGCGACTGAGGGGCTTAGCCCACATTAGAGATCCAGGCAGTGTGTGAGAAAAGAGGGGGAGGCAGCAGGAGTTCCTGGATACATGGAAAGGAGAGCTTGAGAGAGATGGGGTACAAAGAGTGAAAGAGGTCGCCCACCGAAAAGGTTTGTTTTTAACTTTGAGAAAGAAAGGAGCTGTGGTACCCAAGGGAAATTGCCAATTTTTCTTAATATAAATGTCTTGTTCTTTTATGGTGGAGCTGGCCCAGTTTCGGTTCAAGTAATCCAAAAAACAGTTTGTGCGGCCTGCTGAGGCAAAAAGATGCTCAAACACTCTGTAGCAATCTTTTTTTTCTATTTTTTATGTAAGATACTGGTGTGTGCCCTCTTTCTAAGTAGTGCCTTGCAAATGGAAAGTTTTCGTCTTTATTTCTAATCCTACTCTTATGTTCATGTGTACAGGTGTGGAGTTCTGTCAAGGTTTTGCCAATATACAATTGGTCACATGGACATTGTATAATATAAACAACTCCCTCTGTTGCACGTGTAATGTGATATTTAATCAGGTACTCTTTACCTGTATGAGGATGCTTGATTGAGGTTTTTTTGTGGTGTGGCCACAAGCTGCACGCCTACCACATGGATGCATCCCATCCTTTAATGGTCCCAGGAGCAATTGTATTCCTGGTGACTTTTTTTGATATTGAAACATAGTTCTATTTTGAATTATAGTATGTATCGAGGCTACACCGAAAGAAAAATATAACTGCAGCCAAGGAACTCACAAGTCTATGATACAAAGCAGGTAGTGTTTTATAACACAAATTATAAATTAAGGTAGCTGGTTTTATGGTGATGTCACTATTCATAAAAATGATTTATAAGTATAATTACACCTATAATAATGGATTTAATACAATGCTTAACTCAATATTGAGTCTACTGGCAAAGTGGAATTGATTATTTTAGAGTAAGGATGCAAATAGGTCATTGTTTACTTGGTTTACTTGGTTTCAAAGGACAAAAGTAGGCTATTGCCCATCGAGATTGTCCCCCCACCACATTGGTGGGATAATTATACCTTGTAGTCGTTAAACTCGAGCCAGCAATCCTGCCCTTTTTTGAAGACTGTATTGGAGCTACTGTCTACTAAGTATTGTGGGAGGAGATTCCACAATTTGGGGGTTCTTACTGTAAAGTGGTTTAGTCTTTTTTGTTGTTTTAGCTTTAGATACAAATATCTGGTTGTTATGATACCGAGGTGAAGTCCAATTGGTGGAGAAATGTAAGCCACAGTGGTGCAGTAACTCTTGAGAATTCCTGATTTTATACAGTAGGAGGACATCACCTCTGATACGTCTTGTACGTAGTGAGTGTAACCCTGTAATTCTTAATCTCTCCTCGTAGTCGAGATTGGATAAATAAAGGACCATTTTTGTGGCTCTTCTTTGCACCCTCTCAACCCTGTCAATATCCTGTCCCAGATAGGGACTCCAGCAGGGGGACCCATAGTCCAAATGGGGCCTGACATAAGCCCTATACAATGGGATTATGCATTCCTGGGTCCTAGACACAAATGAGCGTTGAACTGCGTGAGCAATGCATTCGATTTCCTGGCTATCAACCTGCAGTGATCACTAGATGACAATTTATTATTAATGATTACCCCGAGATCTCGTTCTAATGGTGACACATGAAGGGCAGCACTGTTCAGAAAATAGGTCTGCCTAGGGTTATTCTTACCAAAGTGTACAACATGACACTTGTCTGAGTTGAGTGTCATTTTGTTTAAAACTGCCCATTCTTCGATGGATTTTAAATTGTTCCTCATGGAATCTCTATTTATCGATGTGAGAACAGAGCCACACAGCTTGGTATCATCGGTGAATTTTGAGAGAACAATTTCGGGGCTGGCCTGCAGATCACCAATAAAGATGTTAAACAGGGTCGGTCCCAGCACAGACCCCTGCGGGACCCCGCTGGTCACACTTAGTGAGTGGGAAAGTGTGCCATTAATTCTGACCTGCTGATATCTTCCACTCAACCAACCTGAGACCCAGTTAATTATGTAGTGAGAAAAACCAATGTCCTTCATTTTGTCGAGGAGAATGTCGTGAGGGACTTTGTCGACTGCTCTACTATAGTCGAGAAGTATCACATCCATTGGGATGCCGTCGTCCAATGCCTTACTGACATGATTATAAAAGGAAACCAAGTTAGTAGTACAGGAGTATCCCTGCCTAAAGCCATGCTGAGTAGTGTCAGTCAAGTTACCCCTAACAGATTCATACTCTAAAAGTTTTTTAATAACTTTCTCCATGATCTTGCTTATAAAGGAAGTCAGACTTATTGGACGATAATTCTCTGGTTTGGAATGATTACCCTTCTTAAAGATTGGGACCACAGTGGCCATCATCCAGTCTTGAGGGATAATTCCCTCATACAAGGATTTGTTGAATGTGATTGAAAGTGGTTTAGTAACGGCAGCTGCTGTCTCTATTAGAAATCGGGAGCTGATGTTATCAGGACCTGGACTGGAATTGGTTTTTAAGGATACAATTGCCTTTAGTATGTCATCCTCGGTGATGAAGTAAGAGGGGGTAACATTGTTTGTATATTTGAAGTGCTTAGGAACCTCTTTCTTAGTAAACACTGAGCAGAATTGTTTGTTAAATGTGTCTCTATATCTTTGTCTGTTGATACAATTGTGTCATGTATATATAGGGCCCCATGTGTCTATTATTTATTTTTTATTGTTAAGGAGAAAACAGTGATTTATAGTTATCTTTGGTATGGGCCAGATTGAAACTCAAGTTTTTTGGATTGCAGAATGGCTTGTTTTAGTGATTTTAGAGTTTCCCTGTACTGAGCAAATAATAACTTATTGGTGTCTCCCTTGCTGTTTTTAACTAGTTTAAATAGCCTCTGCTTGTTCTTAATTAAGGTTTTGATGGTATTGTTAAACCACAGGTGTATTTTCCCCTTTCTGTTATATTTTTTTGTTGTAGGTGCATATAATTTTTCTAAGTTATAAATGGTAGCTTTGAAAAAGTCCCAAGATTCTACCATGGAAAGGGAGGATTGTACTGCCTCCCAAGAAATTGAGTTTAATTGGTTGTTAATTGCATTAAAATTAGCTTTATTTTAATTTTTCAATTCAGTATAATTGGTGATGTGTTGACAAAGTTTCAGTGTAATGGAAATGGTATAGTGATCACTTGATCCTAGTGGGGCACCAATTATATTTTTAGATATTAGATTCCCTATATTTGTAATAACTAAGTCCAGTATGTTGTCACCTCGTGTTGGTTCTGTAACGATCTGTTCGAGGCCCATGTCAACCATGAGTGTGATTAAGTCTTTCTCGGCCTGCGTACTTTCAATTAAAGAATATCAGTTTATTGTAGGTAGGTTAAAATCACCCAGTATGAGGATTTTTCCTTTAGAGGCCATGTCTAAGATTTCATCATTTAGGCATGAAGAATATTCTTTATTAGATGACGGGGGCCTATAGCATGTCCCTACCATCATTTGTGGGTGACCCTTGAGCTGGATGTTAACCCAGATAGTTTCAATGTTACTTGTTGTGGGGATTTGGAATGAGGATATGTCGTCTCTAACATAGAGACATACCCCCCCCCCCCATTTGACCCTGACGGTCCTTATGATATAGTTTATACCCTGGGATATGCTGGATCCAAGAAGTATCAGGATCCTACCAAGTTTCTGTGATAGAGATGAGTCCATATTTATTCAGTTGACACATAGCTTCTAGTTCAGCTATTTTAACCTGGTTTAAAGATCTGGCATTTAGACTGAGTACCTCACAGTCAGTGTTGTCTGTAGTAGGTTTTTTTAGAGAACAGGATCTTTTGTCACTGATCTCGCCCCTGGGTATTAGTTTAAAAGTTTGTTAATGGCTGTTGAAAATTGTTTACCCAGAAGTGAGCTACCCCTACGACTGAGGTGGAGTCCATCCCAGCAGTACAGTGAGTCCTTTAGATAAAAGGTTTCCCAGTGTGTGAGACAGAGAATATTCTGTCAGACACCATCATCTAAGCCAGTCATTAAAGGCCTTAATCCTTGTGTTAGTAATATCAGGTGCTCTTGGTACAGGTAGAATCTCTGAGAAGCATACTATACTGTTTTTTTCCGCTAGTACATTGTTGAGAGCTATAATGTCCTGTTTAAGTTCGTCAACACTACCTCTATTTATATCATTTGTACCTGCTTGTATTATGAATAATTGATTTTCACCAACCCCTTTCAATATATTTTTTGCAGTAGTAGTGATGTCGGATACACGAGCACCCCGAAAGCTACAGCAGGTATGGTTGAATTTGTCCACGTTACATATTGGGCAGTCCAGGTGTTTAATAATTGAGTCACCAAGAACAAAGATTTGTTTAGTTAGTGGGTGAGAATCTATATTACTAGAAGCTGATGGTAAAGTCACTGAATCGTGACTTTGATCTTTTGTCTGGGATTGTGGCTATGAAACTGTATACAAGCTGTTATATTAATATATATTTTTTTAATTATACATAGAGGTCCCCAGAAAAAGCATAAGTGATATGCCAAATGTTGGGACTTGGATATCTTAAATAAAAAAAAATAGAAGAAAAATTGCTACAGAGTGTTTGAGCATCTTTTTGCCTTTGCAGGCTGCACAAACTGTCTTTTGTTGTTAACTCTGACATTTAACATATATAACTGTGAACTTGCTGATGCTCAGCTCTGTCTTTTAAATAGTCGCACTGCAGTGCTCTTCCCTCTCAGGATTAGAATTATGTTAGCTACACAGTTTTGTTATTAAACATCCAATTTAGACAGATTCTTTTTTTTTTTTTTCATTTATACTTTATGAATTTTTTCTATTTTCTCCCCTGAGGTTACAATGTACATATGCTTGTACCCACGTGGAGGCGCATGCACACACCAGGATCTGTTGGCCCCTTCCGGCCCTCCCCTGACCTTTTGTCACCATACCACCTACGTGCCCACAGGACCTCCACCTGGGAGCAGGACTATGGACAGGAGAACATCCACCCCTTGGAGGGGAAAGCCACAGCTCAATCCCACTCCAACCCCCCTAAGCTGGCATCCCAGCAACCCAAGGTCATTCCTGAACCCAGGTCGCCAGCGTAGTGCGAGGTAAGGTGCCAGCACCTCAGCCCTCTGCACTACCGGGCCAGCTAGACAGATTCTTATGCAAGTACCTACAGTGTTGTTTTCCCGCGACCTCACTTACTTTCCATTCCCCACCACTGTTTATTCCCCTTCCTTAACCGTTATGCAATCCCTACAATAGAGTACAATCTTATATATTAAAATTTCATGTAAACAGAATGTCTGTTAGAAACTATTGGATCCGAATTGTCATAACTTTTGAATGAATGCAATATACTGTAGTTCCTGTTCCCTGTTTTGACCCCCCCCCATTGCCCCTTGTTCCAATAATATCTATGTGCTGTTTTATGAATTTATTTATTGACATTTTTTACCAGGAAATGCACACCAAGCAAGAAGATGCTCATCTCCCGGTTCGACACTGGGGGACAGAGAATACAGGGTTTGTAATTAAACATTGACAATTTTATCATTATACACATTGAATGGTTACACAAGTTATGCAGAGCAGTCAAGGAATTAACAACAACCATAACACAGTTAGATCAGACTGAGCAACAACAATTTGAGGACGAGAAGTGCCTAGAGGGTATGTGCGTGTGACGAACTGGGAGTCTACAGCAGGGAGCAGTGTACAAGGCCAGTGGTCAGTTAGGGGTGGTAGATGGGCATGATCAGGGCTTTGGGCAAGTGTGGTTTGTTATGAAGTAGTTAATGAATGTGGAGGAGAGGGAGTTAGTAGAGGAGGAATGACGGATTTGAAGGGGCAGCACATTCCAGGTTTTAGGAAAATGATAAGAGAAGGCAGTTTGGCCAGTGGTGGACTTCCACCAGAGGATAGCAAGTAGTCTGCAGTCAGTGGATCTGAGGACGTGAGAGGTTGGGGGGGGGAGCGAGCAAGGAGGAGAGGTAGGTGGGGAGGGTGCCTAGCCAGAGCTTAGAGATGAATTTGGTGCAGTGAATGAGACGTCGGTGTTCCAGGGATGGGAAGGCCAAGGCTTGATATAGTTTGCAGTGGTGAGTGGTGAGGGCTTTGAGAGCAAAATGGCAGAAGGCATTGAACAGGGTGTCAAGTTTGGATAGGGAGTATTTAGGGGCTGAGCTGTATACAATGTCGCAGTAGTCAAGGGATGGGAGAATCATCTTCTGTATTAGCTTATGGCGTACAGTTAGGGGGAGGCTTCGGTGGTTTCTATGTAGAGCACCTAGCATGGGGCGCAGTTTTTTTACAGTTGAATCTATGTGAACATTGAAGGACAGTTGACGGTCAAGCCAGACCCCAAGATATCGAAAAGAGGGGACATCTTCAAGTATTTGCCCATCGAGAGGAGGGATGGGAGTCTGTACAGACGTTGTCTTGTGCCGAAAAGGTCATTGAGATGTTTTTTTTTTGCGTTTAGGGAGAGCTGTTGGGAGCAGAACCAGTGCTGAATGTTGTCAAAATTGGCTTGGAGGGAGGAGGTTACTGCTTCAGTCGAGGTACCTGAGGAAAAAAGAATGGTGTCATCTGCATACATATGTATGGCAGTTGACTGGCATACTAGTGGTAGGTCATTCAAAAAAATGGAAAAAAGTATAGGTCCGAACATGGAGCCCTGGGGAACGCTGGTAGAGGTGGGCAGGGGGGCGGAAATGGCATCGGAGATATGTACGGATTGGGTTCTGCCCGTGAGGTAGGAGCAGAACCAATTTGTGGAGGAGGCCCAGAGGCCAGCCTCTGCAAGGCTCGAGAGAAGCAGGGTGTGTGAGACAGTGTCAAAAGCCTTAGCTAGATTAACGAAAATAGCAGAGGTGATCTGTCCATTGTTCATGTTGGTTAGAATAGTGTCAGTGAGCCTAGTCAGGGAGGAGGCAGTGGAATGTCCCTTTATGTGGGATCTTCAATCATTTTGTTTTCACCTGTTTTAATTAGTTTAAATGCACATACAGTGAGTATGGGAGCCTATGTGATGATTGTTCTGACAAAGCGCCCATTGGTGCAACTGTTGACTGCTTTGTTGGGAAAGGTCTGACTGCTGCCTCTTACTGTCCTTTTTAGCATTTTTACTATTAAAGCATTCAAAACTTTTACTCTACAGCGTAGGTATTGTTTTGGAGTTCGTGACAGTCCCTGGTGTGGGCAAGTTGGGCAAAAATGTATTTATGTTTTTGATAACTGGGTAAGTACACTGATCCCAGGGGCCATTTTCAGGTATGACCTGAGTCATATAGATCGCACATGGATTACACAAGTACAACACAGTTTCAGTGTTACAGAGCTACAGTTGTAAAGTAACAGTTTTTAACAGAGTAGTATATATATATGTTTCCAGTGAATGTCAATGTGGTGCAACACAAAAACACAAGTTGCAGGACTTATTAGTATATAAGCCATTGGTACACTAACATGGTTTAACAGTACTTGACTAACAGGTATCAGTTTGTTACCTTACATACACTGGAGAATTAACAATTACATGACACCTTTTCAATTAGTGCTTTAATGAAGTGCTTTCTGAAGGCTTGGGGGGGTTTGAGGGATAGCAGATCCTCTGTGAAAGAGTTCCAAAATTTAGGCGCTGCACCTGAGAATAATCTCTGCCCCATGGCAGTAGCTAGCTTGGGGCACTCCAGAAAGTGACTGGAGGAGGACCTCAGTAGACAAGTGTTATGTCTGATGGAAAGTAGTTCAATGAATAACACTTACTTTTATTTACTTAAGTAGAGTGTGTTGGCCTGTGTTGTTATGCTTCTGTTCTGAGCCTTTGGCAATAATTCAGTACTGATGCCATTAACTGGGCTGTTTATAATTTCTATGAACTCTGGGCACTGTCCATCACACAGATTAATCTTTGGACTGCAGGAATAACCATGCTTGAAGAAATACATACTAAAACTGTGTTCAGATTTTACAAGCCAGTTTTTTTAACTAACACTTAGTCAAGATAATTGTTTTGTTTTGTACTTTTTATTTATTGAGTTTGCAAGTAAAACACAACTCAGACATACATAGGAGGATAGCAAACAATACATTAAACCACACATTCTCTTAAAAACAATTAATGAAGGACACATCCCTGTTTAGTACATCATAGGGGAGAGTGCCAATAAAAAAATACATTTAATATAACTACACGATTGCATGAAGCCACAGAAGGACAAATGGGGGATCTAAACAAGAGGAAAAAGATAAAACATTGCCCTTTTATCATGGTGGCTCAGTAGTCATACTGATTCCCCCAAGGCATACAAATTATACACTATTATGAATAATCTCCCAACTCCCAAAAGAAACTTGTACCCATATTTTCAACACACTCATTAGTTTTGAAACTTAAGACTGGCAAAATCTAAATGTTTAATACAGTGCTATGAAATACACAAACTCTGCACACTTAAACGGAAGACCTCTTGTAAAAGTTCAATAATAAAAAAAAAAAAACCTTCAAAGCAATCAGCCAGCTAAGACGAGAGTTTCCCCTCATAGCAAAGCAGTCATTCATCAGCTTGGGCATACTGCCACAAAAGAGTTCAAGTCAACAAATCAAACATAAGGCGTCATCTGAACAAAAAAGTGGATATAGAAATCGGCTTGTACCCAATAATGTAGTAAAGAAATAAAAGTCCTCCCAAACCAAACATAGTGCAAGTTCGATCAATAACTTCTCCAGCTGCAGTCTGAACAACAAAAATAACAAGGTGCAAGTGCAGTCCATAACTTCATAGGCTGCAGTCCCAACCTCATAGATAGTGCTTCTCAGCCAACAGTCTTACCAACAACTGTCCCCTGGGACCCCAGCATCCAGGGTCAGAGTAATGCAACCTGGGGCCCTAGGCCCAGGAGAAATCTGAGCCCCCCCCCCCTCACAGCACCAGTGCCCCTTCACTGTGACCACACTCTTTGGTCATTGCATATCAGTTACTGAAATTTTTAAAACATATTTGTTTACTGCCCATAAAAAGTGACATAATAACTAAAAAAACAAACTAAAATGCTTACAACTGAATTGAACTAATAATATCAGTATGAAAAAAAAAAAAAAACATTGGTCCTAGTTTTGATTATTTAGAGAAAATAATTTTCTAATTTGCCTGGTACAAATATTGTTTCGGGTATGAAATGTCTTGATTTGCACTTCTCCGCCCCCCAACAGATGCATGTGCACTTGCAGTGTGGGAATTAACACTCGCCTCTGAGGCTGGGAGATCAGGAGGCACTCCTCCACACCAGGCACTTGGGTTAAATCCCAATACTGACACAGTAGTGCAGCATAAGAGGGGTGCTGCACTCCTGAGGTGCCATCTTTCAGAAGAGACAATAAACTGAGGTCCCGTCTGTCTGCTGTGGTGGTAGTTCAGGTGGATGTTAAAGATCCAACAGCACTTCTCGAAAGGAGTCGGGGAATTTCCCCGCTGCCCTGGTCAAATCTCCCCCTCATTCACTAAAAATGTACTTATTTATTTGGATTTTGGTGACCGGGTAAACCCACTGAGACCAGCGGCCCCTTTTTCAGAGGCGACCCGGAATTAGTTACAGAGAAAAACATACAGCTTCATCTGGTTCAAGGACAGTTGGCATTCATCTGTATCCCCCTCCCCTGGGTCATGACTAAAAATAGGCAGAATTTGTCTAGTGCACATAGCCGGTCAACAAAAACTAAATAAAATAAAAAATAAACTCTTTTATCCTGTCAGGTAGTATGAACCAGGATTTAGGAGTTTTATCGTGCAGGGCCCATCACTGAAAAAGCATAGCTCCTGGGTGGCGTAGGAGCTAAATTGGTGGTTTACTAAATGAGTGACTGCTGGAAAAAATAATTTCAGGGATCATACATTTATGTTAATGATAATAAGCCAGGATCAAATCATGGCAAGATTTATTGATGGGACTCTGGAACGATAATCAGTGGTTCACCCTGAAAACAGAACTATATCAGCACCAGAACTTCAAAATGAGTAGGATGAGGAAAAAAAAAAAAAAGTACAATTCTTAACATTACAATTAAAATGCATTGTAGATTTCATGATTTTAGGAGTGAGATTAAACAGTTCCTGACACAGCTGAGACAACTTTGAAAAAATGTAACATTCGGGCCTAGATAGCAGAGAACAAGCAGAGCACCAGGAGGAAGGAGCAGCTTGCATAACTAAACTTATCTACTGGGACTAAGAACTAGAACTCTTGTACTGGGGCCTTCAATTTGGGATAAAAAAAAAACAAGTTAGTGTGTTTGTCAGAGTTGGTTGAAGTGCATTGTTATCTGTGCTATCTGTGATCTCTGTCCCCCCCCCCCCCAGCTGCTGGAGGCCTGACTCTGCGCAAGTAAGGAGACTACTGAGAAATATAGGAACTTCTTGTCTCAGAACAGGAAGATCAGGAGCTAAAAGGACACAGAGGCAGTACATAAGTAGGGACAGAAAAAAAAAAAAAAACGAAGGAAAAAGTAAGTATTCCAAACAACAATTAAGGGGCTAGAAATAAGACATAATGGGAGTGGTGCAGTGCAGAGACTGTGGAGCAGCAGTCTTCTGGGAGACATTCTGGAGGATGCGGTGTTGTCCCATCTGGGCTGAGGGAGGACGTTGCTCATCTCCAAGCTGAGTTGACCATGATTTGTGGGACCTCCTCTCCTACCCAGGGACCACCAGGGAAACTGCTGTTGCCTCAGAGATTGCCAAGAAAGAGGAGCGGTTGGGCCACATTGGGCTCAGGGAGGGTGAGGGTGGTGGAACAGAGTCACAACCCTCCAGTTGTACCTCTCCACAATTTCTATGCCATTCTGGAAAAGTGTAGTTCCTCTATGGAGGCACCCACTGTGGAGACCAAGGAGGATGCTGGGAACTTCCACAAAGGAGACCCACAGGAGGGTGGCATGGGACCCCACAGGAGAAGGAAACAACTCCTGGTGGGGGACTCCATTATTTGGAAGGTAGAACTAGGGGAGGAAGGGGAGAGGGAGGTAAGATGTCTGCCTGGCGCCATGGCTTGGAAGGACAGGGAGCAAATCCTCAGGATCACAGGAGCAATTGCACAGAGAAGAGAGCTGGATGTCATTGTCCACCTAGGGACAAAAGACCTGGCTAAGAAAGTGATCAGAGCAGTACAAGAAGTGTTTGGGGAGATGGGGAGGGACCTTAGACAAATAGCACGCACGGTAACCTTCTCGGAGGTGCTGCCTGTCTATGGCACGGGTGTGGCTAGGGTGCACCACACCATGGGATTCAATCAGTGGTTGAAAAACTGGTGCATAGTGTGATCGCAAATTCTCTCACTGTAAGTATTACCTGAGCAACCACTCCCGTCGTCACGGGGCAAAAACCACACCACTGGGTTTTGTCTTAACGTCGCTTTATTTGATCAAATCTCACACATGCATGTGGGACTTTCTACAAAGGAGATCGTCCCTGATTAAAGTTTACAGCAGCTTTTATAAGCTAGATTTTGCACGTCTTATCTTGAAAAATACTAACATTTCAGTATGAGCCAATCATAAAACAGCATAACAAGTTTTCAGCAATGTAACAGAAAAAAGAAAAATATGTTGATTTGTATGAGGTACTTTTCCACTGCAATTCATTTCTTTCCCATTACTGCTTGATACATATGCCTGGGTCAAGCTGACCTGAGAGAGACAGTTTCAATCACACCATAGCAACGTTCAGCTTATCTTCAATGCCACTACATGCTGTTATTATTATATTTTGCCCAGGCATGTTCCTATCTCTATATTTTGTCCAAGTCTGATTTTCAGGCTGGTACAACCAGTTCTGCTCAGTTTTATCTAGTTTTCTGTTTTCCCAAATGTACCTCAAGTAACCTCAGTACAAATTCTATAACCCTTAAAAAGAAAACATGAACTCAGAAATTTCTACTACATTCATTATTACTTTGTTACAGTATGGCTTTTAAAGCAAGCATAACTTCAAGGCATATTATAGCAAATATAGCTTTAGGATATAAAAAGAAGCATATATAAAAATTCCCTCACACTCTCCCCCCTTTTGATACTTTGTATCAACTTGTTAACTATTATACTTTAGTCACATCTGGTATATCACAGAACGGGAACACCCTGGCTAATTGCTGGTCTTGGTCCTCAGGGGTGTAGTAAGGGTGCAGCTGGGTGATTGCATGTGGCGACAAGGTGCTACACAATTGTCACAAGAGAAATTTGAGCAACATAATTAGGAGCCATAATGCCAGTATCACCACCACGATTACTGCCACCCAGTGGAGGAGGGTAGTGCCCCAGTCACCAAATATGCTTGAGAACCATGACCAGGGGTCCCAGCCCTGCGATACAGGTGCATGCTCACTTAGAACACGTTGCTGTAGCGTTCGTATTCCCTCAATTACTTGCTCAAGTTCTTGGGAATTATCTGGTATATAGGTGCAGCATTCTTCCCCTACAATGGCGCATACCCCCCCTTGCGAAGCTAATACATAATCAAGTGCGGCTCTATTCTGCAAAGCTACGATTCTAAGTGCTTTAATTTCAGCTGTCAGCAAGTCAGTTGATTTCAAGGTATCATTAATTAACGTTTCTAACTCATAGCTTAACTGGTCAATGTAATGCATGTTTTGAACAACACCCCACCATGGGAAGATTCCTGCCCCAAATTTTCCCCACTGGGACACGATTATTCGCGTCCGGCACCCTCCTTTTTGAATTTGATTTATATAGCTACACGCTTGATGTATAGCAGATGCATTGTACTTATATACATGGGCCGCAGGGTGGAGTGTGGCTAGATAGCAGCATCCGTCCACCCTATAGGTAGGAAAAATAAGCCCTATCCCACATACCCATTATAGACCTGACAGACTGCCAGGCAGTGAAATCAGGATGTACTGTGTGGGCATCTGCTTGAGAGCAATTGGTTATGGTGGATTCGGACTTGGTAGTGCTGTTGTAGTGCCTACAATATTGGCACGTGGACCATCCCAGTGGCGCTAAACTCATGGTTAATTGTTTATTACACAGGCAAAGCCTGGCTGATATTTTCTGTTGTCTAACATCTAGATACAACGGGGTTGACACATTTGTATCATTCGGTGGACTGTACCATACAGTAAAATCATGCCCCCGAAACACAGTTAGGTTCTTTATTTTGTTTGTAGCATAATCTGGGGCATTAGTGATGTTTCTTCCCCTGATGGCACCGAGAATCTCGCTGGCCTCAGTGCTATTTACAGGCTTGGGTTTTAGGTGGAGCCCTACGGCTGCAGAGAAAGGAGAGCTAGTGCATATATAGCAATCAGAGACATTAGCATTATTAACATGTAAGTTCATTAAAGTCCACCAAGTGTTCATAATGTGCAATGGCTCTGTGCTGCGGCAGGACAGTTGCCTCCCTCGTATCCAGAGCCCCATAGCAAAAAATAGCAGCGATAGTCGAGCGAAAACAGAACGATAACAATTTTCATGGTTGCTCAGTTCACTGTGCAATGGTATCGACTGTAGAAGCTGTCACCAACGACAATGAGATGCGTGAATCCACGTTTCTCTCTCCGCGATCTTTATGGCAGTGGCGGTAGTCAAGAGCACTTGAAACGGTCCTCGCCACCTCGGGGCGCACCACTTTTTTCTTCGGAAGTCCTTGATAACCACGAAGTCTCCTGGCTCTATCCTATGCAAGGGTCCCTCCAAGGGAACTGGAAGTACAGCTTTTACCCTAGGATAGAGAGATCTTAAAACAGCATTAAGAGATAAACAATAGGCAATCATTTCATTATCTAAACCGTGCAATGTTATTCGGTTTTGTGGGAAGGGGACATTTGTCATTCTGAGAGGCCTTCCCATCAAAATTTCATGAGGTGATAAACCCACGGGGCCAGCTTCCCCTCTCATACTCATTAGGGCTATTGGTAGTGCTTTTACCCAACTAAGGCCAGTATCTGCGATAATTTTGGTCAATTTTAGCTTTAATGTCTGATTTGCCCTTTCTACCCCTCCGATTGTGGGTGGTAGGCACAGTGCATTCGTAAATCCACTTGCAGTGCCTCACACAAGATTCTGATGACTTCATTTGCAAAATGCAAGCCATTATCGCTGGAGAGCCGGGTGAGAATCCCCCACCTTGGTATGATTTCTCTAATCAGGGCCTTTGCTACTGTACAGGCCGTGGTTTTCCGTACTGGGAATGCTTCTACCCACTTGGAAAACATGTCTATAATCACTAAGCAATATTTATACCCTTCACATGGGTTTAGCTCAATAAAATCCATCATTAAATGTTCAAAGGTCCTGTAGGAAAAGGATGGGCAGAGGGGTTACTTGGAGTCCTCTGCCAACATTATTGCATACATAATACACACTTTTACAAAAATCTTCAGCATATCCGGTAAAGCCAACAACATACCAATGTTTATTTACAAGGTCGACCACTCCACTTTTTGAAACATGATACCCCATGGGCCAATTTTGCCAAAAGGGAAATACTGCCGAGGCAGGCAGAGCCTGCCATCGGGGTTTATCCACACCTTAGTGCTAGCATCAAATTTACAGTTTGTTTGCCAGTTACGTTTCTCTTTACACTGGCCGACTGTTGTAAAGTTGCAACATCCTTTACTGAGAATAAGTCAAGTTGGTTAGTTATAGTCAAAGACATTAGAAATTCGGAACACTCCCAGAAAGAGCTGCTTCCTTTGCAGCTGCATCAACCCTCGCATTTCCTGCAGAGATAAAATCTTGGTTAGAAGTATGGGCTGACATTTTACAATTGCTAACTTTTCTGGCTTCTGGATTGCTAACAAAAGATTTTTACCAAATTCGCATCGTAATAGGTTTCCAGCTGCTGTTAAAAACCCTCTATGTTTCCATAAGGTGCCAAAATCATGAGCTACCCCAAATGCATATCGACTATCTGTGTATATGTTAACTGTTTTACCCTCGGCTATTATACAAGCTCTGACATGAGATATCAAATTCAGCAGCTGGCTGGCGTTCATGGGAGTAACTTTGCTCCTTCCACGACATAGTTGGAGTACACTGCATAACCCACCAAGGGGGATCCTTTTTCGTCTCTTTGTGCTGAGCCATCAACAAATAATTCTAAGTCTGCGTTTTGTATGGGTACGTCAGTAATATCCGGTCGAGGCTTACAGTCTAAGTCAATTACTTGCCCACAGTCATGCTCCTCCCCCTCCTTCGGGGTGGGGAGCAACGTCGCTGGGTTTAAAATGGTGCACCTTTTCAAAGTTATGTTAGACATGGTTAGTAACACATTTTGATACTGAAGCAAACGTGCAGGCGTTAAATGAGCAGTGAGCTTGTAGCAGAATAGAATGTACAGAATGAGGCACATGCACTGTCAAAGCACAGAATCCTACCAACCACGCATGCCAACACTGCTTCAGTAGCCGCTGCCACTGACTGCAAGCAAGACACCATCCCACATACCACTGAGTCCAAACGCTCGAGTAATATGCTATGGGCCTCTGCCCCCATGCTCCTGTGTCAATACAGCTGACATGTAACCCCCTTACCATTTACGAACAAATTGAAACCCTTCTCATAATTTGGTAGTCCCAAACAGGACTGTGATCAATACATTTTAAGTTTTGCAAAACTGGTCTCTAGACCAGGTGTCCACCTGATCTCCTCATTCATCTGCATTTTGTGCCATATATGGCTTCATGGAGGGGTTGTGCCAACATAGCATAATCCACAATCCAAGCTCTGCAATAGCCCACCATACCAAAAAGACATCATATGCTGCTTTGTAACTGGGCGTGGCCATGCTGCTATGTTTTAATTCTCTCCAGGGTCTAACTTTCTACCACTGCCAGACAACACATGACCCAAATATTTCACTTGCTCTTTACACAATTGCAATTTTCTCGAGACACTTTATGCCCATTCTCAGCCAAGAAAAGTAATAAAGCTTTGTATCCTGTTCATTTGCTTAACTTCCTTACTGGGGCTGCAAGCAATAAATCATCCACATACTGTATTAGGGTACTGCAATGGGGCACAAAGTGGATAGATTCTCACTCATTTGAGCTGAGAATACTGCTGGAGACTCAGCATAGCCTTGGGGCATCTGAGATCCAGGTCCACTTTCCCTTTTGTAAGTGAATGCAAACCATTCCTGGCTACCTGGTTCTCACGGGATACTATAAAACCATTTGCTAAATCAATGACTGTGAAATAACAGCTGTTATGTGGAATGGATGACAATACTGTAATTGGGTTTGGCACTACCGGGGTACGCACATGTACTGCTTCATTTACCGCTCTCAGGTCCTGCACAAAGCGGTAACTTCCATTTGGCTTTCTCACTGGTAAAATTGGTGTATTTACCGTTGCATATGGGCAGGGGACGATTACTCCCCTCTCCACTAATGCTGCATGCACTGGGGCTATTCCCTCCTCCGCCTCTTTACCCAGCGGATATTGATGCCTATTCGGTCTGTAAGAGGACTTTGGCTTGACCATAAGGGTTGTGCATTCTTCAGTAATCCCACATCATGCTTTGATTCTGCCCATAGCTTTGCTGGTAACTCATTTATCCAACTTACACCTCCTGCATGCCTATTTCTTCACAAACCTTTCGCACATTCACTTCTCTTTCATCCACTGTACCTGAACTTTTCTGTTGATTATGTATTTTCACAATTTCCAGCCTTTGATATTAGCTTGCTTCCTACACGTTCCCAATCATGCAACTGTACCATTTCTGCTACCCATGACCCCAAGTCTTTCCACTCAAGGGGGGGCTCTCTGGCCAAAGAAATGTGTGGATATGACCCTGGCACTTGGAATACTTTCAGTTGCTCTGCATTTAGTCTGACTGAGGCTGCACAACAATTCTTTGCCACATATATCTCTGACACCCAGATGGTCTGCTCTACAGGCTGTTTTCCCCACTCTTTGCACTCATAATCCATGTCCCGACCCCCTACTGCATAGTGTGTAGTGCAATGCAAATCTGTTTGTAACTGCAACCTCAGATGTGTTATTTCTTCTGCCCACCCTTGTAACCAACACATTTCCTTGGTTCTGTCAGTTCCCAGCTATACAGCCAATCCCCTGTTCTTTCAGCTATACATGGTACAAGCCTATTCCTGGTGCTTCTATATTGACCCCCTCTGAGGTACATGTAATTTGTGTGTTTACTCTTTGACAGGAGATCCTCCCCAATAAATTCACAGGACAGGTCGTGCTACTGAGGAAAATATGTTGTAATTCCATTTTCCCACGAACTGGTAATGAGATTGTCAATTGTCTCTTTGTGGTATCCTGATGCCCCTATTGTTGTCACCATTCGACTGGATAGAGGTGCATTTAACTTGCTTCTTTGAATTATTGACATTGAGGCACCTGTGTCTATTAAGAAGGTCAACTTGGTGTTCATGATTATTAAGTCTATTACTGACTACCTTCATGCGTTGTTGAAGCATTACAGCATTTGTGAAAGGGGGAGGGGTGTTCCTCTAACCTTCAGCTGTCATTGGCAAAGCCAACATTATTAGTCCAGAATTGAGGATCCCAAGGATTTCCACTCATCCTTGTTGCTGATTTGGCTGCCACTGTTGTGGAGCAGGAGGGGTGGTGGCGGAGGCAAGGGGCATTGGAATCTGATTAATTGCCACTGGTTTGCCTTTTACACAATTTCTGCTATGTGTCCCTGTTCTCCACAAGCAAAGCAGATGATACCCCTCCCTGTCCGGTCTCTTTGTCCTGCCGCTCCTTCTGCCTTTTCCCCTCCTCCTGTGGATAACCTCCATTATTTCATCTCTCTGTCTTCTTCTGTTGCCACTTCCACCTCCCTGTTGGGGCTGCTTATTGTCTCTTTCAAAATACATTAGCTGAGCCTTTTCTAGCTTTTCTTTCTTTCTTTTGTATCTCCTTCTGCTGTCTCTCAGCATGTTCAGCTATCTGCACTAGGTCAACCATTTTCTTTGTCTCCCATCCAATGCACACTGTGGTAACTCCCAATCTAATTGGCTCACTCAGTCCAGCGCAAAAGCCATACCCAACTGATGCTGATATGGGATTATCCGTCCAATACCAGAAAATTGCCTAAAGACCCCTGCAATCTTTCCTTGTAATCGCGTACTGATTCCTCATCTTTCTGTCTCGTATCCCGGATGCGAGGCCAGTCTATCACATCCTTGTATTTTTCCTGTAGTTTTATGCACACAGAATTAAATTGTGGCATAATTTCAGTCCTTGGCTTCTCTGGGTCCCAGGCTTCCTTTACTTCCTCCCACATGCCCTTTAATGTTCTCTTAAAACATTCTCCAACCTCAGTCGTAGATAGTTCATACATTTTGATTAAGTTTGTTAACTCCTTGATATATTCTTCTATGTTATTCTGAGGCTTTGGTATATCTTTCAGAGCCTCTCTCAACTCCTCAGGGTTCCATGGGCGGTCCACTTCAATGTATTTAGGACTGCAGGCTGGTCTGCGGTAGCCAGTCTCCCTGCCTCGGGTGTGGGTTGGGATAACGTATCAAAGGCAACTGCTGTTTTAGTTTCTGTCTTCCCTGCCTGTTTTGGGGCCCTTGCCCTTGCATTAGTTTGCCTAAACACCCAAGCCTTCTCATCTCCCTTGCCCTGTACCTTTCCCACCAGTGACATAGATTCCACTGCTTCTACCAGGTCCTCTCCGTCTCTCTATTTCTATCTCCTCATCTGAGCTGAAGTCCAACTGAACAGGGTGGGGGACCATTGGGAGCTGGACCGCAACCTCCCGCATTGGAGTCACAGGAGGTTGAACAGGCTGTTTTTGAATTGGTGGGACCTGAGTTGGTTGAGCAGCCTGTTGTACAACCTGCGCTGGTTGTACTGCTTGGGCTGGTTGTACTGCTTGGGCTGGTTGTACTGCTTGGGCTGGTTGGGCCACCTGTACTTGCTGAGCAGGAAGGGCAGCCTGCACAGCTGGTGCAGCTTGTTGTTCAGGCTGCACTACTCCCTGTATTGGTGGCCCTTCTGGCACCATCTCTGCCTGTGGTTCCGGCGGAACAGTTGGTGGAAGGGGCCGATATGGTGCGGGGGTATCGTGATGATGAAACACCCTCCACAGCTCTCAGTTTCTTCCTCCTCTTGCTTTACCATTAATCCTTTACTTGATTTTCATGTCGCCTTTCTGCCTCTCTTCCCATATTCTAAACCTTGACCAGTCTACCTTGCACCCTTTTTGTTTGCTCTTTTTCTTTTCTTCCAATGCTATCCTTGCTTCCTTTAGTACATCTATACTAAAGTACCTATAAGGGAAATATTCTGGTCAACTTATGCCATTGTCCTATCTCAGAGACCAAATCCTGGCCAAACTTATCAACCATACATTTGCTGGTCCAGATAATACTAACTCTGGACCTAGGTTATTTTGTTCCTTGTTTCCCATTTTATCTAGGCCTGTTCTTTATAGTGCACACTCGCTCCAAGGTATACTATATACTTACAGTGATGATGAGTGTCGCCGGCCCCTAGGCGTCACGTCCTGATGGGGTTCCACAAAAATGTCCTTCTTTTTGTCCAAGGGAAACAACCCGATCACGAGGTGACACGGACCGAAGAAATTTGGCTTCATTGAGGACTGGGGGTCCACCTGGAAGGATGCAGGCCTATACTGGCGTGATGGTCTGCATCTGTCTTGGAAGGGAACCAGGATCCTAGGTGATAGGTTTAAATACTTCATTGGAAAGCATTTAAACTAGCCCGGGGGGGGGAGGCACTGGAGAGGAGCAGGGAAATCCTAGCCCCACCCCCAAAAATCAGGGTACTAAGTGAGGTAGACACCAACATAGAGATGTTGATAGGGAGAAGTGCAGGGGTAAATGGAGAAGGTGACACATGCAATAAGGACAAGGATGGGGCAAAAAGGGGTAAGGCCATCAAGAAATGGAGGGTAATGAGTACCAACACCCATAGTCTGGGCAACAAGCTCCCTGAACTGGTGGCTTTGATGGAAGAGGGATGCCTGGATACCATAGCAGTCACAGAAACATGGTACACAGAGAACCATGACTGGGATGTTAACATACCAGGGTACACAACCTACAGGAGAGACAGGGAGGGGAGAAGAGGGGGCGAAGTAGCTCTACATGTAAGGGAAGGGATAAAAGCAACTGAACAAAAGAGGAAATAGGGAGGAGAGAGGCACTGTGGGTCACCTTAGAGACTGGAAATGGCACCACAATCCGCACAGGGGTTGTATACAGATCCCCAACTCAGGGGGAAGGAGTGGACAAGGATATGATAGAAGGCATACTTAGGATGTCAGAGAAAGGGGAGATACTGTTGATGGGGGACCTTAATATGCCAGATGTCAACTGGAGCATCTTTGCTGCAGCCACATCCAAAAGTAGGGCCATTCTTGATGCCCTTCAGGTAGCATGCCTCAGACAGCTAGTTTCAGAACCTACTCATGAGTGAGCAATCTTAGACCTTGTACTCTCAATTGGGGACAGTGAGAGGATCTCAGATCTAGAAGTGGGTAGCCATTTGGGAACAAGTGATCACCAAACAGTGTGGTTCATGATAAACTCAGCTACAGAGTCAAGCCATACAAAAGTGAGGGTTCTGGACTTCAGGAGGGCTGACTTTAGAAAGATGGGAGAGTGCCTTAGAAAAGCACTAGCAAACAGGCTAGAAGAAGGGATGGAGCAACAATGGGGAAATATCAAAACTGCCATCACAGAGGCAACAATCCTTTGTGTGAAGCAAATAAACAAATCAAAATGAAAGAAAAAGCCACTATGGTTCTCAAAGAGGTTATGTGAAGGTTAGGAGAAAAGATAGCATTTAGGAAGTATAAGGAAACACAGAAGGAGCAGGACAGAGAACTGTACCAGTTAAGGCAGAAGGAAGCAGGGACAGTAGTCAGAATAGCAAAGGCCCAAACTGAGGAAAAGACAGCCAACTTGGTTAAGAAGGGGGATAAAACCTTTTATAGGTATATCAGGAAGCGTAGAAAGACAAAGGGAGGGGTAGTGAGGCTGAATAGAATGGACGGTGGGTGGGCAGAGAGGGACAGTGAAAAAGCAGGGATACTGAATGAATACTTCCGTTCAGTATTCACAAAAGAGGAGGTGGGGGAGGTACCTAATCCAATTAACAGAAGCACTCTGGATGGGGAGGGGGTTTGATCCCAGTATCTTATAGAAGAAAGGGTTCTGAACGAACTCCTAAAACTGAAGGTGGACAAAGCAATGGTGCCAGATGGAATTCACCCCAGAATTCTAAAAGAATTAAGCAGAGAACTAGTGACACCACTGACTACCCTTTTAACAAATCATGGGAGGATGGTGTGGTACCTGAGGACTGAGGAAGGCAGATGTGATTCCCCTTCACAAAAGTGGGACCAATACAGAGGCAGGAAACTACAGACCTGTCAGTTTGACCTCTGTGGTAGGGAAAGTGGTGGAATCACTTCTGAAGGAAAGAATTGTTGAGTACCTAGAGGCCAGTGGGGCATAGGACCCAAGGCAGCATGGGTTCACAGCAGGAAGGTAATGTCAGACTAATCTAATTGATTTCTTTGACTGGGTGACCAAAGTAGTAGACCAGTGAGGGGCTGTGGACATGGCCTACCTAGACTTTAGCAAGGCATTTGACACAGTCCCACACAAAAGATTAATAGTCAAATTAACCAGCCTGGGAATGGGTCCCAGGGTGGTAGCCTGGGTAAAACATTAGCTGGACAACGGGACACAGAAAGTAATTGTAAATGGAGTCCACTCTGAAGAAACAGGGGTTACTAGTGGGGTACCGCAGGGTTCAGTACTGGGTCCAGTCCTTTTAATGTCTTTATAAGTGACGCTGCAGAGGACTGAAGGAAAGATGCCTCTTTGCAGATGACACAAAGATCTGCAACAGGTTTGATACACAAGGAGGCGTGGAAAGGATGAGAAGGGACTTGGCAAGGTTGGAGGAATGGTCAGATGTATGGCATCTTGGATTCAAAGCAAAGTAGTGCAAAATAATGCACCTGGGAAACAAAATCCAGGGGAAGATTACACAGTGGGGGGGGTAGTAACAACAACAAAAATGGAAAAGGACCTAGGGGTAATCATATCAGATGACCTTACGGTTGGCAAGCAATGTGAGAAGGCAGTAGGGAGGGCTGGGGGGATACTGGGATGTATAGGGAGAGGCATCACCAGCAGAAAACAAGAAGTTGTTATCCCCCTGTATAGACAGTTGGTAAGACACCATCTGGAGTACTGCATCCAGTTCTGGAGACCCCATCTCCACAAGGACATAGACAGGATGGAAGCAGTTCAGAGGAGGGCAACTAAAATGGTGCAGGGTCTGTAAGAGAAGCCATACGAGGAGAGACTAAAGGAGCTTAATATGTATACCCTTGAGGAAAGGAGGGAGAGGGGGGACATGATAGAAACGTTTAAGTACCTTAGTGGAATCAACAAAGTCCAAGAGGGTAGCATCTTTCAGAAAAAGAGATGTGCAAGAACAAGGGGACACAATTTGAAGATAAGGGGGATGGCTCAGGGGCAATGTGAGGAAGTATTTTGTCACAGAGCGGGTGGTGGATGCATGGAACAGCCTTTCTGAGGTGGTTGTGGGGTCAAAACTGTGGGAGAATTCAACAATGCATGGGACAGACATAAGGCAATTTTTGTGGGGGGTAGGAAGAAATAGGCTGTTGGTTAAATAGGATCTGTAGCTTATCCTCTAGGTAGGGAAATGGGCAGACTAGGTGGGCCAAGCGGTCCTTATCTGCTATCAAAGTCTATTTTTCTATGTTTCTATAAATGTAGTTTATATTTTGTATTTTATTACTAAGACTATTTGTAAGAAAACAGTATCTCTGCCCTTTTTAGATCTGGCTGCCTGTCTACTCCTGACATCATAACTGTCACATTAAAGTATGTTACTGTGAAGATATTTGTGTTATCATAAACGGGATTGTGATGCACTGTGTAGAGAAGCAGTCAGAGTAAATACCGTATAATTCCCTAGTCTGACAGTTTCTATATTCTGTAACGTATTCTCAAAGTTTTGCTCTGTACATATTGTATTCATCCTGTATTAATTGAACATTATTTACCCCTTTTTATTTATGTGCTAGTACTGTATGTGTTTTACCTGCCTTTTATTTGTATGTGTTCCTGATATATGTCCTCAGGACCTCTTTGTGGATGAGCCTGCTCAACGGAGTTATTCCTGCAATAAACTTGAAACGTGAACTAGTCTACTGGATAGGGGTCTTGTTTTCATGCAACTGTTTTCAGCCATAAAGAAAACTGAGAATTAAGTACTTAAATATATATGAAGTAATAAAGAAAATGGGATGGAGCTGAATATAAATCTTACTTTTTTTAAAGTTTTCCTAATGCTGTCAGGGGCTCTTTAAATATAAAGCATACATATTGAATTGCACTGTTAATCTTTTATGTTTAAGAGTAAAATTTGACAAGTGGAGATTCTAAATGGGAGGGAGAGACAAAGCAAAGGAAATGGGCATGTTCATACCTTACAGGTTAGCCTGGCCATGGGCTCCTGAAGCAATCAGCTACACTTAACACCTAATCATTTAGGTGAGAATCATGTCACGGTTCAGTCTCTGCCTTGCTCAGGTTACCTAGCAGTTGAGTCATTTACAAACAGTGCATCTCAGGTAGAATAAAATGATATACTGTATATATTTATATAGTAAATATATGTTGGAGATTGCTGTAGGCCCTCTGGCAGGCAGGGCCCCAAGGCACATGCCTATGTTGCCTATCCCTGCCAGCATCCAAACTTGTTTGTAGGCTGCTTCTCCAGAACTCAGTCCTTATCCAAGGAATTCGCTTCCCCGGCCTCCACCATCATCTCCTGCTCAATGTGGTGAACCAGCTTCTCTGCATCCTTGACTTCGTTGAACAGATACTGTTGCCTGTTCCACACCAGCCAAAGCTTGGCTGGCAAAAGCGGTTGATGCTGCACTCTCAGTTGCCGTAGGTGACTCTGAAGACCATCAAATGCCCTCTGGCACTGGTGGGTACTATATGAAAGATCCAGAAAAAGCATCACCAAGGTTTCCCCATACTTCAAAGATCTGCATCTCCTGGTTATGGCAAGGGTGCAATCTCGATCCTCAATGCCCATGCAGACGATCATGAATGTTCTTGGGGCAGCAGAGTCCATTGCCGCCCTTTGTGGCATGATGTGATAGGCTTTTTCTATGGAGAAGGGGCTATCTTCCTCTGTGAGACCCAAAATGGCTGGCAGGAATGTTCTTGAAAAACCAAGGAGTCTTTCCCCTCGGTAGCCTGCAGTAAACCACCACTCTGAGATTCCTCTCTCACGCCTGATTCTCCACAGTCTCTAAATGTTGGTGCAGTTGCATATTTTCTTTTATTAATTTAGTAGTCGCATCCATAGTTTTAAGAACCGAGGCCTCCGATCGTTGTACCACAGTTTCAGAATGATCCATACATGTTTCGAGTGCTGAAACCCTCAGGGTAAGCGTGCCAAAGTTTATATCTAAATCTTGCACTGATTTAACCAGTTGGTTAAGAGTAGCTAGGATGGAGGTTAGAGATGCTTCTTCAGCAGGTGATTCAGCAGATCCTGAGGATGTACCACTTTGCGCAGGTCAGTCCTCCCAAACTGTTTTCTTTGGAGCAAAAATTCCTGATGAGGCATTTGCTCCTCTGGATTTACCCATCTTGCCAGTCATAGAAATGCCAAGCACTGCTAGGAAAAGTTCCAAAATGTTTAGTGTTCATTTTGTATAGGTTAAAGTATTTTAATTAATTTTCCCTCGGGAGCTCGAGAATTGTGTTACTTCCACTTTGGCTGCTCAGCCCCCCCCCAAGATAATTGGTTTTGAACCATAAGAACATGTTTCGGTTTTGCGGTCATGCTGTCACAAAAGTGAATGGGGTAGTGCACATTTAGATTATTATTGGATGACTTGTGCACCAACAGTATGAGTTGGAAAACACAACTGTAGGAGAGGTGCAGCAGTTAAAAGGGGAGTTTTCAGTTCATGACCCATGGTAAATGGCTGTTTTGGAGAAAAGGATGTAACAAAAGTGTGTTTTAACTTCAACAAAAGCCCCAAAACTAGCCACAGAGCATCTAACCCCCCCCAGACCCCTAGCCTTCATAGGTCTTCAACGTTATGTAAGGGAGGTATTTAGTTCATGTGTTAAGGACACCTTTAGTTCATTGCACTTTGTGTGGGGTCTGGTTGAGGGGGGCTATGATGCAACCTGCTATGCTGGGTTGGGCTTGGAAGTATGATATAACTTTCTGGGTGGGCAGGGGGAAAGGCAACATGGTGGGCTGGGGAGGGCCAGGGAATCTGGGGAGTTGGGCAAAGGTGCAGCTTGCAGGACTGGGAGAAAGGGCAACATACTGGGCTGCAGAGAGTAATGGAGACTCTAGATTGGAGGGTAGGCTACAACTTGCTGTGCTGTGGCAGGGTTAAGGATTCTAGGGAGGGGAGCTTGGGTGACACTTGCTGGACTTGGGGAGGGCTAGGGGTCATGCACTAGATCTGATGGCTGGGCTATGGGAAGGGTGGTTTGGGCAACATATTGGACTGTGGAGACTCTGGAGAGGGGCTAAAGTGCAACTTACTGGGCAGGGGGAGGGTGTAACAGGGTAGCAAATTATTTTTCAAATGACCCCCAAAATGCACCAGAATGCACCTAAAAATGCTAATTTTCTGGGGGGCCAAGGCAGCCCCCAGACCCCCGGCCTATAGTTATATTTTTTGTGCATACACTTTTTTTAAGGCTGGTTACTCTCCTGTGAAACCCCTCATATTTCTCTAGAAAGACCCAGGATCCTTTGCTAAAGGAAACACAGTTTCATGGCAGGCTTTCAAGTTTCAACATTTTTATTGATTGACCAGAGGTCATGTCAACAGTAATACATAAAAAGAATATTTAGACAAAATCTGGTTAATTAAAAATTGAAGACATTTACGTTAGCATGATAAAACAGAAAAGCAGTTAGGCAATATTTTACCTATGTCAGAAGACTACACTTAGAAAATCGTACAAAAATTAAGCATCATTGATTATCACTGGGTTTAAAAGCACTTGCATGAGATCCATTAAGGCATTCTTATAGACAACAATATGATTTATTAGAAATTTGTCACTCCATTTTTAGGGTTGCAGGTAGGCGGAGCCTGCAGCCCTATTTCATCAGCTCTAAAAATGAGCTACAGGATTCAGACCATGGAACACTTCCTTTGGAGTTTTTAAATGATCCTTCCACCTCTTTGCAGTCCTTCAGTTAATCCTTGCAGTGTGCAAACTGAACATCTATCAAGAGCCCAATGAAATAGATTCATTCTAGTTCTTTTGGCAACCAAGGGATTAAGAAACAAATGCTCAGCTGGCCCGATGGCACTGAGGGTTGAGGCGCTGGACACCACACCTTGCTCTGTGTCGGCAACCCGAGTTCGGGAATGAGCCTGGGTCACCGGGGGTCAGAAGGGAAGGACTAGGATGGAGCATCCAATGAAAGCTCTCCTAGTCCTGGGGAAAGGGAGGGAGACACACTGCACTCTGGTGGTTCCTGGGGATGCCCGGAGGTACTACAGATGTGCGGGTGTTGAGAACCGGGGGGAGCATGGTGGAAGTCAACACGATTGTGCAGGAACATCATTGCATGTCCATGCTCCCATTGGGGAAGGAAAAAGGTAAAAAGGCAGCACAGTCCATGGCAGCTTGATGGCTGCAGCTTCACCGGCCGGTAAATGCCTGGACTAAGGCGTGTGCTGGTATTGGTTTCTGACCAGGTGTGGGGGCCCTGCCATGCTAACTACAGACTAATCTCTAACCTTCCCTTTGTGGGAAAGGTGATTGAGGAAGTAGTGGCCATACAACTGGAGAACCATTTGACCATCCATGACATTTATGAACCACTCCAGTCTGGTTTTCGAAAGAGGCATAGTACAGAGATTGTGCTGGTTCAGGTGCTCAATGATCTCCTGATGGCGAGAGATCAAAAGAGCCATTCCATCTTGGTTCTTCTTGATCTCTCTTCAGCGTTTAACACTGTGGACCATGGGGTTCTTCTAGAATGTCTGAGGTTCATCTGCGGTATATCTAGTACAGTCCTCGGGTGGTTTAGATTCTTCCTCACTGGCAGAACTCAGAGGGTGGTGACGGGGAGTAATTCCTTCGGCCCAGTCTCTCTGTCATGTGGGGTACCTCAGGGTTCAGTGTTGTCCCCCATGTTGTTCACAGTGTACATGCTGTCCCTTGGAGACATTGTAAGAAGGTATGGGCTGAGGTTTCACTGCTATGCTGATGATACCCAGTTCTACCTATCTTTTGCATCAGACCAGGATAGAGCTCTCTCGATATTTAACAACTGCCTCACTGAAATCCAGAAATGGATGGATTTGAGTTGGCTGAGGTTGTACTCAGAGAAGACAGAGGTGTTGGTTGTGGACCCAGGTCACTGGATAGAGTGGAGAAGAGGTGATTTGCCTTCAGGACTTTTTCTTGGTGGCTCCCAGCTCCCCACTTCTGAACAGGTGCGAAATCTGGGGGTGATTTTTGGTGACGGCCTGACACTGTGATCGCAGGTGTCGGCAGTCATCAAATCTTCCTTTTACCATCTGAGGAACATCTCCAGGATTAAGCACCTTGTTCCATCTTTTTATTTATTTATTTAGTTTTTGTTGACCGGGTAAGTGCACTAGACAAATCCTGTCTATTTTCAGGCACGACCCGGGGGGAGGGGGATACAGATGAATGCCAACTGACCTTGAACCAGATTAAGCTGTTGGTGGTATTTTTAGTGAATGAGAGAAATTTGGCCAGGACACCGAGGAAATTCCCCTACTCGGTGGCTGCTTCGTGGCTGGTAGGGGGCTTGCTGACGTCAGTCAGCGTTATGGCAGACAAGGTGGAACGCTGCCTAGGCATGGAAGTCGGAGAGAGTGCGGTATCTGAGGAACTGAACATTTCTTGCATGGAGGATGTTTTTGTGATACAGGAAAGTGTTATAATGCGGGAAACAGCACCGGAAACCAGTATAGACTTACCGGAGTTGGCTGGTGATATTCCAGCATTGGAGAGAGCGCATTCGGTGGATATTTTTACTGAGAATGTTCCTGGCAATTCTGTTTTGTCTACTACCTCGTCTACTTCTGATTGCGTCATGTCTCTTGCAAAGGTTGCACTGGAGGTTCATTCGGATCTGCCTGAACTAGGGCGTGTTTCTGCTGGGAAGACTATTGCAGGTGCACCTACGATGTCACAGTCTGTGCGACAGCAGTTTGGTGTTCGATCTGAAACTAAGGAGGGTTTCCTGACGGACTGGTTGGAGTCTAAAGCCTTAACTGACTCTGGGTGGAAAAAGACTGCCTCGGGTAAATGGATCCCGGATTTTTCGTTGCCTTCTTCGTCTCCTGTTATTTTGTCGTCGACAATGCATGCCACCGAGAATATAGTCCTGAGCTAAGGTACAGACTTTGTGCATACAGATCCTAATGTCTCTTGTAAACAGGTTGTTATGGGAGGGGAGAGTGATTTGGCTTTTGCTAAGCCAAGCACCTCCAAGGCTGGGGTTTTGAGCATTGAACAGGGACAGGAAGGTGTTTTATTTCAAAATAAAACAGTCTGTTTCACAACAACAAGCTAGAAGGTTGCCCATGTCGGAGTTGTTTAAGAACAAATTGGAACAAGCACCACGTCGCAGTGCAGTGAGGCTTCGTTATAAGGGAGGTCTCTCAGAGCATCCTGATAGGTATTATGTTTTTAAACAACTCTTGAAAAACTCTATGGGTTTTCTCTCCACCGATGTGTATGTCTTAATACATATCTCAGGGAAAGACTCATTTGATGTTAGTTTTCAAGCTAATTTGCATTTAGAGAAGTTTTGGGAAAAATATGCTCTACTTAAAAATACCCTCTTATGGTCTCCCTTTTTTGCCATTCCTCTTACTAGGCCTCAGATTCGTTTTGTCACCATCATGTTTCATAATGAAGGTGTGAATGTGAGTGATATTTATCACTGGCTTCAATCTAAGTGTGATATCTTAGGACCCACTGAGGCATTACTTGATACTGAGGGTATTTGGACGGGTGGCTGGAAATTTAAGGTGAAACTTTTCCAGGTTAACGCTGAAATTGTTCACCTTCCTAATAGCTTCTTCTTAGGGAAGAATTGGGGAGTTTGTTTTTATGGTGGTCAGCCTAGAGCCTGCTATAAATGTGGAGCTCGTACTCACATTAGTAGTGTATGTGATATGATGAAATGTCCCTTATGTGGGGGGTTTGGACACTCGATAGATATGTGTGATAACATATTTCAATGTAATTTATGTGACGAAAAAGGTCATGCCTTTCATCAGTGTCCCTGGATAGACAAATTGCACCCAAGGATGGGATCAAGATGATTTGTTGCGTAAAGCTCGGACTAAAAGAAGGGATTCTATGGGGACTATTCCCCTCAGTACGCCCATTGTTCCTGTTCAGCAAGTACCCAGTGGACTGGCTGATTCTTGGAAGTTGGAGACCGTGACTGTTGGAGTTACTGAATCTCAGGTTTCAGTTGAAACACCTGTCCCTAGGCCTTTAGTGTCTGGGAGGCAGAGTTCTGCAACATCCACGCCTCCCCCTTTTGAGACTGTTAAGAGTAGACGATTCACTAGGGCCTCACTCAAACGGCCTGTTGTAAGTCCGCTTCCCACTGTTAATTATTTTTTACCTTTACAAGATGAACTAGGGGATTCTGACTTAGAATCTGACACATCTCATAGGTCTGAATTAGTTACCGAAGGTGAGGATAGTAAGGCTACGGAGTTAGCAAAGGAAAAGAAAGGAAAGAAAGGCAAGAAAAGGAAGGTTAGCCAGAACCATGGTCCTTGATTTCATTGTTTTTTTGTATGGCTTCACTACAACTGGCTTCTTGTAATGTTTGCAGTTTGAAAGCATTTCAAAAACAGATTTCCATACTGACATACCTAGATTCTTTGAAATTAGACATAATATTCTTACAAGAAACCAGGGTTTCCTCTCTCTTTGAAGTTGAACAACTTGAAAGACGTTGGATTTGGGGGCCATCTTTTTGGACTTTTGGGCCAGACGCTGCAGATGGAATTGGAATATTATTTAAAAATTCTAACTTTAAAATTTCTAAATTGATAGATGTTAGGCCAGGATGAGCCTTGATTTCGGATTGCTGTTTACGGGGTTATTATTTTCATTTTATTACTTTGTATGCTCCCCAAACAAAGTTGGGCCGCATTGAATTGTTTGAGGAGATTAAACCTTTTCTCTACACCAAAAAACATGTTGTGTGGGGAGGTGATTTTAATTTCTCTCTAGATGCAAAAGTTTGTGGGGTTCCAGAAAAAAAAATATATTGTGATACAAATGCTCTCAAAAGCATTGTTAGAGATGCTGGACTTCAGGATGTGTATAGAAGCATTCATTTGCAGGCTGGAGCAACTTATTATAGACACACCTTTTCCACACGAATTGACATGTTTTTTATTTCTCACTATATTACACCTACGTTTTGTACTGTCACACCCACTGAATTTTCAGATTACCATATTTTGGTTTGTGACCTTAATTTGACTAATATGCCACCTAAATTGTTTTCCACTGTTCAGCGTTGGAGATTGAATGCCTCCTTTCTAGAGAGTCCAGTTTTTTTTCTTAAATTGGAATATTTTTTTGCAGCTAAATTTTCCGCCATGGATTTGTTTGATTCAATCTATGATTGGTGGTTGCATACGAAACGGGAAATTAAAAACTTATTTCTTAGTTGGGGTAAATTTAAAGCCAACTCAGATTATATGCAATATTTAATACATAGAAACCAATTGTATAAATTGATGTCTTTTCCTCCTAAAGATCATGCTCTTTATACTTCTCAAATCCTAGAAATTAAAAAACAGATGAAGTCATTTCAGTATGACAGGGCCAAGTCTTTAGACATGGAATTTAGATTTGGAAATAAACATAATCCTATGTCTGATCCTTATCAGGCTTGTAAATCACGTTTGGAACACACACTTATGTCAGGACTTTATAATCCAACTGGGGAAATGATTAATACAGATATAGGCATACTATTAATTGTGCAACAACATGTTCAGGATTATTTTGCAATCCATACTACCTTCTCTACTGATACTTTCCCTATACAGACTTTAGGTCACTTACCACAGGTACAGGAAAGTATGCAAACACTTTTGACTCAACCTATTTCTACACAGGAAGTCATAGAAGTAATTAAGCAGTTAAATAATGGATCTTCCCCGGGTTTGGACGGGTTACCTAATGAATTTTATAAAATCTGTATGCAGTATATGGGGTATTTCTTGCCTTTGGTATTTAATTATATGTTGTCCTCAAATGTATCTTGTAAGGACTTTACCATTTCCCTTATGTCCTTTATTTATAAAAAGGGTGACAAAAACCTTTTGACCAACTGGAGACCGATCAGTCTTTTAAATAGTGATTATAAGATTTTGACCAAAATTTTGAATAAACGATTGATGAAGGTAGCGGACTCCCTTATACATCCTGCTCAGACATGCACTATCCCTAATAGGAAGATTCAGCATAATCTTTCTTTAGTGAGGGACCTTTTTGCAAGTAGTAAATTTGCTACCCAAACAGGATTGGTGGCGGCTTTGGATCAAGCTAAAGTTTTTGACGCTGTTTGTCATTCCTTTCTTTATTATATTTTACTACAATATGGTATTCCAAAACAATTTGTTCAGTGGGTAGTTATGCTCTATAGTCAGGCAGTTACTATTCCGATAGTTAATGGGATTATTGGTACAGAAATTGGTATAGGCAGGGGTGTTCAGCAAGGATGTCCCCTGAGCCCCCTTTTATATACCTTTGTATTGGATCCTGTTATTAGGAGAATTATTTGGGACCATGAAAGCATAGGTATTTTGCCCTCATCGCATTTAGACACAGTCAAAATCACTTCTTATGCAGATGATGTAACTCTTTTAGTTGCAGACACTTCATCCTTAAGGAAAGCATTGGATGTTTTATCTCTTTTGGACGCTTTTCAGGGGCTATACTTAAAATGGAGAAAAGTTTTGTTTTGTCATTAGATACTGTGTCCCCCAATTTAACTGATTGTTTAAGTATATCCTTTGCAGTATTACCACAAAAGATTTTAGGGATCTGGTTTGGGACTGATGATATGGCAGTCTATAATTAGGAAAAACAATTACTAGTTGGGGAATCCAAGGTTAATCAATGGAAGAATTGGAAATTTGGTAAAAAGAAGAGAATTTTGATTATTAAAAATTCTTATTGCCAGTATTTGTATATTTGAGCCATCTTTTTCCCCTACCATTTTCTGTGGAAACCAGGTTGTACAGTATTTTCTTTCAAATGCTTTGGAGTAACAGGCTTAACCCGGTTAAAAGAGATTTTACTTATCTTCCGTTCAAAAAAGGAGGTTTACAGATGGTGAATCCTGTTATTTTCTTCCACTCTGTATTTTTATTTTCTTCCTTTCATTTTATATGGCATGAAGCTTGTTTACCATGGCAGTACTGGGTACAATCTATTTGGCACAAGTATTTTTTTAAATGGTCCATGTTTCCTCCTAAAATATTGGTCTCTGATGAGCTACCGGGATATGGAATTTCATGCTTAAAAAAACTATATCAATGGAAGGTACCCTTACAGAAATTACGTTCCCTGACTAGAAAATCATTCTATGCATATGTTGTATATGAAGTTCAGAAGGTGACTCTTCTCTTCCCTACTTGTACCCCGACAAAAATGACTTTTGCATTGTATAAATTGACTGATTTTAGAATTCCTGTGAAAACATGGGATATAGTTCGGGTTTTGGCACATGGGAGGTTGGGTGTTAGGGGTAATCTGAAATATAAGCCTCAAAGTGATAGATACTGTTTGAGGCCTATGTGTGTTAACATAGAAGAAAGTCAATCCCATTTTTTTCTTAGAATGTATGGAGAGTAAGGCATTCTGGGATGCAGCCGCCTTACATTGGCATATGCCACACTTAGCTTCACTATCATATGGTACTTTAGTTTTGGGTGATTATACAGGAATCTGGGGTAAATATAATAGAAGTACCTTGAATGTTTTTTTTGCATTATTACAGTATTTTCTCTGGCAGGCCTGATGTCAGTTTGTATTGGAACAACAGCAGGTGTTACATTCTGTTTTCATCACACATGTTGAGACTGACTTGTCTGCACTTCGAACACTGGATATTAACAAATATTCTAGAGATAAAGTTGTTGATTTATGGAAATGTTTTCCTGTTTTTTGATGTTAAAGAATTTCAATATGTATTTGAGTTTTCTGTGATATTACTGTATTTATTTTTCATGTTTGCTGATTGTTTTTGAGCTTTTTTGATTTGTCATTTGTGATGTTTTGTTTTTCTTGTTCAATAAACTTCCCCTACTCTTTTCGAGGAGTGCCATGGGATCTTTAACATCCACCTGAACTACCACCAATCCACATAGATGGGACCTCGGTTTAACATCTCATCCAAAAGATGGCACCTCAGAAGTGCAACACCCCTCTCATGCTGCACTATAGCATCAGTACTGGGATATTAACCTAAGTGCCAGATGTGGGAACTGAGCCACTGACACTGCATCTGGTGATCTGCTTACATTGGTCGATGCCTTTGTGACCTCACACCTTGACTATTGCAACTCCCTTTATCTAGGGCTACCAGGGGTTGCTATCCGCCGCTTGCAGCTAGTGCAGAAAGCTGTGGCCCAGTTATTGACGGGTACTCCTCGTACCTGTCATATTTCTCCGGTGCTGCGCAAGCTGCACTGGCTGCCAGTACAGTGGTGGATCACCTTTAAAGTTGGACTTCTGACTTATAAAGCCCTACACGGACTTGGCCCAGACTACCTGAAAGAGCTTCTGGTACCTTACTGCTCTAGGCGATCGCTTCACTTGGTGGACGAGGGGTTGCTAGAGATTCCAAGGGTTTCTTTAAAATCTTTGGGGGCCCGTGCATTTATGTATGCGGCCCCAGCCCTTTGGAATTATCTACCCCGTCCACTTCGGGAGTGTGCGTCTGTGAAGGAATTTAAACAAGCCTTGAAGACCCATCTGTGGTATCAAGTATATCTGACTTGATATTATTTTATTGGATTTTATGAATCAGTATTTATTTTATTTGTGTTTTATTATAGTGTTCTTATTTGGAATCGTTTCTTAAAGCACCTTGGTTTTAGAAAGGTGCAGTACAAATAAATATTATTATTATTATTATGATGTCTTACTGCCTCACACACCCCTCTCCCTTCTATCTTTACCTAACTGCCAGCTCCTCCTACTCCCATCTCTATCTCCCTGCCTGTACCCACTTGAACCTGCCTCTTATAACACCTGCCCCTACACTAGCAAGCGCTATGACAAAAGAATTGTATCATTGGTTACATTTCTGGCTGAATTGCTGTCTAATGTCTGCCGACCTTGTACAGTCACATACTTGCTCAGTTTATGTTAAGCCTGTTTCACCTAGTGACAGTTGTGTCAAAAGCCAGACAAAAGAATTGTATCATGGTTTAAATTTCTGTCCGACTTCAAACCACTTTATCTAAATGTTATTAAATGCTTGCTGACCTTGCACTGTCACGTACTTGCATAGCACGTGATAAGCCTACTTTACTTTATCTAGTGTCTGTGTATCCGTTGTATAGTTGATTGTATGTTTTCTTACTATGTACTATGATGTGGAACCTCTGTAAATGAATCTCTGACTCAAAGGTTTCCTTAGACTGAAATAAATAAATAAAAATTCTCTGTTTTGAGTCTCTCCCCTTCTCTGCCTACAGTACTGAGACATTTTCAAATAAACCCATCCACTTTCCTTAATGAAAAGGCACAAGCAGTCAGAACTTTGTCACTCTGGTTCTGCAGGCAGTTTCTTTCTTGGCTGTTTTTGCTGCTGACAGGACTTTTACTTGAGGGTCTGACTCTGTGCTGCAGCTACTAGCTGGGCAGAGTGGCTAACTGGTGCCGCACTCTCTCATTACTGACCAGACTGTGCTCTAGTATTTTATGAAAAAAGCATAGCATAGTACAGCTCTTTTAAGGTTAGCTATACTTCTGGGTTGGGGCGGGGGGGGCTTCTGTGCTGCAGCTTGCAAGCAATGGCAATGTAGTTCTGGTTTGGTGGGCATGGTTGGCTGGGTGATTCCTGATTCAGGCAGCTAGACAGTCAACAGGAGCCAAGCTGCAGTGCCACTCCCTGCCCGCAGCACTGGGTGCCCGATTATGGGGTAGGGTGGTAAACTAAAATGAAAGCAAGTAGCCACTTGCTGCTCAACCCTGTTGCCACCAGACTTCCCCAATTCTGGCACCAAGTGCCTAAATCTACAGTTAGACAGTAAATAAAAAACAAGTAAGCAAACAATGACAGCCAAACCCCAGTGCTGCCCCTCATCAGTCAGACTGGTTTTGCCCATCACTTCCCTAAATCTGGAATTCTCTCCCCCTGAAATATGACACTCCTCCTCCAACTACTCCCTTACCTCTGCCCTACACAATTACCTCTCCCTCAGCTATTCCTGCTTTAACCATCCTTAATACCTATCCCCAGTTTCTGTCTTCTTACCCTGACCCCCCCCAGCAGGGTTCTCAACATCCTGAAGGGGGAATCAGGAAATGGCTACCATTCTCCTCTCCCCCTCTCTTCTCCACCTGCCCTTCTGGGTCACCTGTGTGCACAACCTACCCCATCCTTTTTACTCCAACAGCACTTGCATGCTACCTCGAGCCCGCTCCTGGTACACCCATGCACTATAATGGTTCTGTTGCATTATGACTGTTTTGTATGTTTATATGATCTTTTGTATGATTTTGGACATGTATTGTAATTTACCCAATAGTTCACTACTGTTTATTGTACAATACCTTGTGTTCCAACTGTTGCATAATCTTAAAATGTTGTTTTGTTTTTACTACCCACATACTATTGTAACTGATCATTCTTCACAACCCTATGTAACCCCCCCTCCCCTCCAGGTCACACAGTGAGAGGAGCAACTTGTTCAGTTTGCCCTCTTGGTGAAACATTTCAATAAATAAATAAATATATAGGTGTAAAAATATTTACAAAAACTAATTTTGAATATTTTTAACCCAGATTCCTCTCCTGCAGCCCTATCGGCTCTGGCCAGAGTTTGTTTATGCAAGGGGCATTAGAAGAAGTAAGCATTTAGTAATGAAAGTCTATCCAGTAAGATTCAATAGCTGCTGTGTAGTGCCTGCACGTCTTTGATCTATATTCTTCTAATGTGTGATTTAATTATATTCCTTCAATATTTGATTTATCTTTAATTCTTTTCTAGTACAAGAGTGTTAAAATGCTATTAAAGAAACTTTAAACATGATACAGTATCATACAAAAATGCTAGTTATAACAAAAGTACAGTATATGCAAATTAAACTCTCTATGGAAATTGAAACTTGAATATGTACTCTCAAATCATCTTTAGGTATTAGGGGTTCTATGTCAAAGTTGATGTCCAAGACATTCTATATGGGAGGCAGTATAGCGCAGTGGTTTAAGGCTCTGAGCTGCCAATCTGGTGACATCCAGCAGACCAGACCTGGGTTTGAATCCCACAGCTTCTACTTGCAGACTGTGTGACCTTGAGCAAGTCACTTAACTTTCTTGTGCTCCCAGGTCGGACCTGTAAAAAAGCTTTCAGCTTAGTGTGCTAGACCTGGTTAAACAACAAACAAAAATATGTTTCTTTTTTTTTTTTCATTACTGTTTTTGGCCACCGGCACCCCTAGCCCCGTGAATGGGTTCGCCCTGGGCTCCATGACCCATCCCCTCACCTGGAATGCCCCCCTCCCGAGTGGGGCTGCCAAGGCAGAACTGAAGGTGGCTGGAGGGTCAGGCTACTGGAGCTCTGGCTCATATATGGGGGCCCGCAGATTTTTTGTAGGATTGCCCCTGGAACTGGGTACATGCAATGATGCTAACACCGAAGCAAGCATCTGTCCCAGCTCCACCCGTGCTGTGGTGTGATGCCATACCTCCCAGCCTCCGCCAGGGTGTGAGTGATGCCGGACCCAATTCCCCTACCCTCTCAGGAGAAGGAGAGCAGTCCTCCAGATGTTCGATCCTTCCCCTCCCCTGCCGACCCCGGTGCCTGTGCCCTTTCCTGAACACAGGTCACCGGCGTGGTGTGAGGTGTGGCATTCAAAACCTCAACCCTCAGTGCCACTGGGCCAGTGACATTCCATATGTTTCTGACACACAGCTTTAACTTGCTTAAAAATGTTGTACTGCAAATGAGAGTACCTCCGGTAATATAAAAGTTTGTCAAGTATAATCCTAGTTGTTTTAAAAGATGATGTTTATAAAAGTAATATAATTATTGCACAAATAATATTTGCAAGCAAGTCTTTTTTTTTCTTAGAATCCAGAATTAGCAAATAGAAAAGATCTACAAAAGTGATCTTTCAGTAGTAGTGTAGAGCGGGGCAGCAAATAGGTGCACATAAAACTACAATCCAAGCTGGGCAGCTAATAACAAGCATTTACTTTGGCAAATGAAATGAGAGACCACATCAGAGACACGCCCAGTGCTTCAAATCCAAACAAGTTCTTCAGTAGAAACACAGCACGTGAGCACTAAGTACCTGTCATTTAGACAGCAGCCGGTGAGGTGGTGTAATGGTCTGTTCCAGTCATCATCCAACATTCTGCTTACCACATCCAGAAGCTTTCTAGGGTGAGTTGAGTACTGGACAGTGGGTGTAGGTTGGTGGGTGCTGAGCAGCTGGACTGGGCCAGGGAAGGAGGATGCTGCTTATTTTACAACAGGAGTTAAGGTAGAAGAGGTATCACTGGATTAACAGGGTGATTTTGTTTCACAACAGGGGTCAGGGTGAAAGGGGGGTACCACTGGATGACCAGGGCGCTTTCTTTTAATATTGGGGATCAGGGTGTGAAGGGGATACCACTGGACTACCAGGGTACTTTCATTTCGTAAGGGGGATTGGGACAGTTGAGGGGGTACCAGTAGACTGCTAGGGACTTATAAATTTAGTGTATAGGGACTGGGTGAAGGTGGAGCAATGAACTGAAGCTCTGCACAGTGCTTCCATGCATACATATACATTGAGGAGTAGAGCAGAGCTACCGATGGCTACATAATGACATGCAAATAACCCCTTTTTATTTATCTATTTGTAATTTTTGACCAGAAAAGGGACACTAAGCTCTGATAGCTTGTTTCCAGGTGCATTCTGGGAGTGGGTTACATGGACCAGTTTTTACTAATGGGGGAATGTTGGCTATGACACTGTGGAAACTCCCCAGCTGTGCATCATTAAGTGCCATGGGATCTTTAACTTCCATGTAGATAGTGACTGGTGGTGGGCAGAAGGGACTTTGGTTTAATGTCTCATCTGAAGGATGGCATCTCAACAATGCAGCTTCCCTTGTACTGCTTATATTGTCAGTTATAGATGGTACCCCATGTACCTTGTGTGGGGCTAAAACCTACAACCTTCTGATCTACTAGTTCCAGAGATGAGTTTACTACCTACTGAGCCACTGACACTTTACATACCATATGTGGTCATTAGCATGCAGACCTCTGAATATGGCATTGAGGGACAAATACACTATTCTATTTGGGATGAGATATCAGCTTTTGATCCTGGAAGTCTCTTGCCATCAGGAGACTGGGGTGCACTGTGCTTATGCACTTTGCTTCGTGCTACCACAATCCAATATTTTTACTTGTTGCCTTATAAATATGCCTCCTAGATGACGGCATGATATTTCACAAGGTTCAAATAAATGTGTCTGAATATGGAGTTTTCGACTTCTAGTACTTGTTTACTGTAAGATTGGGTGTTCAGCTTGCGTGATTGAAATTTAAATGTTTGGAGGAGGAGCTGGAGAGCCAGTTTCCAGGATGAAAATTTCAGGCATCGACTCCCACTTTGGGCTCAACAAAATACTCACAAAACTTGTAAATAAAAGTCAGTGTTTTTCTTGACAGATTTGACTTTCTAGGAGTACAAGGAACAGAAGCATACCTTTTTTTAATATGGGGTGTCCAAAAAATCAGCAGGGACAACAAAAGCAATCCCAACCCAAAGGTGAAACGATAATGCCATGAGTGCAGCAGGACCTAGCAGCAGCAGGGGATCAGAGCCCCCTTGGCATGCGATGGTGGAAACCGTGAGGGCAATGGATGCTAAAATGGAGAGATCATTAACTAAATTGGAAATCAATGATGTGGCTATTAAAACACTTACTGGTACCATGGCAGAGCAGGAAAAGAGAATGGTCTCCACACCTGCAGCAGTGGCCACCATGACCTGAGAAAATACTGAGCTGCGGGGCTGTCTTGAAGCACTTCAGAATGAAATGAAGGCTGGAAATATATGTTTGATCGGTGCCCCCAAAGGAGTAAAGGGTACAGACTTGTTTTCCTTTGTTAGAGATTGGCTCAAAGATCATATTTTACTTCCCAAGGATTCCAATGGGACCTGTTAAAATGTGTCTATAGAGTCAACCCGAGAGTTCAGCTGCAAGACACCTCACAATCACGTATTGTCCTGATACGAACCTCTGGAGTAGAGGTTCATGACGTGGTGCTCAGGGCAGCTAGAGCGCCGTACCCACCAATGAACAATGCCTCTAACATGAAACCTTTCCTGGACTTGCCATATCAAATGTGGGCCCGCCACAAGAAATTTGACTCTATCAGGCAACTTCTCTGATCATTGGGGATCAGTTACTCCTTCCTACTCCCAGCTAGACTTCAAATAAGGTATGGAGGGAAAAGTTGGCAGCTTTCGGACCCCAGTGATGTAGGCAGATGGATGGAGAAGACAGAGGCAGAATTCACTGCAAATGCCAGGCCGACCTAACGAGAGAGAGAGAGAGACTCTGACGAGGAGAACTGACATTGAAGTTTGACAGCAACTTACAAAAATGAACACTGCAGTGACTGTTCACTTTGAAATTGACATATGTGTGATATCCCTTTCTCTTGTATAGCTTTTTGGAATGAGATCTTTCATTCCAGTTTGGTTAGAGAGTTTTTCAGGGTTTGGAAGGGGTTGGTGAGTAGACCACCCTTTCCCCATGGCTTTTGTTATTTACCAAAGTGAATGGGAGGGATATATCTTAAAAGAGAAAAAAAAGTGCTGTAGTGGGATTTATCAGAATGGATTATTAAGGTAGAAAGCTTGTTAGTAGTTTATTCTTGTTGAGTAATGTTATACAATTGTTTATTACCTAAAGTAATAAGTGGATAATGTGAGGGGTATGCTGGGCTCTTCGGGGAGGAAGGTGATTAGTAATAATCTCACTTCATTCAAAGGTTTTTATAATTGGTTAAGAGCAAACATATGTTTGCATTTTACTTCTGGTTTTTGATGTTCTCCCTTTATGGACATTACCATGCCTTTGAAGTGACTAGTAAATGTTGGAATACTGCTTTAAGGACTTTAATTGAAGGATGCCCCTACTCCTATTGTACAAGAATATGAAGCCAGCATAGTATGTGACCCACAAATCTTTAATAGATAGCCTATTGTTGTATTAGCTATCAATTACCTTCTCTGGTGCTTTGTATGAGGATGTCTATTGTTTTGTCAATATGATGAAAATAATAAATATAAAGTTAAAAAAAAAATATTTAAATGTGTTTTTTAGAAGCAGATTATAGTGTGCTTAATAAAAATAAACACTAACAAAAATGAAACCCAGGCACTGAGGTGACTAGTACACATTGTCCTGCTCTTCAGGTGTATCAATTACCCCTGTATTTAACTTTGCATTCTTCTTTCACTCTTTACTCTGAAGCGATTGCACTTCCCTTGGGAATCACATTTGAGCTAGGAAAACGAGAAATACTTAATAAAAAGTAAACAGGGCTCTGGAGATGTCTTTTAGCTAACTAAAGGGACACAGTAAACCTCATTAGCCTCAAAGTGTCCTTGCTTCAAAAATGTGTTACAATTGCTCATAATCTGTAGAGACTGTTGGTATAGCTGGGAGTTTGATTCAGATTCCTTTTTTCTATTTAAAAGAAGTGAAAAACCAACTGCCCACCATACTGGTGTTAACCTCACGAAAACATGTTTGCTTACGTTCCTTGATCAGCTCTCACTGTATCTTTGCCGGACTTGGAAATACCCTATCACAGTCTAGCCACCCATTCTGCAGTAGGAGAGGATATTGTGCATCAGGAGTGGCTGCGCTGTTTGGGGGTGTTTCTATTGTTCAGCAAGCATGCGGTATAAGAGCAGAACAAGGATTTGAAACAAAACAAGGTTAGGTACTACTGTATCATTTGCAAGCATTTTAGTTGTACTAAGAAAGAAGGCAGATAAAACAACCAGCAACATCAATGAGTTTTAGAGAAGGTAAGCAATTAGAAAATGTGGGTTTTTAACTAGAAAGAATATGATGCAAAAAAGGTTGACAGTGTCCCTTTAATGGCATCCCACTGTAGCTTATTAAGGTTCAAGAACCATTCAGTTTTGTTTCTCGGTTCCTTAACCTTGAAAGGTCACAAGGAAACACCCTTGATTAGCCAGTAGACATCTCCTCCTGCGCTCCATTTACTTGTAACATAAAGCAATTTAAACATATTTTATTAAAGCAGTAGTGCAACAAAAAATGTTTTAAAAAAAACTAGTTTCAGCTACAGTTAAGAAAAATATTAACATACCTATCAAATGTACTTGCCTAGGTACCTCCTCTGCTGCACATCATGAGTCTTTATTTTATTTTTTTGTGCCCTAACCCTTGCAAGGTCAACAATGCTATTTCTATGCAAAATGTGGTGGCCATCTTTTTTTCTTGAGAAAAAAAACTCAATTAAAACATTTATTAAATATTAAAATTCTGGTAGAATTAGAAAATGGTACCACCAAATAAAACTGGAAGATACCTGTAATCTTTTATAGTGAAAAAACAACAACATTGGGGTCACTTTTTTGCCCAGTTTTGTTGCACTGCTGCACAAATGATTTCCATGGTGATGCCGCACCTGGAGTACAGAGTCAAGTTCTGGAGACCACACCTGTGAAGGACATAGACAGGATAAAGAGAGTTCAGAGAAAGGCAACTGGGATGGTGCAGGGTATGCTAGGGAAGACATACAAGCAGAGGTGTAAGGAATTGGATCTGTACACGTTGGAGACTAGATGGGAGAGAGGGGACATGACTGAAACTTTTAAGTATGTGAAGGGGATTAACAATGTGAAGGAGGGTTGTTTCCTTAAAAGGAAGGAGGGGGCTATAACTAGAGAACATAGCCTAAGACTGCAGGGAGGAAACTACAGAGGCAATGTGAGGGGGCAATTCTTCACGGAGAGGGTGGTGGGGGCCTGGAACAGACTACCAGAGGAGGTGGGGGGCTGAAATGGTGGAAGGATTAAAGAGGGCATGGGACAGACATATGGGGCTGAGTAGTGGGGGAAGAGGGGGCCAGTGGGGAGGAGGGATGAGTATGTGGGACAGAGGCAGACTAGATGGGCTGATGGGGTCCTTTTCTGCCGTCAAGATTCTATGATTCTATTATTCCTTTTGAGCCTATCCATACCTCTGATGCTTTGTGTTAATTTTGTCACAGTTAATGCTACCTTTTATGTAAATTGACCATGTATCAGTTACGTGGTCTGTGTAGTTGCATAGCAAGCGGGCCGTTATATTGGTTGTTACTTTTTCTTATAGAGTTGTACAGCAGGGCAGTAGCACGCATGTCCAGTACATACCTAGGAATCTGTAACAGGGGCATCTTCACCTCACTCTAAACTGCTTACCATGCTACTCACATTCTATTTCTTCATTGCTGTAGCTGTCAGTGCAACTTTCTGGGGGATGGGGGGAAGGTTGTTTTACCAACCATGAAAGTGTACTGACAGCTGAGACCAAGCCATATATTTTCGGAAGGGGAAGGCAGTTCGAGTAACTGTCAGGCAGGAGAGTCACTGCATCTGGTGATGTGACAGCATTGATAAAGGCCTTCTGTGACAGGAAGCCATCACTGCCAGTGGCAATATTAAGAAAACCTTCTGGGAGCAGAAGACACCACTGCGTAATGAAACATCAATAGAGCCTCTCAGGGCAAAGCACTGCCACTGCAAGCTGTAATGTGCAGTGTGTGTGTGTGTGTGTGTGTGTGTGTGTGTGTGTGTGTGTGTGTTCATGTGTTTATGAATGTACTGTCATTCAAACCCCTCAGTACTGTTGGTACTTTGATAAAAACTTTTTCTTATAACTCATATTTAATTCCAAAAGAAAGCACAATCGCTTTTAAGTAATCCATGAAAAAAAGAATGCAGAGTTAGACTACTGATATCTCCTGCAGAGCAGGATCGTGTTCACTGATCACTATAGTGCCGAGGCTAAATTTTGTGTCAATATTTTAGCCATTTTTATATTTGTATTAGCTTTTACTGACCAGGTTGGTACATTAGACAGCAAGTGCACCTATTTTACTAAGGCATACTACAGCAAGTAGGAGCAGAGAAGGCTGTAAGCCCATAAGTGCTCCAAAATACCTGTTGTCCATAGTAAGATAGGTTATTACTCCCTAACATATAGAAGTCCAGTTTTCTTTTGAATTTGGATTTGTCCTTACTAATGATAACCTCCATGGGTAGCTTATTCCAGGGGTTTACAACTCGTTGTGTGAAAAATGCTTTTCTTGTGTTAGATTGAAACTTCCCTGGCCTTAGTTGTAGGGGATGGCTTCTAGTACACAGAGCATCATTTTGTTTACCATAGAGGTGTTTATGCTCCTTCAGCAGGCTGCTGTTGCTGTCTGCCACCCTACTGGCCTCTGGGGGTTGTTCAGTGTCTTTTTATGCTGTGCATGCCTTGGCTGACCTCCAGGAGCTGGCCTGGAGGCATCATCCTTCGGCAGCCCCCAACTTTTTTCCTGTTTTTGCTCCTGATTACCCAGGGCCCAGACAGAGAGGTGCCTGCATGTGGAGGTGTGCATGCACCCTCTTGCTCCAGTGACAGCTCCATCCTCCCACCCCATTGACCTAGCGCCTGTGGCATCCCTCTGCTGTACTGCCTCCTGGCCTCCACCACGAAGCAGTCAAGTGCTGCGGGAGCTCAGGCTCCCTCTCTGGAGAAGAGATCTGCCCAATGGCAGATCATCCTGCTCCGCACCCCCCCATGCCAGCCTCCGATGGCCCATGCTCGCTCCCAAACATGGGTCATCGCTGTGGTGAGAGGTAAGTTGTCCAGCGCCTCAACCCTCAGCGCCACTGGGCCAGCTTGAGAGTGTAATTTTTTCATTTAAAACCCGATTAATTCATCAAGTAGTCATCCTTCATTATGTCATGGCATAACAATAAGTCACTCCTCAACCTTCTGCTCTCAAAGGACATTAGATTTAAATGTTTTAAATGTGTATTGTAAGCCAGGTGCTTGATATTATACACTATTTTAGTGGCCTGTCTTTGTACTCTCTTGATCTGCCCAATATCTCCCTTATTGAGAGGACACCTTACTGGGCTCCCATAGTCCAAAATGGGCCTAACCTAGGACCTGTAAAGTGGAATAATTACTTCTTCACTTCGATTCCTGATGTATTTCTTCATGCTCCATAGTATCCTGTTTGCCTTTGTAACTTCAACGGTACAGTGTGAGGTAGAAGTGAAGGTGCTGTGGATTTTTATTCCTAAGTCCAGTTCCTCAGCAGATTCCCTAAGCATATTATTTCCTAAGGTATGTAAGTTTTTTTTTTATGCTGATGCCTTAGATGCATGACACAGTATCATAATTAAATATTATACCCCATTTATTGGCCCAATTTTGTTATTGAATCCAGATCGGTCTGTAGTGAAGAACTGACTTCAGGTGTACCTACTACTCCTGCAAGTTTAGAATCGTCTGCATACCTGCTAGTTCAATTTATGACATATTTGTATGTATCAGAGATAAACACCTTAAAGGGAACTGATCCAAGCACAGACACCCCTGTGACACCCCACTAGTCACTGCCTTGTATGTTGACTAGAAACCATTTATGCTAATCCTTTGTTGTCTCTCCCACAACCATGCTTGAATCCACCTCACTATCCTATGATCAAAATCTAAGTTGACCAATTTCTCAAGAATTGCTCCATGTGGGACTGTAGCAAATGTTTTGGATAAATCAAGATAGACACATTTCACTGGCAAGCCATTATCAAGTGCAGCAGAAATCTTTTTATAAAAACACAGCAAGTTCGTAATGCAGGACCTATTATCTGTAAACCCATGTTGTTCTTTATCTACTAAATTGTTCCATTCCAAATGCTCTATGATCCTATCTTCTATTATAGCTTCCAAAATCTTTCTGGTACAGAAGTCAGACTTATTGGTCTAAAATTTGTATGATCTGTTTTACTCTTCTTTTTGTGTGCAAGGATCATATTTGCTGTTTTCCAGTCATTTGGAACTTCATTTGTTTTTAATGACAATAAAGATAAATATTTTAGGGGTTTAGATATATATGGCCCCAATAGTTTTAATAATCTAGGTGAAATATTGTCTGGACCAGCAGAATAACTGCTTTTTAATTTCAAGATTCTTCTATTAATTTCCTCTTCAGTCTGCCATTTCAACAGGTTCATCCATGACTAGTCATTTAGCACTATATTTTTAATGAATTTATGTACAGTAAGTATAGAATTATTTCATATTATTTGTTTTGTTTGTTGCCATTTTTTATTCAGAATGTCTTTTTGAGTTTTTTGGTTTTGTTTTTACATGTTTTAATAATGCCTTATAATCGCACAAAGTCTGACCTGATTTATTTTTCATATAAAGATGATAAAGTTTACATTTTTTCTTCAGAAGCATGTTTATTTCTTTAGTCAGCCATTTAGGCTTTAAACCCCTATTATTGTATTTTTTAATTTCCTAATGTGTTTATCACAGATCTGAAAGATGTATTATGTCATTATAGTCCACATATCATTGACAGATGTATCCCTTAAAACTGTATCCCAACTAATTTTACTCAACTCCGTCCTGATGGCTTCGTGGTTTGCTTTGCTAAAAACATAAATTTCCCTGCATCATTTAATGCTAGTAAAGGAGTTATAGAAGGAAAAGGATACACAATTGTAGTCATTTGATCCAAGGGGCACTTCTACCTTGCATTTATTGATTTCAATATTTTGTGTACTTCATATGATGTCAAGGGTATTGTCACCACATGTAGGGGGTTTTATGTGTTGGGCCATACTAAGCATCTTAGTGACCTTGAGGAATTCTTTTCTGGGTTTATTTTGTGCAGTCCCAGACTTACAACAGATATCTTGGTAGTTTAAATCCCCAAGGAAAATAACATCCCCTAACTCACTTGCCAGTTAAAGTTCTAAGCTAATCACCTCCAAAATTTCTTTGCTTGAATTGGGGGATCTATAACACAAAGCAATTATTGTGCTTTTACAGGTCCCACTTACAATTTTTATCCATAAGGTTTCAGTTTCAGCCTTCCTGCTCTTATGAACATACGAAATTTGCCAGCAGATAAAGGCCTAGAGGTCTATCAAGTCTGCTCGAATGTGCAGCTAGCACCCCTTATTCTGCAGCTGCCCCTTCCTTCCATCCTTCCCCTTCATTAACCCTCCCCCTTGTCCTGGCCCATCCTCGTTTGAAGCAGTCCACTGTTCTACTGCATACCACTTGCAGGTAATGCATTCCACCCAGCCACCACCCTCTCTGTAAAAAGTGTCTCCTCATCTCCTCCTGAACCTTCCTCCTCCAGTCCCTATCATGGCCCCTGGTGTCCCTCCTCCTCCTTACTTTGAACAGCCCTCTGTACCTGTCTTGTTTATTCCTTTCATGTACTTAAAGGTTTCAATCATGTCCCCCCTGTCCCTCCTCTCCTCCAGTGAGTACATGTTCAACTCCCTCAGCCTACTCTCATATGATAAGTCCACCAGCCCCTTGATCATCTTTGTCACCCTGTGCTGCACCCCCTCCAGTAACTTAATGTCCCTCTTCAGATATCAGCTTTGCCAGATCATCCTGCAACCCCTGTCATCCCTCTAGGTCATCCACCACCGCTCCTACCTTGGTATCATCAGCAAACAGACTGATCTTGCTTTTGATCAAGATCTTCACCATATTGGAGATGTCGGATGCCCCCATATTTTCTGAGATGTAAATAGCACCACCACCATCCCTTCTGTCAACTCTGTCATGTCTATATAACTTACATCTACTAATTTCCTTGCCCAATTCTCATTTTTTGACCACCAAGTTTCAGTAATGCAAGCGATGTCAGTGCCTCTGTTTTTGCTAAGAAGGGCTTCTAGCCTTTCCCTTTTCATTGGCTCCTAGCATTGCTCAGAAAGCATTTCACCTTGCACGGTTTATTGTTTATTCTTGGTGTGTCTGTTCCATTTATTACTTCTTAATGGATTATCAGCTTAAATGGTCCCACCTCCTTCCTATTTAGTTTAAAGATTCTCTTGGAAGCACTCTATTTAGTAATACTGCAAACGTCTTAGTACCCAGGTTATTCAAATGAAGCCCATCTCTTACACATAGGTGTCCTTGTTGATAGAAGGCCTTTCAGGAATCTACAAATGTTATGCCTTCCTTCATGCAGCTATTCTGTAATTTGATTTTAATATGTTGTATAATTTTAGTCTATTCAGGATGACATTTTAAGACTGGCAGGATACCAGAGATAATAACCTTTCTTTCCTTACTTTTTATGTATCTGCCTATTTCCAGTATTACCTCCACAATGTCTTTTTCATGCTCCCTACCAATATTTGTTATATCAGCATGAATTGCTGTTGTCTGATTTACACAATTTGTGTCCTTCAATTTCTGAAGTATGAGTACAATGTCACGTATCTTAGCTCCTGGCAGGCATTTACTTCTCTGTTTAGTTTGTCCTTTCTACATATTATTGTGTCACATCTACATAGTAATGAATCTCCTAGAACTAAAACTTTGTTTGTTGCGGAAGCCTCATCTGTTTTCCTATGTGTAACAGAACCCTTTTCTCGAGTCTCAGTACCTGTTACTGTGTTTAGTGATGGACACCTATTAGTAAGGACTAGTTCCTCACTTTCTTTGGCTCTCCTGCTGTTCTTATTTGGATTTTTAGGTATGGTCGACCAATCCTCTATCCCACCATTTTCAGTTTCATTGGGATTAACTGATTGTCACACCCCACTTCCACCATACGCTCACCACCCTCATTCCATCTTTTCCATTTATCCTTAAGAGTGGCATTTGTCCGTTGCAGTGGTGCATTTTCCCCACCTCGCTACTTTACTTTGAGTGCTGGCAACTCTTGTAACAGTTGCCCAAATTCAGTACATGTGGAACATATAAATTTCTCTTGCTGCTCATCTCAACTATTTACAGAGTACATAAAACAGGTACAACCCAGTACTTTTATTAAGTATGCTAGTTTTTTTTTAAACATTTTAAATTTCCATTCATGCTAGCTGAATACCCAAACCTCTCAATAAATACACACTAGGGCCCATGTATTTAGATGAGATGTGTGGCAGATCCCTCAATGCACTGCACATCTCTGGACTTGTGCCAGCTGTCAGGGGCATGGCCATATTCAAAGGCCACTGATGTGCCACATACCCCTGACTATGCCACCACACACAATATTGTGATGTGCCTATGCCAATGAGGGTCCCCTCATGCATATGCCAAGCATCACAATATTGCCCCCCCCAAGTGTAACTATGACCGGCTGCAACAGTGCATAGTTACGATTTTTGAACCCTACTTTAACTATGTGTGGGGTTGGGTGGTACCCTGAGCACAGTCTAGGACTGGGTACACAGACTCCCCCAGCCTCAATCACTGCTATAAATAAAAAAACTACACAATCCCTGTTTCCATGGTGTAGGGATCCCCTGCTTCCCAGCCCCAATCACTGTTATAAATAAAAAACATCCCAGTCCCCATTTCCACAGTGTAGGGACCCCCTTCCCCAGCCCCGAACACTGTTATAAATAAAAAAAACAACACAATCCCCATTTCCATAGTGTAGGGACCCCCTTCCCAGCCCCAATCACTGTTATAAATAAAAAAACACATGGGCCCCATTTCCATAGTGTAGGGATCCCCCTTCCCAGTCTTGATTGATATAAAAATAAAATAGAAAGCTCCTGTTCCCATTTCCCTGGTAGTCTAGTGGTTCCCCCTCCCCAAGCCCCGATCTGTTCACAAATGACTACCAGGGAAATAGGACTAGGAGCATTTCTATTTTATTTTACATCAATTGGGGCTGGGGGTGTTCCTACACTATGGAAATAGGGATTTTTTTTTTATTTACAACAGGAATGCATGCTGACCAAGTCCATTAGGAAGTCAAATTAGGAGTGAATTGAATTGTATGTTATGAGGAAGAGAATGGGAGTGATTCCCTTGGCTAAAGGTACCTTAGGAAGAAGTCCATGAGAGAGAAAGGCATGCCACTGGAGGGGGGGGGTAGATGGAGGGGAAAGGAAAAAATGCTCATGTGTGGAGTGGGGAGAATGGCCCTTAAATGGTCCGAATGGGGGCGTGGCCAGTTGCACCACCCCCTTGAACTACAGACTTTAGCCTTCCAATTCAGTGTGCCTGTGCAGCTGTTTTTGTGCTTGTGTGCCATAGATAATCTTTGGCTGTTTGCCTCCCTATCTATGGGATATTCCATCCTGTAGGGGTATGAAGGCAAGGACCCCTAGAGGAGGGTTCCACCCCTAGAGGTGCTGCAGGAGTGATTCCCTTGGCTAAAGGTACCTTAGGAAGAAGCCCAAAAAGAGTGTCAAGCAAAGCATATAAAGTGGTGAACACTTATCGGGGTCAAAGACCTGTATGTAGGTTGGTTGGTAACATGGGTTCAGTTGGTAGCATTGTTTGAGTAGAGTGTAGAGTAGGCAGGAAATGACAGGTGAATAGTGACCCACTTGGAGGTCTGACTGTAAGACCTGAAGGCCTGGCTTCCTAAGGAGAGAGAGAACAGCCAAAAGGGGAGAAGGGACTATTATGGGGCAGCCACCCAACCCCATCCAACAGTGGAACCTAACTAAGTGACCTAGGGGCTACAACTACTGTACATCTATCTAGTATTATGACCATTGGCACAGAGGAGAGGAAAAAAACCCTTTGAGGAGGAAACCTCAGGGGATCTGCGGCCTAGGTCATCTTCCCACCAGGCTTTGGGACAGTTTTGTTTAGTGACAGCTCTGCTACTGCAATTTAGTAGACCACTCCAGGGGAACTGCAATTTCAGGGAACACTCATGCTCTAGCCCTCTAATGGGAATGCCGTGGAGGGTTGCGAGTGAACTCTGCAACATTGGGCATCTCGATGCCAACCTCCAAGGCGGGAGGAGGAGAGTAGCAGCCACCAAGGTACTCCACTGGCCTACCGATCTAAGAACAAACCAGGTGAACCAGAGGCAGCTGTAGGGAGAATAGCTTTAAATGGTGCCTCCGAACCCACTCAGGCAGCTAAAGGGGCCCTTCCAATGAGAACCCCACCCCTTCACTGCTGAAGTCTTAAATGTTATATCGAGAGGTTCCATCGGTACGGTTGATGACTGAAGGTCCACCAGGAGTGAGGGCATTCCCAACTATGGGCCAGGTGAGAAGGAACCCACCCCAAGCTTTGCATGCTCAAGATGTGGACTTTGAGGTGCAGAGAGACCACTGGCAACAGGACTAACCCTGAATCCTGGAAGTAATGGATACAGTTGACATGTCTCTGAAAGCTGGAGAAGGAAGACATAATGTAGCATGAGTTAGTCATAATGCAGTATGGGACCTGCATGTGGGTCATGAAGGGTGATAGTAGACATGGAGAGACCTGTACGTAGGTCAGACTGAACACTGTGGACCTTCTCACGGGTCTAGTTAAGGCAAATAGCATTTGTCAACCACAGGAATGCATGCCGACCAAGTCCATTAGGAAGTCAAATTAGGAGTAAATTGAATTGTATGTTATGAGAGAGAGAACAGTGAGGCCGGGTGAAGCCCGGGGCTGATGGCTTGAGAGGAGGAGGCTGTGAAGCTGGGTATGTAGGAGGAGGCTACAAAGCCAGGATGGTAGGAGATGTGATTTGAAGTGAGTAAACCTGATATGCTCTCAGTAATGGAAGGGGAGGGCATTACTGGTAGTACAAGAGACAGGAAGGCTGGGAAGACTGCACTGGGGTATGGTAAGGGCTGGTGATTCAATAAGGGTCAGTGAAAACCAGGTGCATTGATACCAGCAAAGGGACAGTAGAAGGCTGGGCGAAGTTAGCTGCCCTCAGTGCTGGGTAGAGCCAGCTACCCTTGAGTTGTCTGGAATTGCTGGTATGTAATACCATAAAGGCTATGCGGGGCAGCAGTAGGAGGCTGGACACAGCAGGAGAAGGGTGTGAATCAGGGACCGATTAAACATATGAGACATTTTAAAGTTGCTCCCATTGCCCGGAGTCACAATATCTGCTGCAACAGTACAGTCCTCTGCCATGGGCAAAACAGAGAAGCCACAAAAGGCACCATTACACCAAGCAGCTAAGTAAACCAGTAGGATAACATACTCAAAGTAATGCCAAAAAGGAAATTAATTAAGCAGGTACCAGCAGCTGGTTGTAGCAGGGGCCAGAAACATGAGGTAAAATGCCTGGATATAATCCAACAGGTAAGTAAACAGTAGTAGGAATTACAATGATGAAGTACCAGCATCTGAAGTAGGGCTGACAGCCAAGCATACCATGGTAGAGAGAGTGCCGAGGAAGGGAGCTCAGGGGCAAGCAGGGAGAGGAACGTGGAAGAACAATAGAAATATCCACTGTCCATGAGGAGCAGCATTGTGTGGACTGAGGGGAGGAAAGGCACAGGAGGCCAATGCACCATGGGACTGATGTGCAACACACTGCCTGGCTGCCAGCAAACCATCCTCCCCAGCGTTCCACTGCACCCACTCGGCACACTGAGCGTATCCGCTTTCTGACCTCGCCAGCCACAAGACAGAGCTGACTGACACGGCTGGGCAGAAATGGAGAAAGCACACACTCCCAAAAGGAGTAAATAAAAATGGTGAGGAGCGCGAAAGCAGGAGAGAACAAGCCAGGGGGAGATGATGGAAGGAGCACGCAGGCTGGAGGCAACCAAAAGGGAGGGCTGTATCAGCAGCTGAGAGCCAAACAAAGGAGTGGGAGAGAACAGGCCAGTGGCCACAGGAAGGGGAGGGGTGTGGGACAAGCGGCAAGGGAGGGAGGGACAGCAGCAGGAGAGTGAGCCGGTGGCCGGAGGCGGCCATGGAAACATGGTTGAAGCCCAAGCTCAGAAGAAACAGGGAGGGGAGCGAGGAAGGGCAGTGCCTCCGACCACAAGGAAAAAACACTTTTGTGTGGAGTGGGGAGAGCGGCCCTTCAATGGGCCGAAAGGAGGCATGGCCAGTTGCACTGCCCCCTTGAACTACCGGCTTTAGCCTTCCAAATATATGTGACATGAAACCCAAAAACCATGAATTCTTACAATGAAAGAAGAAGAAAATTTAAACAAGGTACTGAAATCACAAATTTTTATTTACCAAAACACAAAATGAATACAATGAGAATCTATAGATACACAAAGTTGTATGTCTAGCTACTCTGAAGCACTACTTTGGAATACAATTTAAAAATAAATACAAAAAGTATTCTGTACATGGTTGAAAATTCCCAAACTGTAACATATGTTTCACATCATCTTAATCATCTTCATCTGAGTCATCTTCATAAGCAATTGTTCTATTTACATTTTCACACAATTTGCCTGCCATGCAAAAGAAAACTTCAGTGCAGACTAGATTATTTGCTTTGCACTGGCACAGATCAATCCTTGTGCATGCAGATTTCTGACATCTGCCTGATGTAAGTTCCAGCAATCCACTTGGAGCAGGTTCTTTTGACATGAGAACAGGGCTGAGTTGACCATCTAAGAGGTGCCAGCCATGTCTGCAAAGAGATGTGATTTTGAGCTAACTTCAGCTTTGAAAGATATGAACAGCTGCTGAAGCTCATTCAGATCTCTGCACAACTCCTTGAAGTTCTCACACAGCATTTCACCCCTGTCAGTGCTGTTTGTGCACATCTTGATTTTGCTGTTGAGATGTTCCACTTCTGTGACATTCAGGCTGTTCTGATACTCTCTCTTGTCTTGAACCCATTCCGAGAATGATTGCCATTGCAGCACAACATTGCTTCCATTATTAATTTGTGGGCTCTCACCCCTCGATTATATGGCTTTCCTTTAAGCAGAGCAGAAGCTATGCTACTGCCATATGTATTGGATTCTATGAGGAGATCTTGTAAGCCCGAGTCCTCAAACCACTTCCCTATAAGTGCTAAGTAGTTTAGAGTGATGTGAAAGCCTCCCATTCTGATCACAGTGTCCTTGAACTCTTCTGCATACAGCCACTGTATCTTCTTTGCTTTCACAAATGGCTAAGTCAAATGTAATTACTGAATCCTTCTGTCCCAGTGCATTAATCATCGTCTGAACTTGCTTCATGATGACTGTGTACTGAATTCAGTTGGAGATCCCACAGTTATAGGACAGTAGCCAATTTAGGTGGGTTAAACTAAGACACAAGTGCATTGAAAGCACTCCAGCTGGGTACAGTCTGCCTCTTTGGGTTTGACATGGTGTTGAGATCTACCTCAAATAACTTTTTTTGGGGGGGGGCACATTTGAATGATAGCCCATGTAATGTCTATGTTTAAGGAATCATCTTGGAGGGACCTGTCATACTGATACCACTCTCTCACAACACTGTCAATAAAGGATGTTACAGCTGGTCTCTTCCCAAACACTCCACACTCCATAATATGCTGAACATGATCTGTTGTTTTCAAAGCCCTTCTTCTGATGGAGTGTTCTGCATGCACAACTCTCTTTGGTTTTGGATCAAATTGTTGCTTTTGATACATCACCAAGGTGGTGGAGTGGGTTGTCTGTTTACTGCCCAAAGTTTCTTTAATGATATCATTGTCATCTGCTGTCATTTGAGTGAACTTCTTTGGAACAATGTTTGTTGGGATAACAACGCCATGGTTTTCTGACTGAGCTAGCACTTCCTTTTTAAGGCTTGTATCTACCACCTTTATATCGTCATAAGAGGCATTATGTCCCATGCGGTTCAGAATGGTGATAGCCTGTTTGGAACCTGTGAAGTGTCTCATTGTCATAGCTAAGCTGATGTGCTTCAGCATCTTTTGTCTTCCATGTGATGCACAATGTATAATGTCCTGTTTTATCATGATTGTGTGCCTTTCATCTGCTTCATTCTTACATTCTGAGCTGAGATCACCAAACTGTTCTACATCGAGATCCTTTTTTGTAATAATCCATCACAGAAACCAGTAAAGGCTTGTGGAATAATTTCTTTTGACTTTCTGAGTGTGAGATGTTCAATATCAACTGGTCTGATGTTGATTCCCTTGCAGTTCTCCAAATCTGCCTTCAGTATCTGTGCTGCATGAAAGAGCACCTGAATAGGACTGTCTCCATCCTTCTTAACTCCTCTGCCCTCTGCAGATTCTAATGTCACCTGGGACTGTGTTTTCTGGAGCATGCAGTGGAAGGTGCATTAATTACATCTTGTAAATATACTGTATGTCACTAGAGTAAACGAGTTCTGATTTGGAAGGATATGGCTGCTGGTGAAATACCAGTGAATCCCAAAAGTGAAGCTGCATCCTGCTCTTCAGTTGCTGGGAGTGGTAATTGTCTGCTGCAATATTGTTCTTTTCCAGATAAGACTTGAACTGACCTAACAGAAATGTCATGGTATAAGCCCTTCCTGCATTAATACCTGGTTGTATCTCATGGAATGCCTGTGAGTACAAGTCCTCATCAACAGGCTCTTTGTATGACTTAAAGCTCACCTTTTGCTTTGCTACATACAGAGCTCTGCATATTTCATGATATTTTGCCTCTGCAGCAATTAGGTCAACATTCTGAAATTTGGTGAGCATTTCAGCATCTCCCTTTTCCTCTGCAGCTTGCTGTATAGTCTTGCATGCAAAAAATGTAGCAACTGAGAATAGTTTCTTGATTTTCTTGTGGGTTTTCTTTTGACAGAATGTGCATATTGACCAGTCCATCCCATATGATCGCGACCATGCTGATCTAGCAGTGGTAGGCTGTTCTTCCCCTTTTGTTTTATTTGATCTCAAGAAGAACAGCAGTAAGAGTTAAGGATTTCTTCTTCATGAATTTAGGATTATGTGCACTGGTATATTTGGCATAATAGTTTCTGTGCCATACAATACTGAGTTCAGTGAGCCTGTCAAAGTCAGACTTGAGTCTTTCATGGACTTCGTCTTCTTTACGTTGTATGGCCTCTATGAATTTCAAGATACCAGTTTCTGTCGAATTGTTAACAGTTTCTTTGCTGTCTGTCTGGCATATAACACATTTGCTCCAATCAGTCCTCTTGATGTGCTTTGAAGGCAGAAGATGAAGAGCCACTTCATCGTCACAGCTATTATCACTGTCCTCTCTAGTTAGTCTGAAAACAGAAAAAATGTTTACTAAAACCTTGTGTGTGTTAGGAAAATGTGTAATTGCAATTATAACAAATAACACTATATTTCATCCTCCTGTGTTTTGAAGACAGTGTAGATTGCCTTATTAAAATGTGCACACTTACATAGACAGCACTCATTAAAGGTTCAGACCCACAATGTGCAAGCATTCTACAACAGCCACTTGACCTTGACCTTTGCATTTTGACAGTTGACCACTTATGTTTTGGTCCCAAATATACAGCTCATCTAGGAAATGTCAAGATGAACATGCATATCAAATGTCGTTATCCTATTATTACCAGTTCTTGACTTATCATAATAACCCTATGATATGTATCTGGCCTTGACCTTGATCTCTGACTTTTTGACCTCAGATGTGTTGTACAGCCAGAGCATGTCAAGACGAATGTGTACAACAAATTTGGTGATCTTATTGCAATCTATTTTTGAGTTATCATGTGGACAATCCCATATACCCATGTACTGAGACTGCTATGCACCCCGTTCAATTCATGCTGGTGTAGCTAATTAGTGATACCACAAATCCATAGTACAACAGGTCTAGAAATGTTCCTTAGGTATTCCCCTAGCTGGACCAAGTGAGAGACCTTCCGAATACCGGGTGTGCTATGTGGTCATTTTTGACTTAACGTTAGCTCCTGGACTATATAGTACATTGCCAAAAATGTCTGCTTGAGGAAAGGGATGATGATGAAAATAGGGGAGGGGGGATTTAAAAATAAATGGAAAAGGGGGATTGGAATGATGTAGGGGGAAGGAAAATAGAAACAAAGGAGTGAGTAGTGAAAACTATAGTGATTACAGCCATTTTGGTTTTGGTGGCCTTATCGAAAAATGTCTTTAGTCTGACCACAATAGCCAGGTCACCAAACTACAATACCAATTAAAATACAGCAGAGCAACTTTATTATTGCAGGGCATTCAGTGTTAGCATATAGCAAAATTATAAAAATGGTCTGAAGTCAATTTCATTGTTTAGTCCATTTAGATACAGTGAATTCAATTTATAGATCCACTCAGTCTCCTTCATTATACTGTAAGTGACCTCAACCTGTCACCTCCTCTTTCTTTCGCAGGTACGTGGTCCATTGCTTTGAATGAAAATGCATTGGTGATGCACCCATAGCAATCCTTGATATGATCTCTCAAGGCATTCTCTCTCTGACCATATTGTATTGCATGAATGTGTTCTTAAATTATTTCCTTGGTTAGCCAAATAGTTCTCCCCACATGCTTACTGCAGGTGCACCAGCCTGTATGGACCACATATGTGGTTCAATATTTCATATAGTGTTGTGTTTTAAACTCTTCTCCTGTTGCCAGGTTAACAAACTTTGGACCAGTATTTTCACATTTACACAAGTTACAATTGTAGCAAGCATAAAAGTCCATCCTGGATGTCATATTTCTACAATTTGCATTGATGTAATGATTGCTTGTTAGGTGATCTCTTAAATGCATACCTCTGTGATAATGGATTCTTGGTGCAGCTCTCACTACCTGACTCAATTCCAGGCCACTGGCAAGTATTTACCATCTCTGTTTGAAAATTTTCGAAATCTCATTTGAATCCTTGCTATAATCTATTACAAAAATTATTTTGATTTGTGAATTCACTTGTTTTGCCTTTGGGATTCACAAATGTACCCCTTGCACTGACTGGCCTTTTTTCTTAGCTTTCTCAACAACCCTAGCCAAATATCCCCTTTGAAGGAACATGGTGGACAGCATCTGGGCCTAATTTGAAACATTGTTTCTAAACGGTAATATATTTTGATTCTTTAAAATTGCCCATAAGGGATGCTGTTGACCAGGTACCTAAGGTGTGCACTATCCACATGCAGGAAGCTGCTCCCAGCAACTTAATTTCTGTAGGGTTCACAAAGTACAGTGTTTTTTGATCCCACTTTGAAAGCCACATCAAGAAATGTTATCTATTTTTTTGTCGAAGTTATGCATGCATTTCATGTCAGTGTATTTTGATTTAGCCATATAATGAATTGTCCAAATGTTTCTCACCCCCAAGCCAGACACATATGATGTCTTCAACAAATCAATACCAATTGGTGTATGTGCCTGATGTGGAGGTTGGAGTGCAGCTGTATGTGCTTCACAGCCTCCTGCTGGCAGCAAACACACAGGAGCAAAGGGGGGGGATAGTGTGTCCAATGCAGGTTAGTGTCTTTGCTCCATGGTGCAGTATTCAGTGGCCTGTATGCTAATGAATACAGATGGCATTTAAGATGCTAAGGAGCTATTTACATGCCATTATGGGGCCATTAGCAGCTCTTTGCAGTGACTGCACTTATGTATGCATGGAGGCATTGTGTAGAGCTTCGGACGTTGCACCTACCCTCACCCAATCCACTTACACTAACGTATAAATCCCTTACAGTCTAGTGGTAACTCCCCACCCATCTCTATACCTGTTGGAAAATGAAATAATCTTGGTAGTCCAGTGGTACTCCCTCTCACCCCAATCCCCACAGTGAAAAGAAATTACCCTGATAGCCTAGTGGTATCCCCCTCCTGCCTTGATCCTCATTGTGAGAATAATTTTACCCTGGTAGTCAAATGGTACCTCCTCATACCCCAATCCCCACTGTGAAAAAAGTACCCTGGTAGTCCAGTAGTATCCCCTCCCGCCCCACTCCCTGTTGTAAAACAATGTCTCCCCTTCCTGACATGACCCACATGCTCAGCACTCACCATCCACTGTCTTTCACTCAGCTCTCAGCTCACCATAACAAGCCCATAGTTGCTGTGGGCATAGCAGTGAAGAGCAACCATTTTTTGAAAACCTATACAGAAGCCCCAGCCGGAAGTAATTTGGACTGATTGTCTGCAGCCCTACACCAATCCTATCACTGGTGTCAGCAGAACCAAATCACTCCGAGTGAGTACAATACTAATCTTTAGTAAATGCAAAAAAAGTATGCATGATTACAAGAGGCACTGCATGCTAATTGGAACAAAAACAAGTATATTCGGCCCGGGTTATGATTAGTAAATGTGATATTGCAATTGCATTTATGTTGAATGACCCTATCATCTGCAGTGGGCCAGTAAAGTTTATATGGATCTGATTGGGGTATCATTTTTTTTTTTTGCTCCTAGAAACAATGTTAAAAAAATTTAAATGTTGCAGAGCATAATTTCATTTATTTTTTATTTTAGAAGATATTTACTCAGGATAGCCCAACTAAGATGTATCTAATTTTCAGTGAGGACCTGCTTCTACCCATTTCCACAACTTGGTGGACCAGCGCAATGGAAAGTTAAGTGACTTGCTCAAGGTCACTCAGTGTGTATTTGGCTCTAGTGCAGTTTTAAACCTGTGATCTCCTGATTCCCAAGCTAATGCGCTAATCAAGATGTAACCCATCAGTTCCTGATGGCTTATCTTATGTGCTCATGGACTCCAGCATTTGTCTCCCCTGCCATGTATGCCACTCCTCACCATCTGGTCCCCAGAGGAATGGACTGCTGCTGCTGGGGCACTGGCAGAGGCACCCAGTCAGCAGTCATGAGTCCAAAGTGGGAGTCAAGCCCTGAATCCTTCCATCTTTGTGGCTGGAGTCACCCGAGTGTGGGGTCTGGACTGGGACAAACAGATCACCACTTGGAACAACATGAGTTCTTCCTGACCCCAGGACAGGCAGTGGGGTCTGGGATGAGAGAAGACTGACAGTGCTGGAGTATAATCTGTGCCATGCATATGTAGCAGCAAGTAAAAAGAAACTGGCATTCCATTTACACAAACTGGGCTGTGTGTCTGCAACTACAAAGGGTCCAGATTCAAGCACAGGCAGCACAGCCAGGATCGAAGATGAGAAGCACTGTAAGGGTCACAATAAGGAGTTTTCTAGCCACTGGACAAGCAGCAGGCTGAGAACAGAGTGGTGCAGTCAGGCAAGTGGACGCATGTGTACCACCAGTGGAAAGACAGAGAGCGGCTTTCTTCTTCAGCAACCCCCGACTCCACATCATGTAGTGTAACCACTACCAGAAGCACTTTTTTGGCCCCAGGGCATGCTATGTGGCCAGGCTATAATAAAAACAGCCTGGGCTTGTGAAGGGCACTGTGTCATGATGCCTAAAAGAAAAATGACTCTGACAACAACAACCATTAAGAAACTACAGCTATGGCAAAAACAGCTACTTGATAAAATGCTGAGCAGTCAAAGCCTTGCAAAGCAGGCCAAGAAACCATGCCAAAGAAAACAAATGTAACCAGGACCGAAGCAATTTCTTTACTATAGTTATGCAGGGCTCCACCCCCACACACCCCATAATATATATATATATATATATATATATATATATATATATATATATAACAACTCTAGTCTGCACTATAGTTGACACATGACAATAAAATCAGTGCACTATAAATGCAAACACTAGTTTTGACATGTTATAATTCCTTAGCTACACTTCATACAGCATACTGACTGGTAACCAAGATGAAGCAGGTTGAAGCTGAAGAAAACTGGGAGCAGCTATGTAAACAAAGAGGGCTATGGTCATCCATCTCCTCAGCCTCTGGGAAGGGGTTGGAGGCAAACTGAAAGATGAGACTGTGAATTTGGGCCAACTAAACCTAGAAATGTCTGGAAAAACTACATGGAAGCCCAGCCTGACTGGGTCAAGATTCCTAAGCATGCTTTGCCTGGGAAATTGTCTGACCAATGACACAACTATGTCAGGAACCTATAAAAGGAACTGAAACCAAGTCTGTGGACTCAGTTTTTGTCTGTGAATGCGTCAACCAGACAGCAACGGGCTGCTAGGAGCTGCCAGCCTGGCAGGCCACATAGCATCTGATTAGAAGAAGAGATTCTACTTGGAACTGAGGAGAAAGGCACTGGAGTTGAGCTGAATTACCTGGAGTACCCAAGAGACTTTCTCCACTGAGAAGCAAGCTCCACAGTGTGTTTGAATTGACATAGTCTACTGCCTATCAAAAAGGGTACCAAAGAGCCCCTGTGGAAGCAGCAGAAAGGTGATGAGAAAGACAGCGGGAGAGTGAGAGAGAACGAGAGAGAGAGAGAGAGGGAGAGAGAAAGGGAGAGAGAGAGAGAGAAAGAAAGGAGGAGAGGAGCAGGACTGGTGAGTCCAGATGATCCCAAGGAAAATGGTTGCATCAGTTGGGAGTCATGTCCAAAGTTTTACCAGCCCTGCCATTGGGTGGAACAGAGGTATCCTAGACCCTACAGCACCATGAGTAACCACCAGGGTTTTGACCCTGCAACTGGGGTTTTATTCTGTGCCACAGGACAGAAGGGAAAGTCCTGCACAGGGCTGTACTAAATTGATGGTTCCAGGCAGATCTGAGAATATCATTGGGCCACCTTTTGTGGATTACAAATAGGGGCCACTTTTTTTCCAAGTTGTTTTGTTATTGTATTCCGAAACATGTTTGATAAGTGCGCCAACAAATCGCCTACCCTGCTAGTAAGAGCTTTGTTCCCAGTGAGGTACCCACTGCAATGTCAGGGAGCTCTCGCCAGTGCCTTTGGGGGGGATTAAAGCTGGGTGGAACTGCTCTGAGGATTGTGGGACTGCCACGGGTTGAGCAGCTGTTTGGAGTATAAAGAATAAGTTACTAACAGCTACCCTACTGCCCCTATTTTCCCTACTGTCTCTTTGTCTTTACCTTCCTCTCTCCTTTTAAATGACTTATTATTCATTTGTGTTGTATTTCCTAGTTGGGTGTTATTATTGTGTTACAGTGTCATTTGCTTTGGGGAGGGACTGTGAGGTTCAAGGTAACATATATTTCTCTGGAGAAGGGCAATAGCCCTGCAAGTCAGAAGTCAGGTACCCACACTGCTACCCCAGGTGGATGTGCCATGTCACTCATCAACTTGCGTACCCCATGTAGCACAACCTCAGTAACCTGGGCTGGCTTCCTTGAACAGTTGGCAGAGGAGGATACTGAGGGCCCTGGGTGCACACTACAACTTACTTACCCAGATTAGCCCAGCTGAGACATGGAGTCCTGCTGCTACACATTTCTGCAGTGGGTGGACTGGAGTGCTGGGAGGTTAAGTGACTTGCTCAAGGTCATACAATGATTATTTGAGTCTAGTGCAGTTTGAACCAGTGATCACCCAATCCCTGGTTCCCAAGCTAATGTTCTAATCACCAGAACACACTGCCTCCTCCTCATCATTTTGGAAAAAGATGTTCTACCGTTATGTGAAAAAATAAATTAATTTTAAGAAATATAGCAAAAGGCAATAGATGAACAATTACAATGACCATATGGGGGGTGGGGGCATGGCTTGGATGGCAACCGAGATGGCTGCCTAATCTCAGAGTTCCAGGAGAATCAGCATTGCATCTACACCATTTGAAAATGTAGCTTGGCTTAGAAACAGGGTCCGAGCCGTTATACATGTGGGGGTGGTGAACAGGCCACCAACACGGGGAGTAAATGGGCAGGGTTTTGGGGGAGGCCACAGGCAAAACGGCAAGCAAATCTGCCGGATGTGGATGGGAACATCCTAGTTACAGCTAGGAGCAGGGTCCTCCTAGACTCCTTATAAGGGCATTTCTCAGGTAGCTGGATACAGATCCCACTGGGGCAGGGCAGTGCTGGGTCTGGTACTTACGAACAGGGACAGCATAGCAGATGTCACAGTGGGTAGCCCCTTGGGTACAAGTGATCATGGTACAGTGTGGTTTGGCATATGGACTGGGCCAGAGGAAAACACACTAGGGCGAGGTTCCTGGATTTCAGGAGAGCAGATTTTGAAGAAATGGAAGACTGCCTTAGGAAATACCTTGAAGGGGGGGATGGCTGGGGTGAGGGGTGGAGGCACAATGGAAAATAAATAATAAAGGAGGGAATAACTAAGATAACACAAACTGTTTAAAGGTAATAAGCAAGGGTAATAGGAAAAAGAGGTCACTGTAGTTCTCAAAGGGAATGGCTATGGTGGTAAAGAAGAAAAAAACAGCTTTCAGAAGATATAAGGAGATCCAAATGGAGGCAGACAGGGAGGTATATCTAGAGAAACAAAGGGAGACAGGAAGTAGGGTAAGGACAGCAAAGGCTCAGACTAAGGAAGGGATCCACCGGGAAGTCAAGAATGGGGATAAGACTTCTTCAGCTACATGAGCAAAAATAGGAAGGCAAGGGGTGGTACAATAAGAACAGGAGACCAGAAGGGGAGGACTGCGCAGAGAAAGACCAAGAAAAAGCTACAATTTTAAATAAATACTTCTGCTTGGTATTCACAGTAGTAGTAGTAAAATATTTTATTCATATAAGTTTATATGAATTAGGATTATCTTGATTGAGCTACAGCTCATTTACAATGAGGTCTTAGGAGTTCCAAGACAATCAGACAATACAAAGACATAAAACTATAAATAAATAGGTATACACATTCAATATACAATTTATACAAACTGCACAAAGATGAATGTAAACACTCATTCAAAATTACAGGCTGATTATGTCCTGAAAATGTTCTGCAAGAAATTTTAAAGAAGACAGCATTGTCTGGTACTAATGACAAACTTCCTAAACCAGGTCTTAATCCCTGTCCAAAGCTTTTACCTTTTTGATCTTTTTATTTATTTATTTATTGAATTGTTTCACCGGGAAAGATATACTGAGCAACTTAATGCTCGTCTCAGGGAAAATCCTGGGGGGAAGGGAAAGGGAAATACAGAGTACGAGTTCAGATAAATACATACAGACGGTGTAATTATACGTACAGTTGTAAAACAGCAACGTGGCACATAGGCTGTTGTAGAGTTACTGTGCAGGCAGTTCTTAGAGCAGCATACAAAATAAAATCAGTACAGGTAATGAGCAGTAGGATACAAGGTTGATAATGCATAAATTACAGGCAGTACACTAGTGATGCAATATGTAGCAGTGTGAACACATAGGAACCCATAGAAACCAGTCTCTCCTATTTAAGAGCTAGTCTATATGGGGAAATAGATGTATAAGTATAAGTGCAAGTAGGGTGGGGGGTGAGAAAGAGGAGAGGGAGAAGGAGAGAAAAACAGACATGAGGACAGATATGGAAGGGGGGTCAGGAGAAGGTGCTAGAGGGTGTAAGGTAGTTGTGCAATGCAATGGTAAGGGAGTAAAGGGAGGAAGAGTGACAGATTTGTGGAGGAAGAGCATTCCACATTTTAAGCAGATCTTTATAATTACCGGTAGTTTGTTTCACTCAAGGGACCCCTATAAAAAATCGATTGCCGACCAACCTCTAAATTACAGTTTTGAATTTCAAAGTCTGGGGCATTTGCTGTTCTTAGTGAACTCAGTTTATCTCATTTTGTCATCTTTTCAGCCATGTAAGGGGGTAAATCACCCGACCAACACTTCTACATAAATGAAAGCAAATGCTCCTGTCTACATTCTGAGCATCTCAACCAATCCAAGTGATTGTATAGAAGACACTTGTGCATAAAACAAGGGGCATCCAACATAAATCTAGCAAGTCTGCCATGGCACACCTCCAGTCTCTCCAAGTCACTTTTTTTACCACTAGCGTAAATAAGGTCCCCATAGTTTAGCATGGGAATTATCATTGAATTAACAACTCTCCTTCTAACCTCACAGCTCATACAAGATCTAACTCTTTACAGAGTTCCAAGTCTTTTTTCCACATTATTAATTAGACTATTTAGATGAAATCCCCAATTTAGGAGCTCATCAAGCCAAAGGTCAAAATATGTATAGGACTGAACCATTTTATGGCCTGGGTCATGCCCGAAAACGGTCCCTGGGATCAGTGAACCTACCCAGTTATCAAAATCATAAATAAATTATACTTAGAGCAAAATAATATTATAAATGTATAATGTTTATATGAGTAGTGTAGTATTTTGTATGAAGCTTACACACTAGGCAAATGGATTGCAGTAATTTTCTTGTTTTTAAATTGCACTAATTTTTCACACTATTCTGCAATGGCACTTTAACTTGTCACTGTTTAAGAGTGTGTGTGATACAGGCTGGCCCTCTCTGATGAAGCACGCATGCGTAAAACTGGTTGGACCTTTTGTTGTGGGTGAGTGGTATCTTCCCTAGAACACCAGCTATGTGAGTAATGTTTGCACTATAATTAATAAAATACTTATGTTGCAAGCATTTTGTGGTGGACTGTGCCGTCACTGTTTTTGGTAGTTGAAGCTGGAGGAGATCCACCCAAGGCTACTTAAGGAATTTACTGTAGCAGGATGCTAGCCTCCCCTTTGGCAATGCTTTTTAGCACCTCATTGGAGATGGGGGGTTGGTTCCAGAGAAATGGAGGAGGGTCAATGTGGTCCCTCTGCCAAGAGTGGCAGCAGGGAGGAGGCTGGCAATTACAGACCAGTCAGTCTCACATCAGTGGTGGGGAAGTTAATGGAGTCCCTGCTGAAGGAGAGACTGATGGAGTATCTGGAGACATAGGGACTGCAGGACCACTGGCAGCACAGCTCCATGGGGGGAGGTAATTTCAAATACATCTTATAGATTTCTTTGACTAAGTAATTGGGGAGGTGGATCAGGGGAGGGCAATGATGTGGCCTATCTGGACTTCAGCAAGGCCTTTGTCACTGTACCACACATGAAGCTGATAATGAAACTTTTTTTGTTGTTATTTCTTTCATTCCCTTCTCGGCTGGGGGGGTGTTGCCTATGGTTCCCCCCTATCTGGCAGGCCCTGCACCCCTCCCAGTGCTTGTGCTTTGACCCCCCCTCCTCCCTCCTCACAGGCTGCTTCACAGCAGGTACTTACCCCACCACCGCAGAAAGCCCAGAGTCAGGATCCGGGAGGAACAGCCTGAGTGAGAGCGGTGTGGCACCATCGGGACCTGTCTTCATTAAGTGCGCTGGAGGATTTTTGTATACTGATTGCCCCCTCCATGGCACGGGCATGCAATGATGCCAATGATGCTGCCATGTGCACTTCTGAGCACTGCATATCTGACGTTGGCCTGTGCCAACCCCAGATCTCACTACAGCATGCACTGACCCCCAGCCCCCGCCAGGAGCCAGTGCAACCATGGTTGTCCCTCCCCACCCTTCCTGGAGGAGGACAGCAGTCCCTAGGATGCTAAATCCTCCTTCCTGCATCCGACCCTCTGACACCCAAGCTCGCTCCTGACCCTGGGTCGTCGGTGTGGCATGAGGTGTGGTGTCCAGTGCCTCAGCCTTCAGCGTCACTGGGCTGGCTGCTGATAATGAAACTTAACAGCTTGGGGGTGGGGTGGTGGTGGTGAGCTGGATATTATACTGGTTGAAAGATAGGAGACAGAGGGTGGGGGTAAATGGCAGTCACTCAGAGGACAGGAGAGTGACCAGTGGAGTACCACAGGGATTGGTACTGGGCCCTGTCCTCTTCAATGTCTTAAGATATATTGCTGAGGAACTGGAGGGCAAGGTGCATTTCTTTACAGATGACACAAATATCTGCAACAAGGTGGACACCCAGGATGGGGTGGAGAGAATGCAAAGGGATCTGGAGAAACTAGATGAGTGGTCTAGGGAGTGGCAGCTGGCTTTCTATGCCAAAAAGTGCAGTCATGCACCTGGGGTGGGGAAACCAAGGGGATGTGTAGAAGAGGGGGAGGATACTTACTGTTACCAAACAAGAGAGGGACCTTGGGTTGATCATGTCTGACGCTCTTAAGGTGGCAGGGCAGTGCAACAGGGTAATAGGCAAGGTGAGCCGGATGCTGGGGTGCATAGGGAGAGGGATCTCTAGCAGAAGAAGTGAAGTGGTGTTGCCTCTGTATCATTCCCTTGTGAGACCCCACCTGGAGTACTGTGTACAGTTCTGGAGGCCATCAGGCAGCACCTCTGCAAGGCCATCGACAGGGTAGAAGCTGTCTAGAGAAGGGCTACTAAAATGGTGGGGGGTTGCATGAGAAACCATATGAGGAGAGGCTGTGGGAGCTCAACATGTACTCCCTGGAGGAGAGGTGAGTGAAAGGGGGCATGGTTGACATCTGTAAGTACTTCACGGGCATTAACAAAGGTGCAGGTTGGGAGTCTCTTTCAAAGGAGGAGGAGCACCAGAACACAAGGGCATGTTATAAAGCTTGAGGGAGAGACATTTAAGAAGGATGTGAGGAAATACTTCTATGCAGAAAGGGTGGCAGATGTCTGGAACGACCTGCCAGAAGAGGTGGTAGGGGCAAAGACAGTGGGGAACTTCAACCATGTGTGGGATAGGCACATGGGTGCAATATACAGAGGTAAGGCAGGATGGATTGATGCCTGTGACCAAGCAGAGTCCAGGGTGTAGCATTAAACAGGAAAACTAGGGCTGAATAGATGGGTCTACCGGTTCTTTTCTGCCAACACATTCTACGTTTCTGTATTCTATAGCCATAGAAACCAACCTTCATCTACCACAACAGACAGCCATGATGTATTCTTAACTGAAATCATCGAAGAAACAAATACACATAGCATTTAAATCATCATCAGAGTTAGCCAAAGGTGGCTGGCCTGGAGAGCCAAAGTGCTGCGCAGCCATGAGGGTGGGAGGGAATGACCAGCACAAGCCATCTCCAACAGAAATGGTGACCTCCAGTATGAAAAAATTACCTTTACAGACATTAATATATGAGCTGCAGTTGGAACTTAGAACCGGTTTTGAAAATTTCAGTGCACAATTTGCTCACTTACAAATGACTGTGAATGGACTGGGGGAATGCAGTGGACTCACAGGGTAAACACCTGGGTGAGCTTGAATCAAGGCTTGGGGAACCAGAGGATTGCACCAGAGATTTAAGGGCAGAACTCACACAGGTGAAGCAAACCATTACAGAATTAACAGAGACCCTTGATGACCACAGGAATAGGGAGAGATGAAATAACATTCAGGGGGTGGGTCATCCGGAGGGTCTCAAGGGCTCCGACCCACTAGCATTCCTGGCTATTGACTGCCAAAGACTTTGGGACTGCCTGAATGTACAATACAAGTGATCCAGAGTGGCTGGCCCACCAGCGCAGTGGTAGTGTTACTGCTCGCGATGCCAGTGGCTCGGGTTCGGGAACATGCCCAGGGAGTCAGAGGGCCAGCCGAGGGAGGAGGCTTGAGCATCTGCAGACTGCTCTCCTTCTCCGGGGAGGGAGGGGGGATGAGGCTCGGCATTTGTTTGACCTCTGGAAGAGGCCGGAGGAACAACAAGCACCAGGCATCACAGAAGGGGGGCGTGATAGACGTCGGCGACCTCACATTGATGTCATGGCGCATGTCACACCCACAGAAAAGTGGAAACTGCTCCCTGCACTCTGGGAAGATGGAGTGCCAGCATAGATCCCCAGTCCTCTACTGTCCGGTGTCCAGATGAAAACAAGAAAAACTCAGGGTGTACGGGCCCCACCTCATCCCTGCCTGGGAGGGAACAACCATAGCTCCATGGGGGAACACCGGATTGCCCACCAGTCTCTGAGCAAAAAACCTGAACCATCTGAATGGCAGAGGCACTTTCTTTTTAAATTCCTCCACTACCAAGACTGCCAGTGGGTCCTGCAAAAGGCATACATAAAGGACCATATTCAAGTTGGCAACAAGCCAGTGAGCATTTTTTCAGATTATAGCTGGCAGTTGCAAGGGATAAGACAGGAGTTCAATGCGGTCAAAAAGAGATTCTATAACTTCAAATGGCAGTTTTTTGCTTCTTTAAATGGCTATCTCACTAATTTTCCAGTCTACTTTGTAGAACTCAGTACAGAAGGGGGGACCAAGGCCTCCCAGATTTTAGATTCTACTATATTGCTGCCCAACTATTCTGTCTTAAAGATGCTCTATAAGTAGACCGTAGTCACTCAGCTTGGGTGGCTTTCGAATCACTGGGCCTGAAGGACTCCTTGTTGAATTCTCTCTTGTCCCTGCCCCTAATGGGGAAGATCCCACATCTGTCAAAGAACCCTTTCACCAAAATATTACATATAATGTGGGCAGCACTCCATGAGAAAATAGCCCACCGACCAAGGGTATCGCAGGATGTGGTATCTGGGGGGGACTGTGGCAACACAAAGACCAACCAGGCCAGTGTCAACCAAGAGAGTACTCACCAACTGGAGGGGAAGGGGACTTGCAACTGCAGGTGACCTCTTTGGGGTGGGACTCCTTCTCCCCTTTCAGGCACTAGTGGCCAGATATTCTGACACCATGTGATGCCTTTTCCTATCTACAGGTCAGAGCTACAGGTCAGGGCTGGCATAGCCAGAGAGAGAGACTTGCTAACATGGGCCAAGCTGGTTACCTATGGAGGAAATCCTTCTTGATCCCAGACAGCAGACCAGGCCAATGTAACAGTTCCACCACTTGTTGTTGGGCAGTCTCCAGGACACCACATTGACTATCAAGGAACATTGGCAGAGGGATTTGGGGATAGGTTTGGATGGACACTGAATGGGAGCAAATTCTTAAAGCTACAGGAATCTCCTCAGTTAATAACACAATGCAACAAATTTGTTTCCACTTCCTACATAGGGTGTAGTTCACACCAGCACTGGCTCATAAGATAGACCCTGACAGATCAGAACTGTGTCCTAAGTGTCAGGCAGCTGGGTGGACTTTTTATCATATGGCTTGGATTTGCCCCTTTTGGGCAGAAATAACCCACTTGCTGGCCAAAACATTGGGTTACAAACCCGCAAAATAAAGTATGCTTACACCCACTATGGAGACTGGGAATTACAGTGGATAGGAAGCTTATAATACAGACCTGGGGACAGGTGTCCCCAACTCCCCACCCATGTTGGCACAGTGGGTTTTGATATTACTAGAGGCTATGTGCCTAGAGAAGACCCTATACACAGTACTGAACAGACTGGAGGTTTATAAATGAATGTGGGATCCATTGGAGCAGGCACTTGGAACCCTGTGATTCCCTGGTCACTAAAGATGGGGAGTTGATCTGGGCTACCAGTGTTTATTAGGTTAATGATTAATAATTGTACTGTACTTCGCTTGTTTTCTATTCACATATCCAAAATTTATGTAGCAGTTTTACAAACAATGGGTCCTATGCATGAATGTCCAGGAAGTATGTGCAATTCACTCATACAGAGCCTGTGCAGCCTCACACCCTGGGATAGGTATGCACAGCCTGGTATGCACCACTGCCGGCCACCTGTCTGTGTCCCCACCCCCACCTGTTGTGCAGCTGCACAGGTGTGGATCGCGGGTGCATGGGGGCAGATCACAAGATCTTGGTGAGCATCCAATCAGATGACCATCCTAGGCCCTGAAGTGGATCCCCTGATGCACACATGCAGGGGATGTGGGGTCCAATGGGTGACTGTCCGAATGGCTGCCTCCAGCCCTCCCTGGCAGCCTGGTAGGCTGAGGCAGCAGTGTGTAGGGGGTTTCTGTGTAAAATTTATTGCAGGGTCCCCTGTTGCATAAATTGTGCCCCCGACCTGGCACTCTGTACCTTAGTGAATGGCACAGAGTGTGGGCATATTCCATGGCATGCTCCCAGACCACCCATGGTGTGTAGTAACATGGGCAACCAGGGAATCTGGTGCACAAGGTGCTAGTGCACCTGTAGTGAATGCTGCTGGGGGTCCACTGGACCCCATTGCATGGCATTCAGTCATAGGCATTAGTGTATACACCCCTATATGCTGTATCTTTGGGGGCTAAAATGACTGAAGATGAGCAAATGATTTCTCATCTCTTGCCCTGACCTGCTTTGCTACAACCAGGTATGTATACACCTGTATCTTATGAATTTGTTGATGTCATAAGCTGTAATGTTTTACTACTCTGCTAATAAAAAGATTTTATCCCCCCCCAAAAAAAAAACATACATCATTGTTTAGAATATTACAGAATTAAAAGATATGTGTTTGCGTGTGTGTGTGTTGGGGGAGAGTGATAAAAACAGGGCTCCAAGATGCAGTAGGATTTAGGGATTCCTCTTTATTACAGTGAAGTAGAGCAGTCAACACAGAAATGGTTCCCTTTCCACATACTTGCATTGGATATAAAGGAAAACTGAGCAGTTCATGTTTTAGAGGACATAATGTAATTTACAGGGCAATCAAACTGGAGTTACAGGAAAAATGCCAAATAGGTCTGGGAACCCTGGAAAAGAGGACTAGGTGATCATGCACAGAGGATTGATATTATTTGTCTGTATACTGCTTTTGTAATTTTTTCTCTTGTCTAGTCCACAGTCACATCTTCTAGGGAACAGCAATACCAGTACAGCAATTCTTAATTAGTCAATTTGGTAATCTTTAGAAATGTTCTTATTAAGAAAATGGGCTTTTATGTACATTTTCTATACAGTTCTTCTTTGTTGTAACATAGCTATTCAAACACAAATATTTAATTAAATAAGTCTAAACTGACTCTATGCTATATTAAGGAACGGAGAGGAATTTGTTTTAAAGAGTCCCTTTCATACATACTGTATTCCAAAACACAGTACACTCCATGAAGAGTTGGCAGCAGCAATAGGCGGGCACAGAAAAATTAAAAAGGTCAGGAGATTGGGAACAGAGAAGTAGAGAGAGGTTACATGACTTTCTCAAGGCACACAGTAAATAAGTGGTAATTGTGAGGTTTAAACCTTTTTCTCCAGGCTCCCAGCTCTGCACTCTATCCACAAGGCTATACTGTGTCTGTTATGATTCAGTCATGTTAAGTCATAACCTGGGGTAAAGGCTTGACTGATCTCCATAAGAATAGTTTATATTTTACAGTCTACCTGAATTGCTTTTAATCAGTTTCCACAGAATAAAGATGTCCCATTTCCTTTGGCAACAAATATGAGCTGACTGTCAGTCTGATTACCATACTAAGCACTTACAGGTTTGGTCTAAGAGCTTAATAGACTAACCCATAAACAGTTTGATCTGCAAATGTAGCTTTTCCAAGGGAACATCTTTAGCTATTGACCTCCAATCTCCTGTGGGACTAATTCAACAAAGCCTCAGTGCCCAGTAGCATTTCTATTTGCTTGTAATTAATTGCCACTTTAGCTTCAATCCCGTTTGCTTCACTGGTATCACTGCATCATCACAGTCACTGTCATGTATTGGCCTTTGGTCAAACGATGGGCAAGATGTTTCAAACATCAATATGTGCAATTAGGTTGCTCCTGCAAACTTTGCTATTTTGTTTTAGAGATCAGCTGAAGTCCAGAATGTCAGCTGTCCAGAATTTTAGGGACATCTCCAGAATTACAAAACTGTTTAAAATGTTGCACTAGTAGATAAGCTGAATATGTCAGTGTTACACGAGTTCTCTGCACCCTAATTGGTACCCTCAGAGATACACCGTAGACAGCTAGCACTTAAGTATATGTTATACTAACACATAGGGCTAAGGGCATCTACAGTACAAGAGTAGATGTCAGGATATGAATGCATATTGTTGTAATACAATTTGCTTGCTAATACATATATTCTTCTATGTATTTTCTGTGTATTTCTTACTTGTAAGATGCCAAGGCACCTGTGTCCTCGGAATAATTATAATATGTAAGACGGCATTGCCACCTTTTGGTGATTTGTACTACTACACTGAGTTATGTAAGACTCTGTATAAGAACTCTTTTGTTCATAAACTGATAACTATACAGAATTGTATAATGTTATCTTGGACCGTGGAGCCACCTCTAATTCAGCCAATAGGGCTCATCTCTGTAACTAGAAATGTTTCTATCTTACAGTAACCATGGTAATTATCATAGGTATATAATGTAATACACTAGTCTTATACCTCAGAGACCTTAGGAGAGACCCCAAGAGACACAGAGAAACCTCGAGGTATAGGGAACGCTTAGCACTGGCTCCTGGTTCGTATCGGTAAGAACTTCTTATTGCAACTGTGATTTATCCTTTTGGTAGTAATAAACTTGTTTATTACTCTAATACAATGTGTCTGTGATTACTTGCATTCCCAATATCGTCAAGAACCTGAAAGTGAGGTTTAGACCTCCTAACAAACTGGCGACCGTGTGCAGGTGATATTTGGTTTGTAAGTTTTCACTTGTTGCTCAAACTTTTCCCTTTCCCAAGAGGACAGTAGGTGTACATTCCTGCATCACCTCTCCTGTTTTAAAACCAGTTTGTAGTCACTTGCAAAGTCTGGCTGTCTTCATTTCGGGTGTGGTCGATGCCGTCTTGACTCACTCCATCACAGCTTTGAACTGCAAGCTTACAACTTATACAGTAGCCCGGCTCTGTATGAAGTGCTCCTGCTGTGGATTGATACGCAGCACATTGCCTTTTTCACAGTTTAATTTTTCATTCCCTCCCACACAATGGCCACCATATCAAATATCTGAGCAGAATTGAGACTCGATGTCTCGAACTTCCTTGCCTCCCATGGAGGATGGGCTGACCGTGCGGGACGCAAGTCAATCTGAAAACCCTATACTGGGGATTTCAACCCAGTACATGGAGACGAGACAATCAGCCAATAAGCGACAAGCTAAAGGGTTGATGGTAGCAGCTGTCTATGCTGATCTGGAAGCCTCCGAAGCGAGGTTTCGAACCCTTGATCTGCAAATTTCATCTCTTAAGCAACAGATGGGTTTGCAGGAAACAGAATGTATCAGACTACAGCAGAACTTGGAGTCTGAACTCCAAACTCTGTGAAATGAAACGGATTCACTATTGCATCATTCTGCTCAAGCTGGAGAACAGGAACTTTGTATGTTGAAACAGGAATGTGAAAGTTTGAGACAGGATAAGGGACAGGCGTTGCAAGTGAATGATTTGCTAAGTGCTGCAAATGCTCAGTTGAGTGAAGAAATGGGTGAGCTTCAGGACGAGATAAACCAGGTACATAATGACTTAGAAGTGTCTATTAGGGACAATCGTGAATTGAGCGCCGTGTATAGAGTGTTGCAAAAGCAAGATGAGGTTGATATGGATGTTGCAAGTGTGAGTCATAATGAACGTAGAACCAAAATGGCGAAACTGCTCCATCAGCGGGAGGTTCTGGCTGGACATGTTAAGGCAATGGGAGGCGTAGCCCCTGCCCTACATACGTCATCTGAAGGGGAGTTGTCAGATGAGGCCATTTCACAATAAAACACCCATTCACACCCCTACTGTGGCCCAGAGACCCCATCCAGCCATCCACAACATGGCGGGTCCCCACTACACCCTCACCATGTCATATGTCATCGACGTCGTGACACCCATCATGGGAGATGCCAACATGGCGGCCCCCATGATGGGGGGGAGCAGGCCCAGGCCTGGTCCTGATGGCACCACCGATAGCCGTTATTAATTTGGAAGATAGGCATGAGATAGAAACCATGATTGAAACTGCGATAGGCAATGTACTCCTTCCTGAGAGAAGTAAATGGGCCATTAAAACCCAGATTAGACAGCTTCTGCAAGAGGCTGGCACTCAGGAAGGTATTGTCCACACTGCAGCCGAGGCTGCAGCTCGGGCCACCCTGGATGGCACTCGAGACAATCTACCTCTGCCTGATTGACCCAGTAATCCCCTACAAATGGCCTACTCTGTTCAGCAAATAGTTGACAGCACTGGTTGGATGAACCCGTCGGACAACCTCATCTGTCACTTGGAAAAGGTGCGTTCTAAATGTGAGATGCTTAACCTCGCTGCAGAATATCAGGTCCAAATACTACGCCAAACCATCGATCCTAGTTTGTGGACCAAACTCCCCGATGCCATCACCCAGGATGGGAACGCCACCTTTGATGAGGTTGCAGCTGAGCTCATTTCTGCTCACAGTCCAGATGTAGTAGGAGTGATGCTTGCACACCCTGTGAAACAGAATGCAAAGGAAAGTCCAGCGACTTACCACCAGAGACTTTGGATGGCCTACCGAGCAGGAAAGCACTTGGCACAAGAAGCTGCGGATGCAGATCTTATTGAATATAAGACCCTGTTCCTTAGGAATATGATTCCAGCAGTACGAGAAAAGGTAGAGCCAACCACTTACCCCAATACGGATAGGTTTGCCGACATCCTTCGGAAAACCGAGAGAGTGTACCAACTCTATATCAGTGATCTGGGCTCCAGTTCCAATAAAGTAGCCGACGTGGAGCCTACTTCTGAGGCCACGATGCACTACACTGTGGAAGGGCAAGCCCAACACCAACAAGGCGCTCCAGCTGACAACCAACACCCCCAACAGGCCCATCAACAACAACCACAACAGCAACAACAGTGGGGTGGGAACCGGAATTGGCATAAGTATAAAAAGCATAAGGGTAAAGGTAAACCACAACAGCAAAGAACAGGCCCTTCATATAGGGAGATAGCCGAAGAGAATCAGAAATTCCGAGAGCTCCTGGGTCAAGTGCGCACTGTGGTGGATGCTGTTCCCACACAGGCCCTTGCGATGGTACAACCGGCAACCCAGACCCCAACGGGTCATGGGGATGCTGGTGGTACAGGCCTTCAGGCCCATGCAGGCCTAAACCCAGAAGCTTCTCCCTATATAGCATCAGTGCAGCATGGTGAAGTGATTCACAAGAGTCAGGCCCAACCTCTCCATGCTCCCAGTAGTACAGATAGACAATTATAGGCCCCAGTCTGGATTGTAAACAAGCTAGTCTTGGATACAAACGGAAGGCCCTGCACGGAGGCCGAGGTTGGGGCTGCCTATTAGTAGTCTTGTTAGATACAGGTGCAGATGTATCTGTGTTACATGATGAACACCCGGACACATCTCCCTGGTCCACCGGATGGAGGACCAACATGTCAGGAGTTGATGGTACTAGGTTACCTGCATACCGTTCTCTACCCCTACCGGTAGAGATAGGCCATCTAAAGGCCTCACACACTTTCCAACTGATAGTATTGCATGATCATCCTAGTATCATAGGGACTGACTTCCTCGCACTACACAGCTGTGTGGTGGACCTAGCTAACATGTTACTGATACAGATTCAGGGTCAATATCATACCATTTTGATTCCTGATTCACACGTCGTGGCAACAATATCTGCCAATGACAAGGAGTATGATGTCATAGATTTGTTCAAGACTCATGAACTTTTCCCAAAGCTCCTCCCTATTTTGCAACGACATTTGGAAGCATTTGCAATCAACAACCATGACTGTGGTAGAATGCACACTGTCATCGAAGTGCCAGGCTCAGCACATGAGAGGCAAAGGCAATATCCCTTCCCAGCTGAGGCCTTGGCTTCCGTTAGAGAGATGATCAAGTCACTCCTCAAGCAAGGAGTAACCAGAACTTGTGTTTCCACTGCCAACTCCCCAGTGTGGCCCGTGAAAAAACCCACAGGAGCCTGGAGACTTACTATTGACTATAGGAAACTGAATCAGGTCACCCCCAGTTGTTCTCCAACTGTGGCATCAGCACCCAATGTGCTACGACTTCTGACCCCTGACTTGAAATGGTTCAGTGCCCTGGACATTTCCAATGGTTTTTGGTCACTACCATTGGCCCTTAAGAGTCAATATAAGTTTGCCTTCACCTTTGAAGGAAGACAGTACATGTGGACTTGTTTGCCACAAGGATTCCATACTAGTCCATCCCTGTTCCATCTACACATGATGGATGCCCTCGAGAGTTTCTCTACTCCCCAATGTCTCTTGCAATATGTGGACAACCTGTTGCTGGCAACAGCCACACAGGAACAACATTTGGATCTCTTGGATGAACTGCTGACTCTCATCCAGAGAGCAGGTTTGAAATGCAATCCAGCAAAAGCACAACTGTGTCAGAAAGAAGAACTCTTTCTGGGTCTAAAAATAACTGACAAAGGTCAAAGTCCTACCTGGAAGAAGGTACAGAGATTGCAAGCTTGCCATTGCCCACCAGTGTGGCAACTCTTTGAAGGTTTCTAGGTATGGTGAATTACTCCAGAGAGTTTATTTGTGATTTTGCTCAGAAAGCTGCTCCTCTCTATGAGTTACTCAAAAAGGACATCCCATGGACTTGGGGCTCTATACACACCCAGGCTGTGACGTCACTAAAGCAGGCCTTGGCCTCCACCCCTGCTCTGGTCAACCCCAATCCAGCACTACCATTCCATCTGGAATGTGCCACCTCTGACATTGCCATGTCAGCAGTCCTGGCCCAGAAGGTGCATGGCACCCAGAGACCCACTGTATATGCCTCACAGCTCTTGACCCCAGTGGAACAGAAGTATGGCCTTTGTGAAAGGAACCTTCTGGCCACCTACTGGGCTGTCAAGCACTTCCTGTATATCATTGGGTACTCACCACTGATCATCAACACCCACCACACCCCAACTACCTTTCTGCTCTCAGACAGAGTGAAGGATGGGTCGGTCTCTAACATCAGACTGACATACTGGTCACTTCTTCTCCAGGATAGAGACATACAGGTACAACCGACAAAAATTCCATCTATGTTGGCTCATGGACTCCTTTTCCAGGGAGAACCCCATGAATGTACACTACAGTCACCTCATCTTCTGGATCCAGGTCCTTTCCTCCCTGCCACGCCACAAATACTGGATAACACCTCTTTGTGTCATGTCTTTACTGATGGTTCAGCATCCTACTATCAGGGAGAACAAATTGCAGGGATGGGCATTCTAGTGATTTACCCTTATGGGAACATTGTCAAGATCTCTAAGTGCTGTAGTGTAGCATCATCACAATATGCAGAGATGGCAGCGGTGGCCTGTGCCCTCGAGTTCATCCAGCATGGAACCGAGGATACTATCATTTTTACAGACTCAAACTGGGTTTGTTGTTCTCCTCTTACAGAATTTCTTCCTTTCTGCAGAAGAACTCCTTCCTCTCCTCTGATGGCAGCCAAGTGAAGTATAAGGAATTGGTAATATACATACATTCACTGGCACAAAAATTTGCACACAAACTCTATGTACATAAAGTCAAAGCTCATTCTCTCCATGACCCCTATTATGCTTTCAACTACACAGCAGACACCCTTGCTAAGGAAGGGGCCTGAGGGAGGGACATCTGGATGATGGACCATCCAGAGGCCAATGCAGCGGTACAGATTGCAGCACTCAGGAAGAAACCTGAATCTTTTTCCCCCTTGGACCTCTCAGCAGCCCAGCATTTTGATACTGGACTTAAAGAAGTGTTCAGATTCCTTGACAAGGGTACCGAAGAGACACTTCCCACACACAACCCCTACCGGAGGCATGAAGGTAAGTTACGCTTGTCACCAGATGACAAGCTCATCTGGTTCCCACCAGATGACTCCATCACCAAGTTGTGGGTGGTCCCCAGACACTTAAGATCCGAGTTCCTGCACCAAGTACATGATACACCCACTGGTGGACACCAGGGAGTGGAAAATACCCTCCAAAGGCTCAAGACCACCGCCTGGTGGCCTGGTGCCACCAAAGATGTTAAACAATACATAAACAACTGTCTCATTTGTGCGCAAAACAACCCCATCCCTACCAAACGAAATGCCAAACTTTTACCACAACGACACTCTGGTCCTTGGCATGCCATACAGATTGATTTTATTGGTCCTCTAACCAACACCAGCAGAAATAACAAGTATGCTCTTGTGGTAACTGATCTCTTCTCCAAGTGGGTCGAAGCTTTCCCCACTAAGACATGCACTGCAAAAACTACTGCCAAAATCCTGGTGGAACAGATTTTCTCCAGGTAGAGTCTACCCCTCAAGGTAGACTCTGACAAAGGAGCCAGTTTTACAGGTGAGTTGATGAAAGAATCCCTTGAACTCCTGGGAGTTCAGCAGAAGTTCCACATACCCTACCACCCCCAATCCTCAGGTCAAGTAGAGAGAGCCAACAGACGGATTAAGCAAATCCTTTCCAAATTTATTGAGGATAATCCCAAAACTTTGGATTCCCTACTGCCGTTACTCCTTATGGCAATTAGGGGCACTCCCTCAGCCACCACCCAGCTCACACCCTTTGAGGTGATGCCTGGTAGACAGATGAGATTACCTGCACAACTGCTGTTTGACCTGAACACCCCCACTGCAGACCGTGTGTCTGTAGACCAATATGTGGGAAAACTCAGAAAAGACCTCATACACACATGCTTGTATGCTGCCAACTGCATGAGCAAGGCCCAGCAACAATCCAAAATACCGTTTGACAAACACGCACAAGAAGTGGATTGGCAAGTTGGAGATCAGGTAATGGTACTTCGATTTGCACATCCCACCCACTCCTTCTCCAACAAGTGGGAAGGCCCATACCCCATTGTCAACAAGCTCAGTCCAGCAGTCTATCAGGTTAGACTTCTGCATAACAACAAGTTGACTGACAAATGGTTACATGCAAACAAACTGAAATTGTATAAAGGAGCTTAACTACTTTTCCTCACCCCATCGGGCAGAATAGTACTAACATACTAATCTTTGATCTTCATTTTCAGATACACTGACAAGATGGCTATCTTGTTCCATTATCTCCTCATCTCAGGAGTTATCCCCTGCATCCAAGGCATGGTACCGAACCTCCTACGACACCTTGATCCTCCAGCACCTCCTCCAGAGGGAGTATCCATGAATATACCATATAGTCTGATCACTGTCCAGGAAGGTTCTGATGCTTACCTCACTGCCTCGGTTGTTGCTCCTGATAAATCTACCCTTCAAATTGAGTGGCAAACCACATCACAAGGACAAATTCTCCCTGTGGCCAAACTCTCCAAAGGAACTTTCCAAGGTTGGCCCAATGCTAAATTATCCCCAAATGGTTCTCTGTCCTTGATACAAACTGCATTAAGACATTCTGGTTTGTACAACATAACTGCTTTAATTGATCCTTCGTACTGTAATTCTTTGTCTAGAGATGCTGCTCGAAAATGTTGTGCTATACACCACATGGCTTCTGTAGCCAAGTACCTCTCTGTGTTACCACCTACTGATAAACAGCTTTTGGAATGTCCAAAGCATACCCTGGTCCCCGTAGTGGTCTAACAGCCACTGCCCTCACAGGTTCTTTGATTAATAACTTACAGTTTATGCATATACCTGTTTTATTTAATCTTACTTACTGGAATATGAAAGAATTTGGTATGAGTCACAATACTAACACTTCAGCATTTTATAGTACATTATTGCTTGATAGTTTAGCTGCATTTCAGATTCATACTCAAGACCCTATTGCCGGGGTCCATTCTACTGAACATAGAGGCAACTACAGGAGGAAACCCTCTCCTGATGATCTCAATCGTAAATGTAAGACACGTGAAGTTGACAGTTCTGATGTCACAGGTGCAACAGGTACTGTCACAGGCCTTTTTGGTACAGCTATGTCTATTTGGAATAAAGCACACATTGCTGCTATCAAAGTTCATTCTGCCAAGTTCTCCACTGGTCAGGTCAACAATGTACTACCCTCATTATTGCATGGTGTGGATGGCCTTAGTCAGGAAGAAAGATACACTGTATACAACATGCACGACATTGCTAAGGCATTCACTGATTCAAGAGATAAAATCAATGCACTCATACAACAGAACAATAAAGAAGCAGATAAACAATACATTGCCAGAGAAATCCTTTGCTCTGCCTATGGCTCATACATTATCACTACCATCAACAACCACTTCCGCGATCTAGAATCTGAAAGAATCCCTGATATCATACATGACAGACACATCTCCAAATGGTATTGTCCACGATGAAAACCCCTAGCTGTATTGCTATGTGTATGCAACAAACTTTAACCATTCCTCTTTCTACAGCTAGGAATTTGGGGTTTGTGACCAGACACCCTAATACTGTTCCTTGCTTTGGTGCTAAGAAATGTTCTATAACAGATACCATGTTTGTTTCTTTTACTGTCTCTTTACCACATTTTGATCCCACTACAGCTTTGTTCGACAAACTTGCACTGGTCCACTCCATTGGGCATTTGGACGAAGACATCTACAGAGAACGCCTGGATCTACCGCCTCTACTGGTTTACCATCCTTTCCTGGACATCTGGGTGACTCCACACACAGACTGCTGTGTGAAAAAGCAATACATTTACTTGTGCCGATGTGATGTATTTGATGTTATTCAACCTGTTTGTGGTTATTCTCCAGACAGCATTGATTGGACTTTCACCATGGATGATGACATCATGACGAATGGCACTGACTCCTTGGACTCAACTCTGGCTCCGGATAGGCTCTACCAGTCATATCATGAGGAGGTTCATCGCCTGTCAGCACAGATTTTGAAGATGACCTACACCTGCCCTGTCCAGTTGCAGAAGTGGAGACTCCCTACAGTTCGCTCACAGTATAATTCTGATGGAGAATACTGCGTGGTAACTAACTACAAATCCTATACTTATGGATCTGTTACATGTGTTATTGATTACCCCAATTTCTGTTTTGTTCCACACCAGAAGACTGTCATTGGATATACCGTTATAACCCCCATACCCCTCCTAGATGCAGACATCATTGATGGTAACCCCGATTATCTGCTCACACTGTCTGAACACTTGCCATATTTTAATGTACACGTAGACCCACTCACACTTACATTAAAATCACTTTTAGACAGGAAAGACACACACCTCATCCACATCATCAATAATATGACCAAGGCCAATGAAGCTATCCTCTCATTAATTAATGATGGTGACATGAATGACGCATTGCCTAACGCCTGGTTAGAGATTACTTTTAAAGGTTTTGTTATTTTACAAGCATTTTTGATCTTTATTTTGATTATTATGCTCTGCTGCCTACAGCGCACACTGCACCAACACCGTGAGCAGCTTGAGTTCCTTTACAAAGTTCACGCGTCGGGTTTGTAAATGACCATTGCTCTCTGTCCTTTCCCTAGCCATTTGCCTGTGTTGCCCTTGGAGGCAACAAGAGGGGGTGTTATACGAGGTCCCTGCACCCTAATTGGTACCCTCAGAGGTACACCGTAGACAGCTAGCAGTTAAGTATATGTTATACAGTACTAACACATAGGGCTAAGGGCATCTACTGTACAAGAGTAGATGTCAGGATATGAATGCATATTGTTGTAATACACTTTGCTTGCTAATACATATATTCTTCTATGTATTTTCTGTTTATTTCTTACTTGTAAGATGCCAAGGCACCTGTGTCCTTGGAATAATTATAATATGTAAGACGGCATTGCCACCTTTTGGTGATTTGTACTACTACACTGAGTTATGTAAGACTCTGTATAAGAACTCTTTTGTTCATAAACTGATGACTATACAGAATTGTATAATGTTATCTTGGACCGTGGAGCCACCTCTAATTTAGCCAATAGGGCTCATCTCTGTAACTAGAAATGTTTCTATCTTACAGTAACCATGGTAATTATCATAGGTATATAATGTAATACACTAGTCTTGTACCTTGGAGACCTTAGGAGAGACCCCAAGAAACACAGAGAAACCTCGAGGTATAGGGAATGTTTAGTACTGGCTCCTGGTTTGTATTGGTAAGAACTGCTTCGGGCAACTGTGATTTATCCTTTTGGCAGTAATAAACTTGTTTATTACTCTAATGCAACGTGTCTGTGATTACTTGCATTCCCAATATCGTCAAGAACCTGAAAGTGAGGGTTTAGACCTCCTAACATCAGTGTACAGAAAACCTGGCCTTGTATGGCTTACTTTGATACATTGTGTTTACTATAGGCCATACTGTACATTACCTCTGTCAAAATGAGGGAAAGAGAGAGTTCAACTCATTTCTTTTATGCAGTAATTCTTTATTGATTTTATGGGGAGGCAATGAAAAATAATTACTGCATAAAAGAAATAGGAATTTAACTCTGTCTCTCTTCCTCATTTTTACGGATGCATAGTGAGACCTATGCTGATGTCTTGCTATTATGCAGTAGAAAAAGGGGGCTCTGGAAACACGTGATCAGATTCTGAATAAAGCACAAAACTGTGGCATTAAAGCACAATCACTCCACTGTCTCCATTCAGTACTGCCTCCCCCCACCACACTATTTTCTTGCTGCCAACCATGCTGTCTGTCCTCTCCATTCACTACAGTGTGCTACTTGTCAAGTCTGGACCTGTACCGTATACAATTTTGTCTCCTATGTGCATGAATCTCAGCCAGGATTGCCATATTTAAAGCAACATAGCAGCTGCATTGGCTATGACCAGAGGTTGTTGATATTATCTTCACTTGAGAAGTTCCTCTGCTCTGTACTTTTGTTTACCACATCAGAAGATTGGGCAGCCTGGAACCCCACTTGCTCTGGACATACCTTATCTGTGAAAATTCCAGCCCACACCTGAGCAGAGTTTTGCATTTTAGGTTGCAGTATACCAAAACTGCATGCGTAAATGGGGCTGCTAGCAAGGGATGAGGCTACCTGATGTACATTAAGTCCTACCTAAAATCCTGCAGACTCCCTCTTGGCTTCAAACCTTCTGGCTGTGGGCTCCTTGCCATTAACCTAAAGTGTGGGCTCAAGAGGGAAAAACATTGACCTCCTCATTACCAATATCTCACTTAAAAATGTTGTGAGTGATTTTGGCTGCTTTATCAAGACTGCCTCCAGTCTATACCCGCAGCATAAAAAAATGTGGTCTGGGACTTTAACTGTAACTGGCTTGCTAGTTACAGTAAAGACTATAGGGACTCAGCTGGATACTGGTCAGCCATGCAGACAAAATGAGTTCTAGTGATGTCTTTACAGAATTTCTTAGCTACCACGCCCCCTGTCACCTGCAGATGGTCTGTTGAGGTCTACAAAAGTGAGCTCACCACCTCAACTGCTTGGGTTTTCCACATGCAGAAGCTCCCTTACTTTCAAGTCCTATTGCAACAAACTAACTGGTCTTTCCCAACGCATACTAGTGATGTCAATATGGCCCTTGAATACTTTTTTCACCAGTTCAACAGGATCTGATATTGTTGCAATGTTAAACAAACTGTTATGAAAGGTAACTCTCAAGCCTGGTACACTCCCAGTCATTAAGTCCTTATCCTACGGGTGGGGCAGGGCATGGAATCTGTATAAAGAAAATGGCAAATGTAAATTTCTTCAAAAATAAAAGGAGTTATGTAATCTGATAAAAATTTGCATCATGGTAGCAAAGACAAATTATTTTAAATCCCAGCAGTTAAATTTGCTTAAGTACCCCAAGAGGCTATGGGGCAGCAAAAATGAACTCCTGGGGAATGCAAAAAAATTGCTGCCTAATTCTATAATCTTCAGTAGTTCCATGCTAATAGTGACAAATGTATAGCTGATGTGTTTAATAATACATTTAGCAAGCTATCTGGCTATATACCAGGCGCCCCCACCAACACTACCTCACTAGGCGACTTATCTAGTTAGCATAGCCAGCATAATTTTTATTTCAAACAGCTTACCTGGGCTGATGTCTATCACTACCTGTGTAGGATGAAGGTTAAGACCAGACTGGGACCTGACAACATAGACATGAAGTTCCTCAAAGCTGGTCTTAGGGAAGTCACCTACCCTCTGCAGCAAATCTTCAACCTGTCTCTAGCCACTGGTAAAGTTCTAGATATCTGGAAAAATGCATATGTGGTTTGTGTTTTTAAGGGTGGTGATGCTAACGTACCCATCAACTACTACCCCATCTCCAACCTCTCTCCTTTATCCAGAACACTTGAGAGGATCATGATTGACCAGCTAGTGGAGTTCAATGAACCAGCTACCCTAATTGTTTTTTATTTTAATTGGGTTCACCACAACATAACCCAGATAGACCATCATAGATGCATTTCAGCTCTAAGTTGAATCAGCTTAATATTCTGAGGTGATTTGCATATGCAGACCATGATGCTTTGCATTGTGGGGGCATGTGTGATTTTGTATTTCTTTGAAACTTGGCTTCCCAGCCAAATGCCCTTTGAGGTAACCATTGCCTCAGTGCTTGCGTACAGAAGTTCTTTGTCTTTTAAATTGTTTTTTGTTTTAATTGGGTTTAACACAACATAACCCAGATAAACCATCTTAGGGTAGCTGGTTCATTCCACTGGGGTGTCAAACAGACAAGGCATACTGATGAGTCCTGGTAGGATGAAACAGGAGTCTATGTCTTCTGTTGGCACCCTTTGCAAACTGTGTGAGAGGCCTTTTGGCACCATGCATTTCTGCTTAAAGTTGAACCAGCTTAATATTCTGTGGTGATTTGCATATGCAGACCATGATGCTTTGCATTGTGACTGCATGTGTGATTTTTTTTATTTCAATATATATATCCTGGAGGAGAGGAAGAAGAGGAGGGATATGACAGTTGTTCACATACCTCACGGGGATAACTAAGGTACAACAGGGAAGCATCTTTCAGAAAAAAAGATGTTAAAGAACAAACAGTCATGATATGAGACTGGAGGGGGGTGTAGACTTGGGGTAATATGAGGAAGTATGTTTTCACAGAAAAGGTGGTGGATGCATGAAACAGCCTACTAGTGGTGGTGGTGGGGGCAAAAACAGTAGAGAAATTCAACAATGCATGGGATAGGCATAGGGAAACCCTAGTGATATGAAAGAGAGGGTAAAGCCAGAGATCAGGTGGGGTCAGTGTTATTGTAGTAGGTAGGGAAAATGGACAGACTAGGTGGGCCAAGTGGTCCTTATCAGCCTTTAATTTTTATGTTTCTATGTTTCAGGGCTACGGGTCAATGACCTACCTGTTTGACTTGCAAACTGCTGTCACTCTTCCTCCATGCAAACATGTTCCTTGTGGTATTAATGCTGCTGATGTGCTTACCCACAGCATTGCTACCTGAACCTATAGAGCCCTCATAGGTAAAGAAGGCTACCTCCTTTGGTCCCATGCTGACACCAAGGCCTACTGTTCTCCCTGAACAACCCTACAGTACCCAAGCCCCCTAACCACATGCCTGCCACATTGAACACTTAACCTTGGTGGCACTTGGGGAGTGCTATGTGTTTGTCTGACATGGATATGTCTCCAGGACTACATGCTTGCCGCTCCTTCCTAAGAGTAAAACCAGAGACTGGAGCATTACCTCAGACCCACCAGAAGCCTTAGAGTAATGTTACTGCTACTGTCTAGCAATGTTCACCCCTGACCCAGGCACTGCTGGTAGCTCTGGGTTTGGCACCCGCAGCCAAAGACAACTGAACATAGTCTCCCTAAATATCGGTAGTCTTCCACCTAAATTTCCCAGTTCAAAGCTGGAGTCAAGTTTATGCAGCCAGACATTATTTGCCTAACTGAAAAATGGCTTAGTCCACACACACCTGATGCCACTATCTCATTGCCAGGCTTCTCTATCTTCAGGGAGGATGGAATAGGCAAGCCAGGTGGAGGCTGCCTTATCTACCTCAGATCAGACTTGCAAGCCTCTAAAATTGTGATCAAAGACCTAACAAGGGACTGTGAATACCTAGCAGTAAAGCTTTTGATAGGGTGAGGGCACAAATCTATTGTCATCCTGTCTGTATATATCCCACTGGGTAAACAGAATCTGGGCATAGAGTCACTTACTCACTACTTCATGCAACTCAATCAGAACTGGGAATACATTGTTACTGGTGACTTTAACATTAATTGGAATGCTAAATCCAGGACAGGTTGTAGGAATAAGATGTCTAGCCTGTTTCTCACAAAGATGGTCACTGAGTACACCAGGACTAATGATAAAACAGGTGCCATGACACTTCCCAGTTGGGTACTAGTCACACACCCTGATAGGGTTAAAGTTGTCAGACTTCTATCAGATACCCTAAGTGACCACTCCCTAGTGCAATGTCTATAAGCAGTTAAACAGACAAGGTCCCCCCCCCGAGATCATGGTCAGGCAAGTCCTAAACAAAATGAAAGTGCCTGAAATTAAATTCTTACTTGGCCCAAATTGATTGGAGCTTCTTATATGCCATTCCACATATTGACTCAGCCCTAGAATTGTTTGTCTCTGAGTTCACACATGCCTGTAATAAATTTGCACCCTTTAAAAAAATGCAAGGCAAGAGGACCACTGTCTGGATGGATCACATCCAAACTCCTTGTCTGCATGAGGGAGAGGGACAATCTGTGGGCACTGGCCAGGGAAACAGGGTCCTCAGTCTGCCTGCAAAGGTACAAGGAAGCCCCTGATTCAGGCTGCACCAACCCTGTAGGCAAGGGCGCGGCTCTCAATCTGCTGCCCTGCAACGCATCTTCTGGCCACCTCCTGGATCCATGCTGATGGATCCTGAGCCCCTGATTCGGGCTGCACCAGCCCCGTAGGCACAGGCACGACTCTTGGAACCTGCCGCCCTGCAATACATCTTCTGCCCACCTCCTGGATCCACGCTGATGGGTAAGAAGCCCTCCTCGGACCGCGAAAGCCATGTGTGCTGCCATTGGCCCAGCACGCTCAGGGCTCTACCCTGATTGGACCTTGCCCTCTCTGCCTGGCCCTGATTGGCTGCAGCACCCGCTGACTTTAAGACTGAGCTCAGGACTGTTGTGCCCATTGACTTGCATGGAGCTCTGCCGAAGGTTTTTTCTCGGCACCGCTTTTGCTATCTCTCAGTCTCCTGCAGACTGGGGGGGGGGGCTGGAGTGTAATTTGCCTCGAGAGTAGCTGCCTGGCAGAGGCTAAATACATATGTGTTGATTGTTCTACTGTTTGCTGCCGAATCCGATGACTGTTTTTGCTGGTTTTATTTTCCTGCCTAAATTGCCCTCTTGTGACTCTCTCTCTCTCTCTGTTTCCCTACACTCGGGGCCTGAACTGCCCCCCCTCCTCCTTTCCTATACCTAGCCTACCTTTCACTCGCTCACCTGCCTAATTTCCTGTGTCTCTGTGCACCTTCACACCCCCACCAGTGCCAGGCCAAGTACCTGCATTCACTTGCCAGGTAGCCCCCCAGCTCCACGCCCGATTCAATGCTCTGCACTCGTGCCACTGCCTTTGTCTGCCCTCATCCCAGCCTCTCTAATCTCTGCTCTCCTTCCTCCTCCCAGATCCTGAGCCCCTGACTTGGGCTGCACCAGCCCCTTAGGCACGGGGGCGGCTCTCAGAACCTGCCACCCTGCAACGCATCTTCTGGCCACCTCCTGGATCCACGCTGATGGGTAAGAAGCCCTCCTCAGACCAGGAAAGCCATGTGTGCCACCATTGGCCCAGCATGATCAGGGCTCTACCCTGATTGGACCTTGCCCTCTCTGCCTGGCCCTGATTGGCTGCAGTGCCCGCTGACTTTAAGACTTAGCTCAGGGCTGTTGTGCCCATTGACTTGCACGGAGCTCTGCCAAGATTTTTGCCCACCCTCCCCCACCTCCTCCATTTATTAAATAGCCCTTTGCCACGCCTCCTGGTACTGGCCACCTCCTTTCTACACCCATTGATCCTGCCTCTCCTCCTGTCTCCCACCATGCCCCCCCTTCTTTTTCCTTTTTTTTCTCTCAGCTCATCTTTCTACTGCAGCTTCTACTGCCTTCCTTCAGCTCCTTCTTTTTCCCCTTTCCTCAAACTATGCTTACCTTCTCTACTATCTCCTGCCTACCACCCTCCTTTGCCTCACCCCACTGCTCCAGCTCCCCACATCCTGCTTCCCCTTCCCTCCGCATAGCTATAAGCTAAATAACTCATATAGCCACACTGGCACCACTCAATGAAAACATTCATGCCCCTAGGGTTCACCCCATCACAATGTACCTACACCTTCATGCTAGGGTGTGGTGTGCTCCGCTGTCACCCCAGCTCACAACGCTCCTTCTGTATACACACAAAACTACCTCAATCAACCAACATACTAAAATGCCAGCAGAATAGGCCTAACAGTCTTTTCTGTCTGCTCATTTGGTCAGCCCCCACCCTGGGAGCTGACCTTGCTGCCCCCCTCGTCTTCTCTGGCTTCTCCCTTCCCAGTACCAGATATTCTCGCGGCACTGGATTTTGCTTCCAGAACCCTTCCCCTGTACCTGTCCCACCCCCTCTTGAACCCCTCCACCGTCTCTGCCTCCACCAGCCCCCTGGGCAGCGCATTCCATGGCTCCACCACCCTCTCAGTGAAGTAGCACCTCCTCCTTTCTCCCCTGAATCTTCCCCCCTCCAGCTTCCATCCATGCCCTCTAGTTGCTCTCCTCCTTCCTCTGAAGCATCCTGACTGCTCCTCCTATTTACCCCTTCATGTACCTGAAGATCTCATCATGTCCCCCGGTCCCTTCTGTCTTCCAATGTACATATTTAGCTCTTCGAGCCTCCTCCCATAGGTCCTGTCCCCAAGCCTAAATCATTTTGGTTGCCCTCCTCTGGACCTCTCCAGGAGTTTAATGTCCTCTTTAAGTGTGGCTCAAAACTGCATGCAGTACTCAGGTGTGGCCTCACCACAGTTATACAGAGGGAATATCACTTCCTCCTACTGGAGGTGATCCTCAGCTGATACATCCCAGCATCCTGTTGGCCTTGGCTGCTGCCCTCCTACAAGTCTCCGAGTTGTTCATCTTGACATCCACCACCACCCCCAGGTCCCTCTCAGCCATCGAGACTTGTAGTATTCCCCCCTCCCAGGGTGTACACTTGGCCCAGGTTTCTGGCCCCCAGGTGCAATACATTGCATTTCCCTGCAATGAACCTCAGCTTCCACTTTCTAGACCATCTTTACAGAGCCTCCAGGTTCCCCTGTAGGGCCACCCTCCCCTCCTCCCCATCCACCACCGCCCCTAGTTTTGAGTCATCCGCAAAGAGACTTATCTCACTCCTGATACCTGTCCTTATGTCAGAGATGTAGGCGTTGAACAGGAGCTGCCCAAGGACTGATCCCTGTGGGACCCCACTAATGACCCTCCTTGGGGATGAGACTATCCTGCCAACTACGACCCTCTGGGTCCGGTCCTGGAGCCAATTGTCTATCCATCTGATCATCTGGTTCCCCACCCCCATTTCTCCCAGCTTATCCAACAGGCCCCTGTGAGGAACAGAGTCAAATGCCTTGCTGAAGTCTAGAAAGAGGACGTCCACTGGTCTACCCAGTTCCAAGGCACTCATCACCCAATCAAAGAACTCCAAAAGGTTTGTCTGACACAATTTCCCTGGGACGAAGCCATGCTATCTATTGCCCAGGCACCCTGACTTTTCCAGGGCCCCCCCAGCCTCTCCTTGACAATGCCCTCCATCACCTTGCCCACCACCGATGTCAGGCTGACAGGCTTGTAGTTCCCTGCCACCTCCCTCATCCCCCTTGTGGATAGGCACTATATGCGCCACCTTCCAGTCCTGGGGCACCCACACTGTCCTCCTCAATAAGGTACCACAAGTTCTCCTGCAGGGAATTGTACCTGGCTACCTTGAAACTCCTACTCCTACTACTATCTGGAAACATTCACCCCAACCCAGGCCCTTGGTCTAGTATGAACTCCACCCAAACCATGCACATTGGCTCCCTCTCCATTATCTGCCTGAACATCTGCAGCTTACTATCTAAATTGGATCAACTACAAGCCTTCGCAAATGCCCACCAGCCCGATATTCTGGTGGTGGTAGAAACATTGGCTCACTCCCTCAGTTCCTGATCAATCAATCTCCCTTCCTGGCTACACAATCTTTAGGCTTGACTAAAAATCAAAAAGAGGAGGAGGCTGCGCCCTATATCTAAAGGACAACTTGATGGGGCACACTGCCCGCACTAACCTACCAACACCAAATGCCCAGCTACTGCACATCAAATCCTACTTGGAGCTCAGAACAAAGCCCTCTCAGTCATCATCGTATATATCCCTCCAAAAGAACAGGGACCGGGACTCCACGCAGTACTGGAGTACATCAAATCACTCCCACCCGACTCTGAAATCATCACACTTGGTGATTTCAACATTAACTGGTTGGGACCTGAGGCTGGCGAAGCCAGGGACATGGTCACATTGGCAAACCTCACCCAGGTACTGGACTCCACAACCAGAAGGAACTACAAAACTGGCACCAGCACTCTACTGGACTGGATTCTGACTACTCACCCCTCCCGGATCTCTAGCTACGCCATACTGCATTACTCTCTCAGTGACCATTCCCCCATCAGCTGCACCTGGTCAAATAAATTCTGAAAATCTCATCCTAAGGTCATCCTCAGCAGAGTCCTACCCCATGGGAAGCTAATCCACCTAAAATCATGCCTACTAAATCAAGACTGGTCCCCCATCGACCGGGCTACAGACACGAACACAACCCTTGACCAATTCATACACATCTTCAACGAAGCATGTAACATCTTTGCCCCGCTAAAAAGGCACAAAATTATAGCCCTCTGCAACCCCTGGCTCACGGGCTTCCTCTTAAAGAAGCTAAAACACAGGGACCACCTCTGGGAACTGGCCAGAACAACTAGAAACCAGGCAGACACCCAAAACTACAAAAGAGCAAGGAATGATTGCACCAAATCCATACGCCAACAGAAATCTGAATACTACAAGACTGCACTGACTGACACATGGGGAAATGTGAGAGCATTCTGGAATAACATAAAAGATGTTACCGGGAAGGAGTCCAAATCACCCCCGACTGCCATCACAATAAATGGAAATACTACTCTGGACCTAAAAGTCATAACCAACACCTTTAACGATGCCTTCACTGACCTCAGCAGCATCCTCCCCACTGACTTTTTCAACGACAGCGACACTCATCTTCCCACCCATCAGTCTACACCAAAAAAATGCCCCCCTTTCTACTTCAGAGCAGTTAACAAAAATACCATCAGGAAATACATTTCCAAAGCCATCAAAAACACCAGAGCTAGTGCTGACACACTGGACCTCAAACTTCTGTCCCTCACTCTAGAAGAAGTTTTGGGATCTCTCACCAGGATCTTTAATCTCTCCCTCTCTCTCAGCCAGTTTCCTGACAAATGGAAGTCAGCAACAGTCACACCAATCCATAAAGGCGGTGACCGGATCACCCATGGGAACTACTAACCTATCTCTGTCCTTCCACCCCTCTCTAAGGCCCTGGAACGGATAGTAGCGGACCAGCTCACCAATCATCTGGGCAAATACTACATCCTTTGCTGGCAGCAACATGGTTTCAGAAAAGGACACAGCACTGCCATGGCCCTTCTTGAGTTTATGGGAGCCATACACAACTCCCTTGACCATGGTCTCCTAACCGGAGCTATATTCATAGACCTGTCTAAGGCTTTTGACACTGTCCATCATCGCCTCCTGCTTCATCAGCTACTGAACATTGGCCTCTCATCAGAATTGGTGGCATGGTTCAATAGCTATCTTGACAACAAGACCCAATGTGTAAAAAGAGCGGGCATGTTCTCCGACACTAAAGAGGTACACTCTGGTGTCCCCCAAGGCTCCATCCTGGGCCCATTGCTTTTCAGCCTGTTCCTCAACTCTCTCCCTGACTCCACCCCTCAGCAAGTTATACTCTATGCAGAAGATGCTGCGATTCTTGCCACCCATCATGACCCAAGGCGCCTGCAACAAACCCTTCAACATGGTTTCACTTCAGTTGAAAACTGGTTCAAAGAACATAAGTTGATCCTTAACCAGAAAAAAAACCAAGACCATGATTTTCACCAGCCATGAAAACAGGCACAAACACCTCCAACTCACCTTATATACCTGCCTTGGCAACTCCCTGGAGCAGGTTGACTCCTTCAGATACCTAGGAATCACCCTAGACCCCCACCTGTCCTTCGGAACCCACATAACCAATGTCGCAAAAACAGTGAACACCAGACTAGGTTTACTCTACCGGCTATGACGGCACCTGACTAAAGAGGCCCTCACTGCCGCTGTTCAAATCTCCATCATCTCCCAGATTGACTATGGTCTTGTCATCTATGGTACTGCCACTACCTCGACACTCAGAAGGATAACCATCACCCTTAACAAGGCCTGTCGACTCATCACTGGGGCCATGCGTCTCACACACACCTGTGACCTCTACTCACAAGCAAACTGGCTTCAACTTGAAAATAGAATCCAGTACCAAACCTGTGTGGTTGCAAAGAAAATCCAGTTGGGAATTGCCCCTTCTGGAGTCTGTTCACTTCTTCTATCAAAAACTAGCTCCAGAATCACCAGGGGATCAAAGCCACAACTGTTTCGCATCCCCCGCTGCCGCACAGCCCATGGTCAGCGATCCTTCGCCTACAGGGCCCTGACTTGGTTTAACGGTCTTGCCTATGATACCATCACTACCTCTGGGCTAGAGGCTTTCAAATCCAGGCTCTGTAACACCCTTGTCGCTTCCAGCACCTGCGACTGCCATGGATAACTATGCAACACCGCTCCTCTGCTGCTCTCCCAAACCTAGCTCCTTTTGCCCATTGCACTTGCCCTAGTAGGCCTCTGCCTCTCCCACATTTCTGAATCTGACAATGCCACCAGTCTGGCTGCCTCTCACCCATCTACCCCCCATCCATATCCCTACCCTACCCTCTCCTGTCCTCTCTGCTCCTCCTTGACCTCCTGTTACTGCCCCCCACATCATCCTACCACCCCCTCCTTTTTCTTTTCCTACCCACACCCTGTCTGTTCAATGCAGCTTGTGTCCTTGTAACCTATTATGTGAAACAAATGTTTTATTTTATGTGATACCAATGTTTTGACGTGGAACCTTTGTAAAAGAGCCCTGGGCTCAAAGATAACTTGTAATCCTAGAATTGAAATAAATAAATAAAATAAATAAAAGTGCACCAGTATGATTAGAAAAGTCAAATCTGACTTCTATAAGGACCAGCAGACCCAGAACTTGAGCAATGGAAAAAGATTCCTGGACAATGCCTCAGAGCTCCTTGATAAGGGAGTTAAAACCACTCCTGAGATTCTCATGGTGGAGGGTTGAGAGTTACTTGATCCTACCAAAATTGACAATTACTTCAACACAGCCTTTACTGACCTCGGTTTCATTATCACCACTGAGCCTGCCCAGACCCCCTGCTGGAAACCTGAACATGAAACCTCCCAGAAGGTGGGATCTGAACTAGGGTACCCTAAATTCTACTTTAAGGCTGTTTCGGTCAAAGAAATGCATCATTTGGGTACTTAGCAAAACTAAGTGTGGGAGTGATTTGGTTGATATGAAACTTCTTGCCCTGGTGGTAGAGGAGCTGTCCTACTCCATATTTAGAATTGTTTACTTTTCCCTGTGCTAATCGCAATTCCTTAAAAAGTGGAAATCTGCACTGGTTACATCAGTTTTTAAAAGCGGAGACCACATTAGCCTTGCCAATTGCAGACCCATTTCTATTTTCTCCCTACTATCCAAGGTCCTCAAGAGAGTAGTATCTGACCAATTTGTCATATACCTCAAAAAATGCAGTATCCAGTGTGTATAGCAGCATTGCTTCTGAAAGATCCACAGCACTAACACGGCGCTGTTGGAATACACCAGCTATGTCCATGAGGCCCTTGAAAATGATGACCTTGTCAGAGCTATATACATCAATCTTACTAAGGCCTCTGACCTGGTCAATCATAAGCTCCTACTTAACAAACTGCTTGGCCTGGGTTTGTCACAGAACACAGCTGACTGGTTCCACAATTATCTCACCAATTGCTCCTAGCATGTGAAGATCAATACATCTTTGTCTGACACTAGAGGAGTATCTATTGGTGTCTCCCAGGGCTCCATCTTGGGCCCACTCCCATCTACCCTCTTCATAAATCAACTGCCTGATGTCTGTCAGTCAGTCAATGTACTCTATGCTGATGATGCTGTCATCTGTTCCAGAAACCCTGACCTTGACAGCCTCACCGGTCCGCCACTCTCCAAAATAACTTCAGGTCACTAGAATGCTAGTTCTCCAACAACAAACTGGTCCTCAATAAGAAAAAAATAAGACCATACTCTACTCTAGCCTCCCGTAGAAGAGGAAAGTTCACCCTTTGTCATCTGAAATGGCCAGGGACAAAACCTTGAACAGGTGGAGACCTTTAGTTACCTTGGAGTAACTCTGGATAATACCTTTTTTTTTTGGCCCTCCATGCTAACAATCTGGTGGCCATAGTTAATAGAAGAGGGATAACGGGAAATGTGAGGAAGTTTTTCTTCACAAATAGGGTGGTGGATACTTGGAATAGCCTACCCCAGGAAATGGTGAGTGCTAACACAGTGGTGGGATTCAAACATGCATGGGATAGACATAAGGGAACCCTAGATGTGGGGAAATGAGGCAAAAGTCTTTGACCAAGTAGGGTCAATGGCTGCTGATGCAGGCAGGGAATATGGACAGACTAGGTGGGCCTAGCGGTCCTTATCTGCCATCAACTACTATGTTACTTAGAGTGGGTGCCCTGTACCATAATCAGAACAGTCTTACTGGGGATGCTAGGTGCCTTATTATGGCCAGTGTTCTGTCACTTATAGATTATGGCCTTCCTGTACATGTAGCAGCCTGTGACATGGTGCTAAACAGAGTAAAGCTGATCTGTAATAGGGCGTGCCACTTTGTATTTGATGTGGGTGACTGCTTTCATAGTTGTACCCTTTATACACTCACTAACTGACTACCTCTACCCTGCAGAATAAAGCTCTAGACCGGTTTGTAGCCAAAAAGGCACTCCTAGGCCTAACACCCCTGCTTTAACAAATTGCTTCTGTGCTGCCTCCAACCAATACAACACCAGGAACATGGCCAGGAATACCCTTGAGCCTCCTTTCTGGTGTACTCAGCTTGGCACGTAGTCATATGCTGTGTCAGGGCTGCTAACTGGTTAAATCAACTGCCTGATTCATTGGTGAAGCTCCCCAAGAATAATCAGTTTAATGGATGTTCGCAGTCTGCCTTTGCAGAACAATGCAACTGTAACTGCTAAACTTTTATTTGGTTTCTCTGTGTACATATCCTGTGACTTTTTATGCAACAATCTGCATGGATTTTTTCAAACCTGTACCTAAGCGTTGTGTCTTAAGTGCTTTGAGCCTGACTCGCCTGCATTTCCTATGGAACCACTTATTATAAGTACAGTTTTTTTGTGGCTATGTATTTGACGTGGAACGTTTATAAATGAGCACTTGTGCTCGAAGGTAATCTCCAGCGTTTTCAATAAATTAAAATAGATCTATATATATAGATCTAACGAAGGCATTCAGTCTTGTCAACCATATTCTACTCTGTCATAAGCTATCATATCTGGGACTCTCGGTGGACACAGTCAGCTGGTTTAAAGACTACTTGACTGGTAGATCTTAGACACTTAAATGGAGGGGTCCCTTTTGGATGACAGGCCAGTCAATATTGGGGTCCCTCAGGACTCCATACTAGGGCCCCTACTATTTCGCTTATTTATAAATAATTTACCTGCTGTCTGCAAATCCTCCCACTTATTTCTCTATGCAGATCTTCTTTAATGACAGGAACCTGAACTGCCTGTGGCTGAGGCTCAAGTACAACTTTAACTCAGTCCAGGCTTGGTTTGCCAGCAACCTTCTAGTCATGAACACAAAGAAGACAAAATGTATGCTGTTTGGCAGTTGCAATAGGGTTGCTTTCTCCCCTCTGGTCTTACAATATCTACCACCACTGGTGCCTTACTTGGGCAGATAAAAACCTTCAAATACCTTGGTCTGTTCCTGGACAGTGCCATATAATTCTCTAACCATGTAAACTACCTAGTAAAGGCAGCAATTGCAAGAACTGGCTTCCTATGTAAGCACATGAGTAACCTCTTGCCTGAGGTAACAACAAAAAAAAAAACCTCCTTGTCCAAAGCTTTGTCCTAAGCATCACTTACTGAGATATTGTGCTCTGTGGGTCTACTAATGAGGGGGTGCTGGCCCAGGTAAGGGGGTCTCTTAACAGGGCCTGCCACTTTGCATTTGACCTTAGAGTTCATACCCATGCGTGTGACCTGAATACCAAGCTGAACTTGTTAAACCTCAACTAAGGGGTTCTCTACCACACCCTGATTATGGGCAACAAAGTTTTGCTAGGTTTACTCTCCTCCGGAATGCAAACTATGTTCACCTATATTGATAATAGGTGTGCTACTAGAAGCATGGTGCGCCGCTCATTGCTGCTACCCAGGAGGAGAACCAAGTTGGGCCAAAACTCCTCCTTGTACCAACTTTCCAAGCACTGGAATGACCAAGGGTGCCAGAAGATAGTAAAAGCTGCAGGGGCAGAGGATCAGAAGGGCACTTATAAGGGTACAAAGGGCACTTTTTCTCAACTAGTTTTTGCCATACAAAAATTAAAAGTGGGGGGGCTGCCACCCCTTCTGCCCCCCCCAGATCCTACACCTATGGAAATGACCTTACAGATGCTGGAAGTGGGGTATCCCATGAAGATGGGGATAACAAGATGGGCAATGCCAAAAAGGGTGACAGAAAACAACACATGCACATAGGGCGAGTGGGAAAAAACAGCGATCGCTGAAATGGTGACCTACGTTTTTCCTCCCTCCCCAAATTGTGTCCTCCTTTAGTTGATTATATTTAGCAAGGGTGGAGCGGGGGACACAGGGAGCAACCTCTCCACCCTCCCGCAAAAACTCACTCTGGCACTGTTGTCGCCATTTTGGTGATTGCTGTGTTTGCCACTCGCCCTATGTGGCCAGCATTGTTTTTCCTTCCACTTTTTGTCTTCTCACATTTTCCCTCAGCTAGAGGAGGGTGAGGCCAGTAACATCCTGCAAAGTAATGGGTTTATACTTCTAAGACATTTAAATAATGACTGACAAATATTCAATCCAAATAAATATAAACTCCATGACAAGGCTCCTCATGAACTAGATTCAGGAATACTAAGAATTTTGTCACGGAATATAGAAGGTTTACATCTAAAATTGGCAAACAATGAGGTTAAGGACTTCCTTTTATCATATGAGATACTTTGTTTACAAGAAACCTGGTGTCCAGAAAATTTGTATCCATTACTACCAGACTATATTAACTATAGCATTCCGGCAACAAGAGAAAAGAGATTTGGCAGAAATAAGGCAGGGCTTATGATATATATTAAAACCTCTTTAAATTGTAAGATAAGGAAACTAGAGATTCCAATGAACAACTTCCTGTTGTTGAAATTAGAGGGAGCACAAGGTAAGCTTTTTATTTTAAATGCATACTTTCCTCTTAAAAAAAAGAATGCACAAGAAATCTTTTTGCAACTTAAATATGTATTAGAAATGATAAATGACAACTGGGAAGCAACCCCAATTATACTAGGATATTTCAACAAGAGAATATATTTTCAAGGGCATAATAAAATACTCCAAAGAGACTTCATTTCATATTTACAATCTATGAACCCGAAAATAGTTTGCTTTAGGACAACTAAATTGTTAAAAATCATAAGACGCTGCTGCATGTCAGCAGGCTATAGACTTCATTTAGGACTGGACTATCAAACAGAAACTGCTTTTGAACAAGGATGCATGCATGCTTATGCTTATGGGGGAAAAACCCCACAACCATATATATATATACATTAAATTGAATCAATCTATATACTACAGTACTAGGGAAGAAAGAGATCTGGGAATCATGATTACACAGGATCTTTCTTTCAAATCCCATTGCAAAAGTATAGTCCAGAATGGGAACAAAATCCTAAATTTTATAGTAAAACACACCAAGAGCAGAAACAGGGAGGTACTGGTCCCTTTGTATTTGTCCCTGGTACGGCCTATACTAGAATATGGAGCCCAGGTCTGGTCCCCCTATAAAAAAGAAGTCCAGATGATTGAGAGAGTCCAGAAAAGAGCTACTAGGGCCATTAAGGGACTCAAAGTTAGGATTTATCATGATAGGCTGAGGGAGTTGAATATGTTTTCCCTGGAATACAGGACATTAAGAGGGGATATGTGCCTAGTGCACAAAGCATGGTTAGATAATGAGTATGGGACCTTTTGGGTCTTCAGAGCAAGGTGCAAACCTATGCTACCAGATCACATCCTCTGCAGTTGGAGAACAATTGGTGCAAACTAATGAGAAGTGGTGGTTGGTTCAACCAAAGAGTTGTTCCTACATGGAATGCACTCCCTTTGGAGGTAGTTAGTAGCAGGCGATAGACCAGTTTAAGATTAACTTAGACAACCATTTTGGGGAAAGAACACACTGTCTTTAGAGTTACCAGGCAAGCACTATGGACGAAAGTCTAATCTAAAGCTCTGTACTACCTATGATACCTATAAACTACGGACTCTAAAACTAATAACAGAGGGAAAGAACTCTTAAATCTAATGCTAGGTCTGAATACATGTCTCTTAAATGGCTGCACACCTGGTAATAAAAAAGAAGCATAACATTCAGTGGATCATTTGGTTCCTCCACTATAGATCTTGCTTGGACTAATATAGAAACAATGAAATTAATAGAAGACTTTAAAGTGATAGAACATTCAGAATCTGCCCACTATCCTATAATTACTACTTTAGAATTAAAGTTTATACCTAATAATATCATAATGGAACCTACTGTATATCTGATAACACAGAAATTATAAACCAGAGGAGAATAAGATGGAGGAAACGGCAAATTATTTAAAGAAATATATAATTTGGAACAGTTAATAGAAATATTTGAACAGATTTTGTCTGGACTGGTATATAATAATATTATTGACATATAGCAAGAAATCATTACTTTAATCAGACCTCACTGTAAGGAAATAAAGATATATCATCGGGACCACAAACCCAATTATAAGTCATAGTTCAATAAAACCTGCAGGGAAGCTAAACAAAGATTAAATCACAATATGAAGAAATTGAAGAAGGAAATTTAAAATATTAAAGATAGAGCCAAAAGTATGAATAAGTACAGGATGGAGCATAAATCCATTTTAGAAAAAGAAATACACAAATATAATCTTAAATTATGGGAAAACCTAAGGAAAGCTGTAATCATAAAAAATAATAAATTCTTTTGGAGACAACTGTCACAAGGTTATAATACATATGCTATGCATGTTGTAACCTATATAGCTCCTAATATTTGATTGAAATATTTTAAATACTTATATTTCTTGGAGAGGAAGCAATTTTTCTTACTCCAAAACTGCACTAAAAAAGAAAAATATTTATATCTAATTCCACTTTGTACACAGGAAGAGGAAAGACTACATTGGTGAGACCGGGAAACTGCCTGCTGCCACACGCCCACCACTCTCCAAGCACAGGCTTGCTGCCCACCTGGGCAAGCACCTCATCCTTGCAGCTGCTTTTAAGCTTGAGCTGCCCGCCGACTACAGCAGCGAGACTGGGAGCCCGCCTGCTGCCATCTGTCCACCGCTCTCCAAGCACAGGTAATTGTGAAGCCAGATCTTCAGCCCACAGCTGCTGTTGCAGCGAAGATCCTGGATTTTTTTTTCCGAATTCCTGCTGCCATCTCATTGCAGTGCCCCCACTGGCTGCTCACCATCTTGGTGAACTCCCTGAGCGGCTAGCTCTGGAATCCAGTGTGGCTGCTTTCAGAGGACTGTGCCGCCAAATTTGAAACGACTTTCCCTTGCTCCAGTACAGAGACACGCATTTCTTGCCTAATTGCACGTACGTGCACAAAGTTTGTAGTCTGTGCTGCCTGGCCCTCGCTACTCGTGTGTGTACATAATACCAATTACAGCTAAACTGAAAACCGGGATTCCTACCGCTGATTTTTTGTTTGTTTAAGGACTATTACTAGCCTGTATTTGCTCATTCTGGTAGAAAAGAAAAGGAGTAAAATACTATTTGTTTGCTGTGCTAGTTTCTATGTTTTAGCCTAGCCAGACCCCTTAATCTTCCCATTCTTTCCTTTGTGTGTCTCTTTGTATGATTTTTGTGTGTCTCCCTCCCCCAGCAGTCCTCGGCTGGCACCTGCCTGAGGTCTGTGACCCACCCCCTGATTTAGCTTAATCTTGTTTCTGTGCATTACCCCTTTGTTTTGTTACTAATTTCCTAACCCTCCCACTGAGTCCCCAGACTATCTATATCTGACCTCTGTCCCTTTCTCTGCAGGCTTGCTGCCCACTTGGGCAAGAACCTCATCCTTGCAGCTGCTTTTAAGCTTGAGCTGCCCGCCAACTACTGTGGCAAGACCGGGAGCCTGCCTGCTGCCACCCGTCCACCACTCTCCAAGCAAAGGGAATTGCTGAAGCCAGATCTTCAGCCCTCAGCTGCTGTTGCAGCAAAGATCCTGGAATTTTTTTTTCTGAATCCCTGGTGCCATCTGACTGCAGTGACCTCATTTGCTGCTCACTATCTTGGTGAACTCCCTGAGTGGCTAGCTCTGGAATCCAGCGTGACTGCTTTCCCAAGACTAATTACATGCCTGTGCACAAATTTTGTAGTCTGTGCTGCCTGGCCCTTGCTACTAGCGTGTGTACATAATACCAATTACAGCTAAACTAAAAACCCGGATTTCTACAACTGATTTTTTGTTTATTTAAAGATTGTTACTAGCCTGTATTTGCTCATTCTGGTAGAAAAAAAAAAGGGTAAAATACTGTTTGTTTGCTTTACTAGTTTCCGTTTTTTAGCCTAGCCAGACCCCTTAATCTTCGCATTCTCTCCTTTGTGTGTCTCTTTGTGTGATTTTTGTGTCCCTCCCTCCCCCAGCAGTCCTCGGCTGGCACCTGCCTGAGGTCTGTGACCCACCCCCTGATTTAGCTTAAACTTGTTTCTGTGCATTACCCCTTTGTTTTATTACTAATTTCATAACCCTGCCACTGAGTCCCCAGACTATCTATATCTGACCTCTGTCCCTTTCTCTGCAGGCTTGCTGCCCACTCGGTCAAGCACCTCATCCTTGCAGCTGCTTTTAAGCTTCAGCTGCCCACTGATTACAGCGGTGAGACCGGGAGCCCGGTCTGCTGCCATCCGTCCACCGCTCTCCAAGCACAGGTAATTGTGAAGTCAGATCTTCAGCCCACAGCTGCTGTTGCAGCGAAGATCCTAGATCTTTTTTCTGAATTCCTGGTGCCACCCGACTGTAGCGCCCCCACTGGCTGCTCACCATCTTGGTGAACTCCCACTCTCTGAGTGGCTAGCTCTGGAATCCAGTGTGGCTGCTTTCAGAGGACTGTGCCGCCAAATTTGAAATGCCTTTCCCTTGCTCCAGTACAGAGACATGCATTTCTTGCCTAATTGCACGTACGTGCACAAATTTTGTAGTCTGTGCTGCCTGACCCTTGCTACTAGTGTGTGTACTTAATACCAGTTACAGCTAAACTGAAAACCGGAACTCCTACCGCTGATTTTTTGTTTCTTTAAGGACTGTTACTAGCTTGTATTTGCCCATTCTGGTAGGAAAAAAAAAGAGTAAAATACTGTTTGTTTGCTTTGCTAGTTTCCATGTTTTAGCCTAGCCAGACCCCTTAATCATCCCATTCTCTCCATTGCGTGTCTCTTTGTGTGATTTTTGTGTGTCTCTCTCCCTCAGCACTCCTCGGCTGGGGCCTGCCTGAGGTCTGTGACCACCCCCCGATTTAGCATAATCTTGCTTCTGTGCATTACCCCTTTGTTTTATTACTACTTTCCTAACCCTCCCACTGAGTCCTCAGACTATCTATATCTGACCTCTGTCCCTTTCTCTGCAGGCTTGCTGCCCACTCGGGCAAGCACCTCATCCTTGCAGCTGCTTTTAAGCTTTAGCTGCCTGCCGACTACAGTGGCGAGACCGGGAGCCTGTCTGCTGCCACCCGCCCACCGCTCTCCAAGCACAGGTAATTGCCAAAGCCAGATCTTCAGCCCTCAGCTGCTGTTGCAGCGAAGACCCTGGATTTTTTTTTTCAAAATCCTGGTGCCATCTGACTGCAGTGCCCCCATTGACTGCTCACCATCTTGGTGAACTTCCTGAGTGGCTAGCTGTGGAATCCAGTGTGGCTGCTTTCCCAGGACTGTGCCACCAAGTTTGAAATGACTTTCTCATGCTCCGGTACAGAGACACGCAGTTCTTGCCAAATTGCATGCCCGTGCACAAATTTTGTAGTCTGTGCTGCCTGGCCCTCGCTATTAGTGTGTGTGTGTGTACATAATACCAATTACAGCTTAAGTGAAAACCGGGATTCCTACCGCTGATTTTTTGTTTGTTTAAAGATTGTTACTAGCCTGTATTTGCTCATTCTGGTAGAAAAAAAAAAAGAGTAAACTACTGTTTGTTTGCTTTACTAGTTTCCATTTTTCAGCCTAGCCAGACCCCTTAATCTCCGCATTCTATCCTTTGTGTGTCTCTTTGTGTGATTTTTGTGGGTCTCCCTTCCCCAGCAGTCCTCAGCTGGCACCTGCCTGAAGTCTGTAACCCGCCCCCTGATTTAGCTTAATCTTGTTTCTATGCATTACCCCTTTGTTTTATTACTAATTTCCTAACCCTGCCACTGAGTCCCCAGACGATCTATATCTGACCTCTGTCCCTTTCTCTGCAGGCTTGCTGCCCACTCGGGCAAGCACCTCATCCTTGCAGCTGATTTTAAGCTTGAGCTGCCCTTCCGACTACAGCAGCGAGACCTGGAGCCCGCCTGCTGCCACCCGCTCACCACTCTCCAAGCACAGGTAATTGCTGAAGCCAGATCTTCAGCCCTCAGCTGCTGTTGCAGTGAAGATCCTGGATTTTTTTTTCTGAATTCCTGCTGTCATCTGACTGCAGTGCCCCCACTGGCTGCTCACCATCTTGGTGAACTCCCTGAGTGGCTAGCTCTGGAATCCAGCGTGGCTGCTTTCCCAGTACTGTGCCGCCAAATTTTAAATGACTTTCCCTTGCACCGGTACAGAGACACGCAGTTCTTGCCTAATTGCATGCCCGCGCACAAATTTTGCAGTCTGTGCTGCCAGGCCCTCACTACTAGTGTGTGTACATAATACCAGTTACAGGTAAATTGAAAACCGGGATTCCTACCACTGATTTTTAGTTTGTTTAAGGACCGTTACTAGCCTGTATTTGCTCATTCTGGTAGGAAAAAAAAGAGTAAAATACTGTTTGCTTTGCTAGTTTCCATGTTTTAGCCTAGCCAGACCCCTTAATCTTTGCATTCTCTCCTTTGTGTGTCTCTTTGTGTGATTTTTGTTTGTCTCCCTTCCCCAGCAGTCCTCGGCTGGCACCTACCTGAGGTCTGTGACCCACCCCCTGATTTAGCTCAGTCTTGTTTCTATGCATTACCTCTTTGTTTTCTTACTAATTTCGTAACCCTCCCACTGAGTCCCCAGACTATCTATATCTGACCTCTTCCCTTTCTCTGCAGGCTTGCTGCCCACTCGGGCAAGCACCTCATCCTTGCAGCTGCTTTTAAGCTTGAGCTGCCCACTGATTACAGCAGCGAGACCGGGAGCCCGGTCTGCTACCACCCGCCCACCGCTGTCCAAGCACATGTAATTGCCGAAGCCAGATCTTCAGCCCTCAGCTGCTATTGCAGTGAAGACCCTGGAATTTTTTTGTTCGAACTACTGGCGCCATCTGACTGCAGTACTCCCATTGACTGCTCACCATCTCGGTGAACTCCCTGAGTGGCTAGCTGTGGAATCCAGCGTGGCTGCTTTCCCTGGACTGTGCCACCAAGTATGAAATGACTTTCCCTTGCTCCGGTACAGAGACATGCAGTTATTGCCAAATTGCATGCCCGTGCACAAATTTTGCAGTCTGTGCTGCCAGGCCCTCACTACTCGTGTGTGTACATAATACCAATTACAGCTAAATTGAAAACCTGGATTCCTACCGCTGATTTTTTGTTTGTTTAAGGACTGTTACTAGCCTGTATTTGCTCATTCTGGTTGGAAAAAAAAAAGAGTAAAATATTGTTTGTTTGCTTTACTAGTTTCCGGGTTTTAGCCTAGCCAGACCCCTTATTTGTGTGATTTTTGTGTGTCTCCCTCCCCCAGCAATCCTCGTCTGGCACCTGCCTGAGGTCTGTGACCCGCCCCCTGATTTAGCTTAATCTTGTTTCTGTGCATTACCCCTTTGTTTTATTACTAATTTCCTAACCCTCCCACTGAGTCACCAGACTATCTACAGTATATCTGACATCTGAGCCTGTCTGTGCAGGTTTGCGGCCCACTTGGGCAAGCACCGCATCCTTGCAGCTACTTTTAAGCTTGATCTGCCTGCCGACTACAGCGGCGAGACCAGGAGCCCGCCTGCTGCCACCCGCCCACCACTCTCCAAGCACAGGTAATTGCCAAAGCCAGATCTTCAGCCCTCAGCTGCTGTTGCAGCGAAGATCCTGGATTTTTCTTTTCTGAATTCCTGCTGCCATCTGACTGCAGTGCCCCCATTGGCTGCTCACCATCTTGCTGAACTCCCTGAGTGGCTAGCTCTGGAATCCAGCGTGGCTGCTTTCCTAGGACTGTGCTGCCAAGTTTGAAATGAATTTCCCTTGCTCCGGTACAGAGACACGCAGTTCTTGCCTAATTGCATGCCCGTGCACAAGTATTTTGTCAGTGCTGCCTGGCCCTCGCTACTAGTGTGTGTACATAATACCAGTTACAGAAAAACTGAAAACCGTGAATGCTACCACTGATTTTTTGTTTGTTTAAGGACTGTTACTAGCCTGTATTTGCTCATTCTGGTAGGAAAAAAAAAAAAAAAAGAGTAAAATACTGTTTGCTTTGCTAGTTTCCGTGTTTTAGCCTAGCCAGACCCCTTAATCTTCACATTCTCTCCTTTGTGTGATTTTTGTGGGTCTCCCTTCCCCAGCAGTCCTCGGATGGCACCTGCCTGAGGTCTGTAACCTGCCCCCTGATTTAGCTTAATCTTGTTTCTGTGCATTACCCCTTTGTTTTGTTACTAATTTCCTAGCCGTCCCACTGAGTCCCCAGACTATCTATATCTGACCTCTGTCCCTTTCTCTGCAGGCTTGCTGCCACTCAGGCAAGCACCTCATCCTTGCTGCTGATTTTAAGCTTGAGCTGCCCGCCGACTACAGCAGCGAGTCCTGGAGCCTGCCTGCTGCCACCCGCCCACCACTCTCCAAGCATAGGTAATTGCCGAAGCCAGATCTTCAGCCCTCAGCTGCTGTTGCAGCGAAGATCCTGGATTTTTGTTTCCGAATTCCTGCTGCCATCTGACTGCAGTGCCCCCAATGGCTGCTCACCATCTTGGTGAACCCCCTGAGCAGCTAGCTGTGGAATCCAGCGTGGCTGCTTTCCCAGGACTGTGCCGCCAAATTTTAAATGACTTTCCCTTGCTCCGTTACAGAGACACGCAGTTCTTGCCTAAATGCATGCCCGTGCACAAATTTTGTAGTCTGTGCTGCCAGGCCCTCACTACTAGTGTGTGTACATAATACCAATTACAGAAAAACTGAAAACCGTGATTCCTACCACTGATTTTTTGTTTGTTTAAGGACTGTTACTAGCCTGTATTTGCTCATTCTGGTAGGAAAAAAAGGAGTGAAATACTGTTTGTTTGCTGTGCTAGTTTCCGTGTTTTAGCCTAGCCAGACCCCTTAATCTTTGCATTCTCTCCTTTGTGTGTCTCTTTGTGTGATTTTTGTGTGTCTCCCTTCCCCAGCAGTCCTCGGCTGGCACCTGCCTGAGGTCTGTGACCCGCCCCCTGATTTAGCTCAGTCTTGTTTCTATGCATTACCCCTTTGTTTTCTTACTAATTTCCTAACCCTCCCACTAAGTCCCCAGACTATCTATATCTGACCTCTTCCCTTTCTCTGCAGGCTTGCTGCCCACTCGGGCAAGCACCTCATCCTTGCAGCTGCTTTTAAGCTTGAGCTGCCCACTGATTACAGCAGCGAGACTGGGAGCCCGGTCTGCTACCACCCGCCCACTGCTGTCCAAGCACAGGTAATTGCCGAAGCCAGATCTTCAGCCCTCAGCTGCTATTGCAGCGAAGACCCTGGATTTTTTTTGTTCGAACTACTGGCGCCATCTGACTGCAGTGCCCCCACTGGCTGCTCACCATCTTGGTGAACCACCTGAGTGGCTACCTGTGGAATCCAGCGTGGCTGCTTTCCCAGGACTGTGCCGCCAAATTTTAAATGACTTTCCCTTGCTCCGGTACAGAGACATGCAGTTCTTGCCTAAATGCATGCCCGTGCACAAATTTTGTAGTCTGTGCTGCCAGAGCCTCACTACTAGTGTGTGTACATAATACCAATTACAGAAAACTGAAAACCGTGATTCCTACCACTGATTTTTTGTTTGTTTAAGGACTGTTACTATTACTCGCCTGTATTTGCTCATTCTGGTATGAAAAAAAAGAGTAAAATACTGTTTGTTTGCTGTGCTAGTTTCGTGTTTTAGCCTAGCCAGACCCCTTAATCTTTGCATTCTCTCCTTTGTGTGTCTCTTTGTGTGATTTTTGTATGTCTCCCTCCCCCAGCAGTCCTCGGCTGGCACCTACCTGAGGTCTGTGAGCCACCCCTGATTTAGCTCAGTCTTGTTTCTATGCATTACCCCTTTGTTTTCTTACTAATTTCCTAACCCTCCCACTGAGTCCCCAGACTATCTATATCTGACCTCTTCCCTTTCTCTGCAGGCTTGCTGCCCACTCGGGCAAGCACCTCATCCTTGCAGCTGCTTTTAAGCTTGAGCTGCCCACTGATTATAGCAGCGAGACTGGGAGCCCGGTCTGCTACCACCCGCCCACCGCTGTCCAAGCACATGTAATTGCCGGCCAGATCTTCAGCCCTCAGCTGCTATTGCAGTGAAGACCCTGATTTTTTGTTCGAACTACTGGCGCCATCTGACTGCAGTACTCTATTGACTGCTCACCATCTGGTGAACTCCTGAGTGGCTAGCTGTGGAATCCAGCGTGGCTGCTTTCCTGGACTGTGCCACCAAGTATGAAATGACTTTCCTTGCTCGGTACAGAGACATGCAGTTATTGCCAAATTGCATGCCCGTGCACAAATTTTGCAGTCTGTGCTGCCAGGCCCTCTACTAGTGTGTGTACATAATACCAATTACAGCTAAATTGAAAACCTGGATTCCTACCGCTGATTTTTGTTTGTTTAAGGACTGTTACTAGCCTGTATTTGCTCATTCTGGTAGGAAAAAAAGAGTAAAATATTGTTTGTTTGCTTTTATAGTTTCCGGTTTTAGCCTCAGCAGACCCCTTAATCTTTGCATTCTCTCCTTTGTGTGTCTCTTTGTGTGATTTTTGTGTGTCTCCTCCCCAGCAATCCCTGTCTGGCACCTGCCTGAGGTCTGTAACCTCCCTGATTTAGCTTAATCTTGTTTCTGTGCATTACCCTTTGTTTTATTACTAATTTCCTAACCCTCCCATTGAGTACCCAGACTATCTACAGTATATCTGACATCTGAGCCTGTCTGTGCAGGTTTGCGGCCCCCTTGGGCAAGCACCGCATCCTTGCAGCTACTTTTAAGCTTGATCTGCCTGCCGACTACAGCGGCGAGACCAGGAGCCCGCCTGCTGCCACCCACCCACCACTCTCCAAGCACAGGTAATTGCCAGAGCCAGATCTTCAGCCCTCAGCTGCTGTTGCAGCGAAGACCCTGGATTTTTCTTTTCTGAATTCCTGGAGCCATCTGACTGCAGTGCCCCCATTGGCTGCTCACCATCTTGTTGAACTCCCTGAGTGGCTAGCTCTGGAATCCAGCGTGGCTGCTTTCCTAGGACTGTGCCGCCAAGTTTGAAATGACTTTCCCTTGCTCCGGTACAGAGACAAGCAGTTCTTGCCTAATTGCATGCCCGTGCACAAATTTTTTGTCTGTGCTGCCTGGCCCTCGCTACTAGTGTGTGTACATAATACCAGTTACAGAAAAACTGAAAACCGTGATTCCTACCACTGATTTTTTGTTTGTTTAAGGACTGTTACTGGCCTGTATTTGCTCATTCTGGTATGAAAAAAAAGAGTAAAATACTGTTTGTTTGCTGTGCTAGTTTTCGTGTTTTAGCCTAGCCAGACCCCTTAATCTTTGCATTCTCTCCTTTGTGTGTTCTTTGTGTGATTTTGTATGTCTCCTCCCCAGCAGTCCTCGGCTGGCATCTACCTGAGGTCTGTGACCCACCCCCTGATTTAGCTTAGTCTTGTTTCTATGCATGACCCCTTTGTTTTCTTACTAATTTCCTAACCCTCCCACTGAGTCCCCAGACTATCTATATCTGACCTCTTCCCTTTCTCTGCAGGCTTGCTGCCCACTCGGGCAAGCACCTCATCCTTGCAGCTGCTTTTAAGCTTGAGCTGCCCACTGATTACAGCAGCGAGACCGGAGCCCGGTCTGCTACCACCCGCCCATCGCTGTCCAAGCACATGTAATTGCCGGCCAGATCTTCAGCCCTCAGCTGCTATTGCAGCGAAGACCCTGATTTTTTTGTTCGAACTACTGGCGCCATCTGACTGCAGTACTCCATTGACTGCTCACCATCTCGGTGAACTCCTGAGTGGCTAGCTGTGGAATCCAGCGTGGCTGCTTTCCTGGACTGTGCCACCAAGTATGAAATGACTTTCCCTTGCTCTGGTACAGAGACACGCAGTTATTGCCAAATTGCATGCCCGTGCACAAATTTTGCAGTCTGTGCTGCCAGGCCCTCACTACTCGTGTGTGTACATAATACCAATTACAGCTAAACTGAAAACCTTGATTCCTACCGCTGATTTTTTGTTTGTTTAAGGACTGTTACTAGCCTGTATTTGCTCATTCTGGTAGGGAAAAAAAAAAAGAGTAAAATACTGTTTGTTTGCTTTACTAGTTTCCGGGTTTTAGCCTAGCCAGACCCCTTAATCTTCGCATTCTCTCCTTTGTGTGTCTCTTTGTGTGATTTTTGTGTGTCTCCCTTCCCCAGCAATCCTCGGCTGGCACCTGCCTGAGGTCTGTAACCCGCCCCCTGATTTAGCTTAATCTTGTTTCTGTGCATTACCGCTTTGTTTTATTACTAATTTCCTAACCCTCCCACTGAGTCTCCAGACTATCTACAGTATATCTGACCTCTGAGCCTGTCTCTGCAGGTTTGCAGCCGACTTGGGCAAGAACCACATCCTTGCAGCTACTTTTAAGCTTGATCTGCCCGACGACTACAGCGGCGAGACCAGGAGCCCGCCTGCTGCCACCCGCCCACCACTCTCCAAGCACAGGTAATTGCCGAGGCCAGATCTTCAGCCCTCAGCTACTGTTGCAGCGAAGAACCTGGATTTTTTTTTTCAAATTCCTGGAGCCATTTGACTGCAGTGCCCCCATTGGCTGCTCACCATCTTGGTGAACTCCCTGAGTGGCTAGCTCTGGAATCCAGCGTGGCTGCTTTCCTAGGACTGTGCCACCAAGTTTGAAATGACTTTCCCTTGCTGCGGTACAGAAACACGCAGTTCTTGCCTAATTGCATGCCGTGCACAAATTTTTTGTCTGTGCTGCCTGGCCCTCGCTACTAGTGTGTGTACATAATACCAATTACAGAAAAACTGAAAACCTTGATTCCTACCACTGATTTTTTGTTTGTTTAAGGACTGTTACTAGCCTGTATTTGCTCATTCTGGTAAGAAAAAAAAAAAAGAGTAAAATACTGTTTGCTTTGCTAGTTTCCATGTTTTAGCCTAGCCAGACCCCTTAATCTTCCCATTCTCTCCTTTGTGTGTCTGTTTGTATGATTTTTGTGTGTCTCCATCCCCCAGCAGTCCTCGGATGGCACCTGCCTGAGGTCTGTAACCCACCCCCTGATTTAGCTTAATCTTGTTTCTGTGCATTACCCCTTTGTTTTGTTACTAATTTCCTAACCCTCCCACTGAGTCCCCGGACTATCTATATCTGACCTCTGTCCCTTTCTCTGCAGGATTGCTGCCCACTTGGGCAAGCACCTCATCCTTGCAGCTGCTTTTAAGCTTGAGCTGCCCACCAACTACAGTGGCGAGACCGGGAGCCCGCCTGCTGCTACCCGCCCACCGCTGTCCAAGCACAGGTAATTGTCGAAGCCAGATCTTCAGCCCTCAGCTGCTGTTGCAGCGAAGATCCTGGATTTTTTTTCTGAATTCCTGCTGCCATCTGACTGCAGTGCCCCCATTGACTGCTCACCATCTTGGTGAACTCCCTGAGTGGCTAACTCTGGAATCCAGCATGGCTGCTTTCCCAGAACTATGCCACCAGGTATGAAATGACTTTCCCTTGCTCCAGTAGAGAGACACGCAGTTATTGCCTAAATGCATGCCCGCGCACAAATTTTGTAGTCTGTGTTGCCTGGCCCTTGCTTCTAGTGTGTGTACTTAATACCAGTTACAGGTAAACTGAAAATGGGGATTCCTACTGCTGTTTTTTTTGATTGTTTAAGGACTGTTACTAGCCTGTATTTGCTCATTCTGGTAGGAAAAAAAAGAGTAAAATACTGTTTGTTTGCTTCACTAGTTTCCGTGTTGTAGCCTAGCCAGACCCCTTAATCTTCCCATTATCTCCTTTGTGTGTCTGTTTGTATGATTTTTGTGTGTCTCCCTCCCTCAGCAGTCCTCGGCTGGCACTGGCCTGAGGTCTGTGACCCGCCCCCTGATTTAGCTCAATCTTGTTTCTGTGCATTACCCATTTGTTTTATTATTAATTTCCTAACCCTCCCACTGAGTCCCCAGACTATCTATATCTGACCTCTGTCCCTTTCTCTGCAGGCTTGCTGCCCACTCGGGCAAGCACCTCATCCTTGCAGCTGATTTTAAGCTTGAGCTGCCCGCCGACTACAGCAGCGAGACCTGGAGCCTGCCTGCTGCCACCTGCCCACCACTCTCCAAGCACAGGTAATTGCCAAGCCAGATCTTCAGCCCTCAGCTGCTGTTGCAGCGAAGATCCTGGATTTTTTTTCAATTCCTGCTGCCATCTGACTGCAGTGCCCCACTGGCTGCTCACCATCTTGGTGAACTCCCTGAGTGGCTAGCTCTGGAATCCAGCGTGGCTGCTTTCCCAGGACTGTGCCGCCAAGTTTGAAATGACTTTCCTTGCTCGTACAGAGACACGCAGTTCTTGCCTAATTGCATGCTCTGCACAAATTTTTTAGTCTGTGCTGCCTGGCCTCGCTACTAGTGTGTATACATAATACCAGTTACAGAAAACTGAAAACCGTGATTCCTACCACTGATTTTTTGTTTGTTTAAGGACTGTTACTAGCCTGTATTTGCTCATTCTGGTAGGAAAAAAAAAAAGAGTAAAATATTGTTTGTTTGCTTTACTAGTTTCCGGGTTTTAACCTAGCCAGACCCCTTAATCTTCGCATTCTCTCCTTTGTGTGTCTCTTTGTGTGATTTTTGTGTGTCTCCCTTCCCCAGCAATCCTCGGCTGGCACCTGCCTGAGGTCTGTAACCCGCCCCCTGATTTAGCTTAATCTTGTTTCTGTGCATTACCCCTTTGTTTTATTACTAATTTCCTAACCCTCCCACTGAGTCCCCAGACTATCTACAGTATATCTGACCTCTGAGCCTGTCTCTGCAGGTTTGCGGCCCACTTGGGCAAGCACCGCATCCTTGCAGCTACTTTTAAGCTTGATCTGTCCCGACTACAGCGGCGAGACCAGAAGCCCGCCTGCTGCCACCCGCCCACCACTCTCCAAGCACAGGTAATTGCCGAAGCCAGATCTTCAGCCCTCAGCTGCTGTTGCAGCGAAGATCCTGGATTTTTTTTCCCGAATTCCTGCTGCCATCTGACTGCAGTGCCCCCATTGGCTGCTCACCATCTTGGTGAACCCCATGAGTGGCTAGCTCTGGAATCCAGCATGGCTGCTTTCCCAGAACTGTGCTACCAGGTTTGAAATGACGTTCTCTTGCTCCGGTACAGAGACACGCGGTTATTGCCTAAATGCATGCCCGTGCACAAATTTTGTAGTCTGTGCTGCCAGGCCCTCACTACTAGTGTGTGTACATAATACCAGTTACAGAAAAACTGAAAACCGTGATTCCTACCACTGATTTTTTGTTTGTTTAAGGACTGTTACTAGCCTGTATTTGCTCATTCTGGTAGGAAAAAAAGGAGTGAAATACTGTTTGTTTGCTGTGCTAGTTTCCGTGTTTTAGCCTAGCCAGACCCCTTAATCTTTGCATTCTCTCCTTTGTGTGTCTCTTTGTGTGATTTTTGTGTGTCTCCCTCCCCAGCAGTCCTCGGCTGGCACCTGCCTGAGGTCTGTGACCCGCCCCCTGATTTAGCTCAATCTTGTTTCTGTGCATTACCCCTTTGTTTTCTTACTAATTTCCTAACCCTCCCACTGAGTCCCCAGAATATCTATATCTGACCTCTGTCCCTTTCTCTGCAGGCTTGCTGCCCACTCATGCAAGCACCTCATCCTTACAGCTGCTTTTAAGCTTGAGCTGCCCTCCGACTACAGCGGCGAGACAGGGAGCCCGGTCTGTTGCCACCTGCCCACTGCTGTCCAAGCACAGGTAATTGCCGTAGCCAGATTTTCAGCCCTCAGCTGCTGTTGCAGCGAAGATCCTGGATTTTTTTTCAAATTCCTGGTGCCATCTGACTGCAGTGCCCCCATTGGCTGCTCACCATCTTGGTGAACTCCCTGAGTGGCTAGCTGGGGAATCCAGCGTGGCTGCTTTCCCAGGACTGTGCCGCCAAGTTTGAAATGACTTTCCCTTGCTCTGGTACAGAGACACGCAGTTCTTGCCTAATTGCACGTACGTGCACAAATTTTGCAGTCTGTGCTGCCTGGCCCTTGCTACTAGTGTGTGTACATAATACCAATTACAACTAAACTGAAAACTGGGATTCCGACTGCTGATTTTATGTTTGTTTAAGGACTATTACTAGCCTGTATTTGCTCATTCTGGTATGAAAAAAAAAGAGTAAAATACTGTTTGTTTGCTTTGCTAGTTTCCATGTTTTAGCCTAGACAGACCCCTTTATCTTCCTATTCTCTCCTTTGTGTGTCTCTTTGTGTGATTTTTGTGGGTCTCCCTCCCCAGCAGTCCTTGGCTGGCACCTGCCTGATGTCTGTGACCCACCCCCTGATTTAGCTTAATCTTGTTTCTGTGCATTGCCGCTTTGTTTTATTGCTAATTTCCTAACCCTCCCACTGAGTCCCCAGACTATCTATATTTGACCTTTGTCCCTTTCTCTGCAGGCTTGCTGCCCACTCGGGCAAGCACCTCATCCTTCCAGCTGCTTTTAAGCTTAAGCTGCCCGCCGAGTACTGCGGCGAGACCGGGAGCCCTCCTGCTGCCACCCGCCCACCGCTCTGCAAGCACAGGTAATTGCCGAAGCCAGATCTTCAGCCCTCAGCTGCTGTTGCAGCAAAGATCCTGGATTTCTTTTTTCCAAAATCCTGGTGCCATCTGTCTGCAGTGTCCCCATTAGCTGCTCACCATCTCGGTGTACTCCCTGAGTGGCTAGATCTGGAATCCAGCGTGGCTGCTTTCCCAGCACTGTGCCGCCAAGTTTGAAATTAGTTTCCCTTGCTCCAGTATAGAGACACGCAGTTATTGCCAAATTGCATGCCCGTGCACAAATTTTGTAGTCTGTGCTGCCTGGCCCTCGCTACTAGTGTGTGTACATAATACCAATTACAGCTAAACTGAAAACCGGGATTCCTACTGCTAATTTTATATTTGTTTAAGGACTGTTACTAGCATGTATTTGTTAATTCTTGTAGAAAAAAAGGAGTAAAATGCTGTTTGTTTTCTTTGCTAGTTTCCATGTTTTAGCCTAGCCAGACCCCTTAATCTTCCCATTCTTTCCTTTTTGTGTCTCTTTGTGTGATTTTTATGTGTCTCCCTCCCCCAGCAGTCCTCGGCTGGCACCTGCTTGAGGTCTGTGACCTGCCCCCCGATTTAGCTTAAACTTGTTTCTGTGCATTACCCGTTTGTTTTCTTACTAATTTCCTAACCCTCCCTCTGAGTCCCCAGACTATCTATATCTGACCTCTGTCCCTTGCTCTGCAGGCTTGCTGCCCACTCAGGTAAGCATCTCATCTTTGCAGCTGCTTTTAAGCTTGAGCTGCCCGCCGACTACAGTTCGAGACCGGGAGCCCGCCTGCTGCCACCCGCCCACAGCTCTCCAAGCACAGGTAATTGCCGAAGCCAGATCTTCAGCCCTCAGCTGCTGTTGCAGTGAAGATCCTAGATTTTTTTTTCCGAATCCCTGGCGCCATCTGACTGCAGTGCCCCCACTGACTGCTCACCATCTTGGTGAACTCCCTGAGTGGCTAACTCTGGAATCCAGTGTGGCTGCTTTCCCAGGACTGTGCCGCCAAGTTTGAAATTACTTTCCTTTGCTCCGGTACAGAGACACGCAGTTATTGCCTAATTGCATGCCCGTGCACAAATTTTGTCTGTGTTGCCTGGCCCTCGCTAGTAGTCTGTGTACATAATACCAGTTACAGCTAAACTGAAAACTGGGATTCCTACTGCTGTTTTTTTGTTTGTTTAAAGACTGGTACTAACCTGTATTTCCTCATTCTGGTAGAAAAAATAAAAGAGTGAAATACTGTTTGTTTTGCTAGCTTCCGTGTTTTAGCCTAGCCATACCCCTTAATCTTCCCATTCTCTCCTTTGTGTGTCTCTTTGTGTGTCTCCCCCAACCCCTCCTCCACAACTTCTTAAATACACCTAAACCACTCCCCCTTCTGTGCACCTCCTCCCATTGGCCGTCTTGCCCTACATAAATTTAAAGCTGCAGAACACCTCCTATAGTGCGGTCCTGCTCCACAGATCTACATTTCTAACAGCCCCTTCCTCACCACTCCCTCCTCTCCCCCTTCATAAGGCTGACCACACTAATTCTTTCCTACTACTTCCCATTGTCCCGCACTCTCCCTCGGAAAGATGAAGCTGGCACTGCCTATATTATGGGCCATCTCCCTAACTACTGCACTGATATTGACCGACTTCTGCACTACGGTGCTGGCCTGCGATCAACAGCGCCTCTCCTTCCTCTCATTCCCCCCCCTCCCCGTCTCAACCCTCTTCACTCACTACTAGGGATAAGTCCACCCTGGGGTACATCTCTCTCATCCTACTCACTAAAGGAGAATGCCACCTCCTTGGCCACTACCTGGCTAACCTCTCCTGGTCTCCTACTATTCCCTTCTGCCCATACATTCTCCTACTATCACTACTCTTCCTTGCTGGGGACATTGAGTGTAACCCTGGCCTAACAAACTCCCATATCACCCCCTCCTCCAGCATCTGGACAAATGCCCCTGGACTTAAAATCGCACATATCAGTGTCTGCAGCCTTCCATCTAAATTCACTGACCTTGAGGCTTGGATTGAGCTACACAAGCCCCATATTCTGGGACTCACTGAAACATGGCTAAAGTCACACCACACCAAAAACACTTTCAAAATACCTGGCTACTCCTACCTATGCCTCGACAGGCCAGGCAGGAAAAAAGGTGGCGATGTGGCCCCACTCCTAAGAGAACCCCTCTCAGCTAGCGTTGTCCTACACTCTGACCCTTCCTCACCTAGTGAATGGCTATTTTCCGAATTGACCCTGGGATCCTGCAAGAAACTCTATATTGGCTGCCGCTACAACCCCCCCATGACCGGAACCATTGGACTCACCAGCCTCCTCCAAGGCCTGAGCTCTCTAACTCCCTATAGGGAATCTATCCTTCTTGGCGACTTTAATCTAAGCTGGCTGAGCTGCCACCAGCCTGACTATGTATCCCTGTTAAAGCAGCACAACCTGGTGCAGGTGATCACTCTCCCCACCAGACTTAATCCACGTTCGGCCACCCAGACTCTACTAGACTGGATCCTCATAAACAGGGAGGACTGAGCAATACACGCTGGCACCATGGCTGACTCTATAAGCAATCACTCACCGACCTATCTCCTCTGTTCTTCCAAACTAAAGTGCCCCCCCCAAATACCTATCTCTCAGAAATTTCAACTGCCCAGTCTCCACAAATCTCCTCGAGGAGGCCCAGTCCTTAGACTGGTCCATGCTTTTTTCCCTTTCCAATGCAGCCATGGCAGTTTGCACATTTACCCGGACTCTACTAACACTCCAGGACCGCTTTTTCCCTGTCACCACCAGATGGGTCAGAGTTGGGTGCTCATGCTGGGTCTCTAAAGACCTACTAACCCTTATGAAGGCCAGAGACCACACCTGGTCCACTTTCAAAGCAACCCCTTTCCTGCCCTCTGGGATGCTTACAGGCGCATGAGGAACAAATGTAAACAACAGGCCAAATTTTTGAAACAGACCCAGTTCTGTAATCTGCAAAAGGCCAACCTTGGAGACCCTAGAAAATTCTGGGACTCAATCAGCTCCCTCCTAAACCCCCGGCCCGCTGCACCACATCTCAACTCCCAGGATGGGCTGCTGACCAACCCTCACGATGTGGCCAGTGTCTTCAACTGTAAGTTCACCAACTTATCCATGTACCTAAATAAGCTGCCAACTGCCCAACCTCAAAGCTCAGCCCTAATACCTGATACACTGCCATCTTCCTCCAGCTCTGCCACTCACCTGCAAATACCCCCATTCTATTTTAAAGCCCTCTCCATACACGACACAGTGAAACTACTCAAAAGTCTACCTAACCACGGCTCCTCCGGATTTGATGGGCTATCTCCAGTCTTCCTTAAGCTGATCACTCCAGCGATTGCCAGGCCACTCACCTTCACCTTTAACCTTGCCCTTTCTACCTCTTCATTGCCTGACTCATGGAAGATAGCTAAGATTATCCCCATTCTTAAATCTGGTGACCCCAAATCCTCCGACAATTACCGTCCGATATCCATCCTCCCTCATCTCAGTAAACTACTCGAGAGAGTAGTCCACAATCAGCTCACTGAGTATATTGGCAAATATACCTTCCTATGCAACCAACAGCACGGCTTTCACAAGAATCATTCCACTGCCACTGCCCTCGCCCTTCTGACTGACCACATCCTCTCTAACATGGATAATGGTAAAGCGACTGTGGTTGTCTTTGTTGACCTCTCAAAGGCTTTTGACATGGTTAACCATGCTCTCCTTACCTCCAAGCTTAGCCTCATTGGTTGTTCTCAGAAAGTCACAAGCTGGTTCACTAACTACCTTACCAATCACTCACAATTCTTGTGTATTGGTCAAACCTGCTCTCCCTCCCTGCCTGTCTCTGTGGGGGTCCCTCAAGGCTCAATCTTGGGTCCCCTCCTTTTCTCCTTATTCGTTAATGCACTTCCCTTCGACTGCCTCAACTGTCACTCTCTCCTGTATGCCGATGACCTTGTCCTCTTCCACAGTGACAAATCCACAGCTGCAATCTCCTCAGTTCTCTCACACAACTATGCTGCGGCCCACAACTGGTTCTCAAAAAACCTCCTCTTAGTAAATGCCAAAAAAACTAAATCCGTGCTGTTCGGATCTAAGCCCTTTCTGGCCAAAACTAAAAACCATGCCCCCTTACGCATTCTTACCCCAGATGACCCAGCCCTGGAGGATGTCAACACCTACAAATACTTAGGAGTACTGCTCAACCCCTCCCTCACCTTCACTGAGCATGCAAATTCCCTTGTCAGAAGGTTCCATCAAAAGTTAGGTGCTGCCTATAGTCAGGCAATACCTTACCCCTGAAGCCAGACTAGCCATTGTCCAGGGTAATCTTCTCCCTATTCTTGACTACTGCTCCCTTAGTTATGCCAGGACCTCAGCTACTGCCATGGCTAAACTCTCCACTGCCTACAACAGTGTCTGTCGCTTTGCTTTATTGGCCTTGTTCTCCACCCATCACTGTACTCTCTATAATACCCTTGGATGGCTACAGCTACAAGGTCACTTTGACCTAGCGCTCTGCTGCATGGTAGACAATCTCATCTGCACAGCTCCAGAATCCCCTCTAACTGCCCTTCTGAAAACCAAAATGCTCCTCCGCAACCTCTGCTCTAATGTTACTCCCCCTCTAGCTGTTCCTAGGGTATCCACCAACATGGGTAGCAGAGCTTAGTCTGCAGCTGCCCCTTTGCAGTGGAACAAACTACCAGCTGAACTCCGTTCCATTGACACACACCCTAGTTTCAAGTCTCGCCTTAAAGCCTGGTTCCTGGCAAACTCATCCTGCCGCTGCTCCCTGCAGTCTGACACCAACCCACACTAGTCAACTCCCCAGCCCAGGGGTTACCCACCTACCAACACTAGTCAACTCCGCTGCCTAAAACTGTTATATCATATTTTTCACAGTAATATTTGACTTCCTTGCCTGTACATATTGTATATATATATTTTTTACTGAGTATTCTGTGTATTAATTGCTCACTGGACAATGCAGTCAAACATTGTACACTGTGCCTACGATTTGTTTGTTTTGTACCAAATCTCCTCATGTCTGATATTGAAACCTTGTATTCACTGTTCTTAAATGGACCTATGCATCAAACCTGTATATTGTGCTTACTATTGTTGCTTGTATCAAATCTGTTTCATGTGTATTACTGTTACCTTGTACTCCACTGTCACCCTGCTCCATGTGTTATGGCCTGGGTCGTGCCTGAGGACGGTCCCTGGGATCAGTGCACTCACCCGGTTATCAAAGTCATAAATAAATAAATAAAAATATGGCTTTATGTCTCTTGCCTCCAATAAAGCTCCTGGCCCAGATTCCATAATAGGAGATGTATACAAAGCATTCCTATCATGGTGGCTACCTATCCTTAAAAAGGGTTCAATACAGTTATTCAGGGCTGCAAGTACCAGATAGTTGGAAAAGCAGTGTTATCTACCCACTTTTTGAAACAGGAGACTCTAAAGATCCCATAATGTACCAACCTATTAGTTTAACAGGCAAGGCAAGGCAAATTTTATTTTTAGGTGCCCAATCCCGGAGGCTCTGTGTGCCATATATATAAAAATAGACATAGACAAGAAGATAAAATCAGACACCATAATAGATAAACACAACAATATTAAATAAAAAACAGCGACAGCAGAGTAAAACAGAATAGCCTGCAACAGAAAAAAGAGTTTCTAATCAGGGCTATCTCTAAAAATAATATTTAAAAGACAGTGTCTAAAAGACAGTGTCTGGGAAAGCCTGACTGAATAAAAATGCCTTGAGGTGGGCATTGAATACCTCAGCTGAGGGGGGGCCTCCTTTACAGCTGGTAGAAGCGGGTTCCACAGGATGGGGCTGGTGACACTAAAAGCTCTGTCACCTGCAATTTTTATCCTCGTCCTGGGAACTACAAGGAGGCCCCCAGAGGAGGAATGGAGGAAGCAGACCAAAGCAGCAGGTGTTAGAAGGTCTTACAGGTAGCCATGGCCCAGCCCATGTAGGGCCTAAAAGGCGAGCAGGCCCACCTTAAAGAGGACCCTCCACCTTACCAGCAGCCAGTGCAGTTCCTGCAGCGCCAGGGTGATGTGGCAGTACTTACACTGCCCCATCAACAACCTGGCAGCTGAGTTCTGCACTAGCTGAAGCCTGTAGATGGTACCTCTCGAGACCCTGAGGTAGAGCACATTACAATAATCAAGCCTTGACATCACAAAGGCATCCACTAAGGTGGGGAGGTCCATGGGTGGAACTAGGGGTTTGATTCTGGTTATACTCCTTAGATGGTAAAAGCTACTGCAGACAATGGATGATACCTGGGATTCCAGTGTCAGTCCACTGTTGAGGATAATGCCAAGATCATGCACCCTAGAGGAGGCAATCAATGGCACAGACCCTAGGAATAGTCCTGTAGCTGCGCCAGAGGCCATCCTATCATGCCTTCTGTTTGACTCCACCACCAGTACCTCCATCTTATTGGGGTTCAGTCACAACCAGCCAGAGGTCATCCACTCATTGATTTTGGCAAGGCAATTATTTAGCACTACCACTGCACTGGATGTCCCTGGGGCAAAGGAAAGATACAGCTGGGTATTATCAGCATAGCAATGAAATCCCAAATTGTACTTCCTAATGAGCTCACCCAGGGGCAGCATATACATGGCAAACAACATTGATGACAAGACCAAACCCTGAGGTACTCCACAGAACAGGAGGCTAGGGGAGGAGGAGAAATTTCCCATCACTATCTGTTGCCTCCTGTTCATGAGTTAGGACTCAAACCAGCCGATGACAGTGCTGGAGAGTCCACAATATTCCCTCAGGCAGTCAAGCAACACACAATAGTCCACCATGTTAAAGGCTGAGGAAAGATCGAGGAGAATGAGAATTGTCCCCTCCTCTCAGTCTCTCACCTGAAAAGGTCTTTATGTACCAGAACTAATGCAGTTTCCATGCTATGCCTCACATGAAACCCAGACTGGAGAGGCTCTTAAAGATCCTAGGCCATGAGTTGCTCCTCAAGCTGCTGCCACAATCTTCTCAACAACCTTTCCTAAAAATGGGAGGTTGGAGATAGATGGTAAATTGCCTTGACATCAAGGTCTAATGATGATTTCTTTAGAAGGGGTCTCACCAGTGCCTCTTTCAAGGCATCTGGGAAAAAACCCTCTGACAAAGAACACTGGACAATCAAGGCAAACACCAGGCCAATGGAGAAATGTGGCGGTACCGGGTCCAGTTCACAATATGTGTGTTTCAACTTGGAAGCAACCTCAATGACCTTGGCCACCTCCACTAGCTTAAACTTGCCCCAACTTGATGGAGTGCCCCCCAGATGTCCAAGATGATCACTGTTGGCCACATTTTGGCTCAGTGGTGGAATTCCCTGCTGGATGGTGGACACCCTGTCCGAGAAGACTTGAGCAAACTCTTTACATAAAAAGTGTCAGAAGAGGATTTTTTCAGCTGCAGACAGACAGGATGTAAAAGCCTATCCACAATCTGAAAGAGCACAGTTGATTGATTCTTCTCAGCAGCAATCTCCCTGGACAGGAACTCTGCCTTCTTAAGGTTGATTGTCCCCGGTATTTCACTGTAGTGGTTATGCAGGGCCAGTTTGTCAGCCTCCAGCCTGGTCTTCCACCAGCAGCACTCTAACCTCCAACTCATAATCTTCATCTTCTGTCCTTGAGCTCCCTGTCGAATCAAGGGGACCTCAAGTGAGAGGATTTGGGTCGTACATGGACCGGTGTGAGGGAGTCAAGCATGTTGGACATCGCCTTGTTATAGGTGGCAACCTAGATAGATGTCTCTCAAAAATGATTTGCTAAAGTCATTTTGGAAAGACTCACTGCTTGGATTGAAAAGAACTCAATACTGAATGAATTTCAAAATGGGTTTAGATCTGGGAGATCCACAATACAGTATTGTTACACTTCAAACTATCTAATATGGAAGTATGTAAAAGTTAAGGCTCACAAATTATATTGCTGTTTTGTGGATTTCATCTCAGCATTTGATAGTATAAGTAGGGGACTCTTATGGAAAAAAATTAAAAGAATATGAGCTGGAGCCAGAGTTAATAAACATTATTATTAGGCTCTATTCAGATACATGGCTAAAAATACAGTACAACCAACATGGACAAACAACTACTGAGATTCCTACAAATTTAGGAGTCAGGCAGGAGTGTCTGATGGCTCCGACTCTTTTTAATTTATATATTAATGAGATATTGGAATGCTTATATAACCCTGATTTTCACTTTCCCAGGAGAGGGAATCAAAGTGTACCAGTATTGGTATATGCCGATGACCTGGTTTTAATTTCAGTCTCCCTATTAGGGCTCCAACAGAAACTAAACTTATTTTCTAAATTATGTAATGATCAGAATTAAAAATAAATAAAGATAAAACAAAGTTGGTCATCTTTGGAAATAAGGATAGGACACCACCTGGAGTATGGACTGGACAGGATAGAATACAGACTGTTAAATATTACGATTATCTAGGTGCAAGATTTTCACAAAATAATAACTAGAGAGAACATATACTCCTTGTACATAACATGTTAAAACTGCTTCAGGTGCCTTCAGGACATTCAGCGCCAAGCTGGGAAAAAGCTCTGTGCCGGGTGTCCTGAAGGTACTGAATGCTAAAATCAAAACAAGTGCTTTGTATGCAGCTGAAGTGTGGGGCTTCACAACTCTGAAGGAAATTGAAATTCCTTTGAATAAGCTATATAGATACCTACTGGTTCCTCAGTCTGTCCCTTCGGCTATATTCTGTTTAGAATTAGGACAGTACTCATTTGAATCCATGGCATTGGAAAGGAGGATCTTATTTATATCAAAACTTTTTCTCTATCAGGGATCACGTCTACCCCGTTGGTGCCTGGAAGAGGAGATAAAATACTCAGAGGAGGGTTTTCTCTCCCCTTTCATGCACTTCATTAAAAATTCAATTTTTCCTATGGGATTGGGAAATGTCCTAAGTATATATATATATATATATATATATACCAAACCTTGGGAAGATATTAAAACAATGGTCAAAACAAGAATACGAGATATAGATGTTACAAACAATTTTACCAGACTGACTGAATTGAAATGTTTCATGTGGTACAAACAAATTAAAATTACACATACAATAGAACCTTGTTTGCTTAAACTAACTAAGGCAGATTCAAGACGCCTGACTACAAAATTCAGGATGGGATTATAGAAAGCCAATTACATTTATCATATTCAAAAAAGGCCAGGATGTACCTCACCCCATTATAAATGTGGAAAACTTTTAGATGACGCGACAAAACATGTTGTATTATTATGTCCACTTTATGCTAAAAACAGGGATCATTGGTTAGGAAGGATCTTGAGTGGCATTGTTCTCACTACAAACTTGATGGTACAAGAATTATTCACTACTGCAGATGTCAAGATATTGTCCAAGTTGGCTGTTTTTTTTACGGACACATTATTTGTAAGGAATATGATGAACTAATTCTAATAAGGTGTTGATAACAAAGATTAAGGAACTGAAATGTTTACCTAAGAATGATTTTTATTCTGATGGCATAAAATCATGTACTGTATGCTCATCTTTTAAACTGACGTTATAAAGACAAGTAAGACATATATTTATTTTATATGCTGTTAAATTTTAACTATGCTTGTCGAATTTTAAATTTGGTAATGGTATATAGCTGATCATTAAACTTTTGTAATGGTAATAGTCTTCACCCATTTTCCCTTGCCCTTATCGCATAGAGCCATGGGGGGGGGTGGGACAACTATATTACGTCATTTAAAACACGGCTGCTTCCATCACTTTCTGAATCTGGAATCTGTAAATGTTAGTTCTTGCTCTCTCCCTACCCACATATATTGTTATGAACCCATGCATTTTGTGTTTTCTACTGTCTCTGTAATCTGCTGGGTCATGCCTGAAAATGAGCATTTTTATTGCCTAGTGCACCTACTGTATCTGGTTTTCAAAAGCTAACTAACTAACTAACTAACTAACTAACTAACTAACTAACTAACTAACTAACTAACTAACTAAATGAACTGCCTTGTTACCTGACAAAGTATTTATGTATACTGCACCCTTGCCAAATAGCTTGCTTCTTGTTATAAATGTAGCAAAAACACTGGAAATCCAGCACTCTTCACCTCTTGTAATAAAAATGCCACTGTCAGAAAATGTATCAAATAAGATGCCAAACTTTATTGCAGGTGCAGAAAAAAGATAAAAAAGCACCCTCCTGACACATTTTGGAGACAAAGCTCCTTTGTCAAAGGATGAGCATATAGTGGCTGGAGGCATTTAAAATAGTTATAATGACCTCACAGAACATTGACATGGGGTTCCAACTTTTAAATCCATGTAAAGAAACTTGTAAAAAAAACCTTGTGACACATATAAATATGTATAAATATCTAGCTATACATAAAATGCACTAACTGCACATGAATATCACAAAACAATTCCATTCAACACAGCATTTACAATTTAGCAGATAAATAGAAAATCAATTCATCTTTCTGTGTCGCCTGTAAATCTGAAAAACAAATAAGTAAAACAGTTAAAAACAGCTTGTTATGCCAAAAAGGCATTCAACCACATAGAATGGCCTTATCTTTTTGAGGTGTTGAAGAAATTTTGATTTGGGGATGATTATATTCATATGGTTAAAATGCTGTACATGAAGCCCGGGGCACAGGTTTTGGTAAATGGAGGGCATTCCACAATGTTTGAGCTCTATAGGGAAACACGACAGGGGTGCCCTTTGTCCCCTCTCTTGTTCATGTTAGCCATTGAACCACTGGCTATCCATCTCAGAGATGATTCCACAATACAAGGAGTAAGGGGAAAGTCTGGGATCCAACATAAACTAACCCTTTATGCAGACGATCTGCTACTATTTACCACACAACAAGACACCACTATACCTGCCCTGCTTGAAGTGGTGCAAAAGTTTGCTGGGTTTTCAGGTTATAAGCTTAATCTGTCTAAATCTGAAATGTTTCAGATAGTGGGGTGGGGAGGGACAACACTTGGGGATTCAGGATGTTATGAACCACTTTACACGTCTAGGAATTAAGGTGAGCAAAGACTTATTAGGTTTATATGGGCTTAATTATGGATCACTGTTGCGCACTATCAGAGCAGGCATAGAGAGATGGAGGGCACTCCCTATCTCCTGGATGGGGTGTATTAACCTCCTCAAAATAAATGTGCTGTCCAGAATTCTGTATGTAATGCAAATGTTACCAATTGGTTTGAATAATAAGGATTATAGGGCTTTGGACAGGGAGCTCAGTGGGTTTATTTGTCAGAATAAAAGGCCCAGAATGAGCTTGCTAAGACTCAAGGGTAAGACAGACAAGGGGAGCCTTGGCTTCCTGGACCTGAAGGGCTATGCATTAGCTATGCAGTTTAGATATATACAGGACTGGGTGTACCAGAGGCAGGAAGCGAGTTGGGTGGATCTTGAAGGGGAGAATACAAGAGTGCACTTGACAGCATTCCGGACCTGGGTGGCAGATAAGCATATAATAGACTACAAAGCAGAAACCCACTAGTAGAGTGGACACTGGAGGTGTGGGACCAAGCTAGGAGGAGGAGGAGGAAAGCAGGGGCAGAAGCCACGGAACTAGTTCTGGTGGTCAGAAACCTGGCCTTTCTGCCGGAGCTTGAAGGAGGGGAGTTTGAGATATGGGAACAGGGAGGGGTGCACTGTCTACATGACCTATGGGGATGTGAAGGATTCAAGACCATGGAGAAGGTGCAAGACAAATATGGCATCATTAGCACTCATAGGTACCAATATTTTCAAATCAGAGCCTTTAGTATGGCACATGGGGGACAGGAACCCTGTACTTGACAGCTGGAACCACTGGAGGACCTAATATGGTCAGCAAAGGTGAACCCTAAGGACCTTATTGCAAGAGCAGTGAGACAGGATAGGGATTTATTCCCAGATAGATCCCTTAAGGTTAAGGGGCTGTGAGAGAGGGATATGGGCATCTGGCTATTGGAAGAAAATTCCGTAGTGGTCCTTCAGACTCATGTGGGATTGCTGATGTGCAATAAATTCAAGGAAGCACAGTTTAAATTCATTCATAGGCTTTACTGCCCCCCCGGCAGTAGTAAATAAGTTCCACCCAACAGTCTCACTAATGTACGGGAGATGTAATACAGATAGGGATACTTACATGCTTTACTTTTGGGAGTGCAGGGACCTGCGGCCCTTTTGGACAGCAGTAGCATGGACAATAACAGGGGCCCTACCAATACTAGTGGCAGACACGGCGGTCTCACTACTATTTGGAATGGATGTCTCAGCAGGGAATGAATGGGAAGCATACCCAAGAACAGTCAGGGTGCTGTTAGCAATGGCACAACACTGTATTCAAAATACATGGGTGTCACATGCTAGACCATCACTGAACCGGTGGAAAACCCTGGTAATTAATAATCTCATATTGGAAAGGCTCACATATCAAAGATATGGAAAAGAAGAGTTGTTCTTGAATAAATGGGGGGCATATATAAACTTCCTACCAATGGGGGAAGCCATGGCATTGAGACAAGGAATAACATGAGTGACTGGGGATTCTGTTTCCTCCCAGCACTGCATAGAAGGGGAGACTCACTCTGAGCTTACATAGTGATGCTGGGTTGGTATCTCTGGGTAGAAGGAAAGAGGGGGCGGTGTTGACAGCATCTTTGCAGGTAGGGATGTCCCCTATGAATATAAGCCTTAATGGCCCAACAGAGGTAGGGGAGATGCGCACTAGAACAAGGTGTGAATCCAAGGAATCCATATACCACAAACAACATGGGAGGAATGAGATATGGTGCTTGTATACAGATAAGATAATTAAGGTGTTACAGAGACACTGGGGCCCAGATATTCAAAAGAGTTGCACCATTCCCAATAGGGTTATGCCAGCGCAAGTTCGAAAATGTGCCATTCTGTGATATTCAGCGGGAGGCAGCTGCGCCCCTCAAATCACGCTGAGCAACAGTGCAATGATAATGAATGTATGCGCAACTGAAGGGGGAGGAACCATGCATAAATGGCGCAGTGCGATATTCAACAACATGCGCCATGCGCAATAGGGGAGCAAGTGGAAGTTGCGCCATAGCAGAAATGAGCCAAAATAAAAAGGAGCAAGGGAGAGGCACAAGAACGCTACAGGGAAGGCACATGAGGCTGAACTCTAGCCAGAGAAACTGGGCAGGAGGGACACACAGGGCAGGCCAGGGAAAGGGCACCTGGAACCCACAGGCTCAGGGGAAGGTGTGGGAAGCCACAGTGCAGAAGGGGAAAGTACTTGCCACACAGCAGTGAGGCCAGCACAGTCAGGCATTCCCGGTGCAGGGGAAGTAGCAGCCAGGACAGCGGGGGGAACACAGAAACAGCTGCCGGGGGGGTGAACACAAGCCAGTGACATGGCCAGTGCCACCATCTAGATGGAGGCAGTAATGAGGGGGGTGAGAAGGTGGGCAGCAGGGGGGTGCAGCCTTGGAAGGGCCCATCGGTGGTATGCCCCCAACAGGCAGTACCGAGTCCACACCAGCTTCGAGTTGTATAGTGATACGGAGATCGTGGGCCGGTACCGCCTGAATCAGGCAATTCTGAGGCGGTTCTGTGAGCTGTGCAGTGATGTGATGCAGGCACCCACACGACAGGACCATGCCCTGTCATTGGAGATGAAAGTGAGAGCTTGCATGTGCTTGCTCACCACGGGTACCTTCCAGAGACCAACTGGGGACACCACAGGCATAACCCAGTCGGCCGCGTCACACCGCCTCTCCCAATTCCTCAGCACACTGCTGCCACATGCTGCAGAGTACATCCATTTCCCCAGCACACCGGCGGAGCGCACAGCAAACATACAGGAGTTCCACAGGGTAGCACGTATGCCTGGCATGCTAGGGGCAATAGACTGCACCCATGTGGCCATCCGCACACCACCTGTCCCCAAGGGGGCCGCATATATAAATCGCAAGGGCTATGCTAGTATCAACTGCCAGGTGGCGTGCGATGCCAGGGGGCGCATAATCAATGTCTGTGCCACGCACCCTGGGGGAAAACATGATGTCTTCATCTGGCACCAGTCGGCACTGTGCCACAGATTCGAGAGTGGGGATATCCCCACTGGCCACCTAGTGGGTGAGTATGCAAACCACATGGACAATCATAGGGCCTGGGGGCATGGTCAGAGGTGACATGGGTAGTGGCCTACATGGCCCAGGGCAGGGCGATGCTGATCACCAAACTAACCTCCACCCTCTACACACAGGTGACAGTGGATACCCCTCCGTCCCTGGCTGCTCACACCATACCGGCAGCCCGCGACCCCATCACAGCAACGCTACAATGAGGCACATGCCACCACATGTAATGTCATCGAGCGGGTGTTCAGGATGCTGAAGTCACATTTCCATTGCCTGGACACCTCCGGCGGTGCCCTACAATACAGCCCCTAAAAGGCCTGTGGGCTATTCCTGGCCTGTTGCATCCTGCACAACATGGCCAACGAATGTGGGATAGCTGTACAGGTCGAAGAGGGGGACAGCGATGGGGACGATGAGGATGCCGTAACAATGGTGATGGGCAGCCCCCCCTTGGGCGATGGGACCCCCGACTGCTCAAGCTGGCACAGCTGCACCGGGACACTATCACGGAGGAGCACTTCAGCCAACCCAGGTAAGTCATGGGGCCGTGTGCAACCACCAGTGGCTACGGCACAACCCACAAACACACATGGACACACACCAGGGGTGCATGCCGTCAAGGGAACTGGCCGGGCATGGAACCACACACACCACCAGGGATGGGTGAGGTCTAACATGGCAAGTGGACACACACACACACACACAATGCACCAGACATGCACAAAGGGTAGGAGGCACACCGACCCAGAATGCCACCCCTAGCCACACACATGTCCACAGACCACCACGCCCACTGCCTGTCATTGTGCGTGTGTCAGATGCTGAGCACCATTGCACACTGGAGTACAGCGCAATGCAGGCATCATCATGCACACGCAACTGCGGACATCAGCTGGGAGGGTGTGCAGATGGACTGTGTGTCTGCGTGCAGGGCTGGGTATCCACCCGTGCATTGCCTGTTGAATGACACAATGCACTCAGGGCAGCATCAGACAGTAGCCATGTTGGGAGACAGGTCAGTCACGTGTCACAGTGCCCCGGCCACCACGGATGCGTGGGCGGCCCCACTGAGACCAGCCAGCACTGACAGGCTGACTAATGGCCTCATGGGGTGGCACTGATGGTCCCCCAGGGGTTCCACTGCATGAATGTGACTGTGCTCGTGCAGGGGTCTGCAGCACACTGAACATGCCTGCACCAGGTGTGCTCGGGATGCTCACAGCCGAACCCGGTGTCGACAAGGATGGTGTCGCACGACACCAGGAATGGGGGGTGGACAGTGCACTGCGTGGTGTCTGTGATGCATGGACAACTAACTGTGTGCCCAATGTGGCCATGACAGCAGTGAATGCCTGTGTCTGCTTGTCAATGGCAGCGGTCACATCCTCCCTCAACCAGTCCATCCCTGCCAGGATCAGAGCAGTGTCTCTGCTGCGACGCTCCTCTTCCCACTCCAGAGCTGCATGCAGTGCATCTACCGACGTTGCATGCCGCATCTGCTGGTTGACTGATGCTTGCAGTATGCGGGTGTCCTCATCCAAGAGGTCATCTGCCTGCTCGGCATCCTGTCCCTCAGGATGTGCGTGGCCCTGATGCTCAGCACTCCTTGAGGGTGGGCGCTGCACACCAGGACCAGGTCTGGGCATGTCCACAGGCGGTGCACTGATGCTGCCCCCGACACTGTACCCCCAAGCCCATTGGCCGACTGCTGATGCTGCCCCTCTGGCTGCTGCCCTGGGCTCACTGGTGCCACCGCAGTGGCTGCAACAGTCCCACTGTCCTGTACACACACCAGTGCTGCCCCACTGGTGCTGACAGGCACAGGCTGGGACTGTGATGACACGCAGGCCTCCACAGCAGCACCACCCACAGCCATGGCCGTGATGTTACCTGCTCTGTGGCCATCCTGTGGCACACACATGTCACTGCCCATGACGTTAGCGACATCATCATCAGTGATGGACCTGGCACCAGCCCGAGTCACAGCATGCTGGTATCCATGGACGCTGGCATGCTGGGACACGGGCAGGGCCTCCTTCGCACCTGTTCCAACAACATCAGTCTGGACAGCCAGGTGGGCCCACTGTCGCACTGAGCCACGTATACCTGTGGAGGTGGATGGGCCCTCCTCCATCTCCATCTGACTGGCCTCAGTGGAGAGGCCCACCACCACTGACCCATGCAGATGCTCAGGATCTGTAAGGGAAAACAAAGTCGCGTTACTGCATGTGACCTACCCTGCCCCCCCCAATAGACAGACCATGACCTACCATGTAGTGACGGGCTACCACCATCTGGAAGCCACCACCCGGAACACCCTCAATGGCACAACGCTGCATGCTGCCAGCAACCCTCTCCTCCTGTGGGGTCAGGCGTAGCACCTCCGGCTGTCCTCCACCTGTCGCAGATCATGCTGCCCTGATGGCAGCCACCTTCTCCTTAATCCTCCTCCTGTCTGTGCCTATCTTCTTCTTGCACTCCTGCATGGAGCGCTGGTGACTGCCATGCAGGTTCACAGCACATGCCACCTCCTCCCATGCAGCAGCATGGGTCAGTGGTATTCCCTGGCGTCCACTGAGAAGCGGCTCCTGGTCCAGGTAGGCCTCAAACAGGGCATCTGTCTCGGCCTTGGTGAAATTTGGCTACCTCCTCCTCCCACAACTCTGTTCCTCTTCTCCCACAACTCGCTCGGCCATGATTCAGCCTGTAGGAATGAAAGTTGTTACCTGTGACTGTGCAGTCCCATGCATGTTCCAAAATCCACAGTCCACACTCCCAAACAGCATGCAACTCACCAATAGACAGCAGTACCGACTATGGCCAATGCAGCCCAATGTCGCACTTTTATAGCACAACCCATGCAAATGAGGTGAGGCGCAACTTTAAGTGGATGCAAATTGCAGTGCTGCGCCATTGAATGGCTGATTAGCTGATTTGTATATGACGGCTGAATATTGCGCTTTTGCACTTTGCGCAATTGTGTTGAACGTGCTGAGCCAAGGGCGCAGTTCAGTGACATGTGCAGTACACACCTAACTGCGCATGCCTGGGTTGATGACGTAGGCACCTGCCGCACTGCTGACGTGCTGTGCGTGGGAGACAATGCAGGGCACGGCCATCATTGTGCCAGTGGTGCTACAGAGATGTTCACCTGTATGGCGCTGTGGCACTGGGGCATCGTAGGTGCAGTGGGGCAACAGCACGGTAGGCCGCTACTGGAGGTCGCACACAGGCACCCAATCGTGCTACATGCATTGGGTTCCAATTGCGCTGTGCCTGTCCGTGCGCCAGAAACCCTTGACCCTGTGCCCGACCTTTGTTCCCTAGGCACCATGTGTCAGGCATGGGTGCACCACTATTGCGCTGTTTGGTAACAGTGCGATAGGAAATGGCAGCGCTGTACCGCGCAGCATCTGCACATGGTGGAACCGCACTGCAGAGCACCATTTTGAACCTACTGAGCAAGAGAGATGGCACAGAGGAGAGCTGCCCAGTGGAGGCAGATTGAAATGACAAACCTGGTTGCCATTGTTGAGCCACTTTTTGGCCCATTGTTTGGGGAGGCACCCCCTGGACAGGTCCAGGAGCCAGGTGTGGCAGGAGGTGGCCAATGCCCTGGAGGAGGCCACAGGAATGGGGCGGATGGCGGAGCAGTGCCGCCACAGGTACGGGGACCTGAGGTGGAGGGATCCGGACCTGCTTGCCCACCTGTGGGCATGTGCCAGGAGGGGCACGGTGCCACAGCCAGGTAGGTGTAATGTCCATACACTTTCATCTTCCATATGGGTATCATGGTTGCATGTGTCCAGAACATGGGGGGGGGACCATCCGTGTTGGCTGTGGTGGTGTTATCAGGGTGTGGTGGTGGGTCTGTGCTGTGGATTGCACACACATGGGGCAGGGGCACTTTGCTATAGGATTGTACTGATGTTCCTCTCTCCATGTTTGCACCTTAGGGCCAGAAGAGAGATGGCTGGCGAGGGAGCGGACGTGCCAGCTGGAGGACCGGAACAATAGGAGGGGCAAAGGTCCACAGCAGCAGAGGGACCAGCCTGATGATGGTGAGTGCCTTACTCCATGATCACTATTGCATGCTGTGTAACAGGGCGGGCAGCGGGGTATGGCCACCATCCATTGACACCACTGCCATGCACGCAACTTGTTACAGTCAGCACTCTTCAGTGGCACTGCATGTCTGGGAGTGCATCAATGGTGGTCCATGCATGCACCGGGTACATGGCTATGCCACTGCCTTTGCACCACATAGCCATGTCACTAAACAGCCATGGTGGTGCTGTGCAGGACTTGGCCGGTGGGTGTGTGCAGTGGTCCACATGGCTGTGTGTGCCTGGGTGGGCAGGTCTTGTGGACACGATAATTGTGGGTGGTCACACACCATCACAGAGGCATGTCCCATGGCCGTATGCCATGCACAGTGGGTGGGCTGTATGGGGCTGTGCATTCACACCTATTGACTCTGCTCCCTTGTCCTAGGTGTCCAGCAGCTGTGCATGATAAGGGAGGCGCTGCAGGAAATTCTTACCTTGGTCAGGGCATCGCTGGACATCCTGCAGAGGATTGAGCGGCTGGGGGTCAGGCGGAGGCATGGAAGGAGGAGCAGCCGGAGCAGGGAGTGGGGCTCCCACTGATCTTCAAACTGCCCCTGATTTCCCCTACTCCCCTGGACCCACCCTCACACCCCTCCTTTCCTGTACCTTTTGTTCACCCCTGCCCCTTACCCACCCCCACCTTGTTTGTGGTCCTACCCCCACACATTTGTAAATAACTGTATATAGTTTTGTTGGATGTTTTGAATACAATTCTTTTGATATGACTACTGTGGTGGTCTCTGATTTGCAGCGGGCTACAGGTGCTCAGCTGCAGTGGTGTGCATGGCATCAGGGATGATGCAGTCATGGGTATGTGTGTGTGTCCGTGGGGACATGACTATGGTATGGGAGTAGCTATCTGTCAGTGTCTGTAGTGTGTGTGTGTGTGTGTGTTGTTCCCTGTGCACTGGATGACTGTGTGCAGTGGTTCATGGTGCATGCTCTGTGTCCATGGTGCACCTGTCAGCCCGTCCATGGCCTGTGCAGCTGACACCCTTGCATGTCTGTGATCTGCATGGTCTGCTGGCATGTCAGTGGTGGCTGTCCATGCAGGGCAGCCACTGTACCTGTCACAATGCTGGGTTGCCTCCTGTCACTGGTGTGGTGCATGTCTGCCTCGGGTGACACTGTGGCCTCCGCTGTTGTTGTCCCACCTCCATGCTGTGGCTTGTGTGTGTTGCAGGGGATGTGCACCACTGTCTGTAACTTGTGCTCTGGGCAAATGCTGGTGGTGTATAGGTCCACAGTGCCTGCGCAGGGTGGCTGACACTCCTGTGCCATGGAGGACTGCTGGCCATGTATACACGGTTTCCATGGCCCCACACTGGGGGCTTGGTTGCCCCGCTACTGCGTCCCTGTGTTGGTGTGCCCTTGGGTATGGGTGGGTGTTTGTCCATGCACTGTGTTGCATCCAGTGTTGTGCATGCTTCCATGCACCACTGTGGGTGTCTGCACTGGCTGTTGTGGCCAGTGCTGGGTCGGGGTGTGTCCTTGGGAGGGTGTGCAGGGTGCTGTACCACTGGTGGTGGGGTCCGGGGCATGCCCTGTCATGTGTGGGGTACCTCGCGTGCCGACGCATGGTCGGACTCTCAGCTGTACCTCGGGGGGGGGCTGTGCGTGGTGGCACTATGTATGCCGTTGTTGCATTGCTGTGTGCTGCCACCCGCTGATGGGTGCTCGTTGTGGGGCTGCCTTGCATGGTTCTGTGGTGCACAGGGTTGCATTGTCACAGTGGGGGTGGTGGCATGCATGGGGTGTCCTGCACTGGTGGATGCTGCTCCTGGGCTGGGTGGGTGGGGTCATGGTGCAGGTGTGCTCTGCATTGGGGATGGTGTGGCATGGGGTGGTCGGCCTCCTTGTGTGCCGGTCACAGCTGCCAGGGTGTGATGGGCACCATGGCCCAGCTGTGGGTTGGTTGCTTGTCTCCATGGCCAGTGGTTATTCCAGCCCTCCCCAGTTGTGCAGTGCATGGGTGGGGGACGGCGTCTGTTCTGCTGTGTTCCTCTGCCCATCCGTGGCATGGGTGGTGGCCCCTGCATCCCTGGTTGTGCTGCTGCATTGCTGCCCTGCTGCTGGGGGCATCCCGGTAGTGCTATGGCATATCTGGACTGCTCAGGACAGACATCCTTGTTGCGCTGGGCGCATCAGGCAGATGATATCTCAGCTTCCCCTCCCTAGTTGCGCTATGGTGCAGGTGGTGTGATATTAAGTCATCGGCTGTAGGCACATCTTGGTCAGCTCAGTTTTTGAATATCATGCCTCTTGCGCATGGGTGCAATGGACTTGCGCTTGCTCCTGCTGTTGCTCACTTTTTGGGCGTAGTTTGAATATCTGGGCCTCAATGTAAATAGTTTGGGGGATTGTTAACATTAAAAGAAGGTAGACATATAAATTAAGACATAATAATTGCTGGTTGCTTTAAATTTTAATGGTATTTCATTGTATTGTCTGGGCAAACTCCTTAAATGCTGGAAAAGGAAAAGGCCCGAGGTTTGTAATGCAACTATTAATTGTGTATGTCTGACCTCAATAAAAGACAAATTTAAATATAAAAACAGTTTGTTTCATTATTATTTGATCCACTATAATTATATCTTATATGATAACATATTTTTGCTTTTCTTATTATTTCATTCGGTTGTTCACAGTTATTCTAAGCTTTATGGCTTCTGTTGATGTTGCAAGTAGATTTTTTCAGAAATGGTGTAATGTCAAAAATACCATTTATTCCAGGATACTCACAGGCTCCAAGAGTAGATAACCAGAAGCCGTCCCTTTTTAACAGTAAATTGTTAACCCCCCCCATGCGTTTTTCACAGACCTTGTCAATATCTCTAAAGCTAAACTCATGATCATTTTTATTCTGAGCTGTCAAAATATGTGGTGCAGCTGCATACTTTACATCGTGGTTATTGATTGCTCTGCAGTGGTCCCCGTCCCTTGTCTTGAAAAGTCTTTTCGTTTCCCTATATAAAAAACTCCACATCTGCAAAGAGCAACATAAATCACCCCATGGCTATCACAATTTATGTATTGTTGTATTTGGTATTGTTTCTTATTATGCCGGTTTCTAAACGAATCCCATGGGAGACTACCTTGCATTATGTACATTTTTTTTTTTACAAGAAAAACAACCAGTAGTTTTATTTTGAAACCGTGTGTAATTTGATGGCTTTACCTATCTGCTATGTACTAGCTGGTTCTTTAAGGTGGAAGCTCTCCTATATGCCATTCGTGGTAAGGTATCATTGATGTCACTAAGACCCATGTCACCTTTGAGCACATTCTAGTTCTGTTTCAAAATATTATCAACCAACTTGCTGTGGGCAGAAAAAGTCATGACAAAGTTAAACCTGTTTATATTATCATTCTTTTTTTGTTTTTTTCTGATAACAGATCGTCATGAGTCTTATTTCTTGCTGCTTCATTTGCTTCATATAAAAGTTGTTGTCAATACCCTCTCTCTGCAAACCGACGGGTTAGGTCTAAAGTCGTTTCATCATACATATTAGTATCGCTGCAATTTTGTCTTAGTTTATAAAATTGCCCTTTTGAGATTTTTTTAGTAACATGTTTCGGGTGGCAGCTGGAAGCAAGAAGTACATTCTTGCATTGTTTCTTTTCTAAAAATGCTAGTCACTATGTTACCTGTTCTATCTTTCTGAATGTTCAAGTCTAACTTCACTTAGACTAGCCTGAAAAGAAAAATGCAAGTGTGGGTTAGTTTTGTGTAGAAAATCAACAAATTCTGAAAATTCAGCTAGAGTGCCCTTCCATACCACAAACACATTGTCGATAAAACGATGCCACATGTCTATTTCATAGAAATGGGGGTTAACCACAAATTAGACACTCATCATCTCCCTTCTCTACCTCAACTGCTTTCTCAAATTCCTTCTCCTCAAATTGCTCATACACCTGATGCATATAATCCAATCCCTGCTGTGCTCTCCACCCGACTATGGCTGCACCAGGGTCTCATGTTCTGCAGCTTCTAGCAGTTGAATCAAAATTGACACTTAACTACTGTTCTGATTGTTAGGGCTTTGCTCCAACTACTCTGTATTTTATTATCTTAACTTGTATGTAAAACACACTGTATGAAATGATTTATGCAGTCCCTTAATGTAATTGTAAGTTGACCGTTATATGCATTGTATTTATCCATATGTGTTTTGTACTCTGTATATATGCCTCCCCTTACCCTTTCCCCCAGGATGCACTGGGAGATGAGCAACTTGTTGTTCAGTGTGCCTTCCTAGTGAAACTTTTCAATAAATAAATAAATGACACCTGGACCATTCACTATCTCAGGAGGGGAGACAGTAAAATAAATATTAGCTAAACTGGGGGCAAAAGTTGCTCCCATAGCTGTTCCTTTTATTTGCAAATAAGTGCTTTCTAAAAAGGAAAATGTATTGAAATTTAGAACAAACTCTGATGGTTTAATCAGAAATTCTGTGGGTGGTACAGCATTTTCTCCTCTGGTGTTGAAATACATAGCAATTGTGGCAAGTCTTCTTTTGGGATGTTTTTATATAGGGTCTCGATGTCCATCGTGATTAGAAACTAGTCCCTATGTATTTCTACATCCCTCAAGATTTTCAACAAGTCAGTGGTATCTTTTAGATAAGGTCCCGAGCACTCCACAAATGGCCATATGTAATAATCAATGTATTGTGAGAGCGGCTCTGTAAGTGAACCAATCCCACTTACAATCGACCTGCCTGGCGGTGAGCTTAGGGATTTATGAATTTTCAGTAGGGTATAAAAAGTGGCTTTTATAGGGAAATCTACTCTTAGGATGCCCCTTACCTGCTTATCAATAAAATTCATTCACAAATTCATCAATACAGCTTTTAAATTCGTGTATTGGATCATACTGTAACTAAATAAAATCTAATGTCATTCAGTTGTTTCAAACATTCAGCAATGTAGTCTTGTGTATTCTGAATGACGATACCGCTGCCTTTATCAGCCTCTTTGATTGTAATTGTTTTACATTTCTAGTAATATCCATATCATTAATAGTTCTAGGGCATCCCTTTCTTCTCCGGTCAGATTATTAAATTCAAGACATGGTAAACTGTCAAACAGTTGTTCAAGTTCCTGTTCGCAAAGTACTCTATCAGTCAGTATAGCAGCTGATGGGGTGGGGGGCGTTAAAGTAGACATCTTTCTAAATTTTCATTAAACTTCTAAATCAATATCGTGGATATTAGATGGGGAATTTATTTCAATCATTGTTGACACATTTGCTTCAGTGTTTCATTGTAATTCTTTTCTCTTACAGAATGGTATCAGGCCTAGGTTGTTGCAAGCTATTTGTAAATCAATAAACGTTTGAAATTTGTTCACTGGAACAGTTGGAATAAAACATAATCCTTTATTTAGAACTTTTGACTCAACATCAGTCAAAATTCTCTCAGATTGATTACCTTTGGTATTGCTGTCGAGTTTATGTTCTGCAGAGGTTGGAACCTCGTCCACAGTTCTGTTGGGGAGGCTGTTGTTGTTGATTCTACTGGGTTTGTTGTGGCTGACTGGGATAGTAGGGATGTCGGTTTCCACTTCCTCCCCCTCTTCTTCCCCCTTCACATCCTCTTTTGCCTCTTATAGACTGTCTGTTTGAAATCCCCTGTATCTGTTTTCCCGATTGCTCTTTCTCAGTATTGGTGGTGGTTGTTCTGATAACGAGATGCTTTGTTCTAAAAAATACTCATCTGTGCCTTCAGTTTTGGAGCCACTAAATGAAACACATTATTTGTGGTGTGTTCTTTTGCCAATTTTTTTTGTTTTCAATTATATTTGAGGTTAAGTTCATAATCATTAGGGTCCTGTTTGAATTTCTTTTATTTTGCCGTTTTTATTTCTTTATCTAATCTTTCAATTTTTTTCTTCAGTTTTTTGTTCAATAAATCAAAGTCTGAATGGTAGAAACATAGAAGTTGTCAGCAGATGGGACCTTATGATCCATCAAGTCTGCCCTTGTTTTCCTACCCCCCCACTTAGCTGCCTGCTGGAGTATCCCACAATGCCTGTCCCATGCCCGCTTGAATTCTCCCACTGTCTTTGTGCCCACCACCCCTCTGGCAGGCTATTCCACAGTTCAACAATGCACTCTGTGAAGAAGAATTTCCTCATATTGCTCCTGAACCTACCTTCCTTGAGGCAAAAGTCATGCTGTCTTGTCCTGCTATAGTCTTTTACCTGAAAGAGGTTCTGCACCTAAGGCGTTTAAGTTTAAAGCATCTCTATCTTGTTCCCCCGATTCCTGTGCTGCTCTAGGGAGTACAGATTGAGTTCACTGAGTCTGGCTTTGTACAGTTTCTGGTGCAAGCCCTGCACCATCTTACTTTGTTGCTCTTCTTGATGATTGAATTATCTTTAAAACTGAGCACCACGGCTTCACTTTTTTAAATCTCCTCTGCACTAATTTGGCTGTGACCCCTTTTCTATATTTAATTATTAGCCTCATTAACTTGTTAGAGGCCTCATTAAGAATATCTCTCCACTTTTTCATGAAATTGTTCACTGGCGCCACACCTCGGAAGGCCACGCGGTGACCCGGTTCGGGTATGGACTTGGGACGCTGGGGCTGGCTGGAGGAAGAGAGGATTGAGCATCCAGAGGACTGCTCTCCTCTCCTGGGGTGGGTTTGGTGGGGAACCTCACTCTGTAGTGGCCCCCGGTGGAGACCGGGAGTACTACAAGCGGTGCAGGAGGGACAACCAGAAAAAGCAGAAAAACAACTTTGGTGGCTGCCAGATGACAGCTTCCATGCTCTACACTGCTGGAACCTCCAGGAGCCTACTCTTCCATAGCAGCACCCCGGGTCAGTAAAAATAGTGTGCGCTGGGTTTCCCCTGCCCCCGGTGCCTTCCCCCTCGAAGGAGGGGGACCTGCCCGGCGAAGGGATACGCTGGGACACCTGGGGAGTTGGCTGCAGATCTGTGGTAGGAGAGAACTCAGGAAGAGGATAGCTGGGGTGGTAGCAGCACCAGGAAGCTCGAAGGAGAGGGGGACGCCAGAGTGTCGGAGGAGGTAAAAAAAAAAAAAAAGAAATTGTCCACATCTAAACCAAATGAAGGGTTTTTGAGTATTCTCAATCCCCTGGGTATCCTGGAAATCTGCAAATAAGCCTCCAAATATGTTTGATTACAATATATTTTTTGGGGGTCTTTATCACCAATTTCTCTAGTGTGTTAAAGGCTTCTTTTAATGATAGTGCCATATCGTTATCTGATGTATTAGTATTAGTTTTGCATCTATCAGTAATGGATTGTCTCTTCCTGCCTCTCTTAACAGACTATCCACATACTGAAGTGGGTCATTTCTTTGAGCTTCACTCATAATTACTGCTAGATCTGGTGTCTTCTCCAAGGACATGATTCCAAGTTCTATTGGTTAAGACTTTGCCCAGAATGTGAAAAAAGTTTTTAGCTAGAGAAAATGGTACCTGATCTGCACCTACAAGTGGCAGTCCTAACTGTTATGTCATTAGTTGAGCGTTATTGCATTTTAAAAAGTAAGGTTTTACACCCCAAAGATTTTGTTGGTAACCTGTGTGTTACTTGAAAGTACAGCAATCTCAATTACAAAAGAAGCCGCACTAGGATGTGGTGCTGTGGGTTAAATTAAGTAATGCAAAAACACTGGAAATTCAGCACTCACCACCTTTTGTAATAAAAACACCGCTCTCAGAAAATGTATCAAATAAGGTGCCAAACTTTATTGCAGATGCAGAAAAAAGATAAGAAGATCACTTTCCAGATGCATTTCATAGACAAAGCCCCTTTGTCAAAGGATGAGCATATAACGTCCGGAGTCATTTAAATAGTTATAATGAGGTCACAGAACATTGAACTGTATTATTCATGAAATCTCTCTGTCCATATTATGACTCTGGTGTGGAACAACATCTGTATGCATTAATGTTGTACCTGACTCTAGACCCTTTGAAAATAGGTACCTGCCTAAAGGATTCTGTGTGAAATAAAAACTAAAACTAATCAAACACTTTGAATATGCTCACCTTTTTCTACACTTGTAGCAGTCAGTGGTTTTCCAATAATAGCATTTTCAGTTCTAGCCTGTGAGTCTGACCACCTGTATTAAGGAAATAAATAAAGCACGGCAGGTTGAGCAGCAAGCTGAGTAATCTAGGAATCAGGGGCAGGCTGCTGAGGGGGATCAAGAGCTGGCTGCATGATAGCAACCAGAGAGTGGTGGTAGGAGGTTACTATCTAAACCTAGACCTGTCACCAGCAGGGTCCTGCCGGGCTCTGTACTCAGACTGGTGCTATTCAACATCTTTACTGGTGATATAGCAGATCTGCCTTTTTTGCAGATGATACTAAGCTCTGTGGGAGGGTGGACACTGAGGAGGCTGGCCAAGCTAGAGAAATGGACGGGCATCTGGAAGTAGGGGTTCAACGCTAAGAAATGCAAGGTCATGCACCTGGGAGCTAGGAATCCAGGGGCCAGATACTGGCTGGGGGGGGGGGGCGTACAGGTGACAATCTCAGAGGAAGAAAATAATCTGGGGGTGTTAGTCAGGGGTGACATGAAACACTCTGCACAGTGCCATAAGGTGGCAGCCAAAGCAAATAAAATGCTGGGCTATATTGCCAGAGAAATCACCTCTAGGGGAGGGGGGGAGTACGGTGTACAGTTCTGGTGCCCTTATTAACCCTTGCTGTGCTGCAGACTGATATATCAGTCCAAAATTCCTGTACGTTCTAAATCTATTGACAGCCAAAGGGTTAAAAGAAGGACATCATGCTACAGGAGGAGGTTCAGCAGAGGGTGACCAAGATGATCCAGGGCATGGGGGACAAATCATATGATGAGAGGCTATGGGAGCTCACTATGTATTCCCCGGAGGACAGAAGGGAAAGGAGGGTATGATAGAAACCTTCAAGTACCAGAAGGGTATAAACGGGTTGGAGAAGAGCGCATCTTCAATTTAAAGGAGGGGACGACAACAAGGGGGCATAGTCTGAAACTAGTTGGGGGCAGATTTAAGAAGTAATTGAGGAGGCACTTTTTCACAGAAAGAGTGGTGTTCAGGTGGAATGAGCTGCTGGAGGAGGTGGTATCAGCAGAAACAGTGGGACGTTCAAGAGGGAGGGTGGATGGGGTCAAACGAGAATTAGAAGGGAAGGGGAGAAAAGGAGGAGGGGAGGGGGAAGGGGAAGATGACTTCTGGAAGGAATGGGGGGGAGGGGGCATCTCCAGAGAATTAGTCTGAGCTGCAAACTCGAGCAGACATGGTAGACCAATAAGGCCTCTTTCTGCTGGTAATTTCATATGGTCATAGAGCAGTGACTGAGATTTGCTAGACTAGAGTAAATAAATTATGAAAAAAACCAATTATGAAGTACCTTATACAGGTAATTCTACAAGAGAATTGGGAGAATTGCAACAGGGGTAAAAGGGGGAATAATGTGCAGGAGGAAGAAGAGGAGCTGGAAATGAGAGAGGGAGATGAATGGAAGCAAGCAGGGAGTAAGAGGGGTGGAATCTTAGTGTTGGGGACTCAATACTAAGAGGAGTTAGGTGGGGTAGCAAGGGGGAGAGGCATAGTCGCATTTGGATGGAGGCCATGCCAGGAATGACAGCGGAAAGGGTGGGACAGTCTGTTCTGAAATTTGCTAGAAGGGGTAGGGACAAGCCTCATTTAATTATACATCTTGGGACAAACGACCTGGCTGACAAGACAGTTGATACAGTCCAGAGGAGGTTTGAGGAACTAGCACAATTATGTGAGGGGGCAGGAAGATCAGTAACTTTTTCAGAGATACTTCCGGTGCCAAAGGCAAGCACAACAAGAAAGCTGAGAATAGAGGAATTTAACGGATGGCTAAGAACCTGGTGTTGTGCTAAAGGGTATGGGCTGTTGGGGGCGGTGGAGAGGGACCTGGGAGGACAGTAGTCTCTATGCCAAGGACAGACTACACTTGAGTGAGGAGGGAAAGAAAGTGTTGAAACAGAGGATGGAGGAGTACATAGAGGAAGTTGGGAATTTAAACTAGGAGTGGGGGGTGGCAGTTAGGGAAGAGATATGCGGAGACCACAGGTTGGGAAACCATATGAGCTTACCCCCCATAACAGTGACAAAGGACAAATGGCAAGTACTGTTGGTGATGCTAGGAAAGGAGGTCAGGATGGGAGGGGGGAAAAGGGTGGAAGGTGGTACTCTTAATGCTAGGAGCCTTGGGAGGAAAACTGCAGAGTTACAGGTTCTCATGGCAGAGGGAGAGGTGGACATTGCAGCCATCATGGAAACATGGCCACCCAATACAATGACTGGGACCTGTCTGTACCAGGGTACAGGTTATTTCATGGACAGGGTGATTGGGAAAGGGGGTAGCACTATATGTGAAGGAAGGACTGAAGTGTGTAAGGAGGAAGGGGAGGAGGAGCAGGAGTCACTTTGGATGCAAATCCAGGATTCCAAGAATAGATTCTTAGAATGGAGTGGTGTACAGGCCACCATCTCAGATGGAGGAGTTAGACAGTGAACTAGCGGGACAGATCAGGAGGACCTGCAGAAGGGTAGTGTGGTGATTGTGGGGGACTTCAACATGCCAGGAGTGGACTGGAGCACCCCAACAACCAGGAACAGATGGGAGCAGGTTGACTGGATGCCTTCCAGGACAGCTTCCTGCTGCAAATGGTCAGTGAACCAACCAGGTTAGGGAATACCCTTGACCTTGTGCTGGAAAATGGGGACTTTCTGAGAGAACTTACAGTGGAGGAACCGCTGTCAGGGAGTGACCACCACTCAGTATGGCTCACATTGGATATGGGCAAGGAAGGAGTGGAATCTGGCACAATAGTGCTGGACTTCAGGAGGGCCGACTTTGGGAGGATGGAGGAAGTGGTAAAAGGGTACCTGGCCAGAATTCAATCTAGTATGGACACTAACCAGAGGTGGGAGCTCATAAAGCTGGGGATGGTGGAGGCAACCAAAACCTGCTGCAAAGCCCAGAGCAAGAAGGCTAGGGCTAAGAAACTAATCTGGTTGAACAAGGAGGTCATGGAAAGGTAAGGAGGAAAAGAGCTGCCTTTAGGAAGTACAAGAAAACAGGAAGGGGGAGGACAGGAGGAGTACTTGACAGAATCGGAAGGAGGTGACAAGGGCAGTAAAGGAGCCAAAGCATCTACGAACTCAGGCTGGCACAAGGCATTAAGAAGGGGGAGAAGGACTTCTTTAAGTACATCAGGGAGAAAAGGAGCTGTAAGGACCACATAGTAAGGATTAGGAAGGAGGGGGGTTGGGTGTAAGCAGGGTGCTATAAGGTGGAAGCACTAAATGAGTACTTCTGCTCAGTATTTACTAAAGAGAAGAGGGGGGTGACACCCAAGGTGGGAGAAATGGCAGAGGCAGGCTGGGAAGTGGTGACAGATGGGGAAATCATGGAGAGCAGAGTTCGAGAGGGTTTGAATGCACTGAGGGTGGACAAGGCGCCAGGCCCAGATGGCATCCACCCCAGGGTACTGAAGGAGCTGGCAGAGGTCCCTGCAGGACCTTTGGCAGACCTATTTAATGCCTCACTACATTCGGGGTGTGTACCTCAGGACTGGAGGATGGTTCATGTGGTGCCCTCCACAAGAGTGACCCCATGGATGAAGCGGGAACTACAGACCAGTGAGCCTCACATCCATCATGGGTAAGCTAATGGAGACTATCCTGAAGGAGAGGCCAGGCCCTCCTAGAGGCCAAAGGACTACAGGACAGCAGACATCATGGCTTACACGTGGCAGATCCTGCCAAACCAACCTGGTCGAGTTCTATGACTGGGTAACTAGGCAACTGGACAGGGCCATGCAGTGGGTGTCCTGTATCTGGACTTCAGTAAGGCATTCGACTCAGTGCCACATGGAAGGCTGGAAAGGAAGTTAGTAGGCACAGGGGCGGGTGCAAAGCTGGTGAGATGGGTAGGACACTGGCTGCAGGGAAGGCAACAGAGGGTGGTGGTGGGTGGGGAGCTCTCACACCCAAGGGCAGTGACGAGCGGTGTTCCACAGGGCTCAGTGTTGGGACCAGTGTTGTTTGGGATATTCATTGCAGACATATCATGGGACATCAAGAGCAAGATCAGTCTGTTTGCTGATGATACCAAGGTAGGTGCGGTGGTGGATGACCTAGGGGGATGGCAGGGGTTGCAGGATGATCTGGCAAAGCTTGAAACCTGGTCAGACACCTGGCAACTGGGCTTTAATGCCAAAAAGTGCAAGGTGCTGCATTTTGGGATGAAGAACCCAAGGAGGAGTTACCAGCTAGGGAGAGTGCAGCTAGCCCAGACAGAGGAGGAGAAGGATCTGGGTGTGCTCATTACAGGGTCAATGAACAACTTGGCACAATGTAGGAAGGCAGCTGCAAAGGCCAACAGAATGCTGGGTTGTATTGTAAGGGTATATCCTTGAGGAGGAGGAGGTGATTCTGCCACTGTATAGGTCATTAGTTAGACCACACCTGGAGTACTGTGTGCAGTACTGGCATCCGTATCTGAAGAGGGACATTAAATTACTGGAGGGGTGCAGCACAGGCGACAAAAGATGATCAAGGGGCTGGGGGACTTATCCTCATGAGAGGAGGTTGAAGGAGTTGAATATGTACTCACTGGAGGAGAGGAGAGACAGGGGTGACATGATTGAAACCTTTAAATACATGAAAGGAATAAACAAGACGGGTACAGAGGGGCTGTTCAAAGTAATGGAGGAGAGGCCACCAAGGGCCATGATATGAGACTGGAGCGAGGAAGGTTCAGGAGGAGATGAGGAGACACTTTTTACAGAGAGGGTGGTGGCTGGGGAATGCATTACCTGCTGAAGTGGTATGCAGTAAAACAGTGGACTGCTTCAAACGAGGATGGGACAGGACAAGGGGGAGGGTTAATGAAGGGGAAGGGTGGAAGGGAAGGGCAGCTGCAGAATAAGGGGTGCTAGCTGCACATTTGAGCAGACTTGATAGACCTCTAGGCCTTTATCTGCTGGCAAATTTCGTATGTTCGTAAATCATAACGTTCAGCTAGTTCCTTCCATTCTGATAGAAACTAAGTTGTTGAAATACACCCATTATTTCCTTTTGATGGAACTTATTACTTTTTAGCGAGGACCACAGGCCTAGGATCATAATGTTGTCCTAAATTTCCCACTGTTTTGTCAGCAAGGGTTCGGGGTCTAGTAAGTTCCTGAGGAGTGTCCTGTGGGAGAACCCTAATGGGTGCTGTGTACACACATGGCTGTGCAGGGGGAACAGTGGCACTAGGCAGGTGTACGCACAGCAGGTTCATAGACCTAGACACGGGGTATTGCTTAGATGGGCTTGCTGTACATGGCCCAAGGGTATTGTACAGTAAGCCCGACTAAGCAGTACCCCATCTGTGGGTCTGTGAGCCTTATGCGGGCACACCAGCCCAGTGCCACTGTTCCCCCTGGCACAGCCATTCATGCACAAAGCTCCCATTAGGGCACTCCCACAGGCTCTGGCCAGTGTCCCACGCTGGTTGCAGGGTTCCCCCCAACCAATTTGCTGCAGTTCAGGTACCAGCTCTGTGCTGGGTGGAGGGGCATGATGGCACCTTCCATCAGACCCCTCCAGTGGGCCTCCTGTTTGGAGCAGCACCCCATCTATGGCAAATCTGGGGACTTTGGCACAGGGATCCCTGTTGTTTGAAAATCTGGTGTAGCCATAGGCTGCCACAGACAGGGGTTCAGCACAAGTTGCACCACTCTGTGAGTGCTTCGAAAGTCAAGCCCTGGGTTTGGATTTGGAGAGGGGTTAGCCTTGATAAGCTGCTCAAGCTTTTCCATCCCAAATGCTTCTTGATAGTAATGTCATACATTTATATGATTGTCCATTTCGTCTAACTTGGTTCTTTTAAATACTGGGGCCTGGATAGTCAGACTGCACCAGGCAGGGGCGCAAGCCTGGGCGCAGCGCAACTGGACTGCACCAGGCATGGACCAGGCAATATTCAGCGGTGCTGTGCCATGGCTCAGCACTGCTGAATATGGTACTGAGGGTGCATACACTGCGCACGGTGCACACAACGCAGTGGCACTGCGCCAATGCAAGTGGCAGAAGAGAAGCAGGGGGGTGCGTATCAACCACGATATTCAGCACTGGGCATGCAAATGAGGCCATTATGCATGCAAAGCACAAATGGGGCCATTTGCATGTCATTATGGCCCCATTTGCATGCAGTGCGCTGATCCCTGGTGACCTGTGCCTGGTGCCCTGCCAAGCTGCAGTCATCTGGGACCAACACCCTGCAGTCCCATGGCGGTCCCCGCTCCCTTTTGCCTGATCGCGGTCATAAGTAAAACATATCCATGGTGATCCAGTGGACCACTCTCCATTGCCTGATCATGGGCATGAGTAAAGGAAATCCCTGGTGGTCCAGTGGACCACTCTGCATCACCCGATCGTGGGCATACGTGAATGATATCCCTGGTGGTCCAGTGGAAACCCACCCCAGTGCCCGATCGTGGGTGGAATTACTCAAAGACACCCTGGTAGTCCAGTGGTACCCCCTTCCCACCCATCCACTGAGGTTCCCAGCCACCCAGCACCCCCCCCAGTCAGCGGCGGGTGGCAGCACCCCACCTGCATGCTGCCCGGCTGCCCGCCGACTGACAGTGTACAGTAGGGTCTGTACGCCTATTGGTCCACTGCGTGGGCCAATGGGTGTGCTGACCATACTGGACTATACAAGCACGATATGTGAATGAACACGTGGCCTTGATGGCAGAGGCTGACCTGGACATTGTCACCATTACCGAGACATGGTACTATGGGAACCATGATTGGGATATATAACCATACCAGGTTATACTCTATTCAGGAAAGACATGGTAGGAGGAGTAGTGGCTCTTTATGTCAGGGAGGGTATACAAGCAACTGAGGTACAGGGAATACAGGGAGGGATTGAGCACTGTGGGTCATCCTAGAGATGGTTAATGGCACCGCTACTTGCACTGGAGTGATCTACAGACCTCCAGCACAAGGGGAAGAATTGGACAGGGTTCTAGTGGAAGCCATCCATAAGATGGCAACTAAAGGGGAGGTGCTGCTGGTGGGAGACTTCAATTTACCAGATGTTGACTGGAGCATCCCAGCTGCAGCCTCAGCCAGGAGCAAGGACACACTGGATGCCCTGCAGTGGGTTTGCCACAGGCAGCTAGTGGTGGAGACCAACAGGGAGGGAACAATACTGGATCTAGTACTCACCAATGGGGACAGAGTTGCAGATGTCATGGGGTCCAGTGATCACTGTATGATGTGGTTCAATGTGAGAACAGTGGCGAAGTCAAACCACATGAAAGCGAGGGTCCTGGACTTTAGAAGGGTTGACTTTGCAAAGACTGGGAAATGTTTCAGGAAAGCTCTGGCAGGGGGGAATGGGGGAGGGGTGTAGTGGAACAGTGGGTGAATCTAAAACGAGCCATAGAGGAGGCAACAAACCTTTGCATTAGGCAGTTAGGCAAAAGCAAGAGGAAACCAAAACCACAATGGTTCTCAGAGGAAGTGGCTGAGAAGGTAAGAACGAAAAGGCGGTGATACAAGGAAACATAGAGGGAGAAGGACGGGGAAGTGTATCTAGCAAACAGAGGGAGGCAGGGAAAGCAGTCAGTAGCACAAAGACGCAAATGGAGGAAAAAATGGCCCAGGTAGTAATGAAAGGGGACAAAACATTCTTCACAGGCACATTAGTGAAAGAAAAAAGACCAGGGTTGGGATTGTTAGGCTAAAAGGGGAAGGAGGGGAGTGTGCGGAGGGGGACATAGAATCATAGAAACATAGACTTTGACTTAAGATAAGGACTGCTTGGACCACCTAGTCTGACCATTTCCTACCTATTGGATAAGCTGCAGATTTCAGTTACTGAACACCCTAGTTCCTCCTACCCCTCACTAAGATTGCCTTATGTCTGTCCCATGCATTCTTGAATTCCCCCACTGTTTTTGACCCCACAACCTCCTCAGAAATGTGGTTCCATGTGTCCACCACCCTCTCTGTGAAAAAGTACTTCCTCACATTGCCCCTGAGCTGTCCCCTCTCTATCTTCAAATTGTGCCCCCTCGTTCTTGTACATCTCTTTTTCTTAAAGATGCTCCCATCCTGGACTTTCATGTTCCCCCTCTCCCTCCTTTCCTCAAGGTTATACATATTAAGCTCCTATAGTTTCTCTTCATATGTCTTCTGGTACACGCTCTGCACCATTTTAGTTGTCCTCCTCTGGACTGCCTCCATCCTGTCTGTGCCCCTACGGAGATGGGGTCTCCAGAACTGTATGCAGCACTCCAGATGGGGTCTCACCCACTGTCTGTACAGAGGGATAACAACTTGTTGTTTTCTACTGGTGATGCCTCTCCCAATACATCCTAGAATCCCCCCAGCCCACCTTACTGCCTTCTCACATTGCTCACCTACCTTATGGTCATCTGATATGACTATTCCCTGTTCCCTTTCCAGTTGTGTTGTTGTTAGTACCTCCCCCCCCCATTGTGTACTCTTACCCTGGATTTTTGTTTCCTAGGTGCATTAATTTGCACTTTTTTGCATTGAATCTAAGCTGCCATATTTTTGACCATTCCTCCAATCTTGCCAAGTCCCTTCTCATCCTTTGCACCCCTTTTTGTGTATCAGTCCTGTTGTAGTTCTTTGTGTCTTCTGCAAAGAGGCATACTTTTCCTTCCAGCCCATCTGCAAAGTCACCAATAAAGACATTAAAGAGGACCGGTCCCAGTACTGAACCCTGTGGTACCCCACTAGTAATCCCCCCTTTCTTCACTTAGAGAAAGCAGCAATCCTGCACAAATATTTTTGTTCAGCATTCACAGTAGAAGGGGAAGGTGTGGGACCTCAGTTAAGTGACAGGAGTATCAATGGAAGGGAGATTCACGCCAGTCCATTTACGGAAGCGAGAGAGAGACTAAAGGAAATCACAAAACTGAGAGTGGACAAGGCAATGGGGCCGGATGGGATACATCCAAGACTCTTAAAGGAACTTAGAGAGGTGCTCGCAGCACCACTGATAGCTCTATTCAACAAGTTGCTGGAAATGGTATTGGTTCGAGGGGACTGGAGGAGGGGCAGATGTAGTACCTCTCCACTAAAGTCAGAGCAGGGAGGAGACTGGCAATTACAGGCCAGTTAGCCTGACCTTGGTGGCAGGGAAATTAATGGAATAACTGCTGGATTGTGGTATATCTTGAATCCAGTAGATCACAGGATCGTAGGCAGCATGGATTTACAGTGGGAAGGTCATGTCAAACAAATCTGATAGATTTCTTTGACTGGGTGATCAGGGAATTAGATCAGGGAAGGGTGGTGGATGTGGCCTACCTGGATTTCAACAAGGCCTTCAACACCATTCCATGTAGGAGGCTTGTAAATAAGCTGGACAGCCTAAGAGTGGGTTCCAAGGTGGTAAACTGGGTCAGAAATTGGTTAATGGATAGAACACAGAGGGTGGTGGTAAATTAAGTTCATTCCGAGGAGAAGAGTGCCACCAGTGGGGTGCCACAAGGATCAGTTCTGGGGCCAGTCCTCTTTAATGTCTTCATAAGTGACATTGCAGAGGGGCTGGAAGGGAAGGTATGCCACTTTGCAGATGACATTAAGATCTGCAACAGGGTTGACATTCCGGGGGGGGGTTAGAAAAACAAGGAGGGACTAAAGCAGGCTTGAGGAGTGGTCAAGAATGTGGCAGTTAAGATTTAATGCAAAGAAGTGTAAAATTATGCATTTGGGTCATAGAAACCCAGGGGAGGAGTATATGATGGGTGGAGGTACTGAAGACCACCACACCTCTTCTCTCCTCTGCTTCTACACTTCCCCCACCTACACCTGCCCCTAATCTACCCTTCATCTCCTTACTATTGTCTCCCTGCTGATTTTTCCTGTGTACTTCATGCTCCCTTCCCTCTAACCCATTCGCCCCCATGCTTTTTCCAACTGCATAGTCTTTTCCTTAAACTCAAAGCACTTATCCTCCAATCCTCTATTAGTTCCTCCCCACTTAATGCCTAGCTAGGGATGACAATCAGACCATGCCCATGCCACTTATCCTTCTACTGCTAGCAAACAAGAATTGTGCTGTATTTTCAAACTCTTTGTTCCTGCATGTCTGCCTGCACTGTTCTGCTCAATTTTCCCAGTGCTACATATTTTGTTATTTTGCATTGTATTGTTTTGAAGCATCTTGTTATCCTGTTTGTGTATAGTTTCTGTCTGTTGTTACCCTGTATTTATAACTGTACCTCCCATTACCCTTTCCCCCAGGACACACCTGGAAATGAGCAATTTGCTCAGTATGTTTTTCAAGTGAAACTCTTATATAAATAAGTAATTAACCAGGAAATGAACCTGGGGGTAATCATATTTGATGAATTAAAGGTGATCAAGCATTGTGAAAAGGCTGGGGGGAGAGCCAGTGGGATACTGGGGTTCTTAGGGAAAGGTATCAGCAGCAGAAAAAAGGAGGAGGTGGTGATATCACTGTATAAATTTTTGGTGAGACCCCATCTGGAGTACTGTGTCCAGTTCTGGACGCCTCATCTCCAGAAGGACATAGACAGAGTAGAGACAGTTTAGAGAAGGGCAACAGAAATGGTGCAGGGTCTGCGCCAAAAGTCATATAAGGAGAGACTAGAGGACCTCAATATGTATACCCTGGAAGAAAGGAGAGAGAGAGCCAGAGCGAGAGAGTGGGGGTATGATAGAGACCTTCAAATACCTCAGGGGCATAAATAAGGTATAAGAGGGTAGCATCTTTCAGAGAAAAAGATGTATAAGAACAAACAGTCATGATATGAGGCTAGAGGGGGTAGACTCAGGGGTAATGTGAGGAAGTATTTTTTTCACAGAAAGGGTGGTGGATGCATGGAGGTGGCGGGGGAAAAAGTGGTTGGGGAATTCAGGAACGCATGGCATAGGCACAAGGGAACCCTAGCAATAGGAAAGAGAGGGTGAAAGCCAGGGATCAAGTGGGATCTGTGGTACTGCAGTAGGTAGGGAAAATGAGCAGACTAGGTGGGCCAAGCAGTCCTTATCTGCTGTCAGTTTCTATGTTTCTATGTAAGAGTAACTGTTGTATTGTTGTTTTCCATATGTATTTGGCTCCAAATATATATAATAGCATTTGAATGAAGTATGAATCCCTGCTCGTGTATCTCATATGTAAATAACCTCATGTAATCCTCAACCATAGCTGAATGCACAAAATCTGTACTGCCTATACCTCTTTGTAATTAAACCCGGGTTGTTCCTGAAAAGGGACACTTAGTCTCAGTGGGCTTATCGGTCAACAAAAGTTAATAAATAAATAAACAAATGAACCATCGCAGACATTGTTGGCCCCGGCAATCTCTTTCTATTCATAAAAATATGTTGCTCAAATATAGATGTGTGTATTCCAAAGTAAGAATTGGTTATATTTTTGTTCTTTATAAGAAATGAACTCTCAGCTTTCTACTCCAAAGCCCAGCTAGATCCTTAACCACAATTCTTCAATAGGACGATGAAAGTAGCCTTGAATATTGCAGGATTACAAAAGCCATATAGCACAAAAGTTACATCATTTGCCTTAAGGGCTACATAGTCCAAATGTTATGCATTTCCAAGTCCTTGCCAAGCTTCATCACAAAATATAAATATCTGCTAAAATGTGACTTTATTTACTCTACGTTTTACTTCCATAAAAAGAAAAATGAAAACAGAATATAAACAGGAAGGGTAACGGTGTTTTTCACTTTTTGGCTGTGTTGTTCTCTGAAAGTAATGCCTTTGAATAATTTTTAGTATATAATGTTCGAAAGACTAAATCTGTACATAAACACTAACTGACTATAGTTTGTGCACCTAGACTTTGTTTGGCGATACCCTACAATTTATAACAAGTTTGGACCTGTATGGGTAGTTATAGTAGTACTGCCTTCAGCATCTTTTTTATGTTCATCCTTGAACTTGTGCAAAATGAACATATTGGTATGATAGTGAATTTTGAGAAGCATGCCACTGTCGGTCCAACGCAAAGCAGTCTGCAAGGGTCTCAACAGTGAATGGCAAATTAATCATTTGTTGGCATATCTTCTAAACTCTAAAGACATCTACTTCATGGAGGCAGTATAGCGTAGTGGTTAAGGGCATATAGCTGCAGACCTGGATACCTGAGTTTGAAGCCCATCAGCCTCCGCTTGCATACTGTGTGACCCTGAGCAAGTCACTTAACTTCTTTGTGCTCCCAGATCACACCTGCAAGCTCTGGCTTAGTGTGCCTTTCCTGGTTAAACAATCCCCCCTTTCCCCGTCATGGAACGCTAACTATATTTTATTCAATAATTCACAGTCAGTCAATATTAAAAACAATCTTGAAACAACATATTTCGTTAAATAAATGCTGTTCTTAATCAGCACTGTAAGTACAAAAATGTTAAACTCACACAATAAAAGTATTGAATTGTACCAATAAATTTTCTCTACATCATTCAATAGTTTGTACTACAGTATGACACTTTTGCTTTTCTGGGATTGCAACGATTTTTGTCTGTTTGGAAGTAACTATTTCATTATACTTCACCTGTTTTTATCAGCATGTTTTCAGAAATGTTAGATTTTGTTTGTAGACTGGATGGTCCTTGCAGTCCTTATCTGCCAACAACTTCTATGATTCTATGTTTCTACATTTCTATGTTTCTGTGTAGGCTTTGTATGTGAGTATGTAGATGTGGCAGATTACCAAGTAAGGAATCACTGTCACCAACTCCCTCAGAAGCAGATTTAAGTTTATAATCAGCAGGACCATCCAAACTCCTTAATCATTTGAATAATAGTCCTTTCACAATGAAAGTATGTATATATACAAGAAAAACCTACCACTCAAAAACAAGCACTGTAGTTAATGGTCCATTTATTGTAGGTTAATGGGGCAATTTGCACCTTTTTCTCACACCTATTGTTTCAGTCTCTGTGGCAATGAAAAGTTTTCTGATAGTTTGTTTTAACACAAATTTTAAATGCTAAAGTGTATACATGCATGACCAGAGAATTTTTAAACCAAAACAGGGAAGTAAATCAGATAATTTAAATCAAAAATTCTTTCTTTCAGATGTGATTCCATCATTTTCCCTACCACTGAGGTTAGCTTGACCTCTGTGGTAGGGAGAATGATGAAATCAGTTCTGAAAGAAAGAATTGTTGAGTACCTAGAGGCCAGCGGGGCATAGGACCCAAGGCAGCATGGATTCACAGCGGGAAGGTCATGTCAGACAAATCTAATAGATTTCTTTGACTGGGTGACCAAAAAGTAGACCAGGTAGGAGCTGTGGACATGGCCTACCTAGACTTTAGCAAGGCATTTGACACAGTGCCACACAAAATAAACAAATTAGCCAGCCTAGGAGTGGGTCCCATGGTGGTAGCTTGGGTCAAAAATTGGCTGGACAACAGGGCACAGAGGGTAATAGTAAACAGAGTCCACTCCAAAGAAAGGGGGTTACTAGTGGGGTACTGCAGGGTTCAGTACTGGGTCCGGTCCTTTTTAATGTCTTTTTAAGGGACATTGCAGAGTGACTGGAAGGAAAAGTATGCCTCTTTGCAGATGACACAAAGATCTGCAACAAGATTGATACACAAGGAGGGAGTGGAAAGGATGAGAAGGGACTTGGCAAGGTTGGAGGAATGGTCAAAAGTATGGCAGTTTAGATTCAACGCAAAGAAGTGCAAAGTGATGAACCTGGGAAACAAAAACCCAGGGGAAGAGTACACATGGGGGTGTATTAACAACAACAAAAATGGAAAGAGATCTGGGGGTAGTCATGTCAGATGACCTAAAGGTAAGCAAATAATGTGAGAAGGCAGTAAGGATGGCTGGGGGGATATAAGGATGTATAGAGAGAGGCATCACCAGTAGAAAACAAGAAGTTGTTATCCCTCTGTACAGACAGTTGGTGAGACCCCATCAGGAGTACTGCATGCAGTTCTGGAAGGACATAGACAGGATGGAGGCAGTCCAGAGGAAGGCAACTAAAATGTTGCAGGGTCTGCAACAGAAACCATATGAGGAGTGACTAAAGGAGCTTAATATGTATACCCTTGAGAAAAGGAGGGAGGGGGGAACATGATAGAAACTTTCAAGTACCTCAAGGGAATCAACAAAGTCCAAGAGGGTAGCATCTTTCAGAAAAAGTGATGTGCAAGAACAAGTGGACACAATTTGAAGATAGAGGGGGGACGGCTCAAGGGCAATGTGAGGAAGTATTTTTTCACAGAGAGGGTGGTGGATGCTTGGAATGGCCTTCCTGAGGAGGTTGTGGTGTCAAAAACAGCAGGGTAATTCAAGAATGCATGGGAAAAACACAAGGCAATTCTGGTGGGGAGGTAGGAAGAAGTAGGCTGTTGGTTAACCAGGATCTGCAGCTTATCCGACAGGTAGGGAAATTGGCAGACTAGGTGGGCCAAGTGGTCCTTATCTGCCGTCAAAGTCTATGTTTCTATGAAAGCAGAGTCACTCTCTATCCCATCTCACCTCACACTGTGGTGTTTTGGGCAAATCCAGGTCTGTGTACCAAATTGTTAGCATGTTTGAGTATCTTTACTTGAGGATGTACATATTTACATATTTTACACAATTTCAGTCAAAAATACAATAAATTGCAATAAGTTGCAGATTTTGTGCAGCTAGTGGTGAAGATTGCGGATATTGTGGTAAAATTGTGGGTGCAATTTTCCTGTGCTCCTGATCATGATACTCTTATGGTCTTGCTGGGCAGAAACTTTGTGTAGTTCAAAGAAATGAGTTACCCAATTCACAGGGCAGCTCTTTTGTTGGTCTACGTAACACCGTCCAGCAAGCAGAACTGATCACTGTCATGATCAGCCTGCTGCTGTTCCCCCACGAAAAAAGAATCCCTCCCAGCCTCTGCCAAGTATCCCTGCCACCTCCCATTGCTTCTCCCTTCCTTTTTAATTTTTCAATACCAGGGTACCCAATCCCTGGAGTTGGCTAGTACCCCGCACCTTGCCTGCTTTCATTATGTGACACCAAGAAGCCCACCCTAGTACCACCAAACATTAACACTGACACCGGGGTGCCAATCCCCAGTTTTGGTACCTGAAATAATGAAAACCATCCCTCGTAGTCTTTTTTTAATTTTATTTTTTTCACTTCCTGTAATCCCATCCTCTGCCAAGCATCCCTCCCACCACCCCATCACTTCCTATGCTTCTTGAGATTAAACCAACACTGGGGTGCCCAATCCCCAGTGTTGGTATGTGAAGTAATGAAAACCATCCCTTGTAGTCTTTTTTTTTTTTAATCACCATGTGAAAGAGAAAACTGCCTATCAGTGTCAGTTGTTGCCTCTGGCCCACCAACACCATTAGCCTGCCCCACCCAACCTTCCCACTCAGCACCCTTTACCCCTTCCCTACCTACCTACCTACCTACTGGAGTCCAATACCATAATCATCTCTGGTCCTTAGACACATCTTCACTCTTTAGTGCTGGACTGGTAACTGAGGAAATTAGTTATGTGGGCCAATGTATTTGGTTTTCAACTTCACCTCATAACTTGGTCACTTTTCAATATCCCCCCCCCCCCAAGATTGTCAACATGGCCTTTTTGGGACCCAGCCTCGTGAACAATTTATTTAAACATTTGTTGATTGGGATAGGCACGCTGAGCTGAGGCTAGTTTCCAGGTGCGAACAAGGGCAGTGATGTTATCAAATCCATCCCAAAGGTTGCTGCGTGAAATCACCTTTTGGGTAGGATTTGTAAATTTTTTCTACCCTTCTTAACGAGGTATGGTAATAAGAAGGCTATGTTTACAATTTGAGATAAAAATATATTAAAAAAAAGTTATTATGAGCGTACATTGACATTTTTCAATACACACTTGTAACTTAGGTAATTTTCAATATTTTGATCCCAGATTTTCAGCATAGCCATTTTTATACACACTCTCATGAACATGATGGCTGTCATTTTTCAAATCCTGGTCAAAATATGTTTTCACACTTGTGGTGAGAAATCTTCTTTTGGGCAGGATCTGAAAATTTTATCTGCCCTAGTTCATGAGGTGGGGTCACAAAAAGGTTATGTTGAAAATTTGGGGTAAAAATATTAGAAAAACAAAGTTATGAGCATACATTGAAATTTTTAAATGCATACTCATAATTTTGGTAATTTTCAACATTTTAACCTTGCATTTTCAATATAGCCTCTTTTTTCACACCACCTCATGAAGGCGTAAGCTGTCATTTTTCAAATCCTGGCCAAAATGTGTTTTCACACTTGTGGCTCAAAATTATGTTTTGGTCAGAATTTTATAAATGACACCTGTCATGATGAGAAGGAGCAGTTGTAAAAAGTATTTGCTGAAAATCTGGGATCAAAATGTGAAAAACTAATTAAGTCCATGAAGAAACATCGAATTGTTCCAGCATTTACTCATGACTTTATTTTTGCAGATTGTGGCCCCTAATATTCAACATATCCCTTGAGTTAGCCCACCTCCTGAACATGACGTGTCATTTTCATATCCTCTCCAAAACTTGTTTTTGCACTTGCAATACGAAATCACCTTTCTGATGAGAAATAAAAAAATCCACCTGTATTGATCATAACATCAGGTCATAAAAAGACTGTTGGAAAGGCGAAGTCAAAATGTGGTAGCCCACTGAAAATTAAATAGTGCCTCTCAGCTGACTTCCTGGGTAAATACAGTCTAAAAATGTGTAAAAGCAGGATACTACTGAAAATGAGATAATGCATCTTATCTGGTTTGTCCTGTGTAAATATATATTGTAGTAAAAATGTCTACAAGCAAGACCTGGTACAAGAGCAATGCAAGCAATGAATATCCGGCATTGATGAATGCTTGTTTAACTTTGCAAAAGTAACTGCTTTGACTCCTGACTCCAACTTCAGAACAGCCATGGCTCTCCAGTATACTGAAAATAAAATTTTGAAAACATTATTAAAGTTACTTTTTGGATTTGAACCCTAGTCTCTTGCTAAAGATATACAACTTTAGGATTTCTGTGATGGCACAAACTAAGCTCCCTTCTTCTTTTTTCTCAGACATATTCACTGAGCTACACAGCTGTACTCCACTATAGATTTATTGTTGTGACACATACCAGTGAAGCAGGCAATCAAGGTTCTGTTCTGGGCCATGGCATTTACATTACTAACTCCCTAAAAACAGAAGGCCCATACATCGTCACAAGGGATTGTGTCTAAGTCACTAGTTCTCAGACTTTGTCACAGTGAACCTCCCCCAAGTCATTGAAAAGATCTTGAGCCTCCTCCAAATATTGAAATAATGTTGGGCCTCCCCATAGGAAAAATTGCATACTTTGCATAGTACACAGGGAATAAAGTAAAACTACTTTGAGCACTTGGCTCTTATTTTATTCAGCTTATTGTAACCCCCCTTCCCACTTGGAGCCCCTCCTCCATAGGCCAGCCTACCTGCTCCACTATTTTGACTCTCAAACCATTGACACCTCTTGTTTCAATACTTTTAGGGGTCAGACTGTTTTCTCTGTCTGTTTCCACTTCCTACCCACCTCCATACCTCTCAACTGTACCACATTATGAGGAACGTTCCTCATTTTACTTCACAAAAGCTCCCTGTTCCACATTGTGAGGACTTGTCCCACATTCAGTGTTAACATTTTAAAGCAAAACTCCATAGTAAATGATGCAAAATATATAATTTTAATTAATAGCAGACTTTCTGAACATAAATGCAAACATTTTCATAGTGTTGTGAGCTGCTAATGTAAAGATTTGATTAAGTGTTCCACATTTTGCCCATTCTTTCCAAATTTTGAGAGGCAATGTTCCACATTTGGGGGACAAAAGGTTGAGAGGTATACCCACCTCTGCCTCTCCCCCTTACCCTGCTCTTAAACAACACCTCTTGCATTCATTTTCTCCTTCCTGCTCTTGCTCCTATTACCTCTCTGCTTAACCCTCTGGATCCTAACAAAGGAAAAATTTGTTGTTTCTCCTAGTACAGAGATACCTGTCTAGGTTCCAAAGGGTTAACCCTTGCATTTGGGCTGTTCTACCACCAGTCTAATTGGTCAGTTTTTACCTCTCATTGTATGTTTGTTTGTTTGTTTGTGCTGTTATTTATTTTGTATTGTTTGATGGTTTTGCAGTTACCATTTGAATTGTATTCACTCCCTAGCCTTCCCTAGGCTTGAAATGAGCCTTGGCTCAGAGTACCTTTAGTGGTCACTGACTTGTAAATAAATACATACATTCACCTACTACTGTTGTCTTTCAGTTTGCCTCAACCCCAAAAATATCTAAAACTAAACATTTATATACTATGCAGTACTTTTTCAGACTTGACTGAGGCTCCCCCGGAACAGGTTGGAGCCTCCACAGGGACAGGCTAGCCTCACCATTTGAGAAACAGTGGACAAACTGGCTGCAGTGCATTTTGCACTAACTGTAACAGTCATATCTGGCCACAAGGCAGGCCCATGTAGAGCTCATTACTTGCACTAAGCAACAAAAGCCTGCATCGATGTTATATGCAAGAATGAGGTACAACCTAACTATTATTAACAGTAATCCCAAACTAGAACTGATGCCTTGGATTTAAGGGTTGTACTTTCATCAGGAGATACAGTACTCCTGGCTACATACCGGATACATGTTAGAAAACACAAGCTGAAGCCCACATCAAACAGGTAGTGTTTATTGCTTTAGCCTGCTGGGAGCATAACACCAGATACAAAGCATCTATTATGCTTGCAGAAAGAAGAAATAAGCAAGCTAATTAAAACAGTAAGGAAAGAACAATATGTAGGATACATAGATGAAATAAAAAGGCAGATACTTTCCAGTTTGTGTGTTTTTTATAAACACACGCACAATCAAAAACCTCAAGCCCAGCATAAAGCACTATGGGTATACAAATCTGTGTGTGTGCGCATGTGTGTGTGTTTTTTTTTTCGGGGTAAACAGCAGCCCTGTTTTCAAATTTTCAGATTCAAGAAAGGGGTGAAATCTGGTAGTGATGAAATAAGCACTTAACTACAGCCAACACCTGGGATTCCAGTGTCAGACATTTATGAAGTACTCCAATATTAATGACAGCTCCTATATGCCACAAGGGGGATTCCATACAGGATAGGCAGTTACTCTTTGAGCTCATTTTTATTGTCATTCTGAGTAGAAAGAGATGGAATAATTTAAATGCTGATAAGAAAGAAGAACAGGGGATTGACTTCCTGTTCCACCTCTGCGGATGTAGTTGCAAGTCTGTTCAGGTTCTACACTCGGTGCATCAAAATTGAATTTAATGCACTCTTTTTGACTTGGGTTTTAAAAAAAATTGTATTTGTGCTGACTACAATGACAGCTGCCCCAATCACACTGGCATTTAAAACTAAAGACTTACCAGACAAAGTGCAACAGAGAGTGGCCCCTGCTGCGTAGGACAGAAGCCAGAGCTGAGCACAGTTGGTATTGAGCACAGTCAGTACTATTTGAATCTGTCAGTGGAGTCAGTGAGGATGATGGTGAGGAAAGCTTTACCATCACCTCCAAGAAGCTGTTTTTCTGAACTGAGAAAAGTAGGCTCCTTGATGGACGAGTTGGAAGCAGAACTGGTGGATATGGCTAGAGGTCTGCAGAATATGCAGAAACATGCTAAAGATCTAGAAGGGGGCATAACTGAGGCCTTGATCATGACTGACCAACATAGCACTGCGTTGAGACATCTGCATCGCTAAGAGCACAAGCTAACAGAGGAATTGGGAAAACTTTGTGCTCCATTTCTGGTGCAACAATATTAGAATTCATGGGATCTCTGAGGGTACATAAAGCAGGGAGATTACTGCTCTCGTGGACTCCTTCTTAAGAGACCTGCTTAACTGGCCTAAAGATGATGCCCTGAATATCATGAGGGCTCAACGTGCCTTTGTGCCCTGGCCCTCAGAACTCAAGGCAAACCCCAGGTTGATGATGTTTCTCTATTATAGATCCTAGTATCCAAAACCAAGGTTTTCATAATGGCCTAGGGTAAAAAGGAGGTAACCCTTGGTGATGTGTGCTTGTTCTTCAACCATTTTGCCCCTTTAATGATATTAAAAAGGAAGACTTTGCTAGCAATCCGTAAAGGCTTATTTGATAAAAACATAAAAATCCAATTGATATCGCCAGTTCAATTTAAAATATAGACAGAAAAAGGGGCAACATTTTTTCAAACACTGGATGAAACTAAGTCACTTTTGAAGAAGCTGGGAGTTCCCCCAGAGCTTATTGCAACATCTGACCCAGTATGGGAAGCTGTTCCTGAGACCACTCCATGGCACATCATGTACAACCCAAGGAAATGAGTGTAGACAACCACTGGCCTCACCCAGCAATTCCTTGACCCCACCAGCCAAGGGGAAGACAGCAGGCCAAACCATGGAGCAAGCAACAATATCGGCAGCCTCAAACAATCAAACCTGACCACACCCTGAAGTGACTTATATGATCAGAGACTGAAATTTGTTTCTACAGATATCCTTTAATTTTGACGGACACAAGTCATAGAGGTGACTGTAAATGTCTATGTATAGGGGCTCATACACAGTTACTCATTTGGTAGGCTGAGGATATCTACAGAGAGGTTTTAAATGATCTGCCAGGGGCAGGGTGCAGGGACTGCACCATGCCATGCAGATCCTTCTGGTACAGAGTGGACAAAGTTGGTGGTTGGTGACCTGTGCACTATTCTGTTCACTTAGGGTGTGCTCTGGGGGGGGGGCCCCCTTTCTCGCCCTCTGACCACGAGGCTGCACCGGTTTGTTTGGGCTGCGCTTGGGAGTAGATAGTATTATGTTTGGTATTTCTAATTCTGTGAGGGTGTAAGCATGGCGGATGCTAACAGACTGGAGATCTGGCTGATGGCAATCTGCCCCCAAAGTCTGTCAGCATGGGATGGTGCAAATATTTTAGCGTGGGGGAGGAAAACATTGTAAATGATCCCAGCTGGTCAGCTGACTGTGTAGGCTATAAGAGAATGGAGGGACACAATGTTCCAGGAGTCCGTGTGTGTGTGTGTGTGTGTGTGTGTGTGTGTGGAGCCATCTGGGAAATAGCGATCATCACATGATTGGATTCCAAGTTGTCACTAGAAAAGAAAATACGAACTCCAGCACTAAGGTACTGGATTTCAGAGCAACAGACTTCAAGTAAATGAGGTACAAAATAGCAGAAATCCTAAAGAGTAGGAAGAGAGGGGAGGTAGAAAAAATGTGGGAGAGCATTAAAGGAGCTATTGAGACAGTCATGGACCAATACACCGGAAAATAAGAAAAAAAGGAGGCAGTATAGCGCAGTTATCTAAGGCTCTGAGCTGCAAATCTGGTGACATCCAGCAGACAAGACCTGGGTTTGAATCCCACAGTTTCCACTTGCATACTGTGTGACCCTAAGCAAGTCACTTAACTTCCTTGTGCTCCCAGGTTGCTCCTGTAAAAAAGCTTCTAGCTTAGTGTGCTATTCCTGGTTAAACAACTAAAAAAAAATGTAGTAAGGCAAAGAGGAAAAGAAATCCACTGTTGTACTCCAAGGAGGTGGCAAACATTGTGAAAGAGAAAAGATCAGTCTACAAGAAGTGCAAAGTGACAAATAAGGAAGATGATAAAGAAACATACAAACAGAAAATGAAGGAAGCAGAAAAAGTGATAAGGAATGCTAAAGCCCAGACCGACGAGAGGATTGTGGAAGGGATAAAGAAAGGTGACAAGACCCTCTTTAGGTACATAAAAGAAAGAAGAAAAACTAAGGAAGGTATAGTAAGAGAGGACTAAAGTGGAGTGGGATTGTGAAAAAGCAGAGGTCCTAAACAGGTACTTCTGTTCGGCATTTACTGAGGAAAAAGAGGGAAATGGACCAGTGATACAAAGAAACAACCCCCCAGGTACAGGGTTGATACATGACCCTTCACAGCGGAGGAAGTCCTGAAAGCACTAAACAATCTGAAGGAAGACAAGGACATGGGGCCAGAGAATCCTGAAGGAACTAGGAAAAGAATTGACAGAACCCCTAGCGGGACTCTTCACCAAATCACTGGTGAGCTGGAAAGTTTCCAAGGACTGGAGAAGGGCAACAGTGGTTCCACTGTACAAACCTGGAAGCCAGGAGGAGGCAGGAAACTACTACCTAGTGAGCCCTACATTTATGGTGGGGAAAGTGATGGAATCATTACTAAAGCAGAGGACAATAACATTCCTGCGGTCCAGTGGACAACAGGACCACAGATAACATGGGCTCACATCAGGAAGATCATGCCAAACATACCTTATAGAGGTTTCCGACTCGGTAACCAGGGCTGTGGATAAGGGAGGGGCCATCAATGTTGTCTACCTTGACTTAGGTAAGGCCTTCGACTTGGTCCCACACAGAAGGCTGGTAAAAAAGTTAGATTACATGGGGGTAGGACAGGAGGTAGTAAATGGGTAAAAAACTGGCTATATGATAGGACACTGAGGGTGCAGGTAAACGGTGCGTTATCTGCAGAATGGGAGGTAACCAGTGGGGTGCCCCAGGGCTCCATTTTGGGACCTCTACTTTTCAACGTAATTATAGCCAACATTACAGAGGGGCTTGAGGGAAAGGTGCGCCTGTTTGCAGATGACACCACAATATCACCACCAACACAGTGGACTCTAAAGAGGGAGTGACGAAAATGAAGTCAGACCTAGAGAAAATGGAAAAATGGACCGCAGCATGGTAGCCGAAATACAACACAAAAAAGTGCAAGGTTATGCACCTAGGAAGGAGCAATCCAAGAACTGACTATGATCTTGGGGGGGGGGGGTGGAGACTAGCAAAAACTAGTGAGGAATGTGATCTGGGGATCATACAAAACAGACAACCTAAAGGTGGGAAGACAGTGTGAAAAGGTGGCACTAAGAGCTGGTGGCATGCTGGGGTGCATCAGGAGGGGGATCACAAGTAGAAGGAGGGAGGTGGTTTTACCACTGTACAGGGCACTGGCCATGCCCCATCTGGAGTATGGTGTACAGTTTTGGAGACCACACCTGAGAAAGGACATAGACAGGTTGGAAACAGTACAAAAGAGGGCAACAAAAATTATCCAGGGATTGCACCAGATGCCATACGAGGAAAGATTAAGGGATTTAAACATGCACTCCTTGGAACAGAGGTTGGAGAGGGGCGACATGCTAGAGACATTCAAATACATCAATTGTGTAAACAAGTTTCAGGTTCATGAACTATTTCACTTCAAAGAAGAAAGTAGAATGTGAGGGCATGATCTGAGGATATGAGGGAGCAGGTCTGGGATGGTTCTAGGCAATAACATCGCCAACAAAAACATTTTGGCACAATACGTCGGAACCAAAACATTGGGCGTCAATTACAAAGTCAGTAAAAACACAGACTACAGGAATACCGCAACAACACAAAACATAAAAAAAAAACAACAGCAGGATATCTTTCTTTTGTGGGGGGTTTCGGAATTTTTATAATCAACTCTGAGGGGGTGTGGACCTCGGGGAAGGGGAGAAAGTCGCCAGGGGAAAATGTATTTGAAAACAACGACAAAAAAAAAAGTCAGTTTTGGGAGATGGGGAACCAAACCCTGATCCTTAGGTCTTCTGTGCTGCATGAGTGAGTGCCCTGCCACTCCATCACAGGAGCAGCTCAACCAGGCACCTCACCTCCTGCTTCCTTATCCCTTCACCGCTATTGCTTTCCCTTCCCCATCCACACATAGAGTGACAGGGGTAGTCGTAACATCCCAATGATGTAACCCCCCTGTCACTGTAATACCTCTCAACATAGTGAGTCACAATATTATTATGGTGATGTATTTGAAATAATATTATCAGCGGATACCATTTGGGACTAACGTCAGGAAATTTTTCTTCACAGAGAGGGTGGTCGATGCCTGGAACAGCTTGCCCCCAGAGGCCGTTGGGGCCAAAACTATCAGGGACTTTAAGCAAGCATGGGACAGGCATTGGGGTATCATTATCCAGAACAAGTATCGGGGCATCATGATTCAGAATGAGAAATCAGGGAAGGGGGTAGCAACCTACAAATCCTGGGCAGACTAGATGGACATTGTGGTCCCCTTCTGCCGTCACCTTATGTGTATCTTTGTATCTATGTATGGCAGCAACTCCCACAGGTCAGTGAGTTGCCATGCAATGAATTTAATCCTTGTTGACCCTTCATAGACCCAGGGATGGAGAATCCAGGTGTACACTACTAGGTAAGGCATGGCAAGGTACACCAAACACACTATACACAATCAAAGTGTGTCAGCGGGGAAGTCACTGTTGGAGCTGCAGCTCCTGAAAGTAGCTTCCACATGCCATAGGAACATACTCTCTCCTGAGGGCTTGAAAGCACAGGTATTATATGACCCCAGGGGTACAACTTGTCTGAATAATGTAATACGGAGCCAATGCGTGGAACCATGTGGGGCGTGGGGAGTGGGGATGAAACACAACCCTGCATGGGACACTGACGCTCAGGTCAGACCAATGGTATTTAGCAGCTCCTACCTAGTTTGGGGATAAGGCCTTGCTGACACTGGCACTGCAGCACCTGCACAGCAGGGAAAGTGTGGCCCTGTGGAACAGATGTATGACCACTCGGTTCTGCCCAGCAGAGCTGCGTAAAGATTCAGTTGGAATTGGTGGTGTATGCCAGGGCCATGCCTTGTAAAATGCAGTTTCCTCTGGGGCTTCATTGCTATACTTAATTGGTTACTAAACCTCTACTGTGTACATTTAACAGAAACATGGGTAAATTAAGTCAGTGGGTTGTTTTGATTGCACTCCTATCCACTTCTATGGGGAGAGGGGGATACCTCACCAGTTCATGGGGGGGGATGGTGATTGAGAATGGATATACTACCTAATACTACACAGCTGCTCACCCTTGCTCATTCGCTAACTATACATGGGATTCTGAATGAGGGGTGCTACTGCATATGGCAGTATCACCCTTGCTCGTTCAGAATCCCATTTATAGTTTGTGAATGAGCAAAGATGAGCAGCTGACATTGGTTAAGGTTAGTAAAAGGAGAAGTATGGCTTTCTGTTTAGCTAGTTCCCCACTAGTTACCTGCACATTGGCTGGGGACTACACCTTAATTAAGCCAATTTTAGGCTGATGCCCCTATATAAAGGAAGCCATTTGAGGCAGATGCAGTTTGGAGTAGGGACCCAGCTGATGGGTGGTCCACCTCAATGATGGCAGCTAGGCAGCTTCACAGCAGGGCCCTGAGGTGAATACCAAGAGAACCCCCCCTTTTAAATTCAATTAGTAAGTAGCCAATTCAGGCTGAAAAAATGTTTATTGTTACATTTACTCTTTTCTTGGGGGGGGGTGAGGGTGTGCACTGACTTTTGTTGTTTTTACTAATACAAAACAGGCTGGGGTTAAATTAAGAGCCACCAGGAGGACTGAGGTAGGAGAGGGTCTCTAAGGTGCAATATGCACTTAGTGTCTGAAAAAACCCTGTGGATGCCACCCTGTGACTTGCAGAACACCACAATACTGTAGCTGCAGTGGCATTCACAAAACCTTTTGGAGTCTGGAGATCTTCAAACGATGTCCTTACTGTCCTTGTTACTTGTGTACATAGTTTATTTGTTTATGTTGTAATCTGTTCAGGTTCGTCACTTGTCTAATACACCACAACACCCTGGGTTGAGGGGGGGAGGAACGTCACCATGGTAGAGTCAAAATGGCTGAAAGATTTATTACCTACAATGTAAAGGGTCTGAATAGCCCAGTGAAACACACAAGGGTACTACAGGAACTCAGGAGGCAGGGGACTATGACAGCCTTCCTTCAAGAGACTCACCTGTCTGACAGCAAACTTAAACATCTTAAGAGATCATGGGTAGGGGCTGTCTATGCTGTTTCCTACACAGTCCCAAATACATAGGAGGAGGGTGGCTATCCTGTTACACTGGATCTGTCTCCTGGAGGTAACAGAGGTTGTCCAGGTCCCGGGGCAGGTTTGTGTGTCAAGGGCTGGTAAAGATTGAGGGAGAACACAGAGTATCTCAAAACAACCTTATTGGCATATGTACTGGACCCAAAAAGTTATTGGGGGGGGGGTAATTTGTGTGGTGGTTAAGCTAGCAATCAATAAATCTAGGCGAGGAAAGCAACAACAAATAAAGCAGGTTGGGGCAATGCATTAAAAGGTTATTCCGCCAGCTTGGTCAGGTGGAGATCTGGAAGTTTTTACATCCAACTATGCATGACTGTACATTTTGGTATCATCCACACCAGACCTGCTCTCACATAGATGTCTTCCTCGTCTCCTCCAGCTGGATCCATGCAGTGGAGAGCTGCTCCATAGGCCCCATTACATTTTATGACCACGCTCGCTACTGATAGATGCGAGAATCTCCTAGACTCAGACGTCTCCCAGTTGGAGACTCAGTGTGTCACTCCTGAATTAGACTGAATTTGAAGAGATGATAGCGATGGATATTCAAAATGCTAAAGCCACCAATGTCTCAGGAGAACCCACCTAGGCTGTGTGGTGAGATGGACTGAAAGCTGTGCCCACAGGGTGAATAATCAGTTTTGCTTCAAGAGGGAAGAAAGAGGCCCAGAGAGAACAACTTAGATTGGAGGAAAATCTCTTTGACCTAGAAGCAGAGCATATCATTACCTTGGATGACTGATTAAAAGCCAGCCAGGAAACATGCAGGTCAGAGCTCAGTGAGCTGCTGGAGACAAAGGTGGAGGTGGCCATTAAGTCCTCCAGGCATAACTACTATGAAGCAGGTGATCAAGCTGGGAAATTACTCCCATGGCACTTTCGTAAGTAAGCAGCAAGCTGCACAGTGCTTCAGAATAAGGGAGACATGGACCATTTTGTAAATTTTTACAAAGCTCTGTGTATGCAAGAGGAGGTGCTGGACCATTAGAGAAAGATGGATACCTCCCACCAGAAGGTGAAGGTGGGGAAACTCACCAAAGAGGCAAGGCCAGGGAAGCCATGGGAGGCCCAATGATGCTGCAAGAGATTCGAGCAGCTATTTCTAATGTAAAGATGGGGAAATCCTGAGGTCCAGGTGGGCTAAACACTGAATTTTTTAAAACATGTGTGGACTCAATAGGTCCCCTCTTGCTGGAAATATTCAGGGGGGTTCAGGAGGAGGAGGAGAGGGCATCCACATCCTAGCGATTTGCACAGATCACAGTACTGCCCCAAATGGGTAAGACACAATGCTCTGTAGTTCTTACCATCCCATCTCTCTCCTAAAATGTAGGCATGAAGACCTTCACATCCATTTTGGCCTACCAGCTTCAGAACTGTGTGGGGCCTCTAGTTCACCAGGACGAAACAGGCTTTATCAATGGTAGGCTCATTCACGATGACTTAAGTCATCTACCAAATATTACTTCAAAAACCCAGAGGGATAGAGAATTGGCTCTTGCAGTGTTTATGGATGCTGAGAAGGCATCTTATCGGGTGGGATTCCCCTACAGGACACTCGGAGAGATGGGACTGGAAGACACTTTCCTCACCCATATAAAGGAAATCTCTGCTGCCCCACAAGCCACAGTATGTGTGAATGGCCTTCAGTTGGATAGGTTTTTCCTGATCTGGGGTACCAGACAGGAGTGCCCTCTCTCCCATCTCCTTTTTGCCCTGTGTATAGAACCCTTGGCACAGGAGAACCGCCAAGACCAAAGGATAGCAGGTGTGTAGGGCTGCACAAAAGAACACAAGATCTCCTCATATGCAGATGAGTCCCTCTTTTTTATCACCAAACCATAAACATCCGTGCCAGCACTGCTGGAGACACTGGGGAAGTATGGGACCATCTCAGGTTGTAAAATTAACTATGAAAAATTAGAGGTGCCCAGGCTGCATGGCACATGATCCCCCACCCAAAAAGTGTCTCGTCCCTTTCACTGGGCACCACACAACACAGTGCGTTACTTGGGAATCAGGATTTTTGCAAGGCTGCACACTTTGTTCACTCTCGGTTATGAGAAGCTCCTCAACTAGGTTATGTCAGACATAAATCAGTGGAATTTGTTACCACTGAGCCTGGAGGGTGGAATTGCAACATTTAAGATGAATATTCTCCTCAGATTCTTGTTCTTGTTTCAGGCCCTCCCATCCAGATACCAGAGAGGTACTATCATCAGATGCAGAAATAATTGCTGCTGCAGTCTGTCTGGCCTCACATAGTAACAGAACTGGGAGAGGCTCCTGAACCTTCTGAGACAGCAGGGAGGTCTGGCAATGCCAGACCTCAAATTATACTACTGAACCTCTGAGTTAGCTCCCATAGTTACATGGATGAAACATAATAGTGACTCAGGGTGGCAAGACGTGAAGGCAGATCCTGACCTGCCAGCCCCACTATACACCCTGCAACACATACCCCTGAACAGACCTCTACTGTCCAAGACCCACACACTTAAGATGCTCCTCAAAGGCAAAGTGGTGACTGGCATCCCCAATGACATTGGCCCACTTTTGCTAATTCTTGGTGACCCAAATTTTACCCCTCCAAAAAATTATTGGGGCTTCTGGCATAGGAACCAGTTATCCCTCAGAAGATACTGGCATGTCATAATGGATAATATATGCACAACATTTGATGGTCTCCAGCAGTGCTACGGCCTACTCAGGCAGGATTTCTTCTGTTTTTTTGCAGGTTGGGCATTACCTGGGGATAGGAGGCCACCTCTGTAAGGTGGACAAAGAACTTACATTACTGGAAAGCTTCTCTACTGTGCTTTTATGCTCAGGGGTTGAGCAGGCAATATTTCTAGGACCTACAAAATATTACAGGGCATTGAACACCCTAGATTCATGCAACTAAGGGTGGCCTGGGAGCTGGATGCCCATATTACTATCCAGGAGGAGTGATAAAAGGTATGGGAGAAAGACTGGAAAACAATGGCCTCTTCTGGCTCAAGGAGATTTATGTGAAAGTGCCTTTCCTGGTAATTCCATACCCCAACTATCACAAAACACTTTCGGAGTGGGGGGGCTCAGATTTGCACTGGAGATGGTGTCGAGAAGTGGGGACCCATTGCCACATCTTCTGAAGCTGTCCCTTAATGCAGGCATACTAGGCACAGATCCATAGACTCCTAGAACTAATCTGGGGCACGTCCATCTCTTTCACATTTGAGTACCTAATACTAGGGAGGGTGGTTCCCGGAGTAAGTAACAGGCCACAACAAATGTTACTTAGGGCTTTGTGCATGGTGGCGATGAAGGGGCCCGCACTCAGATGGCTGTCAGTGGAGCAGCCCTCAGTGGACACATGGATCTCTGAGGTGCAGGAGCTCCAAGGAATGGAGAAAATTACAACCACCTTACGGTTGACCACAGAGACAGCACAACAATCTATCTGGGGGGTGGGGGGGTCAATACACCACTCGGCAGAGAGAGTGGGAACAGTGTAGAAACACTAGGCACCTTCAAACTCTTTAGGAGCAGAATACACCAATAAGTCAACCTTCTCAGCTCCCTGCATAGACACATAAAAGACACAAGTGGCCAAGTTTCCTGTGTTTATGTTTTATTAAACTTCAAATGGTTGGAACTGTTGTGCTGTCATTTGCTTAAGGTGGTTCTCGGAACATGACCATTAGCAATATGGACTTCAGCCTGCAACACAAAGAAGATGTCAACGTTAAGAAAACAAAGATAGTCGAACTGATGACATAGATACATAGATGCTGTTGGCAGATAAGGACTGCTAGGGCCATCCAATCTGCCCGTTTAAGCTGTCTAATGAAGCATCCAGTGGCCCTATCTGGTCATTGGCTTTAGCTTTTTCTTCCTATCTCTATTATTCTTTTGTTTCTGTCCCATGTATGTCTGAAGCCTGCCACTGTGTGGGCTGCCACCACTTATTTATTTATTTATTTATTGAAATGTTTCACCAAGAAAGGCACACTGAGCAACAAGATGCTCGGCTCACGGCGTAACCTGGGGTACAGCTGAGGACAGAAACGAATTTGAGCTTTGCATTGTGCCAGTCTGAACACAACATATCTGAGGACAGTTAGGTTACATAAACATTTTTGTTACATTTTTCATAGTAGTACAGTATAAAATGGATTAATTACACTGGATGCAGTATCATGCTACACAGATTGAGGCAGACATTTGGAAACAAGAACATAGGCAACATGATGGCAAAATTAAGTGCAGTAGGAGGCAGAAGTGCCACTGTTGAGGATATACGCCAGCAACAAAGCCGCTGGTCAGGTCCTAGGGGGTGCGGGGGTAGGCAGGGGGACAAGGGTATTGGGAAAGGAAGGGAGACTGGGATGAGTAGGGGAGGGAAGGAAGTAGGGAGAAGGTATCAGGTGCAGGTGCAGTTTACCATGAGAAAGTTGAATAGGGCCGTGGATAGAGAATGCATGGAGGAGGATTGCCGAATTTGGTGCGGGAGGTTGTTCCAGAGTTGAGGGAGGCAGCAGGAGAAAGCGGCTTGGCCTGCAGAGGTTCGCTGGTGAGGGATTGACAGTAGCCAGGAGTCCGTTGATCTGAGGGCATGGGAGGGGATAGAAGGGGAAGATAGGGAGGGGATAATGTAGAGTGGGAATGTGCCGAGCCAGAATTTCGACACAATTTTAGCACTGTGGAGAAGATGTCGGTTACCAAGGGTGGGTAATGCCAGTGAGCGGTAGAGCTCGCATTGATGTGAGCAAGGGGGAACAACAAGAGCAAAGCGGCAGAAAGCGTTGAAGAGGGGGTCCAGCCTAGATAAGGTAGACTTGGGAGCAGAGCTGTAGACTACATCACAGTAGTCAAAAGTAGGTAAGATCATTTTCTGCACAATTTGACAGCACACAGGTAAGGGGAGGCTACTGTGGTTCCTGTACAGGGCACCAAGCTTCGGGTGCAGTTTCTTCAGGATGGCATCAATGTGTGCAGAGAATGAAAGGTGTTGCTCAAGCCAAGCCCCTAGGTACCTGAAGGTGGTAGTGCCTTCAAGGACTGTCCCATTGAGGGTGTGGCACTTTGGGAGTGCAGTCAGCCAGGACAGTCTCTGCCTGGTGCCGAAGGTCGTGGAGACTGTCTTTTTGGCATTGAGAGAGAGTTGGTGAGGGCTAAACCAGAGCTGGACTTTACGAAAGTTGACTTGAAGGCTGGTAGTCACCTCCTCAGGGTTGTGGCTGGTGGAGATGGAACTGTGTCATCTGCATAGATGTCTATGGAGGAAGATGAACAGATTAGTGGAAGGTCATTGAGAAAGATAGAAAAAAGGATTGGGCCAAGTACCGAACCCTGAGGAACACCAGTATCAATGGGGAGAGGAGAAGAAAGGAGGTGGAATCAGCAATTCTGACTGATTGGGTTCTGCCTATCAAGTAGGAACTGAACCAGTTTGTGTCAGACTCAGCTAGTCCAGCAGCAGAGAGACTGGTTAGTAGGGGGGGATGCGAAATGGTGCTGAAAGCTTTAGCTAAGTCGACAAAGATGGTCGAGGTGATTAGGCCTTTGTCCATCCTGGATAGAATGGTGTCAGAGAGTCTTAGCAGGGAGGTGGCAGTTGAGTGGTTCTTCCTAAGTCCAGACTGATAGGGCGTGAAGAAGTTGGAGTTAAAGAGGAAATTGGAGAGCTGGGAGAGCACAAGGTGTTCTTGGAGTTTTGCGAGGGCAGGGAGGAGCGAGATAAGATGGTAGTTTGCAGGGGAGGAGGGGTCACCTCTTTTGGGCAGGGGTAGAACAATGGCATGTTTCCACTCTGTAGGAACAGCTGCAGCAGTGAAGGACAGGTTCAGGAGGTCGGCAAGTAGAGCAACAATAGCAGGTGCTGAAAGGTAGAGAAGTTTGGTGTCCAACCCATCAGGGGATTTGTCTTTAGATGGGTTGAGGGTAAGTAAGGCATTTAGAGTCTCTGCAGGAGAGGTTTGTAAATAAGAAGGAGTTGGGGCCGAGAGATTTCTTAGCCCCCACAGTGGGGCAAGGAGGAGCAGCCTTGGGTAGAGAGGCAAGGAGAGTTGCAGCACATGGAGGTGAAGTAGGTATTGAATTCGTGGAGACTACGAGAGGGTCATGGTGGAGTGAGCCTCTGTCTCCAGTAAGGGGTGGGCTGGCAGTGGGGAGAGGAGTGAATAACTTTCCAGAATTTGGAAGGTCTATTCATGTTGGCCTGAAAGGTGGAACTAAAGTACTCAGCTTTAGCTAGCCTAGCAGCCTTAGTACATTTATTTCGTAGCATATGGTAGTTGTTATTATCACATGGGAGGAGCGAGGATTTGTAGGTTTTCCAGGCCTTGTCACGGGCATTTTGGCAAGCTATTAGTTCAGGAGGTATCCAGGGTAAGTGGCTCCCCCTAGCCCTGATGCATCTCTGTGGGACGTGCTTGTCCCAGACATTAAGGAATGTGTTGCAAAAGTGCATGAGGGAGTCACTGATGGTAATATTTGCTGAGCTAGGTCCCCAGTTGGCACGAGCTAGGTCATCCAGCAGAGGGGTGAGGTTTAGTGATTTGTAAGAACGTTGTAGCAGATACTTAGGGGGTGCTTTGGGTCAATGGACTTTGCTGATTAAGTAGGTAATGTGATGGTCACTTATGGAGTCAGGTAGTAGGCCAGCTTGGAGAATCCAGTGGGGATGAGAGGTGCTTACCCAGTCACTCAGGGAGTGATTGCCAAACTTAGGGTTTATGCGGGTAGGCTCAGTGATGAGCTTGGAAAGGTTTAAGGCAGTAATATCAGTCCAGGCTTTAAGGGAGGGAGAAGGCCAGTTATGATTAAAATCTCCCATAATAAACAGTTCGAAAGAGGGGACGAGAGATACTAAATGGATTATACAGTCGGTGATGGTAGAGGAAGGGATACCAGGTCGGCAGTAGACCCCTGCAGTATAGATAAGGAGCGAGAAGGGGAGGGACAGCTGAAGCATTAGCAGCTCATAGGCTTGGGGCTCCACCTTTGCTAAAGTTACAGAGAAGAGTATGTCAGCGGTGACATAGATAGCAACTCCTCCGCTTCTAGTGGGGCAGTCAGTCTGGGTAACAGAGAAACCTGGGATGGTGATGGATGGGTCCTTGATGCTGGGTTTTAGCCAGGTTTCGATCAGGATGATGATGTCAGGGGCAAATTGGCTGACTCATGCCTGGAGCAGGTCGTGTTTTGAGGCAAGGTTTCTTATGTTTAGATGAAGTACACATAGCCCGCAAGGGAGGGAACTGCAGTGAGTAGGGGTTACTACAACTGAGGGTATGGTCACAGAGCTAGTTGGGGCGGTGGCAATTGCAGGGCCTGGGTTGGGGTGTATATTGCCTGCCACAAGGAGCAGAAGTGTGAGAATAAGGTAGCAGGTGAGTATTTGCTTGCACCATGTGGCAAAAGAGCACTGCCTAGGGAGCAGTTTGGTATTGGCAAGTGTAGGAGTGCAAACGGTAAATAAGTGGAGAATAGACCAAAGGTGTGGAAAGGAGAAGAGTGAGGCGCAGGGGCAGAAGGGGTAATGGGACCAGGATAAAGTTGATATGGTGCGGGTTATTGTGGGGGGGAAGGAAGAGGGGTTCAGATATTTTAGGCTCGTGAGAGGAGGTGGACTCTGGGGTTAGTAGTGAGTGTTAGGTTAGGGAAGGGAGGAAGAGAACAGTGGTGAAAAGGAGAAGTTTGTTATAAGACAGAGCCATTTCTGTCAGGCCACAAGGAGGGACAGGTGATGGCTAGCTTGTATCACTAAGAATAGAGATGTAGCTGCAGGGAATGGATGGGCAGTAATAACTAGGATTCCTTGGCAGCAACTTATAGGCCGGGACTCAGGATGACTGTCCAATAGCAGGGGAACAGCATCACAATAGCTGAGGGGCAATTAATAGGGTGGGGAAGTAGCATATTTAATAATGCATGGGGTGGGGAGGTGGGCACAAAAAATGGGTTAGAGATGTTCCCGGCACAATTCTATGGCACTTAGTGTATGAGTTAAAGAACTGACCAATCAGTGAGGTGAGGAACCAGCAGCATCCAATCAGGAACAGCGGTGCCGCCAAAGGTCCAATCGGGCTCACAGCAGTAGCTCAGTTTAGGTTGGCTTCTCACCTGAGTTTCGAGCTGACGTCTACGGGCTTTTTGTGGAGCCGCCAGCGCTCGGGCACGGAGGCCAGTAAGGGTGAGGTTTGCCCAAGGGGTGGGGCTGCCTGGGGAAAGTAAGGAGGGCGAAAGGTTAAATAAGTCTGAACACAAAGGTTAAATGAATTAATTGGGGAGAGGAGAGTTTAAACAAAAGAAGCATTTTAGCCTAAGCTGAGGGCTTGGGTTACAGGATACTGGACGTGTCGGGGGTCGTTAAGCGGACGCCAGATGCACAGTTCTTGTAAGGTGAGCAAGTTTAGGACAAAGGGGCAGACAAAAGCACGCCAAGGAGGCGGTGCACTGTTGGAATCAATTATTTGAATCAGGTGGGGGGGGTAGAGCAGACTAGCGGTGGAGGATAATCACCTGCCAGTAGCTTCAACTGTAATTTAGCCGCAGGGAGCTGTAGGTTTGGGTAGAGAGAAGTTAGCTCTTGCCATTCAGTCTTTTCTCATGCCCACATGGGGCAGGCTAGTCCATGCATCCACCACCCTTTCTGTAAAAAATAACTTCCTGACATTTCCACTTATGTGGCCACCCCCTCAGTCTCATGTCATGTCCTTTTGTCCTGGTACTACTATTAATCTGGAATATGTTGTCCCCTTCCACCTTGCTAATACCCTTGAGATACCTGAATGTTTCTATCATATCACCTCTTTCCCTCCTTTGTTCCAGCATGTACAAATTGAGATCCCTCACGCGCTCCTCGTAAGGCTTATGATATAATCCTGTCACCATTCTGGTCGCCCTCCTCTGCACTCAGCTGCCTCTATTTTGCCAATGTCCTTTCGAAGGTGTGGTCTCCAGAACTGTACACCATATTCAAGGTGAGGTCTCACCAGGGTCTTGTACAGTGGAACTATTACCTCCCTCCTTCGGCTTGTGATTCCCCTTCCAATACACCCCAACATTCCACTGGCCTTTCCCACCGCCTTTGCCATCTGCCTAGCGGCCTTCAAGTCATCCGTGATTATGAACCCCAAGTTCCTCTCCTCCTTAGTTACTGTCAGCAGTTCCCCCCAACCTGTAGCTCGTCCCAGGGTTCCTGCTCCCCACATGCATGATTTTGCACTTCTTTGCATTAAACACTAGCTGCCATGCCCCTGACCATCTCTCCAGCAATGACATGACACTGACTATTCTTAAATTGTCTGAATGTGATGCACAGCACTGTACAAGTCCATGGAAACCATTAATAAAGCTTAGTTTTAAAAAACAGAAAGCAGAACAGTATGTCTGATGCATAAATGGTACAAAATGGAACAACTTGGCACAATGTAGGAAGGCAGCTGCAAAGGCCAACAAAATGCTGGGTTGTATTGCAAGGGGAATATCCTCGAGGAGGGAGGAGGTGATTCTGCCACTGTATAGGTCATTAGTTAGACCACACCTGGAGTACTGCGTGCAGTACTGGCGTCCGTATCTGAAGAGGGACATTAAGTTACTGGAGGGGGTGCAGCGCAGAGCGACAAAGATGATCAAGGGGCTGGGGACTTATCATACAAGAGGAGGCTGAAGGAGTTGAACATGTACTCACTGGAGGAGAGGAGAGAGAGACAGGGTGACATGATTGAAACCTTTAAATACATGAAAGGAATAAACAAGACAGGTACAGAGGGGCTGTTCAAGTAAGGGGGAGGGCCACCAGGGCATGATATGAGACTGGGCGAGGAAGGTTCAGGAGGGAGATGAGGAGACACTTTTACAGAGAGGGTGGTGACTGGGTGGAATCGTTACCTGCTGAAGTGGTATGCAGTAGAACAGTGGACTGTCTTCAAATGAGAATGGGACAGGACAAGGGGGAGGGTTAATGAAGGGGAAGGGTGGAAGGGAGGGGCAGCTGCAGAATAAGGGGTGCTAGCTGCACATTCGAGCAGACTTGATAGATCTCTAGGCCTTTATCTGCTGGCAAATTTCGTATGTTCGTATGTTTGTAAAAAGGCAGATAATTTACAATTTGTGTGGTTTCTGTATACACATATGGATGTTAATTCCACTGCTAAAATCACTGTTACAGTTGTAAGAGTTGTCTGACATGTACGTTAGGGTATGAGAACCGTAGACAGGAGGTGAGTGGTTGAGATACCCTAAGTATGTAAGTGAGACCAATTTTACAACCGTTTTGATTGAGCATGATCAGTAATACATTAAAATAAAAAATAAAAATATGCAGCTAACATTCCCATTTCTGGAGCAGCTGCTTGTGAAACACTCTTCACAGAATTAGTGTCTCACGTGTAGAGGAAAGGAGCACTTTGATTGGTCAGGAGCACTCTCTCAATCTATAATACAGTCAAAAGCAACACACCCAGAACCAACCATCATATGTATGCATATATATCTATATAAATACGTATTTATAACGTGTGTGTATGGTAAGCTGTCTAGGAAATGTCTCAGTTGGTACCTGAAGGGTACCTGAAGGAATCAAATGAGGTGACAAGGGCAGCCAAGGCATCTAAGGAGCTTAGGCTGGCACAGGGCATTAAAGAGGGGAGAAGGACTTCTTCAGGTATATCAGGGAGAAAAGGAGCTATAAGGACCATATAGTAAGGATTAGGAGGGGGGATGGGTGGAAGCAGGGGATGAAAAGGCAGAAGTGCTAAACAACTACTTCTACTCGATATTTACTAAAGAGAAGGGGGTGATAGCAAGGGGGTGGGAGGGCAGAAATGGAGGGGGAGCTGGTGACAGATGGGGTAATCACAGAGGGTAGAGTTCTGGAGGACTTGAGGGCACTGAGGGTGGACAAGGCACCAGGGCCAGATGGCATTCACCCCAGGGTACTGAAGCAGCTGGCAGAGGTCCTGGAGGGGCCTTTGGCAGGCCTATTCAATGCCTCACTGGACTCTGGGTGTGTACCTCAGGATTGGAGGATGGCTCATGTGATACTCCTCCATAAGGGAGGCCCCAAGGATGAACCAGAGAACTACAGACTGGTAAGCCTCACATCCATTGTGGGTAGGGTGATGAAGACTATCCTGAAGGAGAAGCTGGTGTCCCTTCTAGAGGCCAACAGGCTGCAGGACAGCAGGCAGCATGGCTTTGTTACTGACAGATCCTGCCAGACCAACCTTGTGGATTACTGTGACTGGAAACTAGACAACTGGATGGGGGTCATGCAGTGGATGTCCTGTACCTGGACTCCAGTAAGGCATTCGACTTGGTGATGCATGGGAGACTAGAAAGTAAATTAGAAGGCACAAGGGCGGGTGTGATGTTGATGGGATAGGTAGTGAACTGGCTACAGGGAAGGCAGCAGAAAGTGGTAGTGGGTGGGGAACTCTCATCCCCAAGGGCAGTGATATGTGGTATTCCCCAGGGCTCAGTGTTGGAACCAGTGTTGTTTGGGACATTCATTGCAGGCATTTCATGAGGCATCAAGAGCAAGATCAGTCTGTTCACTGATGACACCAAGATGGAAGTGGTGGTGGAAAACCTAGGGGGATGACATGGGTTGCAGGATGATCTGGCAAAGCTGGAAACCTGGGTGGACACCTGGCAACTGGGGTTCCATGCCAAAAAGTGCAATGTGTTGCATTTTGGGGAGAAAAACCCAAGGAGGAGCTACCATCTGGGGGGAGTGCAGCTAGCCATGACAGAAGAGAAAGATCTGGGGGTGCTCATTGTGGGATCAATGAACAACTCAACACAATGTGGAAAGGCAGCTGCAAAAGCCAACAAAATGCTGGGTTGTATTGCCAGGGGTATAACCTCAAGGAGGGGGAGGTGATTCTGCCATTGTATAGATCATTGGTTAGGCCACACCTGGAGTACTGCATGCAGTAGTGGAGCCCATACCAGAAAAGGGACATTAAGTTACTGGAGGGGTGCAGCGTAGGGCAACAAAGATGATCCATGGTCTGGGGGACTTACCATATGAGAGTAGGCTGAGGGAGTTGAACATGTACTCGCTGGAGGAGAGGATGGACCAGGGCATATGATTTAAATAATCAAGTACATGAAAGGAATAAACAAGATGGGTATGGAAGGGCTTTTCAAAGTAAGGGAGGGGAGGGGCACCCAAGGCCATGATATGAGACTGGAGGGAGAAAGGTTCAGGAGGGAGATGAGGAGACACTTCTTTACAGAGAGGATGGTGACCATGTGGAACACGTTACCGGCAGAAGTGGTATCCAGTAGAACAGTGGGCTGCTTCAAAAGGGGCTGGGACAGGGCAAAAAGGAGGGTAATGGGAGGGAAGGGAAGGGAAGGAATGGAGGAGGGGGCAGCTGCAGTATAAGGGATGCTAGCTGCACAATTGAGCAGACTTGATAGACCATTAGGCCTTTATCTGCTGGCAATTTTCATATGTTCATATGTTTGTATTCTGCTTTCCATTTCAGTGTTCAGACCTCACACACGTTAAATGTAAGAATAATCTTTAAAATCTACACAAAAGAATATGCATGACTACGAGGGGCACTGCAAGGTATCACTTGCCACCTAACAACTAACACTGCTTAATAGGCATCCAATGCAACTCTCACAAAGTAAGAAATACAAAGTGTCTTGTAGCATGTTTACATGCAGACGTTATTCAGGGAAACCACCAGTAGTGCCTTTTGTGGGTTAAAAAAATGTAAAACAAACCCTCCACCTGAAGGAGTTTTTTCACCATTCCGGACTCATTTGCTTAATTAAATATCAGCAACTCGGCTGAAGGGCGTGTAAAGTAACATTGGTTGTGTTTATGCAGTAATGGCCTGAAGTGGTGAGCACATATTTAGTTTATTTGAAACATTATTGTGTTTGGTGGTCTGACTGTGAGACTGTAGATACAAGATGATGAACTGTGACATAAATGCATTCATGTGTTGCATCCCAAGGTGACAAAACAGAATAAACAGGCACAAGGACTTTATAACCAGTTAAAAGTCTGGGAAAACAGAGGAGTCTAGAGGGTGCAGGCTCCTGTAGTGACCAGCCCCTGCTATTATCCAGAAGACTACACAAGGCCCACTCTCAAACTCTTAGGATGCTGCAGAAGAATCTTTCTATTCTTGTTAATTCCAGACAATGCTAGACAATGCAGTAGAATGACAAACTAGTAGTCCAGACACACAGAGTGCCCAAATGAACACCCCAGTGCATTGTTCTAGAGAACTTTTTCAGGGGGTGGGGTCTGTGAGTGATGTCAACTCTTAAATACCCATAAGCACCAACATTGTTTAGCACTTGGTATAATTAAAAAGCATAACAATATTTTTCTGCAGCATCCCCAGAGTCCGAATATGCTTCTTATGTGGTTTTCAGTAGACCCCCCCCCCCTTTCAATTGACAGGTCTTCTTGCTGGCATCCCGAAACTTGCCTCCATTGCTAAGCCTCCTCTCTGGTGTTATGCTTGCAACCCCCCTCACTCCAAACATTACCACAGAGAGACAGTGCATATAGTGAGGTGCTAAGCGACTCACATTGAGTCTTTTGTGTCACTGAGTCTTTTGAGTTCATTGTGGGGTCCCATCTTGTCCCCCTGCACAAAATCACAGCTATCATATCTCCTTTATGAACTGCTAAGCACACCAATCCACCTAAAGCATAAAGGGAGTGATTATAGCAACACTGTCTACTGCATATTCTGCAGATTGACAGTACGGACTTAACACTAGTAAAAATCAAAAATGTAGTATACATACACACACACAAGGTTACTGTAATTTTAAGTATGTTACTTGACAAGTGCCAAATGCAAAAGTGCTTTAACCCTTGGGCTGCTGATGGATTTAGAACATACTGGAATTTCTGACTGCCAAATCAGTCTGCAGCACAGCGCAGCATGTGTTAAAATAACTACTTTGAATAACATGTCATTAAAGTACAATGCAGTGCATACAAATATCAGTGCAAAATACAGCAATACTATTAGGCAGTAGATAAAAGCAGATGCCACCAACACCCCTACGTATTTAGGTTCTCTATTCCTTCATCAGGGGGTGGTGTTGGTGAGCCTCTCATAACCCTTTATACTAATGCAGCTGGTTTACTCTCACTTTTTGAAAATTCACATGGTGAGAATAGCCTTTTGGGCTGAAATTAATTAATTTTGCATAATCTAAACAAGGCAGGTCAAGCTTTTAAGAAACTTCAAATAACTAACTATAATGTGCAATACCCGTGACACAGAAAAACCTGATTACCCAGTTAATAGAATGAACAAGTTAAAAATAATTGTTTTACAATACAGTACTAACCAAAATATGCCTAATACAAAAGGTACTTACTATCTTCAGTACTCTAGTAGTAGTACTATTAGATTATATCTTCAGCTAACAGACCTGTTAGCTTGACCTCAATGGTGGGGAAAATGATGGAATCACTTCTGAAAGAAAGAATTGTTGAGTACCTAGAGGCCAGTGGGGCACAGGACCCAAGGCAGCATGGATTCACAGTGGGAAGGTTGTGTCAGATGAATCTAATAGATTTCTTTCACTGGGTGACCAAAGTAGTAGACCAGGGAGGGGATATGGACATGGCCTACCTAGACTTTAGCAAGGCATTTCACACAGTGCCACACAAAGATTAATAAACAAATTAGCCAGCCTGGGAGTGGGTCCCAGGGTGGTAGCCTGGGTAAAATATTGGCTGGACAACAGGACACAGAGGGTAATAGTAAACAGAGTCCACTCTAAAGAAAAGGGGGTTACTAGTGGGATACCGCAGGGTTCAGTACTGGGTCTGGTTCTTTTTAATGTCTTTATAGGTGACATTGTGGAGGGACTGGAAGGAAAAGTATGCCTCTTTGCAGATGACACAAAGATCTGCAACAGGGTTGAAACACAAAGGGGGGGTCTGGAAAGGATGAGCAGGGACTTGAAGGGGGTCTGGAAAGGAGAGAAGGGACTTGGCAAGGTTGGAGGAATGGTCAATCGTATGGCAGCTTAGATTAAGTGCAAAGAAGTGCAAAGTACTGCACCTGGGAAACAAAAACCCAGGGGAAGGGTACACAATGGGGGAAGGGGGGAGGTATTAGCAACAACAAAAATGGAAAGAGACATGGGGGTAGTCATGTCAGATGACCTAAAGGTAAGCAAGCAATGTGACAAGGCAGTAAGGATGGCTGGGGGGATAGTGGGATGTATATGCATCCCCAGTAGAAAACAAGAAATTGTTATACCTCTGTACAGACAGTTGGTGAGACCCCATCTGGAGTACTGTGTGCAGTTCTGGAGACCCTGTCTCTGCAAGGACATAGACAGGATGGAGGCAGTCCAGAGGAGAGCAACTAAAATGTTGCAGGGTCTGCGACAGAAACCATACAAACAGAGACTAAAGGAGCTTAATATATATATATATATCCTTGAGGAAAGGAGGGAGAGGGGGGACATGATAAAAACTTTCAAGTACCTCAAGGGAATCAACAAAGTCCAAAAGGGTAGCATATTTCAGAAAAAGAGATGTGCCAGAACAAGTGGACACAATTTGAAGATAGAGGGTGGGACAACTCAGGGGCAATGCGGGGAAGCATTTTTTCACAGAAAGGGTGGCAGACACATGGAATGGCCTTCCTGAGGAGGTTGTGGTGTCAAAAACAGCGGGGGAATTCAAGAATGCATGGGACAGACATAAGGCAATTCTGGAGGGGGGGTAGGAAGAAGTAGGCTGTTGATTAACTGGGATCTACAGCTTATCCAAAAGGTAGGGAAATGGATAGACTAGGTTGGCCAAGCGGTCCTTATTTGCCATCAAAGTCTATGCTTCAGTACTTTAGTAGTAATACTATCAGATTATTAAATAAATACTGTCACAGAACTAAATTTACTTATACTGTACTGAAGTTATGAACAGTTGTTCATGCTTCCTGACCATTGTTACAAATTCAGATATGCTGCACTATATAAAATCCAAAAATTAAAATCACAGCAGTAATCCAACTATAAATTAGTCATTATAGCAACTATAAGACATAAAATGAGACAATACTGTCATTTTAATTATATGATGTTTTGATTTTTGAAGCTTTAATAGCCGACTTTTTCAGAAGCATACACTTTGATATAAAGCAGCAAACAGTTGCCTCAATAATGTTAGTGAGATACAATTGACGTATTTGAATAACAAACAGAGAGACTTTAAGTCCTGCAATATAAAACAAAAAACATTAAATACAAGGCAAAATATTCCTACAAACACTATATAGTGTACAGAGCTCAAAACTACATTAAATCCCAGCTTGATCCATGATAACAGATAAACTATTTAAATACGTACAATGAATATGACATTCATATTTATATTATGTACAAAGGAGAAATCAAGGGTTTATCAATATTAAAGATTCACTATCGACTCAAACACACAGAATACACACAGCTGGTCTGACCATCACACCATAAGGTTCAGCTTCAGGGCCCCCTCTAATAGTTTTGCCCTTATGGAGATAGTTCAGTACCGCCCTTTAAGGGGGGTTGCTCCTAGTGACCTATCGGTGGTGCTGGACCTTTTGGGCTTGTTGGGTGAATGCATGAGTCCAGCTGATCTCATATTAGCCTGTAATAAGGCTGTGGGAGATGCTCTGGACAAAATTGCTCCTGCTCATGTTCAGTCTCTCACCCTTCGCCCAAGGAGCCCTTGGTTTGACGACTCCTTGAAGGAGTTGAGGCGAGTTGGCCGAGGGATGGAGAGAGCCTGGCGGAGGTCCGGTCGTGATGCTGACAGGCTTAGGTGATGGCACATTATGATAGCTATCAATCAGAAATCACCCGTAAGAAGGCAGAATTCCTGTCCAGGGAGATTTCTGCTGTGCAGAATCGACCGGCTCACTGTTGACAGATTGTGCAATCCAATCTGCCTCCAGCCTGGAGAAGTCTTTTCTCAGCTGGGATGCGAGGAGTTTGCTCGATTCTTCGGAGATAAGGTTGCTAGCATCAGGTCTGGCATCGGTCCGACCTCTCCTACAAGGGATTGTAGTGGTCGACAGGAAGTGGCATGCACCCAGTCTATCCGGTCAGATTTTTGCTGGCTGGAATTCATGGACATTGTGAAGATAGTCCAAACATTGCACCCAACCAGTTGTAGTTTGGATCTGGGTCCTACACCTCTTTTAGTGGGATGTGTAGATGTTATTTGCTCGATCCTTGCTGAAATTGGAAGTCCTTGGAGAAGGGAGTCTTTCCTGACCCCCTAAAGGAGGCGGTGGTTCGACCACTCCTTAAGAAACCCTTCTTGGATTCAGACTGTCTAGCTAACTACCGACCTATCTCTAACCTGCCATTTGTTGGCAAGGTTATTGAAAAGGTGGTTGCGTTGTAATTGGATGATCATCTTACTACTCACAATGTCTATGATAGTCTCCAGTCTGATTTCAGGAAGAAGCATAGCATGGAGACTGCTCTTGTCCAGGTATTGAATGACCTCCTAATGGCTAGAGATTGAAAGGTACGTACCATTTTGGTCCCTGATGGAGCTTTTCAACAGGTCGCTTGAGACAGGGAGGGTACCTAGGGATTGGCGAGAGGCACATGTGGTACCAATCCATCAAGGGGGGTCGAGGGAAGTACCAGGTAACTATAGACCCATCAGTTTGACCTTGGTGGTGGGAAAATTAATGGAGAATATACTAAAAGAAAGATTGGGGGTGTACTTGGAGGAGGTGGGAGGTCTGGATAGTCGGCAACATGGGTTTGTGCCAGGTAGATCATGTCAAACCAATCTTGTGGAGTTCTATGAATGGGTAACATCAGAACTGGACAGGGGAAAGTCTGTAGATGTATTATTCTTCTTGGACTTCAGCAAGGCATTTGACTCTGTCCCCCATAATGGTCTGGTGGAGAAACTGACAGGGTTGGGAGTAGGCCCTTTGATGGTCAGATGGATTGAAAACTGGCTAGTTGGATGCACCCAGAGAGTAGTGGTCGGTGGGGAGCTCTTGAACCCTAGAGAAGTCAGTAGTGGGGTACCGCAGGGCTTGGTTCTGGGTCCGATCCTGTTTAATACATACATATCGGACATCAGAGGGTATAGGGTGTGAAATGAGTCTCTTCACTGATGACTCCAAGATGGGAGCAGTAGTTGAGGGAAGAGGGAGGTTGGCCCTGCAAGGACCTGGACACCCTGGAAGCTGGGCTCACACATGGAGGTGGGTCTAAATATCACCAAGTACAAGGTGCATCTTGGGCGGGGAAACCCTAAACACAGGTACACCCTGGGAGGGGAGGCGCTGGAGGCCTCAACAGGGGAAAAAGACCTAGGGGTCATGGTGGATGCATGTATGAATAACTCTGAGCACTGCAGGAGAGCGGCTAGCAAGGCAAGCAGGATGTTGGGATGCATCGTAGGGGGGATCACCTCTAGGAGCAGGGAAGTGATTCTGCTGCTGTGCAATGGACTGGTTAGACCACACCTTGAGTACTGTGTACAGTACTGGAGACCACACTTGAAGAGGGACATACAGCTCCTGGAGAGGGTACAGAGGAGGGCAACTAAGATGATACGAGGACTAGGGGATTTGACATATGAGGACAGACTTGAGGAGCTCTGCCTGTTTTCATTGGAGGAGAGGAGAGACAGAGGTGACATGATTGAGGTCTTCAAGTACCTCAAGGGAATAAATAGGGTAAACATGGAGGGGATCTTTAGACTAAAGCAGGGGTATCACCAGATGGCATGGTTTGAAGTTGGAAGGTGGAAGGGTGAGGGGAAAAGAGGAGGAGGTTTTTCACTGAGAGGGTGGGGACCTTGGAATGCACTGCCTGGTGAGCTGGTTCAGAGATCCACAGTGGAGGGCTTCAGAGAGGGTGGACAGACACAGAAAGCGGATGTATCAGGTGATGGCCTGGCCCGGGGGGTGGGGGATGGATGATAGGGTTTCTGGAACACGGGGGGGGGGGCCTTGGCACCCAACTAGGGATCTGAGGTTCGAGCAGACTCGATAGACCATAAAGCCTAATCTGCTGGCAATTAGTATGTTAGTATGTTCTTGATCTCTTTGCTGCATTTGACACTGTAGACCATGGTTTGCTGCTGGAGCACCTGCGGCTTTTTTGTGGGCTGTCTGGTACAGTCCTTAAATGCTTCTACTCATACCTCGCGGGCAGGTCCCAGAGAGTTACCACTGGAATTTATTCCTCTGGTGCTCACTCCCTGCTCTGTGGAGTGCCGCAGGGTTCCATTTTGGCCCCCATGTTGTTTGCAGTGTACATGGTGCCATTGGGAGATATCATCAGGTGATACAGTCTGAGTTTTCATTGCTATGCAGATGACACTCAGCTGTATATGTCCTTTCTGCCTGGACAGAGTGATGTGTTCTCCGTGCTAAATAATTGCCTTACTGAGATCAGATCTTGGATGAGCTCCAGCTGGCTAAGAATGAATTGAGATAAGACTGAAGTGTTGGTAGTGGAGTCGGTTTATCCGGGGGCGGGTTTAGGGACTGGACAACCATCAGGCTTGTTGCCTGGTAATATACCGCTCACTACCTCAGATCGGGTGTGTAACCTGGGAGTTATATTTGATGATTGTCTGACTCTAAATTCCCAGGTGTCAGCAGTCATCAAATCCTCTTTCTATCATCTGAGGAATATTGCCCAGGTGAAACACCTGGTTCCCCCGGCTGATCTTCCAACATTGGTCCATGCCTTTGTCACTACCCATCTTGATTACTGCAATTCCCTCTACCTAGGGCCACCTGGGGTTGATATCAGCTGCTTGCAGCTGGTGCAGAACGCGGCGGCCAGGCTTTTGACTGGGACCTCTAGGACCAGTCGTATTACACCTGTGCTCTGAGAGCTGCACTGGCTGCCTGTTCAGTGGTGGACCACCTTTAAGGTTGGCTTGCTAACCTTTAACTCTACATGACCAGGGACCCGGGTACCTGCAAGATCTCCTGGTACTCTACTGCCTCCTCCATCCTCTCTGATCCACTGATGAGGGATTGCTGGAGATTCCCAGGGTATGCTTGAAGACATATGGTTCTTGTGCATTTTCTTTTTCAGCTCCGACCCTGTGGAATTCTCTACCTCGTTGGTTAAGAGAATGTCTGACTGTCGACAGGTTTAAAATAGAGTTAAAAACGTACTTATTTAATCTAGCCTTTCCTAAATATGGATGATCTGTTTGATTACTACTGTTTTAATTGTATTTAATTTGTTGCACCTAGTTTTATGTACAGTGCCTTGGTTCTGAAAGGTGCTATAAAAATAAAGTTGATTTGATTTGAATACTGATGAGAGGAGACACTATGCTTAATTAAAGATACTAAGCAATAGATCTGAACTATATTCCAGCACACAAATATGACATTTACATTGTACTGGAATTGTACAATGAAGCACATAAAAAAGAGAAAATGAGACAATGAAGGAGCGGATGGAAGGGGAAGATACAAAAAGGACTTAACTTTCAAAGAAAGGGTATAAATACACCAATTACATACTGTTGAATTACTACTTCAAAATAAGGAAATTAAATGAACTTATTAAAGTTCTATAAATTGGCTAAAAACAAATACTTCATTTACCTATTTGGTACCATAGTGTTCAGATGGTATATCCACCATGTTTCCCTTTGTAGAAGACATTGCAATCTTGGACCCCCTTGCACTCTTTTAGGAATGGCTTCTAACACAGTGAGTTTTACACTGTCACACATACCATTATGTTTTTCAGCTTAGTGAGCTCCTAAAGTATTTGTTAACTCATTGTCCTTAATTGATGTAATATGTTCCTGTAGTCTGAGTCTCACTTGTCTTGTGGTACAACCAATGTAGACTTTACTACATGGACACTATGCTGCATGAATAATGAATTCCATTGTGCACATTTAACAAAAGTTTTATAAATTGGTTTCAGATCTGACTCTCATATTGCTTGTGTTTTACCAGTTATTGCATGTTATAACATGGGTAGGCACAGGGAGTTTCCTGGAGAACAGTTGCTGTCACAGACCGTGTGGAATGAGTGCTCTGGTGCTCTATCAGGCCCTCAGCGAGGGAAGTGGAGCAGTTTCTCGACAGTCATAGAGGAGTGAGGTGCTGTAACAACTACCAGTATTTCTGTAGTGAACAGTATCACATGAATGGATGTCAGCAGTTGAGTTGGGGACTATTTTTCCATGCAGCAGGACACAGTCCCTTTTTCGTTATTTAAAAAGCAAAAAAAAAAAAAAAAACCACCTTTTTTGATATTTGTTTGTTATTTAAATATAACCTATGTTATAAGCACAATAATCCACTCCAGGATGTGCTGTTATTGGGGATTAATGCACACCTGGGTGCTATGAGGACACTTGGCCTGCAGCCTCGTGCCTCACAACACACCCAGGAGTGTGTTACTTCCCAGTAACAGCACACCCTGTTGTGGGTTATTGCTTACTTTGAAAATACTGCAGTGTGAACATCTGAAAAAACTTTTGCGTCGATCTGATAATTTTTGTAATTTTTCTCTGACTTGAGATGACTGCTTTTGATCAAATCCTCAGTGTTTGTCACTCTACATCCTTTCTGTTGCATCATCTGAATGTACAATATGCCAATTAAGCATACTTTTGTTAACTTGTACTGCCTTTTTTCTCATATCTCATACCAAATATTAATTTCTGATTTTTTTTCATAACTTGCCAAAAGTTTTACTTTAAGCAAGTTGTCTCGGTTCACATTCTGTACTTTATTCAATGCCTTATTGAGGGCGACAAAGATGATCCTTGGACTGGGGGACAAATCATATGAGGAAAGAGTGAGGGAGCTCAACATGCATTCCCTGGAGGATAGACAGGAGAGAGGTGATATGATTGAGACCTTCAAGTACTTGAAGGGCATGAATAGGGTCAGTACTGAGGGCATTTTCATACTAAGAGGGGAGAAACAAGAGGGGGCACAGTCTGAAATTGGAAGGGGGGAAGATTCAAGAGGGAATGAGGAGGCACTATTTCATGGAAAGGATGGTAGCGAGGTGGAACGAGCTGTTAGAGGAGATGATATTGCTGAAAACTGTGGGCAGTTTTAAAGGGGGTTGGGACAGGGTCAAAGGTAAGGTCATAATTTTGGGGAAGATGAAGAGGGGGAGTTGGTGGACTGGGGCGATAAATCAGATGGATGGGAAAGGGGTGGGGGGCAGCTGCAGTAGAGTACACTGGGAGCTGCACACTGAAGCAGACTTGGTAGACTGTATGACTTCTATCTGCTGCCATTTTCATATGTTTGTATGTTCATAACACTGGCGGAGTACTTTCTTTGACTAAAACACGGAGTCATTTCTACTGCCTGTTTTTGAAATAAGACCTCTGTAGAACAATTGCATTTTAACTGAATACATTGACCCAATGGAATGCTATATATTAGGCAGGGTTGATAAGCACTCTCTACTTGTAACAGGTATTTCCTGCAGACATCTGTTTCAGTTTTGTTGTAATCTTTTACAGTGAGTTTAAGATGTAGGAACTCAACAGAACTGTCTGACAGCTTTTGCCTATAAGACATAATACAATTACTACTAGACAGCCAATTCACAAAACCTCCTGCATTCCTTGCCATCCCAAATGAAGAATATATAATCAATAAAGCAGTACCATCTGACCACCTTTCCCAGGGATTCATTTCTATTTACAAAGACGTTGGTTTCCTCCCACCAGCTCAGGAGCACATTTGCATATGATGGGGTCTTAGTGACCCCCATCACAGTGTCCCTGAACTGATGTTAGTACTCCCTGTTAAAAAAAAAAAAATAATTCTGCTTTAAAAAAATTCCCATCACTGGAGAAGGATGTCAGATGGCACTGCTCTTTCACAGTTATGCTGTAATAGATGGTATATAGCTGTATTAATGCCCAAGTCATGCGAAATGCATGTACACAAAGAGGATACATCAGTTGTCAAAAACTTGTATCCAGGTTCCCACTTAAAGCCCTGTAGCTTTAACAAAATATCTTGTGAGTCTCAGAGATAGGCTGTCATGATGGAACAATTTATTTTAGAAAATAATCAATATATCTACTTAAGTTCTCCACCAGAGAGCCTATCCCTGAGACTGTAGGTCACCCTGGTGGTTGTTCCAGGTATTTATGTATATTCAGAACGCAGTACAAAGTAGGTACCACTGGCTCTGCTGTTCTTATATAATCATCCTCATTGAAACTCTGTAGTACAGACCAAAGGGCTTCATTCAAAGGGCCTGAGGTTACAAACTGGGTCAGAAACTGGTTACATGGGAGAACTCGGAGAGTACTAGTAAATGGCACTCTGTCCGTGGAGGGGAGGGTGACTAGTGGGGTCCCACAGGGCTCAGTTCTGGGGCCGATCCTCTTCAACATATTCATCAGTGACATTGCAGATAAACTGGAGGGAAAGGTGTGTCTGTTTGCAGATGACACCAAAATCGGCAACAGGGTAGACACAACAAAGGGACAGCAAAGCATGGAAGCTGATTTCCAAAAACTGGAGAAGTGGTCCAAGACCTGGCAATTGAAATTCAATGCCAAAAAATGCAAGGTCATGCACCTGGGAAAGCGTAACCCAGGGAAACTGTACTCAGTGGGAGGGGAGCAGCTGGTAGCTACCAGGCAGGAGTGAGACCTAGGGGTGATCATATCAGATGACCTCAAGGTCAGTAGACAATGTGAAAAGGCAGCAGTTAAGGCTAATGATATCTTGCGATGCATAGGGAGGGGCCTCATGAGGGCATGAAGTAATCATGCCCTTGTATTGGTCCTTGGTCAGGCCTCACCTGGAGTACTGTGTCCAATTCTGGAGGCTTCACCTCAGGAAGGACATAGATAGGCTGGAGATGGTACAGAGAAGAGCAACAAAGATGGTGCAAGGCTTGCATCAGAAACCATACGAGGCAAGACTGGGTGACCTCAAATTATACTCCCTAGAACAACGCAGAAATTGTGGGGACATGATAGAAACATTCAAATACCCTAAAGGTAACAACAGTGTGCACGTGCAGAATCTCTTTCAGGTAAAGGACTACAGCAGAACTAGAGGGCACAACCTTCGACTTGAGAGAGAAACGTTCAGAAGCAATACAAGAAAATTCTTCTTCACAGAGCATGTTTGGAACCATGGAATAGCCTGTTGGAGGGGGTGGTGGGAGCCAAGACAGTGGAGGAATTCAAGTGGTCATGGGACAGACACTGGGATATACAAGCAGGCAGCTAAGTAGGGGCTTAGGAAGCCAAGGGCAGACTTGATGGATCTTATGGTCCCCATCTGCCAACAACTTCTATGTTTCTATGTTTCTATTCCCCATATGATTCTATTTGTTCTGAAAAAATTACACTGTGTCAATTGACTATAGGCTTATTTGACATAATCAATTTTATTTATAATAACGATGTTGCTAAATGACTCAAACTGAGTCTTTTGTGGGGTCCCATCTTGTACCCCAGCATATAATCAAAGCTAATCATAACTCTTTTATGAATTGCTAAGCACACCAATCCACCTGAAGCAAAAAGGGAGGGAAGGAATGATTAGTTAGAAATACTGCTTGCTGCATATTCTGCAGTTTGAAGGTAGGGACTTGGCACTACCAGCCATCTGTGGCCAAACTAGAAAAAACTTTAACAGTTCCAAAATCTGTGACTCCCATGACAAACACGACAAAAACAAAGTCCTCCCTAGTAATAGAGTACATGATTGTAAGATATGCCACTCAGTCCTGGTACCTATGGGCACAGAGAGCAGCATGAGGTAAGGACGAGGAATCAGTATCTCAGCAAAATACTACTGATCAAGACACATACACAAGTAGATTGCTAGTGAAAAGAAATATAGGCCTTTCCAGTCCAGCTGTGCTGAGACCTGTCTCAATCATTTTATAGATCCTACTAAGCTACAAATTCCAGGGTTAGACCTGGTTAGTACTTGGATGGGAGACTGCCTGGGAATACCAGGTGTTGTAGAGCCCAGACAGCCCAGTTAGTAGAGCATCACACTTTTAAGCTATGTTTCTATGAGTAACGAGCCAAGGCCTTTATCCTGTAACCATTTAGTTAGCTAGAGATTCATTTGTTCTTTGTGAAGCTAAATGAATTTCATTAAAGCACCCATCCGGGTTTGGGGATTACCATTAAGGACAACAAGCCATGGATGCAAATAGAGTTATCTTGCAATTGTATTTCCTCACCAGTCACCACATGTGCAGTGCAACTGTTGACTTGCCTACAATGATTCAATGACTCAAAGAGAGCTTCTAAAGTAATGAAGGTTTATATAACTGATCTCAGTGAGGGTCAGGGTGTGGTGCCCATACAATGCGAGAAGTATGAGAGGGTGAGGAAAGGGGTCCAGGCATTGTTACTGAGATTCTGCCTTTGCTAACTTTAGTGGTTACTATTAGACCTCATGTTATCCAATCAGGGCATTTTTATGGCTAGTAAAATGGATGCCTCAATTCTTGGTCAGAGTGACCATTGCACAGTGAGATTTTGTATAAGGCTAGGGTTATAACAAGTTCCATGGACACAGAGCTACTGGATTTAAAAAAAGCAGGTTGCAGAACAATGGAGAATAAATGACATACAAAGTAGGTGTGATTGTGATTGATAGATGTTTTCTGAACTGTTCGGATATTGTGTTTGTAGTGTTTCTTGTTTTATTACACTATTTTGCAATATTCACTTTTTTGCATTTTGATTGACCAATGCGCACTTGGCATGTCACTGTATGGTGTATAAAGAACGGTCAGTTGTGGGCGACTCTACCCCTTGATAAAGTCTCCAGTAAGAGGTGATACATAGGGGTGTTAGCCCTGGTATTGTCATGCTGAATGTGGCTTAAATAAAAGCAACTTGGACCTGTCTTGGTGAGTGCACAGTTCCCTTTGTTGTTTTCAGTTTTTATGTTGTTTGCACGCATGTGCAAGAAACATAGTGCCATCATCCGAGTTTTCAGAGGTGTGTCAGCCCGTCTTCCAATGCAGTCAGTGTGTTTGCAGGCACGGCTCCAGTTCTCCAATCACTGCTGCAGCTGTCTATGACAAGCTGAAAATGCAGTGGCATACAGTTGAAAGGAGCTCTGCTTGAGTGAGCAGAGCTCCCAAACACAGCCTTGCGGCGCTCGCCACTCGCGTGCTCATCGCCCCTTCCCCTCCCTCACTGTGTACTGGCTGAGGGGTGCCCCTATACCCCGTCGGCTCCAGGGCCCCAAAGCATCCAGGTCCACGCTGGGAGCCCACCCCAGCGTGGAAAATGTGTTCTAGCCGACGGGGTGCCCAATCCCTGTCGGCTCCATGCCCCCACCAGCCATCCTTGTGCCACGCTGGGAGCCCACCTCAGCGTGGCAAGCGTCCGTAATCGTCATTACAAAACAAAAACCTGGAAATAAAAACTGTCCCTCGGGGCTTCTCCTGCCCCTCCCACAACCCGCACCCACCACTCGCACCTGCCTCCCCACACCCCCTTCATCCCATACTTACCTCCAGAGTCTGGCGTGACGATCTTCGGTGGACCAGGAACACGTCTGCACTCTTCAAAGCCAACCGCGAACTGAGGAAATGCTGGTAAGCTGTATAATGGAATAGATAGGGTTTTTTCAACTTTATTGCATATCTCAGGCATTTTTTTGAATTTTTGCACCAAATTTTCAACATGGAGTTTTTGGGACCCCTTCTCATGAATGATGTCACTGTCTTGGCGTTACTCGGGCCTGAAGGGTGATTTCACAGCCACTGCGTGAAATCACCTTTCTGGAATGATTAACGAAATGACACTGCCAGTGTTCATAAGGTGGGCTCTCAAAAAGCCTATTTTGAAAATTTGGTGGAAAAATTCCAAAAAAATGACTGTTTCTGACATGTGTTGTGCAGTTCCTATGCACACTCGTAGTTCGAAATTTTCAATATTTTCACTCCAGATTTTCAACATTGCCATTTTACCACACCTCCTTATGAGCAGTATAGCTGTCATTTTACATCCTGCCCAAAACGTGTTTCCGCCCATGTATCGCACAATGGCACAGTCGGTGTGCGAAATCAATGTATGGGACACATTAAGAAAATCACAGTGACACTGTTCATTAGCAGAGGTCTTAAAATGGCTATGTTGAAAATTTGGTGAAAAAATTCCTTAAAATGACTGTTTTACGAGCATGCATTGCGCAGTTCCTACGCACGCTCGTAAGTTCACGAATTTTCAATATTTGCACTCCAATGACTTCCAAATTCCTAAACAGCACATAGAAGCAAGCAAGTTTAAACAGTTTAAGAAACGCTAACTCAGTTTCTGGACACATTACAGCATCATTTAAACTGCTTTTAGAAACTGTGCTAAAACCCTGCAAGGTATCTAGTCTTTAGCCTGGTTTTTTAAATGCAGTTAAAGTTAAACACGGCTGCACTTATCATTGTGTACATGCTGCCATGTTCATACCATTCTTTGCTGGTCCTCCACTATGTACAGCCCTCCGATGCAGAGCGCGGTTGCAGGCATCACTCTGTGAGGTTCCAGAGTGTGTACAGGATGCAGGTTTGAAAATGCTTCAAAAACTGGGTTAAGGCAGCAATGTGGTAGCATTAACAAGTTAAGAGTTAAACCATTTTAAAAAATGGTTTAAAATCCACCTCTTAAGTGTGTACAGAGGCTGCAGTGCTAATCGGCTGGGACAATGCCTAGCACTTACTAACATACTAACATATTAACATACTAAAATACCCGCAGAATAGGCCTAATGGTCTTTTGTGTCTGCTCATTTGGTCAGCCCCCAACCTGGGAGCTGACCTTGCTTCCCCCCTCGCCTTCTCTGGCTTCTCCCTTCCCAGTTCCGGATATTCTCGCTGCACTGGATTTTGCTTCCAGAACCCTTCCCCTGTACCTGTCCCACCCCCTCTTAAACCCCTCCACTGTCTCTGCCTCCACCAGCCCCCTGGGCAGCGCATTCCATGGCTCCACCACCCTCTCAGTGAAATAGCACCTCCTCCTTTCTCCCCTGAATCTTACCCTCTCCAGCTTCCACCCATGCCCTCTAGTTGCCCCCTCCTCCTTCCTTCGAAGCACCCTGACTACTGCTCCCCTATTTACCCCCTTTGTGTGCCTGAAGACCTCTATCATGTCCCCCTGGTCCCTTCTCTCTTCCAATGTGTACATATTTAGCTCTTCGAGCCTCTCCCCATAGGTCCTGTCCCCCAAGCCCCAAATCATTTTGGTTGCCCTCCTCTGGACCCTCTTCAGGAGTTTAATGTCCCTCTTTAAGTGTGCCCTCCAAAACTGCATGCAGTACTCGAGGTGCAGCCTCACCTAGCAGTTATACAGAGGGAGTATCACTTCCCTCCTTCTGGAGGCATCCCAGCATCCTGTTGGACTTGGCCGCTGCCCTCCTACAAGTCTCTGAGTTGTTCATCTTCTTGATATCCACCACCACCCCCAGGTCCCTCTCAGCTATTTAGACTTGTAACATTCCCCCCTCCAGGGTGTACACTTGGCCTGGGTTTCTGGCCCCCAGGTGCAGTACCTTGCATTTTCCTGCATTGAACCTCAGCTTCCACTTTCTAGACCATCTTTCCAGAGCCTCCAGGTCCCCCTGTAGGGCCACGCTCCCCTCCTCCCCATCTACCACCGCCCCCAGTTTTGAGTCATCCACAAAGAGACTCATCTCACTCCTGATACCTGTCCTTATGTTAGAGACGTAGGCTTTGAACAGGAGGGGCCCAAGGACTGATCCCTGCAGGACCCCACTAATGACCTTCCTTGGGGATGAGACTATCCTGCCAACTACGACCTTCTAGGTCTGGTCCTGGAGCCAATTGCCTATCCATCTGATCATCTGGTTCCCCACCCCCATTTCTCCCAGCTTATCCAACAGGCCCCTGTGAGGAACAGAGTCAAATGCCTTGCTGAAGTCTAGAAGAGGGCCGGCACTGGTCTGCCCAGGTCCAAGGCACTCGCACCCAGTCATAGAACTCCTCAAGGTTTGTCTGACACTTCCCAGGACGAATCCATGCTGTCTATCGTCCAGGCACCCTGACTTTTCCAGGTCCTCCCTAGCCTCTCCTTGACAATGCCATCCATCACCTTGCCCACCACCAATGTCAGGCTGACAGGCCTGTAGTTCCCTGCCACCTCCCTTGATCCCCCCTTGTGGATAGGCACTATATGCACCACCTTCCAGTCCTGGGGCACCCACCCTGTCCTCAGAGAGATGGTGAAAAGCTCCGCCAGGGGTTTCGCCAGGACATCCATCAGTTCCTTCAGCACTCTGGGATGTAATTTATCCGGCCCTGGTGCTTTCTCCATGTTAAAGGGACCTGAGGGCTTCCCTCACTCTCTCTCTCTGCTGTGATTTCCACCTTTTCTACCTCATCCCCCTGCTTAGCCTTCCCCCCTCCTGCCAGTGATGCCTTCCCCTCTACCCAGACCCACCGATCCCTAAGGGTCTCCCTCTCCTCAGTATCACTGTTTCCTCCCATGTATGATGCAGCCCCCTCATTTTCCTTAGTGAAAACTGAGGTGAAGTACTCATTTAGCACCTCAGCCTGCTCCCCCGGGTCTTGTGCCCATCTCTCCCCTATTTTAATCCTGCTAATCTGCCCCTTCACCCTTCGTTTTTTCGCCAATGTATCTAAAGAACACCTTGTTCCCTTTCCTAATTTCCCTGGCCAGGTTCTGCTCCTTCCTTACCTTAGCTGCCCTCACCACCTAGTGGCCCTTCTAGCCATCAGTTCGTACTCCCCTCGATCTCTTTCACTCCTTGAGCACTTGAATTGCCTATAGGCTTCCTTCTTTCCCCTCACCACCTCCTGGACCTCTCTGGTCCACCAGCAGGGTTTTTTCGTCTTACTCTTGCACAGGTGCTGGTAGCATCCTGCACCCTCTCCTGATGATTCCCACCTACTGTCAGCATCCATGTCTGGCCCAATCACATCCAAATGCTCCTTAAGGATCCTTCTCATTTCCTTAAAATCCACCCCCCGAAGTCAGTTACCTCCGTCTTTGTGCAGCCTTCTATCCCTCCTAGGTCCAGGCAGAACCAGACCGTGGCATGGTCGCTCCCCGTCAATGGGTCCCTTATCTCCAGGCCCCCAATCTGGTCACTGTCTGCCAGGACCACATCCAGGATCCACGCCTCCCTAGTCGGTTCCCCCACCTGCTGAGTTAGGAATGCATCTTGAAAGACATCCAACAAGCTCTGTTCCCTGGCCACTGAGGATGTCATAGTCTCCCAGTCTGTTCCTGGCATGTTTCAGTCCCCCAACACCACCACCCTTCCCCTGCCCAATCTGCAGTGTCTCCCAACATCTGCCACCAGACTCTCCTCCAGCTCCTCTGCCAGCGCAGAGGGTCTATACACCACTCCTATTTTTACTCTCTTGCCCCCCCTTGTTATCAAGGTGACCCAAATCGCCTCCACGTTTCCCTCCACCTCCTCTACTCCCCCTATGCCAATGCAGTTTTTGACTATTATTGCTACCCCTCCTCCCCTTCCCTTCCCCGTCCTTCCTGAACATAGTGTAACCCTCCAGGTTCAGGTCCCAGTCATGTCCTGTGGTGGCCAAGGTCTCAGTGACTGCTGCCACATCCACCCCTCCCTCAGTTGGCATCACCTGGAGCTCAGGCACTTTATTGCCCAAGCTCCTGGCATTTAGCAGGACTACCTTCCACCCTTTCCCTATATTTCCATTTCCCCTGCTCATGTTCCCATGGGGATTCCATTTTCCCCTGGTCTGCACCTTACCAGTCAGCCTTTTCCCACATTCCTCCAGCTCCCCAGGTGGGTGGAGACAGAGTCCCTCCTTTATTAGACCCCTCTTTTCTCCCATCTCTCCCTTCACAAGTTTAAACCCCACCTTTCACCAATGAACCTCTATTTTCAACTTAAGTATTCCTCTCCTCCAAATTGAGATGGAGCCTATCTCTAGTATACAGCCCTTATCTCCAAGGTCTCCCCCAATCCCCATCAACCCATACCCTCTGGCCTCACACCTCCCTGAGCCACTGGTTTATCTCCTAATCTTCCTTTTGTGTTCCCTACTAGCCCTTGGCATTGGCAGGATTTCTGAGAAGGAAACTGTGCATCCTATGTCATGACAGACCCTGGCAAGCTCCTGAACCTTGCCTGTATCTCTGGCTAGCTATTTCCCTCAATGTCATTTGTACCCAGGTGGACCAGTATGTCAGGGAACCCCACAATCCTTTCACCAGCTGAGATACCTCGTGCTTGGACCATTAGTCCAGGAAGCATTTTGTTCTAACTGTGAGTTCCCCCATCCCATTTGATACCCGATCATAGAATCCCCAACAGGAGCACTCTGACCACTCCTTTCCTCCATTCCCCCTTCCATGTCCCTCATCCTTTCTACTGGCCCTCCACCCTGCTGGCTCCTTGCCTCTCCTCTATCTGGGTGTCACCTGCCTCCCCCTCCTTATTTACCCTGGCCACCCCCTCTCCTCCTATCCTATGACTTTCCTCCTCCCGAGTATCTTTCTGTACCTCTCCACCCCCCTCACTGCTCGCAACTGGTCCTTCACCCCCATCTGCTAAACTAGCCTGGCTTGTCCACCCTTCCTTATCATCTCCGTTCGGCCCCTCCTTGCTTGTTGTGCTCCCCTGGCCTAAACCCCCTGCTCCCTTTACTGTATCCTCCTTGTACTTCTGATCCTTCTCCTTGTCCTTTCCTCCCAATTGGTCCTTCTCCTTGCGCTTTCCTCCCTCTTCCCCCTGCCCCTTCTGCTCTGATCCACTGTTCCCCCCGTTTTCCCGCATTCTAGGTTCCCCTGTTCCTCCTGCTTTCTGGCCCCACCTCCTGCCCCCACCCTTTCCATCTCTAACCACCCCTGTCATGGCTACATCACCCCCTCATCCTCAAGCAGAAGAAGATAACTGAAGCGTTTACTGACCGTAAGGTCCAATCCACCTCCCACTTGGCACAGAATGGTTAGCAAAATGTTTGGCTTCTGTGCCATGAGAATCACACAAAAAATGGTTAGCCAGCTACTGCTACTCATTTCTGAAAATGGTTAGCATTACCCCATTTTGGGCAGCATTTTACTGTGCTCCACCAACTATTTAATACCCTGCACTTAGTTCTCATTTTGCCCTGCAAACTTTGTTCCATGGCTTGTTGCCACACAACTGGGGCTAAAGCCACTCCAAACAACAGTCTGTTAAACTGGAACATTATATGGTTTATGCCCTGACCACCTGCAGCAAAAACACTGAAAACCCGTTGAGCATTTCAGCTCTTGGCTAAAGAGGTGCTTACTCTGTGTACAGCACCCTTAACTCTAGACATCTCTTCCATGTCTTTTGTAGCTGTTTCCATAGAAATATCAATATTCTCTGCTAACACTGTTAGCAAACACTTCAGTATTTTCTTATGCCTGAGGTCACACATTAAATCATCTCTCAATGACTCACCTAAGCTGACCCCAAATTTACAGAGTCGACTTCATTTCTTGTATTCTGCCACATACGCACATATTGACTCTCTTGGCTGGTGATCCTGTTTGTGAAACAGAATACATTTTGCTGTGATGAGAGGTTTTGGAGATAAATGTCTGCAAAATAGTCACAGTTTCACTGCAGTCCTTCTGTTTAGGTTTTTTTAGGTGCTGAGATAATACAGCATGTGGCCGTCCATATGTTTTACTTCCCATAAGTCTCAACAATGATGGTGCCTTCTTATCATCAGGTACACTATCAGCAAATTGAGGAAAAATTGATTCAGGCATTATATGGCTAAATTAAGGCTACTACCTTAAGAACAATTAGATGAATTAGTAAACTGTTGCGATTCTATCCTTGTGGAAAACTGTGCTAAAGTTTTAGTGGCAATTGAAAAGAAAAGGAAAAAGTTCTAACAAACAGTGAGCTAAATTTTGTTTGACAGTTTGGAGTCATATAATGAAACATTTTTTATTGAGTTCAACAGTACAGTAGGTACTGAAATATCTATAACCTACAGTATAATTGGTAAATTCCTGTGGAATGACTCTTGCTGTGTATTTTTTTTTTTTAAAAGCTATTAATGTTGGCCAGACGTACCTTTGCATGATGCCTTATATCTCGTCATTGTCTTTGTACAGTATTTGTCTTTGTAATGGCGTTAGTGGAACAAATAAAGTTTCAGAATGGCTGAAAAAGGGGAGATATTGTTGATGGGGGACCTGAATATGCCTGATGTTAACTGAAAGACATTTACTGCAGCCACATCTAAGAGCAGGGTCATTCTCGATGCCCTACAGGGGGCATGCCTTAGACAGCTAGTGCTGGAACCCACTTGGGAGGGAGCAATATTAGACCTGGTACTCTCAAAAGGGGAGAGGATCACAGATTTAGAAGTGGGTAGCCATCCGGGAACAAGTGACCACCACACACTGTGGTTCACAATAAGCAGAACCATGGAGACAAGTCATACAAAAATGAGGATACTGGACTTTAGAAGGGCTGACTTTGGCAAAAATGGGTGAATACCTAAGGAATGCACTAGCAAATGGCCACAAAGAAGGAGTGGAAGAACGCTGGAAAAAAAATCAAAACTGCCATCATGGAGGCAACAAGCCTTTGTGTGAAACAAATAAAGAAAACAAAACGGAGTAAAAAAACACTATGGTTCTCAAAAGAGGTGGTAGGGAAGGTTAGGGAGAAAAATATAGCATTAAAGAAGTATAAAGAATCACAAAAAGAGCAGGACAGGGCACAGTATCAGTTAAAGCAGAAGGAAGCATGGAAGGCAGTCAGAATAGCAAAGGCCCAAACCGAGGAAAAAATAGCCAACTCAGTTAAGAAGGGGGATAAAACCTTTTATAGGTACATTAGGGAGCAAAGAAAGGTCAAGGGAGGGATAGTGAAGCTTAATAAAGGGGAAGGGATGTGGGCAGAGAGAGACAGTGAAAAGGCAGAGATACTGGCCCAGATATTCAAAAGGGTTGCGCATGGCGCAACAGTGTTGCACCATGCAACCCACTGATGTGCCCCGCGCAATATTCAAAGGGAAAGTGGCCAAGACAATCCCGATGCTACCGGAGCGCATCAGTAATGTATGTAGACACAGGTAGGCGGGCGTGTCATGCATAACCTGCACAGCCCGATATTCAGCCCAGGATGTGCAGAGCCATGCATGCAACCCTCACTTAGCGCCTGCACAAAGTTAAGCCAAAAAAAGGAACAAATGATGGCCACCCACAGGTGAGCTGCCGCATTGCAGGGCGCAACACGGCAGCTGCCACCTGTGGGTGGCCACCCGAGTTCCTGCCGCACCTGGTGGCGCCCCCCCATGCCCCATTGCGGGCATCTGTTTAAATAAACACCCCCCTCCAATATCCCAGGTGGTCCAGTGGATCGAGTGCTGCCCGATTGCAGGCATCTGTTTAAATAAACCCCCCCAATCCTATATCCCTGGTGGTCCAGTGGACCGCTATGTGCCCGCTGGTGGGCATGTGTAATGAAAGACTTCCCCGTCCAATATCCCTGGTGGTCCAGTGGACCGATCGCTGCCCGATTGCGGGCATGTGTAATGAAAGACTTTCCTGTCCAATATCCCTGGTGGTCCAGTGGACTGCACTCTGCCTGATCGCGGGCATCTGTAAAACATAAAAACATCCTATTACCCTGGTGGTCTAGGTACCCTCCCCACCCCACCCACCCACTGAGCCCCACCGCCCACTCTCCCCAGTCAGCTAGTGGGCGGCAGCACCCCATCCACTTGCCGCCCCACCACCCGCTGACTGACAGCTCGGTAGGGCTGCACGCCCATTGGTTCACAGCGTGAGCCAATGGGCATGCAGCACACACTGTACTACACATTCCAGATATGTGAATGAATCATTACAGATGCCCACGATCAGGCAGAGTGCGGTCCAGTGGACCACCAGGGATATTGGCCAGGGGGGGGGGGATGATTTAAACAGATGCCAGTGATTGGGCAGTGATCAGTCCACTGGACCACCAGGGATATAGGACGGGGATCTATGCTTTCAACAAATGCCCGCGATCAGGCTGCAGGGGGTGTCAGTCCCCAACGGCTGCTGCCTGGTAGTGCGCCAGGCGCAAGTCGTTGGGGATCGGCACACCTGCATGCTAATGGGATGCAAATGGTGCAATAATGACATGCAAATGGCCCCATGTGCGCCTTTCATAAATTATGGCACCATTTGCATGTCCCCTTTTGAATATTGCAGGTGCTGTGAATGGCGCAATGGCACTTACGCTGGTGCAGTACCACTGTGCCATGCACAGTGGGGGTGGCCAGGGTGCGATATTCAAAGCTGCTGAGCCATAGTGCAGCTCTGTTGAATATCGCTCAGGCCACACCCCTGCGCAGCCAAGTTGAGCTACGCCCATGCTTGCGCCACAGCCTGGCGCAGTATGAATATCCGGGTCACTGAATGAATACTTTTTGCTCAGTATTCACAAACGAAGAAGAGGAGGCGTTACCAAAACCAAACAATAGAAGCACTCTGGGAGGGACGGGGGGTTGACACCAGTCCATTTATAGAAGAAAGGGTACTGAAAGAACTCCTCAAACTGAAGGTGGCCAAAGCAATGGAGCCTGATGGGATTCACCCGAGAATCCTAAAAGAACTAAGGGGGGACCTAATGACACCACTGACCACCCTTTTTAACAAATCATGTGAGGATTGGGTGGTACCTGAGGACTGGAGGAGGGCAGATGTAATTCCCCTTCACAAAAGTGGGAGCAAGGCAGAAGCAGGAAACTACAGACCTGTTAGTTTGACCTCAGTGGTAGGGAAAATGACGGAATCACTTCTGCAGGAAAGAATTGTTGAGTACCTGGAGTCCAGTGGGGCACAGGACCCAAGGCAGCATGGATTCACAGCAGGAAGATCATGTCAGATGAATCTCATCGATTTTTTTTGACTGGGTGACCAAAGTAATAGATCAAGGAGTGGCTGTGGATATGGCCTACCTAGACTTTAGTAAGGCATTTGCAACAGTCCCGCACAAAAGATTAATAAACAAGTTATCCAGCCTGGGAGTGGGTCCCAGGGTGGTAGCATTGGGTAACAAATTAGCTGCACAATAGGACACAGAGGGTAATAGTAAATGGAACTCACTCTAAAGAAAGAGGTGCTACTAGTGGGGTACCTCAGGGTTCAGTACTGGGTCCAGTCCTCTTTAATGTCTTAATAGGAGACATTGCAGAGGGTCTGGAAGGAAAAGTATGCCTCTTTGCAGATGACACAAAGATCTGCAACAGAGCTGATACACAAGGGGAGGGTGGAAAGGATGAAAAGTGACTTGGCAAGGTTGGAGGACTGGTCAGATGTATGGCAACTTAGATAAAATGCAAAGAAGTGCAAAGTAATGCACCTGGTAAACAAAAACCCAGGTGAAGAGAACACAATTGGGGGAGCGGTACTAACAACAACAAAAATGGAAAAAGACCTGGGGGTAATCATATCAGATGACCTTAAGGTAGGCAAGCAATGTGAGAAGGCAGTAAGGAGAGCTGGGGGGATACTGGGATGCATAGGGAGAGGCATCACCAGTAGAAAATGGGACGTTGTTATCGCTCTGTACAGACAGTTGGTGAGACCCCTTCTGGAGTACTGCATGCAGTTTTGGAGACCCAATTTGCGTGCACAAGGACATAGACAGGATGGAGGCGGCCAAGAGGAGGGCAACTAAAATGGTGCAGGGTCTGCATCAGAAACCATATGAAGAGTGACTAAGAGAGCTAAATATGTACATCCTTGAGGAAAGGAGGTATGGGGGACATGATAGAAACTCTCAAGTACTTCAAGGGAATCAACAAATTCCAGGAAGGTAGCATCTTTCAGAAAAAAGAGATGTGCAAGAACAAGGGGACACAATTCAAAGATAGAAGGGGGATGGCTTAGGAGCAACGTGAGGAAATGTTTTTTCACGGAGAGAGTGGCTGACGCATGGAACCACCTTTCAGAGGAGGTTGTGGGGTCAAAAGCAGTTGGGGAATTCAAGAATGCATGGGGCAGGCTTAAGGTAATTATAGTGGGGGTTTGGAGGAAGTAGGTTGTTGGTAAACTTGAATCTTCAGCTTACCCAATAGGTAGGAAAATAGGCAGACTGGGTAGGCCAAGTGGTCCTTGTCTGCCATCAAAGTCTGTTTCTTCTACTACAAGTACCATCGATAAATTGCTCTAGGGGTCTTAACACATGATTCCCAAACCTCTGAGGATTCCTCTTATGAGTCCGTATAGCCTACACACCCTGCCATTGTGCTCCGGCTTGAGATTTAGAAATGCTAACTGAAGGACTGCAGACTGAAATACTGTAGCACTTAATTAAATATTTTGACTTACCAGAATTGCTTCTACAGATAAAAGGACATTACCACCCCCTGAGAAGACAGAGACACCCACTTTGTCACTAATATATTGTGTATTTCTGGTTCTTTGTGGAGAAAGATCCTAAAACCATGAAAACACAACAAGAACCAATCAGGGACACACTTTATTAACTACAGGCATTGTGTATACCCATGCACAATAATAACAGAGATCTGCAATAAACTAAGAGCACCACTAGATGGAGGCCTAATCATCACTTCAAATACCCTACAGGTTCCACTGATGCACTGCTGTCTCTCTGCTGTTCCGGTCACAAACGACAGTATGGTTAGTGCTGAAGTGTTCATTTAGGGTCACCACCTTTGGACAAGGTAAAAACCAGATGCTAAACCACACCCCAAACTCTGCCTCTGGCTCCACCCCCTTTTTATGACTAGCGAGTATATTGCTCCTCCTCCAAAGCCATTTGTAATGTTGGAATAGACATTACTAGTGATAGGAAATCATACTGTTATTTATTTGATTTATTTGTTCAGTTATTTATTTTTATTCTTTGGCAACCAGCTTAACTCCCATAGGCTACATTGTCCATTTTAAAGGAGTGACCCAGGAGCACAGGAAGGTTAAGTGATTTGCTCAGGGTCACACAGTATGTAAGTGGAGGCTCTGGAAATCAAGCTCAGGTCTGTTGGATGTGCCAAGCTCATCCACAGCTTATTGCTCAGCCCTCTGTTAAACACTCTCCCATTTTCCTTTCCATGTCAGTCATGTTTTCTGATGCTTTGTAGGGAACTGGCAACAGTTTTGGGAGTGAAAGTTCTTTAAATTTGAACTGCATCTGACTAAGGAGGGAGTCAGTGCACTGGGGCAGAAGTTTGACGTCTTTGCAGAATATTTAAACTAGCAAATGGGGAGAGGGGTGCAGCACCCCTATACGTCGAATGGGAAGACCCCCCCTCCTCCCTCAGCTAGTGGTCAAACAGGAGTTCAGCACGTTTGCAGTTCATTTGCATTACCAGGTAAGGAAAAAGGTCCGGCTCCCTGTATGACACACAGGGGAAATGCCAGACCTCACCCAACAACTAACACACTGGAATCTGGCCAATAGACAATCATGTACACAAATGCTCGCAGTCTGGGAAACAAGATCCCAGATCTGCAGGCAATAATGACAGAGGTTAAACTGGACATAGCAGCAATTAGCGAGACGTGGTTTACCAGTAACCACACTTGGGATAGTTCAGTACCTGGCTATGTAGCCCTTCTCAGCTCTGCTAAAGACCCCAGACGGTTCTGGAGAACCATCCAATCACTGGTTGGCGGTCGCTCCTACTCCGGGGTCACTGACATGCTCATCGAAGGAGTCTCCTGCAACAATCCTCACGTGATTGCTAATGCTCTAAACTCTCATTTCACAGACCTCCCTTCTGCTCTCCTGCTAGGGTCCTCAGCCCAAAACTCAAACTGCCCTGCCTCCCGTCCCACTGGGAGTCTGGTCTGACCCGCCCTCCATTTTACCTAAGGGCGGTATCGGTATGGCAGTGCGGTCTCTCCTTCTTGCAGTCTCTCCCAGAATGCTAACCCTGGTCCTGATGATCTGGAGCCAAAGCTTCTCAAACTAGGTGCTCCCTTATAGCCTCCCGGTGGCCCACATTTCAACCTATCCCTTACCAGGGACTGATCCCGGATATCTGGAAGGTTGCCAAGGTCGTCCCTGTCCCTAAGCAGGGCGACCCCAAAATCCTGGACAACTACCGTCCCATAGCTATCCTCTCTGCTGTCAGCAAGTTCCTGGAAAAGGTGGTCGCCAAACAAATCTCGAGTATGTTCTACTCCCATGGTCTGCTGACCCCCGCCCAACACGGAGCTTTCAGAAGGGCACAGTACCTCCATGGCTCTTCTCAGTCTCTTCCAGCATCAGAGCTGCTATGGATCAGGGAAAACTCTCAGGTGTGGTATCTATTGACTTATCCAAGGCGTCGACCTGTTGACCACGACCTGCTTGCCCTGCAGATGAGGTCCCTTGGTTTGTCCCCACCGCCTAAACTGGGTCTCTGACTACCTATATGGCAGAAAACAACTAACTAAATTCAATAAAGTCTCTCTGCCTCCGGCCTGTCACCTCTGGTGTCCTCAGGGCTCGTGCTGGGTCCCTACTCTTTCTCTGTTCATCAACAATCTCCCTGATGTGGTCTCCAGCTGCCATGTCATCATGTATGCGGATGACCTGGTTCTCCTAGCCCTCCTGTGATACAGCCACTAAACCGTCACTTATCTGAAGACTTCTGGAACATCCAGGCATGGCTCTCCAACCATAAATTGGTCCTAAATCAAAAACAAAACCCAGGCTATGCTCTTGGGTTCCTCTGCCAAAATCTGAGCCTCTTCAACTCCCTACATATCAACTATGAAGATGGCTCCCCTCTCTAGTGACCTCCCTCAAATATCTTGGGTAACAGTCCCCAATTGGACCTTGGTAGTCATATCCATAATGCCTGCAGTGGGTAAACCGCAAACTGGGATGGCCTACAGGGCTCGGTACAACCTCACTCCAGCTCGCTTAGCTCTTGCCAGAGTACTACTTCCTCCCTCAACTCTGACTCCTCATATTTGCTCATACTTCTAAGACCCTCCTAAGCAAGTGGAGCACAACGTACAACAGCATCTGTCGTTTGCCCTGGCGCTTCCGCCTCACCCATCACTGCGAGCTCTCAGACTGGCTCATTATCCCGCTCAATCACCTTAACTTTAGCACTGGGTGCCTCGTGAGTAAAGTACTTAGCTCCGGCACCCCTCCGGAACTGGCCCGGTTTCTTGCTGCTGCTGACCTCTCCCCTTACCTGCTTAGATCCCAATGCCCCGGCCTACTAAGTGTACCTACTTCCAGCACCAACATGGGGGACCGGAGTTTTGCTGTCCATGGCCCCAGGCTCTGGAACTCCTTTCCTGAAAGAGTCCGTACTGCCTCCTCTCACAAGAGTTTCTGGACCTCCCTGTGGGATCATCTTAAGGTGGCTTCTCGCTGTGAATATCCTAAGCCTCCTTAGCCTCCCGGTGTCCACTGGTGCCGGCTTCTTCTCTCCTGCTCTGGCGTCACCACTCTTGCGCTATGTCCTCGTCCAAATCCCCCCTCCCTTGCTTGACTGATGCTATGATGTTACTATGCTCATAATCCTCACCAGCCCTGTTGGTCATTGAATTTATCTCTAACTTATACCTTGCCCCAGCACTGTATCTGGGTGTACCTTCCACATAAATGTAAAAACTGTAAAAATTGTCTTTTCTTCTGTTTTTGTACCTGAATGTATTCGTCTGAACCAATTACTGTATCAATGTACCTGTTGTACCCTTTTTGTACTCTCCCGGGTCGTTCCTGAAAATAGGCATAAAACTTGTCTAGTGTACTTACCCGGTAAACAAAAACTAAATAAATAAATAAATACTATTCGGAAGAGACTGAGGTGCAAAAAGGGGGGATGAAGTGGCCCTGTATGTCAATGAAAATATAAAAGCTACAGAAATTCAGAATACACATAAGGAGCCAGAAGAACTGTGGGTCACCCTGGAAACAGAAAATGGGACAGCCATAAGAACTGGCGTTGTCTACAGGCCCCCAGACCGGGGGAGGACATAGACACATTACTGTTAGAAGATATACAAAACATGACAGCTAAAGGGGAGGTTCTGATAATGGGAGACTTCAACATGCCAGATATAGATTGGTCAATACCAGCAGGAACATCTGCCACAACTAGACATATGGTGGATTCCCTGCAGGAGGAGGGCCTCAAACAACTGGTACAACAACCTACAAGAGACAGGACTGTCCTAGATCTTGTACTGACTAACAGGGAAAGGATCACAGATCTCCAGGTAGAAGGTCAACTGGGGGTCAGTGACCATCACATGGTATGGTTCAGTTTGGTCACTACAACTAAATCATCCCATTCTAAGGCAAAAATATGGGACTTCAGAGGAGCTGACTTTAATAAGATGGGCAACAAAGTTAAGCTAGCCATGCAAAAAGAAGTACAGGTGAGGGGTACAGGCAAAGTGGGAAAGCATTAAGGATGCATTACTTGAAGCAACATCCCATTGTGTTAGAGAGAAAAGGAAGTGCAAAAGAAGAAGGAAACCACTTTGGGTCTCAAAAACAGTAGTAGAAAAGGTCAGAGCCAAAAGGCTGGCCTTCAGGAAATATAAGGGAATGCAGCGGGATGAAGATAGGGAGGCATACCAAACTTTCCTAAGGGAAGCAGTGAAGGCAGTAAGGCAGGCAAAGGCCCACACTGAGGAAACAGTAGCACAGACACAAAAAAAAGGTGACAAGACTTTCTATAAATACATTAGTGAAAGGAGAAAGTCCAGAGGGGGTATTGCTAAGATCAAAGGAGATAAGGAGGTATGTGAGGAGGAGGACCATGTAAAAGCATCTATCCTAAATATATACTTCTGCTCAATATTTACTGAGGAGAAGGTAGGGCAGGGTCCACAGCTCAGCACCATGGACACAGGGGGGAGGGAGGTGAGCACTAGTCCCTTCACAAAAGAAGGGGTTCTACAAGAGCTTTGATAAGCTCAGGGTGGACAAGGCAATGGAACCTGATGGCATACATCCCAGGGTACTAAAAGAGCTAAGGGTGGAACTAGCAGAGCCATTATCAGAACTGTTTAGTGAGTCTCTGAGCACAGGAGAGGCCAGAAGACTGGAGAAGGGCTCATGTGATCCCGCTCCACAAGAGTGGCAGCAGGGAGGAGGCAGGAAACTACAGACCAGTCAGTCTTACCTCAGTAGTGGGCAAGATTATGGAGGCACTCCTTAAGGAAAGGATAGTGCAACACCTGGAATCCATAGAAGCACAGGATCCAAGACAGCATGGGTTTACAAAAGGAAGGTTCTGTCAAACTAATCTCATAGATTTCTTTGACTGGGTAACCAGAGTGGTGGACCAAGGGGGAGCAGTTGATGTCACCTACCTTGACTTCAGCAAAGCTTTCAATACTGTTCCACATAGAAGATTGATTAATAAACTGAGTAGTCTTGGGGTGGGTCAGAAGTTGGTCAACTGTGTGGCAAACTGGTTGATGGGCAGAAAACAGAGTGGTGGTAAACGGTATACAGTCAGAAGAGATGCAAGTCACAAGTGGGGTACCTCAGGGATCAGTCCTGGGGTCATTCCTCTTCAATATCTTCATCAGTGACATTGCAGATGAACTGGAGGGTAAAGTTTGTCTGTTTGCAGATGACACCAAGATCTGCAACAGAGTAGATGATCCAGATGGGTGGGCAGAATGAGAAGAGATCTAGATAAACTAGCAAAATGGTCGGAAGAGTGGCAACTGGGGTTTAATGCAAAGAAGTGCAAGATCATGCACATAGGGAAGAGAAACCCTGAAGCCACCTATAGGCTGGGAGGAGAGTTGCTGGCAGTTACAAGGGAAGAAAGAGACTTGGGCATCATCATCACTGATGACCTGAAATCATTCAAGCAGACCACTAAAGCAGTAGGTAAGGCTAGGTGGCTGGCAATATAGCCTAGAGGTTAGAGGAACAAGGTGTGAACAGGCTTGATACATCCAGCAGACAAGACCTGAGTTTGATTCTCACAACCTCCACTTGCATACTGTGTGACTCTGAGCAAGTCACTTAACTGCCCAGTGCTCCCAGGTCACCCCTGAAAGCAAGCACTTGTGCCTAGTGGGCCTTACCTGGTTACCAAAGACTAAAATAAAAAATAAAAAATGTTAGGGTGCATTAGTAGGGGCATCACAAGTCAGAAGAGGGAGGTAATAATCCCTCTTTACAAGACACTGGTTAGGCCCCATCTGGAATACTGCATGCAGTACTAGAGGCCACACCTTCACAAGGACATTAACCAAATTGAGGCAGTCCAGAGAAGGGCAACCAAAATGGTGCAGGACTGCATCAGGAAACATATGAGGACAGATTAATGGAGCTCAATATGTATATCCTAGAGCAAAGGAAGGAGAGAGGTGATATGATCAAAACATTCAAACGCCTTAAGGGCATTAACAAGGCGAAAGAGTCTAATATGTTTCAATATAAGAAAAATAGCAGACAAGAGGACACAGCATGAGATTAGAGGGAGGTTGATTAAGGGGTAATGTGAGGAAATTTGTTTTCACAGAAAGGGTGGTGGATGCATGGAATGGCCTACTTCAAGAAGTGGTGATTATGAATACAGTGCAGGGCTTCAAACAGGCATGGGATAGGCATAAGGGAGCAACAGAGATGAGTATGAATGGATAGGCCATTGACAGAGCAAAGGTCAATGGCACATTCATAAGGTAGAAAAAGAAATGGGCAAACTGGATGGGCCTTGCGGTCCTTATCTGCCGTCAACTTCTACGTTTCTGTGTTTGACCAATTTTTGATAACTTAATTATCAATGCTTGTGGTACCCTTAATACTGCACAGTGTTCCCCTTTACCTTAGCAGCTACTGCTGTTTCTTTTCACATTTCTAAGATATTCCACAATTTCAGATACACCATTCCATGCTGTTTATATGAGTGACCTGTGAAAGTGTAGCTAATATCATGGAATGTTCAGGTAATACAAAAAATTAGAGCAAATGTAGTGATAGAGGCAATAAAAGTTGGATTATTAATTTAACAAAAATGGGTCTAAAACATACCAGAATATAGGACAAACAAAAAGAAACATGAGATCATATAAAGGTGTAAAAGCTCTTTCCTGTCATAGCAGTAAAAGACCATACTTAAAATTCAGAGTGAGAAGCCAGGCCTCATCTGCAAAAAGCCTTAGCTAGCAACAACCCCAGCTGTGATCCCTTGGACTCCAGGATTCTCCGATTAGTCCTAGATACTGTACAAGCCCCTCTCACCAACCTTTTAAACTGGTCACTATGTCTTGGTTAATTTCCCAGTGCCTGGAAAATTGCAGAAATCACCCCATCCATAAGAGTGGAGATACAGTAGAACCTCCCTAACAATTTCAGGCCCATCTCCATTCTCCCCCCTCTCTCCTAAGCACTAGAAAAAGTTATGACCATTCAGTTGTCCGAGTAGCTGGCCAAATTCGACCTGCTGTGTCCAGAGCAACATGTATTCCCCCCTGGACACAGCACCACTAGAGCCCTCCTGGAGTTCTCCCAGCACCTCCACTCTGCTCTCAACTCTGGTCATGTTGCACGTGCAGTGTTCATTGACCTCTCCAAGGCCTTTGACACTGTCTGTCACCCCCACTTACTTGACTGTCTCCACCAACTTGGCTTCTCCACTGGCTCACTAGCTTGGTTCACCAGTTACCTCTCTGCCAGACCACAGAGCATGAAGGTAAATGGCACCCTGTCAGGTACCCTGCCTGTTTGCTCAGGGGTTCCCCAGAGTTCCAACCTGGGCCCCGTTCTGTTCAGCCTATTTCTCAATACCCTCTCCAGCTCCTGCTCGGGCAATATGGTACTCTATGCTGATGATGCAGTTCTCCTTGCCTCCCACCCTGACCCCAATCTCTACAGGAATCCCTGCAGCACACATTCAACCAAGCCAAAAAGTGGGTCCTTAGCCACCAGCTGGTCATTAACCTCAAAAAAAAAAAAACAATCTATGCTTTTTTCCCATCACCAGAATAAGGCCAAAAATGCTCCTCCTGCATTCTCCCCAGTAATGCTCACCCTCTCATGCAAGTGTCATCCTACAAGTGCCTGGGCATCACCTTCGACTTGGCTCTTACATTCCACACCCACATCAATACCCTGTCCTCAGCCATACGCTCTCAGATTGGCCTTCTCTACCGCCACAGAAATTGCCTCCCCCAAACCGCTCTCCAACTGGCCATCAACTCCTCCATCCTGTCCCTAGTGGACTACAGCCTATCTATCTATCTACGCAGCAGCTGACAATACCACCCTCACCAGAATCCAGACCTCGATAAACAAGGTCTGCAGGCTCCTGACTGGTGCATCCCTCCACACCCATACTTGCCTGCTCTATTCCACCATTAACCTGCTCACCTTGGAGGAGCGCCTGGGCTACCAAACCTGCTTACTTGCCAAAAAATCCCTGCTAGGACTCTCCCAGCCAGGGGTCACTGCGTCCTTGCGACTTGTATCCCCATCCGTTGCCACCTGTAGTTCAGTTAAGGCCACCTTTCTGGCAGGGCCCCTGGTGTTCTGCGGCAGAATTTTCTGATTTCTGCGGCAGGGCTCCTTGACTTCTGTGGCAGCATTTTCTGATTTCTGTGGCATGATTTATCCATTTCTCTGGCAGAATGCAGTCTTGTCATTGGCTAAATATGATGTGATGTCATTGATGACATTATATGCTGAGCATAGAGGAGGGGCTTCAGGATAAACGAGGTGGGAAAGAAAACCTGACACTATGGAAAAACAGTATATTTATATGAAAATTCACCAAAAACAATGAATTCTGCAGCACTATATATATTCTGCAGCATGATGCAAATTCTGTGGCAAATTCCGCAACTGCAGAACCACAGAATTCCAGGGGCCTTGCTTTATCACACCCCTACATGGTTCAACTCACTCCTGCTCTCTGTCACTAAGTCTACCAAAATTGGTCCCTTTAAAGTTGCTCTCCATAACCACCTCTTTGGCACCCAAAGCTGTAGTTGCCCTTAATCAACCTAATGTTGGGGTCCCTCCCCGTTTCTTGCCCATAGCCTTGACAATGTCTGTTGGACTGCTCCCCCCCTTTTTTTCTATGATTGCTATTTACTGCATTTAACTTTATCCCATAAACCACTGTTATATTGTATTCTTTTTGTTATCTGTATTGCACCTGTATGTTACCACTGTTGTATCTCACACTGTAACCATGTCTACCCTCCCTGTGATGAGGTGTGTTTGTAAATGAGTCCCTGACTCAAAGGTTGTAAATCTGACTTTCAAAATAAATAAATAAATAAATAAAGGAGGGAGGGGGTGATATGATCGAGACATTCAAACATCTTAAGGGCATTAACAAGGTGAACGAGTAACATGTTTCAGTGTAAGAAAAATAGCAGGACAAGAGGACGTAGCATAAGATTAGAGGGAGGCCAATTAAGGGGTAATGTGAGTAAGATCTTTTCACAGAAAGGGTGGTGGATGCATGGAGCAGCCTACCTCAGGAAGTGGTGGATATGAATACAGTGCAGGGCTTCAAACAGGCATGGGTTAGGCATAAGGGAGCAATACATATGAGTATGAATAGATAGGCCATTGACAGAGCAAAGCCTGATGGCACATTTATAAGGTAGAAAAAGAAATGGGCAGAATGGATGGGCCTTGTGGTCCTTATCTGCCATCAACGTCTATGTTTCTATGTTTGACCAATTTTTGATAACTTAATTATCGATGCTTGTGGTACCCTTAATACTGCACAGTGTTCCCCTTTACCTCAGTAGCTACTGTTGTTTCTTTTTACATTTCTAAGATATTCCACAATTTCAGATACACCATTCCATGCTGTTTATATGAGTGACCTGTGAAAGTGTAGCTAATATCATGGAATGTTCAGGTAATACAAAAAAATAGAGCAAATGTAGTGATAAAGGCAACAAAAGTTGGATTATTAATTTAACAAAAATGGGTCTAAAACAAACCAGAATATAGGACAAACAAAAGGCGCTTTTACACACAGGTCTATGTAGCAGAATAACTGTTATGGAAATAGTAGTCCATTACATCCCTTGCGTGTAAAAAGCATTTATTTCATTCCCTTGGTGAACGTTCATCCAAACCACAATCTCTGCTTCTTGCGGTTTGCACGAACGTGTTTTGTTTGCTCTGGCTGTGTAAAACAGCCATTCCGGTACCACTGCAGAAACTGCCATTAGAGCAGCAAACTCTGGGGGAGCCGAAACAAATGGAGGCGGGATTAGCCAGAATACTCGCAGGGGTGTAAAAGGAAACCCGAACACAACAGAGTACATCGGAACCACACAGGTAACGTTTATTTTGTTTTACAAACCTGTGTGTAAAAGCACCTAAAAAGAAACACATGAGAGCATATAAAGGTGTAAAAGCTGTGTCCTGTCACAGCAGTAAAAGACCATACTTAAAATTCAGAGTGGAAAAGATTAGGTTAAGTTACTGCTAATGATCTTAATGGCCATACTTGACACCTCTCAGACAGTCTGGTTTTACAAACAAAGGTAGGTCTGAATGACTGTGACATCAGAACTTCCTTGTAAGCTGGACGTGCAATGTAGCCATAACAGTGAATGATTTGATACATTAGTCTTAAGAGTATATGTCTACTCAAAATGGCCCAGAAACAGGACTGCAATTAATCAAAACCGGATGACCAGATAAGGACCCTAAAAATCGGATTATCCGGTCAAAAACCAGATAGGTGGCAATCCTAGCCTTAGACCCTTCTCAAGTGAATGTCACAAAAAGGAAAACTGTGTGAAAAAAGGTTATGTTACTGACCTTACAAAGTGCAACTTTGCTCTGAGAACTCAGTTGCACTAGAAACTAACAAGACCGCTAGTCACAACAAGCAAACAGAGGGAATTTTCACTTTCAAGAGAGCTGTAATGGTTGTACCTCCAGCACAAAAAGTGCAGTAAACATGGTTTCATTATTAAATCAATAAATCAGTTATTTTAGTAATACTTGCTTAATACATCTTTTTTTTTTTTACTTCCATTATTTTATTATATGTTTATAAGACTACTGCAGGAGTCTTGTATTAAGTAAAACTCTTATTCCATGCTGTGTGGGGCTGACAAGACTGCTAAGCTTTGCTTTGTGATCCTCTGACCCAAACAACATGAAACAGTGTTTCGTTGCTTAATAAGAGACACCCCACACTAGCCCTATAAACATATATGATTGTTCGATCATTTATGCTCCAAGCCTCAGAGTTGGTCTGTTATAGTGGTACATTCTTCCCTTTCTCAGTATTCTAAATATGAACATATGGCATCCACCTTTGATTGTATATGTCTTTCTGAAGGTTGAGTTGGAAGGTGATGCTTTATATCATTTAGGTAGCTTTACAGTGCTTTTTTTTTCCACATTTCTTTACATGGGCATTAGTTCATCAGCCAGAGACATATTATGGGCTTTGCTGCTGTGGGCAACACTGTCTGACATTGGTACTGCTCCCTATTGTTTTTAACTCATGGGGGAGACACTGCGAAGAGCCAATGTTCTTCCCTTAGTGAGTCTGGGACCTTTAAGATCTTTTCTGTTTCAGCACAAACTTTGTCTTTGAAAAGTATCAAAGAAGATGAGAAAGTGGTCTGCCCACTGATTACAGTTCCTCCAACAGAGGTTAGTATACATTGTATTGTAATGTTTCGTTTCATAATGGACATGGTCCTGAAGTAGTAGGTAGTCACTTTTCCACTTAAATTCTCTCCGGCTGTTTGTGGCTGTACCCTTATGGACCCACTTCTATATAGAGTACCTGCACACATACCTCTCAACTGTACCACATTACGAGGAACGTTCCTCATTTTACTTCACAAAAGCTCCCTGTTCCACATTGTGAGGACTTGTTCCACATTCAGTATTAACATTTTAAAGCAAAAATCTGTAGTGAATGATGCAAAAAATATATTATTCAATTAATAACAGACTTTCTAAACATAAATGCAAACATTTTAACAGTGTTATGAAGCTCCTAGGCAAAGATTTAATTAAGGGTTCCACATTTTGTTCATTTGTTCCACATTTTGAGAGTCAGTGTTCCACATTTGGGGGACAAAAGGTTGAGAGGTATGCCTGCACATTGTTTTTCAGTAAGGTTAATTTGTGAGACAACTTTTATTTCTATTATGGCCACCGGAGAAAAACACTGGATGTGTTCCACTGACATAGATCTATGTTTATTCTTTTTTTTTCTTTGTTTAACCAGGAGTAGCACACTAAGCTGAAAGCTTTTTTTTTTTTTACAGGTGCAACCTGGGAGCACAGGGAAGTTAAGTGACTTGCTCAGAGTCACACAGTATGTAAGTGGAAGCTGTGGGATTCAAACCCAGGTCTGGTCTGTTGGATGTCACTAGGTTTGCAGCTCAGAACCTTAAACCACAGTGCTATACTGCCTCCCTATTCTTCTATTCACCTGTAAATACAGCCCAAAATTTAATTCAGGGATTTGGTTACCAAGATGCTTTGAGGTTTCCTCTGGAATAAGAAACCTATCCAGAGAAATTTAAATAATCTGACTGTGGCAGTGTGGCTGACTGTATGTGGATTCCATTCCTTGGAATGACTGCAATTTATTGGCTGGATGTAGTTGATCCTCCTTCTTACCTAGGCTGGGTCCAAATCTGCTGATAGGAAGCCTGGGTAAGCCTCTATGGGAATTGCCATACTAACTGAATTTGTAGGGTTATGTATTTTCATGGAACTGTGCCAGATTTTAAAAGTCAGTTTGGTCCAGGGGTTTCAGATTTCTTTAATAGTTTGCTTTAATAGTTTGCTTTAAAGATGTTGGTTTTTTAATACAGTACCAGTAATTATGCTTAAAGCAGTGCTTCTGAGTTTCTTTTTAACCCCCACATCAGCACTCTCTGGGTTTTAACAGGTACCTTCTTAAGACAATGGTATGTATTTTCTTTAAGCCTTAACTTTTTAGAAATGTTAATTGATGGTCCAGGGCCAGAGTAAAATTAGGCAGCCCTTTGATCTTACAATGGGCAGACTAGGTGGGCCATAGGCCCTTATCTGCCAACACTGTCTATGTATCTATGATCTCTCCAACAGACACACTCCAGTGAAAATTAGTCTTCCTGTTCGTAAGAGCTGCAAATTTACTACAATGCTTTGATCTGAAACCTGCTAGTCTAGGCTTTGAATCCACATCCAACCTTTATATCTATCATACTGCTCAGCTGTTTTCACTTTTGACCTGCGGAAGAGAGTTTCACCTCTCGAAAGCAATTCTTAAAAATAATTTTGTTAGTCCAATAAAAGGTATCACCTGCAACATATTTGTTATATTTTTTTCTCTACATTGTTGACTGGACTAACATGGCTACCACATCTCTCTTTAATAGTGCAATCATGGGTAAGGCATGTAATTTGTATGGGAGGTACAGTATCTTGACTTTTCTAATTGCCCCTGTCCTGCGTCTTCATCCTATTCTATGCAGTCTATGCTATCAGAGCCTGCATCTATGCTGTAGAATAATTTTAATTGTACAGTTTAGTATAATTATAATAATGGTTGAGTAGGCATTTTAATTTTATATTGTGATTTTGGGCTGTTTATAGCTCAGGCGTCTTTTGACTTTGGGACCTTAAAAGAGAACTGCACTGACCATGTAAGTCGTTTTTTCCCTGTAGAAGGCGATTTTTAAGTACTAGTTCAAATTTTGTTACTGTTCCTTCTCTACAGGTTTTATAGGTATCCTTCTGGGTGTGTTTGATTTACACACATACAGTAAGTGCCTTTTTAGAACTGTATGATGTAGTTTGTGTTCCTTGCTCAGCTCTTCCATTGTTGAAACAATGCATCAATGTTCTACTATAGAACTCTATGGTTGAAGAGGGACATAAGCTGCATCATACAGTTCAATAGCACTAAACACCAGACTGTTAATCAGAAACAACAAAGGTCACTAATAGGCAAGTATAGATGGAACAATTAACATAATTTGAACCAGTTTTTAAAAAACTGCTTCAACTAGGAAAAATTACCTTCAGGTTCAGTGTAGTTCTCCTTTAACACTGGCATGAACACCCTTTGTAGCAGGACCTTGAAACCCTACAAATTTGATAATATTTGGTAAAATGTTTTTAAAGGGGTTTAAGGCATGGCTATGATCTGTTTTAAGACACTTTTTTGCCATCAAGCTGCCACTAATGACACTCTGTCTGTCTGCTTCCTCCCTCAGGAGGTAGTATAACACTGTGGTTTAGGGCACTGAGCTGCAAATCAGGAGAGTCATGCTAGTTTGGCTATAATCAGGCCCTCCCACCTCCTCCACTGGTCCCTCTGTTTTTCAGTAGTGAGCCTGAGTTTTGCAGTCAGCTCTTCCATTTATTTAATATTATCCACTCTATTTTTCCAAGATTCGAAGGGGGGGGGGTGGGGTTGCCTACAACCAATTAGAGATGATTTCCTTTTCTGCTGCAAGGCAGAGCATCCTGAATAGGCTCTGTTGCCTGTTGTCTCCCAAGTTCCACACCAGGGATTGTACACCCTAAAATCATGGTGTTGAAATTCTGGGACTTGGGTCCCCCACATAGTGTTAAAGACTTCCAGAAGGCTGCCACCCAGGGGACAAGAAAAAAAGATGTGGAAGTCGGATCTCACCTGGCCACATCTTCTCCAGCACCAATCTGTGTTTCCTTCAGCAAAGTACTTTATGATCAAGGGTGTGTGGAAAAACCTAGACAGACATTTCCACCTGAATTCCCTCCACCCAGGAGATGCTGTAGTTCTCAACCCTCTCTCGCATACCGAGGACCATTGTGCTTCCGGGATTAGGATTCCCCTGTCTTCTTCCCACTTTTTCTAAGATCTTCAAACTGAATACACTGGTTTCCCTGGAGTGTTTTGTACGCTCCTGATATCAGTTTAACCGTACCAGTCAATCTTACGGACCAATATAAAAAGATATCCAGCCAAAATCTCACTTTATTTTTGGGATAAGATTATTTGAGACTAAATGATGTCTGACTTATAGATACCTATGAAAGGCCAACTGATTCAGGGTGAATTTAGCCTGGAGTGCTATCAATGAGATCAGTGTGTCACCTTGTACCATCGTCAGGAACCAAATTAGCGAAAGTGCAGTCCAATCCCAAAACTTGGTATCTGTCCGGGGTGGGGAGAATTTGGGGTCCCCTATTATTGTGGTGAGTGGGCCTAAGCCTTCTGAGTCAGCGTTTGCTTAATCACCTTCACCAGTATCTGCAAAATTTTTTATTAGAGACATTTTCACATTTTATCGTTTTTTTTTCACATCATGACCGAACAGAGATAGCAGTAATAGTATATACATAGCAAGTCAGAGATTGTAACAAGTGATTCTTGAGAGCACTGAGTTGGCAAGCAGGCTACACATCCATTCTTCTACCATACATTAAGCATGCTGCATGAGGTCTCAAATCACACTACTACTACTGTTTCACAAATCCCAACCTCCATTGCAAAGGGTAATGAAAGCATGGTGCTAATCCAAACACTGGAGCAGATCTCTCTACAAAGTAAGCAAAATGACAGCCACCACAACACTTTCTTCTCAATGGATGGTCTTTATTACAGTAATTGCGTACCAGCACTACAGGCTAGAATGCTGTCATTCCTGTGGCGCAATCCTAATAAATGTTGTTAACAGTCACAATACCATTCTTTATCACTTCCACAATATGCTACCTCTTTTACCACTGCCAGGCACCCTTATAAAGGCATGGTGACCCTTCCCACTTGACATTCCCCTCATGGTCAGGGGTTTGTGGAGACAGGAACAGGGGGCAGCAGCTGCAGCATCAGTGACTGTGGGGGGGCAGAGGTCAGCAGGGTACAACAACCACAACTGTTCGGGAAGGGTGCAGCAGGGTGCAGAAGTCCTGATTGTTCAGGCAGGGGGTAGAGACAGCAGGGTGCAGAATCCCCAGCTGTGTGGGAGAAGACAGTGGGTAGCAGGTTGCAGCAGCCTTGAATGTGGGGCAGGAGTTGGGGCTGCTGCACCATGCTTCCCAGTTCACTTGCCCCAAATGTGCAGGGACCACATGCACCCTGTCTTTGTCAAGGCTGCTACATCCTGATGCCCCCCATGTCCTGCGCCACAGTCAAGGCTTCTGCATACAGTCCTCTGTCCCATGTCACCACAGCCAGGGCTGCTGCACCCTGCTCCTCTCTACACAGTCAGGGTTGCTATGGTCTGCTGTGCCCTAGAGCTCCATGCTTCCACAGTTGACAGCTGTTCACAAGGGAGTAACCAGCCTTAACAAAAAGCGTATGCACCAAAAATGTAAACTACAAACCAGGGATGGACTCCAGAAAATGTTTGTGTTTTGGTGCTTTCTGGTGCATTTTGGGGGTAATCTGAAACATAATTTGCTACACTGTTTGCCCCTCCCCATTCTCAGTAAGTTGCACTCTAGCCTCCTCCCGAGAGCCCCACAGTCCATTATGTTGCCAAACCACCATCCCATAGATAGCCTAGCCACCTGCTCCAGTGCCTGACTCCTAGCCCTCCCCAACCCCAGCAGGTTTCACCCTAGCTCTCCTCACTAGCACAACAAGTTGCATCCTCCATTCCTATCTAGGGTTTCCATCACTCCCTGAAGCCCAGCATTTTGCCCTTTTTCCCATTCTGGCAAGCTGCCCCCTTGCCCAACTCTCCAGATTCCCTGGTCTTCCCAAGCCCATTATGCTGCCTTTTCCCCCTGCCCACCCAGCTAATTGTAACCAATTTCAAAGCCCAACCCACCCAGCAGGTTACATCAGTGCTTTGATGGCTTAGTGGTCTATTTTACAGTATCAGTGACTCAGCATGCAGCACATTCACCTCTGAGGCTGGGAGATCAGAAGGCTGTGGGTTCGATCCCCACATCAGGCACTTGGGTTAATATCCTGATACTGACACTGCAGTGCAGCATGAGGGGTTTGTTGCATGCTGGAGGTGCCATTTTTCAGATGAGACATTAAACAGAGGTCCCATCTGCCTGTTCTGGTGGTAGTTCGGGTGGATGTTAAAAATCCCATGGCACTTCTCGAAAAAAGAGTAGGGGAAATTTTTATTGACAGAAAAACTGAAAAAAAAAATCAGAAAGGAAAATACAGACAAATCATGTTACAGGGAAATCAGAGTCAGTAATCCAAGGTATAAACTTCCATAAGTCCAGCAGTGTTCTAAGAGGCATATTTTGCATCTCTGAGAGATAAATTGCTTTTAAATCATTTTCAACTCCTTGTATTACAGTTTGGTGAGACATATCAATTTGCTGTAAAGTAAAAAGAAATCGAGCTGTCCAAATATGCCATTTCAAAACCATGAAAATTAGATTCAGTGTATTGATATTCCACTTCTTCCAGACATTTGCAAAAGTACCATACAATAAAATGTCATACGTAACTATACTAAACAATGGCTCCTGCCATCTTGTGGCCAAGGAGAGCCAAAATCCTGCAATATAAGAACAGAAAAAAAATAAGTGTTGTATTGTTTCTTCCTGTTGTACACAAGACAGTCTGGAGCAAACCCTTTCAGACAGCTGCTTGTGCTTGTGCTTTGCTTTCACATTTATTCGTTTGTGACATCTAAGCCAGTGTAGAGCCTACATTCTCTGAGGGAACCTTGGATTACGTAAATGTGTGTAGAGATCATCTAAAAATAAATCTGGACATTTAGGAAAAACTAGAGTTCCGTACAAACCTGATCTAATAAATATTTATATAAAGCCTTTCTATGGTAAGTTATGATCATGTGGCTAGTAATATGCCACTGTTTGAGGCGAATGAAAGTGTCTCTAATATAACTAGGGATAGAAGGGATATGTCTAAGAGTTTTCAGCTCTTTTATTTCTCAAAGACTGAACCAAGGGCTGCAGGACTCAAAAAACCAAGATTCCCATCCTCTGTCACAATTAACTAAAATAGGTTTAATATTGGTCATAAAGAAAATACTGTTATAAAAAGAACAATGGTTGGAAGGCGTAAAAAGTAATAGTACATTTAATAGGGTTGAGGCGACTGCCCCACAAGGCCTGGAAAAAAATACTTAACAACCTTTTCTCAAGGCTCTGGAGGGGGGAAATATAAGCTAAGCGTGGCTCAGTTGGTAGTACATCCGCCTCTGGACCAGAAGGTCATGGGTTCTCATCCCACACCGGGATTAGACTTGCACCTAAAAATCGCTGGCATCCGAGTGCAGTATTGGGGGATGCTGTACTGCTGGGGTGTGCCACCCTCCGGATGAGACGTTAAACCGAGGTCCCTTCTGCCCATCCTGGTGTTGTCCTGGTGGGTGTCCAGGTGGAAGTAAAAGAACCCAGGGCACTCTTCACAAAGAGCAGGGAACATTCTCGGTGCGCTGGCCAACATTCCCCTTCCCATAAACCGGTTCATGCAATTATCCAGGCTGTGTGTGGGTGATGATGTGCGAAATGGCCGCCACCACACATTCAGTCACTTCACTACCAGTCTAGCATTGCTTGTAAAGCGCTTTGGGATACTGTGTATGAAAAGCGCTATATAAATGCTGATTCTTCTTCTTCTTCTAAAAAGAGAAAAACAGGGAGTAAATGCATTTTAATCATATAAACCCTCTTTTTTTTTTTTTTTTTACTTAATTTCCATTTATTCCAGAGAGAAACTTTAGCCTGAGCAACTTCTATTTTAGGACCCCAATTTAAAACATCCAAGGGTCCATCCCCATATAAAATGCCCAACATTTTGATAGGATCAACACTGAGCTCAATGTCTGAAGCCAAAACACTGTCCAGTGCTTTAGTCCCTAATTGACAACCTACACATTTGTCCAGGTTCAGTGTTGCCCCTGACACAGCCCCAAAAGTTTTGCAGTAGTGTATAGCTTCATGTATGGAAGGAGTATCTGCCACCACCAAACTCATATAATCTGCATAGGCCAAAATGGTGTGAGGAGTGGAAAGCAATGATGTAGAGAGTGGTATAATAGACTGTGATGTGTTTATGGAATGGAGTAAAGGATCCAAAAATAATATATATAGAATAGGGCTAAGGGGGAAGCCCTGTCTAACCCCTCTTCATAGTGGTATCATAGGGCCCTTCGAACCATTAATCATAGGAACAATTGTAGCAGACCGATATAATAGCTGAAGCCATGAGAGAGGTCTGTCAGGGACTTTATAGTGACGTAAAGTACACCATTAAACGTCATGGTTAACTGAGTCAAAAGCTTGTTGTTGATCCAAGGAAAGCAGGTAACCTGTTACTCTGTCCTGATTTCCTCGTTCACCCAATTCCCTTAACAAAAGTAAATGGTCATAAATACTTCTACCTGGAATATTACTAAACTGAGCTTCAGAAATCACAAACGGAGCTAGTTTTGATAAACAAAGGGAAAGAATTCTAGCCAGAATTTTGAAATCAGTATTTAAGAGACTAAGAGGCCACCAGTTACGTAAGAATCTCTTATCTCCCTTTTTGTAGATATAAAACAGACTGCCCATATTCATATCCAATGGTAAATTGTCTGCTTATAAGGTAAAATTAAATACAGCAGCCAGTTCCTCACTTAGGTCAACATGTAATAGCTTATAAAGTTCATTCAGGAGGCCATCTATGCCTGGTGTTACTCCCAAACGTAATGCTCTAATTACCTCCTCCACTTCCCGAGCCTGAATATCACTACTGAGCAAATCAGTTAGGTATTTGGATTACAAGGAACTATGACAAAGGGGCTGAAACTAACTTGGAAGAGACGTCAACTATTAAGGGTGATCTAATAAGATGGAATAAGCTACCTTTGAATTTTACGGCCAGACTTGGGCTAATTAAAATGAACTTGTTGCCTAGGTTGTTATATCCGGTACACCTAGCTCCATACAGTATTTCTAAAAAGTGGTTTAGACTGATTAAGATATTAATTTCAGATTTCCTATGGGATGGTAAACCCCCTAGGAAAAAATATAATGATCTGCGGCTCCCCCTTTCATTGGGAGGGGTCAAGTTGCCAGATCTCCATTTGTACTATGTAGCAGGGCAGCTTGGTCTAATGGCTCGTTGGGGTAACAGTATGGAGGGAGCAGAATATGTTCCGGATTGGTTATACTTAGAGTCTCAAGCAATGAGAGAAGCTGGGCTTTCTCCAGAAGTGCTTTTATATGCTAATATGACCAAACGTTTTAAGCAAAGGTTGGGAGGCCCAGTCTTGAAAGTGGTGGAGGCCTGGTGGTCGTTTTTGACTAGGGCACAGAAAGAGGATCAAATGAAGGCCCAAGAACAGCCGCTGGTGGGTAACCCTAATCTACTCACAGGGGATAAGGTAATTAAAGGGAAATGGGTTAAGTGTGTCTCGGGCCTGTACTTAAAGGATGTTAACCAGGGCAATAGGGTGGCCCTACCAGAGCAGTGCACCAGAATGCCTTTTTTTCATAGATTGCAACTTTCATGGATGTTAGAGGGGGTTATAAAGAGGACAGGGGGTCTCTCAGATTCTTCCTTTAGGTGGGATGATTTGAGGGGGATTGATTTGAAGTCTAAACCGCTATCCCAAGTTTATAGAATATTACTGGAATATGTTGATCCTGGCTCCCCCATTTCTGTGCCATATTGGGACGACAGGTTGGCTCCCCAAGGCATTAACTGGGCTAGTGTATGGAAAAATAGCATATACATAGTGATACCTAAATACAGGAGTTTACATTTTTTCATTGCTTCTAATTTATATTTTACTCCTGTGAAACTATGCGACAGAGGCCTTAGGCAGACAGACGTGTGTTTTAGATGTGGGCAGGAGAGAGGGGGTTTACTCCATGTGCTGTGGAATTGTAGCAAAATATCGCCCTTGTAGGGAGAAATTAAAAGAAGGATGGATCCAATGCTGGACTATTTGGATTTCATAACGCCGGGGATATGTGTTCTAGGGGATCTATCACAAGTGGAGGGTGTTGCACCGAAATATCGTGTATCTTTGATGGCGGCGATAATCAAATCATATGTGGTCCAACAATGGGAAGATGATCAACTGTATGAGTACAAGCATTGGGTGGGAGATCTTACTGGAGCCCTATCCAGGATCAAAAGACATCTACAGTTAGAGGGGAGGAAGGGACTGTATGCCAAAAGATGGGTGGTGTTGGAGGCAATCTATTCCCAATAATGGGGCTCATGACTGGCACAGGCCTGTCTGCAGGGCTGCGCTTAGCTAAAGATTGGAATTAGACTGGGTACAGATAGGCAAGATCAGTAGGGAAATGATAGGGATGGGACGGGTTGGCATGAGGATTGGTAAGGTTTTGGGACGTGCTTTGTAGCGGAAAGTAGGGTCTGCCAGGAAGCTGAGGAGTTGGGGATTCTCTCTCTTTTCGGGGCAGCGCAGGGAGGTATTACCTTCTGAGCAGGTCTTAACTTAGTACAAACTTGGCCCTAGGAGCATTTATTAGGCTACTGTATGTGGTTTTCTTTCGGGATCAAGGGGAGATGGTAGGTAGGGTAAATGGTAGCATGTCTGGACAGGAGAGGGCTGTATAGCATAAAGTCAGCTTAGATAGGAGGGAATACTTCTCTGTGCATATAAATAGTTATATTGTAAATAGTTTACACAGTCAGTTTTGGATTGTGTACCCTGGGATTCCAGGGTTGTTTGTTTGTTGTCTTGTCTTTTTGCTGGATAATACGTAAAGATGTGCTTTAAAAAAAAAAACTATTGAGCAAATCAGTCACAGATTGTGGAATATCAGGGATAGCTACATGAGAGAGATATTCTGAGATCCCGTCCATGTGTGTATCCATGGGGCCAAACAAATGTCGAGTGTAGTCCGCTACATGATGTTGAAGCCCCAAAGGATCCGTAATTTCAAGCAGATTGTTGTAGAAAAGAACCTCAAATTTTACTGTCCATTCGTTTAGCACAGCTATCAAAAGGGCAGATCACATCATAAGGGCCTGAAACACCAAAACATTGTTGTTGTTGTTGTAGTAAAGTATATTTTTTAGAATGATATGCCACAAGACCTTTCTTAAATGTACAAATTTGTGGGGAAAAGTCATGACCTGTAGTATAAGATAGAGTAAGGATTTTCTGTAACTGGCATCGAGTTCTATGATAGTCAAAATAAAGGTCATTATGGTGTTGTTTACTAAAATGTTTTAGTAAACATTGAAGGTCTCTCTTGGTATCAGACCACCAACACCAAAGGTCACCACAAAGAAAAAAAAAAATTTTTCTGTCCTTAAAAAATAGATTAAGCTGAGTCAATATCTGTAAGTTACTCAAAAGTGTAGTATTCAATTTCCAGGTGCCTGGACCAAATACTTTAGAAGTAGTAGAGCCAAGGGAAATTGTTAAAAGGTTATGGTCCGAGAATTCTGCAACTTGTATAGTAGCAGCAGAAAGTTGCTAATGAGGGGAAACAAAAAAAAAATATATGCGGGTAGCCAGTGAACCCTATTGAAAAGTCGGGGTATGTGTATGATTCAGCATAAGATATGCATCCTGTAGTTTTACAGAATGTATAATTTGTTTAAAAAAAATAGTGTCACAAAATAATTTAATAGTTTTGGAAGTGGAAGATTTGTCTTTGATGGATAAACCACAATTAAAGTCACCCCCAAAAACAACATACATGGAAGTGTGAAAATATGGTTGGATACGTTTCAATAGTTCTGTTCTAAGGGACTTAGTTTGAGGAGCATAAATATGAATAATCCTGAAGGGTACAGAGACAATTTTAATATCTAAAAGCAACAGTCTACCAGCTCTCTGGAACCATTGAGTAGGATTCCGGAGCCCTTTGACAGGGCTGCCCCTGCCCCGAATGCGGAGCCGTGGCTACGGATCCTGCCGCTCCCCCGCTCACCTCCTGGCCACTCTCTGGAACCACTGAGTCGGGTAAGAAAGTCCTTCTTTGACTGGTGAAGCCATGAGTGCCACCACTGACCCAGTGTGCTCAGTGCTCAACCCTGAATAGACCCTGCCTACTCGGCTGAGCCCTTATTGGCTGCATCTCCTGCTAACTTTCTGTCTGGCTCAGGGCCATTGCGACTATAGACTTAAACGGAGTGTTGCTGAATTTTTTTTCCCTTGGCGCAGGTTTTTCCTCACACCCCATCTGCTGCAAACTAGGGGCCTGTGTCTAACTGCCAGATGTAGCTGCTGAGTCGATTCCGATTTACATTGTGATTCTTAGCTGTTTTTTGCTGCCGAATCCGATTGTGTGAAATGTTGTATCTGTAATCCTGCCTATCTGCCCTCCTGAAATTCTCCCTACCTCTGTCCCTCTCTGTAGTCAGGGGCTGAACCCCCCCTTCTGCCTAGTCCTCTCTTTCTTTCGCTCGCTTGCCTAAATCCCTCTGCCTCATCTCACCTCTTCCTATCCCCCACAGGCGCCAGGACAAGTTTCCTGCCAAGCTCTTGTCTGGTGCCCCCCCATCTCCTGCTTGCCAACTCCATACCCCTCAATTACAGTGCTTTGCACCACATCACTGCCTTTGTTTGTCCCCTATTCTTCCCCACTTTTAATCTCTGCCTTCTCCTTCTTCCCTCCCCTAGATTCCAGAGACCTTGACAGGGCTGCACTTGCCCCGAACAGGCGGCCAAAGCTACGGATCCTGCCACTCCACGGCTCACCTCCCGTCCACTCTCTGGAACCACTGAGTTGGGTAAGAAAGTCCTCCTTTGACCAGTGAAGCCGTGAGTGCCACCATTGACCCAGCGTGCTCAGTGCTCAACCCTGAATAGACCCTGCCTACTTGGCTGAGTCCTTATTGGCTGCATCTCCTGCTAACTTTCTGTCTGGCTCAGGGCCATTGCGACCATAGACTTAAACGGAGTGTTGCCAAATTTTTTTTCCCTTGGTGCCACTTTTTCCTCACACCCCATCTGCTGCAGACTATGGGCCTGTGTCTAACTGCCTGATGTAGCTTCTGAGTCAATTCCAATTTACATTGTGACTCTTAGCTGTTTTTTGCTGCCGAATCTGATTGTGTGAAATATTGTATTTGTAATCCTGCCTATCTGCCCTTCTGAAATTCTCCCTACCTCTGTCCTTCTCTGTAGTCAGGAGCTGAACCCCCCACTCCTGCCTAGTCCTCTCTTTCTTTCGCTCGATTGCCTAAATCCTCCTGCCTCATGTCACCTCTTCCCTACCCCCCACAGGTGCCAGGTCAAGTTTCCTGCCAAGCTCTTGTCTGGTGGCCCCCCCTCCGTCTGCTGCTTGCCAACTCCATGCCCCCCCAATTACAGTGCTTTGCACTGCGTCACTGCCTTAGTTTGTCTCCTACTCCTCCCCACTTTTAATCTCTGCCTTCTCCTTCCTCCCTCCCTCCTCTAGATTCTGGAGCCCTGCCCCGAATGCGTGGCCGCGGCTACGGATCCTGCTGCTCCGTCGCTCGCCTCCTGGCCGTTCTCTGGAACTACTGAGTCAGGTAAGAAAGTCCTCCTTTGACCGGTGAAGCCATGCGTGCCACCATTGGCCCAGCACGCTCAGTGCTCAACCCTGATTGGACCCTGCCTACTCAGCTGAGCCCTTATTGGCTGCATCTCCTGCTGACTTTCTGTCTTGGCTCAGGACCATTGCGCCCATAGACTTAAACGGAGTGTTGTTGAATTTTTACGCCCACCCCCCCACCTTAACTAAATAGACCTTTTGCCATGCCCCCTGGTATTGCTCCGCCTCTCTCCTACTCCCATTGGGCTCTCTCTCTCATCACCCCCCGCTCATTCTTCCACTGCTGCCTCTATTGCCTTCCTCATTTCTACCTCCTCTCACCACCCCTGCCTGTCTTTCCACTGCTGCTCCTATTGCCTTCTGTATTTTCTCCTTTCCTCAGTTAATATGCGTATCCCCCCCACTATGCTGTGCCTACCACTCCTCCTCTTTGCCCTTACCCCACTGCTCCAGCCCCCTACATCCTGCTTCCCCTCCCCACTCCAAAGATACAAGTTGAATTACTCCTACATCCACACCGGCACTTTTCATAGTGAAACTATGCCTGCCCATAGGGGTCACCCTCTTACTACTCTTCTACCCCTACTTGCCAGGGTGTGGTGGGCCCCATGTCATCTAAGCTCACAATGCTCCTTCTGTACCCACAAAGCAATATCGCAACCTGCTCCTACTCAATAAAGAAATGCAAGCTCTCCTACAGAGAATTACGCCTGGCTACCCTAAAACTCTTACTCCTCCTCCTGCTACTATCAGGAAATATTCACCCTAACCCCGGCCCGAAGACAGCAAGGATTTCCACCCAAACCAAGAGCGCTGGCACTAACATAGAAACATAGAATTTGATGGCTGATAAGGACCGCTTGGCCCAACCAGTCTGCCCATTTCCCTACCTAATGGATAAGCTGCAGATCCTAGTTAACCAGCAGCCTACTTCTTCCTACCCCCACCCCCTAGAATTGCCTTATGACTGTCCCATGCATGCTTGAATTCCACCACTGTTTTTGACTCCACAACCTCCTCCAGAAGGCTGTTCCATGCATCCATAACCCTCTCTGTGAAAAACTACTTCCTTAAATTACCTCTGAGCCACCCCCCATCTTCAAATTGTGCCCCCTTGTTCTTGCACACCTCTTTTTTTGAAAGATGCTACCTTCTTGGACTTTGTTGATTCCCTTGAGGTACTTGAAAGTTTCTATCATGTCCCCCCTCTCCCTCCTTTCCTCGAGGCTATACATATTAAGCTCCTTAAGTCTCTCTTCATATGTCTTCCGGTGCAGACCCTGCACCATTTAGTGCCTCCTCTGGACAGCTTCCATCCTGTCTATGTCTTTGCGGAGATTGGGTCTCCAGAACTGCACACAGTACTCAGATGTGGTCTCACCAGCTGTCTGTACAGAGGGATAATAACTTCTTGTTTTCTGCTGGTGATGCCTCTCCCTATGCATCCCAGTATCCCCCCAGCCCTCCTTGCTGCCCTCTCACATTGCTTGCCCACCTTTAGGTCATCTGATATGACTACCCCCAGGTCACTTTCCATTTTTGTTGTTGTTAGTATCTCACCCCCCATTGTGTACTCTTCCCCTGGGTTTTTGTTTCCCAGGTGCATTACCTTGCACTTCTTAGCATTGAATCTAAGCTGCCATTCATTTGACCATTCCTCTAACCTTGCCAAGTCCATTCTCATCCTTTCCACCCACCTTGTGCATCAACTCTGTTGCAGATCTTTGTGTCATCTGCAAAGAGACATACTTTCTTTCAGTCCCTCTGCAATGTAAAGCATAAAGACATTGAAGAGGACCGATCTAATACTGAACCCTGCGGTACCCCACTAGTAACCCCCCTTTCTTCAGAGTGGACTCCATTTACTATTACACTCTGTGTCCTATTCTCCAGCCAATTCTTTACCCAGGCTGTCATCTTGAGACCCACTCCCAGGCTTGCTAACTTGTATATTAATCTTTCGTGTGGGACTGTGTCAAATGCCTTGCTAAAGTCTAGGTAGGCCATGTCCGCAGCCCCTCCCTGATCTACTGCTTTGGTCACCCAGTCAAAGAAATCTATCTGATTCATCTGGCGTGACCTTCCTGCTGTGAATCCATGCTGCCTTGGGTCCTGTGCCCCTCTGGCCTCTAGATACGCGACAATTCTTTCGTTCAGAAGTGATTCCATCATTTTCCCTATCACTGAGGTTAAACTAACAGGTCTGTAGTTTCCTGCTTCTGCCTTGCTCCCACTTTTGTGAAGGGGAATCACATCTGCCCTCCTCCAGTCCTCGGGTACCACCCCATCCTCCATGATTTGTTAAAGAGGGTAGTCAGTGGTGTCACTAGTTCTACCCTTAGTTCTTTTAGAATTCTGGGATGAATCCCATCAGGCCCCATTGCTTTGTCCACCTTGAGTTTTAAGAGTTCTTTCAGAACCCTTTCTTCTGTAAATGGGCTGGTATCAACTTCTGTATCCAGAGTGTTTCTACTGTTTGTTTTAGGTACCTCCCCCTCTTCATTTGTAAATACTGAGCAAAAATATTTGTTTAGTATCTCTGCCTTTTCACAGTCACCCTCTGCCCACCCTCTCTCCCCTTTATTAAGCCTCACTATCTCTCCCTTGGTCTTTCTTCGCTCCCAGATGTACCTATAAAAGGTTTTATCCCCCTTCTTAACTGAGTTGGCTATCTCTTTCTCGGTTTGGGCCTTTGCTGTTCTGACTGCCTTCCCAGCTTCCTTTTGCTTTATCTGATACAGTTCTCTGTCCTGCTCCTTCTGTGATTCCTTGTACTTCCTGAATGCTTTCTTTTTCTCTTGAACCTTCACTGCCACTTCCTTTGAGAACCATAGAGGTTTCTTACATCGTTTTGTTTTGTTTATTTGCTTCACACAAAGGTTTGTTACCTCTGTGATGGCAGTTTTTATTATTCCCCATTGTTTTTACACCCCTCCTTTCTGCCCATTTGCTAGTGCATTCCTTAGGCACTCACCCATTTGACAAAGTCAGCCTCCTAAAGTCCAGTACTTTTGCCTTTGTATGGCTTGACTCTATTGCTGTGTTTATTGAACCATACTGTTCGATGGTGGCTAGTTCCCAGATGGCTACCCACTTCTACATCTGTGATCTCTCTCCATCTCCATTTGAGAAGAACCAGGTCTAAGATTGCTCCCTCTCAAGTGGGCTCAGTACTAGTTGTCTAAGGCATGCCCCTGTAGGGCATCTTGAATAACCCCACTCTTGAGTGGCTGCTGCAACTGCACTCCAGTTAACATCTGGCATATTCAGATCACCCATCAGCAATATTCCCTTTTCTGCCATTCTAAGTATACTTTCTATCATTTCCTTGTCCATTTCCTCCCCTGAGAAGGATCTGTATACAACCCTATGCGGGATTGTGGTGCCATTGCGGTCTCAAATTTACCCACAGTGCTTCTTCTCCTCCCTGTTTACCCTTTTGTTCTGTTGCTTTGATTCCTTCCCTTATGTAAAGAGCTACTCCTCCTCCTCCTCTTTTACCCTCCCTGTCCCTCCTGTAGATAGTGTATCCTGGTATGTTTACGTCCCAGTCATGGTTTTGTGTGTACTATGTTTCTGTGACTGCCACGATATCCAGATGTTCCTCCTCCATCAAGGCCACTAATTCAGGAAGCTTGTTACTCAGACTACTCACACTATGGGCATTGGTACTCATTGCTCTCCATTTTTTGATGGCTTTACCTCTCTCAGTTGTTTGCCTGAATATCCGCAGCCTACTACCTAAACTTGATCAACTGCAAGCCTTTGCAAGCACCAACCATCCCGATATTCTGGTGGTGGTAGAAACCTGGCTCACCCCCTCAGTGCCTGATCAAGCAATCTCCCTCACAGGCTATAATATCTTTAGGCTAGATCGTGTGATAGTCTAGACCTGATGTAATGGTCTAGAGGTGCTCTATAGTGGTGCTCTACTCTAAAGGTGGTGAAAAGAGATGAGCGAGGCACCAAGGTCCGAATTATGTGGATAGGATAACTGTTACCCAGACAAGAAGAGGCAGGAGTCAACTTAGTGCTTCGATGCCCGCAGGGCATTTATTCTGTACCAAGGGTAGAGAGACACAGTCACAAGAGGGAAGGGGGATTGCCCGAGAACAATAGGGCAATAATCAGAGAAAATACTTTTATCTACCACTTCTAAGGTTATTACCACAAGAATAACTTTAGGCCTACTGCCTCTCTTATTCTAACACTATTCTAGACTTCTATACTCTTAGATGAGGATCAGGTGACATAAGCTACTCAGAACTGTACTAGGGTAATTATCATCACACATTTCCATAAGAGTCCAGATATTACAAGAGTTCAGAGATTTGGTGTCTTCATGTACACCGTCATTCTTCATTGGTAGCTACAAGGGAAGTAAAACAGAACTGTAGAACCCTAATCACGATTCCCAGCAAGGACCTAGATAAGGCCACTGGGGTGGTGAGAGGTTTGGTAAACAGACCATATATTTCTTCGGCAAAAGCCCACTTTCTCCGAGGCTGCCGGAATGTAGAACCAGAGCAACTGGTTCCTGAAGTAACTACACTGAAAACAAAGGTTCCTCAGCCAAAACTCACTTCAGGGTTGCCAAGGGCGAAGATAGATCAAGATCTGCGTGGCGATGAATCCAATGGAGGACTACCACGACCTGACTGATGCTGCGGCACTCCAAGGGCCAGCTGAACTCAGAAGGAACTCGGACAGGGCCAGGAACCATAAGAATCTGAAGAGATGATGGTTGACTCTGCAATCCTAGGATCAGGAACTAACACAAAACAAAGAAACGGTGGACGCGTCCCGTACTGGGCTTCGACGGACTCTACTTTCGGCGAATGACCAGGTGGGGCACAGACTAGGTTCTCCAGGATGAGCTCACTCTTCTGTAGAGGGTGACCAACTTTGGGACATCTGGAACAGGAACCATGCGGAACAACACTGGCATGGCTGTCGTGATGCATTTCGGTGGACGTACGTTCAAACTGTGAAAACAAGAAAACGGCGGGGACGACTTGTACGACTGGTGACGGACTTGACTTCGGTGGACGACACAAATGGACGTGATGAGCTGATGGATGATCTCCCAGTAGTGAAGAATGCTGAGAGGACGTCTTCTTCTGAGTAGAGACTGATTCTGCGTACGTGGTGTTACAGACCACACTATGAGACTGCAGTGTGGTAGAAGATTGAGACTGTCTTCATACAGTAGTAAACATATAACTGAAAGATGCCCAAAGAACTGTGGAATGATACAACAATTTGCCAGAGGAGGGCAAATTATAACTTCAGGAGTAACTATTACTGATGAGGGCCAATGTCCAGGTGCTTAGAGCAATAGTCCAGGTACTTAGAGCAATAGTTCAGGTACTTAGGACAATAGTTCAAGTACTTAGGGCAATAGTTCAGCATAAGCAGTACAGTAATCACAGTAGTTTCACCGTACAGGCAAATCGAACACTCTCAAATGAACCCCCGTTTCTAAATGTAGGGTCTTCTGGAATAGGATCCCTTTCTGGATGTCTAGGCCGGGGCCTCCCTGTAGTACCACTAGGCTGGCTTGCCCTATTCCGCTAGGCCGGGGCCTCCCTTTAGTACCACTAGGCTGGCTTGCCCTATTCTGCTAGGCCGGGGCCTCACTATAGTACCAGTAGGCTGGCTTGCCCTAGTCCACTAGGCCGGGGCCTCCCTTTAGTACCACTAGGCTGGCTTGCCCTATTCCGCTAGGCCCGGGCCTCCCTTTAGTACCAGGCTTTACCTTGGACCTAATGCCCTACTTTTACCTCGGGCCTGACACTCTATGTTATCTTGGGCCTGGTGCCCCACTTTATACTGGGCCTGGTGCCCCACGTTACATTGGGCCTGGTGCCCCACTTAATACTGGGCCTGGTGCCCCACATTACATTGAGCCTGCTGCCCCACTTAATACCGGGCCTAGTGCCCCACGTTACTTTGGGTCTGGTGCTCCACTTAATACTGGGCCTGGTGCCGCACATTACATTGGGCCTGGTGCCCCTCTTATACTGGGCCTGGTGCCCTCTTTACTTCTGGGCCTGATCGCCTTTTAATGTATTGCCCCTTTAAATTTGCAGGCTCCCTGAACCTGCTGTCATTTCACAGGTTGCCACAGCTAAATCCGCCCTTAATGCAATATTTATAGGCCTTTGAACTGGCCTTATGTTTCTAGCCCCTCCCTGTAGGCGTCTTCTTCCCCGCCTCCACATAAATATTAAAATTAAGGGTCCTAGCGACCCGATGCCCCGCGTCGCTCAGCCGCCTTTCAATGCACCTACTGCGTTCTTTACAGCAAACAGAGTCCCTTATTTGAAACAGACGGTCAGCACTGCGTGTGCTGCCGCCGACTCACCACTCTGGAGGCAGCAGGAAGATTCCGGTGCTGTAGGGAGGCAGGAGGGATGCTGGCAGTGGGAAGGAAAAATGGGCAGGCAGCAGGGGGGATGACTAGGGGGCCTCCGATGGCCAAACAGGAACTCGACGATGCGGCGCTTCTCTGCCGCCGGCGTGGGACCGAATTTAAACTGAAAATAATACTCAGGGGCTAAAACAATAAAATGAAGGGCAAACAAGCCCACAAACACGGCGGACGGCCGTTCTTTTCGTCTTCGTGGTGCCCCGATGGCACCACCGACCACAGGACTAACGCTGAGCAGGGAGGCTTCAGTGGACTGGAGGAGGGGAATCACCATGGAGTCAACAGGACCGGCTTCACAATCCCAGGTAAGCCACAAGTCCGTGCTGCACTCCTATGATCCTTTCTACTCCACAGTCCAGCTACAACTCACTAACTGAACAATTATTGTTTAAACTTAAACCTGCCTGGGTTCTAGATTGGCTGGAGTGGAATGCTGTGCATGAGCCACTCAGCACAGCATTCCATCCAGAGCGTTGTGACATCTATTGCCATTAAAATCTGTCTTTTGACCATGCTGTAAGTGCATAGGGCACTTTTCTGCTTTATTTTACAGTTTCTCTTTATAAGGGGGGTGAATCTTTTATTCTCAGGGGCCCCTTAACACAGTATCCTGCTGCCTACACCTACAACAGGTACCCTGAGCACCTGTGAACCCTTAGTTTATTTATTTATTTTATTTTTTCTGGGATGACCCAACTTTGGGGCATTACAATTGTAAATTCAAAAGTGGAGGAGGATGCACACGCTATCTAAAAGACAATCTGGTGGGGCACCCCATTCACACTGAACTACCGACACCCACTACCCAACTACTGCACGTCAAAATCCTACTTGGTGCACAGAATAAAGACCTCTCGGTCATCACCGTGTATACCCCTCCTAAAGAACAGGGATTGGGCCTCAACGCAGTGCTGGATTACATCAAAGCACTTCCACCTGACTCCGAAACCATCATACTCGGCGATTTCAACAAAAACTGGCTGGGAGCAGAGGCAGAGGCTGCCTGGGACTCAGTCATATCAGCTAACCTCACAAAGATGCGGGACTCTCCAACCAGAAAAAACTATAGAACTGGAACCAGCACCCTACTGGATTGGATCCTGACTAGTCACCTCACTCAGATCACAAAAAATGCCATACTGCCCGACTCTCTCAGTGATCACTCCCCATCAGCTGTACCTGGTCAAATAAATTTTGCAAACCCCAACCTAAAATCATCCTCAGCAGAGTCCTACCCCATGGACAGCTAACCCACCTAAAAACACACCTACTTAATCAAGATTGGTCTCCAATCGACTGGGCCATAGACACAAATACAGCCCTGGAACAATTCATCCTCATTTTTAATGAAGCATGTAACACCTTCGCCCCGCTAAAAAAGAGCAAAGTTAAATCTTTCTGCAACCCATGACTCTCGGGCTCCCTCTTAAAGAAGTTAAAACACAGGGACTATCTCTGGGAACTGGCCAGATCAACTGGGAATCAAGCAGCCATCCAAAGGTACAAAAGAGCAAGGAATGACTGTATCAAACCTATACGCCAACAGAAATCTGACTATTACAAGAAAGCACTCACTGACTCATGGGGAAATGGAAGAGCTTTCTGGAATAACATTAAAGATATCATTGGGAAGGAGTCCAAATCACCCCCAACCATTCTCCAGATTAACAGGAGTACTACACTGGACAAAAAAATCATTGCCGATACTTTCAATGATGCTTTCACAGACCTCAACAGCGTCCTTCCCCCCGACGTTTTCAACGGTAGTGACACTCCTCTTCCCACCCATCAGTCTCCACCCATAAACCATCCCCCTTCTACTTCAAAGCAATAAATAGGAATACAGTCAGGAAATCCATTGCAATTGGCAACACCAGAGCAAGCACTGATACACTGGATCTCAAGCTTCTGTCTCTCACTCTGGAGGAAGTACTGGGGCCTCTTACCAGGATTTTTAATCTCTCCCTCTTTCTTAGCCAGTTCCCTGATAAATGAAAATCAGCAACAGTCACTCCAATCCATAAAAGCGGTGATCAGACCACTCACGGGAATTACCGCCCTATCTCTATCCTTCCTCCCCTATCTAAGGCCCTGGAACGGATAGTAGTGGACCAGCTCACCGACTATCTGGGCAGATATAACATCCTATGCCAGCAGCAGCATGGTTTTAAGAAGGGTCACAGCAATGCTACTGCACTTGTTGAGTTCACTGGTGCCATCCACAACTCCCTAGACCTTTGTCTCCTAACTGGAGCTATATTTATAGACTTGTCAAAGGCTTTTGACACCGTCCGCCATCGCCTTCTGCTTGGTCAACTACTGAACATTGGCCTCTCCATTGAATCTGTGGCATGGTTGGAAAGCTACCTTGGTAACTGAACCTAATGTGTGAAAATAGTTGATGTACTCTCCGACACTAAAGAGGTTCGCTCGGGGGTTCCCCAGGGCTCCATCCTGGGCCCACTACTTTTCAGCTTGTTCCTCAACTCTCTCCCTAACTTCTGCTCTCAACAATTATATTCCATGCAGATGATGCTGTCATCCTAGCCTCCCATCAGGACCCAAGTCACCTACAACTAACCCTTCAACATGGTTTCACCTCAGTCGAGAACTGGTTCAAAAATCATAAGTTAATTCTTAACCAGAGAAAAATCAAGACCATGACTTTCACCAGCCGCCATAACAAGCATAAACATCTCCAACTCTCCATAAACACCAGCCAGGGCAGCCCCCTGGAGCAGGTCCAATCCTTCAAGTATCTAGGAATCACCTTAGACACCCACCTGTCCTTCGCCACCCACATAACTAATGTTGCCAAATCTGCGAACTCCAGACTGGGCGTACACTATCGCCTATGGTGACACCTAACTAAAGAGGCCCTTGCTGCTGCTGTCCAAAGCTCCATTATCTCCCAGATTGACTATGGCCTTGTCATCTATGGCACCACCACTGCCATGGCACTCAGAAGGGTAACCACCACCCTTAACAAGGCCTGTCGACTCATCACTGGTGCTAAACATCTCACGCACACCTGTGACCTCTATACTCAAGCAAATTGGCTGCAACTTGAAAATAGAATTAAGTACCAAACCTGTGAAGTTGCAAAGAAAATCCAGTTGGGGCCTGCCCCCCCCCGAGAGTCTGCACCCTTCTTCAAACAAAAACCAACTCAAGAATCACCAGGGGTTCAAAGCCACAACTGTTTCTAATCCCCCACTGCCGTACAACCCAAGGCCAATGATCTTTTGCCTACAGAGCCCCCACCTGGTTTAATGGTCTTCCCAATGATACTACCATTACCACTGGACTTGGTGCCTTCAAATCCAGACTCCGTAATACCCTTGTTGCCTCCAGCACCTGGGACTGCCATGGCTAATAATTTCACCACCCATCCTCCTGTTCTCACCTTTGCTGGGCCCCGCCCATTGCATTTGCCCTTCTAGGGCCACCTTTCTCTCCCGCACTTGTGACATTGACAACGCCGCCTTGGCTGCCTTGCACCTCTCCATGCCTCCCCCTCATTATCCACTCTCCCACCCCTACCCTTTTTTCCCCCTCCTGCTCCTTTTTTAACCTCCTGCTTCTGCCCCCCTTTCTTGTTTTTCCTCCTACCCTCCTCCTACCACTATTACTCTCCCTTTCACAGCTTCTTATGTATTTTACTTGCTGTGTTCTCTAATATGTAACCAAAATGTTCCTTTTTTGCAATCTGTGTAATCCTTTGTAACATGTGACGTGGAACCTTTGTAAAAGAGCCTTGGGCTCAAAGATAATTGCAATCCTAGACCAAATAATAATAAAAAAAAACATAAATCAAGTACTTTTACAACAGATATATTAGGCAAATTAAACAATACCCCTAATCTTGAACACACCTCTTGTCCAAATGACCAGTAAGAAGGGTCAGGAAACCAAGCTTGCTGAGCTCGAGAAATTTCAGGGAGGGAGTGAAACCTAACATCATGTAGGAGGATATCCCCGCAGTAAGGCATAACAAGACGGAAAACACCAAATCCCTCTTAGGTTGCTTCTTAATACTGTTGACATTAACAGTATGCACAGAGAAGGAAGACGTCATAGTGGTGAAGAAAGGATAGTCACGTCAAAGGGCAGTATACTCTCACCTGGGCCTACCTCTTCGAGGGGTACTCTCTTTATGTTTGACTTTAGCCTTGGCCTTTCTTTTCTGAGATCCCACATTCTCCACAGTGACCTCTGTATAAGTAGTCAATTCAGGGTGGGAAGAAAGCACAGAGGAGGAATCAAAGTCTGTGTTCTCTGAGGGATTACGTAACAACTCAAACTTATTAGCCAAAGGAATCTCATCAATTTTCAAAACCTTAGAAGACGGTAATCCCGGTCTTTTAGATCCCCTTGTGACTCTAGACTGTGAAACAAAAGTCTCTGTGGGGGGGGGGGGTTCCATCATTCCCGCAGGTACAACAATGGAAGAATCAGTGGGTACAGGGACTAAGCTTGCACAACCAGGAAAGACGGGAGGGAAGGGGGCGGCCAGAAGGCAGAACTGGTGGAGCAGGGTTCAAGACAATAACAGGTATCATCTGTTCACTAGAGGGAGCTGTTGAAGTTGGGAAATGTGTGTGCAGAACAGCAGAGGATGGAGTAAAAGGCCGATTACCATGTGCAGTAGAGGGTTGACCATTAATTTTTGAGTGTTGTGCTCCTGTAATAAGTAGTCGCTGCTCTTCTCCATCAGCAATGGTGGGAGAGTTGTAGGCAGCCCAGGTGCACTGCTGAAAGGTATGTCCAGATTCATCACAAAGAACACAGCGGGTGTTCCTCAACACACTGGGGACCAGCATGTCTGAGGCCACCACAAACAGAACATTTCACCATATCACAAATGCTACTAAGATGATTAGTAGAGCCACATTTGTAATATGCCTTTGGCTGGCCAGGGTAAAAAAAGCACTCCTCTATCTCTACCCAGCATGAAACTATTAGGTAAATGTTGTATCCCTGTATCAGAAGTTCTAAGCATAACTTTGACTTTCCAACCCCCAGTCCATACATTTTCCCTATCAAAGATTGCTTCAGAATCAGAAAAGACAGTGCACGATTGTTTTACCCAAACTGAGATATCATTTAAACTCACACTCTCATTCCTAAATAAAATAGCAACATTTTTCTGGGCAGGCTTGGTTAAAGGAATGGTGCTAAAAGGTGTCCACAAGGGGGAAGATTTCAGCTCATGAAATTTAGACCAGAATTTCTTCAAACCAGTCGATGTTTTAAAACTAATGTCAAAATGAGATTCAGTAAAAACATGAATTAGGGCATGAATCTCACAAGCAGCAAATTTCATAGAATCTTTAAGTAAAATATGCCCTACAAAAATATGATCAGGAAATTCAGACATACCACCTAAATATTGCAGCCTAACAGCATTATGTCTCTTTGCTTGTTGTGTTGGTACTGAAAAATAAGAAGCATAAGTTTTCGAGCCAGCAGGAGCAGAAGTAATAGTTCGTGTAGGAAGTGACAAATGCGACCCAGGGCCCTGGGACTGTAAACACTGAGGAGGTTGGTCAAAATCCAGACAATGTTCCATAGGAGAAGCAGGGACCAGTAAATTCAAAGCCAGATTCTGTGTAAGACACAAGTCAGGAGTCAATGGGAGATCCATCGATCGGGCAGGTAGTGAGGTCTGTACATGCAAGGCAGAATCAATCTCTGCTTCAGAATCCAAATGGGAGAGGGTCCAGAGCACCAGGTCCTGACTACAGGGTCCTTCTCCCAGCCAGCTGTACTAAGGGCAGAGTCTACAGACCATTCCTCTGTCTGTTCAGCATCAGCAGGTAAAGGGGATCATTGTAGACCAGGCTATCCGACAGCTGTAAGTGCCATGCCGGGTGAGCCCCAACCCAAAAAATCAGCAGGAGATACAGACTGATGAATTGCAGAAGCAGGATGGCCAGAAGAGGAATGCGGAAGTATCAAATCACTCACCGAGGTGTCAGAATTCATAGAAGCTGCATGTTTAGGCGGTGTCAGTGAGAGAAACTGTGTGTAGCACTGCAGTAGTTTGTTTGAGAGCCAGAAGTTCCTTTTTTTTGGCCAGGTAACGTTGTTCCTCAAGTGCTAATAAGGCATCTACATCAGCAATAGCTGTCAGTGTGTGAGTAGTAGGTAGCTCAATAACATTCACAGAAGGCAATAATGCCATAGAAACAGCATCAGAAAATGGCATAGAAGTGTTCTGCTTATTTTGATCCACTGATGAGTCAGGGGAAATGTTCAAACTTGCAGAAAGTTGCATCTCATCATCCATAACAGTCGAAAACTCTTCAGCTGGTGCGGTCTCTCGCATCCCAGAGACAGGGAAGGAGACCGGCTTCTCTGCCCCCAACACCTCCATGTCCTCCACAGCACCTCCAGAGACAGCCATCTTGGCAGAATGCCATGATGTAAGGGGAACCCCATAGGGGAGTAGGGGAAAGTTTTATTGGAACACAAAATTGTACAACCATAAAAAAACAAAGCAACACAAGAACAAAGTCCTTACAAAATGTAATATAAACAACAAAGCAGAGACAAAAAAAAGGAGGTAAAAAGAAATAACAACTAGAAAGATCACTATAAAGATCATGTAACAGCAGCATCTGAATCAGTGATTCATGGGAGAGCAGTCCAAAGTTCCATTAACACATCCTGATGTAAGGAGGAAGTTTCAGATATATAAATGGACTGCAGATCCTTTATTATTTTACGTTCGGGTCAAAAAACGTACAGTCCTTTTGCTGCAAAGTAGACAAACAACATGCCATCCAAATATTCCACTTAATCACTATAAACATAAGGTTTAAAGTATCCCTATGCCAGGTATTCCATTGTGAGGAACATTCACCATACATCAGATTCAAGTAGGATACATACTGATACAATGGAACTTTCCATGTCAGAGCTAAGAAGGACCACCAAGATTGAATAAAAGAGCAGTCCAGGAATAAATGAGAAATAGTCTCTGGAATCGCAATACACAAAGGCCTAGAACAAAAGCGGTCCTGTAACTGCTTATGTTTATGATAATCTTTAATATTGATACACTCATGACATGAAAGCCAATGAAAATCCCACATATGTGCCGGAACTCTTTTACATCTCAGAAGGGGCAACAAGGAAGAGAGATACTGGAGATAACATTTTTTCCAAAGGCTGGTGCACATTACAAACAGTCATGAATAAATTTTTATTGAACAATTTATGAGAAGGGGGTATCACCATTTGGGTAGTGATTTTCCATTGTTGCAGATGCAGGAATACATGCTTCACATAATATGGTATTCCTAAGTATGCCTAAGTACAGACAATGAATTACTCTCCCATAGATGAAACCAAGCATGGCAAGAGTCATAAAACCAAGGTTCCCACCCCTTTTGAGCATTAATCAGTAATGGTCTCAGATTTGCAGTAAAAAAAATGCTTGCAAAAAACCAAAGGGTATTTACCATTCGTAAACCACCATCAGGGATGGGCAGATACATAACATTCCGTTTAAAAGGGTTCAATCTGCTTCCCCAAAAGGCCTGAAAAAAGGCCTAAAACACTTGTTTCCAAAACTTTTGGAATAGGATAAACATAAGTTAAATATAAGAAAGTCGGTATCAAATAAGATTTTATCATGAAAACATACTTCTTCTTCCCCATTCGACCCTTATTCTAGTGAACTACTTTGTTAGCACCAAGTGCTAATTTTTCTTCCCATTTCACAGCATCAGAATCAGGAACCCCGAACACTATACCCAATATTCTGATAGGACCCACAATTAAAGATAAAGGACCAATATGTCCTGAATGTATCTGGGGAAGACCCAAACTCTTAATCATATTATTCTCATAATTTAAAGCTGCACCTGAAAGCTTCCCAAAATCATTACAAACAGCAAGAGAGTGAGTCACAGAGGCTGCATTTGCCACCAAAAGACTTTCATCATCAGCATATGTAATAGCTTTATATGGGGCTGTATGGGTTGGACCAGAAATAGCCATAATATGAAGGTAAAAGTTCAAACACTGCAATAAAATATCATGAAAAAAGACATAAAGAAGTGGGCTTAAAGGACAGCCCTGACAAACACCTCTCCCAATAGGTATCAAAGGGCCTACCCAACCATTAACAATAGAAACAACAGTAGCCATCCTGTATAAGGCATGGATCCACTGTATCATGCCCGAGGGCACATGTAGAAAACGCAAAGCTTCCTATAGAAAATTATGTCTAACTGAATCAAAAGCTGCTCTTTGATCTACAGAAACAATATAACCAGAAACATCATTAGCAAGCCCATGAGAAAATAATTCCCTAAGCAAAATTAAGTGATCAGATATTCGCCTGTTGGGAACAGAACAGGATTGTGCTGGATGAATCACTACTTCAGCAATTAACAACAATCTTTTAGTTAAGATTTTCATAAGTAACTTAAAATCATTATTCAATATACATAAAGGACACCAGTTTTCGAGCAAACTAATATCACCTTATTTATATATATATATATATATATATCAGAGACCCTTTGTAAAGTCCAAAGAAATCTTTTCTGTTGACAGAAGGGAATTAAAAACAGACGTAAGTTCTGATACCAGGTACTCTCCCAAAAGCTTGTAAAGAGCATTTGGAAGACCATCTGGTCCAGGGGATTTGTTAGTTGGTAAAGAATTAATAGCAAAGATAAGTTCTTGTTCAGAAATTTTGGCACAGACCTGATCTAGACATGCCTGTGAGGGAACAGGCACATCAAGACCAGAAAATAAAAAAGCTAAATCACCAGCAACATCTGGAAGAGGCGAAAAAAGATCTAAGGAATATTCAATCACAAGTCTGCATAGTTCAGGCTGAGTGCAATGAAGGCAGCCTTGCTGATCAGCAAGAACTGACATAGATTTCTGGGCTATCCTGTGAGAATGACTTTCAAATGGACAAATCACAAATTTCTTACCCTGCACCCCAAACTGATGTTGACGGTACAATTGACGGGACTGCCGAGAATGACAATGCAACATTTCAGCCTGTATAGTATGTACCTGATAAGAAAGATCCTGACCAGTCGTAGCTGTTATAGTCAGCAAGGACTGCAACTTCACCCGCAACTGTAAGTAGTGAAGATCTTTTTGATTACTCTTTTTACATTCATAACATTTCAAAAAGGCCACCATATGTTGTTTTGTATCTGCCCACCACTGAATAGGGTCATCATAGCAATTAAAAACAGATTTACAAGCTTGCAAAAAATATCCAAAATACTGTTTAAACTCTAAATTTTGTAACACGGAAGTATTAAACTTCCAAATCCCAGGTCCTTTGCATAAGGGCACATGTAATCCCACACCAACAGAGAGCAATTTGTGATCAGAAAAGCCACAGGCTGCACCGTAGCGGAAAAAATAGGAAGTGTTTAGGACAGGAAAACAAAATCAGTATGAGTTGTTAATTTACCCTTCTGGAAGGTGGGAGTAAGCTTTGTGAAGGTGAAGTACGCATCACATAAACGTGCAGTATGCACCAACTTAACCAATTCCTGAGAATCACAAAACAATTTTTGGGTTTTAGAAAAAAGGCTTCTATCATGAATACTTAAACCACAATTAAAATCTTCAGAAAAAATTATTTGGAGCGAACAGCGTAAATAAGGTCAAACTGAAGAAAGCAACTCAATACAAGCAGTTTTCGATTGAGGGGCATAGATATTAATGACCCTGTATGAAGAGGGCCCTATAACAAAACCTAAAGCCAATACTCATCCTGGAGAAATATCATGCAATTTAAGCAAACGAAAACCAGGCACATTAATCAAAATACCCAAGCCAGAGCACTTGTCCTGGCCAATAGACCAAAATGAGGGCCCAAGTAGCCAATCTTTTTGTGCTTGGCATATCTCCATGGTCTTATGAAACCTAGTGTCTTGTAATAAAAATACTGAAAGAAGTAAACGTAAAACAGAAAACCAACTGATGTTTTTGCAACGCTGACACTATTCACATTAATCGTATGACAGAGGAAATATTGAATCATGATACAAAGAGGGATATAGAGAACAACAATTTAAGCTTTTTTTTCCTACTACTGTTTTCCTTTTAATTTAACTCTTGCCTTATACCAATCTGCAATTCAGAATCGAAGTACCTTCAGGATGAGAGGAGGTGATGGAAGAGGAGTCAGACTCTCCATCTACATCATCTGATATGTCTTGCAGAAGTTCATATTGATTGGATACCAGGACTGGAGTGGATTTCAAAGCTTTAGTGGGGGGGGGGGTTAACCTGTGGAAGATTCCTGGAGGACCATCTGCTAGTAGAGACAGCTGAAACCATAGGGGGAGGCATATGTTCAGTAGTTAAACAAGCGTCTGAGACAGAGACAGACACACTGTCAGACTCAAGATTCAGCTTTGTTCAGAAGAAACCACGGAAGGGGGGCCCAAGAAAGGGTGGTAGTAGCAACCTCAACCCTTGACGGTTCTACAGACTCAGGCTGAACAACAGGCTGAACCGTCTTATTTCTAGATCAGATTTGAGCTTTCTGTGCCTGACTAATAATAAAATGCTGATCAACCCTGTCCTCATGATACTCTTGATTATGAGCAGCCCACTGACAATTTTGGAAGGTGTGCCCAACCTCCTCACAAAGGTTACACTTACATTCATTTAGACAGTGGGCCGCAACGTGCCCGAGATCACCACAAACATTGCATTTAACTTTGTCACAGACACTGCTAAGATGGGAGGGATCCCCACACCTGTAGCAGGCCTTAGGTTGACCTGGGTAAAAGAGAACTCCCCTATCACGACCAATAAAAAAGGAGTTAGGTAGATGTACAGTACCAGATTCAGTAGTATGTAACAAAACTTTATCCTTCCACCCCCCAGTCCAAATATTTTCAGTATCCGAGATAGCATCAGGCTGACCAATGACAGTACAGTGTTGTTTTAGCCAGTACAAAACATCAGACATGTCTACACCTTCATTACAAAATAAAATGGTTATGGTCTTATAAGCTGGCTTGGTCAGAGGAATAGCCATAAAAAGGGTCCATTAGGCTGACTGCTTCAATTCTTGGAATTTAGCCCAGAAATGGTCCAGGCCATGAGAGGTCTGAAAGCTCACATCAAATGTGGATTCACCAGAAATATGTATTAGAGCGTAGATTTCATGGGAGAAAAATTTTAGAGCATCTTTAAGAAGCTTACATGCAACATAGAACTGATCTGAGGGTTCAGGCAGTCCTCCCACATAGGACAGATGAATGGCATTATGTCATGTCATTTTGCAGCTAATATGGGAAACTTGAAAAGGAAGAGAAAGTATGACCTTGACCGTCTCCTGCAGGCGGTGCAGCTGCAGCCCTGCCTTGTAGGCTCAGGAAAGGAGCTGAACTAGAAGGCAGTGGCACTGTAGGAGTTGTAAAACAGGGTGCTGCATCAATTTCAAGTCCTGAGTCAACAAGAAAGGAACCTGAAGCAGGCACAATGCAGCATGCTGCAGGCTGCAGTTCAGGGAAATCCTCTGGTCGGGGAGAGCTAATCAGGGCAGAGCCTGAGATCCAACACCCCTCCACTGGTTCCTGAACCCAGCCAGGTCGTCAAGGCAGTTTCAACAGACCAGGTAGGCAAATAAGAAGAAACAGCAGCATGTGAGTCAATAGAGTCTTTCACAGGCAAGTCAACAGTAGGCGTACTCACGGTAGAGGAATCAGTGACAGGAACATCACTCCAGGTTGCTCCAGAGATGGACCCTCAGTAGCGTGCAAGTTCTACTCCACCTTCTCACGCTGAACACAAACCTCCTTGGTAACAACGCTAGAGCTACTGGCGCACAGCAGCCAAAGTTCTCGCTGCAGTGTCATTCTAGTGACTGCATATTTGCGCTCTTCCATGGCTAATCTTCTGCGTAGCTCAGTCTCTGCCAGTGTAGTTTGTTCAGAAGCAGAGGAAGGAGAATCCTCCTCTTTACTCAAGTTGGAATCAATCAGTGCAGGGTCAACCTTCAAAAGCATCTCCATAGGTTCTAATACAGCAGCTGCCTGCTGCAAAGTAAAGTCAGAAATCTCTTCATCATGTAATGTAGCAGTACCAGTTTCAGCAGTGGTCTCTAACAAGACAGAGGTGGGAGCCGAGACCAAACCACCCACCTCCATAGCTTCCTTCACAGCTACCTCAGCAGCGGCCGCCATCTTGGACAGAGGTTCCCCCACTTAAGAGTAGGGGAATTTTTTATTTGTACAAACATCAAGGACAAATGAAAACCAACAGTGTTAAAGCACACAAAACATAAAGCAATCATTAATTACGAAGAAGTCAAATTAAATATCACATTGTGTTAAATCACACAAAAAAATGATGTATATCAGATCAAGAAAGGCATACTATTTATATTTGATAAACATTGGGAATCCTTTCCACCAACTGGTAACCTGCCAAGAAGTGGAGTGTTCACAATCTTGAACATAAATCCTTTCCATAGCCCCTGTAATTAATATGCTAACAGTTTCATAGGACATCCTCTTTTGGTACAAGACCCACTGACATCGGGCTTGCCATAAATAATAAATTAAACAACAACAAAAAAGGTGCCATATTTCCCTATCATAATGTCTATTCAACTGGATATTAATGCCTAAAATCAAGGTATTATAATCTGTATATAACAGCCAAGACATATTCCATTTAGCAGACAGGAATTTCCATAAAGACGTGGCATAAGAGCAAGAACATAAAAAATGTTCCATTGTTTCTTCTTGAGCAATACAATCCAGATAAGGACAGTATCTTTCGGTTACAACTTTATGTTTAGCATTGCCCCTTACGTTCAAACGACCATACAAGGAAAGCCAAATCAATTCCCACATACATTCGGGCAATCTAGGAGTATTCAATCTTTGAATAGCAATTTTGACATGAGTCATACGGCAATTTTTAAAGGCAGGTTCAGACGGATAAAGCAATGTCATTACTTCTTTATACAATTGTGGCCCAGTCTTATCCTTGACCAACTGAACTGGAATACCCCAGGTAAACAACTTCTTTGCCACTGACAAAAAATAGTTTGGCACTTTTAATGATTTGATCGGTTTCGGGGGTACATTTTGCCAGGCTAAAAAGTAGTTAGCCAAAATGTGTTTAAACAAAGACCCATAAGGGGTTATTTGGGGAAGAAACCCTGGTTGAATATTATATGAGATGAATAAAGTATGAAAGAAAACTACTGGATCCACCATCCCAAGTCCACCTTAACTTTTTTCTAAATAAGTATACTGCCATTTAATCGGACTTAACCAATTACCCCATAATAATTGAAAAAATATACTATAAAGTCTGGTTTCTAAGGACATCGGTAAAGGAAAAACCATAGCTGTATACAAAAAGCAAGGAATAACAAATTGCTTCAATATCTGAACTCTCTTAATTTTTGACAATTTCCATTTTCTCCATAAGTCAGTTTTCCCCTCAGTTTTATGTATTGCAGTGTTCCAGTTTAGTTCTGATAAATTCTGCGACCCATAAAATAAGCCCAACATTTTTATAGACCCCGATGAAATTGAAATTCTTCCAATAATTTCCTCTACAACATCTCCTCATCCTATAACTAAGCCCTGACTTTTTTGTTCTTGAATTTTAGAGTTAGATACCCTAGAAAAAGAAACCATTAATTCCAGAAAAATAGTGATAGATTCAATTTTGGAAAAAAAATACATAAATCATCAGCATAGGCCTGAATAAAATGCTCAGACAAGCCGGATGGGCCTAACATCTCCTCCCATTTGGGAATGGTAGTCACTGATCTTATTAAAGAATCTATAGTAAAAGAATATAAAAGAGGGCTCAAAGGGCATCCTTGATGAACCCCACTAGGCATGTGGAACCCCACACCACATATGCCATTCACAATTGGGTGGGCCAGTGCCCCTTCATAAAGTGCTGTGATCCAATGAATTGTTACCTTAGGTACTCCATAGTGCCGCAAGGACAAAAAGCAATGCGGTGATACACCCTATCAAAAGCCTTTTTCTGGTCCACTGAAACACTACAGCTCAATTTCCCTTGAGAAACTATGTATTCAATGAGATCACGAAGGATCATGTGGGCCTGCTGGATTTTTCTGCCAGGTAGTCCGCAAAATTGGTAAGGGGAAAGCACCGTGACAACACATTTTTTTAGTCGATTATTTAAAATTCCTGTGAAAAGCTTATAATCAGTGTTTAAAAGCGTAATCGGTCTCAATTTCTCCAAATGGGTTTGCTTCCCCGATTTGTACAAGAATATTACCAATCCAGCTGGGAACCACCCTGGAAAAACCTTACAAGAAAGAAAAAAATTAAAAACTAATTCTAAACACTGACTGAATTCCAAAGGAAAAGTCTTGTAAAGCTCTGCCGTTAAGCTGTCTTGTCCTGGAGAAATGCCTACTTTTTGAGATTTTATTACATCCTCTATTTCTAAAGCGTGTTATAGGTTGTACCAGAACATTTTTGGAAGGTTGACTCAGGAATTTGAATAGAAGAAAGGAAATGTTCCATTTCTGCTACGCTGGGAGGTACTGCAGGTGCATGTGCTAGAAAGAAGTCTTTATAATGTTCTGTATGCTCTCATTATCCGTCACTATATTCCCTGCTTGATTGACTAAGGCATTAAGAAGTATTAGTTCTATACTTCTTAAAGGCCTCAAAAGGTCACCTTGAGGTTGCTTTTTTAGCTCATATTGTTGAATAACTGTAGCAGTTTTTGCCCTGTCATATTGTACCAATAACATTTCCTTTTTAAGTATGTGTATTTGTGATGAATAATTGAACTTTGAAGTATTAGCCTTAGAAAACAAATAATACAATTGTTGCCGTAAAGCTAAATAGCAAAGAAAATAAGAATTCAATGCTATTTTTCCTTGATTTTGAAAGAATTTGCATAAATCAGCTTTCGTATCCCACCACCATTGACCGATATCATCATATAAAAAGGTAACTGACAACCTTGCCATCAGTAAAGAACCTAATTTATGCCGAATCTCACAGGAGCTTAATAAGGAGCATTTAACTCCACCTGGATTTCCTCCAATGGAAGTGAATCACCAGAAATGTTACAATGAAGTAACAGATGGTCCGAAAAGGCCACAGGTATAGTCTGAAAAGAAAAATAATTTGGAAGATAAAAAATATAATCAATTATAGAAGAGTATTTATTTTTTGATAAGTGAACCGAGGGCCACCCTTCTGTTTAAGACTGGCCGTAATCAGCCCGGATGATTGTACCAATGCCCGAAGAGCCATAGTATCACAATATATTTTCCCTGCTTTTAATGTAGTTGTCAATTTCTTACTAGGGTCCAATTCACAATTAAAATCTCCACAGAGAAAAACTGCAAATGAAGTAATCAAAAAAGGTTTAATAATTTGCATTAATGCCACCTTTTCAGCTTTTACTTGAGGACAATAAACATTTATAAATCTACACGTCGAAGACTTCCAAACCCCATCCAAAATCATCAACCTCCCTGGGATCAAGTCCATTAATTTTATCAAAGAAAAATCGTAAGTACCAAAAAGAAACCCCAAGCCATCAGCTGAATGTTGTCCAAAGGACCAGTAAGACGGGCTCCAATACCATTCCTTCTGGAAATTCCTGACCTGCTCAATGGTGTAAACCCAAGTTTCTTGTAATAAACAAATGTCCAAACGATTTTCATGCATATAATTAAACACTACATGACGTTTTTTAAAGTTTAACAAACTATGTACATTTAGAAACCCCAATTTAAATGATTCCAGATCTAAATATGAGTCATTCAACTATCTTTTTTCCTCCTTTTCTTTTTTTTACTTTTGTACCCGTCTTGAACCATAAATGGGGAGGGGGGACTGTCCCTAGCTGGTAGTGAGTCCAAGTCCTGACACTCCATGATGGAGTCTCCCCACTGAGAAGAAAGAACCTCAAAAGGGTTACTGGTTTCCACATCTGTAGTAGAACGGCCTACCAAAGGAGGTTTTAAATTCCTGGAGGACCGTCTTACTTGTAGAGGCACTGTTGGAACTGCCTCATTGGGCCGAGCTTCCTGATTGTCAGCATAACATACTGGGACTAACATAGGCAAGGTATCTTTCAAGGTATCAGGTAATGAAACTACAGAGTCCACAATTAAAGGTTGTGGGTTAGGGACTGCAGTGGCACCACCAGAGGCCTGATGTCCCGCCCCTGCTTCAGAAACCAAATCCTGAGCTTTTTGAATAAGAAGATCAGGACTATTAATAGTAGCCTATTCCTAGCTGCCCACACATTCAGTGAAGACATGACCTGTGTCATCACAGAGATCACTAGTATGGTTCATACATTGGAATGCAATGTGACCAATCTCTCCGCAGTTGGCACAACGGGGTTTATCACATGAGCTAGATAAGTGTGTTCTAGCACCACATTTGTAACATGCCCTAGGTTGGCCTGCATAAAAACAGACCCCCCGATCCCGGCCCAACAAAAAAGAGTTTGGAATATGCAAAATCCCTGAATCTGATTGCTGAAGTTTAACTTTAAATTTCCACCCCCCCGTCCAAAACTGTTGGTCATCTAAAATAGCCTCTGGAGAACTCAAGACATCACATTTCTGGGACAACCAATACACAATGTCTTCAATATGCACACCTTCATTCCGAAACATAATTGTTACAAATTTAGCCAATGGTTTAGTCAGGGGGATTACCAAAAACGGGGTCCAGAAGGGTGAGAATTTGACCTGGTTGTAACGTTCCCAGAATAAATCCAATGCATAAGCTGAGCGAAAGCTTATATCAAAATTATCCTTATCAGATATATTGATAAAAGCAAGCACTTCACATGGGGTAAAATGCAAAGAATCTTTCAATAAATATTTCCCCACATAATGCCTGTCTGGCCTAGCTTTCAGACCACCCTTATATCTTAATCTAACAGCATTACGTCTAGGGGCTGCTTCCTTCTTAATTTTAGAAAATAAGTCCGACAACAAAGGTTTACTAGAGTCCACAGCTTTTTTTTCAGTATGAGGTTGTTCAGTATGCAAATCAATTAAAACCTCTGATGATGGAACTTGTTCATGTGGGAGTTCTTGCTTTTCATCACCTGGTACCAAATTAGCTTGTGTCATGGGTAAAACAGAAACATTAGGCCGCCATGAAGGCTCGTTTTGAGAAAAGTTTAATTTAGGGTCCCAGTCAGGAAAAGGACGCCATGAACCATTATTGAAGGACCAACCAGCTTCCCGCAGTGCCGTTTGAGGGGTCCAATTTTCTTCCGACAATGGGTTATCAACAATACTGTCCTGCTGACAAGAAGGCTCAGAGTCCTTAGTAAGTGTCCCAGTAACTACTGGTTTATCTGTTGGGTCACTAAATGTCTTTTAGCTGAAAAAACAGCGCCCATTTTTCCTTTCCTCAATCCCCACAGAATCAATATGAGCAGTTAATTTCTTGGCAAAAGTAAATTCCGACACCCGACCTGATCCAAAGGTTTTGTTTGATAGATACAGCTTACCTCAGGCTGTTGTGACTGCGTAAAAGCAGCAGAGGGGAGAGGCTTGAAAACAAACCCAGCATCTTTGGAAACCGGTTTCTGCAGTGTGCAAATCACTGGATGAACTGACTCCATAGCCCGTATTGCAGTGTTGACTCTAGTATCCATGACAAATGAAGACGCGTTGTCAGTAGTAACCTCCAAGGAACTACAAGGTTTTGGCTCTTGGCACTGGAAATCAGCATTTCCCTCCCTGCCAGCCAATAATCCCATGTCAGTGTTATCCTGCAAAAAACTCTCCTCCTTTCTCAGTTTCTGTAGTAAATCCGCAAGAACTGAAGGCTCCGGTTCTTGCAAATCCCGTTTCTCTGGCACTGCAACAGCCGGAAAAACACTCCGTCGCCTGAGGAGCCTCGAAAAGTTCCACTCGGTCTCCTTTCACTGATTCTTCCATCTCCCCTGCTACATCTGTACTTCCTCCTCCTCTTCTGTCCGGCTCTAAACTGGGCTCCTCCATTCTGCTCCCAGGAAGTCAAGCCCCCTGCAGGCAGAGTAGGGGAATTTCCCCCGGTGCCTTGGCCAAATTTCCCCCCATTCACTCAAAATACCACAAACCGCTTAATCTGGTTCAAGGTCAGTTGACATTCATCTGTATACCCCTCCCCCAGGTCATGCCTGAAAATAGGCAAGAATTTGTCTAGTGTACTTACCCAGTCAACAAAAACTAAATAAATAAACATCATAGCCCCCTCAACCAGACCCCACACAAAGAGCAATGAACAGGTACTGAACCCATGAACTGAATACCTCCCCCACAGAAACTTAAACACACCTTTATGCAACCTAGGTCATTCTAGTCTAGCACAATTGTGACATTTCATGGAGAACTATGCAGTTTCTTTGACAGCACCAGTTCAGGTCTTATTAGTAACCCTGGCTAATTTGGATGCAAAACAAATTAAAGCCACAGTGTTGTTTTCTTTTTAAGCAGCATTATGTATTGAGATGCAAGAAAAAACTAAAGCAAGATCACAGAAGTTGGCAAACAATAATAATCTGCAAATTCAAAGACTGAACCAGTGTAATCTGTGTTTCGCAATAAGCACATATACATGTATAATGTGTACAGAGCAACATAAATTATAAACTGCTGCATTTGGACAACAATGTAACACCTAATGTTGCTTAACCTGTAAGATATCATCACAGCTACTTTCAGCAACATGATTTATTAGTGGGAATATAAGCAACAGAAAACCTTTGCTGTGACATACACAGTAAATAAAATCCCATTTTGCTCAGACTTAATTGTGTCAAACAGTCATCTTGGTGGCAAACAGAAAATATAAAACGGTGTGTTTTATGGATTTTTTTTAACTGGCCATAATGCTTGAAAATGAGACCAGCATAGCAGCAACTCTGAGCAAGCATTTGTCAATGCCAAATGTTGGCTCACTGGCATTGGTATTGGTAGTACAGGAGTTAGAGAGATGCATAATAGGAATGGCAGTGAAGTATTGAACAAATGCAAACTAACCCCCCAACCCCCGCAGAGGCTGAAAGGTATTGGGAGTGTGGCTTTGGGTCATCAGCCATAATGCGTACACCATTCCTCCTCACCCCACCCTGAAGTCACTGACATGTGTTGCAGTGTGCTTTGGGGTCTTTGGCCCTTATGCTTACCCCATTCCATAAGATAGGTGCAGTATAGGAGAATGGGGTGAATGTTAGGGAGACAGACCCCAAGGCACACCTTGATGCCTGTCAGTGGCTGTAGGGTGGAGGGGGTAGAATGCCATGAACATTACAGCCGACAAACCCAAGTTATGCTCCCAATGCCTGTCAGTCTCTACAGGGTTGGTGTATGGTTGGAAATCTGGGTCCAGTTCTATGGGGGTGATCCTGTTTCCAAAGCTGCCTATACCGGTGGTGAAGACCTCTGCTGCCCTAATCTCAGGGTCCAGTTCTACAAGGGTGATCCCGTTTCCAAAGCCGCCTGTACCGGCGGTGAAGACCTCTGCTGCCCTAACCTCAGGGTCCAGTTCTATGAGGGCAATCCCATTTCCAAGGCTGCCTGTACTGGTGGTGAAGACCTCTGCTGCCCTAACCTCAGGGCCCAGTTCTACGGGGGGTGATCCCGTTTCCAAAGCCGCCTGTACTGGCGGTGAAGACCTCCGCTGCCCTAACCTCAGGGTCCAGTTCTACTGGGGCGACCCATTTCCAAAGCTGCCTGTACCGGCGGTGAAGACCTCTGCTGCCCTAATCTCAGGGCCCAGTTCTATGGGGGCGATCCTGTTTCCAAAGCCGCCTGTACTGGTGGTGAAGACCTCCGCTGCCCTAACCTCAGGGCCCAGTTCTACGGGGGTGATCCTGTTTCCAAAGCTGCCTGTACCGGCGGTGAAAACCTCCACTGCTCTAACCTCTGGTATGCTGCTGCCAGGGAATTGAACTTGCCCGATTGCCCACTACTGCATCCATCTATCTGAGGGTGGCTTTTCATTGGTTAGGCCATCTCGCTGCTTCCCTGCAACTAGCCCGTTCTTGTAACACTGCCTGTGATGCCTTTTTTCAATTTATTCTCTGGCTACTGCCAGCTCGAGCCAATATATAGCAAGCCGTTTCAGCTCCCGAGAGTGGAATCACTCACAGGAGTGTAATTTGCCCTGCCCTCCCCACTCCACCCCAACCCCGACTGCTATTAAGTAGCCCTCCTCCCCCACTGTTCACAGTTCACTCTAAGCCACTCCCTTAGCATATCTAACCCTCCCCTTAAACACATCACCCTCTTTTTTCTTTTTATTATCTGTATTGCATAGCCTAGCCTTCTACATTTTTCCACATCTAAACTTTCTCCCCTGCTTCCATTTTTAGTCCTACTTATTATAAAATTGCTCCTCCTTACAGTCCCATAACTCCTAAGTCCCTTGGTAGCACCTTTGTCTTTGGCTAATACATCCTCTCTCCTTTTCTTTCTAGTGCACTATGCATCTCTTGAATTCTCTCCCTTTCCCTTTTCTGCCCACAGGGTCTAGTCCAGTTTGTGCCTCCAGTCTCCTCCCCTCTCTTTCTCCCTACACTGCACTGTGTTCTTTGGTGTTTTAACCTTTCTCCCCCTCTCCTTGTCCCATACTGCATTGTACTCCTGCAGTTCTTTGCTTAACTTGGTTCGTCTCTCGCCTGACTGTAAGGGTATCACGTCTACCTGATGGTGTTTAATTTCCCACTCTGTCTAGCTCCTTTTCCCAGAGTGCCAGCTTCCTGCTCTTACTAGTCATCTTATCTTCCTTCCTAAGCACAAGTTTAAGGGTAAAATTATGGAAGCTTTTAGTCCTCTATGGGCTTTCCTATCTCTGCCTCTTCTACTCAGCTTTGACGCTATTTTCTGGGCCCTCCCAGGTAACCAAATGCCAAATGCATCCTCTGTTGAGGGTCTTGATCTCAGCTTCTCAAACCTGATTACAGTAGCAAGTCCTGTCTCTCAACTCAACACCATTCTCCTGGTCAGAGGCAGTATCTATTACCCTCTATATGCCAGTAGAAAGCTGCCTTGGAGGTCAGCTTTCACTTTTACCTGCCACTGCATTAGGCTATGGTTCCTAGCCATAATCATGATTTGGCTATCTGGGAACATCGAACTTAATCCATGTCCACCTACCCGCCCTTTCTCACCAAATGAATTATCTGGAATCTCCAAAAGTGGATTACTAATTACACATATCAACATCAGGAGCCTTACCTGCCACCACGAGGGACTCGAGGCTTGGGTGAAACTATATAACCCTGCTATTCTTTGCCTTACTGAAACATGACTTAAACCAGGCATACCCGATAACCTGTGTGCTCTGCCCAACTACTTATTTCGACGACATAGCGCCTCATCCAAATGTGGAGGAGTAGCCCTGTTTTTCAAGAATCACCTAAATATATCCATTATCCCAGTTTCTGCCTCTCACTCAGTGTGTGAATTCATCCATGCTATCCTTACTATGGGTGATAAGAAGCTCCATACTATTTGTACCTATAACCCCTCTGCTGGGGGCATGGCAGGTCTGCAAGAACTCCTTGAAGTTGCCTCCAAAACTGTTAATCAAAATGAGGCTGTCATCCTAGGTGATCTTAACCTAAACTGGTTAGGGTCCGATCAAACTACTCTTCAATCTCTGATGCAAAGTCACAACTTTCACCAGCTTATTTCTGGACCAACTAGATCCACGACATCCCTTCAAACAGGCACTGTCCTAGACTGGGTGATGGTCAATCGGATAGAACATGTGTCGGAAGCTAGGGTCCTGGCGGATGTATTAACTGACCACTCTCCCACTTTCTGTGTTCTGTCTATGGCTGCGTCCCCATCACCACCGCCTAGACTAATCACTTTTACAAATCTCGCTCATGTCGACCAGGATGCATTTCTTCATGACATCTCCATTATTGACTGGATAGCCCTCTACCATGCCACTGATGCAGAGGTCGCCTTGCAGATATTCGTTAGAAAATTTCTTGCCATACAGATTAAACATGCCCCCAAGAATACTAGGAGGGTTAGAGGGAAGTAGACCAGGTGGCTTCATAAAGACCTCTTAGCGATCCTGCGCCATCGAGACAAGCTTTGGGTTCAAATCTGGCCTTCAATTAGACCTCAGTGCCTATCGTGAACTAAGGAATAGGTGTAAGAAGCAAGTTAGAGCGGCCAAAAGTAAATACTGTAAAGACCTTCTTCACAGCTCTTCCCATGACATGAGGAAATTCTGGGCCCATATCAAAACTTTCCTGGGTCCTTCATAGTCGGTTACTCCTAACGAGATGATTATAAATGGTGCACATTGTAATGTCTCTAGGACCATCTTGAATAGTTTTAACAAACTTTTCTCTGACCTGTCACAATATACTGTAACATCAAAACCCAATGGAATGTGCTCCAATCCTCCTACCATATTACCTTCGGTCAACATTGCTGCCTTATCGAGTGACATTCCCCCAGCTCCACCTTTTTATTTCAAGGCTATATCCAGAGCGGAAGTCCTGAAACTTCTCAGGTCAGATCTGTCAATACCAGCTCCAGCGCTAACTTGCTTGAACCTCGCCTACTTAAGCTGGCTGCTCCTCTCATTGCCTCCCAGCTTGCCAGAATCTATACTCTATCTCTTACCAGCAGTACCATGCCAGGTTTCTGGAAATCTGCCTGTATAACGCCTATACTTAAAAAAGGTGAACCTAAGGATATGACCAATTACGGGCCTATAGCAATTCTTTCAGTCCTCAGTAAGTTCCTAGAGAAAATAGTTGCGTCTCAGACTATTGACTACCTTGGACGCTATAATCTCCTCTCGGTCACCCAGCACAGTTTTAGAAAAGGGCACAGTACCACCACGGCTCTTCTCAAACTTTCCACTGACATACTTACCAACACTGACTCTGGAAAACTCACAGGCGCCATCTTCACTGACCTTACTAAGGCTTTCGACCTAGTGGATCACCCTCTGCTTCTCTCTACACTCCATCAACTCCATTTCTCAGCCCCTGTTGTGAACTGGTTCCATAGCTATCTGTCAAACAGGATGCAAGCAGTTAAATTTAACTCCTCCTTGTCAGATTTGTCCACTATTAACATTGGTGTCCCTCAGGGCTCCATCCTTGGGGCCCTCCTATCGTCAATATTTATTAATAACGCTGCTGATGCCTTAAAATCCTGTTCGGCAATCCTCTACGCTGATGACCTGGTCATCTACACCAGTTCTTCAAGTATTGCCTGCATAAACTCAGCACTTAACTCTGACTTCAAGAAAGTTCTGGACTGGCTACCGAACCGCAAGCTGGTTCTCAATGAAAAGAAAACTAAGGCCATGCTCTTTGGATCTGCACTAAAGATGAAGGCATGCTCCAATGTGCTGCAGGTTCTTCATCCAGGAAGAATTCCACTAGAAAATGTTATTTCCTTTAAGTACCTTGTGATCCTGTTGGACCCATACCTGGACTTTAACCTTCATATTCAATCTTCCTGCAAATCTGTAAACTCAGAGTTAGGAGTGGCTTACACAACGAGCTACATGCTTACTCCCTCAGCAAAACTAACTATTGCCCACGGCATTCTGTTACCAACTCTTACTTATGGTGCCTCCATTCTCACCTCTGCCCATAAATCCTCCCTAGTGAGGTGGGAAAATTAATGGAGAGTATACTAAAGGAACGATTGGGGGTTTACTTGGGGGAGGTGGGAGGTCTGGATAGTCGGCAGCATGGGTTTGTGCCAGGTAGATCATGTCAAACCAACCTTGTGGAGTTCTATGAATGGGTAACATCAGAACTAGACAGGGGTAAGCCTGTGGATGTATTATTCTTGGACTTCAGCAAGGCGTTTGACTCTGTCCCCACAATGGTCTGGTGGAGAAACTGATGGGGTTAGGAGTAGGCCCTTTGATGGTCAGATGGATTAAGCTGGATAGCTGGGCGCACTCAGAGTAGTGGTCTGTGGGGAGCTCTCGAACCTACAGAGGTTGGTAGTAGAGGTACCACAGGGCTCAGTCCTGGGTCCAATCCTGTTTAATGCATACATATCAGACATCAGGGATGGTATAAGGTGTGAAATGAGTCTCTTAGCGGATGACTCCAAGATGGGAGCAGTAGTTGGAGAAGAGGGAGGTGGGCCTGCAAGAGGACCTGGACACCCTGAAGCTGGGCTCACATGGAAATTAAATTTCAATATCACCAAGTGCAAGGTGTTGCATCTTGGTGGAGAAACCCTAAACACAGGTACACCCTGGGAGGAGGTGCTGGAAGCCTCAACAGGGAAAAAGACCTAGGGGTCATGGTGGATACATGTATGAATAACTCTGAGCAGTGCAGGAGAGCAGCTAGCAAGGCAAACAGGATGTTGGGATGCATCGCAGAGGATCACCTCAAGGAGCAAGGAAGTGATTCTGCCGCTGTACAATGGACTGGTTAGACCACACCTTGAGTACTGTGTACAGTACTGGAGACCACACTTGAAGAGGGACATACAGCTCCTGGAGGGTACAGAGGAGGGCAACAAAGATGATTCGAGGGCTAGGGGATTTGACTTACGAGGACAGACTTGAGGAGCTCTGCCTGTTTTCATTGGAGGAGAGGAGAGACAGGGGACATGATTGAGGGTCTTCAAGTACCTCAAGGGAATAAATAGAAGTAAACATGGAGGATCTTTAGACTAAAGCAGGAGGCATCACCAGAGGCATGGTTTGAAGTTGGAAGGTGGAAGGGTGAGGGAAAAGGAGGAGGTTTTCACTGAGAGGGTGGTGGACCCTTGGAATGCTCTGCCTGGTGAGCTGGTTCAGAGGTCCACAGTGGAGGCTTTAAGAGAGGTGGGACAGACACAGAAAGTGGATGTATCAGATGATGGCCTGTCCCGGGGGGGTGGGGATGGATGATAGGGGTTTCTGGAGCACAAGGGATGGGAAGGTCTCTGCACCCAACTAAGGATCTAGGTTTGAGCAGACTTGATAGACCATAAGGCCTAATCTGCTGGCAAATAGTATGTTAGTATGTTAGTATAACAACGTATGTCGCTTTGCCTTCTCGTCACCTCGACTCAATCATCACTGCCTTCTCTATAAAGATCTTAACTGGCTCTCACCTGCTGCCAGTAGACAATATTACTTGGGATCTCTCATGGACTTGATCACCTGGGATAAAACCCCATCCCGGCTGACTGAGCTTCTGGTTCCTCAACCATCCTCCCATGGCTGGTGATCTGCTGACAAATCCCTGCTCTTTGTCCCGAGATGTCATACGGTGATGCTCCCCAGCTGTGGAATGCTCTTCCACTCAGCCTTCGGTAGTCTCAGTCTCACAGTTTTAAAACAGATTATCAACGCTAGCTACACCTTGCTGATACTTGTACTTGCTTTGATCCCACCTAGACTCCTTAGTCTCTCCTGTACTCTTTCTGTCCTCCAGGGTATGCCCTCTGTTTCTGCATTCATCATATACAGTACTGTCTCTGCTTATTTATTTACTCTCATTGTCTTTATGCTACATTGTTGTCATTATGTTACATCGTCTGTCTTACTTCCTTAATGTGTAATCCTAATTGTAATGTATTTTTTGTAGCACTGCTGTACTGCTTCTCTATTTTTGCATGACTGTACTTATGTATCACCACATTGTTTCTCACTAGTACATGTCATACTCTCCCGGATCATGCCTGAAAATAATCATTTTATGACTAGTGCACATACCCGGTCAACAAAAACTAATAAATAAATCTAAATGCCCCAGGTGTTTGTTGGTATTTTCACTCCAGATTTTCAACATGGGCTTTTTGGAACCCCCACCTCATGAACAGTGGCACTATCATTTCAGTACTCAATCTTGAAAGGTGATTTCGCATGTTAACTGTGCCATTTTTGGGATGCAAATAGCAGCTGTACCGTCGACGGAGGTGTGAAAAAATGGTAATGTTGAAAACCTGAGAGAAAATATAAAAAATGCAAGTGTGTGTTGAAACTGCGCAACTCACACCTGTAATGCAGTCATTTTTTGGAATTCTTTCACCAAATTTTCAACATGGACATTTTGGATCTCTTCTCATGAACAGTGGTACTGTGCTTTTGTTAATCTATCCCAAAAATTGATTTCATACAGCGACTGCACCCATTGTGCACCACAGGTGCGAAAACACATTGTGGGCAGGATGTGAAAAATGACAGTTATACTGTTCATAAAGAGGTGTGAAAAAACACCAATGCTGAAAATCTGGAGTGAAAATATTGAAAATTGGCGAAGTTACAGGGTAATAAGTAGAAACTGCGCAACATGGTTGCTAACACAGTCATTTTTTTTAAACTTTCCACCAGATTTGCAACATGGGCTTTTTGGGACCCCACCTCTTGAACAGTGGCACTGCCGTTCCATTAGTCAGTCCCAAAAGGTGATTCCACATAGCGATTGCAAAATCATCTTTCGGGACTGAGAAACTAAATGTCAGTGACATGTTCACGAGGTGGGGTCCGAGAACCCCATGTTGAAAATTTTGGGTCAAAATTCAAAAAATGGCTGAGATATCAGCCTAAGTTGAACTCCCCATTGCTTCCCATTATAAAGCTTACCGTCATTTCTTCACATCGCAGTTTGGCTTTGAAGAGTGCAGATGCATCCCGGTTCAGAGAAGATTGCGACTTCCAACCTCTGGAGGGTAAGTATGGATGGGGGTGCGGGGAGGGTGGGTATGGGGGGGTGGGGGAGACATTGGTGGACCGTTGTCTTGTTTGCAGGAAAAAAAAAAACACGGGAAGGTTTTCTTCATTTACAGGTTAGAAACAAAAATAAAAAATTGGCATATGGGGGGGGGGTCCCAGTGTGCTACAATTCTGAAGGTGGGGGAATGGAGGGAGCAGGGAGGGCAGCAGCAGTGGGAGGTTGTGGTGTAGTGGGCGGCAGGAGCTGTGAACATGCCAACATGAGGATTGGGCACCCCTATGTTGACTTTCTGCAGATTGTGAGGCAGATGGCAGGAACTGCCATTTTTACTGAAATGTTTAACCAGGAAAGGCACTTAACGGAGGCATGCCATCTGCTGCTGCAATGATGAGCTTGTCTCTGATTGCAGTGGCATTTTCGTTTCATCTCCATGGCTTTCTTTGAAACTGCTGTCATCGGCAGCATGTTCACTGATCGGGGGCTGAGGAACGCAACCATTAAAGCGTCCCCTGCATTGGCCAACATTGAAACACCTCTGCATTTGTGCTACCACCACAAGATGTTTCCTGCGCGTGCGCATAAGCCAAAATAAAAACAGCAGAAATGCTACAGATTCAGTACCTTTGAAGTTTGAAGTCAGAGCCTTAAAGTACACTAAGCTAGTCAACCTCACACTACTGCCAGTGGTTTCCAAAAAAAGCTAGCACCCAGTCAGAACTAAAATACAATTACAATCATTTTATTATACACTTGCCCAATAACAAGATTTACAAGATGCCTAAAGTAAGAATGTGGTATACATCAGCACTGACTTTTCTACAGAATGCACAGTATGAAGCTGTATTAATAAATACTGCCTGTCTGCAAAAATGAAATATACTATAAGTGCACCAATCCTTTAATGTAAAGGAAGAGACATTAACCTCTTGATCACCTGCAATTAGTTTTCTTTAGGCCTCTACAGAGGCTGACAGAACCAATATACGGCTGCTTTACAGGAACAGGAGATGGAGTTTATCACTAGGCAGTAAGCATTACATTTGTTTTCCCGATATGATTTTTATAGTGTCTAGTCATGTTTTAATTTTCTTTTTATGTGAAATCCTCTCAATTGTGCTGCAACAGTAGACTTGCTCCTGGCGACAAAATACTGTTCCTCAAACATAGCAGAGCACAATGGTCTGCCTTTTGACATTTTAAATGAAATATTCAGCCTTATTTGTGTTAAAAAATCACAAGAGGATCCCTGCCTCTTACAACAGAACTGTACCAAATAAATAATGCACAGTAGGCAACACTGCAACAGCAACATATCATGAACTACACAGAGTCTAAATTTCATTTAAAAAAAGTGACACTGCCAGTTTGCCAGAAATGTTATGCATTTGAACATTTTACTCGATCAGTGCTTCTCCCCTTCCCAACAAACCACAGGACCGTCAGTCACAGGGTGACTAGCTGCTGGCTTTGCAATTCCCCTATGTCCAGAGTACAGAGGGAGAGTCTCTGCGATATATTAATGAAGCGGTGATTTTCACCCTTGCAATGCTGTTTAGACTAATATTTCTGAATGGAGCGTTAAACTCTGAAACTGATTTTTAAAGTTGTTTGTGTTGGGGGGCATTACCCCACCCCTCTGGTGTTTTTAAGAAGATGTGAGGGGCATAATCACCAACATGAATTTATTTCCCCATCTGGAGTGCTGCATCCAGTTCTGGAGACCCCATCTTCACAAGGACATAGACAGGATGGAGGCAGTCCAGAGGAGGGCAACTAAAATGGTGCACAGTCTGCAAGAGAAGCCATACAAGGAGAGACTAAAGGAGCTTAATATGTATACCCTTGAGGAAAGGAGGGAGAAGGGGGGCATGATTGAAACTTTTAAGTACCTCAGTGGAATCAACAAAGTTCAAGAGGGTAGCATCTTTCAGAAAAAGAGATGTGCAAGAACAAGGGAACACAATTTGAAGATAGAGGGGGGATTGCTCAGGGTTAATGTGAGGAAGTATTTTTTCACAGAGAGGGTGGAGGAAGCATGGAACAGCCTCCCTCAGGAGGTTATGGGGTCTAAAACTGTGGGAGAATTCAAGAATGCATGGGACAGGCACATAAGACAATTCTTGTGGGGGGGGGGTTGGAAGAAATAGACTGTTAGTTAACTAGGATCTGCCGCTTATCCTGTAGGTAGGGAAATGGGCAGACTAGGTGGGCCAAGCGGTCCTTATCTGCCATCAAAGTCTATGTTTCTATGTTTCTATTTAAACAAGAAAAATGTGTTCACTTTTCCTCCCCTGCACCACTCATTTCTGTGTTTTGGTTATGGTAACTCTAGCCCTCGCTGAAGTTCTACACAAAAGAATTGTAGGGTCCTTAGTCCTAAGAGCATGCATACCACCACCACCACCCATCCCCAAAGCCAAGCCTAAAACAATTGTGCCATCTTTGCTCTCTCCCTCCCGGAGGACAACCCAGCAGCTTGAGTGTGAGATCTGGAAGGGAAGAGAATTCACTGTTTGGCTGTCAGCTCGATAAGTCCCTCTACCAATTCAAGTTCTACTCCATTCCCTCCCATTCAGCCAGATCCAAGCAGAAGCAGGCTAGGCAGCCGTAACAGCTGTCAAGTGGCAGTGGACTAAGGCAAGTAGTCTAAATTATTTATTTATTTATTTATTTAAACATCAGTTTAGAAACCTTTGAGCCAGAGGCTCATTTACAAAGGTACCTCGTCACACAGAGGACATAAGAACAATAGAACAAGGGACAACAGCAATTACACAAAGAAGATACAATTCAGTTACACTTTTGTTACAGTAGAACTCATAACCCATGCAGAATAGCCTAGGTGCACAGGTGGTTGGGGGTGCAGGTAGAGGAAGGAGGAGGAGGATTAGTAAGGGGGGTGGTGGGAGCCGCTCAGTGAGCATTGTCAGCAGTGAGTAGTTTTTTTTTTTTTTTTTTTTTGGGTTGGACAGTTGCATTTGCGGGAGGCAAGTAGGAAATTTCTGAGCCTGGGCTAAAGCAAGGCTAAGGTTGGTGAGTTTGAGACACTGGCAGGAAGGGAGTTATACCAGTAGGGTGCATGGTAGGAATGCCTCTGCCCTTGAGAGAGGTCCTGGCTCGCGGAATGACTAGGTTGCTCTTGAGGAGCTACTTGGTGTTTAGGGTCGGTACAGATCTACGAATTGTGTTGGATAGACCTACCGGGGATAGGCCCTGCAGGGCTTTAAATGTGAGCTGGCAGGTCTGATACATGAGACGCTCGTCCAGGTTGAGTAGAGAAGCCAGGGTATACAGCTCACATGTGTGAGTGAGTCTGGAGGCACCGGCGATAAGTCTACAGGCCTTGTTGAGTGTAAGGCGAACCTTGTTGAGGGCAGTCTGGTCTGCTGAGCCATAGACTGGTAGACCATAGTCAATGAGGGATATGACAGAGGAGGTGACAGCCAGGCGGAGGGCATCAGGAGGAGGCATTTCTTGTGCGGTAGAGAATGCCCTAGCAGCGAGTTGGCGACAGAATTTAGGAGTAGATATATGTCCATGGAAAGAAAGTGCAGGGTCAAAGGTTATTCCAAGATATTTATAGGACTGAACAGGGTCAATGAAGTTGTTGGGTGTGGAGTGGATGGATAGGGGAGCTTACTATGCTTATTTTGGGGTGGGAGAAGAGCATCGTTTTTGTTTTCTTTAGGTTGATAACAAGTCGAGTTGCTCAGTGAACACAGAGTTGCTGCAGAGTCAAAAGCTAGTTGGAGGGTTCTGTAGCAGCATGGGGTCATTGTGAGAGGCAAAGAGGACAGTATCATCCGATGAGAAGAATCTTATCACTAATTGCTGGGTAGGGAGTTGAGAAAGAGGAGAATAGTAGAGGTCCAAGAATTGAGCCCTGCGGTACTCAAGCGAATAGGGCAGAGTTTCGAGAGAGTACCGTTGAGCTTTCACTGCGTTGGGGCGGGCAGAGAGAGATAGCTGGTGCACCCAGAAAACAGGACCAGAGGCAAAGCCTATTTGGTCGGGGTGTAGAGCAGGAGAGGATGCGAAGCGGTATCAAAGGCTTTAGACAAGTCAATGAATATGGCACCAGTCAGGGCACCAGAGTCCAAGGAGGCATGGAGAAGTTGGAAAATTCCAGGAGAGCTGTGTTGGTACTATGACCTCCTCTGAACCCGTGTTGTTCAGGGCAGAGACATTGTACTTACAAGGTAGTCAGAGACCTGGGAAGCCACAATTTTCTCCAAAACCTTAGAGGGGAGAGGATCGAGATGGGCGGTAGTTGCCGGAAGAGTCCTGTCACCACCTTTGTGGACAGGGTAACTGTGGCAACCTTCAGGCAGCAGGGAATTGTCCGAGACATAGTGATTTGTTGAAGATACATGTGATAGGTGAGAGAGGACCTGATCCAGGACCTGACGTAACAGGCAGGGATCAAGTGAGTCATTACCGATGGTGTTACCTTTTAGGGCTCTTAGTAGGTATGGTCTGGTTTCATGTATGGTGACACGATGCAGGTGGAAGGGGGGGCGAGTGATGGGTAGTGGAGCAGAAGGAGGTAGCGGACTGAAAAAGTTACCAGGGAGTACTGAGCTAAGGTCAGTAAAGGAGTTATTGAAGTGAGTGGCAATGAGGGCAGGATCAGTGGAGTCAGCACCATTGATGTTGAGAAGCGAGGGAGAGGGGGACTGGGAGTTGCCATTCAGTATCTTGATGTTGTCCCAGAAGCACCTGGGGTTCCCCAAGAGGAGGTAAGCGAGGCTTGGTAGTATTCCGCCTTGGCTTTGCGGATGGCCCAGGTGCACTGGTTGCGGGCGGTAGCATAAGACTGTCTGTCAGCTGGACGGCCAGTAGCAACAGCAAGGTGCCAGAGGTTGTCCCGTTGCTTAAGTTGCCATAGCAGGGCAGGGGTGATCCAAGGGGTATGTCTCACTTTGGACCTCCTAGCAGTTATGGGGGCAAAGATGTCGCAGGCAGAGTTGAAGGTGTTCACAAAAAAGGCCAGGGCCCAGTCAATGTTAGTTGCGCTTGCCAGAGGGGACCAATCAGTATGAGCAAGAAGGTGCTTAAGGCTTTTGAGTCCCCCGGGTCTGAGCCACCTCCGAGAAGTGGTTTTGACAGCAGAAGAAGGCAGAGGGGTTTCCCAGTTGAAGAGAACAGGGGAGTGGTCACTGAGGCAGTCAGGGAGGATTTGTATGTTATGGACGCGGCTTGGCCTGTTGGTGAGGACCACATCCAGGAGGGTGCTAGTACCCCTGCTGGGGTTGAATCTAGTAGGCTGTGTGACCAGTTGAGTTAGGTCAATAGAATCAAAGCTTCACGGTGGGAGGGAGGATGATGGGCAAAGCCAGTTTATATTCAAGTCACCAACCAAGATTTGGTCCGAGGGTTGGGTATGGAGTAAGGTAGTCAAGTAGTGGGCCTAGGGCCGGGATTGGTTCTAGGGGTATGTAGGCTACAGTCAGGAATAAAGGGCCTCTAGAAGGGTCAGGGGACAGCTTTAGTGTGAGGGCCTGGGCCTTATGGTCGAGGTCAGGCGGGGGGGAGTGGCAGACCCATGAGAGAATCCTTCAAATAGAAGGCACAACCCCCACCTCTCCTGCCGACACGGTCCAAACGGTGGAGAGTGTAGCCGGGGAGAGAGACATGAGAGTTGGGAGTGGAGTGAGACAGCCAGGTTTCAACCAGGGCAACAACATCAGGTTTATGAAGCATTACCCAGCAGTGTAGTGAGTCCAGTTTTTTCAGGAGGCTACAGATGTTCATAGATGCAATACACAGCCCGGAAGATTTCAGGGGAGTTTAGCTGCTGGCAAAAGCAGCAGCTAAACTACTAATTTAAACTACTTGTCTTTCTTAGCCCACTGCCACTTGATGATGGCCTCCTTTCAAGTGGACCCATGCCATGACATGGTGACACTGATCCATCCCACCAACTCCACAAAGAAAAAATCTGTACCTGCTGACCTCCAGGTCAGGATCCTCAGATAATTTCTGCTGTGTGAGCTTTCTCTCTGCTGCCTTGCAGTATGTTCTTTTCTTGATGTTCTGGTGGGACTCTCTCTCTGGAGGTTCGGCCTGCTCAGCATGCAGGACTGCCGGTGGTTTAAATGGAGGGATGGACTAGGAAAGGCAGGTAGCATCCCCAGTACTGATTCTTCCCACTAGTCACAGCTCTCGAGTGTGTGTGGTAGCAGGAACATCAGAGGAACTGGTTGTGGGAGGCTGGAAACACATGGACAGTAACTGTCCAATCCATAGCTGTTGTCAGAGAAGCGAGAGAGACATTTCTCCCCTTGCATTACTCTGCAGCACTGGTAGCTAGTCAACATTGATTTGATTCGTGTATTTTTCCTGAACTAATCAAAATAAAAAAAAAATCACTTATCAAAATAAAAAAAAATATTGCTGTCACATTTTTCTGTACACACGTGCGTATGGGACTTATGCATAGTTACACCCCTGGCTGTTCAGTGAAGCAGGGACTTGACTTCTGAAGCAGCAATCTACTCCATATGATGTCATTGCTCTCCAAGCCTCACTCAGACAGACAGAAACAACTTCACTGTTTTCAGCTACTGCAGACCAAGTTAACAAATGCTGATTTAAAGAAAACCACAAAACCAAACTGCATGAAATTTGCAGGAAACACTAATTTTGATACAGGGACATTAATTCTAGTGAATTCAACCTTTTACTATATTAACAATATGTAAAAACCATTGCACATGATCTTTAAACAAAGGGAATCTACAGGTGCCGATCCAGGGGACTGACTATTTTACTACAAAGGAGGTAGTATAGCACTGTGGTTTAAGGCTCTGAGCCGCAAACCTGTAGATCTGGGTTTGAATCCCACAGCCCCCACTTGCATACTGTGTGACCTTGAGCAAGTCACTTAACTTCCTTGTGCTCACAGGTTGCACCTGGAAAGAAGCTCCAGCTTAGTGTGCCATTCCTGGTTAAACAGTGTCTCCTTCTCTTACCACAAGGACCACAAAGGCATCAATGGGTGGGCACTAGGGAGCATCATTAGGTTACACTGGTACAACCCCTGTTTGCAGTAAGAGATGATATGGGCAACAGAAAATAAAGTACTATATAACTTATATTTTAAATCACTGAGTTTGCATAAAGTGTGCTCCAGAGCACACACCACTCAACTACTGAGTCATGGTCTGCCTGCACAATGTTTGCCTGACAGATAATTGAAAAAAAATGGTCACCTTTATTATACTTCAGCCTTGAGACTGCTCCACCCCATTCTGTTCCTGTGCTCTGGAGGTTGCTGTATTGGTGTCCATATTCAGTTGTGTGACAAGCCTAAATAGGGCAGTTTATGTTCTGTCTTTAAAACAGTTGCCAATGTATTCCTGCCAGAGCCTGGGAATGTCTAGGTTTCTCTGACACAGAGTGACCCGAGAATACCCAGCTGCAGTGGACCACAAGCCGAGCAGCTACACATGCAGAGAGGAAGAAAACACAGGTACAGTACAGGAGCTGCTGATCCTGGGGGACTTCAGCCTAAAGTGGGAAATGTGCACTAAGCAAGTGTATAGAGCCTTGCTCCTTGAAGTCAACCTGACTCAGTTCATCACCAAAATCACCAGGCAAAATACAAAAACTGGGAACCATTCAACTCTAGACTGGATTCTAGCTTGAAATCCTGCTAATATCCAAGTGGCTGGTGTGATGTCGGACACCTTGAGTGATCACTCACCCACTTTCTGCATTTTGAAAAACAGGCTAGCTAGGATTCCACCCAGGCTCATTACAGCTAGAGACTTCTCAAGTTTCTCTACAGAGGAATTCCAAAGCTGTCTAAGCAGTGTTGATTGGACCCCAATCAAACGTCTCAACAGTGTTGATGAAGCTGCACAATTTTTTCAATACGCCTTCTCAGCTGTAGCTAATCTCCATGCACCCCAAGGAGAATTCACACAAACAGTTGCTGCTACAGATGGATTTCGTGGGAGCTAAAATCCCTAATGAAAAGCTGGGACAAGGCCTGGAAAAAAAACATGTGCTCAACACTCTCAGTAGACCTAATTGAGTATAGGACACTGAGGAATCAATGTAAGAAGGTCACAAAAACCGCAAAGAGGGAGTACATCAAAAACTTCCAGTAGCAAGACCTAGCAGACCCAAAGTCCTTCTGGTCCTGTATTAATGACCTGATACAAGGACGAAAAAAATCACCCCAGGGCCAGATAATCTGTAATTGTCAAACCTTAACCGAGGGTAGAGAGGCAGCTGCCACTTTCAATAAATTTTTCACTGACCTGGACTTTTGTAGAACTAATCCACACCACCATAAACAGGACCTCGCAGATACTGAATTGCTGGATCCTATTACCCCCCTAGTTCATCTAAGGACTGTACACACCAAAGAAGTGCTACCTCTCCTACTATCCATCAAGCATACTGGATCAGTGAGACTAGATGGCCTGGACCCTAGGCTGCTCAAGGCTGCCACACCTTCCATTGCCCTACCTGTCACCTGGCTCATTAATAGGTCCTTGCTAGATGGAGCATTCCAAAAATATGGAAACAGGCCAATGTGGTGCCAGTTCACAAGGGAGGACCTTGAGGAAACTTTAGGTAACTACAGGCCTATCTCTCTACTCTGCACCCTGGTCAAAATACAGGAGCGACTAGTATATTGCCAACTTAGGGACTACCTGGAAGTGAACCAGCTCCTGGCTCCTGCACAACATGGCTTCTGACAAAGGCGTGGGACCAACACTGCACTCATCAAATTCACCTCTGATGTCCTCACTGTGCTGGACAAAGGCACCCCAACAGGAGCTGTCTTATTGACCTGACTAAGGCCTTTGATATGGTTGATCACTGCCTCCTGTTAAAAAAGCTGAGAAGGTTTGGCCTGGATCAACACTCCCTTAACCTGGTCAGCAACTACCTATCTGGCCGCTCCCAACAGGTCGACTGGAGAGGTTCTACCTCCGGAAAACTGCCTATATATGAGGGGGTTCTGCAAGGCTCAATATTGGGTCCCCTCTTGTTCTCCCTGTTCATCAACGACCTCAACTACCACTGCAGTAGTAGCTGTGTGGTACAATATGCTGATGATGCAGTCCTATACAGAATTATGACTCACACGGATGAACTAGGGCCACAACTTCAGTCTGACTTTGCTAAGGTTGAAACTTGGCTAATAGAAAACCATCTAGTTCTGAACCAAAAAAAACAAAAGCACTCCTGTTTGGATGTAGATCCCTAGGCCCTGACCATACTCACCTTCCCCCGCTTGTCACAGCATCTGGCTCCACAATTAAGGTGGTTCAGACCTTCAGATATCTTGGTCTGGTGCTAGATCAAGGGCTGTCTTTAAAACTCCACGTGGACCTCGTAACAAAATATATACATCAAAAGCTTGGCATGCTCTACTGCCTAAGCTCTAACATGATACCTGAGACTAGACTGGCAATCGCAAAGAGTATCCTCCTCCTGACCTTGACCTATGCTGCCCCAATTCTACATGCCATTGCAAAGCAGGACCACTGTAGGCTGCAAACACTGTACTGAAAAATAGCCTGCTTTGCCATAAAATCTCCCCTGAGGTCTCACCATTGCAATATCCTCTCCTCACTCCACTGGCCTTCCTTCAGCCTCAGACTTCAGCACCCCCTACTGTGTAGCACATATAAGCTTCTTCACGAACACCCCCCAGCTGAGCTAGCTGGGCTATTAGCACCAAAGCATTCCAGCAGACTCCTCCGCACCACAGCAAAAAACTCCTGGAAGTACCCAGGATCAGCTCCGTAGCAGGTAGCAAATCCTATGCCCATTCTGCCCCAATACTGTGGAATAAGCTCCCCAGACACTTACAGGAAGCTGCCTCCCTATAGAATTTCTGGATGGGATTATATGAGTACCTACTAAACTACAGTCTCTGCTCCTGTCCCAAAAATTGACTTAACATTCACTATCGTCCCTACCCCCAACCCCAGTTGTTACCTGTCAACTGATCTAGCGGAACCTGCCTCTGCTGTTGCCCTAGCAATCCTCCTTTCTTTCTTCCTTGTGATTGCAACTATGTGTTAATGTTTAACTGCATAACCCAGTTGTATATTATAGTGCATTGTACTATTGTAATACTGTATGCTGTCTTTGTTATCATGTTTGATCTGTCCTGAAAAGTGCTATTTGAATGTCTATGCCTTGCTATATGTAACTAATCCCGGGTTGCCCCTGAAAAAGGGATCTTTGGGGCTCAGTGGGCCTACCCGTTTAACAAAATTTATTAAATAAATAAAAACATTTTCACAGAGGAACAGTTATGGATCAACCCCTCTCTCCAGAGTGCTTCTGTTAATTGGATTAGGCACCTCCCCCACTTCCTCTTTTGTGAATACTGTACAAAAGCATTCATTCAGTATCCCTGCTTTATCCCTGTCACTCTCTGCCCACCCACCATCCATTCTATTCAGCCTCACTATCCCTCCCTTTGTCTTTCTATGCTCCCTGATATACCTATGAAAGATTTTATCCCCCTTTTTAACCGAGTTAGCTATCTTTTCCTCAGTTTGTCCCTTTGCTTTTCTGACTACCCTCCCTTCTTCCTTCTGCCTTAACTGGTGCAGTTCTCTGTCCTTCTCCTTCTGTATTTCCTTATACTTCCTGAATGCTATCTTTTTCTACCTAACCTTCACCGTCACCTCTTTAGAAAACCACAGTGGCTTTTTCTTTCGTTTTGATTTGTTTATTTGTTTCACACAAAGGCTTGTTGCCTCTGTGATGGCAGTTTTGATATTTGCCCATTGTTGCTCCACCCCCTCCTTCTAGCCTGTTTGCTAGTGCTTTTCTAGGGCACTCTCCCATCTTGCCAAAGTCAACCCTCCTGAAGTCCAGAACCCTCACTTTTGTATGGCTTGACTCTGTAGTAGAGTTTATCGTGAACCACACTGTTTGGTGATCACTTGTTCCCAATTCTAAATTCTAAATGTGAATCAAAAAAGATTGATAAAACTCCTTTTAACTATCCAAACTTTTTCCCTACAAGCTGGAGAGGCCCATGCATTATAGTCCTCACTTAATTGTTCCTCTAAGTTTTTCATCCATGTCTCTTGAAGTAACATAATAGTGACATTTTTCATCCATTGTACACAATCTTTGTCCATAAGCATACCCTTTAGGCCAGCTATATTCTAGCTCCAAATATTTATTTTCTTATTATTCTTGCACCCACTGGCCAGTCAGAGTCATCTGACAGGCTTATTGTGCTACTTGTACTCTCTATATTGACCAACGTATCTTCCTCAGATGAGCTTGTGAATACAGTATCACTCACTTCATACTTCAGTATAATACTACTATTAATTATTGTACCTAGTTGCTTTCTCCCTCTTCTAACTGTGACTTCTCCATCATCTCCACTTAGACTATGTACAGTTTCACTTGGTTTCATATACAGTATGCTGTTATCCATGGCTGTTTAAGGGGAATTGCTCCCTTTATTTCACTATTTGGGCCTTTGCTAGTTTTTTTGTCCACTTTGATTTTCTGATCTTTTTCTTGTCTTATTCTTATCATAACATCCAGTGTTATTCCAATATCCATAAATGTATCCTTCATTGTTATAACCCTTGATCTTTTTCTAAATTATTACACACAACACAGATCCAGCCCTTAATAGGCTGACCTTATACCTATATGTTGACTTTATAACCTGCCAACCTATTTTATTACCCACAATGACCCTGAGCAAGTTATAGATAGCTAATTTGAGAAAATAATTATTTCATTCTTTGCTTTTGGTAAGCCTTTTATATAAATAGTTGGTAATAATTTTCCTAATGCAGTTAGGTGGTTCTTTTTTTCTTCTACAGACTCAGCAGCATTCTCCTGATTTTCTTGGTCTCCCTTTTTTAGTTGTTTTACTAAATGTTACTTTTTTTATTTCTACTTTCTTTACCTTTGTCAGATCCTACTTTAGTTTTAGGTCCAGCCTCTTTTTCATCTCTCTTTTGGCTCTCTATTGTAGTTTTATTCATATTTAAATTACTTTTCTTATGTCTTCCACTATCTATCATTTTATTTGTTCTTGTATTGTCTTTATCAGTTTCCATAATATGCCTTTTCCTTTCTTTTAAGTCTGTTATTAACTGCTCTTTTCTTTTAATTCTTTATTAGCCACCTCCTCTGTTACAGTTTTTATAGTCCCATTCCCATTTTCAGTCTTGTCCTGCTGTTGATGTATTTTTTCTCCTGACTGCTCTGGATTTCAGTGTTGCTTTTCCTACACTGGTGCTATCCTAGAGCCCTCATTGACATTCTGTTGACCTTGGTTTTGTCCATTACATTTAAATTTTTCCTTTCATGTTGCATATAAATCCACAAACGCTCAAAATAGAGCAACCAATTCCAGAAACTGATTGTTCCCAGAGCGTATTTCCTTCTTGAGTTCACAGATTTTAGATATTAATATATCTTTTTCCTTTGGTTTTGCAGTCATGTTTTTGGACTCTTCAATCTCTTATTTGTCTCGAGTCTCATCAACTACATCTTTGCTTATCCAAAGAGATGGAATTTTACTCAAAGGTTCCAGCTTAGAGTGTATATCCACATTATAGTTATTCATATAAGGGGTCAAAAATGACTCATATTCATTAAGATATGAGCCATTATTAGAGATCTGAGTCTCTTTTTGTACTACTAGGTTAATACCTTGGGGAGTCACTATAGCCTCTTACATTGGTTTTACATTCTTGCTTTGTTGTTCCCCATTTTCAACAGCATTATTCACACTTATTTTTCCTCCTTGTACATCTTTTATTATTAATTGAAACACCCACAGATTCAATTAAATCAGACATATGGAATGCAGGTCCTGTAATATTAGTTACATTTTTATTTGTTAGTGGAAATTTCTTCTGTTCATTCTCATTTAAATGTATTTTTAACCTATTTACAGCAGTCAATTCCTCCATACTCCTAATTCTTTTTAATATGGAATGTGGTGAGGAATGATACCCTGTAATCTGTGTATCAACTGGTGAAGATATTAATTTTGGGTCAATTGTTTTTATTACTTTTTTATTGCCCCTGAGCTCTATATGATTTGCAGATGGGCAAAAAAATTGTGTAATTTTCTTGTGGGCCTCTCCTCCTCTACCCCCGTATATCTTTTCCTCCATTTCTTGCAGTTTTATTACTCTTTCTAATATAGGTTTTAACCTCTTTTTTATGCATTTTTGCTACCATTTTTTTCTTTTCCCTTGATGCTTAGTATATAAAAGGGAAGAAATCAAAAAGCAGAGTTCTCACTGTTTCAAACACTCTCAGATCAAACCTTTACACATTATTATAGCACAAAAAAATGATAAAAGTAACATCAATATCCACATATACAGTCTAGTAGCTTATCACGTAATTCCTGTAGAGAAATTTCAATTAAGACAGCACTAGATGTCTCCAGGCTTATTTTGTTAAATATTTTGCAGTCATATATAAACCACAACTTGCAGTCCAACCTACTGTATTCTAGTTTTTTCCAGATTTTTTTTCTAGTGAGAGAAAACTGAGAGAGAGTCAAACCTCTTCCTTCATATGTTAACGGAGATAATAATTTCACTGTCTATTTTCCTCTGCTTCTGGGATGCTCAGTGTTGTGCTCAGTAAATGGATAGTCTTTAGGTAGTCTTTCCTTCACTGCTAGTACTCTGGAGGTAGCTCACAGTTTCAAACATGTCTAGCCCCTTTTGTCCCTTCTTTCCATTAAGGTATAGTTCAATAAGGAGATAAGAAGTCCTTGAATAAACACTTTGTGTGAGATACACTGTGAAAGAAATCAAATATGTCTGTGGTTCAGCAGTACACTGGATTCTCTATGCTCAACCAGCCTTTTAGTAGAGTTTTCATTAATTTTTCCACCAAGAAAATTAGGCTGACTGGACTATAATTGCTAGCTTCCTCTCCACTGCCATTTTTATATAGAGACACCACGTCAGTCCGTCTCCATTCCTCCTGAACCACACTTGTTTCCAGTGAGCTATTGAACGAGGCTGTCACTGGGGCAGCTGGCACTTTTCTGAGCTCTTTTGGTATTCTGGGAGGTATCCCATCTGATCTCATAGCCTTATCCACCTTTAGAGCTGTGAGCCCTTTCAGGAGTCTTCCCTCTGAAAATTGACTTGAGTCCATTTGGCAGAACTGCATTCTGCCAGTCCAAAAGCCCTGGTGGAGGGATGCCTTTCCTATCTTCTTCTTATTCATACTAAAATCTGTTACACAGTAGTACCTTCCTATACTGTACTTTACCTTTTTCTACCCTGGCGTAGGTTGGCCACCTATGTCAGTCTTTTCTATGTCTCACTAAAACCTTTTTCCTGCTACTTTTATTTCTAGTTTCCATATTTCCAACCCTCACCAAGAACTCCCCACAATAATGCACCAGGCTAAGGCCAGCTGGCAACAATGAAATAAGGTGCATTTATGTCATTTAATGCCAAAAGATATGAAATACCTTTAAGTACATAAGGTGATGGTTAAGTAAAGTGCATGGAGTGCATTTTGTGCCATATTATGAGTTTAAAGTGCTGCAGCGCTTAATTAAGTTAATGCTTATGCCATTTCTATGTATATGGTGCAGAAATGTTTAGAAATGTTTAAAATGGCAGTTACATACAAAATAATGTCCACTCTGTGTAAGGTTGCCTTGTGATTTCTATCTTTAAATAAGTCAAGCCACACAGAGTGATTGTTTCCCTTCATTTATTTTCTTCCAAGTTCATCAGTTCATATACATGTATATTCTTTTCTTCTTTGGTGCTGTTTATTTAATTTATATACAGTGTTTATATAAAGATTTCTTATATTGAATAATACCAGCACCCCATTATAAGCTAATCATATAACAAAATAACCTATTAATCTTAGAGTGTGGTGAATACTACTCAAAACATAGGTATTACCTCATTTCTTACACAACATCATAGGTGTTTACTACATTTTTTACACAATATTCTACAACCTTCTCTGTTGCACACCTTCCTTAACAGGTGTATACCATTCTAATAAGGGCACACCATCCTGATAAGTTTATTATAGGACATTTGATGTTAAATGTTGTGAAATGTAAAGTGTTGTGAAAATATAAGGTTATCACAAGACATTTGGTTATATTGTAAAAGGTTATACTTCAGTAAAATGTTACACTACAGTCCCCCCTTTGTGACTCTCTATAATTGGAGATCATGAGACGTTGTTGCCATTGTAACATTTGTATTTGTCTAATCATGTGTTTCATCTTACGGTACAATAATACTTGTACAATAATAAGAACACAGATTACTGCAATACCACATACTACCACTACTAGGGTTGGACTAGTACCCAAAACAGCCGAGCCCCAATCCCACCAGGATATATTAGGGATAAAAGATGACTGCTTCTCTACCTATACAGCATAGGCCTTTTGTGAGAAAATAAGTCCTTTTTACGTTGTTGATGATACAACAAGGCAGCAATTGTCATTTTATCAAATGTAGGTAAAACAAGATGAGGTGGAGTGGCCAAATCAGTGAATAAGTCTAAGGTCATACTGGAACCATCAATATGGGTTACATTTGTTTGGCTATAGGCAGGACATTCCCGGAGGGTCCAATTTGCAACCCACCAGGTCTTGTCACTACACCCCCATACATTCCAAGGTTGACCTGTGATTACACACCATGATTGGTTCCATCTCATAGCTTGGCAGTATTCATTTGCAGACATTATGGTAAATTAACATTGTTCAGGAAACCATGGGGCAGTTAATGTCCCTTCCCCACATATTAAGGTTTCATGTTCTTGTACACCCTGTTGCTTGGGTAAGACAACATATTTATTGTGTACTGTGATAATAGTATCACCTGGTATTGGGAGTCTCATGATCTGATCTTATATTAATACTCTCAAATTATTGATTTGCCGTGATATTTTTGGTGGTTCAAAACATACAGGTATTATCACTAGTATGGGAATCACATGTCACAGCACATGTGCATATTGACTTGGTGAGTTCCATACTTTTACCGTAACTAAGGGTGGTAAGAATACAGTGGGGTGATCCAATCATTTAGTCACATTGGTCTCACTTATTCCTAAAGGTAACCTATTGGTCTCATGGAAACAGAAACATAGACTTTGATGGCAGATAAGGACCACTTGGCCCACCCAGTCTGTCCATTTCCCTACCTAAGCTGCAGATTCTAGTTAACCAACAGCCTACTTCCTGCAACCTGCCACTATAATTGCCTTATGTCTGTCCCATGCATGTTTGAATTCCCCCCACTGTTTTAGACCCCACAACCTCTCCAGGAAGGTGGTTCCATGCGTCCACCACTCTCTCCGTGAAAAAGAATTTCCTCACATTACCCTGAGCTGTCCCCCCTCTAACTTTAAATTGTGCCCCCTTGTTCTTACACATCTCTGTTTCTGAAAGATGCTACCCTCCTGGACTTTGTTGATGCCCTTGAGGTACTTAAACATTTCTATCATGTTACCCTGTCCCTCCTTTTTTCAAGGGTATATATATTAAGCTCTCTCAGTCTCTCTTCATATGGTTTCTGATGTAGACCCTGCACCATGTTAGTTGCCCTCCTCTGGACTGCTTCCATCCTGTCTATGTCCTTGCGTAGATGAGGTCTCCAAAACTGCATGCAGTACTCCAGATGGGGTCTCACCAACTGTCTGTACAGAGGGATAACCACTTCCCTTTTTCTACTTGTGGTGCCCCTCCCTATGCATCCCAGTATCCCCCCTGGCTCTCCTTACTGACTTCTCACATTGCTTACCGACCTTTAGGTCATCTGATATGACTACACCCAGATCCCTTTCCATTATTGTTGTTGTTAGTACCTCCCCTGCTATTGTGTAGTCTTCTCCTGGATTTTTATTTCCCAGGTGCATTACTTTGCACTTCTTTGCATTGAATCTAAGTTGCCATATGTCTGACCATTCCTTCAACCTTGTCAAGTCCCTTCTCATCCTTTCTACCTCCTCTTGTGTATCAACTCTGTTACAGATCTTTGTGTAATCTGCAAAGAGGCATAACTTTCCTTCCAGACCCTCTGCAATGTCACCTATAAAGATGTTACAGAGGACTGGGCCCAGTACTGAACCCTGCAGTACTCCACTAGTACCCCCTTTCTTCAGAATGTGTTCCATTCACTATTACCTTCTGTGTCCTGTTGTTCAGCCAGTTTGTTACCCAGGCTACCACCCTGGGACCCACTCCCAGGCTGGCTAACTTGATTATTAATCTTTTGTGTGGGGCACTGTGTCAAATGCCTTGCTAAATTCTAGGTAGACCATATCCACAACCCCTCCCTGGTCTATTACTTTGGTCACCCAGTCAAAGAAATCAATCAGATTCATCTGACATGACCTTTCTGCTGTGAATCCATGCTGCTTTGTGTCCTGTGCTCTGCTGGCCTCTAGGTACTGAACAATTCTTTCTTTCAGAAATGATTCCATCATTTTTCCCACCACTGAGGTCAAACTAGCAGGTCTGTAGTTTCCTGCTTCTGCCTTGCTCCTACTTTTGTGAAGGGGGATCACATCTGCCCTCCTTCAGTCCTCAGGTACCACCCCAACCTCCCATGATTTGTTAAAAAGTGTGGTCAGTGGTGTCACTAGGTCCTCCCTTAGTTCTTTTAGGATTCTAGGGTGAATCCCATCAGGCCCCATTGCTTTTTCCACCTTGAGTTTTAGGAATTCTTTAAGGACTGTTTCTTCTGTAAATGGACTGGCATCAACCCCACTACCCAGAGTGCTTCTATTGTTTGGTTTAGGTAACTCCTCCTCTTCTTCTTTTGTGAATACTGAGCAAAAATATTCATTCAGTATCTCTGCCTTTTCACTGTCTCCCTCTGCCCACCTCCTCTCTCCTTTATTAATCTTCACTATCCCTCCCTTAACCTTTTTATGCTCCCTAATATACCTAATGTCTCAATTCTATTCGATTCATTGACTAGATAAGCATGTGCTTCAGCAGCTAATTGTGAGCAAGCTAGTTCTATATAACTGTTATCAATCATATCCGAAAGTGAGTTATTTAAAAACCTTACTATTTTAGCAATAATTCGAAAATTCTGTAAGGTTTCCCTAAAGACAAACCAATTAATATATTCTTTATCTGCTGCCAATTGCACATTCGTTGATAAAGGTCCAGTAGCCATGTTCTTTAAAGTAATTTCTAAAGAATGAATATGACCTTTTAAAACCATAGAATCAATACCATTAGCAATTTCTAATCTTGAGCCTAACGAGTCCCAAGCATCTCTTTTACAATGAAATAAGCCTGGTGATGCTTCTGCAGGGATTTTAAATGACCACATTCTGTGTCTATCTTGGTATCGATTTAAAGTATTATTATAATACTGTTGCTACAATACCAGATCCTTATCTTTACATTTAAACTGTAATCATGGAAAAGGCAAATGCAGAAAAATATTACAATACTCCAACTTACATGGATAATACAAAGGATATACTGTACATTTTGCATCAAGATAATACCATCTGATGGAGGCAAGAATTTTTGCTCTTATATACTTTGTTTTTGGTATTGTAAATCCCATACAGCAGATTTACTAGTTAAAGATACATTGCAGGCCATTCCAGGCCATCGTGCATTTGTAGTATATGTTAACAAAGAATATTTATTTGTTAAAAGCAATACTGCAAAAAATTGCTTTAACCCTAAAGTATAGTTTGCTACAATAGATGTATTATATAAAAATGTCACATATTATGTTGTGATGCAATTTTACCCCAATAAGATGCATTTAACAATGTTATGTTAGATGGCTATTGTAACATGTCCTTTAATTTCATTCAAAACAATGTTTGTTGCTCTTTTGTTAAATTGGTGGTATGACCCAAGGTAGAACAGATGTAAATCCCTTTCTGGGCTGTTGTGCTCACTACACACATCGCCGTGCTAGGCCAGGCTTCTGGCGAGCATCCCCACGTTGCATCTTGATATTGTCCATAGCAAATAAAGTACCATTTGATAAGAAGATAACCAGTGTGTTCATGTCGTTCTCCCAACATTACTGGGAGACCCTACACTGTACAATTGGCATAGTTCTTGTTGTATAAACTATTCCATATGTGCCCTGTGCATCCTTTGTATCTGTTGGAAGTTGCCAGGATCAGTAAGGTACTGCTCAGTATAAGTACAGGATACATCATTGTACTTCACCGATTGGAAGAAACAGAGCAGTATCAGTTGTCATCATTTAAAGGCTGATACAATTTACATTGGTCCACATGGACCCACTTGTTCTCTGTAGATTCTTGTTGGATTCGACGGACCTGAATGACCCATGGCCCCAAAACATCAATGATGGTATAGGGCCCCATCCAATTAGCATCTCATGGTCCCTTTTGACAAACATTTTTAATCATGACATGATGATCCCTTTCAATGGGTGGTATCACTTTTTCATCATGTTTCTGTTTGTTTTTCCAATGAGTCTGTACCATATTTCTGGCAGCATGGAGCAAATATAGAGCTAACTGCTTCTGCATTTGTTGTAAAGATACATCAGTTTTGATATGGTCTAACACAGGTGTAGACAAATCTGGATCCATTGGATAATACAGCCTCATAACCCGTCCAGTCATCAGTTGGTATGGGCTATAGCAAGTACTCTTGTTTTCCATACCTTTAATTCCCATTAGGATTCCTGGTAAGTGCCTCACCCACCCTTTACCAGTATCCAGCACTGCCTTTTTCAGTGCTTTTTTTTACAGTGTGATTTAACCTTTCTACCGTTCCCGAAGATTGTGGATGGTAGGGTAAATGCAAGCGTTGAGTGATACCTAAGATATCACACAAGGCTGTCATTATTTTTGCTGTAAAGTGAGTCCCTCTATCACTTTCAAGGATTCTGGGAAAACTCTTGTTCCCACAATGCTTTTGCAGAAGCTTGTGAGCTATCATTTCTAACTGGTAGTGCTTCTACCCATTTGGAAAATATGTCAACATCGACTAATAAATATCAGAACCCCCCTTTTGCAGTAGGCAAGGGCCCCACATAATCAGTTTGTAAGCTGGACCAAGGACCGCCCGCCAGGGGGATCTGCCCTAATGGAACTCTTTTACTAGGCACTGGAGGATTCATCTGTGCACAGATGAGACAAGCCTCCAGGCATTCTTTGACATATTTTCCCATTTTTGGTCACCAGTATTTTTGTGCCAATATTTTACATGTTTTGTGGAGTCCACAATGACCTCCAATGTGATGCTTGTCCATGATAATATCTTTTCTAAATGAAGTGGGTGGTATCTACTTCCTAAACCCTGGTTATCGTTCCCATATTACCATAATTTACCCTATGGTAACATGTTTGGTGGTACACTGTTCTGTCTCTTTCCATTGGTTCCAACAACCAAGAAGCCAAGCATTAGTATCTTGGATTCGTCCCCAACTAGGGACTTGTGATAACGCTGATATCCATTTTGGATGATTTTTATCATACTCTTCGGCTCCCCATAATTGTGTAGCATCACCTCCTAGAGGGTCTACCCATAAATTTGATTGTTTTGCAGCTATTTTAGCCAGGTTATCCACCGGAGTATTATTTAATTTGTGGATATCCTTTGGATTCTTTTTGATGAGCCCTTACTTTACAAATTGCTATTCTTAGCGGTGATTAAACTCCTATATCCCATATAGGTTGTAATATGGGGGCAAATGCCACATGTTCACCGGTGGCTGTTTGCGTTCCTTTTTTTGTCCAAATAGGAAGAAAATCTAACAAGGAATTGACAACAAAAGCAAATTCCAAGACGACATTAATGGCTTCCTATGGATACGCCATAATAGCTTTGCGTACTATCTCCAATTCCACTCGTGGGGCAGAAAATGACAATGGACATTGTACTAATATTTCCTGATTTGTTCCAGGGGTCTAAATAGCATACCCTGTATGGAAATGGCCATCCTCCCAAAAGCAGGGGCCATCCACATACACATCAATCTCCATAAAATTAGGTTCAGCAGCAACAATTGGTTTATATTCGATACCCATGACTTCCCCACAGTCATGTGCATCTCCCTCCCAAGTCATTAGCTCTACTAGCATAGGGGAGGTACATTTTTTTCCACAGTGATATTTTCCCCTTGTAGGGCCAATGCCCATTTCATCAGTCTCTGAGAGGATACTCCCCTTACATCCCTTTCTAAGAGACATTTTACAGGTGTGTATGAGGTTTGCAAAACAATGTGATTAAACCCCACAATATGTTTGGTAGCTTTTATTGCCCAATATACAGCTAATAAGTGTTTTACACATTCTTCATAGGTTTCCTCTACTGGAGTTAGTACGCGGGAAAAGTATCCTATTGGATGTAAAATCTCTAATTGCTTTTGTAACAGGACTGCATTGATCACTTGATCAGGGGCATGTACCTGTATCACAAAATTTGTTGATTCAGAAGGGCTAATGAGGGCAGGAGCTGTCATTAGTGCTTGTTTAACAGCCATAAAAAAATGTTACAATAAAAAAATCATAGAAAAAACTTCTTTTTAAGCTAGTTGACATGTGAGAATTAAATAAATCTTGATTGCTTCTTTTCTATTTTTAGACAGTAAATCACATTTTCCATGTCAGAGTGAAAAAGTTCACTCATACAGCTTAAAATACAGCAGGACCTGAAAATAATGTTGCTCCTAATCAAAAATCTAGAATCACAAATATATTAAATCCTGACAAAATAATGTGCTCAACTTAGATTAAACATGGAAGGTCAAGTTGTGTTGCAAAAGGTCACCAATTTCAACAAGGTGAAAATTACCATATTTTTATTACTGTTTTGGCAGCTTTTTGCTCAGTTGTACACTCAATTACATAAAAGGAAGTGGCTAGTCTGCCTTAACTCTAAGGAGGTTTGACACTACAGTGGTGCCTCTGCTTGTATTGTATACAAGGACTGTTCCTTTTATGAGATGTCCTGGGCGTGCTCCTGACTGGCATGATCTAATCTCCTCATTTCCCATGTAATTGCCCAAGGGAGCCACCCCATCCACATGCCCCTTCCAGTGCTGCACGCCCATGACATCTGCAACTGCAGTTTGCAGACAATGTACCAACACTGCAAACCAGAACATGTCATTGGATGAAACACAACAAATAAACCAGAGTAGCTTCAGGAAACACAGTTAAAGACTCTGATAAAGTGTAACAGTGACAAATAGACATAGCATATGCTGAATTAGGAAAAACATATCCTACAACATTATGCCACTGACAAAGGTTAACCTGGAATAAAGAAATCAAGAGTCTCTCAACTAAAGAAAACAATAATGGGCTTCAAGTGAACAAAGCCAAGTGAATAAAAGACAGATTTCACTCCGGCATCATTATAGTTAATGAAGCTATCATGATACAGTGATTACTGAATACAGTAATGTTTTTGCAAGCATTTTTCTAAACATTCTCCAAGTAAGTAATAACAGAAATATAGAGAACAGTATGACCTTGGGCACTACATAACAAAATATGGTGTACTATGATCAAACGTAGTGATTCTCCTACAGTGAGTAGCAAGGAACAGCTGTAATTGCCTAGCCAACTCATTAATTTGAGCTTAACTTTGTTTATTTACAAATTTGAGATTCTCTTCTAACTGATTATTCTTAATTTTTAACCCACAAACCTCCCCTTGTGCCACACTTAATTTATATTCCATTTCTTTGGTATCAGTGGCACATTTTTGCATCCCTTTCTTTAAATTCTGTCCCATATCTGTTATAACAGTAATACATTTTCCTGACTCCTTTTCTTGGTGAGGTAAACCTTCAGTACATTTCTCTTCATTTTCTAACATCTGCCTCTTCATGTTACACATTTTAGCTGTTATTTCATACTGGTATTGTACATACATTTGACAGATGTTGGCTAACTTAGTTCTATCCACTTTAACTTTCATTTCTGTCCTTACATTGCTTAGTAAAACATACGTATGCATCTTCCTGTTATTCAGGAGAGCAGTATGGACAATCCTTTTAATGTGTTTCTAGAAATTTATGTAAAATGGTATCCATACTTACATCTATCTTGTGGCTGGCAAATCACATCTGACTTCACACCAGTCCCTCCTGAGTCCCTTGTTTGACTCCCTTCTGTACTTGATTGATCAGGTCAGGTGCAGTAAGGCGTTCCTCGCAGTGGCTTCCTTCTCAGTTCGTTTGAGGTCATCAGCAACTGTATAGACTGTCTTCAGACATCTGAGTCACAGGCACCAATTGTAAGGTTGTGTTGTGTTTATTATCTTTAAATAAGGCAAGCCACACAGAGTGATTGTTTCCCTTCGTTTATTTTCTTGTGAGTTCATCAATTCATATAAATGTATATTATTTTCTTCTTGGTGCTGTTTATTTAATTTACATACAGTGTTTATATAAAGATTTCTTATCTTGAATAATGCCAACACCCCATTATAAGCCAATCATATAAAAAAATAACCAATTAATGTTAGGGTGTGGTGAATATTACTCAAAACATAGGTATTACCTCATTTCTTACACAACATCATAGGTGTTTACTACATTTCTTACACAATATTCTACAACCTTCTGTGTTGCACACCTTCCTTAACAGGTGTATAACATCCTAATAAGGGCACACCATTCTGATAAGTTTATTATAGGACATTTGATGTTAAATGTTGTGAAATGTAAAGTGTTGTGAAATTATAAGGTTATCACAAGACATTTGGTTATATTGTAAAAGGTTATACTTGAGTAAAATGTTACACTACACTTTGATAGGTGGAATATGAGTGTAATGGAGTGACATTATGCCTCCCTTGTTTAAATTATTTTGCTGCCACTCCGTTGTTATGTAGAATGTTATGCCAAAGAAATCCTGCATTGAAGCAGGAACTGTTTGAACCAAGTGTCAAACTTTAACCATTACTTTTTTTTCTTATTTATATTTTTTATTTAGCTGTTTAACCAGCAGTAGCACACTAAGCTGAAAACTTTTTTACAGGAGTGACCTGGGAGCACAGGGAGGTTAAGTGACTTGCTCAGGGTCACACAGTATGCAAGTGAAAGCTGTGGGATTCAAACCTAGGTCTGGTCTACTGGATGTCACCAGATTTGCAGCTCAGAGCCTTAAACCACTGCACTATACTGCCTTTCTTTTGCTGCCACTAGGTAACTATGTGAATAATTACTTATGCACCTGTATTATTAGGACTCCTGGCTGCTGGCTTTATATAAAATATGCTGCAGAACTGTGCCAGCTAGCCATGGAGGAGTCCATAGCATGTGTCCAGCCAGTCCAGGCTGCTAGAGAGGCAGGCTTCCATGGAGTGGCAGATGTTTACTTTTCCTTTTAGCCACCCCACTTCCCTCAGTAATCTATGTGCTCTGAAAAGTGAGAGCTTGGAAATAAAAAGGGACTATGCTGTCCATGGACATAAAAGCTACAGCCCAGCATAAAAAAAAAATTAAAAGGGGCTTATCAAAGCTATGCAGAGCCCCAAAGCAGAGCAGCTAGATAATGATTGTCTAGCAGTCTGCTGCTGTGCTACAACTTAGAAAACAAATGATTCAAAAGGACAGGAATGTCCCTATGTATGAGGAAATGCTATACAGTTAAAGTAGCCCTCAGAATAAGGAGAGGCCTGCAAAATAAACTATACATAATAAAGAAAATAAACAAATTAAAGAATAAAGAGACACTGCAGTCTCTAAAGGAGCCTCATTATGTATAGAGCCCTGAGATATTTATGCCCTCCCTTCTCTGGGCAACCAACGTCTCTCTCACTGTGCTAAAGTCATCTCTAAATTTTTGGTCCTACCCTCTCCCATCTTACCTTTCTTCTTCCGTAACACTACCACCAACATCTCACCACTCAGTCAGATCAACCGATGCTCGCATCCTATTGATCCCTCACCGATCAACAACCATAGGTCAATCAGGGTTCACGTACCACCTCCCTAAAATATGGAATGCAATTCCATCCAAATTTGCCATTCCCCATCCTTTGCATCCATTTCATCCCCCATACTTAACTTCTACTACACTAACTGCACCTATATGTAACCCCTCCAACCCTACTCTTCATCCCACCACCACCCAGTCAACAATTCCAAAGCATTTAACAGGTCCTTATGTATTAGCTCTTATGATGGACCGATTGTACAGTCCCCTACTCTGTTTGACTGTATCTGAGACAAATTTGTTGTATCGACTTACTGTACCCTAATTTTAGTTGTATTATGTATGTGTGATTATCTGTTGTAGTGGCTCTGTAACCTATTTATATCAATATTATGTATCCAGCATTCATATACAGTATGTATTTTGTACCTGTTATGGTAATTGTGTATGTATCCTTTCCCCACTTGTACCACCCTACTCTAGGATGTACTGTGAGATGAGCAATTTTGATTGCTCAGCGTACTTTTCTGGTGAAACTTTTCAATAAATGAAATAAATAACTACAAATTAAATATACTATAACCATACAGCGCATTTATAAATGAAATAAATGTTTGTACTGTTTGCATACATAGAAAATAAGGTGCTGACCTGTTATCAAGACCTCAGGAAGGGGATTTCCTATTGAGGGACTTCCTGTAAGTAAAACCTCATTATGTGATAGATGAGAAGTTTCCCCTATTTAGGGACCATTCTAGAACTAATTGGATGTTATGGGAGGGACTTTTCCCATAAGTGGGAGGGCTATATAAGCCCTCCTCAAACACCAAGAGTCAGATCAGCTGCACAGCCAGTGTCACTTACCTGAAGGAAGGTAAGCAGAAGGACCTGTGCCTGAACAAAGATTTATCTCTAAAAGCAGGAAAGCTGATGAATTGTGAGATACCTGATGTAAGGTGAAATAGCCTTGAGCTATTGTTTGTTTTCTTGTTCTGTTTGAACTATTTTGTTTCTATTTATTTATTTTTTATACTTTTGTATAAAATAAAACACACTGCGGATGTGTTGTACCTTATCACTGTGTCCAGTGTTATCTTTATACCCACATATCTGTGACAGTCCACCTCCCCCTCCCCCAGTCTTGCTTCTCTCTGATGGTCCATTCCCTCCTTGCTGTACTGTGAAGATTGAGCAGATGTACTTGTTTAAAATGTCTGCTTTTTCTTAGTGTTCTTCTGCTCAATCTCCCCATTCTGCTCTTCAAAGCCTTACTAGCTTTGCTTTTCTCTTCTTGCTTATGTATCTTAAAAAATTCTTAGCCCCTTTAGCTACCTCACTAGTAGTCATTTCTTTTGTCTGTACCTTTGCTCCCATAACCACCTTACTTGCTTCCTTCTGCCTTACTTGGTACACCTCCCTGTCCTCCACCCTCTGTATTTCTTTGCACTGTACCTCTTGAATGCCACCCTTTTTTCTTTCAGCACCCTTGCCACCTCTTTGGAGAATGCTAGCAATCTCCTTTTCCTCCTGATTTTGCTTACATCTTTGGATGCAGAGGTTTGTTGCCCTAATAATACCTTTCTTTATTCTTCCCCAGAGTGATCTTCCTCCTCCTTCCTGGCAATCCCCCCTTTGAGGCAATTTCTGAAGCAGTCTTCCATTTATTTAAAATGCACTCTTTTGAAGCCCAGGACTTTGTCCATGTGTGGCTTGCTTCTGCTCCTTTCCTTTTGCTGAACAACACTGTATAGTGATCAATTTTACTGAGAGGATTGCCCACTGTGACTTCAACAATGCTGTCCCTGTTCGTTAGCACCATCTCTAGTAGGTTCTTTAACTAGCTGACTGAGAAAAGGCCCCTGTAAGGAGTCAAGGATCATCCTGCTCCTTGTTGAAGCTGCAGATGGAATTTTCATCTCCACATCTGGCAGACAGATATCTCCAACTAGCATTACTTCCACCTTACTTGCTATCCTGCTGATGGCCTCCCCTTGTGCCTTGTCCACCTACTCCTCTGTGATGAGGGTCTGTACACTACACTGGTATGGTTAGTGGTCCCAGAACCTGTCTCCAGGATGACCAACAGCCCCTCCTCACCATGGTGCACCTGCACCTTCATGGCCTTTAGTCCCTCATTTACATATAATGCCACCCCTCCTATCAGTTCCCATATCTCCTGAATAGTGAGTAACCTGGTAGGGCCACGTCCCAATCATAATTCTGTTATAGCTACTACAGCCAGGTTAGTCTCTGCTGTGGTAGCCTCTGAGTCTGGGATTTTGTTTCCAAGGCTCCGGGCATTATCACACATGACTCTCCACACCTTCTCACCCCCCTGTCTGATGTCCTACATCTTCATCCCTTTATTGCCTATGTTGTTAGCCCCTTCTGATTCCCCTCTTCCCATTTCACTGTCTCTCTTGCTGGTTCTTTTTGATCCACTTACCTCCCCTACCCATGTTGTATCCCCCTTTTCTTGGGGTGTTTATGCCCATCTGGCCTTCTTTCATTCTCATTTTACCATCTGGGGGGTAGTTGTTGCTACCTCAGTTTTTCTGTCTCCCCCTTGCTAGTTTAAATGCTCATCCAAGTAGCATCTAAACCTTTGAACCATGAACTGAGGTCCCCTTCCTAGAGAGATGCAGTCCATCTCCCTTATAGAGATCCATATCTTCCCAGGTTGGTCCCTAGTCTCCATTGAGCCAAAGTCCTCCTCCATGCATAATACATTCAACTATTCATTAAAGGTCTTAGTGTGGAGTATTTTGCCTATCCCCTGCCCTTTACAGGTAGCACCTTGGAAAATGTTACCAAGCTTGCTATCTACTTGAGCACTTTCCCAGCTCCCTGAAGTTTCACTGTACTACCCCACCCTTTACCTTGCTAGGTCATGTGTCCCAAGATGGACAATGATGTTCAGCTTTCTCCCAGCTCCTGCTGCCCTAGTGATGTGCAGAATCTGCTCTCAGTCCCTCCAAGCTGTGGCACCCCTCTGGCACCTCACTTCCCTATATGTCCCCTTCCCAGTTCCTAACTCTGTTACCCTCACTATAGAGTTCCTCTCCAGCAGCTGCTTCCTCTTGGGCTGAGAGGTTTCTTTTTCCCTTCATGGGGCCTCCATATGTGAGGAACCCCTCTTCCCTTCCACTGTGATGGGAAACTCCTCTGGGTTACCGCAATCCACAGACAAAGGGGTTTTGCAGTGATATCAGTGGATGAGAATGCACCTTTGCCCCCATCCACCCAGCGCCCATCAGGGTCCATCTGCTTTGTCTAGGCATCCTCTGGAAGAGTGGTGGAAGACTTGGTGGTGCCTGTGTGGGAAAGAAGGTCTGCTCCATCCTTGCCAGTTCAGCCCAGAGTCTAACCACCTGTGCCCAGAACCCAGAGAGGTGAGTACACATGGAGCAGAACCTTAATATCCAGAAGGAGAGACTGCAGCACCACATCCATTACACTGCACCGCTCCCATGATCACTACCCCTTCTTCTGTGTCATCACTTATTACCTGTGCTAGTCTGGATTACCCCTCTAACCTCTTTCTGTTTCCATGGTACTTCTATCCCTCTGCTCTTCGTTCCCCTGAACTTGTTTATCAGCCTAAACTAGATAGGGGTTACCCTGCTTCCCTGTCCTAGCCCTGATGGTAGCCTAATGCAAAAAAACACACCCAGACCAGTAACATACTTGAGGTCTGCAGTAGTGAGTTTCACATCCTGGCAAAGGCTCTGTTTGTGACTATGATTACAGATTTCAGCTGGTGAGGGGCAAGATCCAAAAACCTAGTTTGCAGTAATGACCACACTATCAAAAACAGATGTCCAAGTTTTGTTCCATGCCCTTAAGCAATGGTGGCAAGTTTTGTTGTGATTTTTGCTGGAAAAACAGACACACTTGTATCAATGCCCTCAAACAAGGGTGATGATTGTAGATTTAAAATTATTGTTTCCCTGCTATCAATGCATCTTTTTGCCAACCACATTTGTTCTATAGAGAAGACCGAGGTCCTGAAACCATTGCTTTCTATACCAAATGTGACCTCTACAGCAGAGATTATGGAAAAAAAGCCCCGATGTTCTGGTACTGGCCAGTGCCAGGTGAACTGCCATCTGACCTCTTCAGGATGGGTGACCTTAATTTATCTGACTCTATCTGTTGTGGCACTAGGGAATCTTTTACTTATTTTACTGCTTATACTTCTGAGTAGTTCTTAAGGTTTAAGGTATTTGTATTTGTTTACCCTGCAAAGTCTTTTAAATTAATCTCTCTTTTTTTGTTTTCTGCAGCTAAATACCTTATTTTACTACCTATGGATACTGTAGCATGTGTATAGTTAAGTGCTGGGAAGAAAAGTCAGAAAAAACACACACTTATATACAGTGTGTGTGTGTGTATATATATATATATATATATATATTCTTTGCAAAAAAACTTTGTTAATGCATCAGTTAGGGTTATTCTACAGTGACAAAAGTGAGGAAAATCAACATTAGGGGTTCCCACCCCTTGCACCCCACCCCACCCACCTCACCCCACCAATAGGCATCGGGTGTGCGTTAGGTCATCGGGCTAACTCTCACCCCATCCCATGTGTAAACAAGCTGAGGTGATGCAGTAGGAGAATGGGGTGAGAGTTAGGGCCGATGACCCCAACACACACCCCGATGCCTGTTGGTGGGGGCAGGGTGGGAACCCTCATGCCGAATTTCCTCACATTTGTTGTTGTAGAATAACCCTAACTGATGCATTAACAAAGTTTTTTGCATAGAATTTCCTTACTTTTTAAGAAAGAATGGAAAAGTAGAAAGTTGCACAAGTTGGTGGCAGTGAGGGGCCACCAACTTGTAAGTGTCTGTTCACATTACACACCTAATGACTAAAAGTACATTGACAACACCACGGCCAGCCACCAAACAAACATTAATGTAGCAGAACAATAGAAAATGCTGTCTGCAAAACATAAACTGTGCCACACAATATCTCCCCCAAAAATATATTGTTCAGCACGTAAACACAACAATTTACATCTACAGGACATGCCATCAACACCCTCCAAATTTCAAGTGAAAAGACCAAATCATGTCTGAGATATAACATGTCAAAGTTTGAAATTTTCATTCATTAGAGTAGTACTATTCCACACCTGTTGACATTTAACACACACAATGACTGAAAATTACATCCGTGTCACTAAGGCTAACTATCCTGTCAATTTCAAGCAATCACAACAAGCAAAACGCTGTCTGCAGAATGTGAACTGTGCCATGCCATATCTCTGCCAAACAAATATTTTCCGACACATAAACACCCTCCAAATTTCAAGTAAAATGACCAAACTGTATCTGACATATAACAAGTCAAAGTTTGAAAATTTCATTTGTCAGAGTGGCACAGTTCCGAACCTATTGACATTTAACACACACAAGGACTGTAAACTACATCCATGGCAGTAAGGCTAGGTAGTCTATCAATTTCAAGCCACCACCACAAGCAAAACACTGTCCGCAGAACGTAAACTGCGCCACACCGTAGCTCCACCAAAAATTTTTTTCTGACATGTAAACACTGTAATTTATATCCACAGGACATACTATAAACATCCTCCAAATTTCAAGTAAAAAGACCAAACCGTTTCCAAGATGTTCAGTATCAAAGATTAATAAAATGTCCCTATCTATTCCATTATAAAAAAATCTGACAATCTTGTCCCTATTTTGCAATCAAAGATCACGATCAAAGACTCTAATGATCAAAGAATTTGCAGGCTCACAAACAAAGAATAAAAAATCTTATAAATCAAAAAATTGAAGGAATTGCGGTAAACCACTGTCATGGTTTGACAGAACGAAGCCCCCTGAGTAAAACCCACCCTCATCTGACTTCCTAGGACACCCCTGGGCTGAGAATTTTAAATTGGGCCATCTCATCCCTCACTCGCGATGCATGATCGCGATCAAAGAACTTTACGATCAAAGAATTTGCAGGCTCGTGATCAAAGAAATTGCACGCTCATGATCAAAGAATAAAAAATGGTGAAATGCGATTATTTCACCGATTTGAAGCGGACCAATGTCATGCCTCGATAGAACGAAGCCTCCTGAGCAAAACCCACCCTCATTTGTGTCCCTAGCCCACCTCTGAGCCAAGATATTAATGTTTTTAGGTTGTGATGCAAGATTATGATCAAAGAATTTGCAGGCTCGCGATCAAAGATCGTTAGCGGGCCGCTAATTAAGATTTTAAAAGCTTATATCTCTATTTTTTGACTGATTTAGATGAAACCCAAAGCATGGCCTAGATCGGAGCCCCCTGAGTAAAACCAATCCAAGTTTTACTTCAGAAGTGGCCCCCGAGCCGAGATATTTGTGTTTTTCCGATTGGAAAATAAAAAAACAAGATGGCAGACCTCGCAATCAAAGAATTTTGAAAATTCTCAGAGACAAAGATTCTTGAACCGTAAGGCTGCAAATTCTTTGATCGACAGGTGGGACCAGATGGCCAGAACCCCATTCTTTGTTCACAAAACATACATATAAATTTTCCCATTGACTTATAATGGGAATTTAAAAATTAATGCCTTAATATTTTTTCACCAAACAAAAAGCAGCATGTTCTGCCACCAAAGCTCTTTCAAGTAAGCCATCTCTCACAGCAGCATACCACAAGATGGCCGTGCAGGTCCACATCCAAAATCCCAAAAGCTGCCTCCAAAAATGGATAATTTTGCATTTTTTGCAAAGACTGTAAGTCCGACCAAAACAAAATTTGGCAAATCAAGAGATCTACCGTGCACCACCATGCATTCCAAATTTCAGACAAATCTGTTGAATGGGTCCAAAGTTATTAACACCTAAACCTTTGCCTTTAGTATGTAAGTGACCACTGAACCTTAACTATAGTGGCGCGATCACACCACTATAATATATATATATATATATATATATAAAACATATATGTCTTTGTGGTTGAGGGTGGGGAAGTAGGATAGGATATGGAGTGATGTGATACAGGAGTTTAATAGATGGCTTGAGGAGATGGCGTCAAAAAAGGGTACCACTATGTGGGGGATGGGTGGATTTCTGGGACAGGATACTCTTCAAGGGTGATGGACTTCACTGGATGAGGGGGGGGTCTACATGCTGAGGAAGAAGTTTGACATTTATTATCAGATATTTAAACTGACTGTATGGAAACTGGGTCTAGGGGAACCATGTTGACAGGCAAGAGGAAGGGATCCTAGCTAGTACTCCCACACATCTGGGGGTTTGTAACAGCATAGAGGGTACAAAGAGAGCTGTTGCCTTTACTGGACTAGGTAAAGGGACAATAGAGAGGAGAAATGCAAGGGATGCAAGCTTCAAGTAAAACAAGGGGCTGAGAGGACAAGGGAAATACATGGATAGCAGCAAAGTAGGAACAGGGGTCAGATGGAAGGGTGTATGCCTTAATGCCAGGAACCAAGATAACAAAATTGGTGGCCTTCAGGTGCTGATGGCAGTCATGGAATGGACTTTGTGGTCATCATGGAAACATGGGCTTTGGAAAATAAAGACCGGGAACTGACCTCACACACCTGGCCTCACTTGACTTCATGTCTCCCACTACAACCGATACACTGGCAGCATACACTGCATGTTGGGCCCCGTTTCTCGTGTATCTAAAACCTAGAAAGGGATAGGATGAAGATAACCTGCGGTCACTTTTATGGCTTCTCTCCTCTTATACTCACAGTATGATGGCCCCGGACATAAGCTCAGTCCAGGAAGCCACACAACATGCTATTATGCATACATAGCTACTACTCCCGTGTAGATAGTTGTTGGCACTAGGCAGATGCCCAGTCTTGGCTTTGCATCACTATTAGGCAGAGAGTGTAGGGGAGTCTCCCCCCACTTTCTCCTTCTTTTGTCCTCTATCAGACTTTTTGTGCATATAAGTTCTATGTTAGGAAGCTATTGATATAATTTGCAAGGACTCTTCTCTGCTAATGATGTATGTATCATTTTTCTTTTTTTTTGTGTGTGTTTTCTTTCCTGAACGTATATGTGTAAACTGAAATAGCTACTAAAAACTATTAATGAAAAAAAAAAGACTGGGAACTGACAGTCCCTGGGTACTCAATGTTCAGGAGGGATTGAGAAACAGGTGGGGGTGGGGGTAAAGTAGCTATGTTTTGTCAAGGAGGGTATCGAGGTGGCAGAAGATGACTGCATCAGGGGTAGTGAGAGGGGGAGACAGAGTCACTGTGGGTGCAACTCTTGGCAGTCTCAGATAAGAATCTGTACTTGTGGGTGATCTAGAGACCTCCTAGGCAAGGGAAGGGGAGAGAGACAGAGAGCTCAAGGAAAAACCTGAAAGAGTGGTAGCAAAGGGGGAAGTAGTGGTGGTGGGTGATCTGAACCTGCTTGGCATTGATTAGGATGTCCCACTTGCCAGGAGCACCAGAAGTCAGGCTTTGTAGAACACATTCCAAGACTGTCTGCTGGTACAGCAGGTTAAGGAACCCACCAGGCAGACCACAGTTCTCAATGTGGTGATCACCAGCTCTGAGGTGGTAGGAGCTGTGGGAGTAGGGGAGTCACTGGGGAACAGTGACCACCATAACTCTGTTTGGTTTGAACTGGCCCTTGAGTCTGGTAAACTGCAATTGAGAGCTGGTGTCCTTGATTTTAGAATGGTGGGCTTCAATAGGCTGAGGGAGCTGACCAGGGATAAGTTAGTAGGGGTAGATAATATAGATGGGGTGGAAGAGAGATGGGGGCAATAAAGGGGGCCATTCTTGAAGCATCGTTGGTATGCATGAGAATGGTAATCAAAAAGAAGAGGTTCAAGAGACCATTATGGTTCCTGACAAGGGTCAGGGAAGCAATGAAGGCCAAGAAGAAGGCCTTTTACAAATATAAAGAAAAGCTGAGGGAGGATGAATGGAGAACATATTTACTAAAAAATAGGAAGACAAAGAGGTCAGTTAGGGAGGCAAAAGCAGACACAGAACTGCTTATTGCAGATCGGTTCCAGCATAGCAAAAACCAGTTCTTCAGATGTATTAGGGGAAAAAGGATGAAAGGAGGGGGAGCTGTAAGACTAGCTGGGGGGGTAAAGTGATAGAGGAGGAGGATGGGCAATAGGCTACCATCCTTAGTGAGTATTTCTGCTCAGTTTTTACTATGGAAGACAGTGGTCCCTTTTCAGAGAATGGCATCAAAAAGGCCACTAAGGGTGTCCCGGGGATAAGACCGCCTATATTTACTACAGAAAGGGTCCTGAAAGGGCTGGAAGACTTAAAGAAAGATACATCCCTGGGACCAGATGGATTACATCCAAGTGTAAGCCCCCAAAATGGGCTTACCTGGTGAGGGCTACAGCCCTCCATCCTCCCGGAGTGTCCCCCCTCAGTGACTGTGGTGGGGCTCAAGCCATATTGGCCCTATTGTTGCTCCACAGTGGTGGTCACAGAAGTTTCAGGACCTCGGCCCAGAAACAGAATGAGGCTGAGGTCCTTTCCATGTTTCTGTGCCTTCGGGTGCATTTTGATTCCTGGAATGGTCCCGGTGCAGCCAGTAGAGCTGGGACAGAAAAAAGTAAAAAAAATAAAATATGGTGGCTGCACCCCTACTGAGCATGCGTGACCACCAGAGCTAAATTTTAAAGGAGATGCACTCTAATTCCAGTTCGGCCATGCGGCCATCAGTAAAAAGGTATATTCCTGGCTCTAGGAGGAGCCAGTGATCTAAAGAAAATTGACCGGTTGGCCTCTGGTTGATGGGGGACAGAGTTTTAGTCCTGCTAGAGGGCTCAATTAAATAAATCAGGGCTGGACTGTAGGAAGCCCTAAGGAAGACAAAATGGTAGCCCCCATAGAAAACTACAAAACGGGGGCTAATGGGTAAAATAAAGAGACCACACTGAAATCACCTGGGAAGCAGCAGCTAATCCCAGGGAGGCTGTTGGGAGATTATAAATAGAACTGTTTTGTTGCCAGAAGAGGGAGAGTCGTTGAGAGGAGCTGCAGTGTGGCTGTGAGAAGAGAGACTGTGTAGCCTCCTGAGCCAAACTCATGAAAGTTCTGCCTTGCTGCTGCTGGACCTTGACTCTGAAGAAAAATCATTAAGTTGTGTGCAGGAGGAATAACCGCTGTGTTGTTTGATGAAAGTAGAAAATTGTTCCATATCAGCCCCAGCCGTTGCACACTGTTTCTAAGCTGGAAAACTAGCTGGACTGCAGATTCTGAGTGAGTTACTGTGCCCCCTTGATGGAGAAGTTGTTTTGGTGTGCAGCCCCTAGGTGGTGCTATACTAAGGGCTACTACCCCTGCCTTGCTGGCCGAAACAAGGTTCAGGGGCCTGGGTTTCTATTGTACATTGTGCAGTACCTCCACCCAGAGTTTATCATTTAGTGGGCTAGAGCTTAGTCTGTTACAGACCTCTGGGAAGCTGTGCCCACTTACTTACCAGGATGCCACCACAAGCATGACCCAATAACATTTCCCCACGATTAAGACAGTTTGTAATTATTGACTTTACAAATAATATGCTCACGAGACAGGTATTTGCAAGAGCAAACAACAAGTTTATTTGCATGGGGAGGGCTAGGAAGGGAAAATTGGAGTAGCAGTTATGCTATGTACACTTGATAAGCAGTATTGGTTTTGACTGATTTGGTTTGAGGTAATCACAATAACCACTTTGCATTTGATTTTACATCTTAAATCACACTGGCACCCACCAACCTTCTTAGATAGTCAGAGCCCTAGCTATCTAGCTAGCTACCTTTTATATCAGAAACATATTTACAAATGCCCACACTGGTACCAGTTTCCCATTTAGTGTAAGAGCCCACAATCCCACACAATCTGGGCACCCAGCAATTAGCAGTTTTTAAAGGTGCAGGCCTGATGATAGGTGTAGCTGTACATTGGCTGGCTAGTTGGGACCCTTGAAGAAAATAAGCAGACTAAACACACAAAACATACTTATTTTGCCTATAATAACTGTATTTGTGGCTGGATGGCCTAGTCCATGCAAACACTTAACTATAAACATTTCCCTTTGCTTTGGTGGCAGGGTATTGGCCCTGTCTAGTTCAAAGTCACATTTGCTTAGTTACAATTAGGTTGTAGCATAGAATTGAAGCAATCACAGCAGGCGGAACCATGACCTTGGAGACAAGGAGGCTGGCAAAGACTTGCAGCCAGGAGACTCAAACTGACTGTCAGATGGTACAGCAATTGCAGGTAGAAACAACACTCTTTACTTTTTTGATCAGTGCCCCTTTTTAGGCTGGAATCACTTTACTGGCTAGACCAGGCTGGGACCTGGACCAGCACATCTCAGACCCCACATCTAGGCTATGCCCCTTGGGGGAAAAGCATATGGAAGTGCCAAGGTGGCACACTCCCAGGCTATGTTCCAAACCCCAGTCTGATGGTTACATTGCATTTAGCATATTTATTTGACTTTGCACATTTAAATCTTGTAGTAACTGCATTAGTAGTCCCAGTTCCTTTTTTATGTACCCCACATGGCAGACATAGCCCCTTTTCCGGTTGGCTAGAACTTCAAAACCATGGCACATTCCCAATGATTTTAGGGGCAAGCACCCACACTCCTGCATGGGGCGTGCAACCCAGGCAATGGTTCCTAAAGTGGATCACAAGGTACCATTCTTTCAACAAGGGTGGGTTTCCCTAAGGCTAGGGCTGACCCAAATGCTTACAGTCCTTGCAAACAACTAGGAGCTTAAATGTATTTCTTGCATCTCACCAGGCACCTTGAACTTGGCTTTTATCACCTGAGACACTTTCTCTAAACTTGAGCTTGAGGCATGGCTCACTACCAATTAAATCAACTTGACTTTACTGAGCCTGAAGCAAGGCTCACTACTATTTTTGCAGACTTCACCTGTTGGCAAAGCTATCACTGTAGACCTTTCCAGACTTAGACACACATTACTTGGAAGCAACTGATTTTGGTAGCTCTCCAGGCTCTCAACATGTTACTTGGCAGTAAGACAGTTTATAGTATCTTTCTCAGGCTCACAATTACACAACAAAGTCCCTTGTGGCTCTCGCTGGCGTTTGCAACTTCCAACTGGACATACAGATGATTACTGGCCAACCAGGCACTGTCCGGAGAAATTCCGCGTGGTCAGGAAACTCCCATTTATGCCTGTGGTATTACTTAAGTCAGACACATTTATATACAGTAACACTAAACCCTTTTCTGGTCACTAAACAGGTGTCCATCTTTTTATTGTTTTGATTAAACTAGGTTGCAGACAGACAGTCACATCTTAAGGTAGCTGGGCTTCACTGCCCCTTGCAGACTGTCTTATACTTGTATTTGTTAGACACAGTTTACTCACTAAGATTACTTGCAGAAATTACTTTCCTTTCTCTGAGGGATCCAGGAGTGCTTCAGCACTCTCACTGCTTGGGTAGAAGTTCCATTTAGCTCTCTCACCGTCGAAGAGTCAGGTTGCCCACATTTTTTCAGAAGCATGGAAAGTTGCTGGCCAGCCCTGGAGGACAATCTGGCAACCCCCAGGCTAGTGACTTCTGTTGCTTGCAGCCACTTTGCCTCTCTGGTAGAAGAAATCCCCCTTCCCAGTGGAGGGGCTTGCACTGGATCACTCGGTCCATTTTGGAGGAAAGAACCTGAGCCCCCACCCCTGTGGGGGCCCACATGGGAAACTCTGATTTTCAGCCTGAAACACTGCCTTTTATGGAGCTCCTCTGAGGCTCCTGATTGGCTGAAGCTAGTTGCTGCTCCCATTCTAATTGACTGATCCTGCCTGTCAGTCCAGAAACTGAATATTCATTACCCTCACTCCATGCACAATAGGCTCCCTGTTTTGGCACCTGAAATTAGGTCTCTGCAGTTTCCCCACAAGCACTTTACAATGTCCCAAAAGCCCTGAGCAAAAGTCCCACAAGTCCTGGCTGAGATCCTGGCTTTCTGATTGGCTGCTGCTGCACTAAAATGGCTCCTAGTTATGCAGTTCTTTTGCAGATTAGCACAGTTCCAAATATAGCGTTCTGGTACAGCCAGCGCATTTACTTTATTTGTCCACTTGCCCCACAGTTTAATAGCTGCTGCTGTGCCCTTTAGATTGCTGTCCAGAATAAACACTTTAGTTCAGTCTTGAGCCTGTCGCTGCTGCTGTAATCGAGTGTCCCCAGCAACAGACAGGCATTTTTTCTGGGTTCCAATATTCACAGATCTGGTGCAGACAGACATATTTTTATCTTAATGACTCTCCCCTTGTGAAATAGCTTTAGTAATGTCCTGATGGCTGCTGCTTCTATTTTACATTTATTTACAATTTAAGCCTTGTAACAGCCACCGAAATTTGCAGCCCCCTGAAGCCCAGCGGACTCACTCATGAATAATAATAAACTACTAATTAATATCCTTGAAGCTGGCCCAAAACTTGTAGCGCATGCAGTGCTCTTTATTTAATGAAATAAGTGGTTTCCTCTAGCCACCAGAGACACCAATTCCTGCCCTGCAACTATCAGGTACCAGGGCCACCGGAGGAGCCTATCTGTTGACCGCAAACGTGGCCCAAATAAAGCACACCTCTCTGCACCCCTACGGGATCGCCAGCCAGCCCCTGAATATTGGTGGGCCATCATTTTGCTCCATGAGCCCTAAGAAGGGCTGAAGAGACAAGGGGCACTACAGGAGAGAAGAGAGGCACCATCGGGAGCACAGGAGCCATCCGCCCGGCCGAAAAGCAAAGGGAAGGAGAAGGCAGCAGCTCCTACAAGCGCTGAGTAACTGACTAGGGCCAAACTAAGACCTGGGCTGTGGCAATGATTGGGGACACATTTGGGGGACCTTGCAGGCAAATGGGAAGCATTCTGAGGAACAGGAACAAGATGCTAGAAACGGACCAAAGGTAAGCTCCCATTTGGGGGGCTACAGGTGAAAGAAACATTCAGCCAGTGGGGAACTGTAAATGCTGAGGTAAACATCTGTGACAGGACCCAGTACTGCTTATGGAGACACCTCCTAAGGGAGGGTCTGTGAAGTAAAAGATCGTGGAAGCCCAACTGCCCTGCTTGGGTCCTGTAGGTTGACTACAACAGAGGGGTTTGGGGAACCTCACCCATCCATGTTACCTGGACTGAAGATGACAACACCACCCCCAGTGTAGAAGGACAGAACAGGCCTGCCAGAGTGAAATCTGTCTATAAAGGCCCATCGGTGAAGTTGGCAAGGTCAGGCAGGTGCAGATCATCATGCCTCGATTTTTGTCCAGCTGCAAGACCTTCAACCTGTGGTGCACCACCAAAGGAGACCCTCCACGGTACCGTGCAACTCAGCTGGTGGCAAGCCCCCTGTGAGAATTGCAAAAACTGTGAGTACTCTGAGCTGTGGCTCTGGGGAGTCTATTAGTTAGTTAGCCATTTAGGATCCTTGGGGTAATTCCCTAACAGGATTCTGCATAACATGAAAGTTCGGCAAGATCAAGATTTTAAATTTGAAAGTGTGTTCAGTGCTGTTTTCGGGCACCGATGAAAGACCCCAGGCCTGCATCACCAACCGGTGGTGGTGAAGTACCCACCATATACTGACATTCTGGGTGCACCCAGTGGTGGGAGGAGGGGTTGCTATGGGGAAAATGATCTTCTAACTAAAGTGAATGGTGTTTGACATTCTTCTCTTTGTTTTCCCCCTGCCCAAATAAATACGTTCACTGATAGCATTTTATCCACTGTCACTGTGTTATTGAAATAATGCTACTAAAGGTGGGGGTTGATACTGTGTGAGAAACTGTTGTTGTGTGGGGGAAAGTATTAAGGGGTAGCTTACTTATTTTCTTGGGGATGCCGATTAAAGGTTAATGTGAGGAAGTTCTTTTTGACAGAAAGGGTGGTGGATACACGGAATGGCTTACCTCAGGAAGTGGTTGATATGAATACAGTGCAGGGCTTCAAACAGGCATGGGATAGGCATAAGGGAGCAATACAGATGAGTATGAATAGATAGGCCATTGACAGATAAAGGCCTATGGCACATGCATGAGGTAGAAAAAATGGGCAGACTGGATGATCTGTAATAGGGTCTGTAACCCCCCCCCCATTTAACGTTTCTGTACTCCTGGATAGCGTTCAGAATCCTGGAGTAGTATTGGATTTGAGGCGGAGATGTTGTTTGGTCACTGGGGCTGTAAATATCTTTCTCAAAATCTGTTGCAACAGTGTCTCCTTTTCTCTGTCTGTACTTTCCCTGTTGTCTCCATTATTCTTTGTTTCCCCTACCATAGGCTGGCCTACTATGTGTAGTCTTACCATCACTAGCTTTTCCTTTCTTTTTCCTTCAATATTTTAAGTCCCATGCCACTCAGAAACTCTGTTTGGTACTCAGAAATTCTATTTTTTCATTAAAGCTGCATGAACGTGCGCACATTCGTGCTGCACGACTGTGCGAATGTGAGATTGTGCGATTGTGCACAGATGCCAAAATCGCATCAAAACGCTAGCATTTTTAGCAAGAAAGACACCCCTGGTTCACTTCTTAGAGGGCTACAAGTGAAATTACTGCTGCTGTAAGCCCTATTCTAGCAATGCAAGTTAAAGCAGTGTCCTGTTGTTTTCAATTGTAGCCATTATGCCCAGCTGCTTAGACAAGCCTGTAATTAAAAGATGTAAGCTAGTATAGCTGCTAAAACCCACATTACTTCTGTTTAGTTGCTGCAGCACTGTAAGACAGACTTGTTCTGCTGAGTTGTTTGTGCAAATAATGTTTCTATTGGGTTTAAAGTGAAATAAATGAAACCTACTTTCAGTGGGTATTTGTGTAGCAGGCTTCCAGACCATTCCCTCAGCAGTTCATGTTTGTTATAGAGCCGGCCCGCCCCTTCATCCCCCTTTTTATAATGAATGCTGTTGGGAGGAGCCTGGAATACACAAAAATATTGTACAATAAAAGATATAAAGGGTTTTTCTGTTTGCTTTAAAGCTGGTTATGACTTATTTAACTAAAGAATGTTTATTTTAGTTTTGTTAATGTATTTAAAGCTGTATTTACAAGTTAAAGTTCTGTTTGGGAGGAGTTAGCCCTGTCATGTACCCTCCTTCTGTATAAAAGAGAGGATTTCAAGTGTCTAGATCAGAGTGTAGCTGGAAGGAGTTCCTGCCAGATGCCTTCTAGGCATGGTTCCTGTGGAGATGAAAACTGCTAGAATATTATAGTTTATGTATTTTTATTTATTTTTTGTACTAAGTCCGTTTATGTTTGCCTGCTTAAAGGAATACATTTGTTTTGGTTTCTTCACATCCTGACTGCTTTCTGGACTCCTTTTTGATCCCACATGTACATGGTCATTGCGATCCTTATCTGCTGTTAACTTCTATGTTTCTATGGTAACTTGTTCTTTATCCACAGATATTCCCTACCATTTCTGCTGAGTGTAGGCACCGTGCCACATTTGCTACCACTGTGGAACCCAGGCCACCCTCCTCAAAGGTGTGTTCTGAGTTGCTCTGAGGACCCCAGTGCAGCCTAGGTGAGTCAAAGGGCTGTTATACAACACTGCTCAGGGAATTGTCAGTGGAACTCGTTGAACCCATGGTAGATCTTTTTAATTGCTTACTAAGGACAGGAGTAGTTACAGAGGATTGGAGGGTGGCAGACATTTATTTATTTATTCATTCATTCTTGGATTACAATAACTTTGAGCAGGAGATTGCTCTTTTACAAAGTTCCACATCGTAAAGGGTGGGAATACATACATTGTGGGTTTAGGAGTATCTAGCTAGGTGAATTAAAACATAGACAAAAATACACTGTGAATTGGTAACAGAGTTGATTTTAATACAAGGATTATTCAAGTAAAAGTAGCAGCCTAGAGGGCATTGTCAGGTAAGAGACATCCAGAAGGAGACTAAGGGGCACTGAGTTGGGGGGGGGCATGATGACTAGTCAGGGGGATATGGGAGAGGAAAGTGCAAGGTATTGCAGGGACGCAGGGAAACTAGGGGTAAAAGGACAAAGTAGGAGAAGTGAAGAGAGGGTAATAACCTGTGGTCGAATAAGACCAGGGTTGGGAGTTTGGAGGGGGGGAAGGAGCAATTAAAAAGTGCAGTCACAGGAGCTTTTCTTCAGTAGGTGTTGCCTTAGCTTGGTCTTGAAAGGCCCCAATCTCTGTGCAGTGTTAAGATCAGTGCTGAGGTTATTGAGCCAAAGTGGTGCCCGGTAATCATATGACCTCTGCCCTTGGGAGGATCTGCAGCGCGGGGACTATGAGAACATGATGGTCAGAGTTCCTGGTGCAGTGTGGGCCTGTGAATAAGCTTAGTAGGTTTGTGACTCCAGGAGGTTCAATGCCAAGTAGTGTTATTTCAGCTAATAGGCAGGTTTGGTATTATATCCTATTTTCAAGTTGCCGCAATCCAGCTTGCTCATAAAGGTCACAAGTGGGCATTAGTTGGGAGGAACTGGTGAGCAGTCTGCAGGCTTTGTGGAGGGCTGCTGCTAACCTACGTAGTGAGGTGGGAGTGGCTGAGCTGTACATGACCAATCCATAGTCGATAACGGAGACAACTGAGCTGTGGTTGTGGTTTTTAGGGCTTCAGATGTCTGGCATTTCTTATGCTTGTGCAGGAGCCCAATTCTTATGTTGACTGTTTTGGCCACATTCTCAATGTGTTCTGCATAGGAGAGGGAGCAGTCAAGCATACCCCCCAGGTATTTGAATCGCACTTGTTCAAGTCTAACTCCTGCTCAGTTAGTGATGTTTAGGGGTGTTGCTTTGTGTTCTGCTCTGTAAGGGGGTGGTGAGGAACAAACAGGGAACTGCAGACCTGTTGTCTTATCTCTATTGTGGTGAAGCTGATGGAGTCATTGGTCAAGGAGGACTTTGTGGACTTCTAGGAGAGCAACAGTCTCTAGGATAATTAACAGCACTGGTTTGTGACAGAGAGGTCTTGTCAGACTAACCTGATGGTTTTCTTTGATGGGTGATGAGGGGAATTAGATAGGTGCCATGCCGTGGATCAGCTGTACTTTAACATCAGCAAGGCTTTCTACTTGGTGCCTCACAGATTTCTGCTGAAGAAGATGGAGGATCTGGGTGTGGCTAAGGTCATAATTAACTGAGTAGGTAACTGGCTGAAGGGAAGACAGCAGTGGGTTGTGGTCAATGGGGTTAAATCAGAAGAGAGGGAGGTCATAATGAGTGGAGTTTGAAAGGGATCTGTCCTGGGTGCAGTCCTTCAACGTGCTCATCAGCGTCACTGGTGAGGAATCTGGGGTAGATTGTGTCTCTTCACAGACGCTCTGTGGGAGGGTGGATAGTGATGAGGGAATGAGGGGAAATACAAAGAGACTTACAAAAACTAGACTAGAGGGATGATCTAGGGTTTGGCAGTTGAAACTGATCACCAAAAAGTGCAAGGTAATGCACCTAGAGAACAAAAACACTAAGACAGAGTACTGGATTGGAGGGGTGTGACTTAGTACTATGGCTGAGGAACGAGACCTTGGCATTATCATCAGTGATTCCCTAAGCAATCAAATCAGTGTAACTAAGCATATAGCAAAGCAAGTAGGATGCTGGTATGTATCGGGAGGGGTATTGATAGCAGAAAGGTAGATGTACTTAGTGAGGGAGGGGGGAAGCAAAGGTGCAAACTGAGGAAAAAATAGCCCAGGTAATTAAGAAAGGAGACATGACTTCTTTCAGGTGCATTAGTGATAGAAAGAAGACCAGGGGTGGGATTGTGAGGTTAAAAAATTAGGAGGGGGGTGAGCAGGGGGACAGGGGGACCTAGAAAAAGCAACAGTCCTGAACAAATATTTTTGTTCAGTATTCACAGGAGAAGGACCACTATTGGTGGATAGGAGCATCAGTGGGATTAGAGGTGGACACCAGCCCATTTATGGAGGAAAGAGTCCTAAAGGAACTCGAGAATCAGAAGGGGGACACGGCTATGGGGCCAGATGGGATACATTGCAGAATAAAAGAACTTAGAGAGGGGCTGACAGCACCACCAACAGCCTGTTCAACAAATTGATGGAGACAGGGGAGGTTACAAGGAACTGTAGGAGGGCAAATTTAGTCCCTCTCCACAAAGTAGGAACAGGGAGGAGGCTGGCAACTACAGGCCAGTCAGCCTGACCTCAGTGGTGGGGAAATGAATGAAGTCACTGCTAAAGGAAAGGATTGTGATATTTCTTGAATCCAGTGGAGCACAAGATCCAAGGCAGCATGGATTTATAGCGGGAATGTCTTGTCAAAAAAATTTGATAGATTTCTTAGACTGGGTGACCAGGGAGGTAGATAGGGGAAGGGCAGTGGATGTGCCCTACCTAGATTTCAGCAAGGCCTTCATCACCATCCCACATAGGAGGTTGATAAATAAGTTGGGCAGCCAGGAAGTGGGCCCCAGGGTGGTAAACTGGGTCAGAAACTGGTTGAGTGGCAGAACACAGAGGGTGGTGGTAAATGGCCTTCAGTCTGAGGGAAGGGAAGTGACCAGCGGGGTGCCACATCCTCTTTATTGTTTTCATAAGCTACATTGCACCAACAAAAAACACCTGCAAATCCAAATTAGATACACCTGCAAATGCTGCAATATAGTAAAAATAACAAAATACTACACACACACACACACACACACACACACACCGGCACCCAAAATAGAATCCTACATAGTCACACTTCACAAACTCACTAGCTACCTGCCTACCTATCAGCTGCACTAGACCACAGCGACATCACGTTGGCTTCAGGTCGAAATACATACTATATCCTATCAAACATTTACAAACACCATTTACCCATTTTAATGGGGGGGGGAAGGCTTCACCCCCACACCCCCTATCTTTAAGTAACTACCTTCGAGAGATCCTGCACACATTTGCCATTATTGTACCCACACACAGTCGCCATTCATGTAGTCGCTCTTATGGGCATGTCGCCCTCTATACAGTCACCCAATATGAGTTGCTCAAATTGAGTCGCTCAAATTGGTTAGCTCATATCACAGAATACCATAAAAAGAAAAACAAAATCTTGTACTCTTAAATCACTGAGATGTGATGTCACACTTCTACAGGAGGCACACCTGTTAAGAGCAGAGGCAGCTAAACTGAAAGGAGTACTACAGTTAGAATTTGTAAAAACATGTGTTGTGCAGTGTTTTGGTTATTGTGCTTAGTCCTGGTGTGTCCTCCCTTTCTTTGCTGTTAGGAGTTTTTTTCTAAATTTGCCAACTAGTTCTTTAACCTCTGGGGATCGTCACATTAGCACGGTTTATTGCTCTTCTTTTTCCTACAATGCCTCCAGTCTCATGTGATGGTGATACATCTGGGACCACTAATTCAGTGAGGGAAAGTACTACAGCAGTAAAGGCCTGATGCTCTGACCTTAAATAAAAAAACTCTAATTAAATACTTTGTTTTATATATGTTTGTCAAGCTCTAACCAGAAGGAGTAAATGTTTTGCTTTTAAGGCTTTTCATTTAATCAAACTACACCTACCCATAAAAAGCACACAAAAATTACCCTAGGTCCTCAATGGTACAATTCTTAAAGACTCTAGCTGTTTTCTTACAGAATACCCACTCAGTTAGACATCGAGTGTTTGCTAAGCTGTAAATGTAGCCTTCAGTGCCCACTGGATAAGGAACGTGACGTAAAATCACATCTTTACTGCTATAAAATTGACTCTGAACCAGTACTTGTTGAATCCATGGTCCCAGATGTCCCACTGTCACATGGGACAGGAGGCATTGTAGGAAAAAGAAAAACAATAAACCATGCTAACATGGAGATCCCCAGAGGCCATAAAACTAGTAGACAAATTTAGAAAAACAATCCTAATTACAAACAGTGGTAAGGACACACCAGGACTACACACATAAATCAAAACACTGCGCTCAACATATGTTTTGCAAACTTTGACTCTAGTACTCCTTTAAAAAATAATGGTTTTTAACAGGCATTTCTAGTTGCTTTTCCTCTAAAAAAAAGAGGACCTCTCTTCTAATTAAGAAGGGTTTCCTTTTATAGAAGGAGACCATATGTTTTTGCAAACTTTGACTCTAGTACTCCTTTAAAAAATAATGGTTTTTAACAGGCATTTCTAGTTGTTTTTCCTCTAAAAAATGTGGATCTCTCTTCTAATTAAGAAGGGTTTCCTTTTATAGAAGGAGACCACGGATGTCGGCAAAGATGGCAGATGGGTCATAGTCCTGGGTAACGTACAAACATGAGAAGTACTATTAGTAAATGTCTATGCCCCTAATACAGATTATGTGGCTTTCTTCCACTCCGTACCCCAGAAGATAATGGATATCCTGCTCCTAAAAGGCATTATTGTAACGGGAGGGGTCTTTAATATGGTGGGTGATGCATTACTAGGCATTCTTGAGGTTGCCTAAAGATCCTCCTGTTTAGACAACTGTTTAATTTATTTAATTTAATCCACTGGCCTTAGTATTTATTTTCTTAATTATTTATCCTGCCTGTAGAGCTTATATTTTTATGTTTTTGGTTCTAATTTATTATAACTTATTTGTTGTTTCTGTTTTGTTCTTGCTCTGTTGTACAGAACCTCTGGAACTGGACACTGAATAAATAAAATTTCTACTACTACTAGGAGACAGGTACCCTGAGAGAAAGTGAGAGAGACAGGGGAGCCAGCAAACAAGAATGCTAATCAGGCAATTGCACATATGTAGCGGGAGCTAGCACTGCAGAATGTCTGCAGAATTTTTAATCCCACACTCAGTGACTCTACCGTTTTCTCCCCCAGATTTGGGACACACAACTGACTAGACTACTTCCTGATTAGTTCAGAGATGGTACAGGAGACTCTAGATGCAAAGGTACACACATCATGGTATCATACCATGCCCCGGTATCCATCATGATGGTTCTCTCCCAGACTGTGGCAAACACTCCAAAGGTCGCAGATAAGTTTCTTTTTGCTGCAGTCTAGAGATGTTGTGGACTGGCTGGCAGAGTAGATGGAACTGTACTTTACAATTAATAGGCAGCTAGGAACATCAGAACAGACACTCAGGGATGTCTTTAAGGCCTTCATTAGAGGCCATATAATAAGTTATTATGCCCACTTAAAACTTTGAGACACAAGTAAGCAAAGCTACAGGATCAGTTAAAGAAAATAGAATGAGATTTGAGCTGTAAATACCCTGAGTGCCTTCAGGCAGGCAGGCAGGCAGAAAGGAAGATACTTCAGATTAAATACAGGCTGAAAACTATCTTGCACCAACAGGCTGAATGGGCTCTGTTTTTCACATAGCAGCATTGCTGGGAGACTGGGGAGTGAGATTCCAACCTGCTGGCATACTACTTAAAGAAAAGGAATAATGAAGCCTACATTCCTCATATCAAGGGCCCTGACCCCACCCTGATGGTGAACCCCCTAAGAATGAATGCCAGATTTCAGGAGTATTATAAGGAGTTGTACAAGTCAGGCTCCCACCCTTAAAACCATGCAGCCAGGCAGCATCTGGAGGGGTTAGGCTTAAGGAAGCTGGATGCGCCATTGACTTTACAGGAGGTCCTGGGAGCAGTCCAGTGCATGGCAAGAGGGAAAGCACCAGGGCAGGATGACATTTGCCTCAACACCAGTGCTGCAACTATTGTAGGTATACCAGCAGGTGAGAATAGAAGGGGGCTCCCTCCTACAATGAGGGAATCACCCATTATGGCATTACCCAAGTTACAAAAGGACAGCTCTCTATTTGCAATTACAGGCCCATATCCCTGCTAAATGTGGATACAAAGGCCTTCCCAAGCTTTTAGCCACTCACTTAGGGAAATCACTACTCTGCATTATCCACTGATCCCAGATGGGGTTCATAAAGGGGAAGGTGAAATTATTTAACCAGGAAAGATACACTAAGCTTGAGCTTGTTTCCAGGAGCGACATGGGAGCACAAGGAAGTCAAGTGACTTGCTCCAGGTTATACAGTATGCAAGTGGGGGCTGATGGGATTGAAATCCGGGTCTCCAGGTTTGTAGCTCAGTGCCTTTAACCAGTACGCTATGCTGCCTCCTTGAAGAGATGACAAGGAGCAGACAACATGAGGGTACTGGCAGTTGTCCTCAGCAAGGTGCAAGACAAAATGATGTCCTCAGCCTTGCAGTCCATAGCAGAAAAAGCCTTTGACCTGGTGGAGTGGGGATACCTTTTTGAGGTGATGGGATATTTAGATGTAACCCCCTTGTTCCCAGGGGTTACTAGAATCCCAGTTAGAATCAGTGGTAAGCAGGGAAGGCAGCCAGTGAAATGCCAGTTAAATGGGTTTCACTCTGTCTCTCACTGTTTTCAGTCTCTGCTGAGCTCTGGAGGGATGATGTCGTTTAGAACTGTCACAGCAGCATAAGCCACAATTTTTTAGCAGCTGTTAGAACTAGCTTTAGAATGTTCAGAGAATCTGTAGCTGGAGTTCAGTGAAGGAGGCTGCAGTTTAGGCAGCTCCTCCTTCAGCCCTGTCAGAGAGCGCCCAGCTTGTGTTTTTTTTCTTTTCTTTATCTATTTCTGCCCCTCCACTCACCTGGTGACCCCTACTCCTTCGGGCTCTGACAGGGCCTACTCGATCTCTGCTATCCCTACCCAAACACACTCTCTATCCTCAAATCGCAGTCATCCCTGGGATATCCTGGATGTAATCCTTCACCAGGTGGGTCCCCCTCCTCCAAGGGGGAAGGCACCGGGAGGGGGTTCCAGTGCACTACTCAATAGGGCCCAGGGGGTGCTGCTGAAGAAGGAGGCTCGACGAGGGTATTGGAAGCATCGAGGGACAGGAAGCTGTCATCTGACGGCCACCAGGCGGCATTTCCACTTTTTCTGAGTCCCCTCCACTACGTCGCTCAGGCAGTGCCTCGAGTTTCCACTGGGGGCCGCTGCTGAGCGATGCGTTCCCGAAACCTACCCCAGGATAGGAGAGCAGTCCCTCCGGATGCTTGATCCTATCCTCCCACTGCTGACCCACAGGTCCCCGGGTCCGTTCCCGAACCCAGGTTGACGGTATGGGTGGAGGTAACGCGCCAGTGCCTCAACCCTCTATGCCACCAGGCCGGCCCACCAGCTTGTGTTTTAAGTTCTCACCCTAGTAGAGGACACCTGTTCCAGTCATTGGAAGTGGTGGAGGCCTGTGCCAGTGGGTTTCCCTGTGCTCCATCCCAGGTGGGATGGGGTTGAACTTTGGGATGCAGGGGCAACCCCCAATCCATTTGGACTTTTGGAAAGCTGCCTTGTACAACTGCTCTGTGAGTACTTGTGTGATTTTTCTGTGTAGACCAAGGAGTACCTGCAATGCCTGTAAGGTGAATTTCTCTGAAAAGGGGAACCTGTCACCTGAGACTTTCTTGTTAAAAGTGTCTGCCTACAGTGGAGTCCAAAAAGTGGGCATCCATGTACAGAACTTTTAATTCTGACACGTCTGAGGTGTGTGTGTGTGTGTGTGTGTGTGTGTGTGTGTGTGTGTGTAGTATATTAAGTGTGATATACATTTAAGACAACATCTACAGTTTCTACAGTTCTTGTGGTATTATTAACCAGATGAATTGCCAAGTATAAGCTTGGAAACAAGAGGTGGGAGACCCCCCATCTGGAGTAACCAGTTTACCTCTATGGGTTCTAAAGGGCACCTTTTACTTTTTCTTCAGTGCAATTGGCCAGTGCCTGAGAAGAGTGTTTACTCCTGGATGTGGGTTGTTTTCATTCAGTTTACCCCGCTATAGTGAGTTCTGAAAGTTCTGAGCCTGTATGTGCTCCTTGGTGGTCGTGTTGTATCACATTCATCCTATGCAACATAAAAAATGTACCAGTACCTGGCCGTATGTGCCAATTTCGAAGAGGTACCAGTGTGTTCATAAGTTGGTGTGTTTTCTTCATCCTATGCTAAATGGGAATTCAGGAATGTTTGTACCTCAGTAATCTGCATTACAAGTATGTGGAGCCCTATGGGGGTTTCATCTTCACTTTGTGATCATTCCTACTTTGTTACATGAATAAAAGTCACACTTTAGAATCCCAGCCTGGTTTGGACAGTCATGTTATTGCTTCCTTGTGTCTGGAGTTAGTTGGGTGCCCCTGTCCAGAAGTGCAAACCTAGCATAGCCCTGAGCAAATGTTTTCTCCCAGGGACCCGGGTTGTTGGCCATGGCAAGTGGTCCCTACCAGGTGTGCGCCAGGCAGTTGCCACACTTGGTTGCCTTTTTTGTGTAACACAGCAGCCCACCTTGTATATGGTGGCTTTGATTAGTGGTTGTCCTTAAACCTCCTTTACAAAATGTAAGCCCCCACCCCTCTCTTTTGCCCCTAGATGTTGTGGTGAGAGAGAAGCCCTGCTAGTTAAATAAGGGGGGCAGTGGAGAGTTACATTGACATAGGACAAATTATTTATTTTTTTTGACTGGGAAAGGAGGACTAGGCAATTCTGCCTATTTTTAGCTTCATTCTGGGGGAGTGGAGATACAAATAGAAGCCAACTGACATTGAACCAAATTAAGCTGTTGGTTGTATTTTTAGTGAATGGGAGAAGTTTGGCCTGGATGCTGAGGAAATTCCCCCACACTTTTCAAGAAGTGCTATAAGATCCTTAATGTTCACCTGAACAACCACCAGAACAGGAAGATGGGACCTCGGTTTAACATCTCATCCAAAAGGTGGCACCTCAGGAGTACAGTATTCCCCACATGCTGTGTAAGTATTGGGATTTTACCCATGTTTCTGGTGTGGGGATAGAACCCACAGTCTTCTGATCTTCCAGCCTCAGATGCGAGTTTGCAACTAGCTGACCCACTGACACTGTTGTCACCATTTTGGCATGGGCCAAAACATCATTGGCTGGGTTTGAGACCTATATGACTTTCTGACAGCAACAGTGTTGATCAACAGATCACCTGATTTGCCACTCCGCTGAGGTACATGGCAAGGCTGCTGCCTTTTGTTCCTTCTGTTTGTTATGGCTGTGGAGCCCCTTGCAGTTGCCCTTAGGAACAACCCTAATTATAAACGTCATTGAAGTGGAAGAAATCACATGCAAGGCCATGATATGTGTGGATAATTTGTTACTGAAGCTGTCAGAGATAGATAGCTCCCTATCCACAGCTCTTATATTACTTTCTGCATTTGGATCCATATCTGGCCACCATGACAACTGAACCAAAACAGAAATACTTCTGCTTTCAATATGCCCACAAGTGGCAGTAGTTCAAGGATAGAACCTGAAATGGGCACTGGCTGGTATATGTTCATTAAGCCTGATTCAAGGGACTAGGTCATGGGGAACCTCCACCCTTTGGACAACACTTTGCTGTGATATGGAGAGATTGCAGAAACTGAACCTGCCCCTTCCTGACAAAATAACTGCCATTAAGATAATGGCCCTAACCAAAATTAACTACTGCACCTTCAACCTACCACTCACAGTGGAAAGTAAATAGTGGCACATGGCCACACCTTGCGTCACGCCAGTGACCGGGTTCGGAGGGCGAGCCGAGGCTGAGGTCAGCGAGGAGGAGTAGGATTGAGCGTCCGAAGGACACTCTCCTCTCCCTGGGGGATCAAGGGCATCCCGCGCAAGTGACCCCGGTGGAGACCGGGTGCTACTTCTACTGCTGGGAGCACAAGCACAGTGAGCAGGCAGCGCCTGGCCAGGGCGGCGCTCACGCTCATGGCCATTGGCGTCGTGCACGCCTGCCGGCTCTGGGGTGGAAAAAAGGGAAAAGGAGGGCACTCGGTCGCGCGGCATGATGGCCATCTCCAGACAGACTCTCCCAGCACCTGGCGTGGGGCATTACTGGATCCGGAGTGGGTGGGTTGAGCTCGAGGAGTGCTTCCCATCCCCTAGCACATGGGGGGCAAGCTGTGGGGGTAGTCAAAGGGCCTAATGAGGTTGCGGGGAGGTAGTCCAAGGGGACAGGTGGCTGGACAGACCTGTGGGTGAGGCCAGGACGTGCTAGGTAGGCAGATCAGTGGCCCTGGGGGGATAAGAAAGAAAAAAAAAAAAAAAAGTGGCACATGGTGGACCAGTTGTCCTTTATTTTTCTAGGGACTCAACAGAAACTGTGTTTTGGAAGGATCCTTTTTGAGAGTACCAGTTTGAAGCGGGGGCTGCAATGCACCATGGCTATGGGCATAACACACAGCAAAGGGGGAGGCATATGCAATGCAATGCAGTGGGAGAGTGAAGGGTGATGAGGAACCAGGCCTGTGGTGGCTGCAGATAGAAAGGGCATTGTCAGGGGACAAGCCGCTATTCTCCCATCTCTGAGACTGCAAGAAGTCGATGGAGAAACTGGCACCCACATTTGCTTATACAAAAGAATCGTGATGATGTCAGGTCTCTTGAAGAGTGTCTACTGACCTTTAGAAAATGGGTGCTAGAATCCTAGCACACTGATTGGATGAAACATAGAAACATAGAATTTGACGGCAGATAAGGACCGCTTGGCCCACCCAGTCTGCCCATTTCCCTACCTACTGGATAAGCTGCAGATCCTAGTTAACCAGCAGCCTACTTCTTCCTACCCCCACCCCCTAGAATTGCCTTATGACTGTCCCATGCATGCTTGAATTCCACCACTGATTTTGACTCCACAACCTCCTCTGGAAGGCTGTTCCATGCATCCACAACCCTCACTGTGAAAAAATACTTCCTTAAATTACCTCTGAGCGCCCTCCCCATCTTCAAATTGTGCCCTCTTGTTCTTGCACACCTCTTTTTTTGAAAGATGCTACCCTCTTGGACTTTGTTGATTCCCTTGAGGTACTTGAACGTTTCTATCATGTCCCCCCTCTCCCTCCTTTCCTCAAGGCTATACATATTAAGCTCCTTTCATCTCTCTTCATATGTCTTCCGGTGCAGACTCTGCACCATTTTAGTTGCCCTCCTCTGGACAGCTTCCATCCTGTCTATGTCTTTGCGGAGATTGGGTCTCCAGAACTGCACATAGTACTCCAGATGGGGGTCTCACCAGCTGTCTGTACAGAGGGATAATAACTTCCTGTTTTCTACTGGTGATGCTCTCCTATGCATCCCAGTGTCCCCAACCCTCCTTGCTGCCCTCTCACATTGCTTGCCCACCTTTAGGTCATCTGATATACTACCCCAGGTCCCTTTCCATTTTTGTTGTTGTTAGTATCTCACCCCCATTGTGTACTCTTCCCTGGTTTTGTTTCCAGGTGCATTACCTGCACTTCTTAGCATTGAATCTAAGCTGCCATACATTTGACCATTCCTCTAACCTTCCAAGTCCCTTCTCATCCTTTCCACCCCACCCTGTGCATCAACTCTGTTGCAGATCTTTGTGTCATCTGCAAAGTGACATACTTTTCCTTCAGTCCTTCTGCAATGTCAGCTTATAAAGACATTGAAGAGGCAGTCCTAATACTGAACCCCTCGGTACCCACTAGTAACCCTCCTTTCTTCTGGGTGGACTCCATTTACTATTACTCTCTGTGTCCTATTCTCCAGCCAATTCTTTACCCAGGCTGTCGTCTTGGGACCCACTCCCAGGCTGGCTAACTTGTATATTAATCCTTTGTGTGGGACTGTGTCAAATGCCTTGCTAAAGTCTAGGTAGGCCATGTCCACAGCCCCTCCGTGATCTACTACTTTGGTCACCCAGTCAAAGAAATCTATCAGATTCGTCTGGCATGAGAAGCCAACCTTAGCGGGTGGGTATTTTTCAATAGAGCCCTCAAAAAAATAAGAGCCTATTCAGGGTGCCCCATTACTCAGTTAATTCTTGGGCACCCCGAATGTTCACACTCGCCAGCTGCCATTTGCATACTCTCGCTAGATGCCCGAGGAAAATAGCAGCTAGGCCACTCTCCCCTTCCCACCCAACACAATCACAGAAAAGCAAATTAAAGAAAAGAAACCAGCATCATAGCTGGGGAAAAACATACCGGTTCCCAAAATGCACACTGTAATAAACAATAAAGAGCATATCTCCGACACCGCTTTTCAGTACCAGAGCACCAGGGCTTTCTTAGTTTTCTATACCGCCGATAGAAGTCCATCTGTGGTATACAAAACCAAGAAAATACCGTTCCTCTTGTGCACTGCAGTGGGAGATGCCGCTCACTCTGTATCTGCGCTATGCAGGAACCCTGCCCTTCGTTTTCAGGCAGTGCCCTAGGTCTGGCATAATAACAGTAGTGCTATTGGTGGCAGGAATCTGTTATTCTAGCACTCACCATCTCTTATTGTAAGACAAGAATCCCCCTGTTAATGTTCCCAGTAGTGTGGAGAAAGGTAGTGACAGCGGGTCTCGCTATGTAGGTATGTGTCAGTACTGAGACCTGCTGTCACTTTTTTTAAACAGCATCCATCTCTTTCTCTGTCTCTCTCTCTGAATTTAAAACAGGAGATACATGCAGCAATACTGCGACCTGGGAGACCGACTGTCGCCGATAAGCTGTTTAACCATCCAGTTCTCAGGTACAGCAATGGAAAACAAAATAAGGAAGAGTTGAGGATTTTTACGGGGGTCCACCTATTTCACGGTAATTGTGAAATTTGTGACCCACGTGAAAAACTTACAGCCCTAACCATCAGTAACAACAAACCAAGTATAATATTTGTTTTATTTCTTTGCTAGTTCCAAAAAATAAAGTAACCTTTGCACACTACAGTTTCTTCTGATTTGTTTCTCCGTTACTCACTTTGTTACTTCCGGGTCTTCGGTAACTGATTTTCTTCCTGACTGTCCGTTACTAACCTGAACTGACCAAAAATTAAACTTTTGCCATAAATTCAGAACTTTGGGGGGTTGGGGGGTTGCTAAAGAAATCAATAAGAAAAAAAAAAAAATAAAGGCTGTCAAACTCATCAGTACTCTTACTGGCAAGTATACCAGTAGAGGGACTACTTTGCAAGTAAGGTCATTTTCAATAGTTGTTTACTGTTGTTTTTTTTTTTTTTACCATAATACAAACATGTCACCTATAACCCATTTTCTAAGTGCAATAATACCCTCCAGGGTGGGCGGTATGGGCTATACGGACCTTCAGAGACTCTCTCAAGGCCCCTCCGGCGCACATTACGCTCCTGGGGCGGTCCGGTATAGTCCAATACCACCCACCCTGTCAGGTATTATTGCTTGCCTAGGGTGTGCCAGTTTTCCATTTCATTGGAGGAGTGGGTCAGTTGGTCTGACTTGGGCATTCCAAAGGGGAGGAGTCAGTGTTCTTGGTTGAAGGGCAATGTTTGTTGAGTCAGAGTTGGTGGGAGTGGTACTACTAACACACTGTACTAGTTCCCACTGCACTGAAAGTCCCTCTATAGAGACTGGCATTGATAAAAAGTGCCCATACATGGCAACATCCATCTTCTACAGCCTTTGAAAGGGGGTGCACCTTTGCAGTAGGAGAAAACTCCATCTGAAGAGAAGATAGAGGTCTGTCTGTGAGGATGTTGGTGCCAGGGAGTTCAATGGGAAAAGGATCTGAGGTGATGTTCAATCTTTATTAAATGTGAAGTGACTGTTTTGGAACTCAGCATTGTTCTCCCTCCCCAAGAGAGGGACAATGACTGGCAAACTACAGATTCCTGTCAGAAAACAGGAATTTTACCTTAGAGTGTGTCCTGAGGGCTGGTGTGCCCCTTTATCAAAGTCTGTGTAGTGCCCCCTGGCACCAAAAGTGATGTTGGGGGGGGGGAAACATATTTTCTTAAATGCAGGAGAAAGCCTGGATGAAGTGGTAAAGAATAGACTTTGTGGGAGGACAGAATGTATTTCTGAAATTCCTCACAGGGTTGTTTTTTTGCCTCAGTGTGCCATCCAGTGAGACTATGAAGTTGCCAAGTAGCTAGTAAATGTAAGAAATGGGCTAGAAGATGCCCATGGAGTCCTCACCCATGCTGCAAAGGTGGGGGGACTCTGAGTTCTAGTTCCTTTCTTGGGGCCCTACAGTGTTAATAAAAGTCCTCCACCAAGGTTAAATCCAACACAGAAGAAAGTATGAGATGGCCACCATGTGATGATAGTAAATTGACTGTGCCAGCTGGAAAAATTGACCTTATGGTGTGAGCTCAAGTGAAGAAATTAAGGATCCTAGTTTGTTTTACTACCCCGTTTGGACATTAATAATGCATGGCAGAACATTGTTATGTGTAGAAATCTACTTTTTTATAACAATGTTTTACCATATATATGATGTCACAATGTTGTTAACCCATAGATGGTATGTCACATCGATGAGTTAACAACTGGGAATGGTCTACGCATGGGCGCACCTTTTTTCTCATGAACCGACGGAGGGGCACAGTGATGAGAGAATGACCCTGAATGGCCGCGGCATTGACTAATATTTTAAAAGTAAGGAAACATCTTCATTTTTCTTGGGACCATACACTATAAAATATAATGTATTGTCCTTCTATCAGTAACCATTTTCTTAACCATCTCGAGGTTGCCATGGCGATGTAAACCTCTTACATGGTCACCCTGTCAACCTCTTGACAGTTAACAAACCGGATATCAATAGAGGACTTTACATTATCCTCTATAAGGATCCTCCAGCATGGGTGTCACGGATATGGTCCTAAATGGCGTCTCTTGCAATAATCCCCAGACCATAGCTGACTCCCTTAACCGTCACTTCTCGGACCTCTCGGCCCTCACCTCCCGACTCTCAACGAACGGGGGGAGCTCACCCACGATCCCGTCCCTATCGAGTCAGGCGGATCAACACCGGGGTGTGTTTAATCTCAGGGCTGTGTCAGTTCTCCAAGTCCAGAAACTTCTTGCTGCCCTGGCCCAGTATTCCAGCCCTGGTCTCGATTTCCTGGAACCGCGACTTCTCAAACTAGGGGCGCCCATCATTGCCTCTCCGGTTGCCCACATCTTTAATCTATCCCTTAGCTCAGGGACTATTCCCATCATATGGAAGGAAGCAAGGATAGTTCCAGTTCTGAAGAAGGGCAATCCTAAGCTTCCTGACAACTACCGCCCTATTGCAATCCTTACATCCCTTAGCAAACTTCTTGAAAAGGTGGTGGCCGAGCAACTCTCGGAGTAACTGTATTCCCATGAACTGCTTTCCAGAGCACAGCATGGCTTTTGAAAGGGTCATAGCACCACTTCTGCACTGATCACTGTAACCTCCAGCATAAGATCTGCCATGGACCAAGGTAAACTGTCTGGTGCAATATTTATAGACCTATCGAAGCGTTTGACCTTGTTAATCATGACCTTCTTGGAGAACAACTAAGGGCCGTTGGTCTTTCCTCCCATGCCCAGAACTGGTTCATGGATTATCTGAAGGATAGATAGCAGCGTACCTGCTTCAACAAGGTCCTCTCGGAGCCCAGGGTGATGACTCTGGGAGTCCCCCAAGGATCAGTGCTGGGCCCCCTCCTTTTCTCGCTCTTTATCAATCAACTGCCACTGGTGACCTCTCACTGCCAAGCCACTTTATATGCAGATGATCTGGTACTAGTAGCCCATTCCCCTAATGTCGCTGCACTAAACCAGAGCCTGACTGATGATTTCAGAAGAGTCCTGGCCTGGGTTACTCACCATAGGCTGGTGTTGAACACCAATAAAAGCTGAGGCCATGCTTTTGGCTCCATGAGCCAAGATAAAGCCTCATCATCCTCGCTCCACATAACCTGTGATGGGGGATCCCCGCTGCCATCGGTGAACTCCATCAAATATCTTGGAGTTACTCTCGACCCCCAACTTGACATGGGGAGTCATATCCTCAATATCTGTAGAAGTACACACTGTAAGTTGGGTATGGCCTATAGGGCCAAATACAACCTGACCCCAGGGGCGAGACTCGCGCTTGCCAGAGGTGTGCTACTTCCCTCCCTCAGCTACGGACTCCACCTGTTGCCTGGTCCCCTCAAATCCACCTTGCCCAGTGGAACACGGCATATAACAATATATGTCGGTTTGCACTTGCCGTCCCCAAACTCACCCATCGATGCGAGCTCTATGATAGACTTCACTGGTTGCCCCCAGCTGAATACCTGGACTTTGGGGTTGGATGCTTCTCCAAGAAGGTGCTCGCTACTGGCTCCCCTCAGGGACTGGCGGATCTCCTCCCAAATATGGATGCTCTGCCCTACAAGCTTAGGTCACAGTCTGCTGGACTGCTCAAAATTCCTCCCACTCGTACTCTCATGGGGGTGAGACTTTGCTGCCCTCTGCCTAGACTCTGGAACTCCCTACCTGATCATGTCCTATTGGCCCCCCCATGGGACATTTCTGGCCCACCCTGTGGTCGCACTTAAAATTATCATCAGTGTGTAACTGTTTCAAGCCTCCGTAGGGTAATGCTTTTTTTTTTCTTGATGAATCTCAGTTGTCACCAATGTCAATCTATGCAATTACTGTTATATGATGTAAATACTGCCTGAGTATATGTTTTACTACAATTGTTAGTACCTCCTGTAATAAGCTGTATCTCCTAAGTTGCCTTGTATGTATCTTGTATGTTCTGTACTCTCCCGGGTCGTCCCTGAAAATAGGCATACTACTTGTCTAGTGTACCTACCCGGTAAACAAAAGCTAAATAAATAAATCTATGTTATGTTTATGTTTCCAGGTTCTGTTAACCCCCTTTACTCCACAGTATCATTTGCCCTGCCATGTGTCAGTGGAGCCCTGGAGGTCACCTCAGACTTGGGAGGTCAAGTAAGTGGTTGTGCAATTTGCTGTGTGGGGCCCCTCCCTGGTGACCATATCCACCTGTATAGCCCTAGACAGATGGGAGGATGACCTTACATACAGTAGGTTAAGGTTTTTAATATTACTATTGAAGTTCTCATGAATCTAATGAGCAGTTTAATATCAATTTTGTTATATTGTATATGTTTACCTGTACAATTACAGTGTCTCTTATGGTTATAAAAGAGTGCATTCTTGAGTTCTTTGGGTAAGAGAACTGTGAAGCAAAGCTGAGCACTTCTGGCACACAAAGGACTTGAGAAGAAACTCTAACCATATGAGACACATGAAGTGTACATAAAATGTATTATAAATCATGTTAAACACATTTGTTTAAAAAAATAAATTTTTCATTTTGCAAAATATTGGTGTAACCCCCCTGTCACCTGGGGTTACAAGAATCCCATTTAGATCTAGTGGCAGGCAGGGAAGGCAACTTGTGAAACACCAGTTAAATGGATTTCACACTGTCTCACTCTGTCCTCTGTCTCAGCTGAGCTGGAGTGATGACATCATATAGAATTTTCTCAGCAGCATAGGCCACATTGGAATGTTGCAGCAGGGAGTTAGTTAGAACGTTGGGAGTTTTTTCGAATTAGTCTTTAGTCAGTCTAGTAGGAGTCTCATTGGAGGGAAGAGGTGCACTGCAGTGTGCAGTCCCTCAGAGTCCTCATCTCTGATCAGAGCTACCAGTTGTAGTGGGTGTGTGTTCTCGCGCCAGAGAAGGACACAGAAGAACACTTGTGAAGTGGTTGAGACCATCCCCCAGTTGTTCCAGGACACCATCTCTGAGAGGGATGGGGGGAATCCAGACCAGCTCTTCAGGGGCAATCCCCTGGCCCTTCTGGAAGAGAGAAGCTGTCTAAGAAGATTTGTGCTGAGGCACCGAGAAGTATGTTTGTGTTTCCTGTGAGAAGCCTGTGGACACCTGCAAACCAGAGTGAGTCAGCTCTGCCAGAGAGCCTGTGTTTCACCAAGACTGCTGTGTTTAAGTATCTGCTACTGTGGGTTAGGAAAGGACAGCCAAGTACAGTACTTAAGTTGTGTATGGCTTGAAATGCCTCTAATCAGTGGGGGGTCTACAGGGATGGACATAGCCACTTAAAGAACATTTAAAGTCAGGACACTATTTTCCAGACACTGTAGATTAAGAGTGATATATATTTTGAGATGGCAATCATCAACCAGAGAGGTTCAAATGGAAAGGTGTTGATTCCAAATGAATGGCTGGGTATAGACTTGGGAGCAAGAGGTGGGAGATCCCCCCCCCCATCTGGAGTAACCAGATTTTACCTCTACAGGTACAGTTTAGGCACTTTTAGCTTTCTCCCGGACACTTGGCCAGTGTTCGCAGAAAGTACCCAGACATGGGATTAGATGGAAGATTTTCCCTTTATGGAGCCAGTATGTGTTCATGGGTAGTGTAGGGGAGCACCAATAAATATCCATGCCATATGGAGAGTAGTCTAAGAGCTGGCCAGATGTGCCACGCCAGGGAAATCCAGACAAGAGTACAAGTTCGGGCTGGGAGCCCATTGTGTTTCAGAACCTGAGGGTTACAGTGTGTAAGAAGATGTGTTCTGGTCTCCGTTTGTTTGTATTACCAGGGAGGGTAGCCCCATGGGGGTCCATCTATGCTTTATTATTCTGCTATTGTTGTGAATAAAAGCCACACTTTGGAATCCCATTCCTGGTTTGGACATTACGGTTATTGCTTCCTGTGTCCAGAGTTACATGGGTGCCCCTGACTAGAAGTCAAACCTAGCCAAAATGCCGAGCAACAGTTTTCTCCCCGAACCCAGGCAGCCAGGTAGTGGGTTACATAATGGAGGCACCGCACAGCACTAAAACAACAAAAAATAACATCAACCCTGTGCCAGGCTGGTTACAAATTGGAGGCTACCATTGGGATTTGGCATGCAATTTGGGAGAAATTTAAGAAAGGTTGCTTGGATGGCGGCTAGCATTTTGGCTGTCTGGCAGTAGGTAGCCCAAAAAATCAGAAGCATTGACAACTAAATGTGCCACTGTGTGCTGCTGTCTATGTGCTGCTGTAAGTATGCCAACTGTTTACCAAGCAGCAGTAAAGCCAGAGTGTGTGTGCCCGTGTCCTACATCAAATTACAACATTTGCCAGCTTTTAAAAGTGTTGTGTGACAGAAAAAAGTATGGAAAACTGTGGGAAACAAAGAAAGATTTGTGCCCTAGGCAATGAAAATGCTTGTGGTATGGACTAAGAGAGTCGCTGAGTAAAATGCCATGAAAAATGGTTGAAATGGTGCTCCAGCCAAGGAGCTACAGTTGAAAAAAAAAACTGTGGTCTGCAGTTTAAATTTTGCCTGCTCGACAATCGCCGTGGAGAAGCAGAGCACAAGAAGAGAGAGGCTCATTTGCATGGCATCGAGTGATTGGTGAGACTGCAATTAGTCCAACCCCCAAGCCAGCTCTAGAGTGACTGCACAGTGTTCAAGAGGGAGAGGAGTGTGCAAGCAGGTTTGCAAGGAGGAGTGTCGCAGTGACTGAAATCATTGTAAAAATAGTTAAATTGAACTTTTCTGTTTAAAATCAGGCTCAACCCGCATTTCAGCTCATCTGAGAAGAGACCAAGGTGTTCGGAGGGACAATCGGCAGGACTGCCAACCTGCTTTATTCCAGAGTCCTCCAAGATCGGCTGTAGGCTGAGTTTAACATCGCAGATACAAGCCACTGATTAAGTGAGTACCATCATAAAAAACAGCTCAGACTGTGTGATTTTACCAAAAGCCTGCTGAATCTGTGTGTAGCAGTGTGATCATTTTGCAAAGAAGGACTGTGTCAAGTTTAATCAACTAAAAGCAAGCATTCTGAGCATTAGACTGTGAGCATAATTATAGGTTCAGCAACAGTATAATTTTCAAAGCCATGTGAGAGACTGTGAGTTGTATGAGAGAAGCAGCAAGAAATACAGGCAATCTTATGCGATGAAATACTCTGGCTTTAGAGGACTTTATGTTAGAACAGTGATTAAAAGCTAATGAAAATTCCAGTAAAATCATATAAATGTGCAAGGAGAGCAAGCAGTGCAATTTAACAGTTTGAGTGAACTTTATCAGTGGAGTGTGTAAATCGGATGTGCAGTGGCTTGACTCATAAACAGAACATTGATGCGCAGTAGTGCTGGCACCGCCATTACAGGGTGAGGTAGTAATGTAAACACAGCAGAAAGGGAGCCATTTTGTAAAAATTTTTTCTGAAAGAGTGGGACTTGAATTAACAGTGAGCATTTTTTTTTTTTTTCTGCAGTCATGGCTTCGGGACCAGCCCGCTACCCAGATCATGCCTGGGTTATGACAGTAGAAGAAGTTAACAAGTTGAGAGACATTGAGAGATGTTACTACGGGGAACGACTGCCTCCTCATATGGTGATTCCTGGATATCCAGTACGAGTATGTGTGATGTGCTTAAATGCTGGAAGGTACGTCTTCATAGTACCTCACTGTTCTGCGTGCCTAGAGAAATATGTCTTGACTAAAGCACCCAAGATTTGTTTGGCTCCCACATGGACAAAGCTTCAAGAATCTGCAGTTGGCAGCACACAGCACCAAATGAAGCCTGATAGGGAAGGCCGCTCAGAGTGTGGTATAAAGCAAGAGGGTGTAGATTTACAGACAGAACAATGTACTGATGCATCAGAGTCCAGGTCCCAGAGAGACATTGTGAAAGGAGCATCAGTAGTCCCTTGGAGAGAGGGGCCTAGCCCAAGTCTCATGGGTGAAGACAAGATGAGGGAGGCCTTTGAATGGGAGTTATCGATCTCCACGCCCAGCGAAGAGTGGACAGTCTTAGGAGTGAGGACAACTGCTCATTCCTGGGCACAGATTCTTAGCAAGGAAGAAGATGAGGGGGAACCTATGTGGCCTTGTGAAGAAGGTATGGATCACCAGCCTCAAGCTCTTGCCTCAAAGGAAACAATAGCAGAAGAGAGTAGTGACTCTACAGCTCTGGCCCCACAAGGAAGAGTTAAAGATCCATTCTATGTTGCATTAAGTATGCATAGCTGGCTGAACCAGGACTGGCCACCCCCAAGCCAGGCCAGAGGTCTCAAGTTGACCAAGTGCAGTAAACAGAAAAGACTGGTTCATAGGAAAGCAAATGAAATCTATGGGATATCCTTTCCTACCTTTCCTTGGAGAGTCTGGGAGGAGAGTCAAAAAACCAGGAAATCCTGGATAATAAAAGAGACAATGAAACATGTGCATCCTGGTGCCAACAGATATGTCAAAAATAGAGGGTTACAATTAAAATTCAGCCAGTGGAAAGTGGGCAGGACACTGTTTATTGACACTGCTCAAATTGTGGATGGAGAGGGACATGAAACCTTTCACAGTGCGAATTCTGAGCGCCCAGACGGGGTAATAATTCCTGCACCTGACCCATTATGCTATTGGCCACAATGTAAAGACCTCCTTGCGAATGTGCCCATGCCTACCAAGTGGAGAGCAGAGCAGTGGTGGCCAGTGCTGCCATTCAGATGTTGCCGTACCTATGTTGTTCTGACAGTCTGGCGTTCCAGGAGCCAGGTGCCCCACATTCATCAGTTTTGCAGTGTACTGGCTTTCCAGATTCCATTGACTGGCCCACCAGATGACTTCATATCCAGAGAGGACACCAGCCCAGCTGTATCCTGATTCATCGCCTTGGATTCCAGATGACTTCAGACCAGCTGTTTTTCCTTTTTTCCTGTTCCAAGGCTCCATCTCCTAGATGACATCACCCCAGCAGTTTCCAGATGTGCCCTCCTGTTGTTTTCCAGAAGGTGTCCACCCAGCTGTATCAGAAGAATGCTGCCAGCGAGAGTCTTTGGCTGGAGAACCAGGTGTTGTATCATTTTCATTCTACAAGGGACTGGTAAGTCCAGACTTTTTTATTCTAATGACATTGCAGTACACACCCTACACTAGCAGACTCCAGATGTTTGAACTGTCCTCAAAGACTCTGCCCTTTGGGATTCCAGTCTGCCAGAACTGTGCTTCACTGGGCTCCGGCCCATCAGAGACTCTTTATTGGACTTGCCTTCAGGCACTGTTGTCACTAGATGGGACTTTTAGGGCCTTCCACTTCCAAAATAATGTGTACTGTAAATAATGTCATTATTTTCTACTGCTTTTACTGTTTATAATGTTTTTCTGCTTTTCTAAAAAAAATACTTTTTGGGATTCTCCAGTGTTTTAATGGAAGGGGTTAGATAGACTGTGTTTGCAGATTAGGAGTGTGTTTTTGTCTTTCTTTTTCTTACAGGTGTTCCTGAAGAAGACAAGAAGAGGAGGAGGGACTCAGTGGAGTTCTTCATAGTTCTTTAATGTTGTAGTATTCAAAGTACAGGATGTTGTGGTTTTCTGTGTGTAACTTTTCCTTCCACAAGTATGGTTGTGGGGGAGTGTGGGAGTAATGTATAGAGTATAGCTTTAGCTCCTTGTGTGTAGTTGCAGGTATCCAAAGTAGGGGGGATAGAAAGACTGTGGTCCTGACCTGCAGTAGGGGCTGCAGTACTGATCTATTAGGGCTATGCCCTGGACAATTCTACCAGGGCCACTAGATATCCATAGTAAAATCTTAGAGTAGATGCTGATGCGTCAGCCAAAGGCCTCAGGGCCCTTAGTGTTGTCTGCCTGTGCTGGCACATGGTAGGGGAGAAGGTAACGCTACCTCCCTGTAGTCAACACATGGGGTGAGATGGCCTTGGCCGGGTAAGTAATGGCTGCGGACAGTCATTTTCCTGGTCAAGGGAGGGTGTAACCCCCCCGTCACCCGGGGTTACAAGAATCCCATTTAGATCTAGTGGCAGGCAGGGAAGGCAGCTTGTAAAATACCAGTTAAATGGATTTCACAGTCTCACTTTGTCCTCAGTCTCAGCCGAGCTGGAGGGTTGAGATCATATAGAATTTGGGCAGCAACATAAGCCACATTGGAATGTTGCAGCAGGGAGTTAGTTAGAACATTGGGAGGTTTTTTTAATCAGTCTTTAGTCAGTCTAGTAGGAGACTTAGTGGAGGGAGGAGGTGCACTGCAGTGTGCAGTCCGTCAGAGCCCTCAGCCCTCTGATCAGAGCTACCAGTTGTAGTGGGTGTGTGTTCTCGCCCCAGAGAAGGACACAGAAGAACACTTGTGAAGTGGTTGAGACCGTCCCCCAGTTGTTCCAGGACACCATCCCTGAGAGGGATGGGGGGGAACCAGACCAGCTGTTCAGGGGCAATCCCCTGGCCCTGCTGGAAAAGAGAGAAGCTGCCTAAGAAGATTTGTTCTGAGGCACTGAGAAGTATGTTTGTGTTTCCTGTGAGAAGCCTGTGGGCACCTGCAAACCAGGGTGAGTCAGCTCTGCCAGAGAGCCTGTGTTTCACCAAGGCTGTTGTGTTTAAGTATCTGCTACTGTGGGTCAGGAAAGGACAGCCAAGTACAGTACTTAAGTTGTATATGGCTTGGAATGCTTTTAATCAGTGGGGGTCTACAGGGATGGACATAGCCACTTAAAGAACATTACAAGTCAGGACACTGTTTTCCAGAGACTGTAGATTGTTAAGTGTGATATACATTTCGAGATAGCAATCTACAACCAGAGAGGTTCAAATGGAAAGGTGTTGATTCCAAATGAATGGCAGGGTATAGATTTGGGAGCAAGAGGTGGGAGACCCCCATCTGGAATAACCAGATTTATGTCTACGGGTTCAGTTTGGGCACCTTTAGCTTTCTCCTGGGCACTTGGCCAGTGTTCACCGAAAGTACGCAGATGTGGGATTAAATGGAAGATTTTCCCTTTATGGAGCCAGTATGTGCTCATGGGTGGTGTAGGGAGTCACTAATAAATATCTATGCCATATGGGAAGTAGTCCAAGTGCTGGCCAGATGTGCCACGCCAGAGAAATCCAGAAAAGAGTACAAGTTCGGGCTGGGAGCCCATTGTGTTTCAGAACCTGAGGGTTACAGTGTGTAAGAAGATGTGTTCTGGTCTCTGTTTGTCTGTATTACCAGGGAGTGTAACCCCGTGGGGGTCCATCTATGCTTTATTGTTCTACTGTTGTTGTGAATAAAAGCCATACTCTAGAATCCCACTCCTGGTTTGGACATTACAGTTATTGCTTCCCATGTCCGGAGTTACTTGGGTGCCCCTGACTAGAAGTCAAACCTAGCCAAAATGCCTAGCAACAGTTTTCTCCCCGAACCCAGGGAGCCAGGTAGTGGGTTACATAATGGAGGCACCGCACAGTGCCAAAATAACATCAACCCTATGCCAGGCTAGTTACATTAGAGAATCTCCTTTGTTGGAAAGGAACTGTGCCAACTGAACTTTGAACATCAGAATTTTTAGAACTATGTGCATGAGACACCCTCTTATGGTTATAACAGTACCTGGAATGTTTAAAAATAAACAAACAAAGCAAAAGGACTAGCGCACACCCTCCCCCCCCACATAGCATAACATTTAAACTTTCAAATGCCAAAATTGGCTATATTTACTTTCAAGCTCCATGTGAGGAGAGGGTCCTCTTAGTTTCAGATTAGAATTCCAATTTGAGTAAGCTAAATCACCAAACGTCAAGGTGGGACCCTTAGATTTAGTCCCTAACTTTACAATGCCTCAATGGCTACTAGCTAACTTGCTTTTATACTGTCTCCCAACAGGGATTTTACACAGGTGATTTAACTTTCAAATGCCTAAATGGCTACTGTGCTCCCAGAAGGGATATAACACAGACATTTAAAGGGAGCATGCTATGAGAGCACCATTAACTCCCCAAATTCAAGTAAAACCATAAAAACAAAAATAGCTGCTCAAACCTTTAAATTACTACACACTGAAAGTTTAAATGTTATGCTATGTGGGGGGGGGGAAGGTGTGCGCTAGTCCTTTTGCTTTGTTTGTTATTTGTTACCATCTAGCAGCACCCCTTATAAGAAATGTGAATTCCAGTGTGTAGTAATTTAAAGGTTTGAGCAGCTATTTTTTGGTTTTATGGTTTTACTTAAATTTGGGGAGTTTATGGTGCTCCTCTATAGCATACTCCCTTTAAAATGTCTGTGTTATATCCTTCTGGGAGCACAGTAGCCATTTAGGCATTTGAAGGTAAATCACCTGTGTAAAATCCCTGTTGGGAGCACAGTATAAAAAGTAGTTAGCTAGTAGCCATTGAGGCATTGTAAAGTTAGGGACTAATCGAAGGGTCCCACCTTGACGTTTGGTGATTTAGCTTACTCAATTGGATCAATCTGAAACTAAGGACCCTCTCCTCACATGAGCTTGAAAGTAAATATAGCCAATTTGGCATTTGAAAGTTTAAATGTTATGCTATGTGGGGGAGGGAGGGTGTGCGCTAGTCCTTTTGCTTTGTTTGTTATTTGTTACCATCTAGCAGCACCCCTTATAAGAAATGTGAATCCCAGTGTGTAGTAATTTAAAGGTTTGAGCAGCTATTTTTTGGTTTTATGGTTAAAAATAAACAATCCTGATTGGCTAAGCATGATATCAATAATTTATAATATGTTAGAGGAGCATTTTAAATATCCTATTTTGTGTGTTTATCCTGCCACTGAGAACACTATTATGGTTGCAGCCTTAAGGTATGCTTAGTCATAGCTAGCCTATTGTTTATCTTATCTGTTGTCTAGTCCTGATATTTTACCTCCAAACTAAACCATACTGCACTGTAAGCTAGTGTCATGTTTGCTGCTGCTGTGGAGCTTCTCCATTGTTGTAGGAATGCTCCTTGGGAACCCTTCCACAGCTGGGCCACACCTAGGTGATCTTTGTAGTGTGCTTTCAGTTTTTCTCTTCTTCTGCTGCTTTTGGTTCCTAAATTGTTGCCCAATGTGTTTTTTACCCAGGGATAAGTTCCCCCCCACCCGATAGTGTCCCTCTGCTTCGTAGCATATCTAACTGTATGGTTACAATCACAGGGTAGAAGACAGTGACTTCACTTCTTGTGGAACTAATTCTTTAGTATATGTCCTGTGGTGTGTCTGTCCTAAGTTGTATATAGGTCACACTCTATGCCCTCTTAGGCAGCATATACATAGAAACATAGACTTTGACGGCAGATAAGGACCACTTGGCCCACCCAGTCTGCCCATTTCCCTACCTACTGGATAAGCTGCAGATTCTAGTTAACCAACAGCCTGCTTTCTGCAACCCCCCAATATAATTGCTTTGTGTCTGTCCCATGCATGTTTGAATTCCCCCACTTTTTTAGACCCAATGACCTCCTCAGGAAGGCTGTTCCATGTATCCACCACTCTCTCCGTGAAAAGAATTTCCTCACATTACCCCTGAGCTGTCCCCCCTCTATCTTTAAACTGTGCCCCCTTGTTCTTACACATCTCTTTTTCTGAAAGATGCTACCCTCCTGGACTTTGTTGATTCCCTTGAGGTACTTGAACGTTTCTATCATGTCCCCCCTGTCCCTCCTTTCATCAAGGGTATACATATTAAGCTCTCTCAGTCTCTCTTCACATGGTTCTGATGTAGATCCTGCACCATTTTAGTTGCCCTCCTCTGGACTGCTTCCATCCTGTCTATATTCTTGCGTAGATGAGGTCTCCAAAACTGCACACAGTACTCCAGATGGGGTCTCACCAACTGTCTGTATAGAGGGATAACCACTTCCCTTTTTCTACTTGTGATGCCCCTTCTTATGCATCCCAGTGTCCCTCTGGCTCTCCTTACTGACTTTTCACATTGCTTACCCACCTTTAGGTCATCTGATATGACTACCCCCAGGTCCCTTTCTATTTTTGTTGTTGTTAGTACCTCCCCTGCTAGTGCGTACTCTTCTCTTGGGTTTTTGTTTCCCAGATGCATTACTTTGCACTTCTTTGCATTGAATCTAAGTTGCCATATGTCTGACCATTCCTCCAACCTTGCCAAGTCCTTCTCATCTTTTCTACCCCCTCTTGTGTATCAACTCTGTTACAGATCTTTGTGTCATCTGCAAAGAGTCATACCTTTCCCTCCAGACCCTCTGCAATGTCACTTATAAAGATGTTAAAGAGGATTGGACTCAGTATTGAGCCCTGAGGTACTCCACTAGTAACCCCCCTTTCTTCGGAATGTGTTCCATTCACTGTTACCTTCTGTGTCCTGTTGTGCAGCCAGCTTGCTACCCAGGCTACCACCCTGGGACCCACTCCCATGCTGGCTAACTTGATTATTAATCTTTTGTGTGGGACTGTGTCAAATGCCTTGCTAAAGTCTAGGTAGGCCATATCCACAGCCCTCCTGGTCTATTACTTTGGTCACCCAGTCAAAGAAATCAATTAGATTAGTCTGATATGACCTTCCTGCTGTAAATCCATGCTGCTTTGGGTCCTGTGCCCCGCTGCCTCTAGGTACTCAATAATTCTTTCTTTCAGAAGTGATTCCATCATTTCCACACTGAGGTCAAACTTACAGGTCTGTAGTTTCCTGCTTCTGCCTTGCTCCCACTTTTGTAAAGGGAATCACATCTGCCATCCTCCAGTCCTCAGGTACCACCCCATCCTGCCATGATTTGTTAAAGTGTGGTCAGTGGTGTCACTAGGTCCCCTTAGTTCTTTAAGATTCTGGGTGAATCCGTCAGGTCCATTGCTTTGTCCACCTTGAGTTTTAGGAGTTCTTTCAGGACTCTTTCTTCTTGAATGGACTGGTGTCAACCCCCTACCCAGAGTGCTTCTATTGTCTGGTTTAGGTAACTGCTCCTCATCTTCTTTCGTGAATACTGAGCAAAAGTATTCATTCAATATCTCTGCCTTTTCACTGTCTCCCTCTGCCCACCTTCCCTCTCCTTTATTAATCTTCACTATCCCTCCCTTAACCTTTCTATGCTCCCTAATGTACCTATAAAAGGTTTTATCCCCCTTTTTGACAGAGTTGGCTGTTTTTTCCTCTGTTTGTGCCTTTGCTATTCTGACTGCCTTTCCTACTTCTTTCTGCTTTAATTGATACAGTTCCCTGTCGTGCTCCCTCTGTGATTCCTTATACTTTTTGAATGCTGCCTTTTTCTCCTTAACCTTCCCTGCCACCTCTTTTGAGAACCATAGTGGTTTTTTACTCCGCTTTGTTTTTTTTATTTGTTTTACACAAAGACTTGTTGCCTCCATGATGGCAGTTTTGATTTTTCTCCATTGTTCTTCCACCCCTCCTATTTGGCCATTTGCTAGTGCATTCTTCAGGTGTTCACCCATTTTGCCAAAGTCAGCCCTTCTAAAGTCCAGTATCCTTGTTTTTGTATGGCTTATCTCCATGGTTGTGCTCATTGTGAAGCACGCTGTGCAGTGGTCACTTGTTCCCAGATGTCTACTGACTTCTAAATTTGTGATCCTCTCTCCATTTGAGAGTACCAGGTCTAGTATTGCTCCCTCCCGAGTGGGTTCCAGCACTAGCTGTCTAAGGCCTGCCCCCTGCAGGGCATCGAGAATGACCCTGCTCTTGGATGTGGTTGCAGTACATGTCATCCAGTAAACATCTGGCATATTCAGGTCCCCCATTAACAGTATCTCCCCTTTTTCAGCCATTTTGAGAATGTCCTCTATCATTTTCTTGTCCATTTCCTCCCCTTGAGATGGGGGTCTGTATACAACCCCTGTGCGGATTGCGATGCCATTCCCCATCTCCAAGGTGACCCAGAGTGCCTCTTGTCCTCCCCCTTTACTTTTTATTTCTGTAGCTTTGATCCCTTCCCTTATGTATAGAGCTACTCCACCGCCTCTTTTACCTTCCCTGTCCCTTCTGTAGATTGTGTACCCTGGTTTGTTGACATCCCATTCATGGTTCTCAGTGTACCATGTTTCTGTGACTGCCACAATATCCAATTGTTCATCTTCCATCAAAGCTACTAGCTCAGACAGCTTGTTTCCCAGACTACGGGCATTGGTAGTCATTGCCCTCCATTTAATGTTGGCTTTATCCTTTTTTCCCCCATCCCTGCTCTTATTGCTCTTATCTATTTTACCATTTACCCCCATCCTGCCCTGTGTTGAACTCTGTACCTCAGTGTTTACTCTACTACCTGCCATGTTTTGTGGGGGGAGGCTTGACTTTTCCTGCCTTTTATCAGTACCCCCCCCATCTAGTTTAAAAGCTTGCCAAGGAAGCATTTAAACCTGTCACCTAGGAGCTTGGTCCCCTTTGTGGACCAATGCAGACCGTCATACCAGTATAGACCTTTATCTCTCCAGGTGAACCCCAGTCCCCAATGAAGCCAAAGCCCTTGCTCTGCACCAGTTTTGCAACCATTCATTAAACTGCATGGTGTGCAGTACCTAGCCTCCTCCTGCCATGGACTGGCAGCACTCTGAAAGTACTGTGCTTGCTACCCATCTGAGGCCCTCTCCAACTCCACAAATTCATTCTGCACTGCACTGATCCCATGCCTAGCTAGGTCATTTTGTCCCAAGGTGGACAATGATATCTAGTTTCTCTCCTGTGATGCTGCTTCTGCAATTGTGAGATTCGCTTCTTGTCCCTCAAGCCATGGCACCAGGCAGGCAGCTCACTTCTTTCTCTCCCTCCAGTTCTACCCCCTAACAATTGAGTCCCCTATCAGTAGCTGTTTCCTTCCCTGTGGTGTCCCTTGCCACCCTTTGTGGGTCTCCCTTGTGGATGTCCTCAGCATTCTTCTGGGTCTCCACTGAGGGTGCCATCATAGAGGAACCTTGCTCTGCCAGAATGGCATATGATTTGTGTAGAGGTACAACTGGGGGGCTTCACCTCTGGTCCACCACCCGCACCCTCCCAGAACCCACTGTGGTCCAACTGCTCTTCATACTCCGAAACCTCTGACTCAGTGGTTGTGGCAGTGGTGCTCTTTGGGAGGGTGAAGCCTCCTTAGTCTTTGCTAGTTCAGCCTGGAGGTGGGCAACCTCCTCTCTCAGAGCTGACAGTTGCCTACAAATAGGACAGCAATGCAGTTTCCAGAATGTCTCCCAGAAAACTGCTGCCCCACAGCCAGTGCATTGCACCACTCCCACATGTCCCGCTCCCTTATTATATACAATATGTAATTATATATATATATATGTATGTGTTGTACGTGTGTATGTGTGTATATATATATATATATATATATATATATATGTATATGTATTATTTGTTTTGTGTACTTACTCTTTATGCGTTGCAGGGTTATTAGGAATATGACAGTTCTGCCCCAAGACTTGTTGAGGAAGTGATGTCAGAACTGTGGCTATAAAGGAAATGCCACGCCTGGGGGTGGGAGTGGGGGAAGGGTGGGTGGGTAGTGCATAGCCACTGGTGACTGTTAGAAACAATCAAATACACAACTGCTCCACCACCCTGGTGAGTACTGTCCTTTATAGTAATACAACTAACACCACAATTTACTAGACCACGGCTCCAACACAAACCACTCTACTGAGTCCAGGGATAAAAATGAACTCACTCCTCAGCCAGCAGGACACTTAAAATGTTACAAAAATATCCTTCCAAATCCTAGATCTCAACCCCAGCACTCAAGCAAATTCAGTTGTATCTCACTCACTCTGGTTATAAAATTACTACACTTTTTAAAGGAATCCTGCAATTCTCTGCTTAATGCCAATAAGGAAAAATAAAAATAAAACTTTTTGTAGAAAGTGTAGCTCCCCTTTTTACCAAGTGCTCTGCAGTATTGTGCCTTAATCAGGTTTCCAGGTCCTAAATGGAGTTGCAGTTTGTTCTTTGCAGTAAGTTTCTCAGCTTCCAACAGACAATTTAAAGTCAGTGAACATACCACAGATATCAGAAATGGTAACATTGACAGTCCAGTTGGGGGAGCACTTCTCAGAATTTCACAGTTGCAGTCCAAGAGTCATGAGTTTCATGGCCATTGAAATGGTGCAGAATCCTAGAAGAGGAATGGTTGGATTACAAAAACTCCTTCAAAGGGAGAGTTATTGGATTTTTACCTTTTGCAGTTTGAAACCAAGAGGTTTGAATACTTTTTTGGACTTAAGTCCCTTTTTATATTTGGGTCAGATGTTTGTACAGTCTTTACATTTCTTCATTCTGTCATCCAAGCACAGGTCTGGGAGCACAGGAAAATCAAGAGCAGTTATAAAAGTCACAAGTAGTGTTTTATTATTATGAATAACAGTAAAATAAAAAAAATATAATATTGCTCAGGTTAGTTATTTACAAAGGAATTAAAAGTAAAGAAAACAAACTCCTTCATCTGAGGGAACTCTTTAATCCTAAATTTCAATCTCTAACAAAAGATTGCTCTTTTTATATATATATATATAAAACGCCTTTCCCTAGCAACTAACTTCTGCATCCAGAGCATGTTAAGAGACATCCTGTTTCTCACAAAATGTATCAGAACTTTGCCAGTTTCTTTCCTTGCAGGTGCAACAATGTAGAACATTGTGTCCCAGAACTAATCTCATGTGGACAGCTCTGCAAAAGAGTTTGTAGAGGTCAAATTGCATTTAAGAGTTGACCCCCTGAGTTCCAAACAGCTTTTTGCAATCATTTCAACAATATAACTATACACATTTTCAAGCCAGGAAATCCCCATTTCATAAAAAGATCCAAATATAGCTTTATAACCACAGATAAGCAAGGGAAGAAAAGATAGATAGATAGCAAGAAACAACAAGTGAAGGCAGGGAAATAGCGGGGGGATGGCGACTCAACAAGCGATCAGTTCTTAGGTCTCACAAGAAAATTTGATTGTGCAATGAGACAGATAAGAGACAGAAAAGGAGAGGACAGAACAGATACTTGCTTTTAACTCTTTCTGCATAACAAATGGGACAGGGTCTTATTCAGCCCTGCCACACATTCTTCCAATAGAATCCCCCTTCCCTTTGAGTACTAATTAAGTTGTTTAACTTATTGCCAATGCTTAGGACATGGGATAAATAGTTTAAAATTTAGGCCCCCTTTTAATAATAATGAATAAATCCCCCCTCTTTAACTTATATATTATCTTCCCTATCCCCCATAATACTCTACATTTCATTCCTGAGTACCTTAAGTTTATGGAGGAAAAATATGACTAATTGTTGATTTGTAAAATATAACGCCATGTGATCCTAGATATTTTTTGCATTAGAAGCTTCTTATTAGTCTCTGTTTGTAGCACTAATTTACTTTTCTCTTGAGAGTTGATAACGGCTAATGAAATAGGACACATGCCTTTTGGAGACCATTCAGCTCCCAGCACTGGACATGTTCAACATTACTTTTTTATCTTTCACTATTAGGTTATGCTCCAGGGGGTTTTCAGTAAAGTGACGCTGACCATTTTTTAGTGATACGTGGACTTGGAATATTTCTGTCTTAAGCTTTTTATCTAACGGACAGTTTTCTGTTTTTGCAGTTCTGCAATAATTCAGTTTACATTGTCTTGATTTCTATTAACTGTCAGTAATTCCTCACGCATTAACTCTTCTTAGCAAATTGATGATGCATGTTGTCTTTTTTGTAAACTGAACATGTTTTTAATATTTAATGTCACAATTTATATGTAGTAAGTATTTACAAGTTCACTATTTGCACTGTTGGGCTCTTACAACCCTTTATATAAATGTGTCTTGGGCCTCTCTATTTGATATGGGAGACCATCTTTACATCTTGGACCACCAAATAGAACAGAATTTTGATTGGTGGACATTGATTAGTTCTACTATATAAGGGGCTGTTTTACAGCAGGTACCTGCCCCCTGATGAAGCTCCACCTGAATGAAGTGCCAGGGCACCTGTTATGTGTTGGGTCTGTGTTTGCACGTTAGCATTTGTCACCATGTCTGTATTTCTTCAATGAACTACTACAGATATAAACTTTGAACTGATATTTTTGCATCGTTGGTAGCAGTGCTACTCCAATCTGGTGTGCTGCTGATTCCTTTCTCTGACTGTATTGTGTTTAAGAAGAGCTTGGCCACTGGAGCAGAGCCTGTGGTGAGTTTGTCTTCATTATGTTGCCTGAAGGTGTTTTTTCTCCAGTTTTCTCCCTGGACCCATGGACTTGCAATGGGTGCAATGTCCAAGCTCCACCTCTGTGGACACAGCCCCAGTGCCTTGAATGTGTGGCCCCTTCTCCTGCATTGTGGCATGCATATGCTGCCACCCAGCCACTACTGAGTGGCAAGCAAGCAGTGCACCACACTAACCCCCCTTCCCGAGGAAGGAGAGCTGTCCTAGGGATGCTCGATCCTTCCTCTCCCCGCTGGCCTCTGAGCGACCTGAGTCTGTTCCTGACCCTGGGTCACCAGCGTGGCAGGTGATAAAGCAGTCAGCTCCTCAGCCCTCCATGCCACCAGGCCGGCTTAAAATTCCAGCTGTCTTGATCATAACGTTAGGTCATAAAAAGACCGTTGGAAATTTGGTGTCAAAATGAGGGATCCCTCTGAGAATTAGATATTGGCTGTCAGCTGACCTATCCTGGGTAAATGCAATCTAAACACATGTAAAAGCAAGACACCACTGAAAATTAGATATTGCATCTCATCTGGTCTATTCTGGGTAAAAATTTTGTAAAAATGTGTAAGAGCAGGACCCCAGTACAGCAGAGCCCCCACTGAACTATGCATCTAGCTGCTGTATCCTGCAAAAAATGCATTGTAAAAGCTTGACCCCACTAAAATGTAACTTGCCTTTCAGCTGGACTATACTGGGTAAATACATTATACAAATTGGCAAAAGCAGGGCCCCATCAAAAACGAGATATTACGTCTTGGCTGTGCTATCCTGGGTAAATACAGAGTAAAAATTGGAAAAGGCAGGATCCCAAAAAAACAAGATAGCATCTAATAAGTACTGTCCTGGGTAAATACAGCACAAAAATGCGTCAAAGCAGGACCCCATTGAAAATGAGATATTGCATCTCAGCTGGGTTATCCTGGGTAGATATATTGCAAAACTGTGTAAAAACAGGACCCTACAACAGAACCCTACTGAAAAGGAGATGTTGCATCTAAAATGATCTGTCCTAGAAAATACATTATAAAAGCAGGATCATACTACAAATGAGATATTACATCTCACCTCTACTGTCCTGAGTAAATGCAATATAAAACTGTAAAATCAGGATCCCATTGCAAATTACATATTACGTCTCATCTGGTCTATATCTTGGGTAAATATATAGTAAATGTATACATGCAAGACCAGGTACAACATCAATGAAAGCAGCAAACCTTTGGCATTGACAAATAGTTGTTTAACTAACCACAGCCTATGACAAAGCTATCACCCCTCCTATAAAAGATGAGGTGACATGGTTATCTATTATAAGGAACGCCTGCATTTCTCAGCATTATTGGTCTTTGAATCAACCTTATGTGAGACATTGCACTTCATCCACTTTATGTGCCTATAACCCTCCCAAAAGTGGATTTGCCAGACTGGCTAAATTCCTAAAGCATACTGTTACCCTAGTTGGCAATAATGAAATTATTCTAATTGGGGGCCTCAACCTTGACTGGCTTGGTTAAGTCATCTAAAACCCTAGTGCCACTAGTGCAAAAATACCACCTGGCCTAACTCCTCTCCTCTCTGACCCGACCAGACTTTCTCCTGCTACATGTTGATTGGCAGTGTTCTTACAAACAGAAAGGATGTGATTTCTGCTGCTGGCATCCTACGGATGCTATTAATGACCATTCTCACTGGAGGGCACACTCACCCTCCATTGCTCCTAAAAAAAAAAAAAAAAATCGTCCTGCAGAACTTCTTGTAGAGTGACCCCATTGCCTTCTTTGTTGACCTATCTAGAACTGACTGGACACCTCTGTATGGAACTAATGAAGTCACTGATGCCCTGAATTACTTCATCTCTTGCATTAGTGCCCTCCAAGTTGTGCATACCCCTTTTCTGCAATGCAGAGCAAGGGATATGCCCACTAGGTGGCTGCATAGAGAACATACTGCACTGAAGGATAGGGGCAAAACCTGGGCTAAGCTAAAATCCTCCAGGCTTGGAGGAATGCCTGCTAAAAGACTGTATGTCTTGCCAAGAGCACCTATTGAAAGAAATTGTTGCTGGATGCAGTGGATGACTCTTGGGAAATTTGAGAATCACATTATTGTTTTCGTTTTGGTAGGGGGCATACATACCACAACTGATATTGTGCTTGATAGCATTAACTGTAATAACTGTTTCTAATGCCTTCAGTCATAATTTCTCTGACTTGTCCAAGTACACCTACCGTAGTTCATTCCCCTCTTTCTCCCCCTCTCACACCTTCTCAGTTGCTCCTTTGGCCTCTTCTTCTTCCTTATCCCCCTCCCCCCATTTCTACCTATGTGCAATAACTATCAGGGAGATATGTTGTCTACTTGATTCTGTCTCTGCCTGTAATAGTGTTGGCTGTGATGGCCTTGAACCTAGATTGGTCCAGATTGCCTCTTCTTACCTGACTCCCCATTGGCTAAAATTTGTAATTTATCCTGGTGCTCAACAGTTGTACCAGAGGTATTGAAAGTTATTAAAACTGTTCAAGTCTTTAAGCAAGGGACCCCAAATCTATTTTAAAATATCACGCAATCACCATCTGTCCTGATCTAAATACTAGATAAACCTTTTGCTCTTCAGACTACTGATTATCTCTGAGATCATAATCTGTTCTCTGCCCAGGAGGGCTTTAGGAAAGGCCATAGGACCACCAAGGCGCTTCTTCATTATCTAGACAATACCAAAGTAACAATGGATAAAGGCATATTACTGAGATTGTGATTATGAACTTAACTAATGTCTTTGAGTTAGTGTACCATCTTTTACTCAAAGTAAATATACTGTCTCTTGGCATCTCCCCAAAGTTTGTTTCCTGGTTTGAGAGCTACCTCAAGCAGTGAAAAAAATTTGTCAGATACAATGAAGCCAAATCAGACCTCACTATTGTAAATGTTGGTGTTCTCAAAAGTTCTATCTTGGGTCCCTTTCTCATTTGTAAATGACCTTCCCTTCATTCCTGTAGCACACTTCTCTCTGCTTCATGATGATGACTTGGTGCTCTATACAAACTCCAAAAACCTAGCCGATATTAACTCCAACCTAAACTACGACTTCTGAATGGTGCTATCCTGGCTTTCCCAAAACAAATGACTGCTTAATGCTAATAAATCTCATGTCATGTTATTTGGCTCTCCTGCCAAGCTGAAAAAGTATCCTGACTGCATAGCTGTCTCCAGTATAGAAAGTTTCCTGCTTGATAATGTTAATTCTTTCAAGTACCTGGCATATTTCTTAACCCTTCTCTGGATTTTTCATTCACATCTTTAATACCTGTAACATTTTTATCAAACCTGGCCTGGCACATAGAACCAAATATGCTCTCTGCCTGAAATGCCCTTGCTCAGGGCATTCTTCTTCCCAGCCTTACCCATGGCATTGTCACCCACTCTTACTCCTCCAAAGGAAACCTCAACAAATGGGACATTACCTCCAATAGTACCTGTCACTTTGCCTTGGCCTCAAACTAACTTCCCCATCATTGCCATCTTTACTTTGGGTTAAACTGGTCATCTCCTGAGGCTCATTGTTCTTTTGCAACTGATGCCCTTACAGCCAAAATTCTTAGAACTGAGGTACCTTCTTCCCTAGCTATATTGTTGGAATCTCTTGGCCTGGATTACCCCTTCAGTCTGGTGACCTGTGCATTCTAACTTTTCATAGGTGTGCTACTAGTATGGGGATTCAGGTTTTCTCCCACTTTGCATCAGATTACTGGAGCTCCCTCACAGTTGCCCTTCAGCTCACCCCCATGCCTATTTCAAAAGGCAGTTCTACCACTATCTAAAGGCTTCTGACTCATGCACCTGCTTCCTGCCAACCTGAATGTTTATACCAAATTGCTGGCATTTATTTATACTTAAAATTCTCATTTGAGTAATTGCCCTCTGTTATCTTATCATTGGTTACCCACCTGTGGTGGGCTATACTGCCTCTTGTGCAGTGTCAGTTACTTGTACTGAAAACTGTACACTGTATTTGCCTACCAGCTTATTTATTCCTAGGCATCTCATACCTGTTCCTGATGAGTAAATACAATGTATTATGCCTCTTGCTGCCTCATTCTTGTACTGTGATACTGTGGCGTTCATGAGGCATAGGATTTAACTCATTTAATTTTGAACAGTTCAGTTCACTCAGTGATCTGCTTGCCAGCAATGTTGAACACTAATACTTTTAGTAGGCTTGTAACAGTAAGAAGGCAGCTGGCTGCTGTACATGACAGGACACAGTTTAAAGTTTCTCTTTGCAGCCAGGCTGTGTTGTAAATTTATTTATTTAGCTTTACTTAACCAGGTAAGTACACTAGACAAGACATTTGCCTATTTTCAGGTAGGACCCGGGAGAGTACAGGAAATACAAGTTCAGATACATAGGACAACGTGATACAAATTCAGGCAGTTTCACAGAGCCAGGGAAAGCATAACATATTCAGTAGGTACACACAGTAGAACACATGCATAGAAACACGAACAGTGCAACATATACAATTAGTGATGCAATATATACAATTATATGCAGTTTAGGACCCCAGAAAAGTGGAGCCACAGTCAGGGCCACATCTGATACATAGGATGGAGACATTATATGCAGAGCCAAACCCAAGAGGGCCGACAACACCTTAAGAAAGTAGGGTACAGTGCTGGGGACCAGGTGAGATTATGGAGGTTACAACCACATGCTGAGGAAAGCGTCAGGTGATTCCATAGGGGGGTTCGGCGGCATGCATGGTAGGGGGGAGGAGTGGACCTGGACAGGAAGGGAGTTCCATAATCTGGGGGCATACGAGGCAAAATCTCTGTCCCCCATTTGAGTGCAAGTGGCAGGAATCTTAAGAACAGCAGGGTCCAGAGACCTAGGGGAATAAGAAGAAAGATAGCCGGTACCAGGAGCTCTGCCAGTCTGGGGGGTGCCAGTGCCAAGGACTTTGCCTGTGAAACACCCCAGGACAAAATTTAAGTAATTGGATGGGGAAAGCCAGTTCAGCTTGCTATACAGGTCACAGTGGTGGGTGAGACAAGGGGTAGCAAGTGTAAAATGGCAAATGTTGTTGTAGGCTATGGTCCACCTAGAAAGGTGAGCTTTGGAGGTATGAGCAAACAGAAAGAGCCCATAGCAGAGAGAGGGGAGAAACACACCTCTAGCCAGTGCAAGGTGAGCAGCTGAAGTAAGGTTACTCTTTGCTCCATAAACTAGACCCAGTTTGCAGTTAACAGCTTTGCATACATTCAGTCAAGCTGAGGGTCAAATGTTACCCCAAGGTATTTGATGGAGTCCATGATGAGGACAGGAGCACCATGAAGACAAGTGATACACAAAGGGGAAGGGGAGGGCCTTAATCTTGTCCAGAGACCCAAAGAACATAGCCTGAGTTTTTTTAAGGTTGAGGACCAGCTTGTGGGACATAATCCAGTATTGAATGCTCCTAAAATCCTCACTCAATTGGTGGCTAATGACTCCAATGTCCTGAGAATGAGTGAGGATGACCAGATCATCAGCATACAGGATGGATCTGCAGTAGGAAGAGGTAGAAGGTAGATTGTTGACAAAAATGGAGAAGAGCAGGGGCCCCAGGACTGAACCTGGGGGACTCCTGAGGCTATGGTAATGGTGTCCGAGAGCACCTTACTGTATTTGATAAGCTGCTGTCTGCCCTGTAGATAATTGAAGCACAGGAGGGGACAAGCCAAAGGACCTGAGCTGAGAGTAAAGCAGGGCATGGTCAACAAGGTCAAAGGCCTTGGATAGGTCTATGAAGATAGCACCTGAGAGTTTACCCTAGTCCGCAGCTGTTCTGATCCTGGAGGAGACAGTGACAAGGGCAGAGTGTGTACTGTGCCCTTTCTGAAAGCCATGCTACGCGGGAGACAGCAGCTCATGAGACTGAATATACTCCAAGAAGTTTACTGACCACAGACAAAATAGTTATCGGATGGTAGTTGTCAAGCATCCTAGGGTTGCCCTGTTTGAGAACAGGGACCACCCTGGCTACCTTCCATATGTCAGGGATAATCCCAGAAGCTAAGAACAAGTTGAAGATGTGGGTCACCGGGGAGGTAATCTAAAAGGCACCAAGATGGAGGAGCTCAGGTTCCATAACATCATGGCCAGCACTGAAGAAGGGGGAGAGACCGGAGAGCAATCTCTGCATGTCTTATGCCATCACAGCCTTAAAGTAGAATAGTGGGAGGGAGACAGGGATCAATTGTGGAGCAGTGACCTGGTCACGATTATCAATCAACTAGAGGGAAATAGGGAGGTAAAGGCAGATAGGTTAGAGAAATGCAAGTTAAATGCATTGGCGATGGTTAGAGGATTTTTACAGCTAGAACCATCAATGAGCAGGTCAGTGGCCTCACAATTGGAGAAACCACTTACTATGTTTCTAATGTTCCTCAAGAAACTCCTAGGATCCGTGGCTGAATTCAGCAGTGCAGAGTAGGGCACTGCATTCAGAAATGTGTGAAGAAAATGGGAAGGAAGCCTCACATCATTGTGCACGTAGGAACAAATGACCTAGAGGGAAGCACAGTGGAAGAAGTACAGGAGAGGTTCAGAGAAATGGAGGATATCTGCAGTCGGGTGGGAAGCTAGGTGACGGTCTCTGAGGTACTCCCAGTACCTGGGGCAAGCACGGTGAGGAAGCTAAGAATACAGGAGTCTAATAGGTGGCTGAAGAGGTGGTGTGCAGAAATGGGGTATGGGGTAGTACGGTAGTGGGGCGAGACATGGAACAATAAGGGGCTTTAAGCCAAGGATAGGCTGCATCTCAGCATCGGGGGTACAAGGGCAATAGGACAGGGGCTGTAGAAGTACATTAAAAACAACATAGATTTAAAACTGAAGAGGGGGAGGGCTGAGTTGGATACAGTGCAGGAGGCACCTTTCAAGGGAGACCAGATGGCCTCTCCCCCCACAGAGGGAGGAGGAGGAGAATGAGGGGAAGTTACCAAGACAAAAATGGAAGTGGGAGAGATGGGAAGAGGAGGGTCAGGGCACAGGGTGGACTGTAGTATCCTTGAATGCAAGGAGCTTAGCAAACAAGGTGGCAGAGTTCTAGGCAATGGTGGTAGAAGGAGAGGTTGATATTGCCGCCATCTCAGAGACCTGGGCCACCCAATATCATGACTGGCATCTTGCGATCCCGGGTTACAAGGTGTTCCGCAGGGACCGGGAGAGGGGAAGGGCTGGAGGGGTGGCTATTTATGTCAGGGAGGGGATACCATGTACCAGGGAGGAGGGAGATGAGGGGAGACCAGAAGCCATATGGGTATTGCTCCAAAGTACTAAAGGCAATAAGTTCAGGATGGTGGTGGTGTACAGGCCACCCTCACAGAGCAAGGGAGATGGACAGGAAGCTGGGGGAGCAAATCAGGAAAGTCAGTGGCAAGGGAAATACAGTTATAGTGGGAGACTTCAACCTACCTGAGATTGACTGGCAGACAGTAACTACAGCACACACCCGGGAGCAGGTGCTGCTGGAGGCTATTCAAGATAGCTACCTAGTGCAGGGGGAGATGGAACCTATTACAGAGGGGAACACACTGGATTTGGTGCTAACAAATGGTGATCAAGTCTAGGATGTGGTAGTACAGAACCCTCTAGCAGGAAACGACCACCACTCAGTGTAATTCCTCCTCAACACAGAGAGGGAGGGAGTCGGCTAAGACCAGGACAAGAGTGTTGGACTTCAGGAAGGCAGATTTTGCCAGAATGGGCAGCATACTAGAGGGGTATTTAGCTAAAATTAACCCACTGATGGATGCTAAACAGAAATGGGCAATCATTAGGAAGGGGCTGCATGAGGCCACGAACATGTGTGCCAAATCTCAAAGTAAGCAATCCAGATCCAAAAAACTTAGCTGGCTCAGCGAGGAAGTGGAGTAGAAGGTGAGGAAAAAAGATTGGCCTTCATTAAGTTCAAAAAACTGGGGCATGAGGAGGATAGAGAGGTGTTCACAAAGGCATCTAGGGAGGTGACTAGGTCGGTCAGGGCAGCCAAGGCAGCAAAGGAACTGAAGTTTGCTCAGGGGATCAGAGGGGGAAAAGGGTTTTTTTAAATAGATAAAGGAGAAGAGGAGTTGTAGAGATGACATTGTTAGAATCAAGAGGGATGGGGAAGGGCAGAACAAGGGGAAGATCAGGCAGAGGCACACAATGAGTACTTCTGCTTGGTGTTCACAAAAGGAGGGGATTGCCCAATACCACAGGGGAAAGGGGGGTAATGGTGAAGGGGGGGCAGAGATAACAGACAGGGTCATCCAAGAGGATAGAGTTCTGAAGGGCATTATAGCCTTGCAGGTGGACAAGGCATTAGGACCAGATGGTGTACACCCAAGGGTCCAAAGAAATTGGCGGAAGCATTGGCAGGACCTCTTCAACACCTCCTTGGAGACAGGGAAGGCGCCCAGGAACTGGAGGATGGCTCACATGGTGCCCCTTCACAAGAGTGGACCCAAGGACCAACTGGGCAACTACAGACTGGTAAGCATGACTTCCATGGTGGGGAAGTTGATGGAGACCATTCTAAAGGAAAGGTTGATAACCTTTCTATAGTAATGGTCTACAGGATGACAGACAGCATAGCTTTGTCTCGGGAAGATCATGCCAAACCAACCTGATCGACTTCTTTGACTGGGTCACTAGGGCAGTTGATGAAGGCCACACTGTGAATGTCCTGTACCTGGACTTCATCAAGGCTTTTGACTCTGTGCCCCCATGGGAGGTTAATGAGCAAGCTGAGGGACATTGGATGGTGGATAGAAACTGGTGGGGTTGGGTTGAGAGCTGGTTGCAGGTCAGACAACAGAGGGTAGTTGTAAGGAGGTAGACATCCAAGCCAAGGCCGATAACAAGTGGGGAGCCACAGGATTAAGTGCTGGGCCCTGTTTTGTTCAATGTCTTCATTGGAGACATTGCAGAGGGGGTCAAGAGTAAGATCAGCCTGGTCACAGATGACACTAAGATTTGTGCAAAAGTGGACAATGAGGAAGGGAGGCAGGCACTCAGGGAGGAGCTAGCTAAACTCGAACACTGGTCTAGGGAGTGGCAGTTGGGGTTTAATGCTAAGAAGTGCAAGGCTATGTACCTTGGAACAAGAAATCCCAGGACCAGCTACTGGCTGGGGGGGAGTGCAGGTAACAGCTTCAGAGTAGGAAAGGGACCTCGGGGTTATAGTCACAGGGGATATGAAGGTGTCAGCACAGTGTAGAAAAGTGGCAGCAGCAAGGACAAATAGGATCAAAAGCACTGCCAGAGGGATCACCTCTAGAAAGGAGGAGGTCTTTCTGCACTTGTATAGATCACTGATGAGGCCACACTTGGGAGTACTGTGTTTAGTACTGGTGCCCATACCTCAAAAAGGATGTGAGATTACTGGAGGAGGTGCAGCTCAAGGCTACGAAAATGATCATGAGACTGGGGGAGTTGCCGTAAGGGGAAAGACTGAGGGAGCTCAACATGTATTCGCTGGAAGAGAGAAGGAAAAGAGGGGACATGATAGAGACCTTTAAGTACTTGAAAGACATAAACAAAGTCAGAGAGGGAGGATTATTCTGCTTAAAGGGGGGATGGGTCACTAGGGGGCACAGTCTGAAGTTGGAAGGGGGAAGGTTCAGGAGGAAGATGAGGAGGCACTACTTTACAGAGAGAGAGAGTGGTGGTGAGATGGAATGCACTGCCGGAGGAGTTAATCAAACTGAGGAAAGTGGATAGCTTTAAGCGGGGTTGGGACAGAGTCAAGGGCAGGATTAGTACAGACAAGAACACAAAGGGGGAAAGACCAGGAAAGGGGAGGAAGGGAGGGGTTTGGGTGGGACTGGGGCAGCTGTAGTAATATGAAACTAAGAGCTGCACAATTGGGCCGACTTAATAGACATGTGGGCCTTTTTCTGCTGGCAATTTCATATGTGCGTATGTTCGTATGACTGCACTGTTGCAGCTGATGGCATTCTGACCTAGTGCCAGGTTCGTGGGGTGGTGCGTGGGAGTGGGGAAGTTAGGTTATAAAATTCCTAACAAAATCACTAACATCAGATTTCCCTTCTTTTGATATTTCAGAAACCTAACTGATGCATTAACATACCTTTTTTGCCATGAATATATATTATAAGGCACTACAGTGCTTGTATATTAGGGCTGAGTAAGCATTTTGGTGTCAAACCCCAATTTCATATTGATCAGTTCATTGGGGCAATTTTCTAGATGGCTGAAAACACATAAATGCACCAAAATTAACACCTTTTGTTGCTCACAAATAACTCAAAAATGCCCCACCCATTGCACCAGGAGTGATTAGACTGTGTTGGGGTGATCCTAAGTCCAGAAAAGATGCAGTGGGAGTTGATCAAGGACTGCAAACAATTACATTTTTGTATGGTAACACCAGTATGGTGGGCAGTCTTTTTTTTTTTTACTTTTAAAAAGAAAAAAGGAATCAGAATTAACCTACCTGCTATATCAGCAATCTCTACAGAATATAACCAATCATAAAATGTTTTTTTTTTTTTAAACTAGAAACACTTTGGCCCTGTCCACACTACGCCTCTGTAACGTTACAGAGTACCCAAACCATTACCGTAATGGTTTGCGTTTACACCTGTAATGTTACAAAGGGCGTTTTCGTAACCGTTGTTGAAACCACATATGAGGTGATTTCAACAACAGTTTTGAAACCGGTCCCACCTTGGTAACATTACCGGCGGTAGTGTAGACGGGCAGTAACGGTCCCCTGCAGGGCCCAAAGTGCAGCGTGAGCTGCATTGTCAGATCGGGTGCCATCATAATGGTTGCTTGGCTCTCGAAGTGTGGACCGGCAGGGTCGGTCCCGTAATGGACACTGCCGCGGTGTGGATGCACTGCACTGCTCCCTGGCTGTAATGGATTGCATCCGTTACCGGTCCGGAGTCGTGTAGTGTGGACAGAGCCTTTGAGGCCTTGGGTTGACAGTGTCCTTTTAATTACAAAACGAGTGAAAAAAAAGCTGTTAAATATCTATGGAAATTTATATGATACAGGTTATAACTAAGGGTGTCAGAAATACATGTTTACTAAAACATTTCATGGTGAAAACGTTTGCTGAGAAACAGATAGTGCTGCTTTAACACTGTGTGATATCATTATCCATGACATCTGAGTGGAGTTTTTATTAGAATACATTAATGCTGATTATTCAAATTAGTAGGTGTGGTAGCAAGATGTGTTCGTGACTTCAGTCTGGGCTGCTGTGGGAGTAACTATGGCCTTTCCACACTGCACTGAAAATCTGTAATGCTTTGAAAGCATTAACAGGCTGAAAATGTTACAGTGCATCCACACTACCACTGAAAATGTTTTGAAAACATTACAGGATTTACTGGTGTAGTGAAGACAGGTTCAAACAGAGTTTTGAAAATGTTACAGAACCATTGTTGAAAACACCTACTATCAGTTTTCAACAACGGTTTTGAAAACACTTTCTGTAACATCACCAGCGTAAATGCAAACTGTTACAGTAACGGTTTTGACCCTCTGTAACGTTACAGAGGGATTTTTCTGGTGTAGTGTGGATGGGACCTCAGGCACTGGGGTGATGGGACGCCATTTTGGTAGTGCTGCCTTTGACTAGCAATAGGTATAAATGGTGTCTGCCTTTTTCCTTCAGCTGGTGATTTTGTACTGGTTGATTTAGTAAACTGTTTTTTTTTTTCTCTGTGGAGCTTTGGTCTGCTTTTGATCTGAGGTATGTATTAAGTTGTGGTTGGATAGAAATTTTAAAGATCTGCTTCTGCTGAGCCAAGTATACTGCCTGAAAGGCTATTAGACTTGGAGAATTAGGCTGCCTTCGATCCACAGTGGTCAGACGGACTAGATGGGCCATCAGTCCTTCTCTGCCGTCATCATTGTATGTTTACATAGAAACATAGACTTTGACGGCAGATAAGGACCACTTGGCCCACCCAGTCTGCCCATTTCCCTACCTACTGGGTAAGCTGCAGATTCTAGTTAACCAACAGTCTACTTCCTGCAACCCCCCACTATAATTGCCTCATGTCTGTCCCATGCATATTTGAATTCCCCCACTGTTTTAGACCCAATGACCTCCCCAGGAAGGTCGTTCCAAGTATCCACCACTCTCTCCGTGGAAAAAAAAATTCCTCACATTGCTCCTGAGCTGTCCCCCCTCTATCTTTAAATTGTGCCCCCTTGTTCTTACACATCTCTTTTTCTGAAGGATGCTACCCTCCTGGACTTTGTTGATTCCCTTGAAGTACTTGAACGTTTCTGTCATGTCCCCCCCTGTCCCTCCTTTCATCAAGGGTATACATATTAAGCTCTCTCATTCTCTCTTCATATGGTTTCTGATGCAGACCCTGCACCATTTTAGTTGTCCTCCTCTGGACTGCTTCCATCCTGTCTATGTCCTTGAGTAGATGAGGTCTCCAAAACTGCACACAGTACTCCAGATGGGGTCTCACCAACTGTCTGTATAGAGGGAAAACCACTTCCCTTTTTCTACTTGTGATGCCCCTTCTTATGCATCCCAGTGTCCCTCTGGCTCTCCTTACTGACTTCTCACATTGCTTACCCACATTTAGGTCATCTGATATGACTACCCCCAAGTCCCATTCCATTTTTGTTGTTGTTAGTACCTCCCCTGCTATTGTGTACTCTTCTCCTGGGTTTTTGTTTCCCAGGTACATTTCTTTGCACTTCTTTACATTGAATCTAAGTTGCCATATGTCTGACCATTCCTCCAACCTTGCCAAGTCCCTTCTCATCTTTTCTACCCCCTCTTGTGTATCAACTCTGTTACAGATCTTTGTGTCATCTGCAAAGAGTCATACCTTTCCCTTCAGACCCTCTGCAATGTCACCTATAAAGATGTTAAAAAGGACTGGACCCAGTACTGAGCCCTGAGGTACTCCACTAGTAACCCCCTTTTTTTGGAATGTGTTCCATTCACTATTACCTTCTGTTTCCTGTTGTGCAGCCAGTTTGCTACCCTGGCTACCACCCTGGGACCCACTCCCACGCTGGCTAACTTGATTATTAATCTTTTGTGCAGGACTGTGTCAAATGCCTTGCTAAAGTCTAGGTAGGCCATATCCACAGCCCCTTCCTGGTCTATTACTTTGGTCACCCAGTCAAAGAAATCAATTAGATTCATCTGACATGACCTTCCTGCTGTAAATCCATGCTGCTTTGGGTCCTGTGCCTTGCTGGCCTCTAGGTACTCAATAATTCTTTCTTTCAGAAGTGACTCCATAATTTTCCCTACCACTGAGGTCAAACTCACAGGTCTGTAGTTTCCTGCTTCTGCCTTGCTCCCACTTTTGTGAAGGGGAATCACATCTGCCCTCCTCCAGTCCTCAGGTACCACCCCATCTTGCCATGATTTGTTAAAAAGCGTGGTCAGTGGTGTCACTAGATCCTCCCTTAGTTCTTTTAGGATTCTGGGGTGAATCCCGTCAGGCCCCATTGCTTTGTCCACCTTGAGTTTTAGGAGTTCTTTCAGGACTCTTTCTTCTGTGAATGGACTGGTGTCAACCCCCCTACCCAGAGTGCTTCTATTGTCTGGTTTAGGTAACTCCTCCTCATCTTCTTTTGTGAATACTGAGCAAAAGTATTCATTCAGTATCTCTGCCTTTTCACTGTCTCCCTCTGCCCACCTCCCCTCTCCTTTATTAATCTTCATTATCCCTCCCTTAACCTTTCTTTGCTTCCTAATGTACCTATAAAAGGTTTTATCCCCCTTCTTAACTGAGTTGGCTATTTTTTTTCTTGGTTTGGGCCTTTACTATTCTGATTGCCTTCCCTACTTCTTTCTGCTTTAATTGATACAGTCCCCTGTCGTGCTCCTTCTGTGATCCCTTATACTTTTTGAATGCAGCCTTTTTCTCCTTAACCTTCCCTGCCACCTCTTTTGAGAACCATAGTGTTTTTTTACTTCACTTTGTTTTCTTTATTTGTTTCACACAAAGGCTTGTTGCCTCTATGATGGCAGCTTTGATTTTTCTCCATTGTTCTTCCACCCCTCCTTTTTGGCCATTTGCTAGTGCATTCTTCAGGTATTCACCCATTCTGCCAAAGTCAGCCCTTCTAAAGTCCAGTATCCTTGTTTTTGTATGGCTTATCTCCATGGTTGTGCTCATTGTGAAGCACACTGTGCAGTGGCTGCTTGTTCCCAGATGTCTACTGACTTCTAAATTTGTGATCCTCTCTCCATTTGAGAGTACCAGGTCTAGTATTGCTCCCTCCCTAGTTGGTTCCAACACTAGCTGTCTAAGGCCTGCCCCCTGCAGGGCATCGAGAATGACCCTGCTCTTGGATGTGGCTATAGTACATGTCATCCAGTAAACATCTGGCATATTCAGATCCCCCATCAACAATATCTCCCCTTTTTCAGCCATTTATAGAATGTCCTCTATCATTTTCTTGTCCATGAACTCCACCTGAGACGGGGGTCTGTATACAACCCCTGTGCGGATTGTGATGCCATTCCCTGTCTCCAAGGTGACCCAGAGTGCCTCTTGTCCTCCCTCTTTACTTTTTAGTTCTGTAGCTTTGATCCCTTCCCTTATGTATAGAGCTACTCCACCTCCTCTGTCTCTTCTGTAGATTATGTACCCTGGTATGTTGACATCCCAGTCATGGTTCTCTGTGTACCAAGTTTTCTTGACTGCCACAATATCCAATTGTTCATCTTCCATCAGGGCTACTAGCTCTCTATGTTTGTATTACTCTTGGCAGGCTTAAACCTGAAATGGGTGAAAGAGAAAAACATAACACTGGGAGTTCAGTTGTAGTATGGCTATGCGTATTAGGCCATCTTAGGCCATTGCAGTAAACAGCAGAGATGGAGATCAACTTTACTTTAATTTGACCCAGAACTCTTACTTATTTACTCATTTGCAAATGTCTCCAAGTTCACTCTCTCTCCAACTCCTTAGTGCTACAACCAATAGCAGTGATGCAGGGTATAACAATGTAAAGAACATGTATTAGAAATAACATCAAACTTTCAGGATAACCAGGCCCCAGCTGGAAGCATAGAAACATAGAAACTGACAGCTGGAAAGGACTGCTTGACCCACCTAGTCTGTCCTTTTTCCTTACCTACTATAACACTGCAGACCCTACTTGATCTTTGTCTCCCCCCTTTCCTTACCAGTAAGCTTCCCTTATGCTTATCCCATGTCTTTTTCAATCCCACTACAGTTTTGCCCCCACCACTTCCGCTGACATGCTGCTCCAGGCATCCACCACGCTTTCTGTGAAAAAGCACATCCTTAAATCTCCCCTGAGCCTACCACCCTCCAACCTCATAGCATAACCCCTTGTTCTTGAGCATCTTTTTCACTGAAAAAGGCTTCCCTCTTGAACCTTATTTATACTGGTGAGGTATCTGAAAGTCTGTCATATCACCCCCTCCCTTATTTCTTCCAGGGTGTACATATTGAAGTCCTTCCATCTCTACCCATAGGGCTTTTGATGCAGACCCTGCATCATTTTTGGTTCCCTCCTCTGGATTGCCTCTACTCTGTCTGTGTCCTTCCGGAAATGTGATCTCCAGAACTGGACACAGTACTCCAGGTTTGGTCTCACCAGTGATTTATACAGTGGTATCATGACTTCCCTCTTCCTGCTGGTGATACCCATCCCTATGCACCCTAGCATCCCACTTGCTCGCCACACTGCCTTATCACATTGTTTGGCCACCTTTAGGTCATCAGATATGATTACCCCCAGGTCTCTTTCCTGTTTGGTGGTTACCAGTACCACGTCTCCCATTTTGTATTCTGCCCCTGGTTTTCTGCTCCCCAAGTACGTGAACTTACACTTCCTTGCATTGAAACTTAGTTGACACATTCTTAACCACTCCTCAAGCTTTCTTAGATCCCTATTCATTTTTTCCACAACCTCCAGAGTGTCTACCCTATTGCACATATCAGTGTCATCTGCAAAAATGCATACCTTCCATTCTAGCCCCTCTGCAATGTCGCTAATAAAGACATTAAAGAGGACCGGTCCTAGTACTAATTCTTGTAGGATCCCACTGGTTACCCTCCCTTCCTCGGAGTGAACTCTGTTTTCCACCACCCTCTGTCGTCTATCCCCCAACCAATTTCTTACCCAGTTTACCACCTTTGGACCCACTCCCTGGCTGCCCAGCTTGTTCACAATTCTCCTATGTGAAGAAGAATCAGCATTTATATAGCACATTTCATACACAGTGTATCCCAAAGCACTTTACAAGCAATGCTAGAGTGGTAGTGAAGTGACTGAATGTGTAGTGGAGGCCATATTGCACATCAGCACCCACACTCAGCCTGGACGAATGCATGTTCTGGTTTATGGGAAGGGGAATGTTGGCCAGGAAACTGGGAATGTCAGCTACTATTTGCAAAGAGTGCTCTGGGTTCTTTTGCTTCTACCTGGACACCCACCAGGACTGCAGCAGGTTGGGTGTAAGGGACCTTGGTTTAACATCTCATCCAAAGGACGGCACTCTCCAGCAGTACAGCACCCCCCTAATACTGCACTTGGATGCCAGCATTTAAGGTATGAGTCCAACCCCGGTGTGGGACGAGAACCCATGACTTTCTGGTCCAGAGGCGGATGTGCTACCAACTGAACCACACACTGACCATGTGGAAAGGTGTCAAAGGCCTTATCGAAATCTAGGTAGGCCACATCCACCGCGCCACCCTGATCTAATTCCCTGGTCACCCAGTCAAAGTAATCTATCACATTTATTTGACATTACCTCCCCCCAGTTAATCCATGCTGCCTCGGATCTTGTAAGCCACTGGACTCAAAATATTTCACAATCCTTTCCTTCAGTAGTGATTTCTTTAATTTCCCCACCACTGAAATCAGGCTGACTGGCCTGTAATTGCCAGCCCCCTCCCTGCTCCCACTTTTGTGAAGCAGGACTATGTCTGCCCTCCTCCAGTTCTCCGGGACCACTGCCATCTTCAGAGTGGTTGAATAGGACTATCAGAGGTGCAGCCAGCACCTCTCTGAGCTCCCTCAATATCCTGGGGTGTAACCTGTCAGGCCCCATTGTCTTGTCCACTTGTAGAGTTATGAGTGCCTTCAGGACTCTGTCCTCCATCCTCTGTAAATGGACTAGTGTCCACCTGCCTTCCTTCAGTGCCCATGATGCTTATTTTGTGGCCCCTCTCCTTCCATTTCCTCCGTGAACACTGAACAAAAGTATTTCATTCAGGAAGTCTGCCTTTTCCTTGTCCCCTTCAACACACTCCTCCCTGCCCTCCTTAATCTTACAATCCCTCCCCTCCCCTCCTCTTTCTCCTTTTGCTTATATACCAGAAAAATGTGTTTTGCCCTTCCTTTTCTGCCTGAGCTATTTTCTCCTCTGTTTATGCCTTTGCGCTTCTGATTACTTTCCTGCCTCTCTGTGCTTCTCTTGATTCACCTCCCTATCCTCCTCCCTCTGTGTCTCCTTATACCTCCTGAATGCAAATTTGTTTACCCTTATCTTCCCAGTCACCTCTTTTGTAAACCATAGCTTGAACCGTAACGGTTTCTTTTTCCTCTTGCTTTTGCTTACTTGCCTGACACAGAGGTTTGTTGCCCTCACTGTCCCCGCCTTTAGTTTTGCTCAGTTTCTCCACTCCACCCACATCCTCTCCCCCTGCTAGGGCATCCCTGAAACATTTCCTCATCTTTGTAAAATGTGCCCTCCTGGATTCCAGGACCCTCGCCTTTGTGTGGTCACTTCTGCCACAGTTCTTATATTGAACCACACTGTACAGTGATCACTGGTCCCCCAGTGACCATCCACCATGACGTCTGCAACACTGTCCCCATTAGTGAGTACAAGGTCCAAGATAGCTCCCTCATGACTGTGTTCCTTTACTAGCTGCCTGAGGAACACCCCCTGTAGGGAGTCCAGGATGTCCCTGCTCCTAGCTGAAGCTGCAGCTGGGATGCTCCAATCTACATCTCGCATATTGAAGTCCCCCACAAGCAGCACCCCCCACTTATTTGCCATATTTTGGATGGCTTCTACCAGATCCTTACTTCTCTCTTCTCCTCCCATGCTGCAGGTCTGTAGATCATACCAGTGCAAATAGCGGATTCATTCCCTGTCTCTAGGGTGACCCACAGTACCTCAGTTCCTCTTGTGTTCCCTGTATCTCTGTGGATTTTATGTTATCCCTCTGTAAAGAGCCACTCATCCCCTTTTCTTACCCACCCTGTCCTTTCTGAACAAAGTATAGCCTGGTATGGCTATGCCCCAGTCATGGTTCTCATTGCAGCATGACTTGGTAATGGTGACAATGTCCAGGTCGGCCTCTGCCATAATGGTCACTAATTCCGTGATTTTATTTCCCAGACTTTGAGCATTTGTTCACATGGCCTTCAAAATTCTGCTGCCACTCTGCTTGTCAGCCCCCCCTTTTCCCTTGTCTCCTTACCCCCCCATCCTCATTCCCATCTCCCTCTCTCCCTTTCTACCATTTTGTTTTTCTTGTTTTCAGATACCCTTGGGGATTTGTCTCCCTTATGTTTCTCCTTACTGTCTACTTCAGTTTGCGGAGGGTGGGTACAGTTTATGTTTCCCTACTTCCAACCACCGCCCCCTTGGCTAGTTTAAATGCTCACCAATGTAACATTTAAACTTCTCATTGAAGACCTGGGCTCCCATCTCAGATGGTTGCAGGACATCTCCCCTGTATAGGGCTTTATCCCTCCAGGTGGGTCCCCAGTCCCCAATGTAGTCAGGTCTCTCCCCTCAGTACCGCTACTTCAACCACTGATTGAAGCTCCTGGTATGGAATACCCTATCCTTTCCCCTGTTGTAGACAGGCAGTACCTCAGAAAGCATCACTGAGCATGCTACCTGCCTAAGACTTCTTCCTAACTCCCTAAACTCCTCCTGAACTATCCTACCCTCATCCCTAGCCAGACCATTTGTCCCCAGGTGGACAATGACATCCGGCTCTTCCTCCCGTCCTGCTGCCCTATTGATCAGGATCTACTTTCCATCCCTCTGAGATGTGGCACCTGGTAGGCACCTAACCTCCCTCTCTACCTCCTTTCCCACCCCCAAATGTATCCCCCTTACAATGGAGTCCCTCACCAGAAGTTGCTCCCTCCTCTTCTGGGGTCCTCTGCCACCCTCCCTGGGGACTCCACCATGGAAGTCCCCCATATCCTCCTTGGTCACTACTATGAGTACCTCCATGGGACAGTTCTGCTCCACCAGGGCAGCGTAGAAATTGTGTAATGGTACTGTAGGGGGGGGGTGTGTCTCCGCCCCACCACCCTCACCATTCCCGTGTCCACCATAGTCCAGCTGCTCCTCCTCCTTGGCACCCTTTGAGGCAGTGGTGCTGGATTTGGTGGTCCCTGGGAGGGGGGCCCTGAATCCTGCCCAGCTTGGCCTGGAGTCTAGCAGCCTTCTCCCTCAGCCCAGAGAGGTGCACACAGATTGGGCAGCACCGCAGTCTCCAGAATGTCTCTTTGAAAACTGCCACCCACAGTCACTGCACTGCACCGTACCACTCCCAGCATATTTACTACCCTGCCTGTTTTTGCTCACCTGATTACAGTGAATACTTTTTTTACCCTACCTAAGATAGGGTGTTTCACCAATCCGCAACTTTATGTTTAACCCTTACTTACCTAAAACCCTTTTTTTACTCCTACACTAGATAGGGTGTTTCACCAATTCCCAACTTTATGTGTAACCCTTACTTACCTAAAACCCTATTTTACCCCTACCTTCTAGATAGGGTGTTTTACCTATTCCCTAATTTTGGTGTGCCCCTAACTTTCCTCACTCCGGTGCAGTGTGAGCTACAATGTTTGTTTAATAGGACACTTACCACCATTGTTAGGCTGAACTTCCTAGTTCCCATCTTCTTCTTGCCTATGCCTGCTGAGTCTCTGCCCTTGTTTTCCTCCTCTTAGGCTCCCCTGTCTCCCTGCTGTGGTGTAGAATGTCTGGCTGCTGGCTGCCTCATTGGATTGACTCCAGTAGGCAGATTTTGCTGTGCTGTCCTTGTCATGTTGGACCTTAGTGTGGGGGTCCGCTTGGTAGGTACTTCCTTACATACCTCTCAAGGGCTGAAGGGTGCTCCCGAGGAGTGCACTAATTGGTGGATCGGGGGGGGGGGGGCATGTGTACAGTGCCAAATGGCTCTCTGCTAAATTCCTCTGCTGCTCTGATCTCTGGTTCCTAATATGCTTCTACAGTTCTGTTTGGGAGGGTGGGCTACTATCTTCTGTAGAGCCCCCCTCCTTTGTTGCTCTGGCCACTAGTGTGGTGGTTGTTTCTGCCAGCAGGGGGTTTAAAGCCCTGGAGATTGCTTCCTGATGCTCCCTGGTTGGTGGATCAGAAGGCAGTGGGGCATTTGCATGGTACCAATTGGCTCTCCACTGAACGCCCCTGCTGCTCTGATCTCTGGTTCCTGATGTGCTTCTACAGCTCTGTCTGGGAGGGCGGGCTCCTGTCTTCCATAGAGACACCTCCTTTGTTTCTCCGGCCACTAGTGTGGTTGTTGCTTCTACCAGTGGGGGATTTAAAGCCCCGGAGGTTGCTTTCTGATGCTCCCTGGTTGGTGGATCAGAGGGTGGGGTTTGTGTGCACGGTGCCAATTGACTCTCTGCTGAATGCCCCTGCTGCTTTGATCTCTGGTTCCTGGTGTGCTTCTACAACTCTGATTGGGAGGGTGGGCTCCAGTCTTCTGTAGAGCCCCTCCTATGCTGCTCCAGCTAATAGTGCATATGACACTGAAACTATTATCTTGCAATTTTAATGACTTGTTAATAAGGGTTTAGGTATTCCCCCAGTTTTCTGCCACTGGTACAGCATATTATGAACCCCCCCATGGGCAGAAAGAGACCTGCCCTCATTCTCACAGTTATGGGAATATGTGGGTGCAGTTGGATGTGACAGTATGTAATGATTACCAGGAGGACTAACCACTTTCTCACTAGGTTGACATTTGTCAAAGTGGGGCATGGCATGTGGCTCTGTAATTGGTAGTGGTGCTTTAGACCTCTGGCCCACTTACTTTAATATGGCAGGAGTGTATGTTTCTGGTACTTGACAGTTTTACCATCTGTTTTTTGAGACCCTGAGATTCAGGTGCACTGGAAACAAAACAATGGTACTGTACTTTATCCTATGGCAAGTTACTTGTACTATCAATATGCATTTGGTAGCTGTACTTAATGGAATAAGGGATTATATCATCTTGTGTCCAACAGTCTCTATTGCCTTTCCTCTCTCATCCCTATGTTTGAGTCATTCCATCCCATCACAGGCTGTGGTTTGGACTGCTTCCTGAGTCTCAGCTGGGACTAATCTTTTTCTACAGTCTTTCTGTAGCCTGTTATTAGATGGAGCATCTGTTCTTTATGGTTACAGGCCCTTGAGTCATCCCCACTGTGCTTACAGAATTACAGAACAGAGCCAGTCTACTGTACACTTTACTTCACACATGTTGTAGGTGAGAAGGGTACCAGAGGCTTTAAGCTTTTCACAGGTCACAACTTTACGGAATTGATCCTGATAGAAAATTCCTAGCTATATCTCCCAATAATCTTAATCTGGGGCCTGCTCTGAGACTCCCTACAGTTCAACCAGACATCTCAGGGTTTCTTAGCTTTTGTCCAAACACCATTATCTGCCTACAACCATTCTTTGGCTTACTTTACCAGATGTGGGCACTCTCTGGATTGACTCCAGCACATGCGTTTTTTTCTCTGCATGCAGAACCAGCAGACCTCCTTCCTAGTATTAGGTATTTGACCCTTGGTGTGTCTAACCTCCCACCTGCCCCCCCTTGTTTAACCAGCAGGGCTTCTCCTCTCACCACAAATGTCTAGGGGCAACAGAGAGGGATGGGGGTTTACATGCATTAGTACAAGACATAAAAAAGAGAGAAATGGCCACCATTAGACTCAGTGGACCAGACTGTTATACAAAAACAGACAACCAAGTGTGACAACTACCTGGCACACACCTGGTGGGACCATTTACCATGGCCAGTAACCCAGGTCCCTGGGAGAAAATGTTTGCTCACAATTACAGTATGCTAGGTTTGCACTCCTGGACAGGGGCACTCAAGTAACTCCATACATGGAAGCAATAATAATAATACTGTCCAAACCAAGTTGGGATTCTAGAGTATGGCTTTTATTCATGTAACAAAGTAGGAATAATCACAAAGCAAAGATGAACCCCCATGGGGCTACACATACTGGTATTGCAGATTCTCCAGGGTACAGAAATTCATTAATTTCCATTTAGCACAGGCAGAAGAAACACAAAACAGTGAACACTCTAGTTCTGAATTGGAGACTGGCACAGACATAGTACATTTCCCTTCGACTAGGCACACACGGCCAGTACTAGGACACTTTCCCATATTTCATGAGGAATAAAGGTGGTACAGATGACCACAAAGGAGCACATCCAGGCTCAGGACTTTCAGAACCCACTATACTGGGGTAAACTGAGAGAAAACAACCCACATACAGATGTAAACACTTTTCTCAGGCACTGGCCAATTGCACTGAAGAAAAAGTAACAGGTGACCTTCAGAACCCGTAGAGGTTAACTGGTCACTCCAGGTGGGGGGGTCTCCCACCTTTTGTTTCCAAGCTTATACTCTGCCATTTATCTGGTTGATAACACCATACAACTGTAGAAACACTGTAGATGCTGTCTTGAAATGTATATAAACATCCTACACACACACACACACACACACACACACACAACCTCTAAGGTATCAGAAAATTAAAAGTTCTGTACTTGGACGGTCACGTGCTGGACTCCAACGTAGGCAGACACTTTTAAACAGAAAGTCTAGGTGACAGGGTCAGAGAAATTCACCCCAGGTATTGCAGATGCCCCTGGGCTGACAGAAAAATTGTACTCACAACAAAATGCAGATGTCCAAGGCAGCTTCACCAAACAAGTGGATCAAGGGGATTTCCCCTCAATCCTGGAGTTCGCCCCCATCTCTCCTGGGATTGGGCAAAGAAACCTTACTAGCACAGGTCTCCACCACTTCAGAAAAACTGTCTTCTTTGTTCTTCTTCTTCTTCTAGGGTGCAAACAAACTACCATAAAAATAAAAGGGGTCGCTCTTTGTCAGAGCTAAACTGAGGAGCTACACAGCAGCTGCAGCCTCCTCTTAGAACGCTACTCTAACACTACTCAACATTCCAATTCACTCTAAAGCCAGCTGAACACTGTGGCTTATGCTGCTGCGAGAGTTCTATGATTACATCACCACTCCAGCTCAGCTAAGACTGAAAACAGAGTGTGACAGTGTGAAACCCATTTACCTGGCATTTCACTAGCTGCCTTTCCTGCCTGCCACTGATTCTAACCGGGATCCTAGTAACCCCTGGGAACAAGGGGGTTACACCCACCCTTAGCCAGGTAAATGACTGTCTCCAGTCATTACCTACCTGGCATCGGACCATCCTACCCTATGTGTTGACTACGGGGAGGTAGTACTACCTTCTCCCCTACCACGTGCCAGGCACAGGCAGACAACACTAAGGGTCCAGAGGCCATTGGCTTCACATCAGCCCCTACACTATGATCTTACTATGGATAATCAGTGGCTCTAGAAGAACTGTTCACAGCATGGCCTTCAGATCAGGACTGTGACCCCTACTGCAGATCAGGATCACAACCTGTCTATCCCCCTAGCCATTTAGGGAAACCTATCTAACCAAAAAACCTACTACCAAAAAGAGGGGAACTGCCCCCCAACCCAGGGCATGTTCATTCCAAACCACACAGAGCAAACACTTTACACTCTTACTATCCCCCACACGCTAACACCTGTGGAAGGAAAACTGTTAAGACATGTTAACCATATAATTCTACAAAGCACTCTACAAAAGCAGGAGAACTCGGCTGAGTTCCCACATCCTCTTCTGGTTTTCTCTTCTTCCTTCTTTACCAGGAACCACCTGAAAGAGAAAAAGAGACAAAAACACACCCCAAATCTGCAAAACACACAGTATAACAACAATAACCATCAAAACACTGGAGAATCCTCCAAAATATTTTTTTTTAGAAAAGTAGAAAAAGTAGAAAACAGCAGAAAATCTCTAACTTTATGTACAATACACCTTTTGGGGGGATGGAATGCCCTAAATGTCCAAACTAGTGACAAACAGCTATGCCCGAAGGCAGGGTCCATAAGAGTCTTTCCTGAAGCACAGTTCTTGGAGCCTGTAGTCCAAAGGGAGAATCTTTGTGGACAAATCAAAGTCTGAAGTCTGCCAGGTGTAGGATGTATATTGCAATGTCAATAAAGTAAGAAAAGTCTGGACTTACCAGTCCTTGAAGAATGAAAAATGGACATTGCCTACTTCTCCAGCCGAAGACTCTCCCTGGCAGCATTTTTTGGATACAGCTGGGTGGGAATCTTCCAGAAAACAGGATGATGAAACAGAAAACTGCTGGGTTGCTATCATCTAGGAAATGGAACCTTGGAACATGAAAGGTACAACTGGGCCAATGTCATCTGAAATTCCAGGCGATGAATCAGGAAAACAGCTGGGTTGATGTCATCTCGGCTATCTAGACGACCAGGCAATGAAATTGGAAAGGCACACTGCAGAGCTGACGAATCTGGGCATACCTTGGATCCTGGAACACCAGACTGGTGGAACAACATGGGTAAGGCAATGGCTAGATGGCAGACACTTGCTAACACTGCTCTGCTTCCCTCTGGGTAGGCACGGGCATATTCTCAGGAGGATGGTAACATTGAGGGTAGTACCACAATAGGTCAGGTGCATGAATTATGACCCCATCTGAGCACTCATAATTGACAAATTGGAAAGTCTCTTTCCCTGTGTTGTCCACATATCGTACAGTGTCTATGAACAATGTCCCGCCCAACTTCCAAAACTGCAGTCTGTCTCTTATCCCTTTGTTTCTGACATAACGTGTTGCACCTGGACGCATGTTCTGGCTTGCTTTCTCCACTAACCAGGCTCTTCTGTTTTGCTTAGTCTCCTCCCACACTCTCTGAGAAAAGGTAGGAAAGGACCACCCATAGATGTCATTGGCCCTCCTATGAACCAGTCTTTCCTCCTTACTGCTCTTCATCAGTGTATGACTCTCGGCTTAGCTTGGGGGTGGCCAGTCCTGGTTTAGCCAGTGTCGCATACTCAAAGCAATGTGGAACTTGTCTCTGACCACTTCTGAGGGCAGGGCTGTGGAGTCACCAACTTCTTCTTCTGGCTCCTCTGAGGCAAGAGCTTGAGGCCGGAGACTGGGACCCTCAGCAGAAAGATACATATCTTCCTCATCCTCTTCCTCACTCAGAATTTGGGCCCAGGTGTGAGTGGTTGTCCTCACTCCCAAGACAGTCCACTCTTCACTGGGCACAGAGGTAGACACCTCCCATTCTAGAGTGTCTCGAACCTCATCCCCTCCAATGAGGCTAGGGCTAGTACCCTCTCTCCATGGATCCACTGACTCTCCCTCCGCACTGTCCATCTGTGACACAAGTGTGGAGACATCACAAGGAATCTGCTGTGGCAGGAAATCTATACTCAGTTCCTTTGTGCCACACTCTGCTGGGCCTCCCCCCAACATGTTCAACCTGGTGCTGTGTGCTGCCACATGCAGGGTCTTGTACTTTTGTCCAGGTGGGAGCCAAACAAATTCATGATGTTCTTGTCAGTGCTTGCTTCTCTAAACACCCTGAATAGTGAGGAATCAAAGATACGTCCTTCTGGCCTTGAGGCACATTATGCATACTCTCACAGGGTAGTTGGGAACCGGAACATGAGGAGGGAAACTTCCACCATAGAAATATTGCACAATTTCTTGAAGCTTGGCAACCTCCTCAGCCTTCATAGCTCGGGCATGATCCAGGCAGTGGGATGGTTCCGAAGCCATGTCTGTAAATAAGCACACAAAAGTTCACTGTTACTACCCGAGTTCACTATACTTGGAACATAGAAACATAGAAACATAGACTTTCATGGCAGATAAGGACCACTTGGCCCACCCAGTCTCCCCATTTCCCTACCTACTGGATAAGCTGCAGATTTTAGTTCACCAACAGCCTACTTCCTGCCACCCCCCACTATAATTGCCTTATGTCTGTCCCATGCATGTTTGAAGTCCTCCTCTGTTTTAGACCCCACAGCCTCTTCAGGAAGGCGGTTCCACGCGTCCACCACTCTCTCAGTGAAAAAAAATTTCCTCACATTACCCCTGAACCGTCCCCCCTCTATCTTTAAATTGTGCCCCCTTGTTCTTACACATCTCTTTTTCTGAAAGATGCTACCCTCCTGGACTTTGTTGATTCCCTTGAGGTACTTGAACATTTCTATCATGTCCCCCCTGTCCCTCCTTTCATCAAGGGTATACATATTAAGCTCTCTCAGTCTCTCTTCATATGGTTTCTGATGCAGACCCTGCACCATTTTAGTTGCCCTCCTCAGGACTGCTTCTATCCTGTCTATGTCCTTGCGTAGATGAGGTCTCCAAAACTGCACACAGTACTCCAGATGGGGTCTCACCAACTGTCTGTACAGAGGGATAACCACTTCCCTTTTTCTACTTGTGATGCCCCTTCCTATTCATCCCAGTATCTCCCTGGCTCTCCTTACTGACTTCTCACATTGCTTACTCACCTTTAGATCATATGATATGACTACTCCCAGGTCCCTTTCCATTTTTGTTGTTGTTAGTACCTCCCCTGCTATTGTGTACTCTTCTCCTGGGTTTTTGTTTCCCAGAGGAAAAGTCTCTCAAAATAGCTCCCTGCTGCTGTGTCTACATTACTGTCCCATCCTGTAATGGTGGTGGCAGCACTTCTGATGCATTAACAAATCTGTATCTGACTCAAGCAACTGCGCATCCGACTTTCTGCTACTGATAATTTGCTCAAACTGTAACGATTGCACTGCTTTTACTTCCTCAGCAATCTATATTATTTTTAGACTTTATGATTAGCTTTCAATCAATTTTACTTGCTTAAAGTCAATAAAAGCCACAGTATTTCTTGAACAGGATTGCCTGTTTGTTGCAGCCTCTCATGCAACTCACAGTCTCTCTTTTGCTCAGAAAGTTATACTGATGCTGAATCCATAATATATGCTCACAGTCTATTGCTTAAAATTCTTGCTTGCTTTTGATTTCACTTTACAGTCCTTTGCAAAAACAGTCACACTGTTTACACACAGATCTACCTGGCTTTTGAAAATTACAACACAGTTTGAGCTCAGTTTTGCTGAATGGTACTCACTGACTCAGTAGCTGGCTTGCTCCATTGGAAAATCTTGGCCTACAGCCGATCCTGGAAGGCCTCTGGGTTGAAATGGCCTGGTGATCCCAACGATTGTCACTACTGACACTTCGCTTGCTTCCCAGCTGGTCGGATTATGGGTTGAGCCTAATTTCACACAGAAAGTCTGTATTTCACAGTATTTAGAACGTTCGAAGCCACTGCAATGATTCTCCTTGCCAACCAGCTCACACACCGCTCGCTCTCTCCATTTCGAACACTGGGCAGCACTCTGAAGTTGGCTAGGGGGTGGAACCAATTATAGTCTCACCAATCACTTGATAGCATGCAAATGAGCTTCTCTCTCTCTTTTCGTGCTCTTCCTCCATGGCGATCATTGAGCAGGCAAAATTTAAACTGCAAAACAACTTTTTGGGGGGGCTGAATTTTGTTATGGTGGGAGCACCATTTTTGACCATTTCTTTACCCAGAACCTGGCTATTTCTTTAGCAACTCCCCCATTTCACACAATACGCACATGAAACCTTCAGGGCACATTTGTCTGTTTGTTTCCTAAAGTCCACAGTAATTTTTGTCACAGAAAACCTGAGAAGTAAAGTTTGTAAATGCTCTCTCTTGATGTAGGACAAGGGGCACACACAATTTGGCTTTACAGCTCCTTGGTAAATGGTGGCACAACACACAGCAGCACATGAACAGTAAGCACACAGCGGCACATACAAATCGCACTACTCTGGGCAAATCCTTCTGTGCAAAGCTTCCAGTTTTGGGCTACCAACTGCCAGACAGGTAAAATGCTAGCCACAATCTGAGCAAACAAACTTTGTTTTCTCCCAAAATTCAAAAACACATCGTCGGACGAGCCCCCATTTTTGTAACCCCCCCACCAGCCCTCCTTGTTTAACCAGCAGGGCTTCTCCTCTCACTACAAACGTCTAGGTGCAACAGAGAGGGCGGGGGTTTACATGACTTAGTACAAGACATAAAAAAGAGACAAATGGTCACCATTAGACTCGGTGGACCAGACTGTTATACAAAAACAGTCAACCAAGTGTAGCAACTACCTGGCACACACCTGGTGGGACCATTTACCATGGCCAGCAACCCAGGTCCCTGGGAGAAAATGTTTGCTCACAATTATGCTAGGTTTGCATTTCTGGACAGGGGCACCTAAGTAACTTCAGACACAAGGAATCAATAACATGACTGTCCAACCCAGATTGGGATTCCAGAGTGTGGCTTTTATTCATGTAACAAAGAAGGAATAATCACAAAGCGAAGATGGACCCCCATGGGGCTACACATACTGGTATTGCAGATTCTCCAGGGTACAGAAATTCCTTAATTCCCATTTAGCACAGGCAGAAGAAACACAAAACAGCGAACACTCTGGTTCTGAATTGAAGACTGGCACACATGGCCAGACATAGTATATTTCCCTTTGACTAGGCACACATGGCCAGTACTGGGACACTTTCCCATATTTCATGAGGAATAAAGGTGGTACACATGACCACAAAGGAGCACATCCAGGCTCAGGACTTTCAGAACCCACTATACTGGGGTAAACTGAGAGAAACAACCCAAATACAGGGGTAAACACTTTTCTCAGGCATTGACCAATTGCACTGAGCAAAAAGTAATAGGTGCACTTCAGAACCCGTAAAGGTAAACTGGTTACTCCAGGTGTGGGGGGTCTCCCACCTTTTGTTTCCAAGCTTATACTTGGCCATTCATCTGGTTAATAACACCATACAACTGTAGAAACACCGTAGATGCTGTCTTGAAATGTATATCACACTTAACATCTTACACACACACACACACACCCCTCTAAGGTGTCAGAAAATTAAAAGTTCTGTACTTGGACGGTCACATGCTGGACTCCAATGTAGGCAGACACTTTTAAACAGAAAGTCTAAGTGACAGGGTCCCTTTGTCAGAGAAATTCACCCCTAGGTATTGCAGATGCCCCTGGGCTGACACAGAAAAATTGTACTCAAAACAAATGAAGATGTCCAAGGCAGCTTCAACAAACAAGTGGATCGAGGGGATTTCACCTGAATCCTGGAGTTCTTCCTGGGATTGGGTAAAGAAACCTTACTGGCACAGGTCTCCACCACTTCAGAAAAACTCTCTTCTTTGTTCTTCTTCTATGGTGAGAACAAACTAGCACAAAAACAAAAGGGGTAGTTCTTTGTCAGAGCTTAACTGAGGAGTTGCACAGCAGCTGCAGCCTCCTCTTAGAACTCCACTCTAACACTACTCAACATTCCAATTCACTTTAAAGGCAGCTGAACACTGTGGCTTATGCTGCTGTGAGAGTTCTATGATTACATCATCACTCCAGCTCAGCTGAGACTGAAAACAGAGTGTGACAGTTTGAAACCCATCTACCTGGCATTTCACAAGCTGCCTTCCCTGCCTGCCACTGATTCTAATTGGGATTCTAGTAATCCCTGGGAACAAGGGGGTTACATAGGTATTTCGAATCTTAACATATTGCCCCCCCTTTAAATTTAGTGCACCTTTTCTACCATGTCCCTCTTTCCCACTGGGTGTTTTCAGGATTTAATCAGTAATACTGCTACAAAAGTAAATACATGTTGGAAAGTTTACTGTACACATGCAGACTCTGCAAGTCAGTGCAAAACGTCTACCTGCCCTGTTCATATACACTGCTTAAGTATGTTTATGTCATATCTTCAAATAATTATGACAAAAGAACTCTCTTCTCCAATAAATCCCTTCTTTATAATTTATTTTTTCACTTTCATACTTGTCTGACTTCCAGGCCTCCCAATCATTTATCCGCCTTCAACTACAGTTTAACCCAGGGCTTTCGCACATTGTCTAGTTCTGAATCTGTTATTCAATGCACATCTCCATTTCATAGCTTCTGTATGGCCATACTATATTTCTGTTTGACTCTGCTTAACAGCTGTAACTTGCTACTTACGTTTTTTCTTTATTTTTTGCAAAATATTGTCAAGTTGTACCATATTCCAAGTTCACATTCCCCCAGGATGCATCTGGAAACCAGCTGTTATCAACTCATTACGTCTTTCTTGGTAAAATCAATCAGTCAGTCAATCAGTTAATCAATCAATCACTGTGTCATGTTGTACTGCCATAGATGAGGGCAGTGGATTTAGATCCTGTCTGGGTTTAGCCTTTCATAGTTGCTGGTGCCAGGAAATGCTTGTCAGTGCATCGCAGCAGTCTTGCACATGGTGCCTGCACTTGTGAGCATGCAAGTGGCACTTAAGAGGTGCTAGTTCACTTTAACCTGCTCTGAATTAAGACATAGTTCCTTGTTGGAGATGAATGAATGCTCTGAGCTTAGCTTAAAACAGCAAATTCAGTTCTGAAGTGTGGAAAAACTAACAACACAAATAATTTAAAGTAAACAACCTCACCTTGGCCACTAGGATGGTGACTTTTCCATTAGGCCTTCATAGGTCTGTAGCTCTGCAACTGAGGAGTGAGCTTGGGCACATTCTAAGGCCCTGTCCACACTTGTAATTAAAATTTATTAACAGTTTTTAAACCGTTAGGGGGATTATCATGCTGCCGCATCCACACTAGTTGGGACCTTGTCTTAACATGGTTCTGTGCCCGTCCACACCTTCTGAAATGAAAGCGTATTTTAACATGCTGTCAGCTCGCTTGCCAGTGCACATGAAATGCTGCATCCTGGGTGCCGGGAGGATCACCGCAGGGAACACGAATCAGATGCCCATACACACTGGTAAGTGAAAACATTTCTCACTTAAACCATGTTCAAAACTGTACTAAAACCCTGATTGTATCAGGGTTTAAACACAATTTTGAAATTCGGTCAGTAATGTTACCAGTGTGGACACGAACCATGTTCCCCAATTTTAAAACGTTACAGGGCATCTGTAATGTTTTAAGATCCTCAGTGTGGACAGGGCCTAAATGGTAGCCTTTATTTTTCCATTTTTAGCATAGCTGGGGTAAGTTCTCCAATGACTGATACAGGAGGTCTTATGCCTGGCTCTGCTCCTGCAGATAGCAGATATTGCTGCATAGTTCCTGAATGTTGCTTTCTGCCAATCCATTGCTCTACTTATTTGTCAGTTGCTATTTTTTGACACTAGATGGCTCTAGATTATCTCACAGGTGGTGGAGCTCTGGCTCTATGCTGCCATTATAGGTGGTATTCGCACAAGTCACAACAGGTCACTTTAATAACTCCCCCATGCCAATCAAAATTACTGAATACCAACCCCTTCCCAGTGCTGATCACTTTACAAACATTACAGAAATCTTTGGGGATTTGTTCTGCAATCAGTTCTCATACTGTACAGAATGGTGCACAGCTCTCATGTGTGAATCCATTTAGAACTGCTTCAATGCTGTGTGCAACACACAGGCAAGGCAACTGTTATTTATAAATCACACCATTCCAAGGGCTCTGAGTGTTTTAGATAATTGTATGAACAGCAGAAAATAACTATACAAATATAGTTTATACTACACATCAAGCAGGAGTTAAATTGGCACCCAAACATCCCTAAAGTATAAACATGGTTATAGTTTAGTGTTTTAATTGTTAGACCACACAAACCCTTCCCTACCTCGGATCGTGAGGTACAGTAAATGGCATCAGGAGGGGTTAGCTGCCACTTTAAAGAAAGCTACAGGACAAAAATCAATCAAATTGCAGAGCACTGTAGTATCTAGGCCACAACTACTTCCAGCAGAACAAACAACTAAATAATAGTTAGCCCAGCTTCAGGCAATTAAATTCCACCACAACTGGTCTATCATAATTTGCTGACATAATCCTCAAGTTTTTCTATAAAAATATGTGCTGTGCCTTTTAACATGATCTGAAGAAAGAACTGAGCTGTGTCCCATCAGTGCAGCAGTTTCAAACAGCTCCGTTTTAGGCTTGTTTCTAATATACACAAATTACTGTCCCAGTGTATGCACTAATTCAGATGTTTCTGCATACAGAGGGCACTTTTCTTTCATATGCAGAGAAGTCTCCAGCCAGCACATAAAAGGCCACTTACCGGGATTATGGAAGTAGTGAATATCATGTCTAATTATTCATGATGCAACCGCATATATTGACTGACTGGCGTACCAGGCGGTAATCTGTTTGAAATATCCAGTTCAGCTGAAAGAAACACAGTGTATGCTAATAACTAGTGTAACAACCCTCATGAGCAGACATTTCCTGTGTTTAATGCCCATACTAGGTTTAACGGCCCACGGACATCAACACCCACAACTGGGCACTTATCCCAAGGAAATGGCAGCTTGTTCTGGTGTAACTGCTGAATTGTGAAATGGCTGTGCGAACAATTCTGAAATCCAGCCACCTCCCTGGTCCAGTCATACCACATGACAGTTACTTAACCCCAACTCAGCTGCTAGAAAACACCTTAAAAATGTAATGGATAGTCAAACAAGTCATTAATAAAGGAATAAAGAAATACATTTTTGTAGTGCACTTTGTCTGACAGGTCACAACCTACTCCTCCCCTGAACAAATGAGAGAGACAATGTACTGTTCCTGGAGGAAATGAACAGAATCATGCATTTATTAACAGTCAATTAGAATTGGTGGAAGGGACGCTGCTGAGCAGCCACAAGGGAGGTAGTGCTTTTCGGTAGCTCCGTATATTATAATAAGATTTTGCTACTGAAAGTACTCTTTGGGAGCTTTTTCCTCAACAAAGCAATTTCCTGAGGTGTTGTATGATCTTGTGTGGCTGGAAATGGGGAAAACTAAAGGCTTTACAGCTACTCTGCCAGATTTTTTCCATTCGAGGAGCAAGAGGGGAGATGGGCCTTCCCAGAGTAGTGTGGCAGGGGCCTTGAGTACTGCTGATGCGGAGGAAGTATCCCTTGCAAATGGTCAACTCGACTCTCCAGCAGCTGGTTTGGTCAGTCCAGGACCTGGACCTCAAGTTTGATCCCCTGACCCCGAGAGTGGTGGCTCTAGAGACTAAGACAGAACTTACTCCGCTCAGCAAACAGTGTCCAAGTTGGAGCATAATTTGGACATAATGATGGATGTCTCAACCAAGTTGATTGGGGACACTGGTGTGCTGCACCACCACATCGAGACACTGCAGAACCAGGTGGGGGAGCGAAATGTCTGTATACTAGGACTACCTGAGTCGGTGGAGGGAGAGGATCCCCAGGGATTTGCTCGCACCTTTCTTCTGGACCTGCTTGGCTTAGGGGAGGAGGACTCACCAATTTCTTTGGATCAGGCATTTTGTATTACTCCCTGTAAGTAGCCTCAAGGACAGAGTGGTCCCCGAGCATTTGTGGAATTTGTTCTAGCGTGGGTGACCGGGATCGTATTTTGGCTGTGGCCAGACATTGGAGGACTTTCACATATGGGGATGCTACTTTGCTTATATATCTGGATGTATTGTTTGAAACCAGACAACGCCACCGGGTATTTGACGGTGTCCTTCGTCACATATGACAGCTGAAAGTAGCCCACCAGTTATTATATCCTGCAAGGCTGCGAGTTGTGTGGAAGGACAGGGTTTATTTATTCAATGACCCATCAAAGGCAGAGAAGGTATTTGTCTGCAAGGAGCAGGAGATGGCTCAAGAACTAAGACCTGAGTGCTCAGAAGGAGAGTGACTGTACAATGAATCCCCTCTGTAGGATACAGTACTGACTGCATGTAAATGGGTCCCCCCTTTCTTTTCCTTTTCCTTTTAATGTCTGTCTTTGTAATTACTTTATGACACAGTTACCTGTCTCATGTTTGAGAAGGTTTAATATTTTCAGGATATTAGGGAGAGGGACCAAAGATGATATGGAGCTCAGACTTATAAACTATGGACCTTAATCACCTTTAGTTGTGCCTAAGATTTATGGGACTGTCTTGGAGCTCAGGATTGTTTGCCTTGATTTCATTTATTATAGGGGCCAATACACATATTGGTCAGATTGCTGGTTAAACAGAGTGTTGTTTATATAGGGTAATGTTTACCATTATGGAGATATTACCTTTTTTTTATGTTTTGCAGTCTATAGGGGGGAATGTGGGTAGGTAGCTCACATTCTGGCTGACTCGGTAGGGGTCGGCTGGCATCACTTCCCCCCTTCGGAGACCCCCTTGTGCTGTAGACTTTCGAATTAAATTTCTATCTTAAATTTCTATTGTATATGGGTACTTCCCCTCATCGAATATTCAGAGGTGGGCTTGGTAATATATGGGATTTTATGTCTCAAAGTAGGCTATTTTGTGGTTGTCCATATATGTAACCTGCCTGTATGTACTGCTTTTTGTGAGTGGAACTTGCATCAAAGTTTAATAAAAATATTATGCAAAAAAAAAAAAAAGAATTGGTGGAAAAATGCAATGTATCAATCAGTCAGCCATGACGTGAGCAGCAAGGTAGTCAGAGCAAATCATTCTAATAATAATATCAATGTGTACATATTACAGGGGGCAGTAGCTCCCCTATATTTAGGGTTGAGCAGGGGTTTCTATGTTAAACCTCAAATTTAGAACTTTAATGTCTTCATAACCGTTGAATGGATTTGCATGAAATTTTGCATGCACAGTCTCATGGGGGTAGATCTTTGACAAGCCAAATTTAGTTCTGGTCAGATGTGTAGATCCTGAGATGCAGATGGTGCAAAAACATAAAACTGTGCAGTTTTTTGCTGTTTTTTGTCATCGCCTTGCACCAAGATGGTTTGGAATTTTGGTCTAAAATGTTGAGGGTAGAAAGGGCTTGGCCCACATATGTGCCTTTCATTTGTTTGGTGAAAAAATATTAATCTGTTCCAAAGTTAATACATTTTTAAATTTGGTTTCTGAGCATGCTCAGTGCAGTCTTTTAGATGTATGGAACGGAAAAAGAGTTTTGTCCATAAGAAAAAGGACCTTTTTTCGTTTGGAGAAAAATCCTTTTTTCATTTGCTGCCATCTTGTTTTCCATTTCCTTTGGGGAAAAATAAATTCAAACCCACCAAAATGACATCCTTTAGGCAGAGCAAGACATATATCTTGCTCATTGGGACTCCATTAGGTGGATTCTGCAGTTAACTGTTGAAAACCGGACCCCAAAATGTGTTGTTTTTCTTTGTAAATCCTTTTTCATCACTTGTTTCCGTTTTTTCTGTATGGCCTTTTTCGTTCAAATGAAAAATGATCCCTTGATATGGAAAAAGATTTTGGACTCATTTTTTTTCAGCTTTTTTGGTATTGCCCTTTTTCGCTCTAATGAAAAAAGATCCCTTGATGCAAAAAGGTTTTGGACTTAGTTTGTTTTCCTCTTTTTCCGTAAGACCCTTTTTTGTTCAAATGGAAAAGGATCCATTCCAACAAAAAAAGAGATTGGACTTAGTTTTTTTTTGCTATTCTTTTTTCATTTGAAGGAATCCTTTTTCATTTCCCTTTTACGTTTGATATGGAAAAAGATTCCTGCAAATGAAAAAAGGATTTTGCACTGTGTCTCTGTAATTTTCCCAATATTATATAAATTATTCCTGGGCCCAGATATTCAAAAGGGTTGCACCATGCACAATAGGGTTGCGCCAGCATAAGTCCGAAAATGCGTCATTCTGCGATATTCAGCAGGAGGCAGTTGCGCCCCTAAATCATGCTGAGCAATAGCGCAATGATAATGAATGTATGCGCACCTGAAGGAGGAGGAACCATGCATAAATGGCGCAGTACGATATTCAACAACATGCGCCATGTGCAATAGGGGAACAAGCGGAAGTTGTGCAATAGCGGAAATGAGCCAAAATAAAAAGGAACAAGGGAGAGGCGCAAGAACGCTAAAGGGAAGGCACATGTTGCTGAACTATAGCCAGCCACACAGGCAACACACACACACACACACACACACACACACACACACACACACACACAGGGCAGGACAGAGAAAGGGCACCTGGAACCCACAGGCTCAGGGAAGGTGTGGGGAGCCACAGCCACAGTGCAGAAGGGGGAAGTGCCACACAGCACTGGGGCCAGCACAGTTAGGTGTTCCCGGTACAGGGGAAGTAGCAGCCAGGACAGCGAGGGGGGACACAGGAAACAGCTGCGGGGGGTGACACAAGCCAGGGACATGGCCAGTGCCACCATCCAGATGGAGGCAGTAATGAGTGGGGTGAGAAGGTGGGCAGCAGGGGGGCGTGGCCGTGGAAGGGCCTGTCAGCGGTATGCCCCCAACAGGCAGTACCGAGCCCGCATCAGCTTCAAGCTGTACAGTGACACTGAGATCGTGGGCCAGTACCGTCTGAATTGGACAATTCTGAGGTGGCTCTGTGAGCTGTGCAGTGATGCGATGCAGGCACCCACACAATGGAGCCATACTCTCTCAGTGGAGACTTAAGTGACAGCTTGCACGTGCTTGCTCACCACGGGTACCTTCCAGAGACTAACAGTGGACACCACAGGCATAACCCAGTTGGCCGCGTCATTCCACCTCGCCCAATTCCTCAGCGCACTGCTGCCACATGCTGCAGAGTACATCCATTTCCCCAGCACACCGGTGGAGCGCACAGCAAACATACAGGAGTTCCAGAGGGTAGCACGTATGCCTGGTGTGCTAGGGGCAATAGACTGCACCCATGTGACCATCCACACACTACCTGGACCCGAGGGGGCCACATACATTAGTCGCAAGGGCTATGCTAGCATCAACTGCCAGGTGGTGTGTGATGCCAGGGGGCACATAATCAATGTCTGTGCCATGCACCCTGGGGAAGCACACAATGCCTTCATCTGGCACCAGTCAGCACTGTGCCACAGATTCGAGAGTGGGGACATCCTCACTGGCCACTTAGTGGGTGAGTCTGCAAACCACATGGACAAACTTAGGGCTTGGGAGGGCCATGGTCAGAGGTGACATGGGTAGTGGCCTACATGGCCCAGGGCAGGGCGATGCTGATCACCAAACTAACCTCCACCCTCTACACACAGGTGACAGTGGATACCCACTCCATCCCTGGCTGCTCACACCATACTGGTGGTCCGCGACCCCATCGCAGCAACGCTACAATGAGGCACATGCCACCACATGTAAGGTCATCGAGTGGGTGTTTGGTATGCTGAAGTCATGTTTCTGTTGCCTGGACATCTCTGGCGGTGCCCTACAGTACAGCCCCTCAAAGACCTGTGGGCTATTCCTGGCCTGTTGCATCCTGCATAACATGGTCAACGAATATGGGATAGCCGTACAGGTCGAAGAGGGGGACAGCGATGTGGGCGATGAGGATGCAGGTGACAATGGTGATGGGCAGCCCCCCCCTTCTGCAATGGGACACCTGACTGCTCCAGCTGGCACAGCTGCACCGGGACACCATCATGGAGGAGCACTTCAGCCAACCCAGGTAAGTCATGGGGCCATGTGCAATCACCAGTGGCAAAGGCACAACCCACAAACACGCATGGACACACACCAGGGGTGCACACCATCAAGGGGAGTGGCCAGGCATGGAACCACACACACACACCGCCAGGGATGGGTGAGGTCTAACATGGCACATGGTCAGACACACTCATACACACACACACACACACACACACACACACACACACACACACACACACAACTCACCAGACATGCACAAAGGGTAGGAGGCACGCCAACCCAGAACACTACCCCTAGCCACACACATGTCCACAGACCACCACGCCCACTGCCTGTCATTGTGCATGTGTCAGATGTTGGGCACCATTGCACATTGGTGTACAGCACAATGCAGGCATCATCATGCACATGCAACTGTGGACAGCAGCCGGGAGGGTGTGCAGATGGGCCGTCTGTGTGCATGCAGGGCCGGGTACCCACCCGTGCATTGCCCACTGAATGACACAATGCACACAGGGCAGCATCAGACAGTAGCTGCCCTGGGAGACAGGTCAGTCATGCGCCACAGTGCCCCGGCCACCACAGATGTGTGGGCGGCCCCACCGAGACTCGCCAGCAATGACAGGCTGACCACTGGCATCATGGGGTGGCACCAATGGTCCCCCAAGGGTTCCACTGCATGAATGGGACCTTGCTCACGCAGGGGTCTGCAGCACACCGAACATGCCTGCACCAGGCGTGCTCGGGATGCCCACAGCTGAACACGGTGTCGACAAGGATGGTGTTGCACGATGCCAGGAACGAGGGGTGGACACTGCACTGCGTGGTGTCTGTGATGCATGGGCAAATAACTGTGTGCCCCCTGTGGCCATGGCAGCTGTGATTGTCTGTGTCAGCCTGTCAATGGCAGTGGTCACATCCTCCCACATCTGGTCCATCCCTGCCAGGAGCAGAGCATTTTCTCTGCTGCGATGCTCCTCTGCCTGGTTCAGAGCTGCACTCAGTGCATCCACTGCCGTCACAAGCTGCATCTGCTGATTGACTGGTGCTTGCAGTATGCGGGTGTGTTCATCCAAGAGGTCATCTGCCTGATCAGCATGCTGTCCCTCAGGGTGTTCGTGGCCCTGATGCTCATCACCCCTTGAGGGTGGGTGCTGCACACCATGGTCAGGCCTGGGCATGTCCACAGGCAGTGCACTGATGCTGCCCCCTGACACTGTACCCCCAAGCCCATTGGCCGACTGCTCATGCTGCCCCTCTGGCTGCTGCTCCCCAGGGCTCAATGGTGCCACTGCAGTGGCCGCAACAGTCCCACTGTCCTGTACACACACACCAGTGCTGCCCCACTAGTGCTGACAGGCACAGGCTGGGACTGTGATGACATGCAGATCTCCATGGTGGCACCACCCACAGCCATGGCCGTGATGTTACCTGCTCTGTGGCCATCCTGTGGCACACACGTATCACTGCCCATGATGTTAGTGACATCATCACCGGTGACAGACCCGGCACCAGCCCAAGTCCCAGCATGCTGGCATCCATGGATGCTGGCACGCTGGGACATGGGCAGGGCCTCCTCCGCACCTGCTCCACCAACATCAGTCTGGACATCCAGGCAGGCCCACTGTCACCCTGAGCCGCGTATTCCTGTGGAGGTGGATGGGCCCTCCTCCATCTCCATCTGACCGGCCTCAGTGGAGAAGCCCACCACCGCTGACCCATGCAGACTCTCAGGAGCTGTAAGGGAAAACAAAGTCGCGTTACTGCATGTGACCTACCCTGTCCCCGCCCCAATAGACAGACCATGACCTAACATGCAGTGACAGGCTACCACCCGTCTGGAATCCACCACCCAGAACACCCTCAATGGCACAATGCTGCATGCTGCCAGCAACCATCTCCTCCTGTGGGGTCAGGCGTAGCACCTCCGGCTGTCCCCCACCTGTCGCAGACCATTCTGCCCTGATGGCAGCCACCTTCTCCTTAATCCTCTGCCTGTCTGTGCCCATCATCTTCTTGCACTCTGGCACAGAGTGCTGGTGGCTGCCATGCAGGTTTACAGCATGCGCCACCTCCTCCTATGCAGCAGCACGGGCCTGTAGTGTTCCCTGGCATCCATTGAGAAGCGGCTCCTGGTCCAGGTAGGCTTCGAACAGGGCATCTGTCTCGGCCTTCATGAAATTTTGGCCTCCTCCTCCTCCCATAACTCTGTTCCTCTTCCTCCTCAACTTGCTTGGTCATGATTCAGCTTGTGAGAATGACAGGTGTTACCTGTGACTGTGCAGTCCCATGCATGTTCCAAAATCCACAGTCCACACTCCTAAACAGCATGCACCTCACCAATAGACTGCAGTAACCGGCTATAGCCAGTGCAGCCCAATATTGCACTTTTATAGCGCAACCCATGCAAATGAGGCAAGGCGCATCTTTAAGTGGATGCAAATGCAGTGACTGCGCCATTGAATGGCTGATTTGCATATGACGGCTGAATATCGTGCTGTTGCGCTTTGCGCAAGTGTGTTGAATAATGCTGAGCCAAGGCGCGGTTCTGTGACATCGCGTTACACACCTAACTGCGCATGCCGGGTTGATGGCGCGGGCGCCTGCTGCGCTGCTGACGTGCTGTGCACAGGAGGCAATGCAGGGCATGACCACCATTGTGCCAGTGGTGCTACAACGCTGTTCACCTATATGGTGGTGGGGCACTTGGGCGTCGTAGGCGCACTGGGGCAACAGTGCGGTAGGCTGCTACACGGGGTGGCACACAGGCACCCAATTGCACTAGACGCATTGGGTTCCAATCGCACTGTGGCTGTCAGTGCGCCAGAGACCCTTGACCCTATGCCCGACCTTTGGCCCCTAGGCACCATGTGTCAGGCATGGGTGCACCACTATTGTGCTGTTCAGTGACAGTGCAATAGTGAATGGCAGCACTGTACAGCACAGCATCTGCATGGGGCCGAACCGTGCTGCAGAGCACCATTTTGACTTAACTGAGCAGTAGTGATGGCGCGGAGGAGAGCTGTACAGTGGAGCCAGGTGGTGCTGGCAAACCTGGTTGCCATTGTGGAGCCACATGTTGGCCCACTATTTGGTGAGGCACCCCTGGACAGGGCTAGGAGTCAGGTGTGGCAGGAGGTGGCCGAAGCCCTGGAGGCCACCAGTATAGAGTGGACAATGAGCAGTGCTTCCACAGATATGGGGACCTGAGGTGGAGGGACCCAGACCTGCTTTCCCACCTGCGGGCACATGCCAGGAGGGGCACGGTGCCACGGCCAGGTAGGTGCAACATCCATACACTTTTATCATCCATATGGGTATCACGGTTGTATGTGTCCGACACATGGGGTGGCCGTCCGGTGTTGGCCGTGGTGGTGTTATCAGGGTGTGGGGTGGGTGGGTCTGGCTGTGTGGGATTGCACACACATGGGGGCAGGGGGACTTTGCTACAGGATTGTACTGATGTTCCCTTCTCCATGTTTGCACCTTAGGCCCAGACAAGTGCAGGCTGGCGAGGGAGAGGAGGTGCCAGCAGGAGGACCATCAGTCTGGGAGGGGCGAAGGTCCACAGAGGTGCAGGGACCAGCCTGATGATGGTGAGTGCCTTACATCTATGATTACTATTGCATGCTGTGTAACAGGGCAGGCAGCGGGGCATGGCCATCCTCCATTGACACCACTGCCATACACGCAACTTGTTACAGTCAGCACTGTTCAGTGGCACTGCACGTCTGGGAGTGCATCAATGGTGGTCCATGCATGCACCGGGCACATGGCTGTGCCACTGCCTTCACACTGCATAGCCAAGTCACTGTACAGCCACGGTTGGTGCTGTGCAGGACATGGGGGGGTGGATGTGTGCAGTGGTCCACATGGCTGTGGCTGCCTGGGTAGGCAGGTCTTGTGGACACGGTCACTGTGGGTGGTCCCACACCATCACAGGGGCATGGCACATGGCTATATGCCATGCACAATGGGTTTGCTGCAGGGGACTGGACAGTCACATGTATTGACTCTGCTCTCTTGTCCTAGGTGGACAACGCTGGATGGCCCTGGAACGGGCAATACAGGAAATCCTGCATCTGGCACAGGTGTCCCTGGCAGCCTAGGAGAGGTTGGAGAGACATGGGGACCAGAGGAGGAGAACCCAGAGGCACCACAGGAGTGCAGAGCATGGCAGAGAATAGGCCCTCCATGACCCCCTGACAATCATACCCCTGGACCCACCCTCACACCCCTTATTCCCTCTTCCATTTCTACACCCCTGCCCCATGCCCACCCCACCTGGTTTGTGGCCCTTCCCCCCATGTATATATTTGTAAATATGTTACATAGTTGTTATATTTTAATACATACATTTTGTTATAACAACTGTGGTGGTCTCTGCTTGCAGCGGGCTACAGGTGCTCAGCTGCAGTGGTGTGCATGGCATCAGGGGTGGTGCACACATGGGCGTGTGTGTGTGTGTGTGTGTGTGTGTGTGCAGAGGTGAACCACCTATGGTGTGGGCAGGGGGATCAGTCACTGTCTGTGGTTTGTGTGTTGTACTTTGTGCACTGGATGCCTGTGTGCAGTGGTCCATGGGGCCTGCACTGTGTGCATGGCACCCCTGTCAGACCGTCCATGGCCTGTGCAGCTGACCCCCTTGCATGTCTGTGATATGCACAGTCTGCTGGCATGTCAGTGGTGGCTGCTGTGGCCAGTGCTGGGATGGGATGTGTCCTTGGGAGGGTGTGCAGGGTGCTGTACCACTGGAGGTGGGGTCCAGGGCATGCCCTGTCACATGTGGGGTACCTCGTGTGCTGACACATGGTTGGTTTCTCAGCTATACCTCAGGGGAGGACGTGCAGGGTGGCACTGTGTATGCATCTGTTGCATCACTGTCTGCTGCTGTCCGCTGCAGGGTGTCCATGGTGGGGCTGCCTTGCATGGCTCCATGGTGCACAGGGTTGCATTGTCACAGTGGGGGTGGTGGCATGCATGGGGTGTCCTGCACTATTGGGTGCTACTCCTGGGCAGAGTGTATGGGGATCATGGTGCAGGGTGTGCTCTGCATTGGTGGGATGGTGTGATATAGGGTGGTCGGCCATCCTTGTGTGCCAGTCACAGCTTGCCAGGGGGTGTAATGGGGCATCATGGCCCAGCTGTCAGTTGGTTGCTGGTCTCCATGGACCAGTGGTTATTCCAGCCCTCCCCCAGTTGTGCAGTGCATGGGGTGTGGGGAGACGATGTCTGTTCTGCTGTGTGTTCCTCTGCCCATCTGTGGCATGGGTGGTGGGCCTCTGCATCCCTGGTTGTGCTGTTGCATTGCTGCCCTGCTGCTGGGGGGTGTCCCTGGTTGCACTATGGCACATCTGGACTGCTCAGCTGAACATCCCTTGTTGCGCTATGGTGCATCAGATATTCTCAGCTTCACCTCCCTAGTTGCGTTATGGCGCAGGTGGTGCGATATTCAGTCCTCGGCCGTAGGCACATCTTGGCCTGTGCAGTTTTTGAATATCGCACTTCTTGCGCATGGGCACAATGGACTTGTGCTTGCTTCTGCTGTTGAGCACTTTTTGGGCACAGTTTGAATATCTGGGCCTTGGTGTCTAGTGGCACCCCCCACCCTCCAATCACTGTCCCGCTCATTATTATATTTATCCCTGGTGTCTAGTCACACCCCTCACTCTCTGATCCCCATCCCCATAAATATTTATTTTATCCCTGGTTTCTAGTGACACCCCCGCCCTCCGATTGCCATCCCTGTGATTATAAAGTATTTCTCTGGTGTCGAGTTTCACCCCTACCATCCGATTGCTGTCCCCGTAATTGTAGTATTTTTCCCTGGTGCCCAGTTACACCCCCACCCTCCAGCCACCATCACTTTTGATATTTTGGGCTTCCTGGTATCTAGTGACACCCCCACCCTTTGATCACCATTCCCATAGTTATAAAATATTTCTCTTCTGTCTAGTGGCACCCCTCACCCTCTAATTGGCATCCTTGTTGATATTTTTTGGTATCGCTGGTGTCTAGTAGTGCCCCCACCCTCTGATTGTCATCCCCATAGTTATAAAATATTAACCTGATGTCTACTGGCACCCTTCATCCTCCGATTGCTGTTCCCAACTGAAATAAAGAATATGGTCTGTCAATGTTTTTTTTCCCTGTAAAGAAAAAAAAATGGTCCTTCACTGATCACACCAAACCCCGATCTCCCACTGAGCACCCACCACTCAGCACCCCCCTATACCACCCCACAAACCCTCACTCACTTGAACAGGTCCCAAGGTATCAGGGTCCCAGGATTAGAATCCAATCCCTGATCAAAGACATGTTTTGCTGCTGGGACCAGTGACTGCTATAAACAGGGAAGGCATGTGGATACTAGGACAGAAATTTGATGTATACACTGGATTTTTAAACTAAGTAGGGGGAGCTAGGGACTACACATACCCAAACCACCAGTGTGCTAGTCACCACTCCCCAAAAGTCAAGAGACACATACACCCACAGAAATGAGAAGGGTACAAACACACACCTGGACCGCTGGAGCTTCAGTCATTATGCCACAAAAATAAAATGGATTGCAGAATCTCTTGGCTAGGAACAACCGATCAGGTCAGTCCAGGAAGGGGATGCACCCTCACATAAATGAGGGAGCATACTCCTGGAGTGGGTATCTAGTGAACATGGCAACTGTATTTGAGCACTTACAAAAACAGTGACACAATTACAACGCCTGTGTTCAGGGCTACCTGGCAGGGTAGCGACTGAATACCTGGGTGTGCGAGGTAGGGCAACAGGAAGTTAAGCACGTATACATGCATGCACATGCACTGGGGAAAGGAAGGGGAGGGAAGGTACGTGGGAGGGGGTGTGGCGGGCAGCTGCTGAGTTGGTCCACCAGCGTGGCAGGAAGGGTGGTTGGTTGGGAGGTGCAGAGTTTGGGTTCAGCTAGGCTTTTTCTTTGTAAGTATTTCACCCCGACATCACCCCGAGTTGAAAATCCTTTAGTAGGGTTTTGCTGGGGAGCAGCCCCTGCATTAAAAAGAAATTCATAGATCACGGGCACCCTCTTGCCATTCGCCGCGAGTATATATCTCCGAATCTAATTTTTGGCAGTGTACACTCACCCAAACAGTGATAGCTATTTTGTGATTGCCATTACCACACAGAACCCCTTGAGGGTGATGATTACAAATGCAAGGAGCCTGGCCAGTAAATTTACAGATCTCACAGCCATCATGGAAGTAGATAGGTTGGACTGGGTGACCATAACAGGAAACTGGTGCACAGAAACCCGTGGTTGGTACATGGCTATACCAGGGTACAACCTGTTCAGAAAGGACAGAAACAGAAAAAAGGGGAGAGGCATCGTTATTTACATATGAGAAGAAATAAAAGCCACAGAGTTGTTGGCCCCCCGAGGGGAGGGGGGAACCGAGTTGCTATGGCTAACAGCGGATGTGGGAAAGGTGATATCCTTCAAAATTGGCACCATGTATGGGCCTCCAAATCAAGGGGAAAAGGAGGACAAAGACTTGCTAGAGGAAATACACAAAATGACTGACAGGCAATGTAATTCTGGTGGGGGACATTAACCTTCCAGATATCAACTGGAGCACATAAACAGCAGCAGCAACAAAAGCAGGGACTTCTTATTGGCCCTACAGGACACTGGACTGGGTCAGCTTGTCAAAGTCCCAACATGGGGAGAAGCTGTTCTTGATTTGATCCTCACAAACAGTGAGAGGGTTAGGGAAATCGATGTAGGGTGCAATTTGGGATACAGTGATCACCGAATGGTCAGTTTCCAAGTAAACACAGTGGAAGACTCCTGTCACTCAAAGGTTAAGGTTCCAGATTTCAAGAAAGCAGACTTCAAAAAAATGAGAGCCAGGCTAAAGGAAAACATAACTGAGTAGATAGAAGGAGAGGTAGAAGTCATGTTGGAGAGAATAAAGAGAGCAATCAGGACAGCAACGGACCAATGCTCATGGAGGGTCAGCAAGGCGAAACGAAAAAGAAATCCTCTCTGGTTCTCCAAGGAGGTGGCTACCATGGTCAAAGAAAAAAAGGTGTACATGACATACCAGGAAACTAAAAATGACAGAGACTGGGATTCATATCAAGAAAAAATGAAAGAAACGAATAAGAAAAGTCAAAGCGCAGATGGAGGAAAAGATAGCAGTAGGGGCCAAGAGAGGTGACAAATCCTTCATCAGTGAAAAAAGAAAACAAAGGGGGATTATAGAAAGGATTGCTACAGGGAATGGAAAATTAGCAGAGAAAGCAGAAATCCTAAATAAGTGCTTCTGCTCAGTGTTTACCAAGGAGGATCCTGGAAGTGGCCCAGCATGCATAAAAAACAGCATCCCAGACCAGAAGTCGACACTAGCCCATTCACAGAGGAGCAAGTACTGGAGGTGCTAAATAAACTGAAGGTGAAAAAGGCCATGGGACCAGATGAGATAATCCTAGAATCTTAAATGAACTGAGAAATGAACTGGCAGCTCCTTTGGCAAAACTATTCACCAGATCCCTAGAGAGCGGAGTGGTACCCGAGGACTGGAAAATGTCTACGCTAGTCCCACTCCATAAATCAGGCAGCAAGGAAGAGTGAGGTAACTACCAACCAGTTAGTCTCATGTCTATAGTGGGAAAAAGGATGGAGTCACTGCTCAAGGAGAGAATAATAGCGTTTCTCAAAGCAAATGGGCAGCTGGACCCAATGCAGCATGGTTTCACATCAGGAAGGTCATGCCAGACAAATCTGGTTGAGTTTTTAGATGGATTACCAGGATGGTGGACAACAGGGGAGCAGTGGATGTGGTCTACCTGTACTTTAGAAAAGCCTTCGACTCCATTGCATACAGTAGGCTGATAAAGAAGTTAGACTACACAGGGGCTGGACAGGAAGTGGTAAAATTGGTACAAAATTGGCTGCAAGGCAGAACACAGAGAGTCCAGGTAAATGGCGCAGTATCATCAGAGGGTAGGGTAACCAGTGGTGTACCCCAGGCTCAGTGCTGGGGCCTCTACTCTTCAACATTTTAATAGCTGACATCACAGACGAGCTTGAGGGGAAGGTGTGTCTATTCACCAATGGCACCAAAAACTGTAACAGGGTGGACTCCTTTGATGGAGGGAGCAAGATGCAGTCAGATCTAAAGAAGCTTGAGGAGTGGTCTAGAGCATGGCAGCTGAGATCTAATGAGCAGCTGACACCTTCAGGACAACTTTAGCAAAACATAATATTTAAACACAGTTCAGCTTGAATGTCATGTTAGTTCTATATTCCTCCTCCACATTACTTACTACTGAGGTCATTTGCATTAAAACAAAATCTTTGTGTCTGAAGAGTTCAGCTATTCCTTTCTACCTACCTAAGGCCATAATGCATTGCTTGTGACATCACAGTTACTCTCATGGCAACACATTGTGATGTCACAACAGATGATTATGACGAAGCAGGGAGTAAGCTATACAGGCAGATGAACTGTAAGGGAACTCTAAAGGATAAAGATCATGAATTGATGCAAATTAACTCAGTAATAAATAATGGAGAAGAGAAATGTATAGAATATATATGGAATGCAAGGTGAATTGTATCTAATTATGATGTTTTTCACATTTCTTTTTTATTTATTTTTATTGGAAGATTTTATTACACATGTTGACAGCAGCATTATATAGTGAAACAGCAGTATACATAGTAAAAATGATTATTTGTAAAAGGATATAGTTGTTATGGTTCAGCAAAATATAGCATTTTCCCTGTATTTTTATCATGGTTTAAGTCAGAGGGGTTATTAGTTCTCCCCAGAAAACATCATGGATACCAGCAAGAAATAAATAATATCCCCTAGATCTCTTGACCCCTCTCCCCCAGTTATCCCAAGAATGTTCAGGATGTGAACTCTGGGTCCACCCCGACTGATGGAGTATCCATCTTTGCCATTTTGTCTGAAAGGCTGGGGAATGGTCTTGTAAAGCTGCTGTGAGACTCTCCATTTGGCAGATATTTTTCATAATGGCTCTCCAGTCTTGTATGGAAGACACCATCTGTGTCATCCATTTCTTAGTGAGTGTTTTCTTTGCTGCCATCACATATATAGGCAATAGAGTCTTAGCCCATGGGGGGGGGGGTAGTGATCCGGATAAATAGACATCAGAGCCATTTCAGCAGTTAGTTCAATGGATTTCCCCAGACAGCCAGTCAATTCTATTTGAAAGGTGCACCAGAAGGGCATAAGCAGAGGGCAGTGCCATAATATGTGGCCTAAATTGGCCTGTTTACAACCATATTTCCTCCAGTAATAGTTGTATCTAACAGGGAGCTACTTGGCTAAAATAGATGGGGAGCAAAAGTATCTGCTCCTGCATTTCCAGGAAAACTCCCTACATAGAGGGGAGGAAGTCACCTTCACTGCTGACAGAGCGGTTTGGGTCCATGAAACCACTGGTACATCCAACCTCAGATCTTTGTTCCAACTTTCTAGTATAGATTCAGTGGAATCCCCCGTTATGTCCCTCAGGATCTTATATAAGGACATGGTTAAGTGATCTCAGGTATTTCCCTGTATGAAATCAGTGAATATTTTAAGTAAGGGTGGCATTGGGGAGGGTAGTTTGGCCACCATTGTACATTGTCAAAGGATATAATTCCTTGCTTGTAGATATCAAAAGAATTCAACCCTTTGGAGGCCATAGCCTTTCATAAGCCTTTCAAAGGGGAGAATCTCATCTGCCCCCAGGAAATGGTATACATATGACAGACCTTGGTGTCTCCACCTGTTGAAGGCCAGGTCTGATTGGGATGGGTGGAAATGTTCATTCTCGGAGAATATTTTGCAGTAGTCATAAATTGGTTTAAATTTGAGTCTCCTTGTCATCCTGTACCATAATTTTAATATGTTAGATGTTATTGGTGTAAAATCTCTCAACGGTGGGGTTTTACTCTCTGAGAAAAACAGGAATCTGTTTATGTCATGCGTGTTGTTAAAATGGAATTCTAAAGCTTTCCACGGAGCTTGATAATTGTTTGCTAACCATAGGAGAAGGATCTGGAAAAAAAGCTGCCTTAGCGTATAGTTTTAGATTGGGTAGGTTCGTTCCACCCTAGGCCAGGGGTAGTTGTAGTATGGATAAATGTATTCTTGGACATTGGCCTCCCCATACAAAAGTGGAGATCATTTTGTCACTGGATTTTAAAAAAATAGGAAGAGTGGAAGAAGGGGATGTTTTGATATAGGTATAAGAGACGCGGCAGGATATTCATTCGGATGATCTCGATTCATTGGAAAAATGTTAGAGGAAGGTTTGACCATTTATTTAGGTCAGTTTGTATAGTGAGTGTGAGATGCTCATAGTTAACCACTTCTAGAACTCCCAGATCAAGGGGAACATGGATCCTCAAATATTTGATTTTTGTTGTTCTCCAGCGAAGTGGACGGAGGAGCCATGTAGAGTTTGATGGAGAATAATTAAATAGAAGGACTTCTGTCTTCGTGACATTTAATTTGAATCTTGCCACGTCTTCAAATTTTTTAAGGATTTTTCCAGACTGCTCAAATTTATCTCTCAGGGGAGGGAAGGGTCAGGAGAACATCATCTGCAAACATACTGATTCTAAATTCTTGTTGACCCATGGGTATCCCTTCTATATCAGTTGCTTCCCTGAGGGCCACTGTCAGTAGCTCCATATAACATGAGAACAGGAGGGGGGATAATGGACACCCCTGGCATGTGCCTCATTGCAATTGAAAAGGGGAAGATATACCACTGTTTATTCTAACGTATGCACGCGGGATTGTGTAAATATTTTGTAGCCATGTCACAAAGGAATCTGGGAAGTGAAATTTCAACAGGATGTACCATAAAAAGACCAGGACACCCTATCGAAAGCCTTCTCCGCATCCAGACTTAAAAGGGCTGCTGGAATTTTCCTAGCTTGAATATATTCCAGCAAAATGAGAGTTCTACAGATGTTGTCCATTGTATTTCTGCGTGTGATGAATCACGTCTGGTCTGGGTGTATTATGTGGGGTAGAATATTTTCCAATCTTGTTGCCCATATGGCTGTAAAAATGTTATAGTCTGTGTGTAGAAAGATATTGGGCAATAGGTAGACAGGTCCGTATCATCTTTGTTTGGTTTGGGAAGTACTGCAAGGGTAGTGTAGTACCAGGAAGGGGGGGGGGAGTCACCATTCACCACCTCTTTGAATACTGATAGAATGTTTGGGGTTAGTTCCGTCACGTCATGAAAACTTTGTACCATTCTGCCGGGAGGCCTGGGCAGCACTGAATGGATAATAATTTTATACAATTCTGGACCTCCTCTATCTTGATAGGGGCCTCCAGTGATCTTATCTGGGTGTCTGTCAATTGAGGAAGGGGAAGCTCCTCTAGGAAACAAAGTCCCTCTTCAGAGCCCATTGGACTGTCCTTTTGATATAGTCTTGATAATATTCCACAAAAATGTGTCTAATTTCTGGTTCTTTATGGGATGTCTGTCCTGTAGTTGGGTTTTTAACTTTAAGTATTGTGGCTGTACGCCTGCGGGCTCTTAGACGTTGAGCCAGTTGGCATGTGCTCCTCGCTCCTCCTTCATAGTTAGAGTGTTTGAGTTAGAGTAGGGTTTGATGGATTTTATAATGCATTAATTTCTGTATTGCTGCTTTAGTCTCCTGGATTTTATGCTGAAGTTGCTTATCGCCTTCCCTATATAATAACTGATAACTTTGAAGTTGATCCATAAGTTCTATATATTTATTTTTTATTTATTTATTTATTTAGTTTTTGTTGACTGGGCAAGTGCACTAGACAAATCCTGCCTATGTTCAGGCACGACCCGGGGGAGGGGGATACAGATGAATGCTAACTGACTCTGAACCAGATTAAGCTGTTGGTGGTATTTTTAGTGAATGAGGGAAATCTGGTCAGGACACCGGGGAAATTCCCCTACTCATTGTCAGTAGGGGGAGCTGCTGGCCGTCGTTATGGCCACTTTGCAAAAGTCAGTGGATAGTATGGATGTGTGTGAGCCAGGGGAGTGAGCCTCCTCCCCTGGGCTTGAAAACCTAGAGGCTTCCTTTACTTTGCGAGATGGTTATCTGTTTACTACTGAGGAGATAACTGCTTTTCACACTGCTATGTTTTCGTCTGAAGGAATGACTCAAGTTCGTTCACCCAAACTTCAGTTAAGTACAACTAATTTACAAGCTGAAAATTCCAAACCCTTGTTCCCTCCTGCTGTTTTTAATAATGACACTGGCAATATTAATCCTTGTTCTGCTAAACCCGAAGCACTATACTCGGGCTCAGCTGACAGCTCTGTCAAACATGATGACACAGCAGCATCAAACAGCGGTGCCGCCTTGGTCTTTGGAACTCTCTCCTGTCTAAATTCCTTAGAGAAAAAGCTTGACAGTGGGGAAAATTTGGCTGGCAGTGGAGTCGCTACAAGCAGCGAGTACCAAAAGCCGATCCCCTGTCAGAAAACTGTCTCTGTTGAAACTATTTCAGAAGTTACACAAGGTCAGTCTTTGCGGTCAGATTTCCTTTCTCCAAAGTCTATACCGATTGTCAGTAGGCCACCTGACAACAAGCAAACAAAGCTCTTCATGATTGGTTCTAGCAGTACTGAGGTTAAAGGAACAAGGGTGCAAGGTGCAGTTTGCAGTATCTTGCAGGAGGAGCTGGTTTATCAGACTGATGCTTCCAGTCAAGCTCACGCTACTACTTTTTCATTTACAACAAAAACCAAGCTCTCCCCGGACACTATAAAAAAATAAAAGAATTGCATAAACAGCAGCTAATCATAACTTGTTTGTAAAAACCCAGGCACAGCATCCCGATGACAATTCTAAGTTTGGTCAGAATTCGTCTACTTTAAAACTTATTCAGCATGCCTTATCTCTCCCCTCTAAAGTTACAGATAATGCTAATGATTGGGCCCCTGAGAAATCCTTACTGGAGTCAGGTTGGAAATTAGGCCCCACAGGAATATGGATCCCAGATCCTGACTAGTCTTCGGTTTCTCCCCTTTCTTCAAACCCCTCGGAATGGTCTTCTGCTCTTAAGGATATGCCCATCTCTAAGTCTTTAGGAACTAAAACTGACCTTATGATAGAATCATCCCCCTCCAAGCCAGAATTAGTGACTGATAATCCGCCCAGGGAGAAGGACTTAAAGGAGCTTCTGAGGCTCCCCACACCCTAGACCTCTTCTGTCTGACCTTTTCTCACAAAAATCATAAAGCAGGCCCTGAAAAGGCAGCTGTCTTGAGATCACGATATAAAGGGACTTGAGCAGCCTGACCCGGGTGTATTGGGAAACTTTTTAAAAGAATCCTTACAGTTTTCCCCTAAAGATGTCTTTGCCTTTATTAGCATTTCAGGGAGGACAATTATGATGTCAGTTTTAGATCTGCCTTTTTGTTAGACTTATTTTGGCAAAGATATAATCAACTGAAATTTTCCCCATTGTGGTCTTCCTTTCTTGTTACCCCTCTAACTCCATCGTTGACTAAATATGTAACTGTGATGTTTAGAAATGAAGGAGTTCACGTTGAAGACATCACTTATTGGCTTTCCCAGAAGTGTGACGTCTTGAGCGCTCCTGAGGCTGTGTTAGGTACTGAATTATTTTGGAATGGTAGCTGGAAGTACAAGGTGAAACTGTGGCAGATTAATAATGAGGTTAATCATATTCCTAACTCTTTCACATTAGGAAGAGATAGGGGTGTGTGTTTTTATGCAGGGCAGCCCCGTGCCTGCTATAAGTGTGGGGTTAGGACACATCTCTCTAGTTCTTGTGACTCCACTAGGTGTGAAATTTGTGGTGAGCTTGGGCATGGTGGTTTTCAGTGTTCTAATTTAGTTAAATGGGATTTATGAGAAGAATCAGGGCATGGGTGCAGGGATTGCCCCTGGGCTGCTTCTAACAAAGCATCAGTTATTAGTTCTGAGTTGCTGATTCAAAAAGCTCAGGATGAAGCTCTTTCCAAAACTCAGAAGCAAAGGCCTTACTCCACTCCCTCAGGGAAGGCAGCAGTTGCTGGGGACAAAGATGTTCCAGGTCCTGACCCTCCTCCTATGTCTGAACCGGGAACAGTTCCTCCGACCCCTTTAATATTAATGATTTTCCTCCCATTTGTTACCAGGAACCTGTACAAACAAAGCCTCTCAGTTCTGGCTCAACTGAGAAAAGGGTTACCAGAAGCTCTAAGCCCCCTACCTTGTACCCCCCCCAATCTCTTTGGAACCTCCTACTTTTGAAATGGAAAATTCTATGCCATTCTTGACACTGTAGAAGGGGACTCTGACATGGATACTGGTACCCCCGTTCTTTCCCAATCTTTAGAAAGTAAACCCTTTCCAACTGACTATAAAGGGAAAAAAAAGAAAAAAAGGAAAAAAACCTAAATGTTTATGGCCACTCTTTGTATTGGGTCCCTAAACTGTAATAGTCTTTTGAATCATTTCAAAAGGACTGCTCTTTTTCATTTTCTTCACCAGTCTAGCCTTGATATTTGTTTTTTACAGGAAATATGGGTTTACACTTTGGTTCAATGCCGTTTTTTAACCTCAGAGTGGATTTGGGAACCATCTTATTGGTCTTTCGGCCTAGACAGGGCTGATGGTATAGGGATTCTTTTTGGCTCCTTTAATTTCACACTTAAGAAATTAATCGACCTTATGCCTGGGAGGCTTTTTAAATTGATGGGCTTTGGAAACAAGCTGACTTTCGATTTATAGTAGCTTATGGACCTCAGACAAAAGCAGAAAGGATTAACATGTGTAACACCCTTTTACCCTTCCTGGCCACTACTTGTTATATTATCCTGGGAGGTGACTTTAACTGTGAGATTTCAGGTTTTAGTAGAGGCAAAGCAGGTAAGAAAAAATATTGTGATACGATAGCACTAGAGAGAGTCATTAATCTTGCATGATTAAGGAATGGTAGGAGTTATCGGACTGAGGGGTTGGCTTATACCTTTAGAAAAGGGATTTTGACATCTAACATTTGATTACCTTTTTTTTAAAAAAAAATCTTTCCCCTCCTGTTCATAAAACCCTTATTACTGAATTTTCTGATCACTTGCTTATCACTATTTCCTTTGGTGTTTTTCCCCATAAAACTATGAATAAAACTAGATGGAAACTTAACACTTCAGTCTTACAGGACCCCTGGGTTGTGAAAGGTATATCTTCTTTACTGTGTGCCCAAACATCTGTTCTAGATCTATATGATGACTTATGGGAGTGGTGGGAGGATACTAAACATGATGTTGGGAATTTTTTTCAAAATTATGGGAAACAAAGGGTTATAGCTACATTTTTGCAAAATTTAACTTTACGGAATAAAACTTCAGGGGTTGTTTTCTGACGCCAACACTTCTGGAAGTGATTTTTCTGCACAAATACATCATATTAAGTTAGCAATGAGAGACTGCCAATATGATAGAGCACAGACATTGCACTCAGAACTTTCTTTTGGAACCCAAAAAAGCCCAATAGGTGATCCCTTTGAGGCCTTTAAAGAAAAGATCAGCTCCTCAGGTTTGGAGGTTTTACAAAATGGGGCAGGGAAGCTTAAAACCTCCCAGATAGACATATTCACTATTATTCAGAATCATATAAAGGAACAGGAGGGTTTGGATGTTCCACATGGAGATATTCAGAGATTTTTTTAGGATTTTAACATCCCCCCCTCTGGCCGGGATCTATATAACTTAGCTCATCCTATATCAGGACAAGAAATTCTTAAAGTTCTATCTGCCTTAAAGTTAGGGGTTTCTCCAGGTTTAGATGGTCTGTCTTATGAATTTTACAAATATTTCAGTGACATCTTGGCTCCTTGTCTCAAAAAAGTGTTTTTCTTTTCTCCACAATGTCCTCTGCTTACCCTTACAGTTTACGTCTGGATTATTGGTGTATATTTTTACGGGAGGGGATAGAACTAAATTAAGTAACTGGAGACCTATCACTATTTTAAATTCTGATTTCAAGATATTATCTCAAATATTAAATAATAGACTGAGAACCATCTCTAGTGATTTATTATATCCTCTCCAGTTCTGTGGCATTCCAAACAGGAGAATTATGTCTGCCCTAGTTATTATTAGGGAAATAATTGAATTTTCAAATAGGTCTCCAGACTGGCGTTGCATTACATAGAAACATAGACTTTGACGGCAGATAAAGACCGCTTGGCCCATCTAGTCTGCTCATTTCCGTACCTACAGGATAGGCCGCAGATCCTAGTTAACCAACAGCCTATTTCTTCCTACCCCCCACAAGAATTGCCTTATGTCTGTCCCATGCATTTTTGAATTCTCCCACAGTTTTAGACCCCACAACCTCCTCAGGAAGGCTGTTCCATGCATCCACTACCCTCTCTGTGAAATAATACTTCCTCACATTGCCCCAGAACCGCCCCTTCTATCTTTAAATTGTGTCCCTTTGTTCTTGCAATCTCTTTTTCTGAAGTGCTACCCTCTTGGACTTTGTTGATTCCACTGGGTACTAAAGTTTCTATCATGTCCCCCTCTCCCTTCTTTCCTCAAGGGTATACATATTAAGCTCCTTTAGTCTCTCCTCATACGGCTTCTCTTGCAGACCCTGCACCATTTTAGTTGCCCTCCTCTGGACTGCTTCTATCCTGTCTATGTCCTTGCAGAGATGGGGTCTCCAGAACTGGACGCAGTACTCCAGATGGGGTCTCACCAACTGTCTGTACAGAGGAATAGCAACTTCCTGTTTTCTGCTGCTGATGCCTCTCCCTGTGCACCCCAGTATACCCCCCAGCCCTCCCTACTGCCTTCTCACATTGCTTGCTAACCTTAAGGTCATCTGATATGATTACCCCCAGATCCCTTTACTTTTTTGTTGTTGTTACTACCTCCCCCCCATTGTGTATTCTTCCCCTGGCTTCTTGTTTCCCAGGTGCATTATTTTGCACTTCTTTGCACTGAATCCTAGCTGCCATACTTCTGACCATTTCTCCAACCTTGCCAAGTCCCTTCTCATCCTTTCCACGCCTCCTTGTGTATCAACCCTGTTGCAGGTCTTTGTGTCATCTGCAAAAAGGCATACTTTTCCTTCCAGTCCCTCTGCAATGTCACTAATGAAGACATTAAAAAGGACTGGACCCAATACTGAACCCTGTGGTATCCCACTAGTAAACCCTCTTTCTTCAGAGATTCTGTCTTTAGACCAAAATAAGGCCTTTGATAGGGTGTATCGACCATATCTATTTGCTATGTTAGGAAAATATGGTGTCCCCCATGACTTTATTTACTGGATTAAGTTAATGTATGATAAGGTTATAGTTTATCCCGTTATTAAGGGGCAGTTCTCCCCTTCTAATTTCAGTTAATTTTGGGGTATGGCAGGGCTGCCCCTTAAGCCCTTTATTATATGCATTTTCTCTTGACCCTTTACTCTGGAGTTTGGACCAAATGGATACCCTGCCAGGCATCTCCGGGAATTTGCGGGAAGATACTGTGATTGTTCAGGCCTATGCAGATGATATTTGTATTTTTTTGACTGATGCGGTCCAAATTTCTACTGTTTTAGATTGTATTAATAGATATGAGAAGGTTTCAAATTCTAAAATCAATATCAAGAAATCAAAAGGCCTACTTTTAGGGCCTGTAACCCAAGATCAGTTTGTGGTATCTGGTATCATTATTTCTTCTACTCCATGTAAGATATTAGGAATAATTTTTGGACCTCAGAATCTCCTGTTGGAAAACTGGGAATTAGCCATGAAAAAAACAGAAACAAAGGTTCAGAGGTAGAAGACTGTCAAAAAAGAAAATAATTTTTGTCATTAAGAAATTCCTTATTCCCGGGTTGTTATATATCGCCATGTTATATCCCCCTCCATTAGCCTTAGAAACTCGCCTGTGTGCTTGTTTCTTCTCCATGCTTTGGGGTAGTAGGCTTAACCCTATTAAACAGTGTTATACCTATCTCCTTATTTCTCAGGGTGGGTTAGGTATGGTGGCTCCTCCCCTTTTTTTATGCCCTCTTTCTTTCCCAGAATTTTAAATTTGACCCCCTCTACCCTGTGGTGGTACAACAATTGTGGAACTGAATAATTTCAATTTTTTTCTTGAAATATGGGTGCAACCCCTCCCCCCCGGGTCCCTAAGGGTGTATATCCCATTATTTTTAAACCCTGTGCCCAGAAGTTATTAAAGTGGTCTATTTCTTCCCAGTGTATAAAAGATAATATAGGTGCTGGATGATATAATTTTATTCTTGGGAACATTTATCCAAGTGAACCCGAGTTTGTTAATTGTCCCCCTCCTTGTAAAAGTTATGTCATTAAACAACTGAATTACCCTAGGATCCCTACCCAGATGTGGGAGGTGTTATGGCTTTCAGTTTATGGAAGATTAAATGTTAAAGGGAATGCAAAACATAAGATGATAAGTGAGAGATACTGTCCCTAGTCCCGGTGTCGGGCTATGGATCATTTTCTTTTCCAATGTTCTTATGCTGCAGGGTTATGGCACTTTTTAAGTATCAAATTACAGTTTCAATGGCTGCAAAAGCTAGATTATCAGATTCTGATTTTAGGGTTTTTTCCCCACCTTCTTTCCTCCTTTGATTGGGGTACGTTAGCTGTGTTTTTTTTGTTGTTTAAAGTACTATTTATGGCAGGCCAGATGTCAGTGGGTGTTGCAGCAAAAATTTATGTCATACGAGACGTTTTTTGTGCTCATAATGGAAGCTATGAAATCAGTTTATATGAAAGATAAAGGTTTTGGTACTTCTGGGAAAGTATTTATATGGTGGAGAGGGTTACAGGTTTTCATTAAATATAAATAAAGGGATTCCTGGGAGATCATTCATATTACAAAATGATGTAGATTGAATGCTTGATTCTGTATTATGTCTGTATAAATATATGCTGACCTTATGTTTCTTTGATGTATTTTCAATAAAAACTCTCCTACTCTTTTCAATAAGTGCCATGGGATCTTTAATATTCACCTGAACTACCACCAATCCAGGCAGATGGGACCTCGGTTTAACGTCTCATCCAAAAGACGTGCCGCACTCCTCTCATGCTGCACTACAGTGTCAGTACTGGGATATTAACCCAAGTGCCAGATGTGGGAACTGAACCCACAACCCTTTGATCTCTCAGCTTCAGAGGCAAGTGTGCTACCTACTGAGCCACTGACACTGATTCCATCTCCCTTATTTCTTAGTGGTGTATGCAATAGTTTCTCCCCTGAGTGTTGCTTTCAGTGCATCCCACATAGAAACATAGAAACATTGAAGCTGACAGCAGATAAGGACCACAAAGCCCATTCAGTCTGCCCATTTCTTTTTCTACCTTATGAATGTGAGATAGGCCTTTGCTCTGTCAATGGTCTATCTATTCATACTCATCTGTATTGCTCCCTCATGGCTATCCCATGCCTGTTTGAAGCTCTGCACTGTATTCATATCCACCACTTCCTGTGGTTATTGCATCAGAGAGGGTTGGGGAGGAATTTTCTGTTAGAAACTGTGGGATCCTGTTTTTTATGTAGTCTACATATTGTTGATCTTTTAGGTGCATTGGGTTGAGGCACCAGAGAGTTTTTTTTAACTTTCTCTAGGTCTAGTTTTAATATCAATGGGGTGTGATCCGATAACACTTTGGGTCCTATGATGATTTTCAAATTTGTTTGAGGCATCAGTAGCTCTTTAATGCCAAAAAGTGCAAAGTCATGCACATGGGAAGAGGAAATCCAAGGATGGAGTATTACTTGTGGGGGGGGGGTAAGACTTGCAACTTCAAACCAAGAGCGTGATCTGGGAGTCATGATTTCAGATTACTTAAAAAAGGGAAGACAATATGAAAAGGTGGCACTTAAGGCCAGTGGCATGCTGAGATGTATAGGAAGGGGAATCACAAGCAGAAAGAGAGGGGTGGTCATGTCACTGTATAGAGCTCTGGTCAGGCTGCACCTGGAGTACTGTGTCCAGTTTTTGAGGCCACACCTCAGGAAGGACATCGACTGGTTAAAAACAGTACAGAGCAAGGCGACAAAAATGGTACAGGGGTTGCAAAAATTGTCTTATGAAGAAAGATTAAGAGAACTGAATGTGTACTCCCTGAAACAGAGAAAGGAGAGGGGAGACATGATTGAAACCTTCAAGTACATGAAAGGCATAAATAAAGTACAGGTACACAATCTCTTTCACTTCAAGGAGGGCGGTAAAACTAGGGGTCATGATCTGATGCTAAGGGGAGGAAGGTTCAATACCAATATCAGGAAATTCTTCTTCACAGAGAAGCAGGCAGACACATGAAACAACCTGCCCCCAGGAGTGGTGGGGGCAAAGACAGTGAGGGAATTTAAAACAGCATGGGATAGATACAGGGGTGTTCTCACATGCAAGGGTGATTAGGGGCAGTAAATAAATCAAGGGCAGACTAGATGGACCTAAAGGTAAGTGCTTTTCAATGTATTTACATTTTTCAATTTTGTGCATAAATTTGCCACTTTTGCATTTTTTGACACCAAATTTTCAACATGAACTTTTTGAGACTCCACCCCATCAACAATGATGGTGGGATTATGCAAATCTGGCCCAAAAGGCAATTTCATGGTCACTTGGCAAAATCACCTTTTGGGCACAATTTGAAAATTTTCACCACCCTTGTTTATGAGGTGGGGTCATAAAAAGGATATGTTGGAAATTTGTGGTCAAATTATGTTAAAATGTCAAAGTTATGTGCATCCATTGAAATTTAGCTACACTCACTCGTAACTTTCATAATTTTAAATATTTTCACCACAAATTTTCAATATAACCATTTCTTTACACCACCTCACGAATGTAGCAGCTGTCATTTTTCAAATCTTGGCCAAAATGTATTTTCATGCTTCTGGCATGGAATGACACTGTGGTGGCGCTAAGTGGCATTTTTGCGGAGATTTGATAATTTTCTGAACTGGTTTCATGAGGTGGGATAACAAGAAAGCTATGCTAACAATTTCGTTGCTGTTCTCCTATAAATGCAAATGCACTCCAGGCCCTGTGCTTCTATAGGCAAATACGGCTGCGATTATGATATCTCAAAAAGTAAGGAAATACATTGCAAAAACTATGTTAATGCAACATTTAGAGTTCAGGCTAAAATTAAAAAAGTAGGGAAATGTGGTTATTGATTAACTCAGATTCATATTTCGCGCAATTAATTCTTTGCTTGCTGTATATGATATCCTGTACTGCACTGTTGTACATTTTTTGCTAAATGACCTTCATTGTATGTTGTGTGTACATTTTACCTCTATTTTATAAATAAAGTTTACAAAAAAAAGACTTCAAAATTTGGAGGGCATGGAGATACTGTGATGTAGGGGTCCTAGTGTGATCTGTGGGTCCGGGGCAACTCCTGGTCCTGCTAGTTCTCTGTGCAGAGACTGTCTAGTTTCTGAGTACATGGCTAGGTGTTGGGAAGTTACTTGTAGGTGACATCACCTGCATGAAAGGAGGAACTGTTGCTGCTTGTTTGTAAAGGCCTGATTTGGCTACGAACTATGTTGCCTGTGCTGGCCTGTGGCTGCCTAGCCTGAAGGGGTAGCTGCCTGGACTAAATTGCTCAATTTGTGACCTCTACCATCCAGAGTATGTGTTTCTATCTTCAGATGTGACACCTAGGGTCCTAAGCACCTACTGAGCTTTTATATGTCCCCTCGGTCCAGAGCAACCTGTGTATGTTTTACTGCTCCATGGAGTGACTGTTTCCTGTTTTAATAACTGCTCATTAAATAGTATTCCCTGTTCCTGCAGTTCTGGTGTTTGCCTCATTCATTTGGATAAACTGTTTGCTGCTAAAAAGGACTTTGCCTCCACAGTCCAGCTCCTAGTGTGTGCTCCAGGGTGTGCATCAGAGGGGTCTAGGGGATCATGTCAGTACTGTCCCTGGACCAAAGAACCAGAGGACCATTGTGGAAGATGGTGAGAGACCTGCTTGGTGAAGATTGTCTCTAAAGGCCTTGGTGGTGAAGATGGCAAGGCCAGGCAGGTGAAGACCAGCATCTGAACTCTCCAGTCAACTAGCTCTGCAGCCTGAAGAAGGGGTACCCTGGTTTCATCAGGTCTGGTAAGCCAGGCCGACCAGGTATGTGAACTCTATGCTGTATAGTGCCTCCCTCCCCTGGACCTGTTTACCACCATACTCTTAGATGCAGGAGGGGGGGCTTACATGTGCAAGGCCAACTGTTGGGCCAGCTGGTAGCATGTTGAGTTCAAGTGCCATCAACTCAAGTTTGGGGATGAGCTCGGGGAGGTGGCTGGGCAGCACGAGGATCAGAGGGCTAGTGCTGTTGCACACCACTGCTCCAAGTCAGAGAGGGCATGGCACAGTGTTCTATCACACTGGTGACACCTTGTGATGGGCCAGGGAACTTTCCTTCATAAGGAGTTCATATGCATGTCATGGCCTGACGGGGTGACGTAATGCATTAGGAGAAGTGGGGTGATGTAGTGCATTAGGAGAAGTGGGTTTGCATGAAAAATTAGTCTTGAAATATCTCCACTATTCTGTTTATTGTTTCCAAAGGGACCTGTATGAATGAGGATATAATTTCACTATCACAAACTAGGGAAATGTATTTTTTAAAAACTGTGTTATAGATTTCATATAAATTTATAAGTGATACACAGTGGGGACCTCACAAGTGGCATAAACAGCATGAGTACAGATAAATCACCTACACTAGGTCCACTCTGGGTATTTCATTAGTGCAATGGGATAGGACCTTAAGTGATACATTTTTTTAGCTTTTTAAAAAAAAATATTATTTCTGAAAGTCTGTGGGTTTAGTTCTTGAACTAGTGGTACTGTGCATTTCCCCCATCTTGTTTGGCATAGCCATTGCCATGGACATTGTGTTAGGATGGCAAGCTGATGCTGTGATGTGGCAGTTCACTGGTGCTGCAGAACTTCCACAGAAATGACAAACTACCACCACAGGAGTTCTGTGCAAATGGTAGTCCTGCCACAGAACTTGGTACCAACGTGCCACAGAAAAATCAGGACCTTGGATATGAGTGCTTATGAATGAGGGAATTGTTAAGCTTGTTACAAAATCAGAGGACCCAGCACAGGAATCTGACTGACAGGATGAGAATGAGGTGACACTGAACCACTAATTGTACCATCATATAGTAACGCTGTAGAATGTTGAAAAATGCATTCTTTACATGGAGAACCAGCCTGATTGTGACCTGGTGTAGGTAATGTTGCTCAGGAATATGCAGCAGTGAGAAGCAGAAAAAACTATGACAATGTGAAACAAAAAAATCACTAAATTGCTTTTTCAAGAACTAAGCTTTAATGTACTTTATCTTTTAATTTAGCAAATGATTGTATGCCAGTTCAGCTTTTTAACAATAAATATACTCCACTGTGGTTCCATGTCATAATGGCGAAATAACTAAAGTGACTCGCACAAGAGCGAGTACATTGTACTGAATGCAAAATTGGCACTCAACCTACCTTGCCGACTGCCAATACAGTGATTAAACTACATTACAACTGACAGAGATTAAAAGTAATATTTATTGTGAGGGGTTACACCCCCACACCCTCCATTGTGGGGGCAAGCCCTCTGCAATCCCCATATTATTATAATCAATGCCGGGGGGGGGCAGACTCTGTGGAAAAGAGAATACATGGGAGGGGGGACCACTTTCTACCCGGGGGGGTATCCCGTGGCAAAAAATAAATTTCTAACACCCATTACAGTGCACAAAAACATATACCTGCAAGCAGTCCCATACCGGGGACCATGACTACTCCAGGCAGTGCTCATATCCATTACTGCAAGCGGCCAGCTCAGCAGCAGCAGGCCGCATTACCTTACTTAACCCACTTGACTGCACCATCCCCCATCATTTGCCCTCACTCTTCTGGCACTGTGTTCTCGCTATTCCCCCCCACCCAAGCTATTCCTTCACAGTAGCCTTTCCGATGGTTGCACAAATGGACTAGCTCAATTGCGAGTCACTTAATCTAATTCATCCATATTACGTGATACTCTTCACTGCGCATTCTACCTGTTAGTCTTTTGTGCTTTCTGATGTCAGCATCAATGTTAATGAGCGCTCTCGATTATCTGACCATGTGGTTATCTGAACAGATCAGATGCCCCCTGGAGTTTGGATAATCAAGGTTCTGCTGTATTACTATACATGTGTGAGGACAAATGTGTAAGTCGATTACAAGCTGTTATGCAATACACTTTTTTGAATGCTTCATCAGTGGTTTAGCTTAAAACTGTCTTTCTAGCAATGTTTTTGCCTTAGAGCTTTTCACCTGTTTGTTGCCACCTCATGTATTTCGTCGGACCTTATCTTGGGAACCATCAGTCCTGTGCACTGCTCCCCTAGATGTGGTGCCAACTGGGATCAATACAACGCCATACCTGAGAGTTCAAAGGACTGTCATATACGGTGACAGGGGACATATTTTTCCCATTTTCCCCCATTACTCACCGGGGTCTCAGCAATGCAGAGGTGCATGCAGTGGAAGCACACAAGTGCTGTGGAACCAGCGACCCCACTCCACTCACCCAACCTAGCACCAGCCCCCCATTTGTTCAAGGCTATCATCAAGCCTGCATTCGGTGGCAGCAAGGAGCTGGGAAGGCTAACTTCCCCAATCTGGGAGAGGAGAGCAGCCCAGTGGCTGCTCAGTCCTCTTTCAGCCCATCCCCCCAGCTGACACCCAGCAACCAGAGCTTGTTCCTGAACTTGGGCCACTGGCATGGTAAGAGGTAAGGTGCACAGCACCTCAGCATTCTATACTACTAGGCCGGCTCTTGTCTTTCCAGCTATTGAAGAATCTCTGTTTGGCAAACTAATCTTTGTGTTATTAATGCATGTTCTAAATTTAAGTATTATGCTTTAAGTAATGGATAACACATGCTAGGGTGTACTATCATGATTAGCTATACCTGAATCATACTCCAAGGTGCATTGGGGACCCTATTAGCCTCTTCCCATAAGGGGTATTTATTTATTTTATTGAAAATGTTTCACCAGGAAAGGCACACTGAGCAAAAAGATGCTTGTCTCACGGTGTGACGGGGGGTACAAGGGAGGAGTGTATACATACAACAGGAAATAGATTGAACTTGGAGTACAGCAATACAAACAATTATTACGCAATTGAGTGAGATTAATTACAAACTTGTTACATGAGGAGAACAGTACATACATGAGACTCAAGGAAGGTGGCATACATAATTGAATACACATCTAGGACTATACGTGATTACATAAGTGCCAGTAGCAGAGATTGAATTGAAGCATGACGTACCATGTTGGCAGAGGGAAATGGAAGACCGAGATTGGGGGCAAGGGAGAGGTGGCAGGATTGTATAGTAAACACTGGGGTATTTAGGGGGGTTGACTTAGGGAAGACAGTGGGGGAATGAGAAGGGACACAGCAGAAGTGAATGAGACAGTAAGTGCATTGGTTGTTTAGGGCAATGTATAAGCCAGACAATTAGGCGAGGCCGAGCTGCTGGTCAGGCACATAAGGAGGAGGGGATCGGGGAAGAGAATCAATCAGGGGGTTGGAGGTCAGGGGCAGGTACAATTTGGTGCAAGGAAGTTAGTGAGGGCAGAGGATAGAGAGTGTTTGGATGAAGAATGGCGGATTTGGCCCAGCAGGCCATTCCAAAGCTTAGGGAAGAGGTAAGAGAAAGCCGATTGGCCTGCAGAGGTCTTTCGGTGAGGGATTACTAATAACCTGGAGTCAGTAGACCTGAGGGCAAGGGCGGGGGTAGGCAGGGAAGATAGGGAGGATACAAGGTAGGGAGGAAGGGAACTGAGCCAGAAGTTAGAAACAAATTTAGCACTGTGAAATAGGCGCCGGTTACTCGGGGACGGAAGGGCCAATGAATGGAAGAGCTCGCAGTGATAGATGTGGGGGGGGGGCATCGAGGGCAAAGAGGCAGAAAGCATTGAAGAGGGGGTCCAGTCTGGCTAAGGTGGACATAGAGGCAGAGCTGTAGACAACATCACAGTGGTCAAAGGAGGGTAGAATCATTTTCTGGGCTATTTCGCATCTCAAAGGAAGCGGGAGACTAGTGCAGTTTCTATAGAGGGCACTAAGCTTTGGGCGCGGTTTTGATAGGATGGCGTCCATGTGTGTGGAAAAGGAGAGGTGGCAATCAAGCCAAACCCCCAGGTACCTAAAGTAGGGCACGTCTTCAAGGATGGTGTAATTTAGGGTACGGAAGATCGGGGAGGACGCAAGTCTGGATAGTCTCTGTCTAGTGCCGAAAGACATAGAGAGTTTTCTTGGCATTTAGGGAGAGTTGGTTGGAGCCGAACCAGTGTTGTACTTTGTTGAAGTCAGTCTGAAGATTAGAGGTGACTTCTTCGTAGGTACAGCCAGAAGTAAAGAGGACCGTGTCATCAGTGTACGTGTGTATTGAGGTAGTGAAGCAAGACTTTGGCAGATCATTTAGTAGGATGCAGAAGAGGATGAGGCCAAGGACTGAGCCCTGGGGCACGCCGGTGGTAATAGGGAGCGGGGGGAGGTGTAGTCAGTTATTTTTGTGAATTTATTTTAATCTATTTTGTAGGTAGGCACTGAACCAATTTGTGGCAGATGCTGATAGCCCAGCCCCTGATAGGCAGGATAGTAGGAGGGAGTGGGATACCGTATTGAATGCTTTGGCTAGGTTGATGAAAATAGCGGCAGTAATTTGTCCTTTGTCCATCCCAGAGAGGATGGAGTCTGTGAGTCTTAGTAGGGAGGTGGTGGTAGAGTGTTTTTTTTCTAAAACTGGACTGGAATGGAGTGAAGAAGTTAGTTTCTGAGAGAAAGTGGGAGTGTTGAGATAGTACTAGGTATTCTTGGAGTTTGGCGAGAGTGGGGAGGAGGGAGAAGGGACGGTAGTTAGTTGGGGAGGTAGGATCACCTCCTTTTGGAAGGGGTAGGATGGTGGCATGCTTCCACTCAGTGGGGAGTGACTCAGTGGTGAATGAAAGATTTAGCAGGGCCACGAGGGGAGTAGTGATGGCAGGGACAGATAGGAAGAGGAGTTTCTTGTCGAGACTGTCGGGGGATTTACCTTTGGTGGGGTTCAGGGAGCGAAGGGCATCTAGGGTTTCGATGGGGGAGATGTGTCTGAAGGAAAAGGGGTTCTGGCCAGGCGGTAGGGGGGTAGCTGTCTGGGGAGTAGGTGTGGTTACAGGAGGAAGGGAATCCAGGAGGGTCATAGCACAAGTAGTGAAGTAGAAATTAAACTCAGAGGCTACCTTCAGGGGGTCGGAGAGTAGAGTCCCTTGGGTGAGAAGGAGGGGGGGGGGATTTGTTGTTGGGAGGGAGAAAAGGGAGTTGATGACTTTCCAGAATTTAGAAGGCCTCCCAAGATTTGCATTTAGGGTATTGTTAAATTATTCGGCCTTAGCTAAGCAGATGGCCTTTGGGCACTTGTTGCGGAGCATGCGGTAGGTGATATTGTTGCCTGGGAGGAGCGTGGATTTGTAAATGTGCCAGGCCTTGTCACAAGCTTGTTGGCAAGCTATTAGCTCAGGTGATATCCAGGGAAGGTGAGACCCCTGGACCCTAGCACAGCGCAGGGGGGCATGTTTGTCCCAGGCGGTAAGGAAGGTGTTCCAGAAGTGCATAAGGGCAGCGTCTATGTTAGAGCAGCTTAAGATTGGGTCCCAGTTTGAGTGAGCTAGCTCTTCCAGGAGAGGGGAGAGGCTTATGGATTTATATGACCATTGCAATATAAATTTGAGAGGGGGTTTAACTCGATGGATTTTGTGGACCAAGTAGGTTAGGTGGTGGTCACTAATGGAGTCAGGAAGGAGGCCAGTGCTGACGACACAGTGTGAGTGGGAGGTAAGTGCCCAGTCAAGAAGGGAGTGGTTTCCGGTCTTATGGTTTGACCATGTAGGTTCCATAATGGTTTGGGTAAGGTTGAGAGCAGATATCTCGGTTCGGGTTTTGTTAAAAGTGGGGGCTAGCCAGCTGTGGTTAAAGTCACCCATAACATATAGTTCACCCGACTGGGCAAGAGACGTGAGATGGCTCAGAAGGTCGGTGACCGTTGTGGTTGGAGTGCCAGGGCAGCAATAAATACCAGCCACAAAGATGCGTAATGAGGAGGGAAGGGACAATTTCACCATAAGCAGCTCATAAGCTTTGGGTTCAGCTTTTAAGAGAGACAGAAAAATGTAGGGCTGAGCTGGTGTAGATAGCCACCCCTCCACCTCTGGAGGGTCAGTCTTGCTGAGTGATGGTGAACCCTGGAATAGCGATGGTTTGGTCTGGGAGGTTTGGGTTTAGCCAGGTCTCGAATAGGATGATTATGTCAGGGGCATAGTGGGCAGCTAGAACCTGGAACTGATCAAACTTGGGGGCTAGGCTACGAATGTTTAGATGGAGTAGGAGTAATCCTTGGGGAAGGGAGCCAGAGCGAGTGTCAGTGGTGGTCTTGGCTGAGGGGTTAGGCATGGGGTAGCTGGGATCAGGAGTTGGTGATGGGCTGGGATTAGGGTGTATATCCCCTGCAGCCAGTAGTAGTAGGGCAAGGGTTAGGTGGTGGTGTAGTATGTCGAGGCACCAAGATCTAGCCAAGCGCCATTTGGGGGAGGCAGTAGGGCAGGCGGTGTTGAGAAAGTGGGCTCTGCTTTGCTAGAGGGAGACCAGGAGGCAGCCAAAGGAATAGAGCGAGGAGGTGGGGCTCGTAGAGAAAGGGGGCCAGATGGTAGCTGGGAGAGATGCAGTGGGAGTTGTGGAAGTGTGAGTCCCAAAGATGGTGAATGGCATGGCTGGAGGAAGACTGATGGAATGGGACAGATTGGGAGTCAGGAGACAAATATCTATATAGAAAAAGGATATGTGGAATAGGCCCTCCAACACCTTGGATTGCTATCCCTGAGTGGAATGCATTTAACCAATTACCAACTAAACATAGTAGCAATACCTGAATACCATACCCATGGAGATGAGTTATGACATTCATTGTATTCTGTGCTCTTTCAATATGCATCCCATATCAAACACAGTTGCACTTTTTCATTTCATGTAAGCAAATACATGGACAATTGTGCTTAAGCCATACTGGACAAATGCAGACAGGGACAGTATTAGAACTGATGCTGGCCCAAGTGGATTATCAGCTTCTAACCACGGCATAACAGAGGTCATGCCATGGCAAAACAAAAAGCCAACAGGTTGATACTCAGTCTGATGTAAAGTAACCTCGACATTGAAATACTGTACATGTGCACTTTGTATTGTGGCACTTCTTATCGGCTTTTGTGACCTCCACCATGTGTTATGTTAACTTATTGTGACTAGTAACATTACAGCCCAAGGTAAACTTGCTTGTTCTTCCCATCCCCCTTTTCCCAGTGATCAGCAGCCCTGGCGAGAATTTAAAGAAACAAATAACATCTTAGCATCAGCCATATCTGACTCAGGAAAACAGGAAACATTATGAATGATGATGCCTGGACACACACACTTATCCACCCTTCAAGCCACCCCATCTCACACCACCACAAAACTTCCACTGATCATCATTACCAATTACAAACAAACCAGCATAGCTGGCCTGTAGTTGCAGAGGCTGGGATGCCACAAATGATGCCAGAAACCAGGGTTCGGGAATGAGTCCAGGACTCTGGGGGTTGGCTTGGGGGAGTAGAACTAAGCAATCCAGAGGGCAGTTTCTGCATCTGGGGTGGGAGGGCAGAAGGTTACACTGCAATACTGCCACCTAGGTGACCACAGGTGGCAACGCATTCCAAGCAGATAGGGGAAGGGGATGCAGGCTTGTGCTGAGCACAGTCACGCAAATAACATGTGCACATGCACTAAGCACCCATATTGCTGTGGCATCCTGAAGGTTGGGGGACTCCTCAGGAGGAAATACCCCAAAGCATGCAGGATGGTGCTTGCCGCTCTCGGGCCCAATCCTCCTGGCTGGCCATCCCATCTCCTGCACTAGTGGGCTGGCAGATGTAGCTGTGCAAACCCCGAAAGAGCTCCTCACAGTGTAGGAGTTACACTGTGGCACTATTTGTCTGAAGGTAAGTCCCAGAGAAGAGATGAGATGGGGATGGAAGAAAGCAGGGCTGAAAGGTGTATCACTGATTATAAGGGTAAAAAAAAGTATGGTACCCCCCCCACCAAAATAAACTAGCATACTAATGGCTGTGCTTCATCCAAGCATAGGAAAACTGGGATGGCACTATACTTAAAGGGGAACTGTCATCAATAAGAGCCACACACCGAAGTGTGAGGCTGATCCCAATTAGCCCTTTGTGTGCAAAAACACTTTTTTACCTAATGATTACTGCAGTGTAATAGACTGTAGCAAGCTAATTTTATTGACTTGTAAGTTGGCATTCCCTGTAACCAGAAATGCCAGACTCCCTTAAAGCTGACAGCAGAGGAGGACTGCAGCAGTGGGACAGTCAATAGCTTACAGTGAATGTCAGAGTTTTTTTGAAAGCTGTAATCTTCTGTTTGCTGGTCTGCTGCTCTCCTGGGACTAGATATAGTCACAGAGGACTGTACTAAGCCCCATGAGCACAGCAGTACTAGCAAACATCTGGTTTTAGACTATAAAATCTTTAACATGTATACTGTAGGCTATTGAATCTCCCAGCTCTGCAGTTCTCCTCTGATGCCAGTTACAGGGGATTCTGGGATTTCTGGTTACGGGAAATGGAATCTCAGAAGTCAGCAAAATTAGCCTAATACATTTTATTATACTGCAGTAAACAGTAAGTAAAAAAAAAATGTTTTTTTAAACAAAGTGCAAATTGAAATCAGCCTCACACTTGGTTGTAAGGGTCTTATTGCTGACATTTTCCCTTTAAGTATGATCCAATTGCAATTACTTGTTTAATATCCCCTTTAACCCCTCCACAATAACCACCACCATCACTGACAGGTAAGTGCATTATAATACAGTCATTCTATTTGAATTTCTTTCAGCTTATCTCCTGTAATGCATCTCAACATAGCATGATCCTTAGTTGTGTAATATTCGGTTTAAGAATAGGAAAATGTAACGTGCGAATGAAAAGAGAAGGATTCCATAGCAACCAAACACATTCCTCTTATCTGTAATTATCTAATCTGGTAGTCTTTCTTGCTATGATTCTTATGCAGCTGTCAGTTGTTTTTTTGTTTTATCTTCAGAAAGTACATTGCACTTTTCAATTTCATACACTTATTGGCGGTAAAAGTGTCACTTAATTGGATGCATGCCTTTTATGTAATTATGTGTTTATGTCTGTTAAAGCAGCAGTATTTGTTAACCGACACACTTTTTCTCAATATAGGTTTTTTAGAAAAAATGTATTTCTTACATCATTAGATTCGTGATCAGTATATTTTAGCTTCCAAGATACTTAAACACAGCTTGTATAACTAATTTTGTAATTATTACCTCAGGTCATTAAAAATGTCTGCCAATTAAAACAGGTGTAACCCCTAGATGGAGCTATCCCAGGGGCTACTACCCCTGCCTGATTTGCCACTAACAGGTTGAGGGGCCTGGATCCAATGGCGGGTGCCTCCACCCAGAGGTCAGGGTTTGCAATAGTTAAACTTACTTGGTCACAGCCCTCTGGGACACTGCAACCCCGCTTTCTTCCCACTAGTGGCCCACACAATATATCAGAATTACCTTCACAGTATACACTTACCCCCAGGACTAGTTCCGGCACTGGGACCTCCTGTGAAATAAGATACAGTGCAACAATCACAGTACAGTACTTTAACATAGACAAATACCTCCAGGCAGTATAACTTTGCTGAAACAAGCAGCTCTGATTTATTTAGGGATATAACAAGGACAGGGGAAATCAGGTTAATTAGCTTATCACTTTACTATCTACCTATGGCTCTGTGCAGGCCTATCCCTACCAGTTACTGTCCTGGGTACCCAAGCCCTAGTGGCTAGTCAAAACCGTGGCAGCTGGTAGGGGCCCTTTCACAGTGAAAAGAAAAAATAGTTTAAACAGTCATCAGTACAGTGATTCCATTTGGATTTAATGTGGCAATTCAACAGGGCGACCCTGAATTAGTACTCGACCTCCAAACAAGATAGGGTCCTTCAATGTCAGCAGGGCTGCTCTTCAGCTCCGAGACTCTTCACATTTATATGGTAAACAGTCACAGGCAAAAGTCCTTTAATGGCAGCAGGATTCACTTGAGCTGCTGAAGCCTCCTCACACATTTATATGGTAAAAAAAGTACTATACCAGGCAGGCTGCTTCTCTATCGATTGCAATTACTGCACAATACCGGGAGAACACACAGCAGATTCAGTTCCTGACAGACCGAGTGCAATTCAACAATTTCTCCAGTCTTCTACAGGGTGAGCCTGGTTTCTACTCTTCAGGGATCCTTTGATTCTTTTCACAGGACAGATTCAGTCCTAACAAGCAGTTACACAAGCTGCAGACGGAACTCTGGACCTTACACATGTTTTTTGACTAAAAGTGCACTGAAGGAGCACAGGGTTCCTTTCCCTTCACTGCCAGAGCTAAACTGAAACTCCAACAGACAAAACCGAGCACTTCCTTTGAGTTCCTCCCAGTTCTTGACTGGATTGGCTGTCACTCACAATAGACTGCTGCTGTTGGTCCAAAAGGCGCAAAGTCTAAACTACATCTCCCAGAGTCACTGCCCATACAATCCTCTTGTGGCTGGCTCAGATTATGAGTCCAAGTTCTGATTCGTCCAAGGCACCATTTTAGAGCTAGCTTACCCCACACTGATTGGTCCAGTTCAGCAGTTCAAAACCAGAATGGGGAACTAGGCAGACACAGTTCTGACTGCAAAGAAAGCAGGTTAAACAAACTGTAATTTCATTATTACTCTAAATGATTTCTGGTAAACAGTTACATCTTTCAGATAGGTTCCCTTTGCATGCCTAGTGACTGCAAAAATGGAGTGAATTGGCAGCAGCTCGAGTGGTACTCAATAAAAGAAACACACAGTCCCCCCATACAAACTAATTATGTCTGCAAGCAGACAGCTCTTAAAGAGACAGTACCAGAGGCTCTAAAAACACTCACTGATAAATGGCTTAAACGCCAAACACCATTCAGGCTTGGAGCATTCAAGCAAGCTCCTGGAAGTCTTTTGGGAACCCCCATTTGCAGGGGGGTTACACAGGCAAAAGTCTGTACTTTGAGGGTACCTTTGGACAGTACATACTGGATTTATAGTATGATGGTGTGAGTGCAAGCACACGTTTTTGATGGCAAGCAGCACAGCACTGCATTATGATAATTGTTTTCATAGGGAGCACTGCAAGGGAGCAATACTTTTTTTCCATCTCTTTTCTCAGTTCAGTAATGAAAGAAAATGGAAAGAAAATTGGTAGATTGATGTTTTCTTTTGTTACTAGAACTACATTATGGCCAAGAAAAAGATGATGACTAATAAATGCTGTTACCCCTCTTATTTGATAACCACACACTTGTGATACAAATCACAAATCAGTCACTGTTGTAGTTGACTACTCAGTTGAGGCAGCCCAGAAAAACAAATTCTTGTCAGATCCACCACGGCTGCATAATAATAGAGACATACAAGTATCTTACAGGGAGGAACAGGGTGCAGGAATACACTATTTTTAAGCGAAAAAGATGTTCCAGGACTAGAGGGCATGGGATGAAGTTGGAGGGAGGACGATTCAGAGCAAACATGAGAAAGAATTTCTTCACAGAACGGGTGGTGGACAAGTGGAACACCCTGCCAGAGGAAGTGGTGGGGGCTGAAACAATCACGGGATTTAAGAATGCATGGGATAGACATAAAGGAATTCTGGAGGTCAGGGGTAAGGGGCAACAGACTTCTAGGAAAACAAACTGAACTTACAAGCTCAAATGGGCAGACTGGGTGGGCCATAGGCCCTTATCTGCCTACACTGTCTATGTATCTATGTATCTATAATGAAGTTAGTGAAGTTGTGTGGAATTGTTAAGGAGGTATGGAGAAACAACACAATGATTTGTAAGTATTAAGATTTGTTTTAGTTTCTGTTATAAGGAAGGCATACAAGTTATTAGGAAAATACATGGAGGTGTACATTTTAATGGAAGGAATAGGAAGCATTGTAGGTTTACAAAAGAACTCCAGAGCAAATGCCACTGATGCATGTGTTATCCCAGATGATATTGGCCAGACAGCCAAATTTTAAAGAACACATAATTGCCCATACCCCAATAATGCAACGCATTATGAGAAACATATGCAAATCCCCATGATGTACAGAATGTGGCAGTACATAAAAAAGTAATAGCTGGCATATGTTCAGCCTTGGGATTATTTACACAGGTTTTTTTTTAAGAGAAACAGGGTTTTTGTCCATGAGCTGATGTAAGTTATATTTAAGCAATGTGTTGATGTCAGGAAGTCAGGTGTAAAGCAGAGAAAATGTGATAGTTATTTTCAGAGGGGGTCGCTTTTGGTAAGGGCAAGGTAGTTATGCTTGTGATAATGGGAATATTAGGGAAGTATGATGTCTATGCAGAAGTGGAGTACGAATATGCACAGTTTCATAAGTATGTGCTCAGAGTGCAGGCAAATGTGATATGCAGGTTTGTTTTAGACCCTGTCCACACTACGCCCCTGTAACGTTACAGAGTGCCCAAACCATTACCGCAACGGTTTGCGTTTACACCTGTAACGTTACAGAAGGCATTTTTGTAACCGTTGTTGAAACCACATATGAGGTAGTTTCAACAACAGTTATGAAACTGGTTATGCCTCGATAACGTTACTAGGTGAAGTGTGGATACATGGTAACAGTAACCTGCAGGACCTGTAGCGCAGTGCGAGCTGCATCCTGAGAATGGATGCCACCATAACGGTCACCCAGCTCCCCTAGTGTGGACTGGTGCTACTGGTCCCATAACAGACACCGCCACAATGTGGACACATTTCACTGCTCCCCGGCCGTAATGGATTGCATCCGTTACCGGGCTGGAGTGGTGTAGTGTGGACAGGGCCTTAGAAATAGGTAAAAATAATGATACATGCAATTGATAGAAAGATAGATAATTACATAAACATGCTAGCCCTGTCCACACTACACTCGAAAAAGCTGTAATGGATTCAAACTGTTACAGTCTGTAAATGTTAGTGTGTCCACACTGCCAGTGAACAATGTGGATAATGGTTTGAAATCATTACAGCCTGTCCACACTGAGTGCGATAGTGTGTGTGGTCTCAACCCTGTAGTAGCAGTGCACATCCCATGGTGCACTCGGTGATGACAGCTGCATTTTGAGATGCCCTCCTACATGTCCTATGGAGTACTGTGCATATGGCACAGTCATATTATGTAAATAACCATATTTCACTGTTATGAGACACACATATGTTGTGGAGGTAACAAAGAGAGGTTCGAGGGAAGGGAGATCTGTATGTTGGAATGAGGGGCTATGTCAGTGAGAGGGAGGGGAGAGAGAGAGAGAGAGAGAGGGGGGAGACATGGCATCAGTTCTGCTAGTATTAGGGCACCTGGGCACAACAGATGTTCATGTACTGCTGCTGTATGGCTGAAGGCAGACCATCTACTACTGCCTTCAGTGTTCCCCACTGCTCCACTGTACACAGTGCCGTGCATCTATTGTCCACCATAGCAGTGCTTCATGATGCACTCAGGAGGTCCACTAATGTATGTGTTCGCTACTGGCACTGCTCTGCAGGTAATATTGCTGCCCCATCACACATGGGCAGGCAGGGTACTCACAACACTCAGCACAATGAGGAGAGTAATCAAGGACAGTACACAGATACCATCAGGAGGTGGTCCTCAGGGAGACAAGTGCAGACAGAGAGGTAGGTTAGGTGGGGACATGGAGGTACACTTGGGAGGGTGTGCATACAGCTGTCAGGTTACTGTGGAATGGAGGCATCCCAGTATTGTAGCTTACACCCGTGCTCCACACTGCCATCTGCATATGTCCTGGTAGCCTCCAACCTCCCTGCATGCAGTGAAACTGTGCTGCAATGCATGCAGGTATAGTGGGAGACTGGAGGCTACATGGTGGAGCATTTAGACACAATTGCAATTAAAAACTGATAAAGGTGTAAAGCTGTAAATAAGAATGAAATAACCATGCCGGTATGCACACCACAAAGTGGTTCTTGGAAGGATACAGATTGGGGATGGCTCAATTAAAGGAGTAGTCCACCCAGAATTTACAAAAACATATATTATGCAGTGTTTTGATTTGTATGTAAAGTCCTAGTGTATCCTTCCCTCTGTCTGCTATTAGGAGTTTTTCCTAAATTAGGCTGCTAGCTTTAGCGTAGTTTTATGACCCCTGGGGATCTCCATCACAAATAGGTTTATTGCCTTCTGCCTCCTACAATGCACCCTGTCTCATGTGACAGTGATGTAGCCAGGCCCATAGATTTAGCATATGTAGTGCTTTTTAAAATCAGTTCACAACAGCAGAGCTTTGTAACTGTTCTTATCCAGTGAGCACAAATGGCAACAGTTACAATTTAGAAGATGCCTGAGAGCTACCTAACTGGGGTTTCTGTAAGAAAACAGCTACTGAATAGCTCTAATGCACTATTTGTGTTTTTTGGGTGTGTCATGTCTAGCTAGCAATAATATGTGTTTTCATTTTAAAATTTAATTTCATCAAACTACGCACAACAATAAAAAGTACAGAAATTGCCCCAGATCATCATTGCTATAATTAATAAAGACTATAGCAGTTTTCTTACAGAAAACTCCTCAGTTAGCTCTAAAGTATTTGCTAAACAGTAAATGTAAGTACCAGCATTTTTTTTTTTTAGCAGGAGAGACACATTAAAGCTTGTTTACAGGTGTGACCTGGAAGCACAAGGAAGTTAAGTGATTTGTTCAGGGACACACAGTACGCATGTGGAGGCTGTGGGATTCAAACTCAGGACACCAGGTTTGCAGCTCAGAGCCTTAGACCACCACACTATACTGGCTCCTCTATTCTAATAGGTAGAACTGTCAGTTAGTGCTGATTTTGCTCTCTGACATGATTTTCAATTTTTTGGGGGGTTACAAATGTGAAGTATATTTTTAATAAAGTATAAAAATATGTATGTGTGAGTTATTTAGGTTGGCAAATATTTGTTTTATTATTTCAAAAAGTGGGATACACTAAATGTATAGTGCAATGAACCATTGTAAAATGGGATCAAATGTGTAGCTGAAATAGTCACTGCCATCCATCCTGTGTTCATGCTATACCACACACAGGAGAAAAAATTACTTTAAAGTATTTTGTAGTTTCTAGGCTGCAGCTTCATACCATACACTTCATTTGTGAAAAAAAAATGAAAATCATGTCACTGACCAAAATCCATACTAAATGTTAGTTCTACCTAATAGAAAGTTGGTACCTACATTTAATAGTTTAGCAAACACTTGACATCTAACTGAGTGGGTTTTCTGTAAGAAAACAGCTAGTCTCATAACTAATTATAGCACTAATGATCTGGGCAATTTCTGTGCTTTTATGGTTGTGTATAGTTTGATGAAATTACAAGTTTTAAAATTAAAACATTCCTGCAAGCTAGACCTGGCACACATAGAAAACAACAATAGTGAATTAGAGCTTAATTTAGTAGCAGTTTTCTTACAGAAACCCCAGTTAGCTAGCTCTCAGGTGTCTGCTAATAGGCTAATTTAGGAAAAACTCCTAACAGCAGACAGAGGGAAGGACACCCTAGGGCTTAACATACAAATCAAAATACTCTGCATAACATATGTTTTTGCAAATTCTGACTGGACTACTTCTTTAAAGCTGCAAGTCCAGTAAAACTATACAATGCAGCCTCTTGCTGTACTGACATGCATCAGCTGATGCAAAATACAAAGTAAGGTAGTGGGGCAGGGTTGCAGGACAGGTCTGAATAACACCATATACCCACCAGGATGGACTTTCCGTCTCTTTGAATGTATTTGTGAAAATGTGTGACCAGGAGAGGAATGTAAGCTACTAAATGGGTAGTGTAATGAACCATTGTAAAATGGGATCAAATGTGTAGCTGAAATAGTCACTGTTGTCCTTTTGTGTTCATGCTATACCACACACAGGAGAAAAAGTGAGTTTAAAGTATTTTGCAGTTTCTAGGCTGCAATTTCATACCATACACTTCATTTGTAAAAAAAAAAAATGAAAATCATGTCACAGACCAAAATCCATACTAAATGCTAGTTCTACCTGATAGAAAGCTGATACCTACCTTTATAGTTTAGCAAATACTCGAAATCTAACTGAGTGGATTTTCTGTAAGAAAACAGCTGGAATCTTAACTAATTATAGTGTTAATGATCTGGGCAATTTCTGTGCTTTTCTGGTTTTGTATAGTTTGATGAAATTAAGTGTTAAAATTAAAACACTCCTGCAAGCTAGACCTGACACTCACAGAAAACAACAATAGTGAATTAGAACTTAATTTAGTAGGGGTTTTCTTACAGAAATCCCAGTTAGCTAGCTCTAAGGTATCTGCTAATAGGCTAGCAGACAGAGGGAGGGACACACTAGGACTTAACATACAAATCAAAACACTTAGCATAACATGTTTTTGAACATTCTGAGGGGACTGTGGACTACTCCTTTAAAACTGCAAGCTCAGTAAAAAATGTACACTGGAGCCTCTCGCTATACTAGCATGCTTCAGCTGATGCAAAATACAGAGTAAGGTGGTGTGGGCAGGGTTGGAGGACAGGTCTGAACAATACCATATACCTACCAGGAGGGAGTTTCCATCTTTTGGAATGTATTTGTGAAAATGTGTGACCAGGAGAGGAATGTAAGCTGAGCCAATGCTGTTTAAACAAGTGCTGAATAGGGATGCAGTTTCAGGCTTTTCCTTCTGACTCTTAAGCTCTGATGCCCCAGACAGCTCTGATAGTCAGTTGTACCAGCATGGTAGATCCACCTCATGTCCCTCCCACATGAACCAAAAAAAAGGTGGGGTGGATCTTTAGGAGCTCCTTGGGTGGAGGTGGGGGTGGATCTTACTTCCCCCAAAAAACTAGTGCTGCCTCCCACTACTCAGGTTCCAGTTCTTGCACCTCCCACTTAAGAAAGAAAATAGTGCACTGCAACCATTGACTAACATGAAAGTGTATTTATTTGAGGGTGGAAAACATTTCTTAGAGGAGGGTAAGGTGGAGGAGACTATTTACACCTTCAGTCAGTTTCACGGACAGAAAACATGACATCACTCCTTTTGTACATGCAAAACATCTGCATGCTGTGCCTACTGCAACCATAAGAAAGATGATGAACAACAGCCAGTGCTTAAAGAGCTGCTGACACCTCAAAGAAAACTTTGAAAAATGCAATAGCTAGGTACAATTCAGCTTGCAGTCTGTGTATATTCTACAGATTTCTTCTCCTGATTATTTATTACCGAGGAAATTGCATGAATACATGGTCTTTATCCCTTAGAGTTCATCTGCCTCTATAGCGTACCATCTACTGAAAGACATAGTCCTGTGTTGTGACATCACAATCTGTTGCCATGGGAGTAACTGTGATGTCACAAGTAGTGCAATATTACTTCAGACAGGGAGAAGGCAGCAGGAATGATCAATTCTTCAGAAGCAACTATCCTGTTTTCATGCAACTGACCTCAGTAATAAATACTGGGCAGGAGAAATACAAAACTAATGTGAACTACAAGCTGAGCAGAGTCTAAATATATTATACTATTATGTTTTGTTAAAGTTCTCCGGAAGACATCAGCTGCTCTTTAAACTGGAAATGTTCTGGTAGGGAAACTCTTACATCTAGATTTCTTGGTGGTGGAACTCTCCTATAGTAATCAGGGAAGAAGGCTGACAGATGTGGTATAACTGTCATGCAATTTTTTAAGAGGTGGTGGAAATGAGTTCCTGTGGGCTCCTGCCCAGTTTAAGCCCTGTCAACAGCTGCTTACAATAAATTTGTGTACCAAAACCTCAGAACTGCATGATGGATTTTTTTTTGTTGACAGCGGAGGTGTTAGTGATTAGGTTCTCATTTATAATTAAATGTCTGACCGCAGGTTAGACTAGAATACAGAAATTGCAGATCAATGAGGCGAGCTGCTAAAGGTTAAATCAAGTTTGGGAAGGGGGTGGTTTCACATTGTCAACTAAAGCTTTGAGGCTGTCATGCATAATATGGTATATAGTTTAATGTGTCATATACTCAACCCTAAATGACTTAATCCCCCACCCCAAACTCCCACTAATCATGCCGACTGCAAAATTGCCCATATGCTCAGATGGGAGAGTATTTAGTATTGGGGTAAAAGATTGGAGACTGGATTATAATTAACCATTCACATGTTTTAGCATGATTTCTTTACTTCAAAAGTGCAGAAATTGTTTCAAATGGGTCAGAGCATTTGACTATAGCCTACAAACATTTTGCCACATTTGCCATGATGAAAGCTGTGCCCAAAATTGAGAACTGTGCTTGCATCATGAGCTTTGCAAATCTAGCCCTAGATCTCACTGAGGTGAAGGAGAATTGCCAAAATTATCAGTCATGCACAACTCATTTACTTCAAGAATATAAACTGCACAGCATTAGGTCAGAGATGATAATGATTCCAAGCCATTATCAACCTGATGTTTTGACACTAAGAATGATCGCAATCATTGCTAATGCAAAACAAAGCTTCAAAAGATGGTGAAATATTGCCACGAAGCTGGGCAGGCTGTCTGTCAGCCCCTAGCATTCAGAAGAATTTGTATCATTTGATTGAAAGCTGTTTGAAGCAGCTTTTGCTAGTTTAGGCAGTTCATTATTAGTAGTAGATAGGGCTGAGGAAGCGAGCATGGTTAGGTAGTTAGTTTTTAATTTTTAGCAATCTGAGTCACACTTTTGTTTTATTATGGTGCCTGTTGCTGCAGCTGGGGTACTTTGGAAAGAGGAAGTCATCCATCTCTTTGTATATTGCAACTCTAATTACACTGTGAGTTGCTGAGTTTTCTGTTTGCGTTGGTTGTAGTGTGCTGTTTGCATGACCGCAGAATGTTTCCTTCTCCAGCTGTCTCTGAGTGGACCAGGTGAGCTTATTAGTCCTTGTCCCTCATATTATTGTAAGGTAGGGTATTTAAACTAAAGGGAAGGTATTGTTTGACACTGGAGGATTGTGAGAGGAGTGTGTGGTCAAATGTAGGCTGGTGATCAGGAGTTCGACCAGTGGTTTGCAGAGGGCTCTATCTCATCACCTCAGTAGAACACCTAAGGATTCGCTCCAGCAGTGGTTGGTATATCCATCCTCCTTGCCTCTACATCACCTGTCATGATGAGAGAGTGGTAGAATCAACTGGACTGTCTTACTGTCCCCAGGGCTGTGACACTGGAGCTGCAGCCATGTGGGTCACCCCCTAATTCTGTATTATCTTTCCGAAGATTGTTGTTAGCTGACTGACTTTGAGGCTGTTTGGTGATGTGAAACACCATTTTCAGCCTGGACTTGAACTCTGCCAATTTCTGACCCACGCTCAGTTTTTTTCAATGGTCCACTGGGAATGAACTGTAAGTGCATTCTTTCTTTGCCTTCAGTTTATAGACTGTTGCTCTGATTTCATCTATCTTAACCTGCCTAGATATTTTGAGTGTATGAGGGATGATTGATGCATGAAAGAATCATCTGATTCAGCTGTTTCACACCATGAACATGTTGATTAATCCCCCCCACCCCATTTATGACCCAGCTAAGTATTTTCCACAGAAAAATGTGAAGACTTCAATCATTTCTTTCAAGAAAGGTATCTGTCTAGACAGGGATCTCGTGAAGTAGTCTGACATGTGCCAGTGGTATCCAGCTAATGGCTGGCATAGACAATCTGCCAAACTGGTCAGAGTTTCACCAAGTTGTTGAAGAGCATGTGCTGTGGGAGATTTCAGGATTGCACTCCTAGAGCTGTGTGTTGGTCCCTCGCCTGGTGAGAGCAGATTGAGGGCTGCATGTCATTTCTGTTTATTGAGCTATTCCTGGGCAGCACAGATTATTTTGAAGTTCTACACAATCATATATGGACACTTTGGTACCTATGCTGAAGACTCAGGCTTTAAAGATTTAAAATCTTTTAATTATTTAAGGTTCTTATCATTTGTATGAGTGGGGATGTATGATTGATTAGTATTTGATTTTGTATATTGTGTGTATGTTTGTGGGGTTATCATGGGTTTTATTTAAGGTTTTCTAGTACATTGTAGCTCTTATTTCTAAGAGGCTCACCTACTCTGTTGACCTCCTGTGGCAGATTAACCCCTTTTGAGAGCCCCCAGCTGCCCTGTCTGCAGGGGTCATTAGTGACTGCATGGGGCTTGGCATCCTTTGGGGTCAAGGAAGTAACTGCAAGTGAGGACTCAGAGTAGATTTTATTTATTTGGAAAATGTTTCACAAGGAAAGACAACATGAGCTGTAAACAGCTTATTTTCAGAAGCGTCCTGGTTGGGGGGTACAAGAATTGGGAGAACAGGCAAACACATAGCAATAACAGAGCAATACAAGTACACTTACTAAAACAAAACAGTGTAGTACAATTACAGAGCAGAAATAACCCAGACCAACCAGCCAGGGTAAATAAAACCAAGTACGGATTTAGCATTCGTTGCAACAACCCAAGAGCAGGTGATCCAGTAGGGTGAAGATTAGAGGATGGATAACACATTTTAAGTGCTAGAAGTAGTAAGCTGAGCACACAGTTTGAAGTGCTTTTGTATACCCAAGGGAGGGCAGTTATAAGACAAGCGGGGAAGTGGACAGGCGAGGGGTAGAAGGTGGGGGATGGAAGAGGCAGAGAGAGGGACAGCCAAGATCTAACCCCTTCAGGATGCTGAGAACTCTGCAAGGGGGGCAGAACCAGCCAGAAAGGGAGGGGAAGGGAGAGAAAGGGAGCGGGGTGGAAGAGAAGAGAGGGGTGAAGGAACAGGAGGGGAGGAGAGGGATAGGGAAGTAGTGAGGTGGGCGGGCAATGGATTTGAAAGTGGGGGGAAAGGAAGTGGGGAAAAGAGAGACAGAGACAATCTATACCTCTTCAGGATGCAAGGAACCCTGCAAGGTGGTCAGGATTAGAAAATGGGGGGAAAGGAAGTGGGATAGAAGGGAGGGAGCCAGGATCTATACCCCTTCAGGATGACAGAGAACACTGCAAGGGGGACAGCACCAGGCAAAAAGGAGGGGAGAGAAGGGGGCAGGGAGGAGGAGTGGAATGAGATGATGGGAGAATAGGTATAGGATTAGGTGGGTAAAGACACAGAGACATCCTGGGAGAAACCCATTCTTGGACAGGGGTCCTTCCTTTTTGGTTTCATTACTCAGGGTTCCACCAAATATAAAATGGCTGGTGGTAATCAGGCCAGCTGACTCTGCTGCTCTTCCTCTTCAGGCTGTTTTATGCCATGCAAGCTCACTGAGGAACAAAATGATGATGAAGGAGGGTTTCATCACTGATTCCTCTGCTGACCTTGTATGCATAACGGAGACCTGGCTGGGGGATGACTCTGGCACTCTGCTAAAGGAACTGACTCTGGCCGGGTACTTTGTAGTACATTGCCCTAGGTGGGATCGTGGGGGTTGGGGTGACATTTGTTTTAGATCTGCACTAGGACCTATGGTGGCACTTGGTCACAACAAAGCCTGCATGAACATGCTATCAATAACAGCACTGTCCATACAGTGCTCTTCACAACAGCAGCAGGAACAAATGCCGCAAGTAAAAGCAGTGCCACTGGTAGCAGTCGCAAAGCACACTGATGACTACTACCGGTCCAAAATCAGATTTTGGTGGGGGACTTGGCCCCCGCACCCGCAGTAACTAAAATAATCAACTCTGAGTAGGAGTTGGATTACAGGGGGAAAGTATCAGAGACCAGGATTAGAAGCCTAGTCTCCACCACCATTCTGGCCAAGCTGTTCCATGCCTCAGCCCTTTCCTCCACAGGAACAGCTCAGTCAGTCTTCCACATTACCCAGCCCTTGTCTATTCCCCTAGTAACATGAACAGAGACATGGGTAGTGCTTACTGCACAATGCTCTTCTACCCCTGTCACTGTATGTAATATGCTATTTGAACAATGCACTTCTTACTGCATTATATTTGTAGTGCTATCGTAACCAGTTACCCTTATGGCATACTCCCGAAGAACTTTCAGGTCATTTGAATGTGTGGCCACTCAAAGTGGGTCAGGTGCAGGCTGAAGGATCATCTTCATGTATCACCCTATCTGCCATGGGGGAGATTTTCCTGCAGGATCATGTAGATTTCATGATCGACATGGTATTGAATGTCCTAAGCTTTTAGTGCTGGCAGATTTCAATACCCGGTTTGATGATGAGGTCTGCCTTATGGTCAGCAGCTCCTTCAGCTGATGTCATCACTGGGCCTAACACAAGCAGCTGCCTCCGTCACCCACCTGCATGATCATACCTGGGACATTTTTGTTGGGATTTTACATTAGCGTGGTCAGTGCTGATCCAGTCATCTGGTTAAATCTTCATACCATGTCAATCTGATGTGAGAGGCCCTTCATATTAATTCCTCACAGTGGAGATGGCTCTGTAGTGCCCGAAACATTAATTTGGAGCTTCACAAACTCCAGGTGGTATTGGACATCTCAAGCATGATGACAGTGTGTGCACAGGGGGCTGAGAAAGCCATGGAGCACTGTAATATGGTTCTTGCTGGTGACTTGGACACCCTGGAGCTCTACTGTGTCCACCCCTTGACATCCTGTCACAAGTCACAATAGTACTGTGATGAGTTAAGGCAGTTGAAGACTAAGTAGCAGAAGTTGGAGAATTCTCTGTGGAGATCCTACTATGTGGAGGACAAGTTGGTACTGGGAGCTCACTATTGTGAGTAACAACAAGCAATCACATTGAAAAAGACAGAGTTCCTGTCAGGGATGATTGATGCATGAAAGAATTATCTGATTCAGCTGTTTCACACCATGAACATGTTGATTAATCCTCCCTACACCATTTATGACCCAGCTAAGTATTTTTCACAGAAAAATGTGAAGACTTTAATCATTTCTTTCAAGAAAGGTGTCTGTCCAGACTGGGATCTCGTGAAGTGGTCTGACATGTGCCAGTGGTATCCAGCTAATGGCTGGCATAGACAATCTGCCAAACTGGTCAGAGTTTCACCAAGTTGCTGAAGAGCATGTGCTGTGGGAGATGTCAGGATTGCACACCTAGAGCTGTGTGTTGGTCCCTGTAGCTAGCTAATTGCTTCTTGGCCACCTGGAATCACTGTAACCAATTTACACTGAGACTGACTGGTGTTCCCTGAAGGATAGTATTTTTCTGGCAGCTCTGACAAAGAGCTGTGGTTAAACCTCTCCTGAAGAAACCATCTCTGGATCCTGATAATCTGATGCATTACAGGTGGGTCTTAAACCTTGCCTTTTTGGGGAAGGTAATAAAGAAGGTGGTGGTGGCACGACTTGAGGTTCACTTGGAACAAAATGATATCTATGAGCCTCTCCAATATGGATTTAGGTACGACCATGGCACAGAGACTACAGAGACTGCTCTCATCTGTGTGTTCCATGGCCTCCTCACTGCAAGAGATCAAGGGCTTTGTTCCATCTTGGTTCTCTCAGATCTCACATTGGCATTTGACATGGTGGTCCATGGCGTGTACCCTGATTGCATGAGGAACTATGTAGGGCTAGCTGGCACTCTTTTGGACTGGTTTAAGTCTTATATTATTAGGAAAACATAGCAAGTAGCTTTGGGTAATTCCATCTCTGGAGCTGTTGTGTTCATATGTGGTGTTCCTCAAGGCTTCATCCTGGCACTCATTTAGCTCGCCATGTATATGTTGCCATTGGGTGAGATCATTAGATGGTATGGTACTGAGTTTTACTGTTGTGTAGATGATACTCATTTCAACCTGTAATGTACACCGGATAGGAAAAATGCAGCCTCAGTGTTAGGGCAGTGCCTTCGGGAGATCAATGACTGGATGGTCTCCAGCTGGCTGAGCCTTAACACTGGTAAGGCAGAGATATTGATTGTCAAACCAACTAGATGCAGGTCAACAATGACAATTGTACATGCCTTTTTACCTCCTTTAAATGACAACACACATTGAGCTGTGGATGCTATGAAGGAACTTGGGGTCATTGTGGATTTGCACATTCCAAAGTTGGGCACTCACACCTCAGTACACAAGGCACCTGTCTCCATAGGTTTAAGATTAAATAATCCATTTATTGTGTTTTGGATTCAAAATCCTTTATCAATCCAAAATGTGACAGGTGGGCATAGCCATTGTCTGCTTGTAGCAATGTCTATGTGTGACAATAAATAAAAGGATTACTTAATTAGAAACCTATGGATACTGGTGCCTTGTGTACAGAGGTTGTGAGTGCCTGACTTTGGAATGTGTAAGTGTTACATTTGTGTCAGGAGCACCACCATCCCAGTGCAAACTCTTTGGTGTGTTCAATGGCCACTGTGGATTGTAAGCTGACACTGAAAGAGTGGGTGTTGACAGTAGTCCACAATGGCTTTTTCTACTTGTGAAACATCACCTGGATCAGAACACATCTTGTACCAGCTGATTTAGTGGTGATAATCCAGCCTTTGTCACCTCTAGACTGGATTACAGTAACGCTCTATACTTAGGGTTATCTGGAGGTTTGATATGCTACATGCAGGTGGCCCAGAATGCTGTGGCATGTCTGGTGGTGGGAACTTCTCTAAGTGAACACATCATGCTGGGCTTACACACTCTACACTGACCGAAAATTGGGTTGCATTTCACCTTCAAGATATGTTTACCAACAGTCAAGTGCCTACGTGGTTTGAGTTTGGATTACCCTAACATTCTCCTGTCAATTTATACTTCTATCTGTCCCCTCCACTCCACTGATGCAAGCCTTCTGGTGGTCACCCAGTCCCTTCTGAATCAGTCAGGATACAGGACATTTGGGGTTACTGTGCTCTGCTATGGAACTCCTTGCCCCAAGAGTCTGTTCTGCCCATGTGGTGGAGACTTTTAAGGTCTCTTTAAGAATGTACCTGTTTACCAGGCCTACCCTAGTAGCTAGTGTGTTTTAGTGTTTAAGTAATGTATTGCAATTGTCTATTTATTGAATGCTTACAATTTTTACTATTTATTGTACAGTACCTGAAGCCCACGGGATAGGGTATCTTACTCTATACATAGATACTAATTAAAATTGTCACTGCAACATAAACATCCTTCAGCCCCCTCTCCTTTTCTCGATGACAGCTAAAGACATTCAATAGTGGTAGCAGTTTTAATCAAGAACTCTTAATCCACACAGTGACCAGAACAGAGTCTAATAAAAACACCAAAATAAAACTGGTAAATTGTAATCCATAGATATTATGTCACGTGTGCCTATGACAAACCACAATAAAAAAGTGGCATATAATGAAATCCGCAGCATTATTTTATTTAGATAGTTAATGAGAGAACTATGAGATAACTTGAAACAGAATGCATAGTTGGTGATTTTGTTGTTCCATGGCAGGTATTTATTGCCACAATAGGAAATAGTTTCATTTCCATTTTTTCATCGGCTCAATTGATGCAGTTTTTCTCAACTGATTACAGTAGCTACATCTGTAGACTGTATTTGGCAAGTATAGTTAACCAAGTATTATAAAAAAAGCAATCAAATACAGTCAAATATGATAAATCACTTAGGATATAGCCATACTGTAAAACAAGATTAATCACTCAGGATATATCAATATATACACCCTGGAAGAGAGGAGGGGATATGATAGAGACCTTTAAATACCTCACTGGAGTTAATAAGGATCAGGAGGAGGGTATTTTTCCAAGAAAAATGTGATCTAGAACAAGGGAGTATGCTATGAAGTCAGTGCAGTGCTAAGTGAATCTGCTCTGCCCCCACATGGACCAGGGCTACATATGGCCCACAGGAGATAGCACTGCTCGAAATAGGATAGGACCAAGTTCCCTGTGGGCCATATTCAGCCTGAGCGTGCAGATGAGCCCATTGCACATGCAAGGTGCTAAGGGGCCATTTGCATGCCCATTGTGGGGTCATTTTCATGGGGCACAGCAACCATTTAGCACCCCTGTCTAAGTAGAAGGATATTCTTGGTGTCCAGTGATGCCTCCCACCCTGATCCTTAGTATATTTATTGTAGTGACATTCCTGGTGTTCACTGGTGCCTCCCACTCTGATCCCCCAGGATATTTATTGTAGTGACATCCTTGGTGTCCAGTGATGCCCCCCACTCACAATCTCCCAGTACATATTTCCAGTGAAGTCCTTGGTGTTCAGTGGTGACACCTACCTTAGCATCAGTGCTAACTTCGGCAGGAGCTGAGAGGCAGAACAGCTACCAGCTGCCTTAAAGCAAGGAGTTGATTTACTTGAGTACATTGAATTTAGTTAATAATTCAGAGGCCTGTGGAAGTAAGTAGAAGTGTTTTGGTTCACTGTTTTTGAGGTTGTTCTTTGCCTTGTGAAACTTTTATTTGCCAGGGAGGTAATCTAGCCTCAGGAAGAGTGAGGGGTCCTTGGCTGATTGTTTTTCTCACTCCAGGAGTAATCCCACCCCCTACTCCTTGACTCACTCACCCCCAGGGCTCATCCTCTTTATATAGGGCATGGGTCTGACATCTCCTTTATAGGTACTACACAGCACACACTTCCTGCCTAGTGCATGTAGGGGGCAGTGTCCCAGTAACACACAAAGTAAAGCCACAGTTGGGGAACAAAAAAAAAAGCAAAAATCTTTAAGAGGTGTCAACTAAATAACTTAGTAAAAGGGGTCAAGCCACAGTAAGGAGAGCAACGGGAGCAGTACAGACAACAGTAACAACAAACAAATTTAAAAGGGGGACTACCAAATAACTTAGAAAAGGGGTCAAGCTACGAAACCACTAGGTAACAAACAAAAGGGACCTAGATGGAGGGCTAGAGAAGCAAACAGCTAGATAAATAGCAGATTTAGTGTAGCATTATGTGGGGAGTGGTGCAATGCAGTGGGTGCAGGGCAGCCATATTCAGGCAGACCTTCTGGATACTGAAGTGCTGCCCTATCTGCAGACACCTCTCTAGACTGAGGGAAGTGGTTGTCAGACTCAGAGTGGAGGTAAACTGGGTCACACATACCTTTAACCCCATCCAGTGACCACCTAGTCCAAAGCCGCTCCCTCAAAGGATGCCTAGTAAGAGGAGCACTTGGACAACAGTGGGCTCTGGAAGAGTTGGGACTGTTGGGCAGAAACACATCCCAAAACCTATTTCAATACATGACTTATATGCTGCACTGTTAAATGGGGATGGCCAGTCTGAGGCACCTGTAGCTGTGGAAAGGACGGATGTGGAGGCCAACTGGGAAGGTGTCTTCAGAGGGGAGAGCAGAGGACCCCAGAGGAGGATGAGGAGGAAGTGAATCCTACTGGAGGGACTCTACTGTGAAGGGGATACAGCAAGGAACAGGAGAGGGGAGGACAGGGAAGTGAGGTGCCTACTAAGTGCCATGGCATAGAGGGATGGGAGGAGGAGGATCCTGGGGCTCGCCAGGAAGGCAGGATGGGAGGGAGAGCTGGATGTCATTATCCACCTAGTCAAGTCAAGTGAAAGTTTATAGCAGGAATAACTCCACTGAGCAAGCTCATTCACAAGGAGGCCCTGAGAGTAAGAATCAGGAAAATATAAATATACAAGGCAAAGAAGCGTATATACAACCATGGTACATAATATAACACATAAAATCATGGTACATAATAACAGAGTACAGAGAAACATTTTATATACATACAGTATGTACAGAGTACAGGTAAACATTTTATATGCATGCAATATATACAAATATTTACAAAGCACACCTTGAGTTAGCAAGCTGCCTTAGGATGACCCCAGACGAGTCAAGGCAATTCCTAATTACAGTTGCATGTGTCTTTCAGTTTAATTGCAACTAGGACTTTAAATAATTTGACAGAAACAAGGCTGGTAAATTTAAATACAGACTGGAGGTGGTTCCAAACTGAAGGGAGGGTGGAGGAGAGAGCATGTTTCCCAAAGGATGTACGAGACCTAGGAATATCTAGGATGATGAGGTCAGATTTCTTGAGGGAGTATGTACAGTGAGAGGTATGAACAAGGGATGATATGTATCCTGGGAGCTTATTCAGAAGGATTTTGAGCATCCATATACCAGAGTGGATTAGGCATCTGGTAGAGAGTGACGTTAAACCAACAGCAGCATATAGGTCATAGTGATGGGTTCGACAGAGTTCATTCGTTATGAACCCATAGGGCTCGATGAAAGAGGACATCCAATTTATGAAGATTGGATGTCGAGGTAGCATTGTAAATTATGCTGCCATACTCAAGTAATGACAGGAAGGTGGCCTGGACAAGTCTAGTCCTAATCTTGGTCGGGAATAAGGACTTATTTCTGAAGAAAAAGCCTAACCTGGCTTTGAGTTTGCATGTGAGGTTGTCGATGTGGGCGTTGAAAGAAAGCTTGCTGTCTAGTCAGACTCCCAGGTATTTGAATTGTGGTACAATTTCAAGGGGTTCACTTAGGAGGGTGACAATAGAGACATCAGTCGGAATTGATGGAATGTTGACGAAATTGTTAAGGGTAAGAAACATGGTTTTAGTCTTTTTGGCATTTAGTAACAATTTAGAATGGCTGAGATTCAATTCAAATTTTGCAAAGTCAGCTAGGAGTTTGTTCCTGACCACAGAGAGGTATGGTTTTGACATATATAAGACTAACTTATGCGAAGAAATGGAGTTTGGAGTTTTTAATAGTAGCGTCAAGGTTATTGATATAGAGGAAGAAAAGGATTGGCCCTAAAATGGACCCTTGAGGGACACCCCTGGTGAAGGATAGTGAGGCTGAAACTAAGCCATCGACCTTAACTTTCTGAGATCTATCCCAGAGGCAGCTGTTGAACCACTGGGCAGTTGAGGGGGTTACACCTAGGTTAAGAAGGCTATTGACAACTAGGTCATGGTCGACGGTGTCAAATGTCTTGCTGAGATCAAAAAAGATGGAACAAGTAATGTTTTTGGAGTCAAGCGCAGTGACCCAATCGTTTGTAACTTTCATGAGGGACAAAACGGTGCTGTGATTGGGTCTAAATCCAGACTGAGAAGGGTTAAGGAGGGAGTTGGTTTCAGTATGGTATTTTAGTTGGGCACAGATGAGTTTTTCAAAGATTTTAGAGCCGATAGGCAAGATAGAAATGGGCCTGTAATTATTGAGGTTGCAAAGGTCACCAGATTTGAATAGAAGGGTGATATGGGCAGATTTCCAGCAAGAGGGAACTGTACCTGTGTCAATGGAGAGATTAAATATGTGGATATGGGGGCTGTAAGGTAGAAGTGTTCTAGTTTTAAGAAGAATGGTTCTAACTCATCGGTGCTGCCACACTTTCTAGTATCCAGATTGATAAGGAGGTCTTCTACTTCTTTGAAGGTGACGGGTTGCAACTGAAAGGGATGGAGAAAGAGTGGAGATTGAGGAGGGCTGTTGTCCAGAGGAGGATTGACAAGACCGGCATGGGCGATGAATCGAATGCCAAGCCAGCAGTCGTGAAGTGCGAATTGAGCACTTCTAGAGTCTGGTCCCAGTTTTCATCGTCAACACCTTTGATGTGAAACTTGGAGGGGATGGAGGGAGCAGTCGATGACCTTCAACTGATTTCAGAGTCATCCAGATTTTAGTAAGGTTCCATTTAGCCTGCTCGACGGTGGTGATGTAATAGTTAGATTTGGCAGTACGTATAAGCTTGACACAGGCATTCCTAGCTGATCTGAACGCCTGCCGGTTAGCTGGACACTTAATATGCCTGGCTTTGGACTATAATTTGTCCCAGTGAGTGAGTGAAGATTTAATCTCTGGGGTAAACCAAGGATGAGAAAACTTGCAAACTCAAGTTTTTATCAGGGGTGCTTGTTAGCTAGAGAGGTAAGATTATCATTGAGGATGAAAACCACTTCATCTACTGTGGTGGCTAGGTAGAGGCTTTGCCATTTAACATTTCTTAGGTCTGACAGGTGGCTGCCTGGATTGAACTTGAGGAAAGATCATTTTGTAATAAGCTTAGGTGTGGAGTGACTCTTATACTGTGCACAGGTGTAAACCACGATCCTATGATCACTCAAGTCATTATGAAGGATGGCGAAGTTCAGGATTTTATGGGGATAGTTGGTGATTATAATGTCAAGGATGGAACTGTTAGTCTTATTTTCAGTATTTGGCCTGGCGGGCACAGTGACGACTTGTGTTAGACCAAGCTCATCACAGAGGCATTTGAGGCTGCTTGATTTGTGAGTGGGCCAACCCATATTTAGGTCCCCAAGAATGATGGTCTCATTACTGGTGGAGGTGGCAAGTGATTTCAAGGTATTAAGGATTTCGGTACTGCCAGGTGGTGGCCTGTAGCAGCCGATAATGGTAAGGTTTTCAGAAGAGGGGAGGTGGAGCTTCAGGGACACCAGCTCAAATTCCTTAGGCGTAGTCATGCGCTGTACATCAGTGACATTAAATTTATCTTTGAGATAGATAACAACCCCTCCCCCTCTGGTTGCTCTATCAGACCTGTAGTGATTGTAGCCTGGTAGAGCAATTTGCCGGTCGGTTGTGAAGTTTTTGAGCCAGGACTCGGTAATTATAAGGAGGTCAGGTTAGGTATGGGCAACCCAGATTTGTAGTTGGTCAAATTTCTTAATTAGGCTGAGGATGTTAATTAACATAATTTTTAGGCTGGGTGCAGAGGCAAAATCTGTGGGGGAGGCAAGGGGTCTGTGAGGTCCAGGGTTTACCTCTACATTCCCCGAGCACAGCAAGAGCAGCTTCTTTAGAAAACACTTATTATAGGCTGGGTCTTTTCTTCGTTGAGAGCGCTCATAAATTGTTGATGAGCACAGAGTTTTGGGGGAGGGAGAAATGGTGAGAAAATCATAGTTAATAGAGAGGAGGGAGAGCTCTAATAGTCATATGGAAGGATAGGAACCTGGGTGGCAGCAAGACAGTGGCAAATGGAGCACTGGTATGCTTGTGACAGTTAGGAGGTATTGAGGTGTCACGTGTGAAATGAAGAGTAGGGACAAGGAAGGATGTGAGGGGTGAGATGGACCCAGAGTTTTCATTTGAGAAAGGTCCAATGGAGAGGTTTGGCAGGAATATGATTAGAAAGAGAATGAGGCACTACATGGTAGGAGGACGGGAGGGAGAGAAGTACAAACCCTCTGATGTAGAAAACAGAGGTGCTACTAGAGGGGGTGAGAGTAGCAGCAGATACTGGAGAAGCAGATGCACCTGAGTCAATAAAGAGGCGAGGAAAGGGGTGGCAAACCGCTGGGCAGTTGACAAATTGGGCACTTTTTTAAAAGGTGTATTTGGCCTATATAACAGAACACTTGTGAAGAGTGCTAAGCCACAGTGTGAAGGTGCACATACAGTAGAGCAAAAAAAAAAATAGCTTGAAGAGTCACACATGTGCGCATGGGGGAGACTGGGGACACTAGTACAGTGGCTACGATGCTAGGGAAAAAAAAATGCCCAGATCTAGGGAAATGAGGTGGAGAAGTCAAGAGCATGATTTGGAGAGCCAATGGGTAAAGGTGGATGGATTAGGGAGGAGATACTGTGTATTTAATAGAGGCTGGGGTTGGGGAGCATGGGTGGGACAAAATACTGGTAGACTATAGTGCTAGAGAGAAGTGAAGGTCCATGCAGCAAGGTAAGTCGCAGCCGAGTCAGCAGAGTCAAAGTCCGGGGAAACCTGCAGTACATAGAAACATAGACTTTGACGGCAGATAAGGACTACTTGGCCCATCTAGTCTGCCCATTTCTCTACCTACAGGATAGGCCACAGATCCTAGTTAAACAACAGCCTATTTCTTCCTACCCCCCACAAGAATTGCCTTATGTCTGTCCCATGCATTTTTGAATTCTCCCACAGTTTTAGACCCCACAACCTCCTCAGGAAGGCTGTTCCATGCATCCACTACCCTCTCTGTGAAATAATACTTCCTCACATTGCCCCTGAACCTCCCCTCCTCTATCTTTAAATTGAGTCCCCTTGTTCTTGCACGTCTCTTTTTCTGAAAGATGCTACCCTCTTGGACTTTGTTGATTCCACTGAGGTACTTAAAAGTTTCTATCACGTCCCCCCTCTCCCTTCTTTCCTCAAGGGTATACATATTAAGCTCCTTTAATCTCTCCTCGTACGGCTTCTCTTGCAGACCCTACACCATTTTAGTTGCCCTCCTCTGGACTGCCTCTGTCCTGTCTATGTCCTTGCGGAGATGGGGTCTCCAGAACTGGATGCAGTACTCCAAATGGGATCTCACCAATTGTCTGTATAGAGGGATAACAACTTCCTGTTTTCTGCTGGTGATGCCTCTCCCTATGCATCCCAGTATACCTCCATCCCTCCCTACTGCCTTCTCACATTGCTTGCTAACCTTAAGGTCATCTGATATGATTACCCCCAGGTCCCTTTACTTTTTTGTTGTTGTTACTAACTCCCCCCCATTGTGTATTCTTCCCCTGGGTTCTTGTTTTCCAGGTGCATTATTTTGCACTTCTTTGCATTGAATCCAAGCTGCCATACTTCTGACCATTCCTCCAACCTTGCCAAGTCCCTTCTCATCCTTTCCACACCTCCTTGTGTATCAACCCTGTTGCAGATCTTTGTGTCATCTGCAAAGAGGCATACTTTTCCTTCCAGTCCCTCTGCAATGTCACTTATGAAGACATTGAAAAGGACTGGACCCAGTACTGAACCCTGCGGTACCCCACTAGTAATCCCTCTTTCTTCAGAGTGGACTCCATTTACAATTACCTTCTGTGTCCTGTTGTCCAGCCAATGTTTTACCCAGGCTACCACCCTGGGACCCACTCCCAGGCTGGTTAATTTGACTATTAATCTTTTGTGTGGGACTGTGTCAAATGCCTTGCTAAAGTCTAGGTAGGCCATATCCACAGCCCCTCTCTGGTCTACTTCGTTGGTCACCCAGTCAAAAAAATCTATTGTATTTGTCTGACATGACCTTCCTGCTGTGAACCCATGCTGCCTTGGGTCCTGTGCCCCACTGGCCTCTAGGTGCTCAACAGTTCTTTCCTTCAGAAGTGACTCCATCACTTTCCCTACCACAGAGGTCAAACTGACAGGTCTGTAGTTTCCTGCCTCTGTCTTGGTCCCACTTTTATGAAGGGGAATCACATCCACCTTCTTCCAGTCCTCGGGTACCACACCATCCTCCCATGATTTATTAAAAACATTAGCCAGTGGTTTCACTAGTTCCCCCCTTAATTCTTTTAGAATTCTGGGGTGAATTCCATCAGGCCCCATTGCTTTGTCCACCTTCAGTTTTAGGAGTTCTTGCAGAACCCTTTCTTCTGTGAAATGACTGGGATTGACCCCCTATCAAGAGTGCTTCTGTTAATTGGATTAGGCACTTCCCCCTCCTCTTTTATGAATACTGTTCAGAAATATTCGTTCAGTATCCCTGCTTTTTCACTGTCCCTTCTGCCCACCCACCGTTCATTCTATTCAGCCTCACTATCCCTCCCTTTGTCTTTCTACACTCGCTGATGTGCCTATAAAAGGTTTTATCCCCCTTCTTAACCAAGTTGGCTATCTTTTCCTCAGTTTGGGCCTTTGCTATTCTGACTTCCCTCCCTGCTTCCTTCTGCCTTAACTGGTACAGCTCTCTGTCCTGCTCCTTCTGTGTTTCCTTATACTTTCAGAATGCTATCTTTTTCTTCCTGACTTTCACAGCCACCTCTTTTGAGAACCATAGTGGCTTTTTCTTTCATTTTGATTTGCTTATTTGCTTCACACAAAGGCTGGTTGCCTCTGTGTTGGCAGTTTTGACGATTCTCCATTGTTGCTCCACTCCTCCTTCTAGTCTGTTTGCTAGTACTTTACTGAGGTACTCTCCCATCTTGCCAAAGTCATCCCTCCTGAAGTCCAGTACCCTCACTTTTGTATGGCTTGACTCTGTAGCTGAGTTTAACCTGAACCACACTGTTTGATGGTCACTTGTTCCCAGATGACAACCCACTTCTAGATCTGAGATCCTCTCACTGCCCCTGTTTGAGAGTACAAGGTCTAAGATTGCTCCCTAATGGGTGGGTTCTGAAACTAGCTGTCTGAGGCCTGCCACCAGTAGGGCATCAAGAATGGCCCTGCTCTTGGATGTGGCTGCAGCAAATGTGCTCCAGTTAACATCTCGCATATTCAGGTCTCCCATCAACAGTATCTCCCCTTTCTCTGCCATCCTAAAAATGCCTTCTATCATATCCTTGTCCATTCCCTTCCCCTGACATGGGGGTCTGTACACAACCCCTGTGCGGATTGTGGTGCCCTTTCCAGTCTCCAAGGTGGCCCACAGTGCCTCCTCTCCTGCCTGTTTACTCTTTTGTTCAGTTGCTTTTATCCCTTCCTTTACATAGAGAGCTACTCCTCCCCCTCTCCTCCCCTGACTGTCTCTCCTGTAGGTTATGTACCCTGGTACGTTAACTTCCCAGTCATGGTTCTCTGTGTACCATGTTTCTGTGATTGCTACAATATCCAGGCATCCCTCTTCCATTAAGGTCACCAGTTCAGGGAGCTTGTTGCCCAGACTACGGGCATTAGTACTCATTACTCTCCATTTCTTGATGGCCTTACCCCTTTTTGACCCATCCCTGTTCTTATTGCATTTGTCACTTTCTCCATTTACCCCAGCGCTTCTCCCTATTGACATCTCTATATTGGTGTTTACCGCACTTACTACCAAGACTTTTTTGGGGGGCTAGGATTTCCCTGCTTCTTTCCAGTGCCTCCCCCCTTGGCTAGTTTAAATGCTTGCCAATGAAGCATTTAAACCTATCACCTTGGATCCTGGCTCCCCTCCTGGACAGATGCAGCCCATCATGCTAGTATAGGCTTGCATCACTCCAGGTGGATCCCCATTCCCCAATGAAGCCAAATCCCTGAGCTCCACACCAGTTTTTCAACCACTGATTGAATCCCATGGTGCAGAACACCCTAGCATCTCCTATGCCATAGATGGGCAGCACCTCTGAGAAGGTTACCGTGCATGCTACTTGTCTAAGGCCCCTCCCCAATTCCACAAACTCTTCCTGCACTTTTCTAATCCCTTTCTTAGCCAGGTCATTTGTCCCTAGGTGGACAATGACATCCAGCTCCCTCCCCTGTGCAACTGCTCCGGCAATCCTGAGGATTCGCTCCCTGTCCCTCCAAGCCATGGCACCAGGCAGGCACCTTACCTCCCTCTCCCCTTCCTCCCCCAGTTCTGCCTTCCTAACGATGGAGTCCCCCACCAGGAGTTGTTTCCTTCCCCTGTGGGGTCCCCTGCCACCCTCTTGTGGGTCTCCTTTGTGGAGGTACCGAGCATCCTCCTTGGTCTCCACTGTAGGTGCCTCCATAGAGGAACCACACTTTGCCAGAATGGCATAGGAATTGTGGAGAGGTACAGCTGGAGGGATGCACCTCTGTTCTACCAATCTCATCCTCCCTGAGCCCACTGTGGTCCAACCGCTCCTCTTTCTTGGCAACCTCTGAGGCAATGGCAGTGGCACTGGTGGTCCCTGGATGGAAGAGGAGGTCCCACAAATCCTGGCCAACTCAGCCTGGAGATGAGCAACCTCCTCCCTCATCCCAGAGAGGTGCCTGCAGATGGGACAACACCGCATCCTCCAGAACATCTCCCAGAAGACTGCTGCTCCACAGCCACTGCACTGCACCACTCCCATCATGTCTTATTTCTGGCCCCTTAACTGTTTGCAATCCTTACTCTTTCCTCTGTTTTTTTTCTTTCTCTCCTTATTTTATATCTGTGTGCCCTTTAAGCTCCTGATTGTCCTGTTCTGAGACAAGAATATCCTATATTTCTCAGCAGACCCCTTACTTGCTCAGAGGCAGACCTCCAGCAGCTAGAGGGGGCCGGAGAGCTACTCTTGCCCTTCTAGGAGGTGGATCTTTGGTGGCTCTGTAATCACTCACTTCCTGCTCCCAAACAGGAAGTTCCTGTTGTCAGTCAAATCCTGTGCCTATAAAAGTAGAACTAGCTTTGGGTGGGAGGGTGGAGGGCAATATAGTCCCAGTAGAGAAGTCCAGTCACACAGCAGTCCTTCCTCCTGGTGTCTTCCACCAAGCTAGTAGCAGAATCTTTCTAAGGCAGTCTTTAAATTTAGCTTCCTTCTAGCTAAGCCACTCTCCCTACTTACTAGATCTTTCTACAAGTAATTGAAACCTCGCAGCTATCAAATCCTTTCAATCACCTGAGATTTACCCCCAGATAACTGTTCAGATAACCATTCAGTTCAGTTAACTCAGACAAACACACACTTTTTTTTGTTTGTTTTGTTAGTTTTTTTTACCCTAAATTAAAGGTCCAAGTACAGAGCCACTAGCAGGCTCTGCAGGACTGGGGATGCAGCAACCAATCAGGCCAAGGCAGGAGGGCTGATCATTCAATCGTGGACGAAGCCCCAAACAACAGCACTCAGATTAGGAACTTGCAAGTCTGATGAAGAGCCATACCTAGGAACTAATGACCTGGTAATCGGGGAACCTAAAGCAGTTTGGGAGGAGTTTAGAAGACCGGGGAAGGGTTTCAAGCAAGTAGCTACTTCTTTCACTTTTTCAGAAGTAGTATCTGTGAGAGTCATGGGTGAGTGCAGTGGTGCTCACACCAGAAACTTTAACACATGGTTGAAGAACTGGTGCAGCGAGGAAGGGTTTGGATTCATTGCTGACTGGGGACCCACCTGGAGGAATAGGAGCTTATTCAAGTCTGATGGCCTGCATCAATCCTGGAGAGGAACCTAGATTCTCAATGAAAAGTTTAAATGCTACATTGGCAAGCATTTAAACTAGCCAAGGGGGTGTCAGGCCAACAAGGAGGGAAGTTGATTGCACACCCCCAGAAGCTATCAAAGGAACAGGGGACCAGAAGGGGGGATATCACAGCAATGCAAAGTGCAAAAGACAGAGGAAGGGAAGATTAGAAGGGACACAGATACCCAAGGAGTGGACAGACAGTCAGAGGGCAGAATCCAACAGAAGGGCAGAAGGCAGGGTGGGCCAGGCAAAAAGATAATCTGGGAAGGAAAAGAGAGTAGGACAACAAAATAGGGGAAGGACGTTACATCATGGAGAGCCATGTGTGCCAATGCCAGGAGCCTTAGCAACAAGATGGAGGACATTAAGGCAGCTATGGCACAGTCAGACCTGGACATTGTGGTCATCATGGATACCTGGTGTAATGATAACCACAACTGGAGATGGCCATGCCCAGTTACAACCTATTCAGGAGAGACAGGAAGGACAGGAAGGGAGGGGAGGGAGGGAGTGGCACTGCATGTGAAAGATAACATTAAGACCACAGAGATCGAAGGAGAACAAGGAGGGGGGAAGATACTGTGGGTTAAGCTTGATAGAAAAATTGGGGCAGCCATCCGCACCACAATAGTCTATAGACCACCAACCCAGGTGGAAGAGACAGATAGGGAATTGATGCTTGCCATCCAAAGAATGTCAGACAAGGGGGAGGTGGTGCTGGTTGGAGAATTCAATGTGCCAGACATGGACTGGAACCTCCCAGCAGCAGAATCAGCCAGGAGCAGATTTATCTTGGACACCCCTCAGGAAACTATCCTTAAACAATTGGTCATGGAACCAATTCGGCAGAAGCCAATACTGCACTTGGTGCTCACAAACAGGGACAGTGTGATGGGGGTCACAGTGGGGGAGCACCTGGGGAATGGTGATTACCGAATACTTTGGTTTAAAATTACTGAATGGGCAAATCCCTGCCACACTAAAACATGTATCCTAGACTTCAGGAGGGCAGATTTTGGGAGGATGGGGAATTGCTTGGAAGAAGCACTAGCTGGAATGGGGAAGGAATTAAGAGTGGAGGAATAGTGGGTAGTATTTAAAACAGTAATAGCAAAGGCAACACCACTATGCATTAAGCAGGTTAGTAAGGGGGAAATGAAGGGGAAACCCTTATGGTATTCCAAAGAGGTAGCAGAGAAAGTGAAAGCCAAAAGGATTACATTTAAGTAATACAAAAAGACACAGGCAGAAGGGGATATGGAGATGTACCAGGAGAAAAAAAGGGAATGAGGGCAGTAAGGGAAGCCAAAGCTCAGACAGAGGAGCACATTGCGAAAATAGTAGTTAGAGTGGACAAAACCTTTTACAGGTATGTAAGTGAAAAAATGAAGGCAAAGGGAGGGATAGTGAGGCTAAAGGGTGAGGGCGAGAGTAGTGTTGAGGATGACAACAGTAAAGCAGACATACTGAACAGGTATTTCTACTCAGTCTTTACAGTAGGGGGTAGCAGGCCAGAAGGGAGTACAAAGGGAGGGGGGAGGGGCACAGAAATGAATACAAGTCCCTTTCCACGAGAAAGGGTCCTAAAGGAACTGGAAGGAATATGAGTTGATAAAACTATGGGCCCGAATGGGGTACACCACAGGGTGCTGAAGGAGCTCAGAGAAATGGTGGATGAACCTTTGGTGACCCTGTTTAGCCAATCACTGGAAACAGGTGAGGTACCCAAGGACTGGAGAACGGCTGATGTAGTCCCCTTATACAAGAGATGGAACAGAGAGGAAGTGGGAAACTACAGACTGGTCAACCTCACCTCAGTAGTGGGGTACATTATGGAAGCATTACTGAAGGAGAGATTAGTGGAACACTTTGTGGTCAATGGTCTAAAGCAGGGGTTCTCAAATGGAGAGGCCAGCCTCCCTTGGGAGGCCCCAAGCTGTTCCAGGGGAGGCTCAAGCAAGTCTGAAAAAGTACTGTATTTAAATTTTGAGTTTTATATATTTTGTGTGAAGAGATAGTGCAAACTGAAAGAAGACAACAGTAGGTGAATTTTATGTATTTATTTACTAATAGGTGACAAGGGAAGGTGAATGAGCCAAGGCTCATTTCAGGTGTACCCGGGGAAGAGTAGGGAGTGAATACATTTCAAAAGGTAACTGCAAAATTATCAAGAAATACACAGTGAACTATAGTGCAAATAATATGAACAATAAACTAATAATGAGTGGTGGTAATTGATCAACTTGTAGACTGACGGTAGAACAGCCCAAATACAAGGGTTGAGCATAGAGGTGCTAAGAGCAATAGCAGGAAGGAGCAAAGTAATCCCAGAGAAGTTGCTTAGGACCAGGGAAGGAGATGGAGAGGCAAGGTACGTAGGAAGGTTATTTCATATAGAGAGGAAACAGAGAAAGTAGTCTGACCCATGAAGGTACTGCAATAAGGGGTAACAATGGTTCAAGAATGAAAATAGTGGCGCAAGTAGGATGGCCTGTGGGGGGGGGGGGGTACAATAAGCTGAATAATAATATTTGTTTATTTTATTTATTTATTATTCAGATAACACCTTTGAGCACAGGAGCTGTTTTTCAAAGGTCCCACAGTAGTACAACACAAAGAACTGAATGTGAGCCAAGTACTCAAAGGGGTTTCAATTTATTCATGGTGTATTGCGCAAAGTACAGTATGTTATTTTTCTTTGGTGAGGCCCAAGATTATTTCAGTTTTTGGGGGAGGCTCAAAATGTTTTCCATGGATTTGGGGAGGTTTACTGTGACAAAGTCTAAGAACTATTGGTCTAAAGGATCCAAGGCAGCATGGTTTTTCTGGGGGGAGGTCATGCCAGACTAACCTTATTGAATTTTTTGACTGGGTGACAAGAGAGGTGGATTGGGGGTGGGGGAGGCAGTTGACATGGCCTATCTGGACTTCAGTAAGGCCTTTGATGCTGTGTCCCATGGGAGGCTGTTAAACAAGCTGGGCAATATGGGTGTGGGTAGGACAGTAGCGGGGTGGGTGGGAACTGGCTGGATGGCAGGACACAGGGAGTGGTGGTAAATGCCTTTCACTCTGCACAGGGGAAGGGTGACCAGTGGAGTGCCACAGGGATCAGTGCAGGGTCTGGTCCTCTTCAACATCTTTATCAGTGACATTACAGATAACATAGAAGGGAGAATTTCCCTGCTTGCTGATGACACAAAACTCTGTAACAGAGTGGACACGCCGGAGGGAGTGGATAGAATGAGGAGAGACCTACAAAAGCTTGAGGAGTGGTCAAGTGTGTGGCAGTTGAGCTTTAAAGCAAAAAAGTGCAGAATAATGCACATGGGGCACAAAAACCCTGGAACAACATATCAGCTGGGAGGGGGGGAGGATATAGCATGCTCCAAGCAGGAAAGGGACCTAGAGGTTATCATCTCTGATGACCTAAAGGTTGGGAGTCGGTGTGAAAAGGCAGCAGGTAAAGCAAATAGGACGCTGGGAAGCACAGGTACGGGCATCACCAGCAGGAAAAGGGAGGTCATAATTCCACTGTACAAGACATTAGTGAGGTCACACCTGGAGTACAGTGTTCAGTTCTGGAGGCCTTACCTATGTAAGGATATAGACAGGGTGGAGACAGTTCAGAGGAGGGCAACCAAGATGATACAAGGTTTGCATCACAAGTCCCACAAGGACAGGATGAAGGGCTTGAATATGTACTCCCTGGAGAAGAGGAGGGAGGGGGGTGATATGATAGAGACATACAAGTGCCTCATGGGGAGGCACAAGGTACAGGAAAACAACTTTTCAGAGGAAGAAATGTTCCAGAACTAGGGGTCATGGGATGAAATTCGAGGGAGGGAGGTTCAGAGGCAATGTGAGGAAGTATTTCTTTACAGAAAGGGTGGTGGACAAGTAGAACACCCTGCCAGAGGAGGTGGTGGGGGCTGAAATGATTACGGGATTCAAGAATGCATAAGATAGGCATAGGGGGATTTTAGCAGCTGGGGGAAAGGGAACATCCAGTTCAAGAGAAGCTTGAAGAGGCAAAATTACATGTGCAATTGGGCAGACTAGGTGGGCCAAAGACCCTTATCTGCCATCAGTATCTATGTATATATCTATCAATATAGGGGGGTTTTACTTTATTTTTTTATCACATCTATTTTTTCCTCCTGAAGCCACTGACCTGTTATTTATCCATCCACCGCTCCACTTCCCCAAATGACCTGGAGGCACACCCACACACCGGCTGGCATATGCTCACCATACCTTTGAGAGAGACCCTTCCCGTAGTCCCCGTGCCAGGCCGGGAACCAATACTGGCATGTGATGCGCTCCTCAGCCCTGCCAGGCTCAGAAGTTGCGGCCATCAAGCTGCCATGGTTAGTGCTACCAATTTTCTTCCTTAGAAAGTCCCTTTCAGAGTGCAGACATGCAATGACATCAGACACAGCATGCCAACATCCACTGCACTCCACCCCTAAGCTGCACTGACTGACTCTAGCAGTGCCACGATCATTACCAGGGGCCGCTGCAGAGCGGTTGAAACCCACAACCCTCACTGGGATAGGAGAGCAATCCTCTGGATGCTCAATCCTATCTCCCCCACCAACCCCAGATGACTTGGGCATGTATCTGTACCTGGGTCGCCAGCATGGCACAAGGTGTGGCATCCAGCACCTCAACCCTCAGCACCCCCGGGCCAGCCTGGGGTCTTTGATTTTAAATACAAGTCTCATTTTTTTAAAACAAAAGTTTTAACATAATTAGCATGATTTATAATATGCTTATATGTACAGTTCCGGCACTTCTTTTGGTTTTAAAACTGCCTTCTCAAGTCCTTTGTGTGCCAGAACTGCTCAGCAACTCTTCACAGTCCTCTCACCTAAAGAACTCAAGAAGTCAGTCTTGTAACCATAAGAGATGCTGGAACTATTTACTTAAACATACAGCAACATTTAGAACTGCATGATGCATATTGTGTTTTTTCTTTTTCCAATACAAAGTTCTATGGTAAGACTGGTGCATTGTGACAACAATAGAAGAACTTCAGAGGGACATAAACTGCATCATGCAGTTTTAAAATGGTCCTTACCAGCAACATATAAATCAGAAACACCTACTGAATTTATTCAAAGGTCAGTAAAAATTTTACAGTAACGGAATGTAAGCCAGTATTTGAAAATCAGATTCTGAATAAAACATACATGCATAGAGGTTAAAGACAGTTCTCCTTTAACTTACTTATTGCTTGATTTAAATGGATGTTCAAGCTCAAAACTATATTTCACTACAAGGTATGAACAGATTCAAACTGAATTTGAAGCTTTTTAAATTTGAATCATGTTGTTCATGAGTGGATCACAATTTTGAACTGTCAGAGGTAATGCACAACAGTACTTATCAAGAGTTGAGGTCCACAAACCACAGAAAATGCGTGTGTGTATTTTGTTTTGTTTTAGTATTATTAGACTTCCATAGTTCCACAGTAAGATCAGACAGGTGGTATAGTCAGAAACATACTATAATAACAGCTCTTTCTTAACTTTGAAGCCCCTCTTTGCATGTTATCCATTAATTAGGGCAAATGCTATAGAATAACAAACATATGATTTCTATATGTAGAAAGAAGACTAATAATTCATTATTCTCACTTTTACTTTAGAAAATGGGCTTGAAGAATAAAGCAATTTGACTGGCTGAAAGGCCATGCCAGGTATACATTTATTTTTCATTAGAAAATCTGCTTGAAAAATAAAGCAACCTGATTGGCTGAAAGGCCATGCCAGGTATATATTTATTTTTCAATATAGCCTGCTGAAAAACAAGTTGAAATTTAGGGTGCCCCATTACTTAGGGTATCCTTGGGTACCCAAAATTTTCAGAATTACCAGCTGCCATTTTTTTCTCTCTTAGTGAGTGACTCGGTGGTCAGCCAAGTCCCCACCCCCCACACCAGTTCAATATCAACACTTGTATAAAAAAAAAACACACAGAGTGCAGTCTGCACTTTTGCGGTCGGGGAGAGAGAGAGACAGTTGATCCCTTCTCCCAACCATGCTCATTGCTAATGGCAGCACTCTCCTGACCACAGTCTCGCACCCCCTTCATCAGACACCGATCCACAAAAAACAAGCATTTGTGAATGCTGAATGTTGGCTTGCTGGCATTGGCATTGGTAGTGTAGGAGTTAGAGAGATGCATAATAGGAATGGCAGTGAAGTATTGAATTGATGCCAACCCACCCCCATGCTGCAGAGACTGACAGGCATTGGGGTGTCCCTTTGGGTGATGGCCATAGTGCTCATGCCATTTCACCTCTCCTTATCCTGCAGACACTGACAAGTGTCTCCGTAGCATTGGGGTTCGCTTTATGCTCACCCCATTCCATAAGGAAATACACTGAGATGGGTGCAGTATAGGACAGTGGGGTGAACTCTTTGAGCCAAAGTGTCCAAGGCACATCTGATGATTGTCACTGGCTGCAGGGTGGGGGTTGGGGTGGAATGGCATGAGCATTATGTCCAACAATCCCAAGTCGCACCCCTGACACCTGTCAGTCTCTACAGGGCAGGGCGTTACGGATGGAAACGCTAACGCCCGAGGCATTTTCACTCCAGTATTTCAACATGGACTTTTTGTAACCCTACCTCATGAACAGTGGCATTATCACTTCATTAGCTGAAAGGTGATTTTTGCACAGCGACTGTGTCATTTGGAGCCACAGGTGCAAAAGCACATATTGCAAAGGATGTGAAAAATGACAGTACTTTTCATGAGGAGGTACAAAAAAATGGCAACGTTGAAAATCTGGAGTGAAAATATGACAAATTGTTGAAGTCATGAGCGTGCATAGAAACTGGGCAACGACGCCTGTAATGCAATTATTTTGAGGATTTTTTAACCAAATTTTCAGCACAGGCATTTTGGTACCTCTGCTCATAAACAGTGGCACTGCAATTTTGTTAATCTGTCCCAAAAGTTGACTTCCCACAGTGACTGAGCTATTGTGAGCCAGATGTGCGAAAACACAGTTTGGGCAGGATGTGAAAAATGATAGCAGTACAGTTCATAAGGAGGTGTAAAACAATGCCAGTGTTGAAAATGTGGTATGTAAATATAACAAATTTGTGAAGTTACAAGGGTGCGTGGGAAATATGCAACGCACACTTGGAACGCTGTTATTTCATGGGCGTTCGGCACCAAATTTTCAACATAGACATTTTAGCACCTCTGCTCATGTACAGTGTCACTGTTATTTCCTCAAAGTGTCCCAAGAAGTGATTTCGCACAGCGACCACGCTATTCTGTGTCGGAAGTGCGAAAACACATTTTGGGCAGGATATGTGAAATGACAGCTGTACTGTTCATCAAGAGGTGTGGAAAAATGGCATGGTGAAATTGCAGAGTAAAAATATCACAAATGCATGACGGTACAAGCGTGCATGCAATCTGCCAACGCACACTCGTAATACAGTCATTTTATGGAGTATCATCACCAAATTTTCAACAAAGGCATTTTAGGACCTCTGCTCATGAACTGTGTCACTGTCATTTTCATAATCGGGCCCAAACACTGATTTCCCACAGTGACTGTGCTAATGTGCGCCGGAAGTGCAGAAACACATTTCGGGCAGGATGTGGAAAATGACAGCTGTATTGTTCACAAGGAGGTGTACAAAAATGACAATGCTGAAAATCCAGCATTGAAATATTGTGAATGCGTGAAGTTACAAGCCTGCATAGCAACTCCTCAATGCACGCTTGAAAACAGGCAGTTGTTGGATTTTTTCCACCAAATTTGGAACATAGGATTTTTGAGAGGCCACCTCATGAACACTTGTACTGTCATTTCATTAATGGGTCCCAAAAGGTGATTTCACACAGTGACTGCGAAATCACCATTCAAGGCTGATTAACACCATGACAGTGATAGAATTCATGAGGAGGGGCCCCAAAAACCCCATGTTGAAAATTTCGTGCCAAAATTCCAATAAATGCCTGAGATATGTAGCAAAGTTGAAAAAACCCTATTCATTCCATTATACAGCTTACCGGCATTTCCTCAGTTCATGGTGAAGAGTGCAGGTATGTTCCCGGTCCACTGAAGATCGTTGTGCCAGAGTCCAGAGGTAAGTATGGGGTGAGAGGGGATGTGGGGATGCAGGGTGCGCAGTGGACGGGTGTGGGTGGGGGAGGGGGCCACTGAGACTGCAAGGGACCATTTTTTTTTTCAGAGACTTTTTTTTATGGAGGACAACACGGGATGTTTGCCATGCTGGAGTGGGCTCTCAGTGTGGCATTGTGAAGGCTGCTTGGGGGGGCTGGAGCTGACGGGGGATTGGGCACCCTCGTCGGCAGACAATGGGTGGGTGAATTTATGCTGACAGGATTAGGCACCCTGTCGACACACAATGACAGCCGGGGGTGGCAAGAGCCAAGAGTTGGGCACCCCTTGGCATATACAAAATGCGGGGGCTGATTTATGCCGATTGGGAGGGTTCCCCATCGGCAATTTCTGCAGACACAGAAAGTCAGCTGGGGGGTTGGGCACACCTGAAGTTAGCCGTTGGGCAGCCGCCCGCTATGCTGCTAATGTGGCAGCACGCAGGAAGGGTCCGCTGCGTCTGATGAGCTTTGTTCGGATTGCAGCAGACCTTTGTTTTGATGTGCTAGCCACATTAGCATGCATGGTGTGGCATGGCCATGCAGGCTGATTGGGGAATGAGGGATGCACCTACTGATGCATGCCCTGCATTCGCCCAACAGTGGCCACGCCTCAAATCTGCACTCTCCCAAGATGTTGACTTGCGCGCAAGCGTGGCAAGCCGACATAATGACTTGCGCGCAAGCGCAGCAAGCCAACATAACAATGGCAAGATTTAACCAGCAGTTCCAGCAGTGCAAGGCTGCCCGGCTTTGTAAATCAAAAAAAAAAGACACTCCAGTTTTTATTTTTGCAGTTAAGGGGAGAGAGACAGTTGATAATTTCTCCCAACTGCTGTAATTGTTAATCACATCACTCTCTATACTGCGGTCTCACCCCCCTTCTTTAGACGCAAAAAACCCCAACACAACGGCAAGATTTAACCAGCAGTTCCCTGCAGCACAGGGCTTGCCCAGTTAGTGCTATTATCCTGTTCGGTCTCAGTCTTTCCCCGCAAATAAAACTCACAACCCAGCTGAGTTCAAAACAGCAGACTACAACCAACAAATAATACAGGGGTCCTACCTGTTCCTCTTGATATATATTTTGTTCTGCACCTCGCTCAACCCGCCCCCCCGCTGTTCACCTCCCAACCTCCAATGCCTCTTGAACAGCTCTCTAGTTCCTGCTCTCCCCATACTTCCACTGTCTACAACCTAACTCAATGTCTTTTTTTTTTATATGTGTTTATAATCAGTCCCTCTTCAGTAGCTGCATACTGCAGCAAGCCACCCATCGACAACTTTTTTTTAAATAAACTAAGGGAATGGGGAGAGAGGGGAACAAATAAATACAGGGGTGGGGATGAGTCAGTGTGAACTGGGGCAACCTTTTTTTAAATTAAACTAGAGAGAGATAAAAGTCCCTAGCTCAAAGTAAGAAAAAAACTAAACATCATTCTAAAGCAGGCGGAGGAATTATTTTATTACAAAACTCATGTTAAACCAAGTTTTTATTAATTTTTTTTTTATTAAGCTTATTTTTATTTACAGTGCCCATTTTCTAAGTGCAATAATACCCTCCAGGGTGGGCTTTATTGGGAAATACTGGACCTTCCAGAGGCTGTAAGGCCCTTCACCTGCGGCGTTTGGCCTCATTACTCCCCTGGGCAATCCAGTAGTTCCCAATAAAGCCCACTTTGTCGGGTATTATTGCTTACTTAACACTGGGCTCTAAAATCTTCCACTCTGACTGTCTGTTGGAGCCCCAAAAGTGTGTAATTATCAGAGCACAACCTCATAATTCCATAGTGGTTCCTTGAAACAGTTCTGAAGAACACTCTTAAAGCACTTCTCCTATGTCACAGCTCAAAACCCCATGTAAATTACACTGTTAAATCACCCCTTGCACCCGTGCAGTAGGGTTTCAAGGAACCCCAACCACAGCAGCAGAAATAAAACTGTTTCACTTGTTTCAGACATGACTCTCTCTAGTTTCACCTTGCAAACAGTAGTCTGTCTCCTCTTTGTCTCTTTTTAAGTTCTAACACCCGTTACAAAAGCTCAGTAAGACACTCTTGGGTGTGTCATTGTGCTGTGGAGATAACACTTCTGTGGGCTAAAGGCACTAGTTGTTGGTTTTGTGTGCACACCCCTGTGCATGTGGGTAGCACAGCACAACCACACACCTGGCTGTGCCTGTTACGTAAATGTTGCCCTAGTTCTGTTCGTTATAAATTTAATGTGAAGGATTTCCTGTTATGTGACACAAACCGATTAACAAAACTAGGGAATGCTGAGGAGTCTCGGTATAATTGCACTGTATGCACTTATTTGTAACATCTACAGTATCTGAATTAATAAGTCAGAGTACAGACCTGAGAATGTGCTTTATTCCTTATGTTAAGATACACAGTATCTCCTTCATGATTCCTGTGTTTGCGGTGTTAAAGTCTACAGCTCAATAACAGCCATACCCCTCATCTGGTCTAATGCTATACATTTCCCCATCTAATTTAACTCATGCTCCGTGAAGGCATATGGATGATTCCTGTTGTCACAAACATTTTAAGACACAAACTATTAAGAGACTAAATTAAGTTGGTAGAAGCATTCACAAGCAGTTAATATACTGTGCCCTCTATTTGTAATCATTTTGTTTTCTGAATTAAGAACGTGCTGCATATTATGGCCATTTGTTCCCATTTTAATAACCTTAGCTACACGTGATAGTGCTGACCCCATCGAAAGGTGTGCTAATAGCCCTGCCACAGATTTTAATGGCACTCCAAACAAACCATGAGAATTCATTATCATTGATCCTAGGGATGTCTACTGGGACCTGCCTCAACACAGAATGCTGAACACTGGCTCCAGAGTTACACGCTTTGTTCAGAAGAAAATGAACATGGAAAGGAGTGTTCTTTCATGGCTTTATTCATATGTCAGAGTCTGAAGACATTATTTAGCCTTCATTCTGATATTCTAAGTACTAGGATGTGTTTCCAGGTACACAAATCAGCTGTTTTGTCTTTGAACATATATCACTTGTTGTCTTGTGCTGTTCTTGCTATATATACACTGATCAGTGTTTAAGGTTAGAACTGGGACTTTTTTCTGAAGGAAAAATTACATTTTGAGAGGATATTATTCTACTTATGTCATCATGACAACTTCATTTACTTTGATATATTTTTTTATTTAATAACCAGGGAAGTACCCTGGGCCAGAGGTTATTTAACTGGCATGACCATGTCAAAACAACAACAGTGCACAGTAACAAATTTTGCCAAATGCATTGTGAACAACAATGAATACAAACATTAAAGAGCTGCTGACGCCTCAAAGAAGACTTCGAAAAACATAATATTTAGGTACAATTCAGCTTGCATTCCATATTTATTCTATAGATGTCTCCTCCCCATTATTTATTATTGAGGAAATTTGCATGAATACCTAATCTTTATACCTTAGAGTTCATCTGCCTCTAGCTTACTCCCTACTTCAAGTCATAATTCTGTGTTGTGACATCAGAAGCTGTTGCCATGGAAATAACTGTGATATCACAAGCAGTGCATTATGATCTCAGGTTGGGAGAAAGCAACAGGAATAGATGAACTCTTTAGGAGAAAAATCCTGTTTTCATGCAGATTATACCAGTTATGGATAATGGGGAGGAGGAATACAGAATTAATGTGAAATACAAGCTGAACTGCATCTTAATATTATGTTTTGTTAAAGTTCTCCTGAAGGCGTCAACTACTCTTTAAAATATTCACATTTTATATTAACAGCTGTGGAAGTAAATCATAAACTTTAAGTCAAGAATTACCATGTTAGTTAACTTTTTCCATCAAATAATCGCATAAGCAATTTTCAAAGTTAAGCAAGGTGTGACTGGATGCAGCACACATGGTGCATTGGAAACTATTCTGGAGTCTAGAAGCACAATGAGGGAATGGCTTTATTTTTTGTTACGCATAACAGATACATGGATACATAAACACTGATGGCAGAAAAGGGCTCTTGGCCCATCCAGGCTGGCCAGCTTACCAAACTATTCTGCCTTGTCCTACTGGCTATCCTCCCTGTTTTTATTGTCCCCCTTCCTTTTTACATTTGATGTGCTTGCACACGAAACGTCTTGGGACAATAACGGAAAATGAGAGGTGTGTCACTGCCAAGCCAATTACAGCTGAAACTGCAGTGAGTTTGGCAGTCTATACCAGTGACCAGGTACTCTGGTCATTACATCAGTTCAGCTTTACTGACATGGTGCGTTCTCTACTTAAAAGAAATTAACCGCTTTCAATGGGAACGCTTCATTTTTTTCTGTAGCCAGGACACCAGCCATGCATATTAGAGTAGCACACTAATGCACATGACTGCAGTTACAGCCCGTCTTCGCTCCTCTGACCCCCCCACCCCAAAAGCTGTAACATGAGCTGCAGTGTGGCTTTCTCTCCCAGTGTTCACTTCTCGTCACCCCCCCAGCCTCAACAGTAGCCATGGTGGGGCTTTCTCTCCCCTCTCCTCCCAGTGCTCGCTTCTCTCTGCCCCCCCAACATTAGCCATGGTGTTGCTTTCTGCTAAAGCCTACATCGGGGTGCCCAATCCCTGTGTTGGCATGCATGTATCCCCCCAATTGATGTGGCACACTAGGAGCCCACCCCAGTGTGACGAAATAATTATTTTCACTTGTGTTTTTTTTTTTTATTCCGACACCAGAAAGCCCACTCCTAGTGTCAGAGGCACCCTCCCAACCTGTCTATATCCTTTGCTGACATTGGGATGCCCAATCCCCCTGTCGGCATGTCACCCCCCCACTATTGCAGCATAGTGGGAGCCCAAACCAGTGTGCCTAAATGTATTTATTTTATTTTTTTAACTTGTGCAATAAAGAAAACTGTACCCAGTGTCTTTTTTCCTTTTCACCTGTAAAAAAAAAATGGTGCCTCATTGTCTGCCCAGTTCTGCCTCTGCTATTCCCACCGTCCCACTGAGCACCCACCTCTGCTTACCCCCCCTCACCCCATACTTACCTCTGGAGGATGACACTGTCATCTTCTTCTGACTGGAACATGTCTGCAGTCTTCAAAGCCGACTGGCAAACTGAAGAATCAAAGGTAAGCATTGTATAATGGCAGTCAATGGGGTTTTCAACTTGTGTTGATATCGCAGCCATTTTTAGGAATTTTGACCCCAAATTTTCAACATGGGGTTATTGGGACCCCACCTCATAAGCAATGTCGCTGTCATTTTGTTACTTGGTCTCAAAAGGGGATTTTGTGGTCACTGCACAGAATCACCTTTTGGGACTAAGTAACAATATGACAGTGCCGCTGTTTGGGGGGGGGGGGGGCGGTCCCAAAAAGCCCATGTTACAAATTTGGTGAAACTATTCCCAAAAATGACTGCATTAAGAGCATGCATTGCACAGTTTCCACGTATGCTCATAACTTTGCCAATTTTTAATATTGTCACTCCAGGTTTTCAACATTGCCATTTTTTCATACCTCCTTATAAACAGTACAGCTGTCATTTTTTACATCGTGCTCAAAATGTGTTTTTGCACCTGTGGTGCTGCAGAATGGTACAGTCACTGTAAGAAATCAACTTTTGGGATGGATTAACAAAATCACAGTGACACTGTTCATGGAGAAGATCCCAAAAAGCCCATGTTGAAAATTTGATGAAAACGTTCCAAAAAATGAACACGTTATGGTCGTGCATTGCACAGTTTTTATACATGCTCGTAACTTCATCAATTCTTCATATTTTTACTCCAGATTTTCAACATTGCCATTTTTTCACACCTCCTCATGAACAGATTAGCTGTCAATTTTCACATCCTGCCCAAAATGTGTTTTCGCACACGAAGCACTGAATGAGCAGTTGCTGCACAAAGTCACCTTTTGGGATTGCGTAACAAAATGATAGTGCCACTGTTCATGAGATGGGGTCTCAAAAAGCCCATGTTGAAAATCTGGAGTGAAAATACCAACAAACTCCAGGGGTGTTAGGGTTTCCAACCGTAATGCCCCCCCCACCCTGTAGAGACTGACAGGCTTTCGGGGGTGTGACTTGGGGTCATCGTCTGTAATGCTCATGCCATTCCACCCCCACCCCCACCCTGCAGCCAGTGACAGACATTGAGGTGTGCCTTGGGGTGTTGGTCCTAACATTCACCCCATTCTTCTATACTGCACTGATCTTAGCTTATTTCCTTATCGAATGGGATGAGCATAAGGGCCAAAGATCCCAAGGTACACTGCAGTGCCTGTTGATGTCAGCAGGGTAGGGGTTAGGTGGAATGGTGTGAACGTTATGGCCAATGACCCAAAGGCACCCCCCAATACCTGTCAGTCTCTGCAGGGTGGGGGTTGGCGTTAGGGTTGGAAACCCAAATACCTCAGTAAGGAAGTAAATCAGGGAGGGGTAGCTGACATCACCTATCTTGATTTCAGGAAAGTCTTTGACACTGACCAACACAGAAGGCTGATTAACAAGCTGGGTAGTCTGACCACAGGGCACAAGCTGATGAACTGGGTTAGAAACTGGCTGACAGACAGGAGGCAAAGGGTGATGGTAACGGGATCCAATCCAGGAACAGGGTGTTGAGCAGCAGGGTACCTCAGGGACTAGTCCTGGGACCAGTCCTGTTCAATGACTTCATTATAGACATAGCGGAAGGGCTAGAAGGAAAGATCTGTCTGCCTACTTGCAGATGACACCAACATCTGTAACAGAGTGAATACTTCAGAAGGGGTGGAGAAAATGAGCAGGGACATGAAGAGGCTTGAAAAATAGTCTGAGGAGTGGCAACTGAAGGTCAATGCAAAGAAGTGCAAATAATGCACCTGGGAAGAGAAAAATCTGGGAAGACTTACAGGATGGGGGGGGGGGTGCTGACGATCACCAAGGAAGAAAGGGACCTAGAAGTTATCAGTTCTGATGAACTAAAGGTGTAAAAATAAAGCACAAATGTTGCAAGGAGGGCCAGTGGCATGCTGGGGTGCATAGGCAGATGTATGATTAGCAGAAGGTGTGAGATGGTGATGCCATTGCATAATGCACTAGTGAAGCTTCACCTACAGCACTGTGTGCAGTTCTGGAGGCCACAAATGTGAAAGGACATTGACAGAGTGGAGGCGGTCCACAGAAAGGCAACCAAGATGGTACATGGCTTGCAACACAGAACATATGAGGAGAGATTAAAGGACCTTAGTATGTACTCATTGGAAGAAAGGAGGGAGTGGGGGAACATAATAGACATGTTCAAGTACCTCAAGGGCATAAACAAGATGCATGGGCGGACATCTTCCAGTGCATCAAACATTCGGGATTGACAAATGCTTGTTCTAACTAAACCCACCTGCCTGGCCCATCCCTGCTTGATGCTGCTGACTGTGTTTGCCTGTACCACTTTCTGGAAACTTTGTACCACTTCTTCCAGAGCTTATTCTAATTATCCACTACTTTTTCTATGAAGAAGTTCTTCTGGATGTCCTTTTTGAATCTCCTCCCCTGTCAGTTTTAGAGACTTCTGCTACTTCCCTGTGTTTAAACTGCATATCCCTTCCCCCCTATCGGTTTCTTCTACACAGATCCTACCTATTAAACTTCTGTTGAAGGCTCACAACAAAGCACTGACTGTTGCTGCTGTTTACATTCCTCCAAAATATCAAGGTAAAGACCTCAACTCAGTCTTGGACCTCTTCAGTGCCCAACCCCCTGACTCGGAGTTGATCCTCATGGGTGATTTTAACATCAATTGGCTAGCCGCTGACATTGGGGGCCTCAAGAATGCCATCTCAGCAGCCAACCTGGTACAGCTGGTAGTCTCCCCCACCAGACAGAATTATAAAACTGGCGCAAGCACTCTCCTGGACTGGATACTGACCAGCCATCCCTCACACATCTCGGATACTTCTGTCCTTCCAGATACACTAAGTGACCATTCCCCAGTCATCTGCAAATGGTCAAATAAATTCTGAAAGCCCGCCCAAATTAATCAATAGTAGAGACCTCCCATGTGGTCAGCTGAAACACCCCAAATCCTGCCTCCAACAGCTCAACTGGTCTCCTATAGTCAACGCTTCAGATGTCAACTCAGCCTTGGATTTCTTCATCAACTCCTTCAATGTTGCCTGTGACACCTATGCCCCTTTCAAAAGGCATAAAATCAAAGGCATTTGCAGTCCTTTGCTCTCCACTGAACTACTTATGGATCTGAAAGCAAGGGATCTCCTCTGGCTTCGGGCACAGGCCACTGGTAATCAAGCCGATATTCAGAACTACAAACGGGTGTGAAATGACTTCACTATATCAATCCACCAGAAGAAAAATGCATACTACAGAGATGCCCTCATGAACACCTGGGGAAAAGGGAAATCCTTCTGGGACAATCTTAAAGAAGTAACTGGGAAGCAGACAAAAACCTCACCTACTATGTTGGTCATTGATGGTGGCATAACTCTCGACCCTACCACAATTGCAAATACTTTCAATACTGTGTTCTCTGACCTCAGTAGTGTTCTCCCTTTGGATTTCTTCAATGATGACTACCCTCCTTCTCCTACCTCCAGCCCACAACCCCCTCCCTCTAACCGCCCACCATTCTACTTAAGGAAGTCGGGGTGCATGAGGTCTGTAAATATGTCTCTAAAGCAATCGCCAAATTCAGAACTAGTGGGGACTCACTTGACCTTAGGCTGGTGTCCCTCACCCTTGACGGAGTGCTACTTCCACTAACAAAAATGTTCAACCTCTCCCTCACCCTCAGCCAGTTCCCTGACAGATGGAAATCAGTCACAGTGACCCCGGTCCACAAAAGTGGGGACAAGGACCTGCATGTGAACTACCGTCCTATCTTCATATTCCCCCCCTCCCGAGGCCACTGAACGTATGGTATCTGACCAGCTAATGGAATACCTGGATAAACACAACATCATCTGTCCCCAACAACATGGCTTCTATACAGGTCATAGTACTATAGTACATTGGCCCTCCTTGAATTCACTGGCACTATCCATAGCTTGTTGGACAACAGCCTCCTAACCGGGTCGGTCTTCATAGACCTGACCAAGGTTTTTGACACTGTACATCATAAACTATTAATCACACAGCTACGTTCTGCTGGGCTCTCACCTGAGTCCATTACCTGGTTCAAGAGTTACTTGGAGAACTGCTCCCAAAGAGTGAAAATCGCTGATGTTCTCTCAGATGCACGTCCTGTTCACTTGGGAGTTCCTCAAGGCTCCGTTCTTGGGCCACTTCTTTTTAGCATCTTTCTGAATGATCTACCACAATCATGTCCAGCACAAATCCTCCTTTATGCTGACAACGCTGTCATCCTCTCCACTCACAAGGATCTGGGCCACCTTCAAAAGAATCTACAGCTTGCCTTCACTTTGATTGAAACTTGGTTTAGTACACATAAATTGATTTTCAACTATAAAAAAAACATGTCCATGCTCTTCTGCAGCCTGCACAACAAACACAGACTCAGTCCCATTGTGATCAAAAACTGCCTTGGTGTAACCCTCGAACAGGTTAAATCTTTTAAATATTTAGGAGTTACCATCGATTGTAACCTATCATATGCTACGAATATTGACAACATTGCCAAGGCTGCCAACACTCGCATTGGCCTACTCTTCACGGTCACACAATGCCTTACCTCAGATGCCTTAAGGATTGCAGTACAGAGCTCAGTAATCTCAAAATTCGACTACAGCCTGATCATCTACAGCTCTGCCTCTGCCACTGCCCTCAGGTGCATATCCATTGCACTAAACAAAGCTTGCCATCTTATAACCGGTGCCCATCACCTCACCCACACATGTGATCTCTACTCACAGACTGGGTGGCTTCAACTTTCAAACCAGATCAAGTACCAAACCTGCCTTATAGCAAAGAAAATAACACTAGACCTTGCTCCCCTAGGTGTCCAAGCTCTCCTCTGCCTAGCGCGGACTACTCGCATCACCAGGTGCTCTGAATCCTAACTATTGCATATCCTGCATTTCCACACTACACCAGGGCAAAGATCCTTTGAGCACAGAGCTCCCAGCTGATTCAATGGTCTCAACATTGACATCGCCTTAATGCCAAAGCTTGGTCCATTCAAATTCAGTCGCCGTCACATCCTGTCTGCATCTAGCTCCTGTGACTGTCCTTCCTAATTGTTCCCCCTCTCCTCTTTGCTCTTTCCACCTAGCACTTAACCCTCTCCCCCCTCAACTCCCTCTCCCATACACCCACTCATCCTTCCCTCCTCCCTCCCAATTTTCCTACCCCCTTGTAGCACTTTAATTGATATTTGAAAAGTGCCTATGGCTTCACCCTACTAGTGTGTCTCTCTTCCATACCATGTTAACCCTGTTACCAGACCTCCTTCTGGCATTTTTGCCACTGTATTGAATGTATAAAACTGTATGTAACTGCCTGTTACCCACTGTTATACTGTTATTCATTGTCTTGTTGGAATTGTACCTTATCCAACATGGAACCTTTGTAAAAGAGCCTTGGCTCAAAGTTACTTGTAATCCTAGATTCAAATAAAAAATTAAAACATAAAATAAACTTGAGGAGAATAGTTCCTTGGCATCTAGTAAGAAATAACCCACAACATGCCATGCATGTATGGCAGCATAAGTTTGAAGACCTACTGCCCTCCAACCACCTGGAAAGTGCATTAAAGTAGACAGGACATTTGTGCTACCTGGCAGCAGTTAGTAATAGTCCTGTTTACAGCAATAAAAGTCATACCTCCAAATGATCCTTATTTAACTGTACCTGAATAAACACATACGTGGAAAACTGCGTTTTCAATTGTTTTCCTTTCATGGGCAACATGCTGCACAGTTCTTTTCATGGAACCAGTAGTTTGGAATTTTTATTATGTTACGGTTTGTGTACAGAATGCTAATTATGAGCTATTGACCTCCCAGAACCTTGCTCAGAGTTCTGTGCATGAACTGTGACGCTAAAACTCCAGATCACAGGTTCAATGAAGAGAACTGTAACAGAATGCTGCCCTTAAAAACAAAACAATGCAAAATACAGTTTTTCACAGCACCTTTTACTCGGGTACAGTTAAAAATGAATAATTTAGAGGAATGAGTATCATTTCAGGAAATAAGAACTTTATAAACAGATACTAATTAGAAATGGTTTTCAGTCCTCTTTAATGCTCCCATACACCCATGGCCTGGATTGGGTTATTGCACTTATAAAATGGGTTATCTTTGTTAAACAATTAAGAGAAATTCTTTTAATAGTTTTAAAATAGGACACATTTATTGGTATCATGACATATTGTCAAACAATTCCCAATAATACATCTGAGTTTTTGCAGATTTATTGTAAAATACATTTGAGAATTTATTAAAGAAACTGAACTGTTCAATCTGTTAATTAACAGGTGATGCCAAGGATACTGAAATTTAAAATGGAGTGCTGTGAACACTTTTTTCTTCTGTCAACACTGAAAGCACTAAGCCATGTAGCGCTCTTTTGTCAGAAACTGAGTTGTGCTGTAATGCCTTAATTAACCCCTCACACCCCTACTGAGTTGCTGCATGCCCCCCTCTCCTGGGTTACCATGGATATGACTGCCACCTCCCTCGAGTCACAAAATTGGTGTCCCCCTTCCCCAAGTTAACTTGCATATGACTGCTGTCTCCCCTGAGTTACCTAAATGGAGTTGCACTGTTATGTGTACATTTCACACTTCCCTCTGCTCTCACCACTAAGTTGCAGCATGCGCCCCTCCATTGAGTTACCTTGCATCTGTGTGTGCATGACTACCCTGGGCTTCTAAGAAGCCAACTATGCAACTGTTGCATCCCCAGCAAACATGCTCCAATCTCTGAGCTGAGGCGGAAACGGGGACATTAGAGTATCAATTCTTCAGCTGTAGTAAGGTTGTTGTTAGGCAGAATATCTCAGTTTGGTGAGGAGCTATGCCTATACCGGGAATTAATGAATTGTCAGGTGATGGCTTTCAACCAACGAAGTTACAAGAGTTTTCTTACCCATTTTATAACTCTATTTATCACATGCAGGTACTTGTATGTCTCAACCATGCCATCCCTTTCTCTCCTTTTCTCCAGGGTGTACGTTTCAACAGAGACCAACTTGGAGAAAGACATTGTCACCAGTCTACACATTAGCAACAATTTATATGTAGGAATTTAAAAAGAAAAGCAATACCTTGCATACAAAAATGTGATGTGCTGTACAAGTTCATTCAGTGCTTTACTAAGTATAGGGGAACCAATGGGACTGATGTCATGTGACTCCATTCTGGTTTGTGCCAACAGCACCTCCTGAATTGTTGCTAATGTGTAGACTGGTGGTGCTGAATTTCTTTTAACTGGTTGCTGTTCTGCTTTTGAATCTAGCATACCATGTAGTGGAGCTGTCTTTGTTGTTTTGTTGGTATATGTTTAAGTCCAGCAGCCTCTCCTTGTATGTCAAATCACCAAGGCCATGCACCATCTTAGTTGTCCTGTACTGCTTCCACCTTGTTGCAGTCATTCCTCAGTTGCTGGCTCCAGTAGCTTGTGCAATGTTCCAGGTACAGCTTCACCACAGACTTGTATTGAGGGAGGATCACTTCTCACCTTCTATTGCTTATCCCCCTCTCCCTATGCATACAAGCATTCTGTTTTGCTTTGCTCACCGCCCTGTTGTAGTTAGCAGATGTTTTTAGGGTCTCTGATGTAATTTCCCCTAAATCCTTTTCTTCCAGACTGCTATCCAGCACAATCCTTCCAATTTTGTATTGCACCCTTGGGTTCCTTTTCCCAATGCACATTACTGTACATTTTTTATCATTAAAGTGCAGCTGCCAAATCTTGCACCAGCATTTGAACCTGTCCACACCCTCCCTTAGTTTCTTTCTCTCATTCTCTGTGTCTACTCTTTCACAGATCTTTGTGTCATCTGCAAAGAAGCAGATTTTACCCTTGATACAGTACATTTATCTATGTCACGATAAAAAGTATTGAAGAGGACCAACCCTTGAGGTACTCCACTGGACACTTCCCTCACCTCTGAAAACTACCCATTGATTGCCATCTTCTGTGTTATTTCCCCTAGCCAGCTCTCTACCCAATTCCCCATCTGTTCCTCTACCCCAGGGTACCTAATTTTTGACCAGCTTCCTGTGGGGGACTGAGTCAAAGGTCTTGCTGGCGTCAAGCTATACTACATCAGTTGCCTGCCCCTTGACTGCTGCTGTGGTAAGCCAGTTGAAGAACTTATCCAGATTTGTCTGGCAAGGTGTCCCCCTCATGAACCAATGCTGTCTGGGGTCATGCAGGCCATTCTCTTCTAGGAAGTTCACCAGGTCCTCCCTCAGTCGAAACTCCCTGTTCTTCCCAACTATAGACATCAAGCTGACTGGCCTGCTGTTTTCTGGTTCATCCCTCTCCCCCCCTTGTGTACTAGAACCAAATCTGCTGTCCCCCAGTCTGTAGGGACCACTTCCATGGCTAGCGAGCTGTTGAAAGTGTCTGCTAGTGACCCTGCTGTTTAGGTATGGTCTGTGCCAGATAGATGGGATGCAGTTAAGTGGGATGGTTGCTTAAGTGGGACATTCACTGGGGAACAGATTTTCACCTGGTGAAAGCAATCAGTGGTATTTGTAGATCAGTGAGACAGTGTCAGCACAGTACTTTAAGGAAAAGGGAACATTGTTTAACCAGGAGTAGCACACTAAGCCGAAACTTGTTTCCAGATGTGACCTGGGAGCACAAAGAAGTTAAGTGACTTGCTCAGGAGCACAGAGCATGCAACTAGGCAACTGTGGGATTCAAACCCATGTCTCCAGATCTGCAGCTCAGAGCCTTAACCCACTGTGCTGTACTGCCTACTAGAATGATAGACTGTGTGATTACTGTCTCAGCCAGTTATTTTTAAACATTCTGTTAGCACCCAGTTTACATCACAGTTAAGCTCTCAGCTGTTAAAAACCTATCTCCTGTCACACTGTCTCATTCTAACAGTAAGATGGGACTCCCCCCGAATGAGTTGTCACTCGCTGATAGTGTAAAAGTTCTTGAAGCTTTAGAAAACCCTACCTGCTCATTGTCTGCTGTAGCCAGCCAGTTTAAAATCAGCAAAAGTCAAGCAGGTCACATCAGCAAAAACAGAGATAAGATTTTGGCAAAGTGGCACTCCAATTCAAATCCACAGTGGAAACGAAAGAGGGAGGGCAAGGACTTTACTGTGGAGGATGCTTTAATGGTGTAGTTCCAGAATGCACTGACAGGGTGCACGTATCTCTGGGCCGATGTTAAACAAAAGGCATGTGACTTGGCTGCTTAGATGGGGCACTCGAATTTCAAACTAACAGATGGTTGGTTATCATGATGGAAAATTCGCCACCAAATTGTGTTCAAGCATGAGCATGGGGAGAAGCAGAATGCTGACATATCAGCTGCTGATTCCTGGTTACAGACATTCTCCCTGGTTAGTTGAAAGGCTGGAGGAAGGAGGATGTCTTTAATGCAGATGGAACTGGTCTCTTTTACAGAGGATACCCTGACTGAGGACATGCCATGAAAGATCAGGATCTAACAGGGGGGGAAAAGGCTAAGTATCTCATCTTGGTCCCCCGTTGTGCAAACCTAACTGGAATAAAAAAAAAGCTCTTAGTTATAGGTAAGAGCAAAAGATTGAGATGCCTGCTAAGGACTTAAAAGTCCTCCCTGTCTCGCACATGATTTCCCCAAATGCCTGGATGACCTTGGCAATGTGTTTGGACTGGTTGATGGCCTGGGAGGGTGAGCTTCACAGATCAAGATGAAATATCCTGCTGTTTCTGGATAACTGCAGTGCTCAGCCTCACACATTCTTCCAATGGCTTTGTAACATAACCCTTGCCTTCTTCCTCTCAACACCACCAGCATACTGCAACTTATTGATATGGGGTTGATTAAAAATATCAAAGGCCATTATAGATCCTTGTCACTGGTAAGATTATCAAAAAGATTCACAAGGGAACAAGTGCTCACACTGCTGAGATTGCCAGGAAAGTAAATTTACTGGAAGCAATTTACTTGCTTCATAGAGCATGGTCCAGCATGAAACCAAGCACTATCCACTACTGCTTTGAGAAAACTGGCTTTGCAGAGCAGACACCCAGACAGATTAGTGATCCCATTTTGGTGTTGGAAGACGTCTCTGTCTCAGCATTTATGGACAGCACCACTTTCTCTGCATTTGTGGAGATGGATGCCGTCATACCTACAGAGAGTGACTTAACAGATGAGCAAGGCATTGCAGTGGCTTACAGAGCTACTGCGACAGAGACTGAGACTGAAGGTGAGGAGGAGAGCGACACCCAAGAGGAAACTGCGGTCCCCATTTTAGATGCCCTGCTGGTCTTCACTGTGCCAAGAAATGGTGCCAGCAGGAAGAGACTGCTTGGTGTGGAGGCAGTGATGCGCTAACAAATCATTCAAGAAAGCAAACAGAAGAAAATCCCAGATTTTTTTTGATCCACAGGGGAAGAGAAGAAAAGGTTACCGATGATCCTGCTTCACAGTGATTGAGTAACCTGAACCCAAACTCGAGAACTGTAACCTAAAAAAAGTTAAATAATTTAAAGCCTCAACACAAACTTGCACATACCTCACAGTACACACTTTAATGAAAACAATTAAAAAACAAACAAATAATAAAATGATAAAGTTGCACTAATCACATCCTAATCAATCCTGACTGCACACTACAGCCACGACTCACTGAAAAAATCCACCTTCAGTTTAGTGATGTCTGCTTAAAAGAGACGGACGCTTAAACTGGATGTTCCTAAATCCACTATACTGCTCCATTTAAACAGCTTGGATTGTATGTATTTGTTTCAAAAGTTTTACCAGGAAATACATACTGAGCTGATAATAGGTCATTTCAGTATGTGTCTGGCTGGAGGCGGTGGATAGGGAGTACACGTACAAGAATGCCAAACTGAAGACTACAATAATTAAAGAGCTACTGATACCTGAAGGAAACTTTAAAAAACACAATAATTAGATACACTTCTGTTTGCATTTCATTTATATTTTATATATTTCTCCTCCCAATAATTTATTACTAAAGAAATATGTATGAACACATGATCATTGTCCTTTACAGTTAATTTTGAGTTCATCTGCCTCTGTAGCTTACTCCTTACTTCAAGTCATAATCCTCTGTTGTGACATCACAATCTGTTGCCACGGGAGTAACTGTTTTTTTTTTTTTTAAATCTCATCTTTATTTCATTTTTACTTACAGACGATTGTGTCCAAATAATCAACACAGTAAAATCAAAGGAGAAGGTACTTACAGGACTCACACTGGTCTTAGCACATTGTAACTCATATGAATATTAATATGAATTAGTTTGGATGCGACAAGGGTCAATTGTCCATACAAAGGTAAGTTGGTTCTTCAATGTCCCCATCTTCAAAGTACTCCATCTCTTAAGAGCTATTCAAGTAGGTCCCGGGTGCCGGGCCGAGTAATTGAGGTTCAACAGATATGGTAACCACAAGAGTGCTGTTATTTCTAAACCATTCAGGATCCCCGAGCCTAGAAGACTGAGGGAGGCCCCCCGGGACCCACCAGACCCCTACTTTAAAGTAAACGCAAGGGAGAAAAGATAAGAGTAGGAAGGGGATGATAATGGGGGGGGGCTTTATTACCTTACGGCACAAAGGTTGTGTCTTTTAGCATGTAATACAGGAGCCATCTGCTCCAACGTGTTCTAAATCGGTCATCTCTATCATTCAGACTGTATGTTATTCTTTCCACCTGATAGGTTTGCCTGCTTATGGCCCACCAATCCTGCACGGTCGGTATATCAGGGGTCACCCAGAGTTTGGTGATAGCTTTTTTAGCAGCTGCTAGGAGAATAACTAAGAGATACCGGGTGTCCTGATCTCTAAAACTTTTAGGGAGTATTGACAAGATAAATATCTGTGGGGTTAATTGGAGGGGCCTATCAAAAATTTCACGTAGCTCTGACTGCAAGGAGCCAAGAAATGGTGCTAACTTAGGACAAGTGTAGACTACATGTGTTAGGTGGGCTTTAGCCTCACCACATTTACGCCAGCAGGAGGCTGAATGTCCTAAGGTGTAGTGACTTATGACTGCAGGTGTTTTAAAATAACGAATCAAGAATTTCCATGCAAACTCCCGCCATTGGTGTGAGCTAGATGTACGTGTCACCTGACGGCAGGCCTGTTCCCATTGATTGTCTTCAATGGGGGCATCCAGTTGTCGCTGCCACTTCTCTCGAATTTCAATAAGACTAGCCGACTCGCTTGACATCAAAGCCTGATAAAGGGTGGATATCAGGTGGTTCTGCTTTGGGGAGGCAAACAGGGATTGCAACCCAGAAATCAAGGCAGGCCAGTGTTCAGAATCTCTCACCTCTAAGGGTAGCGATTCATAGTAATGTCTTATTTGTAAGTATCTATAATGGTGTGTATGAGGTAGGCTAAATTTTCTTTGAATCTCTTGGAATGACCAATAATCCCCCGATGTAATCTGATATAAGTACTTCAGGCCGTATCTGGTCCATTGACAGTAGGCATGGTCCATTTTACCTGGTTGAAAGTTAGGGAGCACAGCAATTGGGCATATTAATGGTATAAAGGGGAAGCGAAAATTGCCTCTTTATCTGATTCCATGCCTTCATCCGGTGCTGTATTTCTAAAGTCAGACCCAGGCCTGCCCCTGAGGGTCCACTCTCTTGATACAGCATGGCTAAATATTCTGAGTCAGGGATGAGAGCTTGCTCAAGCTCCATCCAGTGTACCTCAGTGGTAGCAAGCTGTCTTGCTGCTATATGGGCCAAATGGGCTGCTTGGTAGTACCAGTAGAGGTCAGGGAGGGTTAGCCCCCCCAAGACCTCTTGGTCTTGTTAGTAATTTCAACCTGATCCTCGGTCTATGGTCCAACCAGACAAAACGGGAGATCGCCCCCTCCCAATCTGAGAAGACAGAGTGCGGCAGGGTAATAGGAATATTATTAAAGAGGTATAGGGCTCTAGGCAAGGTCACCATTCTAACAATATCTATTTTCCTGGTGAGGTTAAGTGGGAGAGCACTCCAACGTGCCAAGTCTTCCTTGAGTCAGGCAGTAAAGGGGACATAATTCTGCTTGTATAAATCCTGGAGATCTCTAGTTAAGTTAATCCCTAAATATTTCATCTTTCCTGGGTCCCAGTTACAGGGAAATTGGTTCTGTATATTATGATCAGGGGAATACTGAAAAGTCAGAATCTCGGTCTTCGAGATATTTACTTTATAACCTGAGACTTGTCCAAAAGCTTCTAATACTCACTGACTTTCGGGAGAGTGGTTGATGGGTTCTGGAGGTATAAGAGGATGTCGTCCGCATAAAGTGCTATACGCTGCTCTGTCCCTTCCACCTCGATCCCCTGCAGCTCCTGGGATTGCCGTACTAGTTGTGCCAGAGGTTCCATAAAAAAGGGCAAACAACAGAGGGGATAAAGGGCACCCCTGCCTGGTGCCTCTGTATAGCGGAAATCAACCGGAATGATGTCCCGTGATCCGAACCCATGCCCTCGGTGCCGAATAGATGTTTTTGATTAGCTTAATTAATAACTGCGGCAGGCTAGCACCCTCCATGACCGAATATAGAAATGGCCAAAGTACCCTGTTGAAGGCCTTTTCTGCATCGAGGCTAACCAGGGCCGCAGGATAATTGCAGGTGTACATCTTATGTATTACATGAAAGGTCCTCTTGATGTTATCAGTTGTTGTGCACCCACCAACAAACCTGGTTTGGTCTTTATGTACTATTTGCAGTAACACGGCTTCCAATCTACGGGCAAGTATCCCCATAAATAATTTATAGTCTGTATTTAAGACCAATATCGGTCGATATGATTCACAGAGTTGAGGGTTCTTGCCGGGCTTGGGGATGACAGAAATGGCCGCATAGGACCAGGTGGTGGTGGGGGGTTCACCCTCAAGAACCGAATTGAAGGTACGGAGAAGGGTAGGTAAAAGTTGTTCTTTAGTTACTTTGTAGAATTCAGCACCATACCCATCAGGTCCTGCAGCCTTCATGGTCTTGGCACAAGACAGGGCCATAACTAATTCCTGATTTGTAAAAGGGGCAACCAACTGTTCTCCCTGTTCAGGGGTAATTTTAGGGAGCCTAAGGGGTTTCAGAAATTATTTTATCTTCTCCGGCGATACCGGGTACTCTGGGGTATAGAGGGACATGTAATATGCAGTGAATGCATCAGCTATATCATTTAATTTGCTTAATGGTCTGCCATCCGATGGATGATGAATGGTTGTGATCACAGCTACCTTCTTCTGCCTTCTGATCTGGTAAGCCAGGAGCCTAGCCGCCCTGGGTCCCACCTCGTAGTAACACTGCCGAAGGTAGGTTATGGCAATCTCTGTCTGCTGCAATGCCAGCCTATCCAGGTCTAGCTTGACCTGCTTGAACTGAGGGAGCACTGAGTTGTCACCTTGTTTGTGTGCAGCCTGCAGAAAATGAAGTGTTTCTTCCAGCCTGTCCTTATGCTGTTTGCGAGTCTTCGCCTGTATAGAGGTGAATTTAATAAGATGTCCACGTAAAACTGTTTATATAGTGTCCCAGAGAACTCCAGGGGAAATCTCTGGGCTAGTGTTTTCTGTAAGGATCTCAGTTAACTTGTCTGCTACAAATTCCTTAAAGGATCTGGACTTTAGGTGGAAGGGATTTAGACGCCACAGCATTGTTTTTTTTTTGCAAACCAAGTTTCCATGTACTGGTTATAGGCTCATAGTCAGATAATGTGATGTCCCCTATGTGGGTGTCTACTACCCGGTCCAGGTGTTCTATTTGGGTGAGAAAGAGGTCAATTCTAGAATATGTGTGATGAACCACTAAATAGTGTGTGTAATTCCTAGTGTGGGGGTGCGAATGGCGCCAGAGATCAGTAAAGCCCACCTCAGCCATAAATCTGCTTAAAAGTCGTTGTTTCAGGGTTTTCCTGGGGGTATTAAGACTCGAAGAATCCCGAACAGGATTAGGTAGGATATTAAAATCCCCCCCTCCCAGTAGTAGTACACCTTTAGTGAATTGTATTATTTTATCTAGCAGGTTCTTGATCTCATTTACTGAAGAGTCTGGAGGAACATATGTATTTGCCAGAGTAACTTCTGACTCCCCTAACTGACCGCGCAGTAATACTAACTGACCCAAAGGATCTATCCATTTAGCTTGCAGCTGCCAAGGGGTACTTTGTGGGATTATTATTGCTGCTCCTCTCCTTCTTCCATCCCTAAATGTAGAGCTATACACCTCACCTCTTGAGATCCGACCTAGTTTAGTGTGTTCCCCTGTACTCAAATGTGTCTCCTGCAAATAAATAAGGTCTGCTTTGCATTTCTTAACTAGCGCCAAGTACGCTAGCTCACTTAACTGGAGAAGTGAGCCCATTGACATTCTAGGACAATAATCTTAAGGGGGCCTCTTCCATAGCAAGTGCTGAGGTTTATAGGAGTAGTGGGAAAGTGCTCCATTCGGGTCCCGGGGAACCCCCCCCCCGTTAGTCTCCCTCTCATTTCAATATTATGGCAAAATAGACACAATCGATATTCTGTAAATGAGTAGCTGTTGGTGTTAATTCTTCCAACAATAAACACTTTCTTCAGAGCTAACAACTGGTTGCCTTTAAACTGGCAACTAACAAATGCTGACATAATGGCAAAAATGGCAACCAATCGTTTTAAACAGTAGAGCATAGCAGCATGTAAACAACTTAAAGCCTGCTAGGCTTAACAAGTATAAACGAAGAGGTATTTCTGAACTTCCAAGATCAGGGAGCTCTCCGAGCTCCCGACAGCAGGAAATCCTCGCTATCAATGGGGGTGTCTCAGGTTGAGACACCCCTAGGCACTTCTAATGCCTAAAGGGAACGGGAAAGGAGGCGTTGGTTAGTCACACTTCAACCAATAGCCATCTGGAAAGTGTATTACGTTACGGGGAGAAATGAAGGGGTGAGTGAATTATGGGAGGTTAACCTAGGCACTAGGGGGAGCCACACGTGCATCCCAATAGATGATAATTATTATCAATCTGGAAACTACACAGGTCTTCAAGGGCCAGACTGTACCCAGGCCGCACCCAGGCCGTACCCTCACCGCCCAGATTGCATAGCAAGCAAAGTCTTAACCAAAATGTGAAGACGGGGAGGGGGGCGTAAGGGGGGTGCGGATGGGCACCGAGTCAAGCCAAATACCAAACTCAGACAGCAGAAACTGACCAGAGGGGATCCAGCTCACTCACAGCCACATCATCCGCGTTGTGCAGCACAGTTAGTGAACCGAGTGGCTGCAGGGTTAACCCAATGTCAGGCCCCAGCCAGGTGCCCGACGCGTCACTGGGCCACAATATACAGTATTTTAGAGCATGGCCAAAGAGACCGAACCCAGCATCCACCCCACCACCCAAATAGTCTACGCGAACTGGCATTGGTCTCCCAGCTTTTCAGGTAGTTATCCTGGTTATACCTGGAAGGAACAGAGAAGGGTTCCAGCACAAAATCTAGGGTTTCAAAAAGCAGCCAAATATTCTATATCACCGGGATAGAAGGGACCGATCCAGTTTCGGTGTTCTTTACAGTCTCATACTCTGTACGCCTCATCCCTAATGTTAAAAATAAGCTGGCCTATCTCTATAAACTGAGCAAGGAGAGAAAAGAAAAGAGAGGGGAGTAGGAGGAGGAAGCAGGGACAGGCAGATAAGGAGCTAGTGATGATTCTACAGGTGAGGCAAGCAGGAGGGATACTGTCAGTAAGATAGAAGCAATACCACAAGAGCAGAGTTAACAGACTGGACTTATCTGAAATATTAGTAGCCAGGAGCTTGCCAAGAGGAGTAGAGAAAAGGATGCATCATTAGCCATCCAGTTGTCATTACAGCAAATGAGTCAATGTCACAGGGCTCTCAGGGATTAAATTCCTGAGATAGGTACGGCAGTTCACTCCCCATAAAATCTTCGCCAGGGCAGTAGGGTATTTAGGTAACTCTTCACCACTAGGTAGACAGTCAGGTGTTTCCTTGGGTCTGCTCTCATAAGGAATCAACGATCTTGTGGATCGCCTCCATCCCCTGTCGCTTCCTCACATCACGTAGGCCAGACTGCCAGACCTGCTGTGACAATTTTGCTGAAAGTGTACCTCTTGTAGAGCGACTCGTCTGCTTCTGTATTTCTATCTTATATTTCTGAACGCCCTCCACCGCCTCCTCTGCTGAGCTGAATAAAAGTTGTCCATCAGGGTGAAAAACAATCAGTTTGGCTGGGTAGGGGGTCTGGAAGCACAGGTCCACCTTTTTCAAGGCTTTCAGAATCGGGATATAGGCCTTACGTCTGGCCATCACCTCAGGCGTGAAGTCATTTTCAAAATACAAACGTTGGCCATTATAATTTACCTGCCTTTTTTTCCAGGCTATATGTAGGATTAACTCCTCTTCCTGAAATCTAAGCAAGTGAACCAGCATAGTGCGGGGTCTGGCACCAGGAAGAGGCTTGGGATTCAGAGTGCGATGTACCCTTTCAAATTCCAGGGTCAGATCATCCGAGATATCCAGGACCTGCTGTAGCAAGCCTCGTATAAATTTACGTGTATCAGCGGTCTCCTCTCCCTCTGGGATCCCCGAGATCCTGATATTATTTTGACGGTTCCGACTCTCGGCATCTTCAGCTCGCTCCTGTAAAACCTGCAAGTCATGATTCAGTTGTGAGATGGTCAGCTCTGTCCTGTCGAGCCTGGCATCCGATTCTGTTGCATGTTGTTCTAGTTGCTCCTGTTGCTTCTCCAGCCTCCCGATGTCTGTTCTTAAGGCAGTTGTTGTTGATCTGAATTCATTATGAAAATCACGTAGTTCAACTAGCACCAGAGTCATCTGGTGCTGCAATGCAGTTAGCGAGGGCTGGTCGGATCTATCTGCGCCCTGCTGCGAGGCTGAAGAGGCCTGCGATGCTTCACTCCTGGAGTCTGATAATCCGCCTTCATCGGGCGCAGCTGGCTGCTTTTTGCTGGTTTTATCCCCTTGTTTCGACATAGTAGTGCCTCCGAAGCTAAAATTAACACTTTTTATTGTTGTTTGGCAGTAAAATCGGAGGATTTTTTTGGCTATGGTCGGAGCTTCCTGATTTAGGCTGGCATCAGGAGCATGACATCACTGGAAGTCCATGGGAGTAACTGTGAGGTCACAGGCAGCGACAGAACAAGAGGTGCTCCTTCACTGATATCCCCCCCAGCTCAGTACTTGGTCCCCCGGCCCAGTGCCCAGTGCCCACTAGTCCCCATCACCACTGCCTTTGCAGAGGACAGTCACCCTTTTTATGTAGGTTACTTTTTGTTTGCTTGCTTCACTTTAGAAAAAGAATCAGGGTTCAAGCAGCAATAATGATAAACAGGGAGGTAGACATGCAGGACGAGACAGGAGGTGCTCCTTCACTGATATCCCCCTAGCTCAGTACTCATTCCCCCCCCCCCCAGCATAGGGGCCCCTAAGCCCCACCATTGCCTTGTCAGAGGACCATCACGGTCACACTTTTATATAGGTTACTCTTTGTTTGCTTGCTTCACTTCAGAAATTGGGTGCAGGCTGCACTAGAATGGCAAACAGGGTGGGAGAGATTCAGTTCAGGACAGAAGGTGCTCCTGCTCCTTTATTTTGGTTAATAATTGCAATCCCTCGTCTTGATTAATCTGTTAGTTTTGCCCCCCTAAACACCGTTACTGTATTTGTATTACAGAGAATGCTTGGTACACTGTAGTTAGTGTTTTTTTTTCTTTGGGGGGATTGGGTTGGGTAAAGGTTTTCTGTGTTTTTTTTTTTTTTACTTATTTCCCACAGCACAATTATTTCACAGACATGCAGGTGCTGCTGCAGACACCAGACAGCACGTTTCTTTTCAACAATGAATCAGTTCATTCAGTCTGTGTGTATCTCAGTCTTCCTTTTTAGCCTTTTCTGACTGCTTGAGTCAGTCACACAGATTATCATGCGGAGAATAAGGTCAGAACTCAGGAGGTTCGATTCTGCTGCTCTGCCTCTGCTGAGTCTTACTGAGGAGGAGAGGGGAGAGAGATACACTGCAGAACAGTGCAGAGCAGATGGTGGAAAAGCCTGAACACAGAAAAAAAAAGTCAGAGGAGTCACACAGGGATGACCCCTTGCCCTCCCCTTGCAGCTGCAACTAAGGAGTCTGCACTACCACTAATATATACTGCACAAAAAAAACATACATTTATTTTATTGCCTAGTGCAATGGCCCTGGCAGCCTGGCTGTGTGAGTCAAATGACTTAGAGAAAGAATCAATTCAGAACTTCAGTGGAGTCATGCACTGCTGTGCTGCTGTCTGCTGATTGATTCTGAAGGGCAGGCTCCTCACTAACTGAACATGGGCACTGGCTGAGGCAGTTGGTAGCAGGTAGCAACAACCCAACAACAAGTGAAGAAGAGAGTTCGAATTGAATAAACTTGTTGTTTTAAATAAATAAATCAAATTCAATAATGTTTTATGCAGCTGGCCAGCACCAGGCAATGTGGCCAGCCAGCTGGCCACGGAATGGGACGGCTGTTAGATCAGCAGTGACCCTCTCCCCCGAACTGTCTGGCTTGGTCTGTGGTGCGCTGCTGCTGCTACAAGTTCAACCATGAACTTAGTTCAAAAAATGTTTATATCTGTGTGCCCTAGAAGTTCTAGAGCAAACTTTAAGAGGACCTCCTTGCTTGCTCACACAGTCACAGCATGCCTAAATATTATGTTTTGTTACAGTTCTCCTGAACGTGTCACCAGCTCTTTAAGGAACAGTAGTGAAAAAGATAAAATACAACACAATAAAAAAGTTGTAATTACAAAATAGCAGTAAAATACATAACAGTTATGCAGTCACAGTGTACAGGTAGATAGTGCTAACACAAAATATCAACATTAACAATATATTAAGGTACTAGAACAAATCCAAAAAGGAGCAGTATAATACCACTCAGCCTGTGAAGGTATTGGAGTTAGCAGTACTAGCGCATTGAGGTAGGTAGAGGAGCTAAATATTATTATTTTTTTTTGTTTAACCAGGTATAGCACACTAAGCTGAAAGCTTTTTTACAGGAGTGACCTGGGAGCACAAGGAGATTAAGTGACTTGCTCAGGGTCACACAGTATGCAAGTGGAAGTTGCGGGATTCAAACCCAGGTCTGATCTGCTGGATGTCTCCAGATTTGCTGTTCAGAGCCTTAGACCACTGCGCTATACCGCCTCCAACTATTACCAAGTGATTCAGTAAAGAGCAGTTCAAGCCACACAGATCAGAGGCCTTGGGGGGGCGGAAACTGCTTAGGATATTGCTCACAGCAGGGGAGGTGTCATGGGGGGCAGACCAATGGTAAGGTGGGAGGAGGGAAACACAAGGGTCAGGGGTTAGGTACAGTTGCAGGACGGGGAAGTAACGTCACAGAGAAAGCACCCCTGCTTCCTCCTGTAACATCCTCAGGTCAGGTGTAAGACATCAAGTCCCAAAAATTTAGATACTTTCAGCCCTGCTAGCTTTTCCTACACACTTTTCTCTAATATCTGGATCTTTGCTCCAGCGTCTTTGCTCCCTCCCTTCCTAACCTAACAATCTGGCTGTGGCCCATTCTTCTCCTTAGCAAATACCGAACAAGAATAATTGTTCAGTAACTCTGCCTTCCCCTTTTCCCCCTTCTCCCACCAGTCATTGCTCATAAGTCTCAGTATACCCCGTTTGACCATGTGCTTCTCCTGGGTGTACCAGAAGAATGACTTTTTCCCTTTCTTTACCCCACTGCCAAACAGAGCTCTATCTCCACTTTGGCCTTCCTCACCATAGAAACATGGAACTTGTCAGCAGATAAGGACTGCTAGGCCCATCCAGTCTGCCCATAGGCCCTATACTTGTATGCATTCACTCACCTTAAGTGGTCAATGGCTTTTCATCACTCCCTTCCCACCCAAGATTCCCCTGTGCTTGTCCCAGGCATATTTAAACTCCTCCACTATGCTTGCCCCTACCACCTCTTGTGGCAGACTATTCCAAGTGTTCACCACTCTGTCTGTGTAGAAAAACATCCTCACATTACTTCTTAATCTACCCCCCTCTAATTTCATATCGTGCCCTCTCGTTCTGGTATCTTTTCTACATTGGAAAAGATCCTTGCCTGTACCTTGTTTATGCCCTTGACGTACAGTAGATATTGAGATCTCTTAGTCTCTCTTCATATATTTTGTTGCCATTCTCTAGATAGCCTCCACCTTGTTTATGTCCTTATGCATGTGTGGTCTCCAGTACTGCATGCAATACTCCAGGTGAGGCCTTACCAGTGTGTTATACAATGGTATCACCACTTCCCGCCTCCTACTAGTAATACCTCTGCCTATGCATCCCAGTGTGCCACTGGCCCACCCTGCAGCCTTTGTGCATGGCTTTGATACCGTAAGGTAATCAGATACTGTATGATAACCCCTAGGTCCCTTTCCTCTTTGGTGATAGTTAGCACATCCCCCCCCATCCTGTAGCTCTCCCTAGGGTTCCCCCTACCCAGGTTCATTATCTTACACTTTTTTCATTGAACCTCAGTTGCCACACCTCTGACCATCTTTCAAGCATCTCCAGGTCCCTCTTCATTTTCTACACCCCTTCTGGAATATCCACCCTGTTGCAGATCTTGGTGTCATCTGCAAATAGGCAGACCTTTCCTTCCAGCTCCTGTGCAATGTCATTAATAAAGACATTGAACAGGACTGGTCCCAGTACTGATCCTTGTGGCACTAGGCTGGTCACCCCTCTCTCCCTGGATTGGATCCAATTTACCACCACCCTCTGCCTTCTGTCCATCAGCCAGTTTTTAACCCAATGTATCACTTTGTGCTCCATGCCCAGACTGCTCATCTTGTTAACCAGCCTTCTGTGTGGGACGGTGTCAAAGGCTTTGCTGAAATCCAGGTAGGGGACTTCTACGGCCCCTCCCTGATTCACTTCCCTAGTCACCCAATCAAAAAAAATGTATCATATTCATTTGATAAGACCTTCCAAGGATTAAAACATTTGCCATGGTTAACTGTAAAAATAAAAAAAAAATGATTAGTATTAGAAATCAATATTGGAAAAAGGCAAGCAAAACACTAAATAGTGAAATTTGGGAACAATATAGAAGGTTAAGGAATCAAGTAGTACAGGAAATCAGGAAATCAAAAGCTTGTTACTATAAACAGCAGATTAAAGAACCAACAAATCCTGGTGCCTATTGATCCATTACAAAAAATCTTATGAATCCAAATAGCAAACAAAGTGAAATAAAATTGAGTCAGAATGAAAAAGTGTTTGAATCAAATAAAGCTGCTGAAATTTTGAATGATTATTTCATAAACCTCCCGACCTGAAATTAAATCCTATAACTAAAACTAACATCATGAATGAAGTAAAGGGTGAGAGTTCCCAAGATGAAAAAGTACCTAAATTCAGATTCAAGAGAGTGACTAACAAAGAAGTTCTAAAAAATATAAATAGACTAAAAATAAATAAAGCAAGTGGCCCAGATAGAATAGACAATAAATTACTGAAAGAGTCTGCCATGGAATTATCATTTATACTACGGGATATTTTTAATTGGAGATTAAGGGAGGGACAGTTTCCATCCAGTTGGAAATTAGCCAAAGTGATACCAATAGGTAAGGGAGGAGATCCAGTGGACATCTCAGATTATCACCCAATAGCCCTGTTGTCCACAGTATCCAAGTTATTTGAAAAAATGATCCATGATCAGTTAATGGACTACATGGAAAAGTATAACAAATTGACTCAACAACAGCATGGTTTTAGGCAGGGTAGGTCCACAGCTACCGCACTCACGGACGTTTGGATCTTATAGCAACTCCACTTGGGGAAGCAAAGTCCATGGGTGTGGTATATGTGGACCTATCCAAAGCATTTGATTTAGTAAATCATAGCATTTTGATAAACTCACTAATGAAAATAGGGGTGGAGGAAGAAACCTGTAACTGGTTTATATCATATCTTGATAAAAGGTCACAATTTGTTGTCCTAAATGGACAACAGTCAAGAATAGACTATGTAACAAGAGAGGTTCCCCAGGGATCTATCCTGGGCACCCTCTTGTTCTTAGTCTATTTAAATGACTTACCAAAGAAAATTGGATATTCAAAAATTCGTCTCTATGCAGACGATACGGTTTTAGTAGCAGAGGGAAAAACTATAAGTGAAGTTGAACTAAACTTACAGAGTGACTTTAGCACTATGCAAGGTCATTTTTCATCTCTGGGTTTATTAGTTAATTATAAAAAGACACAGGTTATGTCATTTGAATTGGACCTAAAAGGTATTTCAAAACTAAAAATAGACACAAGAGGGTAAGTTTTTAGAACAAACTGAAACATGTAAGTATTTAGGGGTACACATAGATCAATGTCTTACTTTTCAACATCATATAACAACTTTAATAAAGAAAACAAATGGCAAGATTGGAGCTATGAGACGAATATCGAATTGTATGACAAGAGAAACAAGACTGATTTTGATCAATCAACTAATAATGCCGGTTATTGATTATGGAAGCCATATATATAGACATACAGCAAGAAAATATTTCAATAACTTGGATACACTTTATAATAAGCTTGCAAGATTTGTGTTAAGGTGTGATCTTAAAACTCATCCTTGTATTATGTATACAGATTTAGGATGTATTCCATTAGACTTGCGGGCCAGGGGAATCTGGCCAAATCAGGTTCGTAATGTATTTAAAAATCAATCTTTAGAAAACTTAAAAAATAACTTACAAAAACCTAAACATGGTTTAAATTTAAGAAAAACTGGTGCTAGGGATTTAGTAATACCAAAATTAAAAAATTGATTTAGTGAAATGACCCTTCAATATCAGGTAGCCAAAAGTTGGAACTGTCTTCCTCCTTTTTTACATGAACTAACAATCACTGACCATGTTTTTAAAAATGGCCTGAATCATGAACTCAGCTTTCACTGTTGTTGTAATAGGTGAAAATAATGTGAAAGTTAAAATGATTATATGCCTGTTTTTGATGAGTTTGTAAAAATTGTAATGTATTGTTTTTGCATTTTCTGTAATGTTGCACTGTTATAAATGTAAAGTTGTTACTATTTGTATAATGTAAACGGGTAAGCCTTGTGAATAGGGATTTTCAGAACCCTAATGGCTTTATCACTGTATAAATAAAATTTTATCATACCACCATACCATACCAACTCCAGGGGGGTGCATGTTGGGGGGAAAAGCAAAATAAAACAAGTTTTGGGATGGATGCAACAAAACCACAGAGGCGCCTGGACCCAGACCCGAACCCGGAACCCCACGCGGAGGCCAACCCCAGATGCCATGGTGCAGCTCAGCAGCTAACTGCAGTGCCACTCCCTACATCCCCTCCGCCCCCTCCCAGGCCACACTCGCCATGCTCATTGCCCCCCGCACGTGTGTACATATAGCGACATCCTGTCACTACGTTCACCCACCCCACCACATCTGGTCACCTCCTCCCTCCCCTCACCATTCGGCTTCACCCACATCACATCACTGTTTCGGATGGTGCCTCAATTCAGGCACCCACCTCACGTGCTACCCCAACCTATACTATGTCCTTCATGCTATTCTCCAGTTTTTCCCTCTTTTTGCTGAAGTCCCCCTCTTTAGAGTCCCATATCCCTATTTCTTTTGCCCTTTGGTGCTCCAGTGCTACTATGACTGCTGGAACCAAGTGGTTCCAGGACTGCTATGTTCTGAATCCTCTCACTGTTGGTGAGCACCAGAACCAGCAGAACCTCCTTCCTTGTTGAGCTCTGAACTAATTGCTCTAGAAATGCCTCCTAGTGGGCATATACCACAATCATATTCCTAGCACTAGCCATGATTGGAACCTCCCATTCCATCTGGCATATCGATATCTCTTAACTACCACCACTTCCCTTACACTTTGTGCCCTCTTAAGTGTCATTCTGAGTGTCCTGTCTATCCTTTGATTCTGGTTCACTGGCTTGTAGGCTGTCTGGATTTGCTTCCCCTTTCTTGTTCCTGCTAGTACCCACAGGGTTTCCAATTCACCTGACCCCCCCGACTACCTATTTCTATTGCTTCAATTTCCTCCTTAACATACCGTGCTACCCCTCATCCCCAGCCCTTTGCCCTGTTCTTTCAGAATCAGGTGTAGCCTGGTATGGTTATGTACTAGTCATAGTTTGAGATTGCCCACATCTCTGTTACCATCACCAGGTCATGACCCTCCTCCATGAGCAGTGTGTGAAGTTCCTCCCTACCCTCCTTTTCCTTTTTCCCCCAAGTTTACCTGATCCTGATGAGTTATGTAGAAACATACAAAATGATGGTAGAAGAAGACCCAGGGTCCATCTAGTCTGCCCATGACTTTCCTGGACCTTCTACTAGTCAGTTAGTTGGGGAAAGGCCAAAAGGCCACCTCTTTTGTTTGTGACATTTTGTGTGTGTCTTGCCATTCTGACTCCCCCTTACTTGTTTATACTAGCTATATGTTATGCCCACCTTTCTCTCAGAACCCTCTTGCCCTCTTCATTGTGGTACAAGCTGTTCTTTTTGAACAACCTCCAATCTCCCCAAGTTGTGCCCCAGCCCCTGAGGAATTGAAATCCCTCTTCCCTGCACCAACCCTTTAGCCATGCATTGAAGGAGGAAGCTGCACAAAAAAAATGGTACCTCTAGGGAGCTTTACAGCTCAGCTAAAAAAGTAGTTTTTTTTTTTTTTTTGTTTGGTGATGGAGAGTTTTGACAATCAAACAGCCCATAAAATATACCCTTCTAGCATTTGGGAGAAACTAATTCAGAGGACACACAAATCATAATGATGTTTACTAAAATAAGCAATCAAGCCAAATCAGCAAAACATTATTATAGACTATGTTTAATCTCCAAAAATCCTTTATAACAGAATTTTCAATGATAGGATAGCCATGATTGATAAGAGGGAGGAAACAACTATTAGCACTAGCAATCCAGGCCTTGTGAGATAAATAATGTTTCACCTCACCTATGAGTATCACTCAATATTTGATAAGCAATTTTACAAATGTTTGCTGTATGCTGAGGATAAGAGAGATAGGTGTCTAGCAAGGGTGCTTCTAGTGCTTACAAGGGGACAGAACTGAGATTCTAGAAAGACAGTTTCAGCTGCTGTGGGAGAAGGTCTATGACATGTTGGAATGGACACTGGATTTATTTTCTAAATGATTTTTCCAAGGACTTTGCTGACAGAAGGAAAGCCTTTACCCTTAGAAAAAAAAGATTTGGCTGCAGCAAATGTCCCATATAACCTAAAATACCTGGCTACGGATTAAGAGAGATGGGCAGATCAAATGCACAATTTCCACACCACGCAGAAGGCAGCAAGGTTCTTGGCCAAGCAAAAAAATTGAGGAGGACCAGGCTACCACAACAGATGGATGAACCTTTTGCCGTGAAAGGGATCCAGAGAGGTAAGGGTGCAAATGAAAAGGGACTAGAACTATGCGACCAACACCTGAGCATGGAGAGGCATGGCATGCTGTAAAGCCCATGCGAGAGCAGCAGAGATCATATCTTGAAGGTACTATTATCCTCCAGATGTCAGAGCAGAAGTAGGGGATCAATACAGTCTACACCTGAATCCAGAGTGGCGTCCTGTTAGTTGAAATCTCCACCAAAGCTACTGAGAGATCCACAGGAAGACAGGATACACAGACCAAAGACCCGGGGTTGATGAAAGAATCAGGAGAACTGATGGACATGGACTTAACATTCCTTACATCACCTAAGAATGAAATGTCCCTCTGGCCCAGTTGGGCTTCAATTATGGAGGGTCAGAATCTGGAATGAAGGCTGAAAACACCCCTACAAGATCCATCACAGATGCCAGAGGTGGCTGCTGAACATATAAAGTTTCAACAGGTCTGACTGACAGCTGTAAGACATAATACTGTGGGTGCTTCTGTTGTTTTCTGTACTAACCCTGTCTTTCAAATTGACAGCTGAAGGGTATGTGGCTGGTTATATTTGTCAATGGGAAAAACAGTCCAATATCAGGAAATGTGAGATGTCATTCATTATTTTAACCAAAGAATAAGTTGGAGAATGAGGAGGGAGAGGGAAAATATGCTTGTTTCCCTCAGCCATACTAGGTAGTGGAAGATACTGAAAGGGGGATTGGGCATGAGAGGGAGTAGGGGTCTGGCATGATGACACATTTGCAGATGAAGGGTACCTGGGTAGAGAAGTATATTGCATTCAGAGCCCTCGGTAAGTGTCATCAAGTTTTCAAACTGTTGCTCTCCCCCCCATCTTGCAAAGAGAGTATTGATATACTTTAGAATTGTGACTGCAGGGATGGGGCAGTAAAGCAATCACAGTGCTGGAGGGTTTCCTTAAGGCAATTTTTGTTGGGTGTTGTTTTGTTTTTATGTTGTCTTACACGCGCAGCGCAGACAACATATTGCGGTTGCTTGAAGTGGAAGAACAGGTTTTGGAGGTGCGGTTGTGTTGTGGCCAGTTGCACCACTGCTTTTTTGAGCTTGGCTGTGTGGCACGAATGAGACTGCATGCTGTCTATGACAGCAGTTGAAAAGTGTGCCACCAACTTGAAACGTTTTAGCTGCTGCAATGAGGGAGCTCCACCTCACTGCAGGGCATGCCTTCTCTGGTGTAACATTTCAATGAGACATGGTGGTGGCTGTGCCATCCACCTCTCACAGTTCCCAGAAAAACTGATGTCAGGGGTGCCCAATCCCCCTGTTGGCATCATCATGCCCTCCTCCCCAGTTAATTGCCAACGGGGGAGCCCAATCCCTGTCGGCATCATGTCCCGTGCCAATTGTTTGCTGAGGGGGTTGCCCAATCTCCCTCAGCATCATTCCCCCCCTTTGCCAAACACCCTTTTTTATTTGCTGATGGGGTGCCCAATCTCTGTCAGCTCCAGTCCACCCACCCCAAAACCATGCAGGTGGCATGGTGTGAGCCCATCCTGGTGTGCCAAATGTACCTGCCAAAAGGAAAAAACCTTCCAGTGATGTTTAATTTTTTTTTAACCTATAAAGTAGAGAATGGTCCCTAGCTGTCTACGCCCCTCCCCAACCCACACCACCACCCACTGCATACCCACTCCCACACCCCCTTATCCCATACTTTCCTCAGGAGCCTGGCGCAACAATCTTCGGTGGACTGAGAACACGTCTGCACTCTTCAAAGCCGACTGCGAACTAAAGAAATGCAGGTAAGCTGTATAATGGCATAAATAAGGTTTTTTCAACTTTGATGCATATCTTGGGCATTTTAGGGAAATTTGGCACCACATTTTCAACATGGGGTTATTGGGACCCCTCCTCATGATTTCAGTCACTGTCATGGCGCTATTCAGTCCCAAAAGGTGATTTCACGGTCACTGCATGGAATCACCTTTTGGGATGGATTAATGAAACAACAGTGCCACTGTTCATGAGGTGGGCTCTCAAAAAGCCTATGTTGCAAATCTGATGAGAAAAATCCAAAATATAACTGTTTTACGAGCGTGCGATGTGCAGTTTCCATGCAAGCTCGTAACTTCACGAATCTGTAATATTTTCACTCCAGATTTCCAACATTGGCATTTTTCCACATCTCCTTATGAACAGTACAGCTGTCATATTTCACATCCTGGCTGAAATGTGTTTTCGCACTTCTGACGCAGAATAGCACAGTCACTGTGGGAAATCAGTGTTCGGGACAGATTAAGAAAATCACAATGACACTGTTCATGAGCAAAGGTCCTAAAATGCCGGTGTTGATAATGAGGTGACAAAAGTCCATTAAATGACTGTGCTATGAGTGTGTGTTGTGCAGTTTCCATGCACCCTGGTAACTTTGCAAATTTGTAATATTTTCACTGCAGATTTTCAACATTGCCATTTTTTCACACCTCCTTATGAACAGTACAGCTGTAATTTTTCACATCTTACCCGAAATGTGTTTTCACACATCTGGCATGCAGTGGAGCAGTCACTGTAGGAAAACAATGTTCAGAACAGAGTAAGAAAATCACAGTAACACTGTTCATAAGCAGAGGCCCCAAAATGCTCATCTTGAAAATTTGGTGAAAAAATTACTATGTTACAAGCGCACGTTGTGCAGTGTCCACGCACAGTCTTAACTTTGAGAATTTGTAATATTTTCACTCCAGATTTTCAACATTGTCATTTTTGCACATCTTCTTATGAACAGTACAGCTGTCATTTGTCACATCCTGCCTGAAATGTAGTTTTACACATCTGGTGCACAATCGCACAGTCGCTGTGGGAAATCAATGTTCAGGGCAGATTAAGATGGTCATAGTGCCACTGTTCATGAGCAGAGGTCCCAAAATGGCTATGTTAAAAATTTGGTAAAATAATTCCACTAAATGACTGTCTTACGAGTGTGCGATGCACAGTTTTCATATACGCTCGTAACTTCGAGAATGTTTAATATTTTCACTCCAGATTTTCAACATTGTCATCTCTTCACACCTCCTTATCAGTGATGCAGCTGGCATTTTAATGTGGTGCAGAAGGGCACAGTCACTGTGGGAAATCAACGTTCGAGACAGATTAACAAAATCACAGGGACACTGTTCATGAGCAGAGGTCCCAAATGCTTTCATAAGGTGGGATCACAAAAAGGCCATGTTTTAAAATGTGGAGTGGAAATACCAACAAACGCCCAGGGCATTAGGGTTTCTAACCATTACATCCCACCCGGTATAGACTAACAGACATCAGGGGGGTGTGTCTTTGGATTGTCTGCCATAGTGCTCACACCATTGGTCCTCCACCCCCACCCTGCAGCCACTGACAGGCATCAAGGTGTGCCTTGGACTCTTCAGCCCCAAAGTTCAACCCATTCTCCTATACTGCACCCATCTCAACGTACTTCCTTATGAAATGGGGGTGAGCATAAGGGGAATGAATTATTCTATAGATGCTCTAGTAGGGGAATAATAGGGGGCACACATTGTTAATAAAGGCCCTGGAATCTTAGAAGACACATTGCCACAAATGCAAGGGGGGGGAGGCAGTCAGGTCAGCATGCTGCAAGTTGGGAGTAGACAAAGTGCAACATGCAACAAAGGATTGGATGAATTCACTGTCTGGAAGCTCACCTAGTGTTCCTGAAAGTCTCCCACTAGACCTGGCATCCTGGCATATCTGCTTTCTCTGGCACCAAAAGGGTCAAAGAGCAGACTCAGTTCAGGTGCTGAGGGTGCGTGTAAGAGTGTAAGACTGAGTTCTGTCAGAGCTAGGTGGCAAATACAAAGGACTCCTTGGGTATCACCTGTGAACTGCTACAGTTGCACTTCCCCTCAGCTTCTTCACAGAGACATTTTCTGTGCCACACTGACACTTTTATTAGACAACTTTTATTTTCCAGACTCTCAATCCCACCCACCACCACAATAACATGGGGCACATGGTCCACAGAGGCAGTTTTAATAAACTCTGTACCAGCTGGGATCTCGAGAGTGGTAGCAGCTGGTAGGATAGAATCAGGTATGCTCTGTACCAGCCACATAGGCAACTGCTGAGCATTCATACAACTTCAGACATATGTCTTTCTGTTGTATGTGTCCTTACTGTTTCCAGTTAGATTTATTTTATAGTGTACATAGCACACCAGGCAGGGGCAGAAGGAATCAGTGGGACGATGTCTCACCTGTCCACCAAGAAAGTTCCCTTTGTCTGGAACATATGTTCCAAATCTGTTATTATTATAAGTGTCTTAAGAAGTTTTAAAGTGTTGAATGTGAATATATGTTTTATTAGCCAATATAGGCAAATACCTAAGGTTCATAGAAGATGGGGTACAAACTGTGTGGTTTTCAGAAACGAAAACTCACTTTGTGTGTTACAGATGTTTCCATCTGTAACTCTTTCTCCTTTCACTCTACCATACTTTCTGGTTTGCATCTGGGATAAGAAATGCATAAATGCATTCTGGGACAAACTCCCAGGGGATTGCTTTCCACCAGGTGAGGGAGGCCATGTTTCCTCCCTGCACGACTTGATTCATGGGAAGGGCACATCAGTCTTGTGGAATGTTCAGGGAATAAATCACTCTATTAAAAGAAAAAAAAATTCTGAACTATTTGAAGTCAGCCAGATTTGATACAGTCCTGGTACAGGAATGACACCTACTAAGGAGGGAGTTCGAGAAACTAGCTGGGCATTGGGTAAGCCAAGAATTTTTGAACAACTTTAATTCCAGAAAAAGGTGAGTGTGTTATTTTAAAAGGGACAATACACAGTCAAGACAGATCCTGGTAGTTAATGTATATGCACCAAATGGGGATGATACAGCCTTCTTTCTGGATCTATCACAACATCTGTTGGAGCACACCACACCAGAGGCAGTAGCATTGGTAGAGGTGACTTCAACCTGGACCAGGACCAATGTTCTCTCTAAGTTTTTGACCCTGTAGGCAGAAGTCTCATGAGTTTGCTGCACTGGATGCCAAGAAAAATATCTATGTGCGCATGACTGAGTCCATACCGTTTATTGCCAATAAACACTGAAAGACATGAATGAACACTATAATTCTCAATGTAAAGCACAAATGTACATTTACCACAATGCAAAAAAATACAATATAACACAATACAAACCATAACTGTACAATATAATAATTCACAATATGCAATTTTATACAATGCAATATTCAAACTATGAATGTACAAAAATGCAAATATTGAATGTGCACTTAAAATGTAATACATACACCAGCTGTCATGTGTTCATTTATGGATTTTCTCTCTTGTCTTTCCAACTTTTCCAACAGGCGTATATTTGATCTAGTTCAATTTTTCTACCAGGTGATAAAAGCTATTTTACTGCATCTGCATATCAAAGTGTATTTCTTCCAGTCAGTTTTTTGATTTTGTTTCAATGCTGTTCATATGGCTGAAGCTTCTGTCACAGTCTGCACTAGATGTTTGAAATGCAGTACTCACATCTGTAAGCTGAGCCATGCTGTATTGTGGATTTGTCAAAACACAATGTATCATCTCTTTAAAGGAATGTATTGACCTCCCTCTGATTTCACTTGCTACTACACATTTATAGGCATTGCACTGGCTAACGATGGCTGCCTGCTCCACTAATGCAAACAGATAGTCATGACATTTGTTACACAGTCTCACAACATTGCATATCCCAAATTCAAAAATGCTGAGTGAACTTGTATCAAAATCAAAGGCAGACCATTCAGAAAGTTCATCTGTAGGAAATCGTCTATCTACATGATCACATAACAGTTTGATGACTCTCAAAATTGATACTGTGCTTACTTCTGTCATACAGTTAGCTAGAAGCAGTGGTACAGGTTGGCTCCAGTAGATGGTATTACACAGGTACTGCCCCCGATCTTTGCTGTTTTAGCCCTGGCAATCTGTCTAGTTTCATTTGTTGACAAGCCACTTTCCTGAAATAGCTTTGTCAAGTCTGCCAGCTCACCAAATACAACACTTAATGCTGCTATGGCAATGTGGTATTCAGGGTTAGACAGCTTATTAAAGCAATATTTTGAAATAGGATGATTGCTTTTATTTACTTCTGCCTCAAAATATTGCACCAAGGCATCATAGTACAGATTAATGTTCTGACTGCAAAGTGCCTTGAAAACCAAAGAACCTCATTAAATGGGCGGAAAACCTCTGCATCACAATCTTGGACTCTAACAAGTTCCTCCAACTTTGATTTCCTTACAGATGACCTACAAAACACAACATGTACTGCTCTCAGTAAAGTCTTAATATCTTTTATCAATGGTACCTGTTTCCAGGCATCATCAATTCCCAAGTCTTCTCTGTAGGCAACACAGTGCTGTTCAACTAAATGAGGTACACACTCATGAGCTTGAGCTGTACTGATACACCGTTATTTTTCCCAAGCATAACAGATGCTCCATCAGATGTAAGCATTACCATTTTCATCAAGTTCAGTTGATGGGCTCTATAGTAATCCTTTACAGCTGTGGTGATGGCCTGGACATTACGTGCTGTTAATTTAACAAGTCCTCCAAATGTTGTTTTATATAGTATCTCATTTTAAGGCCAAAACTTGAATATAGGATGAACATCTTGCTTCCAGATATATCTGTACTCTGTTCAGTAACTAGGATATGAAAGGAGGCATTTTGAATATCACTCAATTTTTCATTTTAAATGACAGCATTAATGGAATGCAGGAATACAAAGGCATAATTTTTGCTTTGCCAGTTATCAGTCATGCTAACGTATTTTGCCCCTATCAGGTGAAACGGCATTTCCAGGATAACGCAGGGGAAAAATGCACTTCCAAAATAGTGTCTGATTAGAATGCTACAGGGATAACATAGCGCAAGGCAGTTGCCACTACCCCTGTAGCTGTCTAGTCACAGTGGAGGAGAGGAGAAGTATCAGGCTGTGTGGTGCCCTGCTGAGTTGCTCCCATGGTGGAGGGGGCTAAGGCCCTCAGAAGCTAGGGCAGGGAATTGTCCTGGAGACCAGGGTTTTGTTCCTGGTCCCCCGACTGTTTTTTTTTGTTCAGCTCCCCCAAGTGTTATTTTTAGTTTGGTCTCCCCCCACTCTTCACAGATGTAATCCCCCCCAAAAATGTCTCCCTGTTCCCGAGTAGCAACCCCCCTCAGAGTTGATTATATTTAGTTTGGGGGGGGTGTGCTTGGTATGAAGCCCTCTGTGTCAGAGGGTGTGGGGGCAGAGCCCCCACCACAAAAACTCAATTAACATGTTGGGTGTTGTTTGCCATGTAGCAGTCAGTGTGCCTGTGAACTACTACCATTGGCTTTGTTGTTGCAGTCACTCTTTTGGTAGGGCACTGTTATTACATGTGCCTTTTTCCATTCATGGTTTTTGACCATGCTGTTGTGGTGTTTGTTGTGTTGACCTCGTGCCATTTTGCCATGTGATCATGTATTTCCTGCACTGATAACACAGAATTGTTCATCTTTACTGCCAACAGAAAATTCTCTATTACAGTTTTGACAGTTCTATTTATTTATATTTTTTATTTTATTTATTCTAGGATTACAAGTACCTTTGAGCCAAGGCTCTTTAACAAAGGTTCCATGTCAGAAATAACAAACAACAAGGAAGCAGCAGTGAAATAACAGTAAACAATTCATGTACAACAGTGCTATTGAAAGGGGTCAATTATAGGAAGAGCAAGGTGTAGAGGAGGAGGAGAGGTGTAGGTAGTTAAAGGGGCACTATCAGCTTTCCCCTACGTTTTTGACTTCCTGAAGTCTATAAACTTGTACCACACACTTAGTAAAACATGTTCATTAGAATGCCCCCATAGATGTAAAAATAAGAAATCGTACCTGTTTTTATTAAACTTAAACCAAAATCCCCTTTCACTCGGGCCACCGAGAACTGAGCCACCACCGGAAGCATATATTGGATATGAACGCACACCATGAACGCTCGCTGTCCCGAAGTGTGATTTGATACCATGACACCACCAACAAGATAATCCCTTTGTGCCATCTACTAATCCAAAATGCTCCTGGTGCTTAAAATCCCAAACTGAGCACTCGAAATATCACAATTTATAACTGTAGACGTCAGCTGAAATCCCTACACCATTCTGGGAGAGCATAGCTTTCCTATGGATGCACCCGCAGAGGAGACTAAGGAGGCTGAGGACAACTGTCACAAGGGAGGCCCACAGGAAGGAGGCAGAGGACACCACAAGGAAAGGAAGCAGCTCCTTGTGGGGGACTCAATTATTAGGGGGATAGAACTGGGGGGAGGAGCAGGGAAAACTGAAGTAAGGTGCCTGCCTGGTGCCATGGCTTGGAGGGACAGGCAGCGCATCCTCAGGATCATGAGAAGAGTTGCACGGGAGTCTGAGCTGGATGTCATTGTCCACCAAGGGACAAATGACTTGGCTCATCATGAGATTAGAGCAGTGCAGAAGGACTTTGTAGAATTGGGGAGGGGCCTAAGACAAGTAGCAAACACAGTATCCTTCTCTGAGGTGCTGCCTGTCAATGGCATGAGTGAGGTGAGGGTACTTTGCACCATGCAGTTTAATGAATGGTTGAAAAAATGGTGTGGAGCACAGGGGTTTGGTTTTATTGGGGACTGGGGTTCCACCTGGAGGGACACCAGCCTATACTGGCAGGATGGTCTGCATCTGTCCAGGAAGGGAACAAGTCTTTTGAGCAATTGGTTTAAATGCTTCACTGGCAAGCTTTTAAACTAGTCAAGGGGGGAGGCACTGATAAGCTACAGGAAAATCCCAGCCTCTCCCTACAAAACAGGGTACTAAATGAGAAAAAGACTGAGGTAGAAAGGTCAGTGGGGGATGCTGCAAAAGAAGGTGAAGCCATAAAAAAAATGGAGAGCAATAAGTACCAATGCCCATAGTCTGAGTAACAAGCTTCCTGAATTAGTGGCCTTGATGAAGGAGGAACATCTGGATATCATGGCAGTCACAGAAACATGGTACACACAAAACCATGACTGGGACGTAAACATACCAGGATACACTATCTACAGGAGGGACAGGGAGGGTAAAAGAGGAGGAGGAGTAGCTCTTTACATAAGGGGAGGAATCAAAGCAACAGAACAAAAGAGAAAACAGGAAGGAGAAGAAGCACTGTGGGTAAATTTGGAGACCGGCAATGGCACCACAATCCGCACAGGGGTTGTATACAGACCCCTTTCTTAGGGGGAGGAAATGGACAAGGAAATGATAGAAAGTATACTTAGAATGGCAGAAAAAGGGGAGATATTGCTGATGGGTGATCTGAATATGCCAGATGTTAACTGGAGTGCAGTAAATAAAAATAAATAAAAAAATAAAAAATAACTGGAGTGCAGTTGCAGCAGCCACTTCGAAGAGTGGGGTTATTCTAGATGCCCTACAGGGGGCATGCCTTAGACAACTAGTATTGGAGCCCACTTGAGAGGGAGCAATCTTAGACCTGGTTCTCTCAAATGGAGATGAAGAGAGGATCACAGATGTAGAAGTGGGTAGCCATCTGGGAACTAGTGACCATCGAACAGTATGGTTCACAATAAACACAGCAATAGAGTCAAGCCATACAAAGGCAAAAGTACTGGACTTTGGGAGAGCTGACTTTGCTAAAATGGGTGAGTGCCTAAGGAATGCACTAGCAAATGGGCAGGAAGGAGGAGTGGAAGAACAATGGAGAATAATAAAAACTGCCATCGCAGAGGTAACAAGCCTTTTGTGTGAAACAAATAAAACGAAACAATGCAAGAAACCACTATGGTTCTCAAAGGAAGTGGCAGTGAAGGTTCAAGAGAAAAAGAAAGCATTCAGGATGTACAAGGAATCACAGAAGGAGCAGGACATAGAACTGTATCAGTTAATGCAAAAGGAAGCTGGGAAGGCAATCAGAACAGCAAAGGCCCAAACCGAGGAAAAGATAGCCAACATCATTTATAGGTACATCAGGGAGTGAAGGAAGACCAAGGGAGGGATAGTGAGGCTTAATAAAGGGAGGAGGGTGGGCAGAGGGTGACTGTGAAAAGGCAGAGATACTAAACAAATATTTTTGCTCAGTATTTATAAAGGAAGAGGGAGGTGCCTAAAACAAACAGTAGAAACACTCTGGATACAGAAGTTGATACCAGCCCATTTACAGAAGAAAGGGTTCTGAAAGAACTCTTAAAACTGAAGGTGGACAAAGCAATGGAGCCTGATGGGATTCATCCCAGAATTCTAAAAGAACTAAGGGTAGAACTAGTGACACCACTGACTACCCTCTTTAACAAATCATGGGAGGATGGGGTGGTATCCGAGGACTGGAGGAGGGCAGATGTGATTCCCTTCACAAAAGTGGGAGCAAGGCAGAAGCAGGAAACTACAGACCTGTTAGTTTAACCTCAGTGGTAGGGAAAATGAAGGAATCACTTCTGAAGGAAAGAACTGGAGTATCTAGAGGCCAGAGGGCACAGGACCCAAGGCAGCATAGATTCACAGTGGAAGGTCATGCCAGACAAATCTGATAGATTTCTTTGACTGGGTGACCAAAGTAGTAGATCAGGGAGGGGCTGTGGACATGGTCTACCTAGACTTTAGCAAGGCATTTGTCACAGTCCCACATAAAAGATTAATATACAAGTTAGCCAGCCTGGGAGTGGGTCCCAAGATGACAGCCTGGGTAAAGAATTGGCTGGAGAATAGGACACAGAGAGTAATAGTAAATGGAGTCCACTCTGAAGAAAGGGGAGTTACTAGTGGGGTACCGCAGGGTTCAGTATTAGGACCGGTCCTCTTCAATGTCTTTATAAGCGACATTGCAGAGGGATTGGAAGGAAAAGAATGTCTCTTTGCAGATGACACAACGATCTGCAACAGAGTTGATGCACAAGGTGGGGTGGAAAGGATGAGAAGGGACTTGGCAAGGTTAGAGGAATGGTCAAATGTATGGCAGCTTAGATTCAATGCTAAGAAGTGCAAGGTAATGCACCTGGGAAACAAAAACCCAGGGGAAGAGTACACAATGGGGGGTGAGATACTAACAACAACAAAAATGGAAAGGGACCTGGGGGTAGGCATATCAGATGACCTAAAGGTGGGCAAGCAATGTGAGAGGGCAGCAAGGAGGGCTGGGGGGATACTGGGATGCATAGGGAGAGACATCACCAGTAGAAAACAGGAAGTTATTATCCCTCTGTACAGACAGCTGGTGAGATCCCATCTGGAGTACCACGTGCAGTTCTGGAGACCCAATCTCCACAAAGACATAGACAGGATGGAAGCTGTCCAGAGGAGGGCAAGTAAAATGGTGCAGGGTCTGCACCAGAAGACATATGAAGAGAGACTTAAGGAGCTTAATATGTATAGCCTTGAGGAAAGGAGGGAGAGGGGGGACATGATAGAAACTTTCAAGTACCACAAGGGAATCAACAAAGTCCAAGAGGGTAGCATCTTTCAAAAAAAGAGGTGTGCAAGAACAAGGGGACACAATTTGAAGATAGAAGGGGGTGGCTCAGAGGTAATTTAAGGAAGTATTTTTTCACAGAGAGGGTTGTGGATGCATGGAACGGCCTTCCGGAGGAGGTTGTGGAGTTAAAAACAGTGGTGGAATTCAACCATGCATGGGACAGTCATGAGGCAATTCTAGAGGGTGGGGGTAGGAAGAAGTAGGCTGCTGGTTAACTAGGATCTGCAGCTTATCCACTAGGTAAGGAAATGAGCAGACTGGGTGGGCCGAGCGGTCCTTATCTGCCGTCAAATTCTATGTTTCTATGTTTCTATGTTAAGTGGTGCCAGGTTGTCTGGCAAGTTTTAAGTGCCTGAGAAGCTTTACAATACAGTTTGAATTCTTATGGCTGTGGGGCAGAGCCTACAGCCATCCTGCTTTCCCTTGAAAAAAGGTGTTTCCATGGAACCCGTCTTTTATGAGTTTTCAGTGTATCCATCCATAACACTGTAAATCCCTATGGCAGTTAAAAAAATACTCCCTTCTTTCTGTTTAGAATGATGGACACAGAACTCCAAGCTGCTTTTCTCTGAGAGCAAATGTGCATACCTACATAGAAACATAGAAACATAGGAGTTGACGGCAGATAAGGACCGCAAGGCCCATCGAGTCTGCCCGTTTCTTTTTCTACCTTATGAATGTGCCATAGGCCTTTGCTCTGTCAATGGCCTATTTATATTCATCTGTATTGCTCCCTTATGCCTATCCCATGCCTGTTTGAAGCCCTGCACTGTATTCATATCCACCACTTCCTGAGGTAGGCCATTCCATGCATCCACCACCCTTTTTGTGAAAAAGAAATTCCTCACATTACCCCTTAATTGGCCTCCCTCTAATCTCATGCTGTGTCCTCTTGTCCTGCTATTTTTCTCATAGTGAAACATGTTACCTTCCAAACAAATCTAAATATCTTCAAACCTATTGAAGATGCGAAAAAACAACCAGAGTGAAAGTTGTTCAGGGCAAAAATATCTTTCACATGAGGGTAGTCACTAATCTGAATTCTTTATATTTTGTAAAATATGGTCTTCTAAACAACCTCATTTTTTGTTTTCTCTCTCTGAGTGAACACAGTAGGAGTCATGCCCAACAAATGTAAATATCTTGGAAAGTATACAAGTTACCAATATACAACCAACATGAAAGTTGTTCGGGACAAAATGATCTTTCAAATGAGGGTAATCACTAATCTGAATTTATTAGATCTTTTTAAATATAGGCATCCAAAAGGTGAAAATTGTGAAGAAAATGAAAATTCAGGTAATCAGATGGCCATAGTTTAGAAAAAATAATTAGTACAGATTAATGAATAGGCTCATTTGAAAGCTATTTTTATCCTGAACAAATTTCATATTGATGGGTTATGAGTAACTCCTATACTTTCTGAGATATTTACATTTGTTTGGGATAACTCCTATGGAATTTCTAATAGCCTGATTTCTGAAACCACTAGGCAGAGACCAGAACATATGGTTTATATCTTATCAAGCCTAATTTAATAGTTGATCCTGAATTTATTCTTGAAATGTAGAACATATCAATGGAATTCTTTACTTCTTAATATGAAGAAAAAAATCAGCTTGAAATAAAATTATCTGCTTATTGGATCTTTTCGGAATGGGATCATGTTAAATCTTTTCAGGAACAAAGCAGCAGATTAATTTTAATGATTATTAGACAGCAATATCTATATGTGAAGCTGACACTGACCAGAAAACAGGAAGAAGGAAGACATAGAAGAAAACAATGCTCACACACATAAAGAAGACTTGGCTCTCTTTGAAACTTTTAGAAGCAAATGGTTTGATACCTTTTAGGCATCTATATTGCACAACTATTTTTTTCTTTTGTTAGGTCCTCTTTGGCAGCTTCTACTATTGAAATGCATTAAATGTATAGTTTACTAAATTTTGACCTTGGGATAACTCTTGAATGACTCCTGAATAAGTTTTTAGCCATCCCCTTTATGGGAGGTCAAGACCTGTGCAAAAGATCAAATGTTATTTTTTATTTCTTATTTTCTTATTTACAAATCACCAAAGTAAAAGTTTGGAAAAATAGAAAAGTTTGTACAACTAGTCTCCTATGCATTTTCAACTCAAAGAGAGGTTAATATTTGCGTAAAATCCAACCCAAAGTTTAAACAGTTTTGTTCTAAAGTTATTTTATTCTGAATCTTATTGAACTGTTGAGTGTTATTTTTTCAAAAATGTACGAAGTAAAAGTGTGGAGAAATACAAAAGTATGTATAATTACAGTAATCTCCTATGCATTTTCAGCTAGGAGAGAAGTTAATAGTAGCACAAAATCAAACCCAAAGTTTATACAGTTTTTGTTCTAAAGAAATGTTTTTCTAAATCTTATTGGACTTTTGATGAACAGAACTAAGAAATGTTTAGATAAAACAAAGTGATGACTCCAGGATTGGGAGGCCATAAAAATTGAAAAATGACAAATTATGAAACCTTAAATGCATTCATTAAGATCATTCTTCTTAGTGTGTAATTATAATGAATTAAAGACATTTGAATATAGACATAAACTAATTCAACCATTGTGATACATAATTTTAGGATCAGAGAAGCGGTGCAAGGCTGCCAAAATTGTGGTGATCTCACTGCTTCAATGCTTCACTGTGTGTGGATCTAACCAAAAAGAGCCATAATAAAAGCTTCTATCTTCTCAAAAAAAAATGGTATTTTATTATATTTGATTCGACCTAAAATACAAAATAGCAATAAGGAAGTAAAACAATCAAGATGAGATTTCAGTGTTCTCCAACCATTGATGCCGAGCCATAATAAAGGTATCTATCTTCTTCAAAGTAATTACATTTTATTTTGATATATTTAATATTCTGTATCTAAGTAGACACTAGAAAAAAAGTTTATTGGGCATTTGGAAGGAAGCAAATGCTGCAACCAGACATGGAAGGAAGTCAAAAGAGAGTATCAGTTGTGGGGGCTAGTAACAAGTCGAGGAGCTCGCCTGATCACTTCAGTGGGGGTCACCCATGACACTACTGACCACTGGTGGGCAATGGTAGCAGAGGAGGAGCTGGGTAAGTGCTGTAAGCAGTCAATGTAGGAGGAGGAGGAGGAGGCAGATGGCAGGCTGCCTGCCATGGTACAGCTCTTGTTTTAAATCCCTGGTGGTGCCTGAGTGGCTGTAGCAATCATCTGTGCAACAGCCCTCCATCTGTAGGGATTAAGGGGACTCAGTTTAGCTGTCCTGTTATAGTCAGACAGGCTCAATCTCCATTGTAGCAACAGGTCTGACTGCAGCCCTGGACCCCTCTACTCTGCTACTTGTATAGGACTGACTGCTTGAGAGCGAAGGATCCTAGCTGCTTGCAAAAGAAGTGGTAGGGGTAGCAGTTGGTGCTCATTTGTGTGCTGGGGCAGGGAGGTGGGCTAGCTGGGCTGGGAAGAGTGCCCTTAAGTGTAAGGATTGCATGTGTCTGAACTGTTCTGGACTGCATGGGCATAGGCAGGGGGGTGCTCAGGGTGTTCAACCCCTCCCCCGGAATAATCTCAGAAATGTTCAAATTCCTGTATTTTATTTCGGGTTGGCTCCGGCTCAGCTGCTAAAACTCTCAGTATCTCAGCAGTCTCCTTAGCAGCTGGAGCCAGCTGCAGCACAGTGTGCATGTATGGGACCATTGATGGCTAGGGGAGACAGAGACATCATCCACAGAGAGAGCGGGACAAGCCTGGTGAGACAGACTAGTGAGCATGCTGCTGTGCTGCATCGTCTGTACAGCGCTGAGCAAGTTGTGGTGTCCTGTTGACTGTTGTGGTGGTAGAGTAGGACTGAGTGCTGCTCTTCTCTAGCCTTAGTTGAGGGAGAACTTGAAGTATGACCTACCACAGAAAGAACAGACCTGTCCAGGGCCGAGCTGAGAGTAACATGCGGTGCGTCTTCTTAACTGTGCTGGATGCTGGCTGGGCTGGTGGTGTAGTCCGAAGAGAAGACATGAGAGGCTGAGGAAAAATCTGCTCTGGCCTAGTGGCCTGTAGCCCTGTCTTGGAAGGGGAGTGACTGTTAAGGCAAGCCAACAGGAGAATAATCAGCAGAAAAGTGGTGAGTGGAGGAAAGAATTAAGATTGATTCGGGGGAAGGGACTTCTCCCATTCAGAGAGGTGATGAGGGGTATTGGCACCATCTGCCAGGGCAACCCGCTCACTACATCTCAACCCTACCGATGTTCTGCCCAGCTTGGAGCTTATCATGTGGAGTGGGAATAGGTATGGAAAGGCAGATGTCTGACTGACATCTTTGTCTCTGGCTGTTGCAGTGTGCTCCAATGTGCAAAGATGGAATGGGGTTAGGAGTACTCTCTATATGCAGAGGTGGTATGGTGGTAGACGAGGAGTGATGCAAATGTGTGGAGATGTCCCCATGTATAGGAGTGGGATGGATGTGGAGCAATGCTCCCCATGTAGGGGCAGTGGGAGGAAGGGGCGGCGTACTCCCCATATACAGAGCTGATATGAAGTGGGAGGAAAGCTTCCCTGAATGGAGGTTGAATGGAGGGGGAGGAGTGCTCCCTATGTGCCGGAGGTGGGATGCAGTGGGAGAAGGGCTCTCCATGTGGAGTAGTTGAAACATAGTGAGAGAAGCACTGGGGGGGTCAGGGGATCAGTGCTCGCAATGTATGGAGGTGGGGTGGAGGTGGAGTAATGATACCTATGTTTGGAGATTGAAAAGAGGGAAGAGTGCTCTCTGTGTTCAAGTTTATTGTGAAGGGATAACATCCATTGAGCAAGCTCATTTGCAAGGAGGTCCCTTGTACAAGCAGTGATAAAGACAATACATGGTGTGAGATACAAAAAGTAAGGACACATAATATAAATTAAATTAAAGCAATTTTCTTTACATTAGTATATACAATAGATAGATATTAATTTATAAAAGAGTCAGTTTCCTGGGAATCTGGGCACTGTACAATTCAAACAGCAAACAACAATATAAAATCATACACCAAAAATGTATGTAAAATTCAACTAGGAGCAGCTTTGAAATGCATCTATCTATCCCACTAACATCAAATAATTAATCAATAAAAGCTTGCTGGAACCGGTAAGTTTTAAGGCCCTTCTTACATGCTTCTACCAAGGGAAACTCCTTTAAATAGACAGGAAAGGAGTTCCACAGGGTAGGGTCGGCCACCAAGAATGTCCTGTCCCCAGAATGCCACAACCTAACCCTGGGAACTCCAAGGAGGCCTCCCCTGGCAGAAACATAGAAACAGAGACTTTGACAGCAGATAATGACCGCTTGGCCCACCTTGTCTGCCCATTTCCCTACCTGTTGGATAAGCTGAAGATCCTAGTTAACCAACAGCCTACTTCTTCCTACCCCCCACCAGAATTGCCTTATGTTAGTCCCATGCATTCTTGAATTCCCCAACTATTTTTGACCCCACTACTTCCTCAGGAAGGCCCTTCCATGTGTCTACTACCATCTCTGTGAAAAAATACTTCCTCACATTGCCTCTGAGACATCCCGCTTTATCTTCAAATTGTGTCCCCTTGTTCTTGCACATCTCTTTTTCTGAAAGATGCTACCCTCTTGGACTTTGTTGATTCCCTTGAGGTACTTGAAAGTTTCTATCATGTCCCCCCTCTCCCTCCTTTCCTCAAGGGTATACATGTGAAGCTCCTTTAGTCTCTCTTCGTATGAATTCTGTTGCAGACCCTACACCATTTTAGTTGCCCTCCTCTGGACTACCTCCATCCTGTCTATGTCCTTGTGGAGATGGGGTCTCCAGAACTGGATGCAGTACTCCAGATGGGGTCTCACCAACTGTCTGTACAGAGGGATAACAACTTCTTCTTTTCTACTGGTGATGCCTCTCCCTATTTATTTATTTAGCTTTTGTTAACCAGGTAAGTACACTAGAAAAACATATGCTTATTTTCAGGTACGACCCAGGAGAGTACAGGAGAATAAAAAGAACGTACAGAGTACAAATTGAAGCAAGTAAGGCAGATACACTGAAGTCAGGAGAAACATAACACACATAGTGGGATAGCTCAGATTATAGCAGTGGACACTGTCAAATGTAAACATGCAACAGCACAGAATTTCTAAAGCAATATTCCTAGCAAAAAAAAAAATAAATATACAGAATATAGATAATATGCACAATTTACACAGGGCCACACCCAGGCGGGCAGGCAGCAACAGCAGGGCCAGAGCCAAGTACAGGAGATGATGTGCTCAAGTACAGTGCAGGGACCAGGGTACTCTGGGAGGTCTGCGACAGTCACATACTGAGGAGAGCTACAAGTGCTTCCACAGGGAGGTCCGTATACATGCCTGGGAAGGGGAGGACCTGACCTGGACAGGAAAGGAGTCCCATAGTCTTGGGGCACAGGATGCAAAATCCCTGTCCCCCATTTGGGTACGCATCACAGGAACCTTAAGGATAGTGGGGCCCAGGGACCTTAGGGAGTAAGGAGTGAAGACAGCAGACACGAGAAGCTCCACCCATCCAGGAGGGGGTGCCAGTGCCCAGAACCTTGCCCGTGAAGCATCCCAAGACAAAGTTCATGTAGTTGGATGGGGAGAGTCAGTTTAGCTTGCTATACAGATTACAATGGTGAGTAAGACGAGGGTCTGCAAGAGCAAAATGGCAGATGTTAGGGTATGCTACAGTCCACCTAGTGAGGTGGACCTTGGTAGTATGGGCAAACAAAATGAGCCCATATACATCCCAGTATCCCCCCAGCCACCCTTACTGCCTTCTCACATTGCTTGCTTACCTTTAGGTCATCTGATATGACTATCCCCAGGTCCCTCTTCATTTTTGTTGTTGTTAATACCGCCCACCCATTGTGTACTCTTCCCTTGGATTTTTGTTTCCCAGGTGTATTACTTTGCACTTCTTTGCATTGAATCTAAGCTGCCGTACTTTTGACCATTCCTCCAACCTTGCCATGTCTCTTCTCATCCTTTCCACCCCCCCCGTGTATCAACCCTGTTGCAGATCTTTGTGTCGTCTGCAAAGAGGCATACTTTTCCTTCCAGTCCCTCTGCAATGTCACTTATAAAGACATTAAAAAGGACTGGACCCAGTACTGAACCCTGCGGTACCCCGCTAGTAACCCCCCTTTCTTCATCATGGACTCTGTTTACTATTACCCTCTGTGTCCTGTTGTCTAGCCAATTTTTTACCCATGCTACCACCCTGGGATTCACTCCAAGGTTGGCTAATTTGTTTATTAGTCTTTTGTGTGGGACTGTGTCAAATGCCTTGGTAAAGTCTAGGTAGGCCATGTCTACAGCCTCTCCCTGGTCTACTACTTTGGTCACCCAGTCAAAGAAATCTATTAGATTCATCTGACATGACCTTCCCACTATGAATCTATGCTGCCTTGGATCCTGTGCCCCTCTGGCCTCTAGGTACTCAACAGTTCTTTCTTTCAGAAGTGATTCCATCATTTTCCCTACCACTGAGGTCAAGCTAACAGGTCTGTAGTTTCCTGCCTCTGCTTTGCTCCCACTTTCGTGAAGGAGAATCACATCCACCCTCCTCCAGTCTTTAGGTACCACACCATCCTCCCATGATTTGTTAAAAAGGGTAGTCAATGGTATAACTAGTTCTCCCCTTAGTTCTCTTAGAATTCTGGGGTGAATCCCATCAGGCCCCATTGCTTTGTCCAGCTTCAGTTTTAGAAGTTCTTTCAGAACCCTCTCTCCTGTTAAAGGACTGGTTTCGCCCCCCCTCCCCATCCAGAGTGCTTCTACTGATTAGATTAGGTACCTTCCCCTCCTCTTCTTTAGTGAATACTGAGCAGAAGTATTCATTCAGTATCCCTGCTTTTCCACTGACCTCTCTACCCACCCACCCTCCCTTTATTAAGCCCACTATCCCTTCCTTGGTCTTTCTTCACTCCTAATGTACCTATAAAGGTTTTATCCCCTTCTTAACCGAGTTGGCTATCTTTTACTCAGTTTGGGCCTTTGCTATTTTGACTGCCTTCCCCACTTCCTTCTGATTTAACTGGTACAGGTCTCTGTCCTGCTCCTTCTGTTTTTCCTTATACTTCCAGAATGCTATCTTTTTCTCCATAACCAATGTTGAATTCAACAAGGATTGAGACCAAATATGATTACATAACACACTATGTCCACCATGTGGAAGAGGGGTCTGGAGAAGGAGAATTGCTCTCCATATGCAAAGAAGGCATGGAAGGGGAGGAGTTCTTTCTATGTGCAGATGTGTAATGGAGGGGGAGGAGTGCTCCCCATGTGTGGAGGTGGGATGGGGGGACAGTCACTCATGGGCTGCCATCCTAGACCCCACTCCAGCCTGTGTGTGAAACTGTTTGAAATGGGGACAGTTTATGATGGTGCAGATGTGCAACCCACATCTCTTGTCTGGCTGCTGTAAAGTATTGGGTTGATAGATGAGGTGCAAGTAGGGGTACAAGACATGCAGGAGCACACACTGTATCCTGTCCTCCCCACCCACCCAGCAGAGTGGGAACAGTTGTGGAAGGGCAGATACAGGATTCACATTTTTATATCTCAGTACCTCAGAGTGCTCTCCATGGGCCGAGCATGTTAGGTGGGAGAGCATCTGGCTGAAGCAGAGTGTTCTGCAAGAGTAGAGGTGTGGCATAGGGTGAGGAAGGGCTAGTCACCCAAAGTCCACTTCAATCTTCATGCTAGCCCTGGTAGAGCAGGAACGGATATGAAGGGGCAGATTTGCAACTTGTATCTCTATCCATGGCTTTTGCAGAGTGTTACCCTTGTATGGAGGTGGGATGGGAGAATGTGGCATCATTCTTCCAGAGCCATCTGCCAGGCTAGATAGAAACAGGTGTGGTGTTGCAAATATGCAACTCACATTTCTGTCTCAGGCTGGGGCAGCCAGTGTGTGGTGGGATGGTTGTGGAGGGGGCACCACTCACCAACTTCTGCCAGACCACAGTCCACTATATGCCTTGGGCTGCCCACCTGGAGGTCACCTTGTCACTGTGCCAACCTGTGTGGAGTGGGATGGCTGTGGAGTGAAAAATGAGTAACCTACATCAGTCTCTGGCTAATAAATATGTGCTGATGTGAGCTGGATGTGTAGTACGCAGCAACTGCCCAGGGGTTCCCATCCAGTGCACACCCTACACTGTACTAGTCAATGTGAAGGGGCAGATAAGTGACCCACATATCTGTCTCTGTATCTATTTGGGTGCTCCTCTTGTAAAGTGGTGCAATAGATGCATCAAGTTTGTTTTACACTGTCTCTCTCCCTCTCTGTCTCTCTCTCTCTCTCTCTCTGACCTCCGCTCCCCCACGGCAAAAGGAAAACTCTGCAGCACTACTCCCTGTGCCAGTTATGACACTCTTGCTGCCACTTTCTCTGCCTCTCTGTATGTGCTGTCTGCTTCTACTGGGCTTCAGAAAGACAAACAGAGAGTCAGACTGACAGCAAAGGTGCCAGAAGAGTGAGTGAGTGGCAATAAAATAATGGCAAACGAGCTTGGGCGCACACTGTACTCCACTTCTCTGTTTTAAAGGGGGTTGACACCATCTCTAACTGGAACGGATTGGACCTGCACAAATATGCTGCACTGGATGCGGCTCTCACCATTGCTGTGTCTGTCTCGGGGGGTGGGGGGAGGGAATAGACACTGCTAGGGGAAAGGGCAACCCATTGAAATGAATGTCTGTTCAGTTGCAGGTCTGGGAGCCACTGGTCATTGTGGTTATGGTCACTACATTGCACTGCCCCAAATTTCACACTGCCAAGGTGGTGCTCAATAGTGGCAGCCTGTCACCTGGTGATCACTCTCATTCTGCTTACTCACCACATCTCAGTATGTTGCTGTCACTGTTTGGGAACTCTCTTTCTGCTCTGTCCCTGACACTGGTGCCACTCACCACCTCTTTTGATCCTGCATTCTCTTTTTGGGGGGAGACACTGCTGCCTCTCCTTCTCAGTGTTTGCCTTTGCAGCCTGTGTGTGTGTTTCTCTCTCTCTCACTGCAGTCCAGGGTTAAGCTACAGCTCTGCAGGCAATGCTGCCTCACTTCTCAGCACTCTCACTCTGATCTACAGGGCAGGTCAGTGGGTATCATCACAGAGAGCAATGCTCAGGCTGGGCATTTGGCACAGATGAAGCACCAGAGAGAGAGAGAGGAGTTAAGGGACAAGAACACACACTCTCATTTCACACAGAGACACAAACAACTTCAGCGCGGACATATGTCAGGGGAAGGATAAATTATATTTATTTGTTCTTTACTGCTAGGATTGTTACTGTTTATGGCACAGAGAGAGGGGAATGCAGTGTATGGCTGGGTACCCGAACATCTGTAGGGTGGGTGGGGAGATGAACGGTAAGATCAGTAAGGGCATGAATGAAAGGAATGAAGCACTTTCACTGGAGCACTTCATTTCTTTCAACTAGAGAATGGCTTCCAGCTGTGAAACTGTGATTAGTGTCACAGTCTGGTTGTATGCTCATTGGTCTGTCAGGAAAAGCTCACTGTAGATTGTTGTGCATTAGACTTGTCCCTGACATATCTCTGAAATGTCGTTTTACCACAAGATGTTACTTGCGCACACGTGAGGAAACATAAAAAACTATGAAAAATTTAGATTAGTGACTACCCTCATTTGAAAGGTCCTTTTGTCCTAAACACAATCATGTAAAATAATGCACTTGGAGCACAGAAATCCAGGGTCAGAGTACAAATGGGTGGAGTGGTATTGACCCCATTAAGAAAGCACACATTAAAAAAAAAAGAGCTTTTACATACAGTTGATTACTGTTTAACAATATTATGCATCTATGGCTGCCACTGTACATCTGATGCAAACCCATAATCACGTTCCTCACTTGACGCGAAAGAGGGGGTATAGGCCATAACTGACTCCTTGTTTTTGTGTTATAGGGGTCAGTTTCTTTATAGTAAAAACAAGGAAAGGCATAATTTCTAAAATGTACAGATGAGCATGGGGACCACTTTTTTCCAGAGCATACCACCACCGGCAGCTACCACTTCAAGACTGCTACTACCCCTGCCTAATACAATCTGGGGAAAACCAGAAGTAGTCTACCAGCACTGAGATCAATACAGTTAAGGCACATGTGCCAGAAATTACTACAGTACTTAGAAAAGAATGAGAAAGTGACTGCGATGACGAGCAAGTCCCAGACCAGATCACTAGTTTGTTAATAGACTCCTCCTGAGTCTGGCTTGGATGGCTGCGTGGGCCGAGCTCCGCAGATGTTATGCCATTATCAGATTTGTATAACAGCACCATCGAAGCATGTAACTGGACCGCTGTCTGATGTGCTGCCACAATGCTCTGACATAGTTTCCAGTGATTCTGTTTATGCACCCCTTCCCCTCCACGGACCGCATAAACATACCCACTTCCCGGCGCACCACGTTTCTGTTCAGCAATTGCAGCAGTTACGGCTACCATGTGCAAGATGGTGACTTTGACTTAAACTGCGCATGCATGATTTTCGTGCATAGATAGTTATGTCAGCACCGCCATGTTGAGCAGGGCTGATTACTCGGCAAACTGCACATGTGCGAGTATCACGCATGTGCAGTACTGTAGTCGCTGCAGTATTACTTACGGCTGCAGCAAAAGCACCGCATATTCTTTTCCATGCTCTTGCCCCTCCTAAAAGCTCTCCACAGTAAAATTGGCTCTGACCAGAGTTTGTTTGTTTGGCTGGCAGTTCCACTTCCAACAGTCAATTGAAGTGAAGTCACAAGTCAACTGTGAAGATACAAGTTGCCATCAAAGGCAAACTGTCCACAACCCCCTCCCTGTGTGCATTTTAAGTCTTCCAAGTGGCTTCATTTGCACATGCTGTTAGAATTGGAACTGCCAGTCAGAGATGATCAGCTGTTTGACTGCTTCCATTGCATCTCATTTGAGATTGCTAATATCCTTTTTACTTTTGCATTGCAGTCTTTTCACTGCTGCCAGTCCTATCTCTGCTGCTGTTTTTAGAATAAATCTTTTAGCATTTTCAGCCTAAATTGCATGTATAGCCAGCCGTTTTACTACTGAATTTTTACAGAAAGTTTTTTGCTGCATAACCAGCCAGTTAAATGTTATTTGATTGCCAGCACCAGGTAAAACTAACAGAGTGCTTTGTCCAAGCCTGCCAAATAAGGTTGTGTGCTTACTGCCAAGTGAGATTATGTGCAAAAGTATGCACCAAAGGGAATCCACACCATGCCACATGTGCTTTCAAATCCAGCGTTCTTTATTTTTTCACACAACATATGAGGTACAAGTGCTCCCACTCTTCACAGGCTCCTTACAAACTGCAGGCTTACAGGCTGCCAACCTCCTCCATTACTCCATACACAGTGTCCTAATGCGTTTCACACCACCTGGTGCTTAATCATAGGAATGGCACTTACAAAGATAATTCCCATTAAATAGTATTGCATTTAAAGTGACAGTGCACCAAATTGAAAAGACTACCTAAAAATTCAACTTTAATTTTATGACTTTAAAACACATTATGAAATGGATTATCGCTCATTACTTTTACCACTATTACACCAGTGTCCACCATTGCTCTTCACCATTGAGAGATATAGAAATCCACTGAGTATTATAGGTCGTGGTACCTAAAAGAAAAAAAGTTAAACAAATTAAAATCTGGTACTGACTACATTCAACTACATAACAGCTCATGATACATAGGCATAAACAACCCTGCACTTCTTATTTCTGTAAAAAAAGGTTTTATATCAATCCTCTCATTAAGGCCAGGTTTTTCTGACCCTCCTAATGCAAAGATCCAGTATTGTACTCTTTTAAGTAGTACATTGTCATGATTCCCTCATCTGGGGCTTCTCATTGGTTCTTCTATACCTAGAAATGACCAACTGTGTTCGTTTACATTTTTCACTTTCAACATATGCGCTGCTAGAGCATTTTTCTGGTCCCCATAATTAATAGCCCTCAAGTATTCACCCATTCTTTCTTTAAATTTCCTTTTTGTTTTACCAATATAGAAGCTTCCACATGTATAAGATGCCATATAGATTACCCCTTCAGTTGCACAGGTTATAAATCCTCTCACTTTGGTTTCCCTATGTGTTTTAGGATTTGTAAAACTTTTTGTTTCAAAAAACTACAGAATTTACAATTACCACATTTGTAGCAACCATCTTGTTGTTTTGGTAACCACATTCTGCCTTGTATTTGTCCCGGTTGTATTGAATGAACTAAAGTGTGTTTTAAACTTTTTTCCCTTCCTATGTGCTATCCTGGGCTTAATTTCCCTGAGGTCCCTAAGGCCTGGGTCTAAACTCACTAAATGCCAGTTCTTTTTGACAATGTTACTAATTTCTTTAGACTGTGCATTGTAAATACTGACACAATTTATTCTCTGATCTTTTATTTTTCCAGATTTTTCTTTTTCTTTTGTTATGACCTTTGACCTTTCCATTTGGCTAACCTCTTTTCTAGCTTGCACCACTAAACTTGTTGATATTTCTTTCTTAAGTCTTGTCTCTAGTTCATTTGCTCTTCTTTCAAATGTAGAATCAGAACTACAATTTCTTTTTAGTCTCATAAATTGTCCCTTGGGAATACCCGCTATGGTATGGTATGGATGACTGCTATCAGCTTGTAACGGTGTATTCCTATCGGTACTCTTTCTGTACAAATCTGTCTCAATTCCCCCTTTACCAACTTTCTGAACAATTAGATCTAAAAAATTAATTTGTTTGGTACTGAAAGTTAGGGAAAACCATAAGTTGGAATCACTTATTTCAAGATATTTAATGAAATCAAAGAGTTCGTCCTCAGTTCCTGGACAGATGATGAATATATCATCTATAAAGCATTTATACAGGTCTATTCTATCCCTATATGGATTTTTGTCACTATCCCTGATGGACTCCTCTTCCCATTTTCCCAGGTACAGATTAGCAAAGTTAGAGGCGAAAGTGGCCCCATCGCAGTTCCTTTTTTCTGTATATATATTGACCATCTGAAAAGAAAAAGGTGTTACACTCTAATACAAACTTGGCAAACTGAGTCAACATTTCTGTGCATGAGTCTTGTATTTCTCTGCCATTATGATAGTATTCCAGGGCACCCAACCCACCTTCATGCGGTATATTTGAATATAAGGCTTCCACATCTAAAGTAACCAGCAAACTCGTTTCTTCAATGGCTACATTTTCTAATAGGTTAATCATGTCACCAGTATCTTTTATATATGAGGGTATTGCTTGAGCTAGAGGTTTTATATAGTGATCAATATACTGTGACAATGGTTCAGTTAAACTACCATTTCCTGAAACAATAGGCCAGCCTGGTGGATCAGGGAGACATTTGTGTATTTTAGGAAGGACGTAGAACCAAGCTTTCATGGGATACTGTACAGTTAAAAATAAAAAAGTATCTTTACTAATCCAACCTTTCTCTTTTACATCTACAAGGTATTTATCTATTTCGGCCTTAAACAGTGTGGTGGGGTCTGTGGACACCCTTTTATAGTAATCTTCATTGCTCAATTGTCTATTCACCTCCAAAACATATTTAATTGTGTCCATGACTACAACTGAACTCCCTTTGTATGCTTTTTTTATTGTTATATTTTTATCATCACTTAATGTATCTAAAGCGGATTTTTCTACTCTACTTAGATTGCTTCTAAGGAGTATATTTGTCTTTCCATACTGATTTTTATCTAGGTTCAGTAAGTCTCTTTCACAGGTTTTTACAAAAGTCTGTAATGCTGGAGTTAGAGGAGGACAAAAGGTGGATTTCCATGAATCCATGAAGAAAGTACTGCACTCAAGTCTTTGGTAGGTTCGCTTATAACAAGTTTGCCAAACCATAAAACACACAAAAGTCCAAAAGTATAAGTGCTCCAAGGAAACACAGACCATAAATATTCAACTAAGTTGTTGATTTATTTTGCCACAGAGGGAGACCCTAGCTCCTCGGCAGCAAGCCTTCAAGAGGGGTATAAACCATAGTGAAAATACTACACCTTTTATACAATCAAGAGTGCATGACATCATAATGAGAGGTGACCCAACATGCATACATTATTGCAATCTCATAGAAAAATACACTTTATACATTGAAACAGATCTTTAAACAATTTTATTTAAACATCAGAACTCATTACTTATTTAATGTACAAAACAATTAATAAAAAATGACACAAACATTTCAAAGCAGGAAAAAAGGCTTGAGCACAGTACTTTCTTCATGAATTTTTCTGATTATGCTTTCTTGTGTTTATGAACATCTGAGCACCTTGTGGTGCTAGGTAATGTGAAGCCATTCTATTGCTAATTATCAGTGGGAGCCAACTGTGGATATGCAGTCACTTGATTGTTTTTTCTGAAGCTTCTGAAGTCATTTTCCCAAGTGTTTCATAAAGGTCTGGACTTAAGGTTAAATATAGTCCTTAGTCTTTAATAAGACCATTTTGAACTAATCAATTAAATTACTGCCAGTTACATCACAAGATGTGCCTAGAGTAATTAACACTAATACTAGGAGCAGTAGCTTCAGTTTGGAAGATTTGTCCTCACTTCAAAGCAGGAAGCAATGCCTGAAAGTGAATTTAGAAGGGAGAGATTGTGGTGGAGCAGCACCTGTTACAGGTAACAGCACTGGAGGTAACATTAAACAGTCCTTTATCAAGTTGGAACATCTGTTATTTAAAGAAGTGAATCTGAGTTATAATATTACATCACTGGAGTCCTATATAGAGAAAAATCAAGCCCCTTGAGGGCTACGTGTTACCAAAGTCCCTGCATGTGGTTTAAATAATTTTAAAAGAAAAAATGAATGGCTGAAAATTTCTGAGGAGGCTTCTCTAGCATATACAAAATTAATTATTGAGGAAAATACAGAGGATTATCAGGAATTGACAGAAAGTTTAAAGAAAGCAAAGGAGGAAGTTGCATTCTACAAAGAGCATCAGGAGTTTGTGCAGTTTGATAAATTGTTGGAAAGTAAGATTATAAAGCATGAAAAAGAAGTTATAGAGTGAAAGCAAGACAAATTTATCAGAGACACTAAGGACTATGAGACAGGCACTCCATATATACAGCCTAAAGCAGATGAAAGAAGTCAAGAAGTAGAGGGAGGTCATGAAATAGAAGCCAAAACAGATGTACACAAATAAATAAAAAATTGCAAAGTTCTGAACCACCAGCAGACAAAAGTAAAAAAGTAACTATAGATCTCACTAACAATGTGGATAATGCACTTTTTTTAGAAGAGAATATAAGGCAACAAAGAAAAGAAACAGATGGACCAGAAGAGGGAGACGAGGAGGGAGAAGGAAACAGCAGCAACAGCAAAAAATGGACTCTCAAGACAACCAAGAATCCCATTTATTAATCATAAACTTAAGTAATCACTGTGACGTGGACAGCCAGTTCTGAGTGCTGTATCATTTTTTTAATATAAAATGTATTACTGACTGTCTCTGCTGACAAATCTGGTGCTCTTAGAATGACCTCACTCATCCCCCCCCCAAGGTTTCAGCTGAAAGATAACAGCCATGAGAAAAAGCTGAAAACAGCATGTGAGATCACACACACAGTTTTAGATACTAGGTGTTACATGGAAGGCTTTAATCAAGGATCTCCTGTTTGAGTTAATTACAGCCATAGTTGCTAAATCATATTAATTTTATGACGTTGGACGGAAACCCCAGGTTATTGCATAGAAGTGTGAAATCATAAAGATGCTTTCATGTCCTGGAAGGAGGAAGCTTATTATAAGATCAATGAAGTGTCATTTGAAGGACATGAATTATGCCGAAGTTGCAAAATGTAATACTTTGAAAAGACATCCTGTTTTTTTGTATAAGATATATTTTTTATATATATATTCTGACAGAGGAGGAGCTAGTGACCTCACACAAAAAAGGGGTTGGCAAATACAGTTTGTTTAAGGAATACTCTGTTTTACTTAGTCACTTTTATCTAGGCTCTGACAAGGAAACATCTGTGAGCACTTTAAACAGGTATTTAGAGACTAAGTACTGTAGTAGGAATTGCACTGTTAAAACCTGTTTTGTTTAAGAGATTTGTATGTCTTGTGATATAATAGTTCTGTATTTTGTGTTTTCCATATTTTTATCTATTTTAATAAAACTGTTTTTAGAGCATACTTGGTCTGTCTTTGAATTTCTTTTATTTGTAAAAAAAGTATATATGGTTATAGCAGACACCAGGCATAAGCTTGAAGGGTGATACCAAACTGGAAGAGAAGTGTTTTAAATCTGAGGTCTTTATTAAAGTTTTTAAGGTTTCATCTCTGTATACCTGGCTGGGTGCCCATAGGCAAAGATATCTGGCCCCCTGAAGACAGAAATATCTTAGTCTGTGCATTGGGTATGCTAGCAAGAGGTTCACAGTTTGAGTCTCTTCAAGACTTGAGACCAAAGGTTGATCCGAACTCACAAAACAGACAACAGGGTTACCTTGTTCTGTTAAACTGTTCACAAGACTGTGCCCAGAGGTTGTCACTTTGGAAGTAGAGGGCCTGACCTGCTGAGTGGGTTTGTGACAGATTGGTTGGCAGCGGTGGCATAATTTTGGTATCACAAGCTTTTATTGTTTTGTTTCAGCTTGAGACCGTAAGCTCTCTTGCAAAGAAAGAAAAATACAAAGTTTTATTTTAAAAAGGAAACAGAACTATATATCACTTGGCATACAGTCAAGTTCCTACTTTTTTTTAATTTTTTTCCCAAAAGTGCAAGTCAGAGTAGCAGTAGTCAGGGAAGAAAATGGCTTCCGACTACAACAGGCACACTGTAGATTACTTGAAGCAGTTGTGCAGGGACAGAGGAGTCCCATTCAAGGTGACAGCCAAAAAGCAGAACCTCAAAGAGGCCCTGATGGTAGCAGATACCCACAGCAACAAGTCACAGACCATGACTGAAAGGGACCAGACCTCAAGTGTGGCAGGACTAGTGGCCAGTCCTGTGTCCAGATCTGGTGAGGAGGACTGCAGGGCCACTGTCAGTGAAGGGCCACAACAGCAGGGGAAGGTCACCAGTATCCTGAATCCAGAGGTACTCAGGCTGCAAACTGAGTTGCACAGGATGGAGCTGGAGTTCCAGGAGAAGAGAGAGTGAGAACGCCAAGAGGTAGAGCGAAAGAAGTGAGAGGTGGACTGTGAGGCAGAGCTAGAATGCAGAGAGGGAACAGCGAGAGGCAGAGCAACAACAGAGAAAGGCAGACCATGAGGAGCATGAGTGCCAGTGATCTGCAGAGGAGAAGAAGGTGGAGTGCCTGAGGCAACACAAACTGGATAAGCTACGACTCCGACCAGTGGCACCAGAGCAGATAAGTGGCTTGGATTTAACTGGGACTGCAGGACTGGATTACAAATTGAATTCCAAATTAGTTGCTGAATTTAAAGTGGGGGAGGATATGGATGCCTTTTTAAATTCTTTTGAAAAAGTGTGTATTCAGGCTAAACTTCCTAGAGAGTCCTGGAGTTCCAGCTATCCCTGCTACTTACCGGGAAAGCTCGGGATGCATTGGGTCAAATGGACAATGAGGACAGTAATAATTACAGCAAACTAAAAGCTGCACTGTTAAAAAAGTTTGAATTAACTGCTGAGTCATACAGAGCTAAATTCCGTAAGCTCAGGAGAAGCCCTGCTATGAGCTACAAGGAGCTAGCCATGAAACAACATCAGTTTTTAAAACATTGGTGGGAAGGAATTGAGGCAAACTCTGTTGATAAAATTGAAAATGTGATTTTATTAGAACAGTTTTATTGGGCTTGCCCAGCAGAGCTAAAAACCTGGCTAGAGGACCGAGATCCCAAAACAGTGCAAGAGGCTGCTGAACTTTTGGACCACTATGCCAAGAGCAGACCTGCTCTGAGAGTGAATGGAGCAGGTGTGGCAGTGCAGAAAGGGAAAAGCGCACCTTCAGGGCAGCTAAAACCCTCACTGCCTCCACCGAAACCAGTTAGCCCCAGGTTTCAGAGAAAAAATTTCACTGAGAGAAGAAATGAATGTTGGTTGTGTAAAGAAACTGGGCATATTGCCAGACAGTGTCCCAAAAAGGTGAGCAATAATACACAACAGGGTGCTAGAAAGGAAATAGGTTATTTGTGTGTCCCTGGAAGCATGCCAGTGAACATGAGGGAATGCATGCACCCAGTCATGGTGAATGGTGTACAGATGCAAGGGTTAAGGGACACAGGGGCATTCTTGACCTTGGTAAAGGGGGATCTGGTAGAGCCTGGTCAGCTTATATCCAATAACTATGTCACTGTACAGGACTTCACTGGTGAGGCAAAGACATTGCCCCTCGCTAGTGTTCTCTTAGACTGGGGTGAAACAGGGGGAATTGTGCAACAGGTGGCTGTAGCCAAAACATTAGCAGTGGATGTGATCCTGGGTAACAATCTCCAACAGGGGATGGTATGTGCAGTTACCCATAGCCAAGCAGCAAGGGGAAATTGTAGTTCCCTGAAACCCACAGAAGCCATTGTGAAAACCACTGAGAGGCTGGTTCCCCAGCCTGTGTCTCCTGATATGGAGATTAATGAAGAGGGGGTAGAAATTTCCCCGGTAGCAAGTAACCACACAGCTACAGAAGGTTACTCCGAAGAGGGAGGGTGACTCATTGTCAGAAGGTTGGGATTGACAGAGATCCTGAGGGACCTGAAATTAGTGCTAGGGACCCTAGTTTAGCGACTGAAGGGGACCTGTCCCATGCCTTGGGAACATGTGAGGGTGTTTGCAGCTGCTCAGAGAAGTGACCCTAGTTTAGAGAAGCTGAGGGCTTGGGCAGACTCTGACAGAGTACAGGAAGGTGATGGCTGACATAAGGCTTTGGGAAAATGGACTTATGTATACTCAGGCAGTGCAGACAGAGGGAGGGATGCTAGGCAGCAGCTTGTCGTTCCCCAGGGGTATTGTGAGCAGTTGCTCAAAATTGGACATTACATTCCCTTGTCTGGTCATCTGGGAATCGCATGTACAATGCAGCAGTTGGCCCAAAACTTCTACTGGCCTAACTTTGCCCAGCAGGTGAAGGAGTATTGCAGGTCTTGTCACTTGTGCCAAAGAATTAGGGAAAGCAGGCAAGAAAACCCAAGCTGCCCTGATTCCCTTGCCCATAGTGGAGGAGCCATTCCAGAGGGTGGGAATGGATATTGTGGGGCCTTTAAATACCACCAGCTCCTCAGGGAAGAGATTCATCCTGACTGTGGTGGATTATGCCACCCAGTACCCAGAGGCAGTCACCCTATCCTCACTGAGGATGGACAAAGTGGCAGATGTCTTACTTGGGATTTTCTCCTGTGTTGGGTTTCCACGGGAGGTAATCATTGATCGAGGGAGTTCCTTCATGTTGGACCTGATAAAATGTTTATGGAAGAAGTGTGGGGTGGTGCAGAGATGCATGACACCGTATCACCCACAAGCCACTGGACTTGTGGAATGATTCAATGGTACCCTAAAGTCAATGCTCTGGGTGTTTGCTGAACAGCATGGGAGGGACTGGGAGAAATACCTTCCCCACCTGTTGTTTGCATACAGAGAGGTACCCCAAGAGTCAACAGGATTTTTCCCCTTCGAGCTCTTATATGGACGCTGGGTATGTGGGCCCCTAGACTTGATCCGGGAGGACTGGGAAGGCAAGCATGCAACTCAGGGAACTCCCATTGTAGATTACATCCATAGGTTTAGGAAAAGGCTGAAAGAGCTTATGGGGACAGCCCAGAGCAACCTAGCAGCTGCCCAACAGAAACAGAAAATGTGGTACAACCACAGAGCCAGAGCTCACTCATACATAGTGGGTCAGAAAGTCATGATCCTTATTCCGGTCGGGAAAGACAAGCTGCAAGCTGAGTGGGCAGGAATGTACAAAGTGGTTTGTAAGGTAAATGACGTGAACTACATTGTGGAGTTACCTGACAGAAGACAGACAGAAAGGATGTACCATGTCAACATGATGAAGCCATATGCAAATAGGGCTGGCATGGTGTTTGCAGTGTGTAGTCATGGGGAGGGGACAGACGAAGGAGACCTCTTTCTGGACTTGCTGGAAGAGAGTAAGTGGGAGTCCTCTGTGGAGGCAGTAAAATTTTCTCCCCAGCTGGCCCTGGATCAGATCCAGAAAGTAAGGGAGGTTTTAGCAGACTTTGCCCCCTTGTTTAGCACCAAGCCTGGACTAACCCCCTTAGCGACACACGATGTGGAGACAGGGACACAAATGCCCATATGGTGGACAGCATGTCGGGTGTCAGAGGCTGTCCAAAAGGACATTAGGAGGGAAGTGGAGGAGATGCTGGATTTAGGGGTAATCCAGAGATCCCACAGCCCCTGGGACTCACCCATAGTTCTTGTGCCCAAGCCAGATGGCTCAACTTGTTTCTGTGTGGACTATCGTGGACTGAATGCAGTCATGAAGTCAGATGCCCACCCGATGCCCCAGATGGATGAACTCCTGGACAAATTGGGAGGGGTGACCTACCTTATGACCATTGACCTGACAAAGAGGTATTGACAGGTAGAATTGACAGACAGAGCTATGGAGAAGTTGGCCTTCATCACTCCGACAGGCTTATTTGAGTTTAAAGTAATGCCTTTCAGAATGAAGAATGCCCTGGTCACTTTCCAAAGGTTGGTGAACCAGGTGTTAAATGGTGCTGAGGAGTATGCCATGGCATACCTGGATGACATTGCCATCTTCAGTACCAGCTGGGAGGAACGCCTATCCCACCTTAGGGAAGTGCTGGGCAAGATACAGAGGACCAGGCTCACTGTCAAAGCCAAAGAGTGCCAGATTGCCATGAGAGAAGTGGCATACCTCGGGCATGTGGTAGGCCAGGGACAGCTCTGTCCTAACCAAATAAAGATAGAGGTGATCCAGGCATGGCCCAGACCAGAAACCCAGAAGCAGGTCAGGATTTTTCTAGGGACAGCAGGATACTACAGGAAATTTGTACCCAATTACAGTGCCCTGGCTGCTCCCCTTTCTGATCTGACAAAAAAAAGATGCCAAAGAAAATTACCTGTGGCCCAGCCTGTGAGGAAGCCTTTACCAGATTAAAGGAGGCACTGTGCAGTGCTCCTGTTTTGACAAGTCCTGACTATAGCAAAACCTTTATAGTTCAGACTGACACCTCAGACATGGGTATTGGAGCATTACTGAGTCAGACATCTAGCCAAGGGACAGATCACCCAGTAGTGTACCTGAGTAGGAAGTTGCTTCCCAGGGAGCAAGCATACTCCACTGTGGAAAAGGAGTGTCTTGCCATAGTGTGGGCCCTAAAGAAATTAGAGCCATACTTGTATGGGCAGCATTTTGTGGTGAAGACTGACCACAATCCCCTGATTTGGCTGACACAGATAGGGAAAAACAATGGCAGACTGCTAAGATGGAGTCTTGCTTTACAAGGGTATGATCTAAAAATTGTAGATAGGGCTGGAGCGAACAATGATAACTCAGATGGGCTGTCTAGGGTCTATGAGGAGTGAACTGATTTGGGAAGCTCATCCCATGTAGGGGTTCTGTCTAGGTGAGGAGGAATTGTGATGTGGACAGCCAGTTCTGAATGCTGTATCATTTTTTTAATATAAAATGTATTACTGACTGTCTCTGCTGAAAAATCTGGTGCTCTTAGAATGATCTCACTCATCCCCCCCCAGGTTTCAGCTGAAAGATAACAGCCATGAGAAAATGCTGAAAACAGCATGTGAGATCACACACACAGTTTTAGATACTAGGTGTTACATGGAAGGCCTTAATCAAGGATCTCCTGTTTGTCTGAGTTAATTACAGCCATAGTTGCTAAATAATATCCGTTTTATGATGTTGGAGGGAAAACCTAGGTAATTACATAGAAGTGCAAAATCATAAAGATGCTTTCATGTCCTGGAAGGAAGAAGCTTGTTATGAGATCAACGAAGTGTCATTTGAAGGACATAAATTATGCTGAAGTTGCAGAATGTAATACTTTGAAAAGGCATCCTGTTTTGGTATAAGATATATATATTTTTATATATTTTCTGACAGAGGAGGAGCTAGTGGATTCACACAAAAAGGGGTTGGCAAATACAGTTTGTTTAAGGAATATTCTGTTTTACTTAGTCACTTTTATCTAGGCTCTGACAAGGAAACATCTGTGAGCACTTTAAACAGGTATTTAGAGACTAGGTACTGTAGTAGGAATTGCACTTTAAAACCTGTTTTGTTTAATAGATTTGTATGTCTTGTGATATAATAGTTCTGTATTTTGTGTTTTCTGTATTTTTATCTATTTTAGTAAAATTCTTTTTAGAGCATACTTGGTCTGTCTTTGAATTTCTTTTATTTGTAAGAAAAGTATATATGGTTATAGCAGACACCAGTCATAAGCTTGAAGGGTGATACCAAACTGGAAGAGAAGCATTTTAAATCTGAGGTCTTTATTAACGTTTCTAAGAGTTCATCTCTGTATACCTGGTTAGGTGCCCGTAGGCAAAGATATCTGGCCCCCCAAAGACAGAAATATCTGAGCCTGTGCATTGGGCATGCTAGCAAGAGGTTCACAGTTTGAGTCTCTCCAAGACTTGAGACCAAAAGTTGATCCGAACTCACAAAACAGACAAGAGAGTTACCTTGTTCTGTTAAACTGTTCACAAGACTGTGCTCAGAGGCTGGCACTTTGGGAGTAGAGGCCCTGACCTGCTGAGTGAGTTTATGACAATCATGAGTTAACAAAGTCTCAGATTGCTTTATTACAAAAAGGGCTGAATTTCTTTCCAACGCTGATTGTAAACCAGTTTGCCATTTTCATTGTTACTTTTAAGCTGTTTCATAAAATCAGATTAAAGTATTTCTTCCATGAGAAATGGGTCATAAGCAATTTAGGAATTTGTCAGAAATGGGTACTGGTGAACGATTGAGTACTGGAGGAGTGTATGAAGAAGATTTGGATTATGCTATTGAAGCAGCTTTACAGCTGGAGGACCCAGTGGAGAATGAGATATGTGGAGATGATTTTGAACATTATGAAGGTTTCAATATCAGCTGTGAATCAACTGAGGACATTTGTTCCAATTTCAAAAAAATGAGACAGGCAATTTTCAAGTGCAATTCTGACTTTTGTCCAATGGTCTTAAATAGTAGTATCACTGCATTTGAGAATTTAGTTTACTTTTAAAGTAAGACAGCTTCTACAGTACATGATAAAAAAGATAAAAAAATCTCAACTAATTTAAGTTTTGAAGAGTTCAGAGTACTGAAAGAATTGTCTGAGAATGAGAATCTAATTTTTAAAAGAGCAGGCATGGGGGAAATATTGTCATTATGACAAATAATTAGTATAGAAATATGGTTGAAAAACTTGTCTATGATGTTAATAATTATAAGAGTCTTAATAGTAATTCAACCTTCCAATATAAGAGAGATATGTATTTATTTTTGGAAAAAGCATTGCATTCTGGGAATATTAACAACGAGCAATTTAAGTACCTGTATAATGATTACCCGATTGTGCCAACGTTTTACTGTCTTCCATAGGTACACAAGAACCTTCAGGAACCACCAGGGAGACCTATAGTCTTGGGGGTAGGTTCACTGACTGAACATTTATGTGAATTCATTGATTTTTTTTCTTCAAATTAGCATGACCAAACTACCATCCTATCTAAGGGACTCTGGGGACACAATGAACAAATTTCAAGATTTATTTTGGGGAAGTGACTTTTACTGGATGACTATAGATGTGGAGTCCTTGTACACCTCAATAAGGCAACAGGATGGTATTAGGGCTGCCAGGTTCTTTTTAGAACAAGTCATGCTCTACACGGGTGCCCCTGTTGACTTTATTATTGAAGCTTTAACATTTGTACTTGATCATGGATATTTTGAATTTAATAATGGATACCTTTTGCAGAAATGTGGGACAGCCATGGGGGCATCGATGGCTCCAGCCAATGCAAACTTATTCATGGGCTTATGGGAACTCCAGTATTTGAATAATTTGGCACAGAATCCTTTTTTTGGAAATATTGTGAGATGGGGTAGATTTATAGATGATTGTTTATGTATTTGGAAGGGGTCTAAGCAGCAGGCTTAAGAATTTATAAAATGGCTAAATGAGAATGAATGGAATTTACGATTTACATCTAATATTGAGAAGGAATGTATTAATTTTTTGGATATTACCTTTATGGGACATATAGATACTGGTAGTGTAAGTACAAAAGGCTATAGAAAAGACACAACCACTGATTCCATGCTTAGGTATAACAGTTCACACCTGCAAAAATTAAAAAATTCCATACCCTACAGCCAACTTTTGCGTATAAGGAGTAACTGCACTAGTAATAGTGATTTTCCTCAGCAGGCAGAGGAAATATTGACCAGGTTTAGAGCAAGAGGGTACAAAGAACAAGTCCTGACAGATGCTTTTAGTAAAGTACAGACTATGACACAGAAAGACTTATTGGGGTGTAAGAAAGATTCTCAAAAAGAAAAAGATGGTCAAAAGATTACATTTTCAACTGAATATAATGTACTGGCTGGACGTATAGGGAACAATATCTGGAATGGTTGGGACGTTTTAAAGGATGACCATATACTGAGGGAACTGGTTTCAGACAGTCCTAGAATTACCTATAAGAGAGCAGCAACCTTGCAAGATAAACTGACAAGAAGTCAGTTTTATGTAAAGAAAAAATGGGATAGACAAGTGTGGATGCCAATGAGACCAGCAGGTGTTTATAAGTGTGGTAAATGCAATATTTGCAAGTATATGCAACAAGGAAAAAATGTAGTTTTGCTTAATGACTCTAATATTTTGATAGATGATTTCATAACATGTACAACCACCTTTGTTGTTTATGTTTATGGTGTAGTTGTGGCCTATATTACATAGGAGACACAGTGAGAACGCTAAAAGAACGAATACAAGAGCATGTTCGCTCCATCATAAGTCAAAAAATGTATAAGCTTGTTAGCAGACATGTTTGTGAAATACATCAATCAGACCCAAGTTGTTTTAAATTCATGGGTCTTGAAAATGTACAGATTCCATTAAGAGGTGACGATAGACAAAATCTCCTTATGCAGAGAGAAAGTTATTGGATCTTTAGAGCATATACAGTAAGGCCTAATGGCCTCAATGAAAGATGGGATTTGAAACCATTCCTTAAGTAGTGATAACTCTCTATACTGCTCTGATATAAGAAGGTCATGAGGCCTTATTTCTATTCTGGATACAACTTTAGGAGATTGTATTAATAAGTAGAATTGTTGTATATATTACAAATGCTGTTCTATTTGGTTATTTAGATTTGTTTTATTTTGTGCTTTCTCTTCCGTTTCTTTAGAGTCCTCACTTATTTCCAGTGCAGGTGGCCTAGTATGAGCAATTCTCTCCCAAATAAAAGGAAAAGGAAAAGAAAGAACAGTGGGCTTACAAGAAAAATGGAGATTTAATTATTCATATACTGTATATATTTTATGATATCTAAAACATGTTTAGTTTAAGCCCATTCTAAATTTATTTTGCTGTTTAGGTATGAAATCTCTCTTTTTTGAGGTGTTTTTTGTGAGATATTTGGATAAGCTATTTAATTTAGTGTAATAATAATAATTATTTTGTTGGCGAATCCCTTTCTTTATGAGATCCCACACGTACACAAATTAGTTCAAAACACTTAAATGTAAATGCTTATTTGGTATTTGCTTCTTCAAATCAAGCCTTTTTTCCTGCTTTGAAATGTTGGGGTAATTTTTTATTAATTTATTTGTACATTAAATAAGTAATGAGTAGTGATGTTTAAATGAGATTGTTTAAAGATCTGTTTCAATGCATAAAGTGTATTTTTCTATGAGATTGCTATAATTTACGTATATTGGGTCACCTCTCATTATGATGTCATTCACTCTTGATTGTATAAAAGGTGTAGTATTTCACTTTGGTTTATGCCCCCTTGAAGGCTTGCTGCCGAGGTGCTAGGGGCTCCCACTGTGGCAAAATAAATCAACAACTTAGTTGAATATTTATGGTCTGTGTTTCCTTGGAGTGCTTATACTTTTGGACTTTTGTGTGTTTTATGGTTTGGCAACCTTGCTATAAGTGAACCTACCAAAGACTTGAGTGCAGTACTTTCTTTGTGGATTTTTCTGACTTTATACTTAGCTGGGGCACTAATTTTCTTCATCAGTGACCTACTCAGTCGTTACACATGCTGCCCCCCCCATCCTGGTCTATTTCACCTTGCTATTTTTCCAGGTCATAATGAAGCCATTATTCCTATACCCCATGGCTGGCTCTCTGATATGCACCCTTCTGGTAGTTGACCTCTCTTTCTGCAAACTATCCCTTGACCAGTTGGACCTCCTCCACTTCTCTGTTGTCAGCCACCCTCTCTGCACCCCTCTTCCCATTAGGTGGGAGTTAACCCCTCTTGGCTCCCTCTCTCTCTGATTCCTAACTAACCTTGAGTGTCATCTTCTTGGATCCCTCTTACTTTACCACCCCTTCACCCCCCCTTTCTCCTGCCCTTGGTGCCCCTATCGCCTCCTACTCTCCCTGCTCCTACTGGCAGGGGACATCGAGTCAAACCCTGCCCTGCACAATCCAACATCACCTCCATGGATGCCACATGGGTAAAACCCCCTGGGCTAAAAATTGCCCATGTGAACATCTGCAGTCTCCCTGCAAAATACCCTGCTATTGAAGCCTGGTCTTCTTCTACAAACCCCACATCCTCTGCCTCACTGAGACCTGGCTAAAACCACATCACCCAGATACTATATTCCAATTATCTGGGTACTCCCTCTTGCACAAAGATTGTCTTCACAAAAGAAAGGGGGGTGGTGCCACTATATTTGTCGGTGAACCCCTCTCTGCCGCTATCACCCTATGCTCCGACATTGCCTCCCCCAGCAAATGGATCATAGTTGAAGTTAGCGTGGGCTCTACAAAAAAGCTTTTCCTGGGCTGCTGGTACAACCCTCCAGACGGGGGTGTTGAAGGTCTCTGCAGCCTCCTTACAGGTTTTGGATCACTCTCTTCAAGCAGATAGACCGTCCTTCTTGGGGGCTACAATCTCAATTGGCTAAGCATTCAAGTAACCTCCTAAATCAGTTTAACCTGGTCCAAATTATCACTCTCCCCACCTCTTTCAATGCCCGTACCTCAAGCAGCACACTCCTTGATTGGGTGATCACAAACTGTAGAGACAGAGTAGCCCAAACTGGCATGCTATTTGACTCCATTAGTGATCACTCCCCCACCTACATCATCTGGTCTTCAAAGGCTTTCCGTCCTCCCTCCAAATACCTCTCTTTCCACAACTTCAGTTGCTCTGATCCCTTCCACCTCATCGAAAACATCAGAGCCATCAACTGGTGGGACCTCTATGCCAGTACTGATGCATTGACACATCTATGACAGTCACCTATTTCATCAGCGCCCTGCTGAACATACAGGATCACCACTTCCCTTCCACTACTCGGTGTGTCATGGGTGGCTGTACACGGTGGCTAACCAAAGACCTACTGACCCTCATGAAGCTGAGGGACTGCAAGTGGGCTACCTACAAACTGATCCCCTTCCCTGCTCTGTGGAATGAGTACAAGCACCTGTGCAATAGATGTAACCATATGTCCAGGTCATAAAAACAAGATTACAACCACCGTCCTCAAAGAGACAACCTGGGAAATCCTAAAAAATTCTGAGACTCCATTAATTCCTTATTAAATCCATGCACACATAGCCCCTCCATCCACCTGAGCTCTCCTTCTGGCCCTCTGACTGAACCCGCAGTGGCTGCTGATGCACTTAACACCAAATTCGTCAACCTGTCAGCCTTCCTTTGCAATCTCCCTTCCCTGGGATCTGCACTTCCTCCAGGCCTTATACTCCCCTCCCTGGTAGCAGCCTCCCATCCCCCTTTCTACTTTTCTGCCATCTCTGCTATGGTCACATCCAAACTGCTAAAGAAGTTGCCCAACAGGGGCAGCCCTGGCTTTGATGGCCTCTCCCCTGACTTTCTGAAACTCATCTCCTTTCTTATATGCAAACCTCTCACCTTTATTTTTATTCTAGGACTATCTACCTCCATCATACCCAACTCCTGGAAGTCCACTAGTGTAGTCCCTATCTTCAAATCTGGTGAGCCCCCACTCTACCTACAACTACTGGCCTATATCCATCCTCTCCCACCTAAGTAAACTCCTTGAGAGGATTTTCCACCAACAACTATCTGATTACATTGCTAAATACAATATTTTATGTAGTCAGCAGCATGGCTTCTGTAAGCAGCACAGTATTTTTACTGCTCTGGCTCTTTTTACAGACCACATCCTCTCCAACATGGACCATAGATGCGCTACAGGTGCTGTCTTTGTCAACCTATCTAATGCTTTTGATATGGTCAACCACTACATACTATTATCTAAATTATCCTCGCTCAGCTGCTCTGCCAGGATCACTGACTGACTCTGGAGTTATGTCTCAGGTCGCTCTCAATCTGTGTGCATTGGTACTGCCACTTCTCCACCCTTGCTGGTCCCACAGGTGTTCCTCGGGGCTCCATTCTGAGCCCCCTGCTCTTCTTTCTATTTGTTAGCTCCCTTCCACTGACAGCTTTACTTGTAACTCCCTTCTATATAAGGATGACCTTGTCATCTTTTATAGTTACAAGTCCCTCTCATGTATCTCCTCTGTCCTCACTCAGAACTACCATGCTGCTTACAACTGGTTCTTCTCCAATCTGTTGTTGGTCAATTCCAAGAAAACCAAGGCTATGCTGTTTGGGTCAAAATCGTTTCTAAATAAAACCCTCCACTCCAGCTCATCTCTCCTCATCCACCCCCAATTGGCCCTACCCTTGAAAATGTCTCTTCCTTTTAGTATCTAGGGATTATGCAAGACCATTCTCTTTCTCTTTCAAAGACCACATAAACCACTTAGTCTGCAGAGTTAATATGAAGCTTGGTGTGGCCTACCGTCTCAAGCCCTACCTTACTAACGAGGCTCGTCTGGCCATCATCACAGGTAATCTACTCCCTATCTTTAATTATTCTCCCCAATCTACTATCGAGTCTCAACCTCCCCAATGACTAGCCTCTCGATAGCCTATAACAGCACATTCCGCTTCGCCTTGTCAGCCCCTTATTCCACGCACAACTATGACCTCTATCGTTCCCTTGGTTGGCTCTCCTTACAGGATCGCTCTGACTATACTCTTGGCTGTTTCTTAGATGCCACTCCTTGGTGTGGCAACACTCCCCCCAACCCTTTTCAACCTAGAACCCGACTAGACACCTTCACTCCACCCCCACCCCCACCCTGGAGGTGCCTAGGACCACCACCAATATGGGAGGGAAAGCTCTCTCCGTGGTGGCCCCCATTCTGTGGAATGGGCTACCCCCACCATGTGTCTCCATCACTCATCAAAATCTCAAACTAAACCTAAAATCCTGGCTTCTGGACAAGGGTTGATGCAGCTGTTTTGCTCACTAATACCCCACCTACTGTCTTGTAAGTTCCTGTTTTTCATTTTTTTTCTGCTTCCTTTTTCCTTTCCTCAGCTTAATCAACCATTGAACTTTGATTTTCCTGTACTAAGCTTCCCGATATCTTATCATAATTAACTAATACTGGGTTGGCTGGATTATCCACTGTATATATATGGTATTGTCTCCCATGTTCCCCTCTCCCCAGAATGCATCCAGAATTGAGCAGCTATCTGCTCAGTATGCCTTCCTGGTAAAACTTTCAAATAAATAAATAAGCCTCTTGCAAATACTGTGCATATTATCTTATTTGCCTTTTACCTAGCTATTGTGCAATTGTTATTGTATTTCATTTTTTTTCAACTGTAACCCAGTTAATTTGATTTACCATTGTTTCTACTTGTATCTCCTCATGCCTTTTGGCCCGGGTCATGCCTGTAAATAGTCCACTGGACCAGTGCACCTACCCGGTTATCAAAGTCATAAATAAATAAAATAAATAGTGTATGGTTGGCTTGTGGAAGCTGTGTAGCTGCCCAGGCATGTAACTTGGAGGGAATATAGTTCAGGACCTATAGTGGATAAGCCTCCCCTTCCAGAAAGTCAGAGAACTGGTCTGTCACTTAAACAAGCCCAGAGCGTGGTGGCAACTTTATGCCACAAGCATCATCTGGGAGACATATATAGTAGGGCGGCATTTTGAAACACACATGTCTGTTTTTCAGATGTGGGTGCTGAAATCTGCCTGGGAATTTAGACAATGAAACATTGGTCTAACTTCCTAGATGGAATTCCACATTGGCATCTGAAAAATGGATGCAATTCACACAGATGCAGCAGAAATTGCTGTAAACTGTGGGAACTGTTGCAAATGCACTGGGATATCTGTAAATACACCAAAAGCATCCTGATGCATTCTCCAGGATGCAGCATGTGTCCAAAATATGGTCTTCACCTCAAAAAGAAGAGTGATGAAGCAATGATTCCCAGAATTACCCTGCCTGATGGCACAGTTACATTGGACCCACTTAAAATTAATGAGGCATTTAGGGAATTCTGTGCTTTGCTATATTCATCTCAGTCAGTAGTGCAGGCAAAGAAATAAATACCTTCCCATCTAGTCTGAATCCACCTCAGATCTCAGACGAGTTACACAACAAGACCTGGAAGCAGATCTAGCATTGAAAGAGATAATGTGTCATCAAAGCACTACCCCATTCCCTGCAGGAGGCGGCCATCACCATCCCCCCAAAGCCCAATAAAGACAAAACATGGTGTGCCTACTGCCAATCTACTTCCGTACTAAATGTTGATGTCAAAATTCTAGCCAAAGTGGTGGCCACAAGGCTAAAGAGGGCACTCCCCATCTCATCCATAATATCCAAAAGGATTTTATGAAGGGGAAACAGGGGATGGATAACATAAGGGTGATTATCACATGAACAGGCCCACAAGACATCCTAATACTCAGCTTTTATAGCTGTAGATGCAGAGAAAGCCTTTACTTTGCTAGAGTGGGAATATTTGTATGAAGTCCTGTGGAGGCAGACATGGGGTCCAAATTTATTTTGTGGGTTAAAACTCTATATGTCTATCATACTGCTATGGTCTTAACCAATAGTTCATTATCTATGAAATTCCCACTGTACGGAGGGAACAGACAGGAATGCCCACTAGCTCTACTACTATTTGTCCTAGTAGTGGAGCCACAAGGAGCAGCTATAAGAAAGGACCCTCTGATTATGGGGATGCATATTGGCACCTGCACCTCTAAAACCCTGTTGTATGCAGACAACCTTCTGCTGACTCTTGCTGATATGTAGCAATCTCTGCCATAGGTGTTATTGGCTATATTACAGTTTGGCTGGCTGTCAGGCCTTAAGGTCAACTGGGTGAAAATGAAGGTTCTCCTGATAGAAGGGTATACCAAGGACATAATAAAAGTTCAGTCACATACTGTGACCTGGTCACCTCAATGTCTGACATATTTGGGAATGACCATCACACCGAGCTTGAGAGAACTGATGCAGAAAAATATTTCCACTTTGCTCATAGAGATAGCACAAGACCAAGAAAGATGGCAAAAATGAACCCTTTCACTTGCAGGAAAGATAGCAGCTCTTAAGATGATGCGTCTGCCCAGGCTAATATATAACCAAAACAACCTGTGATTAAGGCTCCCCCTAAAATAGGGATACAAATTTATAAACTCCTTTCCCAACACATATGGGAGAAACAAACACCTCGGTTTAGCAGGAAACTTCTGAGAGCCCCTCCTCACATGGGGGATGGAATATGCCTTGGTTATAGGCTTACCATTCCATGGATGGTATTAAGCGTGTTCTTATATGTCTGACATAGCAGCGTAATAATAGGCCATCAAAGGCTGAGGCAGAGCAGCCCTATTGGGGGGCCTCCACAATTTACCTTCATCTTGTTGGGAGATACCTCCAGGGAAAAAGATGTTAAGCATGATCAACATCATGAGGATGGCACGACAGAAGCTATCAAAACTGTTGAGTTGGTCAGATCCCCTTTTTACTATGTATGAACCACTTTAGAACAACTCCAAAATGCAGATAGAATGGAAAAAAAATAAGTAGAATATGCTGGCAGAAAAGGGAATACACTCAATTTCCCATTTTATTGGTGTGGAATCCAGAATTACGAAGCCCCTTAATCAGCTACAGGAGGAATTCCACCTACCCCATACAGATCACTGAAAGTCCTCCAGATAAGACATGCCCTTCAATCATGACCAAATCACACAGGGGAGCTGGTACAGACTGAAATGATGAAGACCACCTCCCACTGTCTCAAGAAACAGAAGGATCTGATTTGTAAATACCTTCAGGCCCAGCATTTGCTGTACTAGGATTCTCACAGTCTGAAATGGGCACAAGAACTGAATACAAACATTTCAGCTGAGTGCTGGAACAAATGCTGGAGCATGGCCATAATGCTCATCTCATTCTTCTATAAAACTGTACCCATCTCAGCTTATTTACTTATGGAATGGGGTGAGCGTTATGGCTGATGACCCCAAGGTACCCCCCCAATGCCTGTTGGTGTATACAGGGGGCGGGGGGGGGGTGTTAGGGTTGAAAATCCTAATGTCATATTTTCCTACTTTTGTAGCATTATCCTCAGCCTTAACTGATGCATTAACATTGTTTTTTGCAAAGATTTTCTATATATAGGACATGCAATGGGGAGGAGTTAAATAATTTATGTGCACAAGTGCAGTTTGACCTCTGGTAATCTCACAAGTGGTGTAAGCTATTTGTGTGCACATAAGTCATATATTTGACAAGCTCCCCATAGCATATTCCATTTATATAATAAGATTTAATTTTTTTGTGCTGTTTTTATTTATTTTTGTTTAGTTTTCAATTTTATCTTTTAACAAATAAATGAGATTTTTTTTTTGTGCTCTGCTCAATATTTCTACTTATAGTTGGGCTGATTGCTAGGGTTGCTAGGGTTGTTAGCAATTGTAACTATGGATACAATGTCCTGATGTTTACAGAGCACATTGTTGTTAGGTGTTTTTGCCATATGGGATGGCCAGAGAGTTTCTAAAAGATGGCAGCTCCATTTCTCACTTAACTACACTTCGTGGGAGCTGCTGTGGTTGTGGTTTGGGTATTTTTTTAAATAGAATAGTTAATTTATCTGGTTGATCCTGCAGAGTTTATTGAATGGGCCTTGGAAGTGTGGGAGCATGAGAGACAGTGATCAGAGTTATGCAAGAAGTGCCATTTGAGAGGAATTATCAGAGCCATGGAGCCCTGCAGGAGAAAAAAGCATGCAGATCGAGGGGTTTGCATTGAACATAGAGGACAGATCAGAGGTACTTACTGTTTCTTTTTTTCAAGATTGGAAATGTGGAGCTGTGAAGCTGCTGGCACTTATGGAGGCATGTGCTGGGTGGGTGGGCAGGCTGGCAGGAGGGCTGCCTTGAATACAATGGTAGCCTGAGCAGTACTGTGTGATAGGCAGGTGGCTGAGGAGTTTACTGGAAGAATTTGTGTATAAAAAGGAAACCTTTTTTTGAAATGTCTGGCTAACATTGGAGGAACTTAAATTGTGCTGGCAAGAACTTTGGTGGCCAATGAGGAGGGTTTTACTGATGGAGTTGTGTAAAGGATGACCTTCCTATTTTGAGTAGTTCTAGAAATGAAAATAAAAGATACTAGAAGAAGTAATACTGTCTGGGGGGGGGGGGTTGATTTACAGTTAGCATTTATACAACATTTATGTGATAAATTTTGGTTCTAAAATTTATCACACTTATAAAAATAAATGGTTTTATACAATAGCTTTTGTGTCTGTGCCTATTGCATAAATTATATTGGCATGGTAGCACCACTATAGTTTGGGTTGAGAAGGCATTTTTATATTAAGCCCCAAACTTTGTACTTTAATTGCTTTGCAACCCTTGAACGAATTTGCACAAAAGTTTGCATGCACAGCCTCTGGGGCAAGATCTCTTGACATGCCAAGTTTTGGCTCAGTTGGATGTGCAGGTTCCAAAATCCAAAGAGCAAAAAAAGTGAAAAATACATTCATTTTGGCTTTTTTTTTCATTGCCTAATGCCCAGACAGTTTGGAATTTTGTTCTGAAATTTTCAGAGTAGAAAGGGCTTGGGCCACAGGGGTGTGTTTCACTGGCTTGATGAAAAACTATTATTCTGGTCCAAAGTTATAAGAGTTAGAGATTTCAGTACTGAACACGCTCAGTACAGTTGTTTGGATAGCTGCTAGAAATGAAAAAAGAATTTGGTTTATATGAAAAATAATTTGGTTCATATGGGGGTAATCTTTTTTGTGAGAAAAAATTCTGTTTTCATATGGCCGCCATCTTGTTTCTGTTTTTTTTATTTTCAACAATTTTTTTTAAAAGCCCATAAAAATGAGATCTTGCAGAGACACTTATATGTGTATCTTGCTAATCAGGACCCTGTTAGGTATATTCTGGAGCTACTTTTTGGAAAATGACCCAGAAATGTGTTCTTATATACATTTTAAAATATTTCTTTGTTACTCGAATTTCTTTTTTTGTATGACAATACAAAAAGGAATTGGACCATGCAAAAAAAAGATCCCTTTATGTGAAAAAAGAACTTGGATTTAGTTTTTTTCACATTCTTTTTTCATATGAAGGTGTTCCTTTTCATATAAACAATACAACCTCACAAAAAGGATGCCTTAAAACGAAAATAGAATTTAGACTGCTTTTTTTCCACATTTCAACTTCAACAAGTCATAACTCCCTCAATATTTGCAACTTAAGGGACAATCTCTATATCAAAACAAAGGTCTTTCTTAGTACTACAAGAATAACACATAATAACCCCCCCCCAAAAAAAGTTTAGGGGCCATATAAAACAAACATAAAATTAAAAAAAAGATGTTATTCCCATAGGATAACATTAAAAGTTTCACAAGCCATACAACCAAGCAAACAAATAGCTTTTTTGGAGAAACTGAGGTCCCTATACTTTCACACCAACATGGATATATGCATCTATGGAGGGATACAGCCCTGCACCTCCATAGGCAAATGGATATGTTGGGACCTGTATGAATGAGGATACAATTATACTATTTTAAAAAGTAAGGACATTCTTTGAAAAAAAACTTAGTTAATGCACCAGTTAGGTTTCAGACTACACCAACAAAAGTATGGAAATTTGGTGTTAGGGTTCCCAACCATAAAACACCACCTCAACCCTACAGGCAGCAAAAGGAATAACCATTATGGTTTTGCCTCACCTGAATCTTCACAAATCATGCCTGAGGTGTTTCTTGGGGTGGTCAACCCTAACAGTCACCCCATTTTCATATAGTCTGCACATCTCAGTTTTTTTACTGATGGAATGGGGTGAGCGTTAGGGTTGACAACCCCAAGTGATATTGCAGGCCTGATTTGCAAAGACTCAAGAGAGGTGAAACCATAATGGTTTCCTTCTGCTGCCTGCAGGGTGAGGGTGGGTTGTAAGGTTTGAGAACCCTAACACCACATTTTCCTACATTTATTGGTGAAATCTGGACCCTAACTGGTGCATTAATGAAGATTTTTGCAAAGAATATATGGTGTTTAGCAACAGTGGTGCCTATTTATAAAAAAGGAACCAAAACAAACCATGAAAATTATAGGCCCATTAGCCTTACGTCCCTAATTGGTAAAATCTTGGAAAGTATAATTAAGGAATTCATACAAGATCATCTTCAAAAGTTCAGACTAATTGACCCACTACAGCATGGGTTTACTAAGAAAAGATACTGTTAGACCAAACTTTTGACCTTTTATGAGATTGTGACAAGGGAGACTGACCTGGGTAAAACAGTGGATCTGGTATTCTTAGACTTTGCCAAGGCCTTTGATAAGTTGCCATACTTTGAACTTATAAATACCCTAAGAAGAATTAAATTAAATACTTATATATTTAAATGGTTAACTAACTGGCTTAGTGGGAGAAAACAGAGGGTCATCATAAATGGGGAATACTCAGATTGGGCCACAGTCTCCAGCGGTGTTCCGCAGGGGTCGGTCCTTGGACCATGCCTGTTCAATATATACGTGTCTACTCTCAAAATTAATAACCCCGGTATATGGTTACTAAAATTTTATGACTACTGTTGAGTAGGAACTGTACTAGGTAAACAGAAAGTAGTTTAGCACTCCAAACTGCTCTGGATAATATCGTAATTTGGGCCAGTACCAACAAATTGGAGCTAAACCCTACTAAATGCAAAGTTATGTACTTGGGTAAACATAACATGCATCATAAATATAAACTAGGGAATATACTCTTACAAGAAACTGTACAGGAAAGAGACCTGGGTATAATTATCAGTCCTGACCTTTAAAATTCAGAACAGACTGCAGTAACCAAATTAATAGGGCCAACCAAAATCTCAATTGTATACTGAGACACATATCTGGGCAAACGAAAGAGGTATTGTTCCCCCTATACAATGCCTTGGTTAGACCTCAGCTCAAATATTGTGCGCAAGTATAGTCACCATACCATAAAGAGGATACATTAAAAATCGAGAGAGTACAGCGCAGATTTACAAAAGCTATTAAAGGTATGGGAAGCAAGACGCATGAGACTAGACTTAAATCACTTAATTGGTTTACACTCCAATACAGAAGATTAAGGGGGAGATAAGTGCCATGTATTTAATGCACTAAATGATCATATCCTTAGTAAACATTTAGGAATTATTCCAGTTAATAAGAAGTTTAATATAAGAGGACATACTAAACCACTACTGGTATCAAAATGGAATACCCTATGCAGGAAACAATGGTTTAGTAACAGGGTTGTTTCCGTTTGGAATAAACGTCTGGTTGAAGTTGTTAATAGCCCTAATATGGATACATTTAAAAGAAATCTGGATTCTGCACTTGGTGATGAGTACAAATTTAATATCTACTAATTATTCCCCAAATTAGAGTGGCAAGCTCTAAGGACTACTACATCTATACATAGCTTGATATATCTATGAAAATCTATGAAATCTATGAGAGATATATATATATATATATTTCAAGTTCAAGTTTATTGTAGGAAAACTCCATTGAGCAAGCTCATTCACAAAGAGGTCCTTTGACACAGACAGGTAGTTACAGATTGCATAATCAAAAAAAAGTACAAATTCAAGTACAGAATTATGTGTAAGCATTAACACGTTGCATAAAAATGACAATGACGTAGAAAAATTCAAGTACAGAAAAAGGTACAAAGTGCTTGTTTCGGAGTATCATGGCAACTGATTTCTAGGTAAGTAAGAGGAAGCAGTGGGTTAGGGTTAGAGCAGTGAGCTGGGATTTATATATATGGGATATATATATATATATATATATATATATATATATATATATATATATATATGTATCTATCTATCTACATATTATAGTGGCACGGTCGTGCCACTTTATTTAGAGTTATGAAGGCACTTCTATGTTAAAGTCAAAATTTTGCATGTTAATAACTTTGGACCTGTTCAACGGATTTGCTTGAAATTTGGTATGCACGGTGGGGCATGGTATATCTTTTGATTTGCCATATTTAGTTTCAGTTGGACTTACGGTCTTTGCATACAAAACGCTGAAAAATGCAAACTTATCCAGTTTTGGAGGCAGTTTTTTGGATTTTGTCCATGGCTCTGTGTGGCTGTCATATGGCATACTGCTCTGCAAGATAGCTTGTCTGAAACAGCTTGGATGGCCAAACATGCCACTTTTTATTTGGTGAAAAAATATTAAGGCATTCAAAAGTTATGCCACTTTTAAGCTCCCTTTATAAGTCAAAGGGAAAATTTATATGGTTGTTTTGTGAACAAATAATGGGGTTTGGGCCATCTCAGCCCACCTGGTGATCAAAGAATTTACAGCCTCGCAGTCAAAGAATCTTTGTCCACGAGAATTCTTTGATCTCAAAGTCCGCCATCTTGTTTTTGCATTTCCGATCATACAAAATCAAATATCTCGGCTCAGGGGTCACTCCTGAAGTAAAGTTTGAATGGGTTTTACTCAGGGGGCTCCGATCTGTTGATCCATGCATTTGGTTTGATGTAAAATAGTAAAACAATAGAGTTATAATGTTTTAAAATTTTTGATTGCGGCTTGCTAATGATCTTTGATCGCGAGCCTGCAAATTCTTTGATCGTGAGATTCTTTGACCGCGATCTTGCTTTGCAAGGTAGAAATACAATGTACTCAGCTCAGGGGTGGGCTAGGGACACAAATGAGGGTGGGTTTTGCTCAGAGGGCTTTGTACTATTGAGGCATGGTGCTATTTTCATGTAACTGTACCAAAAACTCACGTTTCACCATTTTTTATTCTTTAATCGTGAGCCTGCAATTTCTTTGATCACAAGCCTGCAAATTCTTTGATCATGAGATTCTTTGATCATGATCCTGCATCACGATCCTGCATCTTTTTTACTGTCCCTTGCCAATATCACTGCACATGGAACTGGGTGACATTTAGGCCTCACAACCCCAATGACACTCCCCATCATCTGCCAATTTTGGGATGATTGGCGGGTCTGGGGGGAAGGGCAACTCTAAAGACTTTTCATTTCATGATCTTTGTGGCTTAACCCTAAATGATGCATTAACAAAGTTTTTGTATAATATATATATATATATATATATATATATATATATATATATATATATTTGAAAGTAACATTACATGCTTTGTATGTAAGTTCTTTCCTAATAAATATTTTAGTTTTTAAACTTTATCTTCATACACTTGTGGTAAACTTAACTACTAACAATATGATATCAGTTTAATAACCTAATAATAATACAAAGTAATCTTCAAGATGTATGAACTAATTCACTGTTCTTATAAAGAAACCTTTCATTTTTTAACTTTTTAGAGTTGTAATTCCAAGAGGTTTCCCCAACCAGGATGTACAGATATATTGTTAAAGTACCCCCCGTCGGCCATGGCATCTGTTGCCACGCTGAGGTGGGCTCCCAGCGTGGCACCCTGTACTGGGGGGAAGACAGTGGAACTGACGGGGGATTGGGCACTCCCATCGGTGACAGCATGGGGGGAGAGACAGTGAAGCTGATGGGGGATTGGGCACCCCTGTTGACTGTAACATCATTTTGCCATGCTGGGGTGGGCTCCCAGCATGGCACCTGGATGCTTTGGGGAGGCGTGCAGCCGAAGGGGGATTGGGCACCCCCAATGGCCATAAAACATTTTGCCACACTGGGGTGGGCACCCAGCGTGGCACCTGGATGCTTGGAGGGGTGTGGAGCCAATGGGGGGATCGGGCACCCCCGTCGGCTGTACAGTGTGGGGGGAGGAGGAAGGCGCATGAGCACACAGTGTGTGTATGTGCGTGAGTGCATATGTGTGTGTGTGGAGGGAGAGCTCTGCTCACTCAAGTGGAGTTCTCCCTTTCAACTGTATACCACTGCATTTTCAGCTGTCATAGGCAGCTGGAGCAGTGATTGGCGCTCTGCGACCATGCCTGCAAATACACTGACTGAATTGGAAGAGGCTGACACACCTCTGGAAAACTCGTATGATGGCACTATGTTTCTTGCACATGCGTGCAAGCAAATATAAAAACTACTTGCTAATACCCTTTAGTGTGTACAAGACTGAGATTATGTCCTCTATCAGTCTCCTTTTTTTGAGGGTGAACATGTTAGGAACCTCATGTTTCTCCTCATATATTTTCTCCACCACAGCCCTGCTCATTTCAGAGGTCTTCCATTGCACCTTCATTACTAACTCAATGTCATTTTTATGGCTGCAGTAGGTAGAGCCTGCAGAAGTTTTGCATGTATGAAAGGAGTGATGTTATGTTTTCTGTCCGTGGAACTGACTGAAGGTGTAAATAGTCTCCTCCGCCTTACCCTCCTCCAAGAAATGTTTTCCACCCTCAAATAAATATGCTGACATGTTAGTCAATGGTTGCAGAATACTATTTTCTTTCTTAAATGGGTGGTACAAGAACTGGATCCTGAGTAGTGGAAGGCAGCATTAGTTTTTTTTTTTAGAGTAAGATCCACTCCCACCTCCACCCGAGAAGCTCCTAAAGATCCACCCCACCTTTTTTTATTTATGTGGGAGGGGCATGAGGTGGATCTATCATGCCAGAACAAAACACACTAGTTTGGGACCTTGATGAAGCAACAGAACAAGTCTGTGGAGTGATCGAGTTGTGGAGCCCCTGCTTTTTTATTAAGGACTAGGAGAACAGAAGAACCTTAATGCCTTCAAATTGACTTTAAAGCTCTTGGAACAAATGATTATCAGAGCCACCTGGAGCCTCAGAAGGAAAAAGTAATTAAGGAGTGAAACTACAGCTCCCAAGGAAAACAATAAATACAGTGTTCCAATTCAAGTTAAAAGAGTCACAGGTTTTTCTTAAACCTTTATATACTAAAAACATAAAGTTCAGTTTTTGTGATTAACAATATTTGTTTACCATATGATAATATATATATATATATATATATATATATATATATATATATATATATAATAAAAAAAAACAGTGTTAATGCATCATTTAGGGTTAAAACATAAAAAGTCAGGAAATTAGACCTTTAGGGTTGCCCCTTCCCCCCCATGGACCCACCCATCATCCCGAGATTGACAGCTGATGGGGTGTGTCATTGGGGTTGTGTGGCCTAAATGTCATCCCAGTCCATCTGTAATCATATTTACAAGCCACAGTAAAGAAGAATGGGGTGACATTTAGGCCTCACAACCCCAATGACACATCCCATCAGCTGTCAATCTTGGGATGATGGGCAGGTCCACGGGGGGGGGAGGGGCAACCCTAAAGGTCTAATTTCATGACTTTTTATGCTTTAGCCCAAAATGATGCATTAACACAGTTTTTTGCATAGAATTTCCTTTTCAGAAAGAATAGAAAAGCAGAAAGTAATGCAAGTTGGTGGCAGTGCTGGGCCCACCAACTTGCAAGTTTCTGGCTACCATAACAGTGCAACTACTGAATATAATATGAATTGGCAGTAGCGCATTTGCATGGGAGCGTGAGGCCCAAAGGGCCCCCACGCTCCCACCACCTTAATTGAGGATTGTGCAGCTTCTAAGAAAATACGCTGTAATTTCAGGTTGATTTTTGTAAATGTCAGCCTGAAATTGACACAGTAATTAAAGTGATTTTGTGAGCTTTCACAGATGCCTTTTTCACATAGTATCCCATTGCCACCCATGCTTCAGATGCTGAAGCTGCAATTTGTTTTATAAAAAAAATCTGTTATAGACATTTTTATTTATGTTTTATCAGCACTGTGTTCTCCAGTTTTTCTGTGTGCAGTCACACCCCCAGAATGATGTCATGCAAGGGAACTGTCAATGTTTTACATACAGCACCAAGGAATTCTGGGTAAATTATCATGTTGATATAAATGTTAGTTACTCTAAGATGTAGTCACCTATTTTGGTGGTGGTGACTGCACCTAATATGTAGATGCCAATAGCAAGGCATTGTGGGTACAATAAGACATTGTTTTTCAATTCTCTTAGTGTAAAGTGCAGTCTCAAATCTCTGTAGTGGTTTCAACAATAAAAGCTCTCATATGTTTATTTTCCAAAAAAGGCTTTGTGCATATAGTATCTAGTTGACAGGGATTCTAAACTGAGAGATGTAGTCTCCTGTGTTGGGTGTGTAAATGTCTGCAATACCAAGATTGACCAACAGAGGTCTCTGTTTCAAAACAGTGATAATAAACTTTGTGTCCCTTGCGTGATGTCACACATCGGGTTTGCAGCACTGAGGGGAAAAAAAAGAGGTGAGTTATGCAAATGAAGCAGTGCACAAAAATAAAAGCATTTATTTCATGGAAAACATCGCTTTTTGGCAGTTTGAATGGTAGGAGATTGAATCACAACTCCTACAGTTTAGTACAGGTTATTAATCCCATTTTCCATGGCAAAGTTCACAAAATCACTTTAAAGAACAGCAAGATGGTGCACAAGAAGGCAAGATTATACTCCGTCTCTTTTTTTATCAGATCTACCCTATATTTTGCCAACTAAAAATCGCCAAGGCAGTTTCACTGCCCCAGAATGAAAAATAATGGCCCTTTTTAACAACATTGACCATCACTTTCTACCATCAGATTCATTGTGATGTATTAGATGCAATAAATTATCCCATGTAATAAAACACTGGGAGCTGAAAGGCTGATAATCTGGAAAGCAGAGATAAAGATTCATTATTCCAAATCATTATGAATCCAACATTGTCTCTGATTTCTTTCTTAATCAGCTCCTCTGATCCTGGTTATGTGAGCAGCACAGAAAAAAAGGGAGTCATTTATAATTCTGCATGCTGCCTAATATTTTAAAACAAAATCAGAGGCAAGAAAATGCCATAAAACACTGGCAAGCAGACAAGCAGCACATGAAAAATCACTTATATGTTATTATACCTGAGCAAGATTTAATTAATTTTTATACTACACCTTGTATATATTTCATCAAGTACAACCAATATGTATTTGCTACTGGGCTATAGAGTTTTAATGCCCAAAAATCTATTAATTTTCTGTTCTCTGATGATAGTTCATTTTATAGACTACCATCTGTAAATTCTATACTGAAGGCAAGTATCACTTGAGGTCAGTGAAGCTAGGGAATTAATCAAGACATTTTCAGTTATAATTCGCCACAAGAAGAAGAAAAGATGAGAAGAGTCTGCCAACATTGTGAAATGGAGTTCAGATGTAGAGGTATTACTCCACATGGACAGCAATTTAGCAGGTGTTTTCCCTAAATTAATTGTTATGCAAGTGGAACTGATGTGCCATGTGAAACAATGCACACTAATGACAGTGCCTGTGTAGAGATGCATAGAAACCCTGTGGCCTTCCTACAAACACACATTTTACAATTTTATGTTACAAGTATTTTATTTAAGTGGAGGGGTGCCCTATACAACAAACCCACTAATATCAATGCAATTCTCAAATGCATTATCCCTTAGATTACATGGAATGTGTAATATTCTTGTTCCCATTATTACTGTCATACTGCTTGCCATTCACATAGCATTTTGAAACCTCACAGATGAGGGGGTGATGCAGAACTGATCAGTGTGTGGGTTTCAGAATGGATTAATGACTCGTAGATGGCTTTTATGAGGAGTAAAGATTCTAAATGCATATAAAAAGATCCATTAGTTATGTGCTTCATGACTTCCATCAATCAGCAGTACATTAACTAAGGGTCTAAGAAATATGCATTAAATTCTAGTTCTTCCTGATACACATGAGGCAGTCCTGAGGTGAAAAACAAGTCAAAATAAAACTACAAAGTCATGTGTTCCCTCGCTGTCCAAACGCAGTATAGGCAACATGAGATACATAAAGATCTCATATCACTCCTCATTACTAATGGGAGCTTTTAATGGAATCATCCGTGTTTGATACCACAGTCATTCAGTGAACATATTTGGATATTTAAGTACAGAACACAGGCAACGAAGTCCCTTGTGTGTTGCCCATAGTAGCAGAAGCAATCGATTTTAAAAGTGCAGTACTGTACAGCTGGATGCACTTGTGTGTGTTGTTTACACACAAGCAATACCCAGTCTGTTGCTGCATAATTATCTGTAATTTATTAACTTAATTGAATGTGTTGTCTAAAGATGGAAATTGCTTAGGTCAGATTATGTTTCACCTTGCAAAGAGGCATGTTAGATGTTTGTACCTTGGCTCCCTTGTGCTACAAACTTCGAGCCGAGTTTCTTTTGGCTTTTTTATATGGACTTGTCAAATAGCCAGAAACCAGTCAGAGCACGCAATTAAAGCTGAGGCTATAACTTCCTGTGTGAGAGAATAAAGTGTGATTCAAACAGCTTTGCAGCTCACAAGAAGAACAATATAATGCCATACATTAAAGTCCCCAATATGGAGATTATTTGTAGGAGAGAAGAGTGCTTAAACTGGACACCCATGTGTCAAAATGACTTGCTAGATAAGGATTAAATGGGGCCTGAGTCTACATACTGTCAAAAATACATATACAGACAGTTCAACTGATTTTGTTATTCCAACATCAAAATAAGCATCATAGCAAGCGGGGGAAAAAATCTTCAAGTAAATGTCGACTTCTGTATGCATTATACTATCAGGAAATGTAAATACAGAACGGATATATGTTGACCTATGTAAATGCTTGAATTCAGCTAATATGGCCAGCATGTACCTTTCATTCAGAGCTGAATACCATCTCGGCAAGTTATAACATTTCTGTTTGGCAATTGAGACAATAATTATGAAACTTGTTGTATTTTGACAAAAAAAAATCCTTCTACACCAGTTAATGTTCCTCCATCTTCCATGGATTCTTTCTGTGATTATCAGATAAAATGAATTTGTGATCATTTTAATACTTAGCTTTTGATTTGACATATGAATTAAAAGAAACTTCATCTTTTTATGACTTGCGATGACATCAATAAATTATACATACCTTGATCTTTTTCATCAAGTCACTGAGATTCTTTGATGAAACACAGTAGTTATATTGTTGTTGATATGGACTGACTAGGATTACACTGGGTTGTCCTCTTAAGACAGATATTACACTACTCAGTCTATGTACTATCATCCACAAAATCTGTAGTTATACTGTTTTATTGCACTGAAGCTGATTTCAATCCCATTTAAATGGATTTGATTCACACCTACAGATATTGCCCCAGATTGTATGGACAAGGACTGTATTATTTTCATGTCAATGAATAACAGTGTATCCACACTATTGAAAGGGGGTCTTTTATATAATTCTTGTGCATCAATCTTTGACAACAGGGAGTATAATAGATACTACACAATTCGGTTCGACAAAATGGAGCCCCCTGAGCAAAATCCTTCCTCATTTGTGTTCCTAGGCCACCCTTGGGCTAAGAAATTTGATTTTTTTATTTGGCCATCTGGTCATCATCTCGCAACCAAAGATGGCAATTGAAGAGTCTCGTGCTCAAAGAATTTGCAGTCTCATGACCAAAGAATTTGCAGGCTCATGATGAAAGAAACTGCACACTCATGATCAAAGAATAAAAAATGTTCAGACTCGAGTTTTTCGCAGATTTAAAAGAAACCAGCACCATGCCTCGATAGAATGAAGCCCCCTGAAAAAACCCATCCTCATTTGTGTCCCTAGGCCATCCCTGAGCTTGGAAAAATGCATTTTTACCTTGCAATGCAAGATCACGGTCAGAGAAGCTCGTGATCAAAGAATTTGCAGGCTCGCAATCAAAAATCGTTAGCGAGCCAAGATCAAAGAATTTAAAATGTCATAACTCTATTTTGTGACAATTTTACATCAAACCAAAGATATGGCTTGATAGAATGAGGCCCCTGAGTAAAACCCATCCATGTTTTACTTCAGGAGTGACTCTTGAGCCGAGATATTTTAATTTGTATGGTCAGAAAAGCAAAAACAATATGGCGGACCTTGTGCTCAAAGAATTCTTGGGGACAAAGATTCTTGAACCGTGAGGCTGCAAATTCTTTGACCGCCAGGTGGGACCAGATGGCCAGTACCCCATTCTTTGTTCGCAAAATAACCATATACATTTTCGCATTGACTTATAATAGGAACTTAAAAGTGGCATAACTTTTGAATGCCTTAATATTTTTTCACTAAATGAAAAGTGACATATTCGGGTAGCCAAACTCTTTCAGGTGAGCCATCTCACAGAAGGCACACCACACGACAGCCACACAGGGCAACAGACACATTCCCAAAAGCTGCCTCCAAAACTGGTTAATTTAGCATTTTTCAGTGTTTTCTTGTGCAAAGACCGTAAGTCTGACCAAAACAACATTTGGCAAATCAAGAGATCTACAATGCCCCACCACGCATACCAAATTGCAGGCAAATCCATTTAATGGGTCCAAAGTTATTAATGCTCAAAATTTTGACTTTAACATTGAAGTGCCTTCTTAACCCTAAATATAGTGGCGGACTGTGCCACTAATATATATATATATATTGTTTGTCTTTTTAGTAGTTTCAAAACTTTGAAAGTATTGGTGTTAGTAATGCATTTAGAAATACATTTTTAAATTGTCTTTACAGTTCAACATGCAGTTTCATGTGAGGGCACATTTTTTGGGGGAGGGGATTCCAATTAATTTAATCATGGCCACAGTACTTGGTAAACATAGACCTTTGATGATAAAGTGTATTTTTACTTTTAAGTTTGAGAAGTATGTATTATATATGTTTTTTTCTACTTTCTTTTCACTGATATTATAAACTGAGCCAGGAAAAAAGTAAGACTGAACAGATCATCAGAGCTGCCATCCCCCTGGACATGCCATTTATCACTCATTTAAAATAACACAAATGCAGTTTCATATTTTTACTATGAGGGAAGCAAGAAAATGAACCCGCATGGTTAACAAATACATTGATTGATACTTGTGAATGAATGGGGAGGGGGAGTTTTTTCTAACATTCCTGGTGGATTTATACTCCTTGGAACCTGCTATTCAGGGTTTTTTAATTACATCTTGTCCCAGGCAGTCTTCCAAGAGTGCAGTTTGCTGTATTGTTAAATAGCTCAGGGTGGAGGTCAGTATCTTGTTATATTGTCTTTTTTTTCATATTAACCATAGACATCATGGCAGCCAAAGAAGACACACTTTGAGTCTTAGGGTATGTTCAGCATAATTAATAATTTTCATATGCATAATCTTTCCATTCATATTATTGCTAAACATATTGTAGCTAGCTTGGCTTCAGGAAGGGTTAACATGGTCAGGACCCCTTAGCAATTGAGATGCATATGCAGCAAATAAGTCCAGATGTGCTAACTTACCCTACAACTGTTAAGTGTCAGTCTGCATTTTCTTCTTGAAATGGATACTTTTGCATTTATGTTTATTTTAAAATATTTAATATTTTGACCATGTGGTTATGCCATGGACCATAACTAATCTCCAGCCTTAACCCCCCCGTGCTCCAACTTGCATAGAAGATGGTGCTTGTAGACAAATCTAATCATTTTGCTGCTGCGTTCTGGTGTGTGTGTGTGTGTGTGTGTGCTTGCTTTTGATTCAGTTGCTTGTGTCTTGCATGCAAAACAGTGCTTGTGGACAATCTAATCATTTTGAAGCTGTGTTCTGCTGTGTGTGTGTGTGTCTGCATGTGTGTGTGTTTGTTTCTCTGAGGCTGTTCTTGCAACCTAGAAAAGGTAGCAATGATGAGGTATATCCTTCCTATTCCTGGATGCAAGTTCCCTCCACCCTGGGAACACCTGTCTGCTGAATAAGGAAGGGCTGCAGGAACCCAAGGAATGATTATGGGGGAAGGGGGCTGATGGTTATCAAAATGGAAAGGGATTTTGAGGTAATCATATTGGATGACCTAAAGGTGGCTAAACAATGTATCAAAGCTGTGAGGAGAGCCAGTGGAATGCTGTGGAGCATAGGGAGATGTATTACCAGCAGAAGGAAGGAGGTGGTGATGGCACTGTGTAGATCACTGGTGAGGCCTCATTTGGAAAATGGTGTCCAGTTCTGGAAGCCGGATTTCTGTCATGCAGCTTTAATTCACAAATGGGTTAAATGGTTCTATTTTAGATTTTTGTCCCTTTCCCCTATTTCTCCCACTGGTTAACCTTATAGATTGCAACCAGAACATATCTTGGATACCGTGACGAATGCACCTACACAAGTTGCTTCTTAGTCTACAGCACTGTCTTTTTACAAAACTAACTTCTTGTTGAAAATATGGCATAATTTTTCCATCCATGTTATTACTAGACATACTGTAGCTAGCTTGGCTTGAGGAAGTGTGAACATGGTCAGGACCCCTTAGCAATTGAGATGCATATGCAGCAAATAAGTCCAAATGTGCTAACTTACACTATAGCTGTTATGTGTCAGTTTGCATTTTTTTCTTGAAATGGTTACTTTTGCATTTATGTTTATTTTAAAATATTTAATATTCTGACCATGTGGTTATGTCATGGACCATAACTGATCTCCAGCCTTACCCCCCCATGATCCAACTTACATAGAAGATAGTGCTTGTAGACAAATCTAATCATGTTGCCACTTTGTTCTGGTGTGTGTGTGTGTGTGTGTGTGTGTGTGTGTGTGTGTGTGTATGTGTGTGTGTGTTGTGTACTTTTGATTCAATTGCTTGTGTCTTGCATGGAAAATAGTGCTTGTAGACAATCTAATCATTTCGCAGCTGTGTTCTGCTGTGTGTGTGTGTGTGTGTGTGTTTTCCTCTGAGGCTGTTCTTCCAACCTAGGAAAGGTACTTCCCCAGACATAGCAGCAGTACATTGCATAGCAGATATAAAATGTCAATAAGCAGGTCATGCAACAGATGTGCTGAGCAGTTACTGAAGCAAGAAATGTACAGCTGTCATTTTTTACATCCTGTTCAAAATGTGTTTTTGCACCTGTGGTGCCAAATTGCACAGTTGCTGTGCAAAATCAATCTCCTTTTGGCTAATGAACTGATAGTGTCACTGTTCATGCAGTGGGGTCACAAAAAGCCAATGCTGAAAACGTGGAGTGAAAATACCAAGAAATGCCCAGGGCATTAGGGTTTCTGACCATAACACCCTGCACTGTAGGGACTGACAGGCATCAGGGGTGTGACCTGGGACTGTCAACAGTAATGCTTATGCCATTCCAATCTCATCCCCACCCTGCAGCCAGTGATGGGTATTGGGGTGTGCCTTTGACTCTTCAGCCCCAAAGTTCACTCCATTCTCTTATACTGTACCCATTTTAGTGTATTTCCTTATGGAATGGGGTGAGTGTAAAGTTTGAAAACCCCCAAGGCACACCTCGATTGTTGTCAGTGTCTGCAGGGTAGGGTGAGGTGAAATGGTATGAGCATTATGGGCAATGATCTAAAGGCACACCCCAATGCCTGTCCATGTCTGCGAGGTGGGGGTAGTGTTGGCATCACTTCAATACTTCGCTGCCATTCCTATTTTGCCTGTCTGTCTGTGTGTGTCTCTCTCGCTCTCTATATGTCTATGTAATTATCTATCTTTCTATTAATTGCATGTATCGCTATTTTTACTTATTTCTAAAACAAACCTGCATATCACATTTGCCTGTGCTCTGAGCACATATTTATGAAACTGTGCATATTTGTACTCCACTTCTGCGTAGACCTCATACTTTCCTAATATTCTCATTAGCACAAGCATAACTACCTTGCCCTTATCAAACGCGACCCCCTCTAAATGTTAATATCACATTTTCTCTAACAGTCCATCATCATTACACCTGACTTCCTGACATCAACACATTGCTTAAATATGACTTACATAACCTCATGGACAAAAACCCAGTTTCTCTTAAAAAAAAACAAAAAAAAAACTGTGTAAATAATCTCAAGGCTGAACATATGCCAGCCATTACTTTTCCATGTACTGCCACCTTCTGTACCATCATGGGGATTTACATTTGTTTCCCTTGACGCTTTGCATTATTGGGATATGTGCAACTGTGTTTTCTTTAAAATTTGGCTGTCTGGCCAATATCATCTGGGATAACACATATATCAGTGGCATTTGCTCTGGTGTTCTTTTGTAAGCTTCCTATTCCTTCCATTAAAATGTACACCTCCATATATTTTCCTAATGATGTGTATGCCTTCCTTAGAACAGAAACTAAAATAAATCTTACTACTTGCCAATCATTGTGTTGTTTCTCCATACCTCCTTAACAATTCCACACAACTTCACTAACTTCTTTATGCAGCCGTGGTAGATCTGACCAGATTTTGTTATGTTGGGAAACTTGGAACTGCATAAGTATTTTAGGTGGGTGGGGCCTGACCAGGGCCATGTAAAGCGGTAGTATTACTTCTCTTGCTCTGATGGTCACCCCTCTTTAAATGCTCCCCAGCATTCTTCCAGACTTCCTTACTATAGTCATACACTGCTTGCAATGCTATAGTCTGTTATGGCACCCAGGTTCTTTTCCTCCTCCCTGCAGTAAGAGGAACCCCACACAATATGTAGGAGAAGAAACAAAGGTAGGATCTACGCGTTGTGTGGTATAAATAAACATCAACTACACAATATAAATTGTTTTTAAAACTATTTGTAGACATTGTTAAGAATTACCTATCATATTTTCAAGTAAATGTGACTGCATTACAATGCAAAATAACATTCTGGAGCTAATCTTGCCTTTTTATCTCTATACTTAAGACTGTAAATAAACTGATAACCTCTTTACTGACATACTTTATCATGTCTATTCTCTGCCTACGGCCAAAAAGGATTATTGTTTTTTTCATGTTGATAAGAATGAATCACCTTCACTATAAACTCTATAGCAGTATTTATTGACTTGTTGGATAACATGATACCTTCTCCTGAAACAACATTGATATTGTACATAGATATTCTAGCCCACAGGCTTTCAGAGCCACACAGATCCCATCACAGACACTTGATGAAGGGGCCTGTGTGGTCTGAAAGCTTGCTTATTTTAATGTATAGGTACAGAATCTATGTTGGTTCAATAGTAGGTATCAAGACTGGTTTTAGACCTAATGGTGCCCCAAGTAGAAACATGTCTGGTGCCCCACTTTATGACTCCCACTGCTCCCTCTCCTCCCTTCTGCCCCACCCCACAATCAAAAAGTGGGAAACATTTTCTGAATACTAGTGTGACAACAACAATTTTGGGCTGGGGAGGTTGGTCATACTGCAGTGGTGTCATGGTTAGCTTTAACTAGGGTAGAGAGGGTAGGAACTGGAAACTTGCTGGCCAGGGACTAACATTAGTGGCAGCCCCTTGCCTGCCTGTCCTCCTGACACAAGGGTCTGTGTAGCTGCATGGAAAAGGACAGCTAAGGGAAAGGTAAAGCCCATAAATGACATACCATTTTCATATCCATTAAGGATGTATTTGCATGCAAAATAATCGAGTGCTACTTGCTGGAAAAACTGTGTCTTTGCCAAATTCTTCATGTCTCTGAATCCTTTCTTATACTTTTTGTGTGGTTTAGTATTCATTAAGCCTTCTATTAAGTCAGCAGGAGTCAGAGCACAAAATCCTAAAGATTTACAGGTAGCCATTTTACTTTACCACTGGCCACGATTCATTAATGGGCTGAAAGTATGTGCCAGAAGTGTGTACCTCGGCCACGTAGCTCCACACCCATGGACAGTTGTGCACCAGAGGTATGCAATATCACCTGCTGCCTGTCCATGGACAACCTCCCCCAGTGCATAGGGGTGTGCAGAGCAGGGACCTAGGCAGGCAGTTGGATGTCTGTCCAGGGCCCCAGAGTTGATCCCCTGCTACACGGGAGCAGGGGAATGTGGGATGATGCAGGTCTGGTTTAATGAATGCAGTATGCACTTTCTGGGTGTGGTACCCCTAACAGGTGGTATCCCTTGCCCCACAGATGACACCTACTGGCTGTGGCATGAGTGGGAGTTGCCACTCCACAAGGCACTAGATGATGATGTAGGATGTGAATACAGTCCATGGTCAACAGTAGATATACCAGGGGTGCACTGGTGCATGCTGCATGTTGCTCAGTGTTCCACATGTACCCAGAATTCCGAACACTGCCATGTAGTATATGTATAATTTCAAAGAGGTCCAGAAGGCTACATATTTGGAAATTGCATAATACAAAATGGCCATAATGTAGGATGTAATGCATAGTACAACACAACTGTACATAGTTGCACTAATCTGGTATACATTCCTATGTCCCATGGGACAATATACCAGATCAGTGCATCTTCATATCCCTTCATATAAAAAAAGAATTTGGACTTACTTTTTTATAAATAATTTTTTTCCTGTGAAGATATCCTTTTTCATGAGGTTGTCTTGTTCGTATGAAAAAGGATCTCTTCAGATGAAAAAATAATTTGTACTTAGGTTTTTTTCCACATTTCAACTTCAACAAGTCATAACTCCCTGAATATTTACAACTTAAGGGACAATCTATAGATCAAAACAAAGGTCTTTCTGAGTACTACAAGAATAACACACAATACCCCCCAAAAGGTTTAGGGACCATATAAAACAAACATAAAAATTAAAAACAAAATCTAAATTCCCATAGGATAACATTGAATGTTTCACAAGCCATACAACCAAGCAAACAACTTGCTTTTTGGGAGAAATTGATGGCCCTACACTTTCACACCAACATGGATGTATGCATCTATGGAGGGATGGAAGTGTGGGGGCCTCTGGACCCTGCACTTCCATAGACAATTGAATATGTGCACACAGGTCCCAAAGGGACCTGTGTGAATGAGGATACAATCATACTAACTTAAAAAGTAAGGAAAATCTTTGCAAAAAACTTTGTTAATGCACGAGTTAGGTTTCAGAGTACACCGACAAAAGTAGAGAAATGTGGTGTTAGGGTTCCCAACCCTAAAACACCACCCCAATCCTGCAGGCAGCAAAAGGAATAACCATTATGGTTTTGCCTCACCTGAGTCTATGCAAATCAGGCCTGGGGTATTTCTTGGAGTTGTCAACCCTAACGCTCTCCCCATTCTCATATAGTTTGCACATCTCAGTTTCTTTACTGATGGACTGGGGTGAACATTGGGTCTGACAATCCCAAGTGACACCACAGGCCTGATTTCTAAAGACTTAGGAGAGGTGAAATCATAATGGCTTTTCCTTCTGCCACCTGCAGGGTTAAGGTGGGGTGTTGTGGTTGGGAACCCTAACACCACTTTTTCCTACTTTTGTTGGTGTAATCTGGACCCTCACTGGTGCATTATGTTCTATGCAAAAAACTGCGTTAATACATCATTTAGGGTTAAAACATAAAAAGTCAGGAAATGAGACCTTTAGGGTTGCCTCCCCCCTTGTGGACCCAACCATCATCCCAAGATTGACAGCTGACAGGGGTGTCATTGGGATTGTGAGGCCTAAATGTCACTCCATTCCATCTGTAATCATATTCACAAGCCACAGTAAAGAAGAATGGGGTGACACTTAGACCTCACAACCCCAATGACACACCCCGTCAGCTGTCAATCTCAGGATGATGGGTGGGTCCACGAGGGGGGCAGGGGCAACCCTAAAGGTCTCATTTCCTGACTTTTTATGCTTTAACCCTAAATGATGCATTAACACAGTTTTTTTTGCATAGAATTTCCTTACTTTTTGAGAAAGAATAGAAAGGCAGAAAGGAACGCAAGTTGGTGGGAGCGTGGCGCCCACCAACTTGCAAGTTTCTGGCTACCATTACAGTGCAACTACTGAATATAATATGTATTGGCAGTAGAGCATTTGCGTGGGAGCGTGAGGCCCAAAGGGCCCCACGCTCCCACCACCTTAAATGGGGATTGTGCAACTTCCAAGAAAATATGCTGCAATTTCAGGTAAATTTTTGTAAATGTCTGCCTGAAATTGACACAGTAATTAACTCATTATACCCCGGGCAGCCATTTTGTATCAGGAGAATCAATGGATGGTTCTGACTTGATATGGAGCTATTGGGTAAAATGAGTTAAAGTGATTTTGTGAGCTTTCACAGATGCCTTTTTCACATAGTATCCCATTGCCACCCATGCTTCAGATACTGAAGCTGCAATTTGTTTTATAAAAAAAAAATCTGTTATGAACATTTTTATTTATGTTTTATCAGCACTGTGTTCTCCAGTTTTCTGTGTGCAGTCACACCCCAAGAATGATTTCATGCAAGGGAACTGTCAGTGTTTTACATACAGCACCAAGGAATTCTGGGTAAATTATCATGTCGATATAAATGTTAGTTACTCTGAGATGTAGTCACTTATTTTGGTGGTGGTGACTGCACCTAATATGTAGATGCCAATAGCAAGGTATTGTGGGTACAATAAGACATTGCTTTTCAATTCTCTTACTGTAAAGTGCAGTCTCAAATCTCTGTAGTGGCTTCAACAATAAAAGCTCTCATATGTTTATTTTCCAAACAAGGCTTTGTGCATATAGTATCTAGTTGACAGGGTTTCTATACTGAGAGATGTGGTCTCCTATGTTGAGCGTGTAAATGTCTGCAATACCAAGACTGACCAACAGAGGTCTCTGTTTCAAAACAGTGCTTTTAAACTTTTTTTCCCTTGCACGATGTCACACATGGGGGTTGCAGCACTGAGGGAAAAACAAGAGGCGGGTAATGCAAATGAAGCAGAGCACAGTAATAAAGGCATTTATTTCATGGAAAACATCACTTTTTGGCAGTTTGAATGGTAGGAGATTGAATCACAACTCCTACAGTTTAGTACAGGTTATTAATCCCATTTTCCATGGCAAAGTTCACAAAATCACTTTAAAGAACAGCAAGATGGTGCACAAGAAGGCAAGATTACACTCCATCTTTTTTTTTATCAGATCTCCCTTTTATTTTCCCAATTAAAAATCACCAAGACAGTTTCACTGCCCCAGAATGAAAGATAATGGCTCTTTTTAACAATGTTGGCCATCACTTTCTACCATCAGATTGTGATGTATTAGATGCAATGTGAGAAGTCAGTAAGGAGAGCCGGAGGATACTGGGAGGAATAGGGAGGGGCATCACAAGTAGAAAAAGGGAAGTGGCTATCCCTCTGTACAGACAGTTGGTGAGACCCCATCTGGAGTACTGTATGCGGTTTTGGAGACCTCATCTATGCAAGGACATAGACAGGATGGAAGCAGTCCAGAGGATGGCAACTAAAATGGTGCAGGGTCTACATCAGAAACCATATGAAGAGAGACTGAGAGAGCTTAATATGTATACCCTTGATGAAAGGAGGGACGGGGGAACATGATAGAAACTTTTAAGTACCTCAAGGGAATCAACAAAGTCTAGGAAGGTAACATCTTTCAGAAAAAGAGATGTGTAAGAACAAAGGGGCACAATTTAAAGTTAGAGGGGGGATGGCTCAGGGGTAATGTGAGGAAATTCTTTTTCACAGAGAGAGTGGTGGACGCATGGAACCGCCTTCCTGGAGAGGTTATGGGGTCTAAAACAGTGGGGGAATTCAAACATGCATGGGATAGACATAAGGCAATTTATAGTGGGGGGTTGCAGGAAGTAGGCTGTTGGTTAACTAGAATCTGCAGCTTATCGAATAGGTAGGGAAATGGGAAGACTGGGTGAGCCAAGTGTCCTTATCTGCTGTCAAAGTCTATGTTTCTATGCAATAAATTATCCCATGTAACAAAACATTGGGAACTGAAAGGCTGACAATCTGGAAAGCAGAGATAAGGATTCATTATTCCAAATCATTATGAATCCAATGTTGCCTCTGACTTCTTTCTTAATCAGCTCCTCTGATCCTGGATACGTGAGCAGCACAGATAAGAAGGGAGTCATTTATAATTCTGCACCTCACCTAATATTTTAAAACAAAGTTAGAGGAAAGAAAACGCCATAAAACACTGGCAAGCAGACAAGCAGCACATGAAAAATCAATTATATGTTATTATACCTCAGCAAGATTTAATTACTTTTTATACTACACCTTGTATATATTTCATCAAGTACAATTGATATGCATTTGCTACAGGACTAGAGAGTTTTAATGCCTGAAAATCTATTAGTTTTCTGTTCTCCGATGATACTTCATTTTACAGACTACCATCTGTAAATTCTATACTGAAGGCAAGTATCACTTAAGGTCACTGAAGCTAGGGAATTAATCGATACATTTTCAGTCATAATTCATCACAGGAAGAAGAAAAGATGAGAAGAGGCTGCCAACATTGTGAAATGGAGTTCAGATGTAGAGGTATTACCCCACACGGACAGCGATTTAGCAGGTGTTTTCCCTAAATTAATTGTTATGCAAGTGGAACTGATGTGCCATGTGAAACAATGCACACTAACATGCACACCTGTGTATAGATGCATAGAAACCCTGTGGCCTTCCTACAAACACACATTTTACAGTGTTATGTTACAAATATTTTATTTAAGTGGAGGGGTGCCCTATACAACAAACCCCCTAATATCAGCGCAATTCTCAAATGCATTATCTCTCAGATTGCATAGAAATGTATAATATTATTGCTCCCATTATTACTGTTATGCTACTCGCCATTCACATAGCGTTTTGAAATCTCAGAGATGAGGGGGTGATGCAGGACTGATCAGTGTGTGGGTTTCAGAATGGATTAATGACTCATAGATGGCTTTTATGAGGAGTAAAGATTCTAAGTGCATTCAAAAATATCCATCAGTGATGTGCTTCACGACTTTCATCAATAAGCAGTACATTAATTAAGGGTCTAAGAAATATGCATTAAATTCTATTTCCTGATACACATGAGGCAGTTCTGCGGTGAAAAACAAGTCAAAATTTAACTACAAAGTCATGTGTTCCCTCGCTGTCCAAACACAGTATAGGCAACATGAGATACATAAAGATCCCATATCACTCCTCATTACTAATGGGAGCTTTTAATGGAATTGTCCCTGTTTGATACCACAGTCATTCAGTGAACATATTTGGATATTTAAGTACAGAACATAGGCAACAAAGTCCCTTGCGTGTTGCCCATAGTAATGGAAGCAATTGATTTTAAAAGTGCAGTACTGTACAGCTGGATGCACTTGTGTGTGATGTTTACACATAAGCAATACCTATCGCTGCATAATTATCTTTAATTTATTAGCTTAATCGAATGTGTTGTCCAAAGATGGAAATTGCTTAGGTCAGATTATGTTTCACCTTGCAAAGAGACATGTTAGATGTTTATACCTTGGCTCCCTTGTGCTACAACCTTCGAGGCGTGTTTGTTTTGGCTTTTTTACATGGACTTGTCAAATAGCCAGAAACCAGTCAGAGCATGTGATTAAAGCTGAGGCTATAACTTCCTGTTTGAGAGAATAAAATGCGATTCAAACAGTTATGCAGCTCACAAGAAGAACAATATGATGCCGTACCCATGCTTAAAGTCCCCAATATGGAGACTATTTGTAGGAGAGAAGAGCGCTTAAACTGGACACCCATATGTCACTATGACCTGCTAGATGAGGATTAAATGGGCCCTGAATCTATATACTGCCAAAAAATAAATATACAGACAGTTCGACTGATTTTGTTTTTCCAACATCAAAATAAGCATCATAGCAAGCGGGGGAAAAAAAAAGAAATCCTCAAGTAAATGTCGACTTCTACATGTATTATACTATTAGGAGATGTAAATACAGAACGGATATATATATATTGATCTATGTAAATGTTTGAATTCAGCTAATATGGCCAGTATGTACCTTTCATCCAGAGCTGAATACCATCTTGGCAAGTTATAACTTTCCTGTTTGGCAATTGAGACAATAATTATGAAACCCGTTGCATTTTGAAAAAAAAAATCCTTCTGCATCAGTTAATGTTCTTCCATCTTCCATGGATTCTTTCTGCAATTATCAGATAAAACTAATTTGTGATCATTTTAATACTCAGACAGCTTTTGATTTGACATATGAATTAACAGAATCTTCATCTTTCTATGGCTTATGATGATATCAGTAAATCATACATACCTTGATCTTTTTCATCAAGTCACCTGGATTCTTTGATGAAACACAGTAGTTATGTTGTTCTTGATATGGACTGACCAGGATTACACTGGGTTGCCCTATTAAGACAGATATTACACTATTCAGTCTATGTACTATTGTCCACAAAAGCTGTAGTTATACAATTTATTACACTGATGCTGATTTCAATCCCATTTAAATGGATTTAATAAAGGTAAATTATACCTTTAAAATTTCACACCCACAGATATTGCCCCAGATTGTATGGACTAGGACTGTATTATTTTCATGTCAATGAATAACAGTGTATCCACACTATTGAAAAGGGGTCGTTTATATAATTCTTGTGCATCAATCTTTGACAACTGGGAGTATAATATATACTACACATTTTGTTTCAACAAAACAAAGCCCCCTGAGCAAAACACACCCTCATTTATGTTCCTAGGCCACCCCTGGGCTGAGAAATTAGATTTTTTAATTTGGCCATCTGGTCATCATCTCGCGACCAAAGATGGCAATCAGAGAATCTCGTGATCAAAGAATTTGCAGGCTCATAATCAAAGATTTTGCTGGCTCACAATCAAAGATTAAAAATTTTTCAGATTCAACAATTTTAGAGAAATACAGTAAACCACCACCATGGTTTGAGTAAATGAAGCCCCCCGAGCAAAACCCACCCTCATTTGTGTTCCTAGGCCACCCCTGGGCTGAGAAAATAGAATTTTTAAAAGGACCATCTCATCACACCCTTAAGATGCAGGATTGCAATCAAAGAATCTCACAATCAAAGAATTTGCAGGCTCACAATCAAAGAAATTGCTGGCTCATGATCAAAGAATAAAAAATGCTGAAACTCAACTTTTAGGCAGAAGTAAATTAAACCACTGCCATGCCTCAATAGAATGAAGCCCCCTGAACAAAACCCACCCTCATTTGTGTCCCTAGGCCACCCCTGATCTTAGAAAAATGTATTTTTGCCTTGCAATGCAAGATCGCGTTCAAAGAAGCTTGGGATCAAAGGATTTGCAGGCTCACGATCAAAGATCATTAGCGGGCCACGATCAAATAATTTAAAATGTTATAACTCTATTTTTTGACCATTTTACATCAAACCAAAGGCATGGCTTGATAGAATGAGGCCCCCTTAGTAAAACCCATCCAAATTTTACTTTAGGAGTGACTCCTGAGCCGAGATATTTTAATTTGTAGGGTCAGAAAAGCAAAAACAAGATGGCGGACCTTGCGGTCAAGGAATTCTCGGGGACAAAGATTCTTGAACTGCGAGGCTGCAAATTCTTTGACCACCAGGTGGTGCCAGATGGCCAGTACCCCATTCTTTGTTCACAAAACCACCATATACATTTTCCCATTGACTTATAGTGGGAACTTAAAAGCAGCATAACTTTTGAATGCCTTAATATTTTTTCACCAAATGAAAAGCAGCATATTTGGGTGGCAAAGCTCTTTCAGATGAGCCATCTTGCAGAGTGGCACACCACATGATGGCTGCACAAAGCCATGGACAAAACCCAAAAGCTGCCTCCAAAACTGGATAATTTTGCATTTTTCAGTGTTTTTGTGTGCAAAAACCGTAAGTCAGACCAAAATGAAATTTGGCAAGTCAAGAGATCTACCATGCCCCACCATGAATACCATATTGTAGGCAAATCCGTTGAATGGTTCCAAAGTTATTAACGCCTAACATTTTGACTTTAACATAGAAGTGCCTTCTTATCCCTAAATATAGTGGTGCGACTGCACCACTATAATACATATATATATTTAATGCATCAGTTAGGGTTGTTACACAGTGACAAAAGTGAGGAAATTCAATGTTAGGGTTGACACCCCCCTTCACCCCACCCCCACCAACAGGCATCGGGGTGTGTGTGTTGGGGTCGTCGGTCCTAAATCTCCACCCCATCCCATGTGTAAACAAGCTGAGGTGGTGCAGTGTAGGAGAATGGGGTGAGAGTTAGGACCGAACCCTAATTGATGCATTAAACTAAGTTTTTTGCCATGAATTTCCCTTCTTTTTCAGAATGAGGACTATAAATAGTGAATGGAATGTGCTGGTGGGAGTGCGGGCCCTTCAGACCCCATGTCCCCACCATTTGATTTTTTTCTCACATAGTAATGGTAACTGTAACGCAAATGCAAGCGCAAATGGTAATGCACATGGTGACGCAAATGCAAAATGGTAACGCAAACGGTAAGAGAAACGCAAGCGCAAACATTACTGAAAACACAAATGGTAACACAAATGGTAATACTTACAGTAACGGTGACAGAAACCCAAATGTTAATGAAAACAGTAACGTAAATGGTAATGCCAACAGAAACCAAATGGTAAAAGAAATGCAGACGGTAACAGAAAGGCAAACAGAAATGCAAATGGTGAAGGCTACGGCACTGGAGAAGGAAACAGTAATGCAATCAACAAAGGAAATGCAACTGAAAATGCAAATGCTAAGGGCAACAGAAATGCAAATGGTGACGAAGACGCAAACAGTAACAATAATGCAATTGGAAACGCAAACAGATACAGTAACAGCAATGATGACGGCAAAGCAAACAGTAACGCAAATGGAAATGGAAATGCAAGCGCATATGGAAATGCAAATGGTTACATGCATGGTCACGGTACTGCAATTGGAAATGCAAATGCTAACGGTAACAGCAACAATAACACCAAAGGAAACAGAAACCGAAACACAAATGCAAGCGAGTACAGAAACACAAACCATAACACGCACGGTGATGGTAATGCAATTGGAAATGCAAATGGTAACGATAACAACAACGATGATTCCAAATGAAAGAGAAACACAAATGCAAACAGAAGAGCAGCCGCAAATGCAAATGGAAATGCACACAGTGACGCAAATTGAAATGCAAACAGAAATAGTAGTGGAAATGCAAATGGTAACAGTAACACAAACGCAAGAGCAAACGGAAATGCAAAGGGTAACGCACATGGTGGTGTACACGAGAATGTTAATGAAAATGGGTATGGAAACACAAGTAGAAATATTAACTGTAACAGTAATGGAAATGCACACCCTGTTTTTTTCTCAACAGCTCCATAGAGAAACACAGTGAGTACAAAGAATGTATGCATAATAATGGGCCTTGGAGCACTTGGAATACTAAATTGCTTATATCTCAGGAACCGTACAACGTAGAAAAAAAATTTACATTTCATATTATTTATTACTTTACTGGCTAGTTTTGTCCTCAGACCCCTAATGGGGGCGCTTAGCATTTTTCAGATGAAACGTCTATATCTTGAACCTTTTCCGAGATACGTGCCTCGAAAGGTGCGGCAGACGCTGCAATGTTAGTCTATGGGAAAAAGCGCCAACTTCAGAGTACTGTAACTTTGCATCCCTGCAATATTTTGTCACCAAACCACCAAAAGGCACATCTGTGGGATGTTGGCTTTCTTCCCTCCAAATTTCAGCCCAATAATAAATAATAATAATGCTTTATTTGTTATGCGCCTTTCAGGCATCAAGGTGCAGTACAATAAGAGAATACAATCCAACAAATTCAGCCACATAATACATACAATTCCATAAATAGTACATCCATAAGATTTTTCCCAGAGGAAAGATTTCAGAGCCTGTTTAAAACTCCCCATGGTCGTGCAATCCCTAATCTGATGGGGTAGAGAATTCCAAAGGGAAGGGGTCGCAAACATAAATGCACGGGCCCCGACAGATTTTAAAGTCACCCTTGGAATCTCTAGCAACTCCTCGTCGGCAGAGCAGAGTAAACTCACAAGGTGGTAAGGAATCAGGAGTTCTTTCAGGTAATCAGGGCCCAGTTCATGCAGGGATTTAAAAGTCAGTAAGCCAACTTTGAAGGTGATCTGCCACTGAACTGGCAGCCAGTGGCATTCCCGCGTAACAGTGTAATATGGGAGGATCTAGGAGTTCCCACCAACAACCATGCTGCAGAATTCTGCACCAGCTGCAAGCAGCAGATATCAACTCCCAGAAGCCCAAAGTAAAGCGAGATGTAATAGTCAAGGCGCGTGGTCACAAAGGCATGGATTAAAGTTGGCAGATCACCGGACGGAACAAGGTGCTTGATCCTGGCAATGTTTCTTAGATGGTAGAAAGATGTCTTAACCACAGCTGACACCTGAGGCTGAAGTGTCAACCCAGCATCCAATATCACCCTCAGGTGATGCACCTGTTCAGAGACCTGTAGCTCGACAGCCCCAAGACACAATCCAGATGGGGAGCTGGCCACTGGACCCCTTATCCGGCGATCCGGGTCCAAGACCAACACCTCCGTCTTCCCTGAATTCAACTTTACCCAACTGGACCTCATCCAATCCTGGATTTCACTGAAGCAGCTATTAAATACCGAAACGGCTCCTTCCTGGTCAGGGGCAAAAGACAGGTATAGCTGGGTATCATCAGCATAGCAATGAAACCGCAGACCCTACTGTCTCACAATGTCTCTGAGGGGAAGCATATACACCTCAAACAACATGGGGGACAAAACAGAGCCTTGAGGAACCCCACAAGGCAGAGAGGTGGGATCGGAAGAAACCACCCTCTGAGGTGAGGTATGAGGTGAACCATCTGAGGACCACCCCAGAAAGCCCACAAATATATCTCAAGCACTCAAGAAGGACCCCATGGTCAACAGTGTCAAATGCTGAGGACAGATCTAATAGTACCAAAATGGACCATTTTCTCTGGTCTCTCACCATCAGGAGATCATTGAGCACCTGAACCAGTGCAGTCTCAGTACTGTGCCTCTTTCAAAAACCTGATTGCAGCGGTTCATAGACGCTATGGATGGTCAAATGGTTCTCCAACTGGGCCTACACTACTTTCTCGATCACCTTCCCCACAAAGGGGAGATTTGAGATAGGCCTGTAGTTGCAAGACAGTCTGGGTCCAATGAAGCTTTCTTCAATGAGGGTGTCACCACCACCTCTTTCGAGGAACAGGGATATTCACCCGAGTCAAGGGAGCACCAGACTATCTGTGCTAGAACTGGGAAAATGGCCTCCCCACAACCCAAAATAAGGGATGTAGGACCCGGATCTAAACTACAGCACATAGGGTGCATCCCTAGGACAATCCACATAACATAGTCTATGATTTCCGGGCAGTCTAAGGTACTCCGGGAAAATGAAGGGGTAGCGACCAAGTCCTGATCACTAACAACTCACATAGAATGTGTCAAGAGGATCTCTGACCTGATGTCCATCACCTTATCAGCTAAAAACTGAGCAAGCTCATCACACTGTAATTATGAAAATGCTCTACGGAGCTGCAGACAGGTTGGGTTACACAATCTGTCCATGGTACTGAAGAGCTGAGCTGGTCGGTTCTGGGCAGCAGAAATTTCCCTGGACTGGAATTCTGCCTTCTTACAAGAAATTTCTGACTGATAGAATTGATAATGTTCTAGCAGTCTAAGATGATTGGCATCCAGGTCAGATTTCCACCAACAATGTTCTAACCTGCATCCTAGTCGCCGCAACTCCCTCAAGGCCCTGTCAAACCAAGGAGCCCGAGGTCGAAGGGCAAGAGGGCGCACATGAACTGGAGCAACAGAATCCAGGGCAGAGGTGATGGTGTTATTATAGGCCAGAGCCAATGCCTCTGGATCACTGCAATGCACAGGAAATTGTGATAGGTCAAGGACCGCAGTAAGGCCATCGAAAGTGATATTCCGCAAAGGGCAGTACTTGACCATCTCCACAGGGGTCGGCCTACAAGGTGGGATGCCAAAATTGAATCTCACAGTGTAATGGTTGGACCATCTGACTGGTTCCACCCCCACATCAGAAGCCTCGATCCCCAGAAGGAAGACCAGGTCAAGAGAATGACCAGCTTTATGTGTAGCAGTGGTAGCCACCTGTGTTAGGCCCAGTGAATTCATCAGCTGGAGGAAGTGTTGTCCAAATTGTGAGAGTTCGTCATCAATCCAGGCATTAAAATCACCCAGAACCATCAGTCTGGGAGACTCGAAATAGAGCAATAGAGCAAACCAGTGTTTTGCAGCAGGGTGGCAAACAATTCCTGTTATTTTGGCCATCGTGTTGCAAAGTAGTGTCACAAAACCCAACACTTTCACAAAAAAAAATCACGAAAGTGTCGCAGGTGCGACACTACTTTGCGAACCTACTTTTCCCAAAAATTTCTAAAACATATGTCTTGGGTGCTTGACCCCCCAAAAAAGACATGGCTAGCATCCTCAGGGATTGACTAGGTAAACACAAAAATAATTGTGTCCCTAGAGGGTACCAATTTTAAATGCCAAGCATTTCTGTGATCAGAAACTGAAAAAAAAATGGCTGACTCACAACACTACAGGGGCAATTTGTGACACTAAAAACTGCATTTGTGACACTCTTAAACTTTTTATTAACTTTTCCCATTGACTATAATGGGGAAATTGTTTTTTGAATAACTTTTGAACCGTTCAATATTGTTTCACAAAATCTTTGAAAGCCACATCAGGGTTCCATGAAGTTTTCGGACCGGTCGTGCAAACTGTGCGACCTGTAGGCACGAGCAAAGACTGTGCAAAAAAGCATAAATGCGCTGCAGAATGTCGCTTTATAACTCCACAACTGTATATCCGACTAGTACGAAACTTGGCCGATCCTAAGATTTATGTTACTGCTCTGTGCCTGCCAAATTTCAGGCAAAGCTGTCATATAGTGGCAAGGTTATTAAGGTGCAAAATTTCACACTTTAACCTTAATTGGGGTACTCAACCCTAACTATAGTGGCACTACCGTGCCACTGTAATATATATATATATATATATATATATTTCTATATCTGTCTGTCTGTCTATCTAGCTAGCTATTTGAAAGTAACATTACATGCTTTGTATGTAACTTCTTTTCCTGATAGATATTTTAATTTTAAACGTTATCTTCGTACACTTGTGGTAAACGTAACTACTAACAATACAATATCAGTTTAGTAATGTAATAGTAATACAAAGTAATCCTCAAGTGGTATGCACTAGTTCTCTCTTATTATTTATTTATTTTGGAAAGTTTCACCAGGAAAATCACACTGTGCTGCAGTAGCTCATTTCCAGATGGGTCCTGGCAGAAAGGGAAGGGGGGTACAATATTGCTAAGAACACAGAGCAGATAAAAACAGATAAAGTACATAAAGTACATAGACTTAGTCTGTACAAAAACATTAACATTAAGGCAGCATAACAATCTGAAGGAAATCATTCGGTGCTAAACATAAATAAATATGTACTTATTTCCATACTTATACATAACACAAGACAATACAGTTAAGATTGTACATTTTGATTTACATATGCATTCATTTATACAAACATAGAAATACACACAGACCTTAAACAGGAAAAATGTAATTATAACTATTAATAATTTCATAGAAATTAGGAAAACTCATCTGAAAGGTGAAAAGGAAAAAGGGGGCCAGGTGCAGTTGCAGGAGGGCAAGATGAAGTGCTGGAGTACATGTGATAATGAATGAGAGGAAGAGGCAGAATGGATCTCTAAAGGGAAGGAATTCCAGATGCTAGGGAAGCAATAGGAGAAGGCTACTCTCCCTGTGGTGGAAGTCTGGGAAGGGAGATGCTAGAGTCTTGGTGGGGGAATTAGAAACCTTTCATTTTTTAACTTTTTAGAGTTGTGTTTCCAAGGAGTTTGCCCAACCAGAATGTATAGATGCATTGTTAAAGTACTCTGCTTATTGTTTTAAGTTTCAATAAAACTTAGAAAAAGAAAACACTTGCTGATACCCTTTAGCGTGTAGAAGACTGAGATTATGTCCTCTATCAGCCTCCTTTTTTCCAGGGTGAACATGTTAAGGACCTCATGTTTATCCTCATATATTTTCTCCACCACATCCCTACTCATTTCTGAGGCCTTGCACTGCACCTTCATTACTACCTCAATGTCCTTTTTAGGGCTACAGCCATTTTGGGATCGATTGTAGCTCTAAAAATGGTTGCACGTGGAACCTTCCATTGGACTTTTGGAAGTATCCTTCCGAAAGTCCAATGGAGCTTGAAACACTGCACCATGATCAGTTGCTACAGAATAACAGCTGCACTATTTTGACTGTTACTTCCGTATTCTGGGGCAAGAACTATGCATGCGTGACTCACGTGCATGCATAGCTCTGCTGGCTCTACCATGCTGTGAATAGCAAAATGCCATTCCCTGCAACTATGCATGCATGAGTGCCATGCATGCACAGTTGCTTCACCGCTGCCAGCACCGGCAGGAAAGAAGACCCTCCCACTGCTGCTGTACTCCCCGCTCCTCATCCCTGCACTGACATCAGGGTCCCCAATCCCCATATCAGCATTATGAAGCCTCCAAACTCATGTGGCACACTGGTGACCCACCCCAGTGTGCCCAAATGTACGTTTTGTTTTATTTTCCAGTAAATAAAGAAAATCTTCCACCGACGTGTTTTTTTTACCTGTAAGAAAGAAAACGATACCCCATCGTTGCCCCAGTCCCCCTCCACATCCCTACCCTCCCACTGAACACCCACTTCCTCTTACCCCCCTTACCCCATACTTACCTCCAGAGGTCAGCGCTGTCATGTTATCTGGACCAGGACACGTCTAAACTCTCTAAAGCCAAACCGCAAACTGAAAAATCAAAGGTAAGTATGCTATAACGGCATTCAATGGGGTTTTCAACTTAACTTGATAAATCAGCCATTTTTTTTGGAATTTGGGCCCCACATTTTCAACATGGAGTTCTTGGGACCCCAACTCATGACCAGTGTCAGCTGTCATTTCTTTACTCGGTCTCGAAAGGTGATTTTGTGGTCGCCATGGAATCACCTTTTGGGACCAAGTAATGAAATGACAGTGACACTGGTCATGAGGTGGGTCCCAAAGGCCCATGTTGCAAATTCTGGGTGAAAATTCCAAAAATGATCAGACATTAGCGTGTGTGCACAGTTTCTATGCACACTCCTAGCTTCACCAGTTTTTAATATTGTCAGCCCAGATTTTCAACATTGCCATTTTTGCACACCTCCTTTTTAACAGTACAGCTATCATTTTTCGTATCCTGTCCAAAACATGTTTTCACACCTAAGGCACAGAATGGCATGGTCGCTCTGCAAAATCACCTTTTGGGACACATGCACAAAATGACACAGGCACTCTTCGTGAGGAGGGGTCCCACAAAGGCCATGTTCAAAATTTGGTGCAACGCCTCCACAAAATGGCCAAGTTACACCTGAGTGTTCAATAATTTCTATGCACATGTGTAACTTTGGTCACTTGGCAGCTCATCACAGTCCTATGAGCGCTGGCCAGAACTTGTTGTATTAGGGAGCTCAGAACTGCATAAGATGTTTCAGGTGGGTGGGGCCTGACTAGGGTCATGTAAAGTGGTAGGATTACTTCTCCTGCTCTGATGGTCACCCCTCTTTAAATGCACTCCAGCATTCTTGCAGACTTCTTTACTGCAGTCACACAGTGCTCGCCATGCTATAGTCTGTTATGGCACCTAGGTCCTTTTCCTCCTCCCTGCAGTAAGAGGAATCCCACACAATATGTAGGAGGAGAAACAGAGGTAGGACCTATGTACTGTGTGGTATAAATAAAAGCCAATTATACATTATAACATATTTTTAAAATTATTTGTAGACATTGATAAGAATTACCTATCATATTTCCAAGTAAACGTGACTGTATTACAATGCAACATGACATTCTGGAGCTGATCTTGCTTTTTTATCTCTACACTTAAGACTAAATAGATCCATTAACTCTTTACTGACATACTTTATCATGTCTATTCTCTGCCTACGGCAAAAAGGGATTATTGCTTTTTTCATGTTTATAAGAATGAATCACCTTCACTATAAATTCTGAAGCAATATTTATTGACTTGTTGGATAACATGATACCTTCTCCTGAAACAACATTGATATTGTACATAGATATTCTAGCCCACAGGCTTTCAGAGCCACACAGATCCCTTCATAAACACTTAATGAAGGGGCCTGTGTGGTCTGCAAGCTTGCTTATTTTAACATATAGGTACAGAATCTATGTTGGTTCAATAGTAGGTATCAAGATTGGTTTTAGACCTAATGGTGCCCCAAGTAGAAACACATATGGTGCCCAATTTAACCACTCCCACTGCCCCCTCTCCTTCCTTTTGCCCCACACCACAATCAAGAAGTGGGGAAACATTTTCTGAATACTAGGGTGACAACAACAATTTTGGGCTGGGGAGGTTGGTCATACTGCAGTGGTGCCATGGTTAGTTTTAACTAGGGTGGAGAGGGTAGGAACTGGAAACTTGCTGGCCAAGGCCATTAGTGGCAGCCCCTTGCCTGCCTGTCCTCCTGACACAAGTCTCTGTGTAGCTGCATGGAAAAGGATAGCCAAGGGAAAGGTAAAGCTCACAAATGGCATACAATTTTCATATCCCTTAACCCTTGCAGGGCCACGGACTGACATATCAGTCCAGAATTCCTATATGTTCTAATTCTGTTGGCAGCCTAAGAGTTAAGGATATATTCACCTGCAAAATAATCACATGCTACTTGCTGGAAAAACTGTGTCATTGCCAAATTCTTCATGTATCTGAATCCTTTCTTATACTTTTTGTTGGTTAGTATTCATTAAGCCTTTTATTAAGTTAGCAGGAGTCAGAGTACAAAATCCTAAAGATTTGCAGGTAGCCATGTTACACTACCATTGGCCACAATTCACTAATGGGCTGAAAGTACGGTCCAGAGGTGCATACCCCGCCTGCCTAACTCTCCACCCATGGAGAGTTGTGCACCGGTGGTATGCACTATCACCTGCCACCTGTCCATGGACACACCTCCCCTAGTGCACAGGAAAATGGAGAGTGAATGGGGGTGGAGCCATAGACCCAGGCAGGCATCCAGTTGGATGCCTGCCCAGGATCCCAGAGTGGATCCCCATCTCCACAGGAGCAGGGGAGTGTGGGATGGAGCAGGCCTGGTTTAATGAATGCAGTATGCACTTTCCAGGTGTGCTACCTCTAATGGATGGTACCCCTGGCTGCAGCATGAGTGGGAGTCACTGCTCTACAGGGCACTGAATGATGATGTAGGATATGAATACAGTTCATGATCAACAGTAGATATACTTGGGGGTGCACTGGTGCATGCTGTTCAGTGTTCCACATGTACCCAGAATTGTGCACATTACCATGTAGTGTATGTATAATACCAAGAGGTACAGGAGGCTATATATCTGGAATTTACATAATACAAAATGGCCATAATGTAGGACATAATGCATAGTGCAACACAACTGTACATAGTTGCACTAAGCTAGTATACTTTCCCATGTCCCGTGGGACAGTATTCCAGATCGGATCATCTACGTATGGTTGTGTTGCACTATGCATTATGTCCTACAGTATGGCCATCCCATATCACATAAATTCAGTATATGTAGCCTTCTGTATAGTACCTCTGGTATTATACATATATACTACATTACTAGTCTGCAGAATCCCGGGCACATGTGGAACACTGCACAGCAAGCACAGATGCACCCCTGGTATATCTACTGCTGACCATGGACTGTATTCACAGCCTACATCATAGTCCAGAGTCCCTGTGGAGTGTCAACTCCTGCTCATGCTGCAGCCGGTGGGTGTCATCTGTGGGGGCACGCAGTGGATATGGCGGGGTTCCTGTTGCGAATCCTTCATCTTCCTGTGCCCCTCTGTGTGAAGCACTACATGCCTTTGTGAATGGTGCATAGTGTGGGCATGCCCCAAACACCCCCCTGGACCACCCATGGCATATATCTCCCCAGGCGGGCAGGGATCTTGCACGCAAATGGCAAGTGGGCAGTACGTGAATGCTGCCTGCGCGGCTTTTACACTTAGGGTTGTCTACGCCACACACATATGCAGTGCATAGGCAGTCCGTCCTTCAGTGAATCAGGCCATTATGTTTAGAGCTTGACATTTTCTTCTTTTAGAGCTAAAGTGTATGTTTTCCTTTGGAGAAACAACAAAGCAGCATGCAGTGCAGGTTAGACCTTGAATGCAAATGTCTTGCTGTTTTTTTTTTACTTACTTGCTTGCACTCCACTGATTGCCCACATTTTTCTTTGCTCAGTCAGCCCTGGTCCATGCCTGTTGGCCTCACAGGTCCTTTTTCCCCACCTCCAGGCCAGACCCTCTCCATTGATTTCTCCACCTCATTAGGAAAGACCCTCACAGCTGGCCCTGGCCACCCCAGTGAGGTGCCATCCTTCAGATGAGACATTAAACTGAGGCCTCTTCTGTCCATCTTTGAGGGATGACCTGTTAGAAGTTAAAGATCCCATGACAGTTATTGTAAGAGGAAGGCGACTTTCACTGGTGCCCTGGTCAACATCTTCCCCCATCAGTAAATCTGGTCCATGTAAACAATCCCCTGGGACACTCCTTGAAATTAACTGTCACAGCTTAGCGTGCCTTTCCTTGTACAAAATTACAAATACAGAAATAACAAAATAAATGAATAGTAAAACATGACAGGAGCCCAAATAATTACTTTGTGTGGAAAACAGAGGATAACATTGAAATAAACATTGTTATATTGAGTAATTAAGGCTTGCAAAAGCTTCCTTTTTTCATTCCTTCCTCTCCGTCAGAACATCCTTGCCCTCCCCACAAATTTGGTGAAACAAATATATTTTTAATAAAAGAAAGTGGGCTAAGCATTCAAGAGATCTGTAGTTCACAGGCCAGCAGCCAAGAATTCTTCATGACTATAATTGCTCTAGCCCTTATGCCTCAGGCAGCACTTATTGTTTTAGTAACAGCTGGGCTTATCAAGTTCTGACTTTCTTGCATGCTCAGGCTTTCAGGCATACACCCTCCAGCCATTTTCAGTAGTAAATTGAGTCCTTTATTCCTGTTGTGCTGCAGGTACATACACAAAATAACAAATGCACAGTTGGATTTTTGGAAATCAGGTCCTGAATGTTTATTTATTTAAAATTTGGTAACCTGGAGAGGCACGCTGAGCTGAGTCTCAGTTCCAGGTGCGACCCAGGGAAAAGGGGGTACAGATGAACACAACAAAGGGGTATAAAGATTCAAAATACAGTATTAAACAATGTACAAAAATACTACACTTTTTGAGTTAATTTACAAAGTCATATTGCAAATGAAAAAGAGAGAACAGTATTGCTTTGCCAGCTTAAAATGAGGTATCATATATACTTTTTGAATGTAAGTGTTATGTGCTCATTTTATGAAGCTCTCCCCAGAAATGCACACACACACACACACACACACACACATACTTTATTTTATGTTACTGTAAATACCTGTTATGAGAATGTGTCAGTTCTCCCAGACTGACTTCTCAGTGACTACTGTACTACCATCTATGACACGTAAACATCCCCTTTCCCTGTTTTGAAAACACTTTATAAACCTTTGTACTTTTTCCTTTAGGCTTTACTGATAGTGCATTCTCCATGAAGCCTTGGATAATGACTCCAATTTGAAATTTGCGCAGCTAGGCCAAAGCAGACTACAGTTAGGTACTTGAGTACACTTGATCTGTGATGGAGATTACTCTTGTAATCCTGGAGATATAGTTCATGTTCTGCATTGGAGCAAGTGACAGCCTACAGTGTAGTCATCCTAGTATTTAAAAAGCTATAAACAGCACACAATTTAAATGTAAACCAATGTAGCATCCTTCTAAATTGCCGTTTTGCAACCTTAACAGTCTAAGTACTATGCTGAGCAGTAACAGGTCTTAATTCCCCCTTCTCAGAGATCCCTGATAAGAGATGACTCAGTTTTGATTTTGTGTCTTTTCTAGATTAATCATATTTCAAATACAATTTTTTTGCAGTGCATTTACTCAAGATGGCCCATCTAAAATGCAACATCTTGTTTCCACTGAGGTCCTGCTTCTACACATTTCTGCAGCTGGGTACACTGAAGCACTGAAGGTTAGGTAATGTGTCCAAGGTCAGCTACTGAGTATTTGGGCCTAGCAAGGTTTGAACCTGCCATCTCCTGGTAATTCATGAACTTTATGTTTCTTACACTGAAAGCAAAATACACTTGTGGAAAATTACATTCAGTTTCCTCGTTACTCATGTGGAAACTCAACCCTTGTTCTCCTTCACTGTGGGGTTAGGATGGTTATTAATTGATCTGAGACAGGCAAGTATGCCTGAAACCATGAGCAACAATAATAAAAAATGCTGCAGATTTATGGATTAATGGAATGCTCCTGACCAATCGGAGCCTGCCTTTCCCCTGCGCACGAGACACTCCTATTTTTACTTTTTGCTTTCAAATACCTTGGTTCTAACTTGATAGCAAGCTTTATTTCTGTGCCCATATTTACACCATCCATACCAGACTTCACCCCAAGCTAGGTGCCTTGTACTGTAACAAGGAATGCCTCTCCCTCTAGGTCCACCGGAAGCCGGAAACTGGTTACTAAAATGGTCTTCCTGGTGTCTGACTATGCAGATGTGGTCTATGGCACTGCTCCCACCTCTTCCCTAGCCAGACTGGACCCCCTTTGCAATGCCTTCTGTCATTTTGCCACCAGCTCCCCACGCTGCACTCACCATTGCCCTCTTTATTCACTCATTTCCATCGTCCCTGTACCTCAACATCACCTGTTCCACTGTACTTCCTTTATTGCCAAATACTGGTTTGGTTCCCTCCCATCTTTCCTTTCTTCACTCCTCTTCCCCCCACCCTCTCCTCCTGTTACCCTTTGTGTACCAGAGACTCCAGAACATTTGTCATTCCTCATCCCCACTCATGTACTGGGCAAGCTGCTTTCTCCAGCCATCTCCCTACCCTCTGGAACGAGCTCTCCTCTTTCTTTCACCTATCCCAGTCCCTCCTTGCCTTCAGACGCATCCAAAGATCCACTCCTGCCCCTCTCGTGAATTCCTTCTCCAGTCTCTCCTCATAGCCTCCCCTCCCCCACCTACATCCTATTACTCACCTACCTGCATCTGCTGTGCTGTTGGCTCCCTGCCTGCTCTTCATATGTTGGTACTCCATTTTGTTGTTCTCTATCACACTTCAACTAAGTATGGTACTTTCAGACTTGTTCTACGCATTGCTCTGACTGGTCACTTAATTTTTGGTTTTACTGCCTGAGAAACGTATTGTTTTGTATGCTGCACTTTGACTGCTGATGACTGCTCTTTATTGTATGTACCTCCACTGTCCCCTCCCCACAGGTAACACCTGCAAATGAGCCTTGGCTCAGTGTGCCTGTCCCGGTTATCAAACTTTAAATCAATCAATCACTAATAATTTTTGATAAGTGTCTCACATGGAGGTGCTCAGAAAATTGGCATGTTCAGGGAAGTTTTTTTTGTATTTTAATATACTGTACATTTGACTGAACTCAATCATTAGTATGTTAATATGGCTGGGGATACCACTCTTACAGATGTAAGAGTGATGGTGTTTATATTGTTAGGGTCTCAGCATCACTCACCTATGATTCACACTTCTCACATGTGAGACCACTCTTACAACCACAAGAATGGTCTCCATGTTGTATTAACATATAACACCTTTCTGAGCTCACAAATCCACTTTTCATAAAATTTCATGCATCAGCCCACTGTTGTTTTTACTTGCTCTCTTTGTCCTCTAGATACAGCCGGGCTTCCCCTGACCCTCTTGACTCTGCGATACATCAGTCAGGTATCCCCACATAGCTTTGGCTTTTCCCCCAGGTGGGGTTGGGGTGGAGGGAACCCCCATGCCCTTCTGGTCTCATCGTGCCCCCGTTGTAGCCTCGTGTGTCAGTGGAGCTCAAGCTGGCTCCATTTTTCCCCCAGGTTGCCCTTGTGATCGCAAATTCTCTCACTGTAAGTATTACCTGAACAACCACTCCCGTCATCACGGGGCCAAAACCACACCACTGGGTTTTGTCTTAACGTCGCTTTATTTGATCAAATCTTACACATGCATGTGGGACTTCTACAAAAGAGAAGGTCCCCGATTACAATTTACAGCAGCTTTTTATAAGCTAGATTCTGCACTTTTTATCTTGAAAAATACCAACATTTCAGTATAAGCCAATCACAAAACAGAATAACAAGTTTTCAGCAATGTAAAAGAAAAACACATTGATATGTATGAGGTACTTTTCCACTGCTTATTTCATTTTTTTTTCCAATACTGCTTGATACATATGCCTGGGTCAAGCTGACCTGAGAGAGACAATGAGTTTCACTCACACCATAGCAACATACAGCTTGCCTTCAATGCCACTATGTGCTGTTATCTTTATATTTTGCCCAGGCATGCTCTTATCTTTATATTTTGTCTGAGCCTGTTATTCAGACTGGTACAACCAGTTCTGCTCAGTCTTATCTAGCTTTCTGTTTTTACAAATGTACCTCAAGTAACCTCAGTACAAATTCTATACCCCTTTAAAAAAGAAAACATGAACTCAGAAATTTCTACTACATTCATTATGACTTCGTTACAGCATGGCTTTCAAAGCAAGCATAACTTCAAGGTATATAATAGCATATAATAGCAAATATAGCTTTAGGATATATAAAAAAGGCATACATAAAAATTCCCTCACACTCTCCCCCCTTTTGATACTATGTATCAACTAACCAATTCCTTTTTACTTTTTCTCACTTTATATTTTGGCTCATTTTGTAATGGAAACACCCCCTCCAGTTTAATGGGGTCCTTTTGTTCGGGTTGTAGCAAAGGGGCAGGTGGGTGGCGTCCCGTGACACCATTGTGTTGCACAGGCATCGTAGGAGAAGTTTGATTAGGGCAGTCAGTAGCCAGAGTGCCAATATGACCACTTACAAGTACTGTCACCCAATAGAGAAGAGTAGCACCCCAGTCACCAACTACGCTTGTAAGCCATGACCATGGGTCCCATATTTATGTGTAGCAAGCTTAGAAAAAAATGCAAGGCTGAAATTTCCCAAGAAACTATGACAGCATAGCCTGGACACCTGTACATTAATACATTTTTATAATTAAAGTTTTTTATACATGTTGTAGCTACAATTTCTGAGACATCCCATAATTAAATTTTTTGGTTATGAGATGTACCTTTCATTTTGCCAAGACAGGGGAGTTATTCTCACCCTTGGAGGGGAAAACAAATGGTGACAGAATAGTATATTTATCTCAAATAACTTTTGTTTTGGGAGCCAGAAAGCATATGAGAGAAGTGACTAGCTTACTACAAATGTCAAAGTAACCTTGTACCAGCAACTAAATGAGGTAGCTCATTATTTTTTATCAGTTTTTTGTTAAACATATTTTTTTAACACGAGAGAATTATATGATGAGAAACTTTTAACAGTCAAGGCTAAACACAGCTGTGTGCATATCTCGGCCACAGCATCACCTTATGCTTTTTATTATTTTTTTTCATTGTATAAAATTTTACAATTAACCCTTTTAAAGTCTTACACACACATATATTAAGTGACATGGTGGTATTTAGCCACTTGCAGCCTTTTGCTACTAGATATACTAATTTACATGTTGGCATCATTTAGTCATTTACTAACCATTTTTACCTTTTACTAGCCCTTTAGCAATCTACACTAGCCATTTTACACCTTTTTATTTCCTCAGTTTTATGGTTAGCCAACTACATATTGTTGATAAAAGTTTGGTCACTGATTACTAAAACCTTGGCCATTGACCACTGTTAATAATTTCCACCCTGAAGATAGGAGGCCCCTGAGGGACTCGAACATTCACAAAATTGAACATAAATGTAAAGATATTAGTTATTAACTGAAGGTTAAAAAAAACTAAACATTTTTACTTTTAGACTGTTAGACTAGGTGAATAGGTATATGATTTAAAACTGGTTGCCAGCATACAGATAGTCAAGGCATTTATAAAAAGCATCCTGTTTTGGAGTTGGTACAGGGTTGGTTACGGATGGAACACAAATCGTGAGTTTGTAAAACATAATACAGAATTGAGGGATGTCAGCACCACAATTGAAATATGTGAAAAAATGCTAACATGTGACACCACATATAACACAATATAACATAACAATTTTGTTGATGAAAAGAGTTCATGGATCCACTTTGAGAGTGAATAAGGTAGATGCTACTTGTGTTGAGGTGTGCACACCTTGAGCTTGATTGAAGAATCTGTTGATAATGTCTCTTGACAGATAAGTCCTTATAAAACATAACAGTCCATGAAATTAACAGTTCATAAGTTCATATAAGTATCCACAGGTTGATGTAGTTACAGTACAGATGAAATGTCATTTGCAGAATGGTGGTAACCCCACAAGGCACATGGGGCAATGCAGACAGTAATTTAAAAACAAATCACCAGCATAGTAGAAAAGTCAGTGTTCATATTGCTGGCTGCTGGATGGCTGATTAGCAGACACACTGGCCAGGGGTGCATTGAGTCCTTTTAATGGAGTAGCCACACACACACACTGGTATGGCATTTGTTTTGTGGTAGTTGATTACACCCCGGCATAAAGAGTAACAGTCCATAAAAAGGTAACAATTGACAATAAACCATTAAGAACAAAGTCCATAACAGAGCAATAGGGTTGTAGAAAGTACCAGCCATGTTTGGAACAAAGCGGCAGTGAAGAAAATGGATGTATTGCTTGAAGGTCAATTGAAGAAGAATCTTCTCGCTGGAGTTAGGGGATTGCCCCTTCCCCAGACTTAACTTCATAGTAAGCAGAAACAATAAGCTTGATTGCAGAGTCTGAACCGACTGGACCTTTTTCAGTTGATTTAAAGTTCTACAAATAAGTGTAATTTTGCTGAAAACATTACACTTGCAGAGGTAATAATAACTGGATTCATGCAATAGTCCTTATAAGGAACCAGTCAGGCACATAGATGGTGATAATATCAAAACTGTGGCAGTTGTTCCTCTTTTTTAAGTAAAAAGATGAAGGTCTTGGCAACTTAGATGTAAGTATTACTGCTGTTGAACGTAGAGATCTTATGTCTGTACCACACTGGCAAACCTGCAAACTTGCAAAGTGTGTTAGACACTGAATTAAAAACACATAAATAACAATCTTTTAAACCATTAACTTTTTGTTTTGTAAAGAGTGGTGTGACAGAGCCTAAATTCTGGCAATTAGAAAGAGAAAAAATAAAAATGGAACATCATCCGCACACCTGGGGGTGCAGGCCGAGGTTCAATTATACCATTTGACCATCTGTAATTCATGACAATGTTATGGTTACCTCCTGCTTTTAAATCACAGAAGCAGTTATGACAGTGATGAACATTATTTCCCTGTCTGTTGCAAGCAGGCCTGACTGAGACCTGAGTTATAAAATCTTGTAATGTTACAATAACACGCTTTAAACATATAGTTTATAGCAATATGCCTGTTACACAATGCAATTAGTGGGACAAATACATATATTGTTGGCCTATGCCAATTTAATAACAGTGCCTATTGCACCTGTGACAAGTGAAACGGTCTACCTTCTTTACCTTGTATAGTGAAATACTCCAAAGTATTGAGTGGGGTAAGGCTTGAAGCATAGGTTTGGAGTACAATCTAAATTCTGCATATTATAATTGTTAAAATTATAAATGACAAAACCTGCATAGAGTACACTCATTCTTTAGGGGTACCTGTGAGTAATAAGACAAGCAGACATTAATTTTACTTTTGGTTTTGCTTTTGGAACATATTGTAGGTGGGTCAGCAACTGGCTCAGTATTTAGGTTTGGTTATGAGCATTAAAAATGTTATACATGTGGAGCACTTTTCTGAATACACACATGATACAGTGTAGCAAGATGTATATCAAAACATTATAACATAAACGTGAAACATAAGCATGTTTGTAATAGAACAATTTCAGTATTGAGCATAATGCATAAAATACATTTTAAACAACACATATAGACTGTAAACTTAGCTTAGAGTCCTGAAATGTTAGAGTACTGTGAATTTACTGGTTGAAAAAAAATGCATTCATTGCTGTAAGGCTATGACAAAAGTTTTTACATTTGTTTTGACAGGATAAGAAAGCTGAAAAGACAATCAAAAGAATGAATATGTGTGGACATACATACACAACTTTACCCTCCAGCTTAACTGATTACTTGCTGAGGGCAGAAACCCTTGTACCAATAATAGGTGTGAGATTTAACTGTTTGCACTAGAAAAAGCAGAAGGGCTTGGGCTGGGTTATGCTGTTAAAATACCTTGGGTCTCTTTAAAACCTGTAAATAAGAAACAATTATTGGCAAATACACATTTTCCTTATTTACCCCTCTGGGGGAACAGTGATGTACCTTGCAACCTTTGTGGGTATTACACTGGAAGGGAGGAAGGGTAGCTTACCCCCTTCCCCAAGCTCCTACTGGTGGAAGAGACAACTCAAATACTGTAGCAATAAAAAGGTGAGCTGTGGATGCTGACATGATCCCCACCTACTACACTTTAAATTATAACAAGATAATATTACAATTAGTTTAGTAAGTGTCATACCTTACTATAAAGATGGGGAACTTCTTTTTCTCTAGAAGAAAGAGAAGAAACACAGACAAACAACAAAAACAAACACACACCAGTTTAAAAATAAAACAAGGTTATTTCCATAGGATAAAAGAAGCCAAGCTTCCCTGGGTTCCCTTATCCTAAGCATGACAAAATGTCAGCTGAGTTTATAAAAGATCCAGATTAATGGTAATACCGTACGTACGTATCTCTTAGAATGCATTTTAAAAAGACAAAAAAATGGTTACACCATGGTCACACATAAAAACCAAAACCATTGTTTTTTTAACTGTAGATAGTAAACTCTCAAAAACAGCTGTAATAGTCCTTTTTTCAAAAGCGTAGTGTATATGTATAATAAAAATATGGGAAGATGATGAATAATTCTCCCCTTCCAGCTGGAGTATTGCCTGTGTTGGCTGCAAGTCAGAAGCAGTGAGAGGAGAAGAAAAGTTTGTTCCTCTTCACTTAGAATACTAGTTTTGCAATAAAAAATCAAATTACATGGTTCACTCTTGGTGTGCTTTCATGAAAACATACATTTTGTGTGAAAAGTTTTGCTTTAGGTATGGAATACACATCAAGTTTGAACTGGTAGTAACATAAAATGTTGAAACACAAGAAGGTCAAATAACATGCAAAAGGTCACAGTGTGCATGCAAGGGTTGTTCAAACCCAGTTATTTTTTTTAGTGTCCTTGAACACTACTGATATTAAATATCTTTAAATAATAATAGAGCACACAATAAAACTGCTGGCCAAGACAGTACACACACATACACATACACAAAAAGAAATACTTAACACAAAATAAGACTGACATTATTTGACACCAATTTGAGGTAATGCCCATAGTTTCATTAGAAAACTATACGTGTTTTAGATATATGTGCTGTCTCCTGCCCATCTTGTAACACTGACAACCTGTTAAACCAACAAATTTATACATATCTCCATGCCAAATCTTTTCAGAACAAAACTCTTTTTTAAACACCTTCCAACTCCTTATAAAAAATTTAGCACAACATACCATTTGTAAGTGAACACATCTAGTATAACATGATTACACCTTCTGGGGCATAGCCAAAATATGGCACTCTGCCATTTTGCAAAAGTTTTTGTTTCAACTAGAAGTATGATAAAGCCATTCATAGCTGTTAACACATTACATTTTACCTAGCAGTGGCTTGGCACATTGCTTGCAAACTACAAATCTTTTTGCACATTGCAATATATGACGTCATAACTCTTCACCATTAACACTACCTGCTCCAACCAACAACTACAAACAAAAGTTCTTCACTGACCCTATCTAGGCAGCACAAATGTTCCATTAAAAATAAAACCAATTAAAACAGACAGCTATGAGGCAAAGAAGCTTCTTTTCTTTTTTTTTTACTGTAACATGTTGTGCACCGAAGGAAGTCAATCCTATCTCGCAACCTTGACAACAAAACATAATTGCAGAACACAGATATAAGCTAGAAAATATGCACCAGAAAGATGGAGCATTACCTTGTTTAGTATATGTATTACAGAAATAAAACAGAAAGACAGAAAACAACTTTGAATAAAAAATTTAGACTTACCCGGTGCCAAGGTATTTTTCTTCTTCTTTTCCGATACACTAGTCTGAGTAAGAAAACTGACTGCAGGACCTTCATGATAATTTTCAAACACTGCAGCTATTAACCCTTTCAAAGGTTTTCTTTTGGCCATTTTAGTAACCTGCCAAACCAAGTCTTTTCCAGAGCTCTGGTTTGCAGTTTAAAACAAAACAAAAATCTCTAACAGTACTAGGTTGAGATCCATCTGGTAGAGGTCCCCAGTACTTGGGTTTGGGATCAAATGTTTCAGCCTCTATAGGAGGCAAGGGAACTTGAAATTGATACAGAAAACTTGAAACTACACAGATAGGCAACATGGGGAGGATTTTCAAATCATCCCATCTGTAGTCACCTAACAGCGACATTCACAGTAGTTTATTTTTCTTTCTCTAGATGTTGCTTATCTAACGTTACTTAATCAGCCGCTGCTTTTCTCCTAAAAGCAGCCCTGAACTGTCAGCCATCATTGGCTCTAACAGTATATACTTGCAGCAAGCACAAATTACAAGTACAAAGGGCAGTGCAGTTGCCCTTGTAATTTGTTTAGGCAAACTTGTCAAACATAGATTTTGCGGTCCAGATAATACTAACTCTGGACCCAGCTATATTTTTTTTACTTTCCTTGTTTCCCCATATTATCTAGGCCTGTCCTTTATAGTGCACCTCCGCTCCAAGGTATTCTTGTGCCCAGTGATGATGAGTGTCGCGGCCCCTAGGCGTCACGTCCTGATGAGGTTCCACAAAATGCTTCTTTTTGTCCAGGAAACAACCCGATCACGAGGTGACACGGACTGAAGAACTCATCCTGCCGACTACGCCAAAACTGTGATCGCAAATTCTCTCACTGTAAGTATTACCTGAGCAACCACTCCCGTCGTCACGGGGCAAAAATCACACCACTGGGTTTTGTCTTAACGTCGCTTTATTTGATCAAATCTTACACATGCATGTGGGACTTCTACCAAAGAGAAGGTCCCCGATTACAATTTACAGCAGCTTTTTATAAGCTAGATTCTGCACTTTTATCTTGAAAATACCAACATTTCAGTATAAGCCAATCACAAAACAGAATAACAAGTTTTCAGCAATGTAAAAGAAAAACACGTTGATATGTATGAGGTACTTTTCACTGCTTATTTCATTTTTTTCCAATACTGCTTGACACATATGCCTGGGTCAAGCTGACCTGAAGAGACAATGAGTTTCACTCACACATAGCAACGTGCAGCTTGCCTTCAATGCCACTACGTGCTGTTATCTTTATATTTTGCCCAGGCATGCTCTTATCTTTATATTTTGTCTGAGCCTGTTATTCAGGCTGGTACAACCAGTTCTGCTCAGTCTTATCTAGCTTTCTGTTTTTACAAATGTACCTCAAGTAACCTCAGTACAAATTCTATACCCCTTTAAAAAAGAAAACATGAACTCAGAAATTTCTACTACATTCATTATGACTTCGTTACAGCATGGCTTTCAAAGCAAGCATAACTTCAAGGCATATAATAGCATATAATAGCAAATATAGCTTTAGGATATATAAAAAAAGGCATACATAAAAATTCCCTCACACCCTGTAGACATGGTTGTGCCATAACATCAAGACATGAACTTCGATGTCCTACCACCTCCCCCACATGTGGCTTGGGCTGCTGTACCTCCAGCCTCCACCAGAGGTCAGGACAGCACCAGGCCTTCGACCCCCCCCAGGAGAAGCGAGCTGCCCATCGAGCGCTCAAGCTTCCCCTCCCGGCCAGCCCCCCAGCATCCCTGGCTCCTTCCTGAACCCAGGTCACTGGTGCTGTGAGTGTTAGTGCTACCGCTGTGCCAGCGAGCCAGCCCCAGCCCACTGGATTTTAAAGATTGTGCCATCACTGGGGACATTCAACACCCTTACCCTGGGATTATGTTTACTCTGGCTCTATTATTTTCCAAAACTATTAAAGAGGTACAGGTTTCCATGTTTTTCACAGCTGTGTAAACTTTTAAAAATGTTACGATGTGAAACTTCTCACTTGCCTAATCTACTGTGCAATGTCATGAAACTATTTATTTATTTTTTATTCAAAACATATTTTACCAGATAGACAAACAGCGATCAGAACATTCTTTTCCAGTGTCGACCAAGGGAAGGGAGAGGGGCATGTGAATTTATAAGGAATACATAGAATTTCAACTGAATTACAGTATACATTTTATAAGGAGACACAAATTATACAAAGAGAAACTAAAACATTTATTTTGTTTTAAATGTCCATTCTTCTTGAATTTTTCCTGTTGTTATTTTTTCCACAACCTGTCTTGTCCACTATAGCTTCCTCCTACCTGCTGCTTCAACCCTGCAGCTTGCTCCATGGTGGGGGGGCATCTTCCACTGCAGCTTGGTCCATGGTGGGGGCATCTTTCACCACAGCTTGGTCCATGGTGGGGGAGATCTTCTACTGCAGCTTGCTCCATGGTGGTGGGGCATCTTCCACTGCAGCTTGGTCCATGGGTGGGGGGCATCTTCCACTGCAGCTTGGTCCATGGTGGGGGCATCTTTCACCACAGCTTGGTCCATGGTGGGGAGATCTTCTACTGCAGCTTGCTCCATGGTGGGGGCATCTTCCCTGCAGCTTGGTCCATGGTGGGGGCATCTTTCACCACAGCTTGGTCCATGGTGGGGGCATCTTTCACCACAGCTTGGTCCATGGTGGTGGGGCATCTTCTACTGCAGCTTGGCCCATGGTGGTGGTGGGCATCTTCCACTGCAGCTTGGTCCATGGGTGGGGGCATCTTCCACTGCAGCTTGGTCCATGAGGGGGCATCTTCCACTGCAGCTTGGTCCATGTGGGGGCATCTTCCACTGCAGCTTGGTCCATGAGGGGGGGCATCTTCCACTGCAGCTTGGTCCATGGGGGGCACCTTCTGCACCACCCTGCAGCTTGCTGCCCACAGTGCCCTGCTTCAAAACAACTGCTGAGAGGAGAATTTTAAGCTATTTGGTTGCAGGAGCAGATCTCTCTGGACATTTGCACATAACATTAGCTTGGGGATTGAACACTGAATGCCTCCACATTCAGTATCTGTGACCTAGACTGAACTGGGGTATGAGTAAGGGAGATGAGGAGGAGCTCTGCCCAAGTGACCCCATCTCCCTAGGCCATCAGGGGCATTCGCACAGTGACAGATGCAACACTCCCTACCCTGACGTGTCTTGTGTCCTCTGGCAGTTTGTACAACCTCCTGCTGGCTTGATTGGGATCCCATGCTCTGGCCATGAATCAGGGTCTCTCCTTTGGTAAGTGAAATCCCATCATGAAACCAAAACTAAAAAATGATGGAATCTAACCTTTTTTGCCTTAATTTTATAACTTCCTCTTTTGAGACTTTTTAAGAAACTCAGAATCCTCTGTAGCAAAAGTTTGCAAACTATACTGTCAAACATGGGAAACATATGTGAACTTTAATTATACCAGGTCAAAGTGTTGCTCCATTGTTGTTCCACTTATGGTTCAAAGAGGGGGAGGTTAGGGAGGCATCACTGGAGCAACTCACCCAACTGGTGCAGCCACGCTCTGTGCCTAGAGCCACAAATGAAAACAGAAAAATGCAGTGTACTCAGCCAAGCAAGACTGTAAAGGATTTACTGTAGCATTCCAAAGTACAGTATTACAACAGCAGCTATGATTCTGACCAGATTCCAATGTTTCGAGGAACACTTCCTCTTTGACTGGGTGTAATGGTCTAGTCCCTAGCCCCTCTTTCATACAAAAAAATCCTGTGACATCATAAGCAGCAGAATAATTACTTGATCAGTTTTCAAGTTTTAGCTTACATAATACATGGGGCATTCTCAGTACTGACTGGTTTGGTATGCCCCCTACACGGTGACACTATTACAGCAAAAACTTCACTGCCGACAACATCGACATTTTCGCTGTAATAGTCTGCCTGAGATCCTGGCACTCTCTCTCCCGGTCCAGAACTCCACCCCGATCCAACTCTGACTCAGAGTTAGAATCCTATAGATTGGGGGGTGATTGGAACAGCCATTCTACAGGACATAAGCCCAGTTTTAAAAGAAAAGCACATAAGTATGCATTGTGTAAAAAATATTAAACTTTTCAAAAAGGCAGGAAAATAATATTATTTTTTTTAAAACTCATCTTTATTTTTTTACCATAACAGTGACTTTTACAGTATACATAATCACAGTTAATGTCAATCTTGTTGGACAAGGTATGCATGTGGTTTACAGCAAACAGAGTAGAAACATTAATATTGCAAGTGTATTCCTCACGTACCCTGACCATTTCAGTAACTCATCTGCAACAGTATACATGATATGACAGTTTGGTTATCATAAAAGCTAAGTCAGCATGTCTTGTCGTATAACTGTAGTTTATGATGATGAAAAACAGTGAAGTCTTCTGACATTCCAGTTTCCTACGAAAAGTGGAGGATACAGAGCCTCCAAGACACCAATGGGCACCTGTACAATACTGTTAATGACTCAACAGGAGTCAACTTCTCTGAATTGAGGAGACCACATTAGTTTTATATGTTGCATTCCCTTAGGAAGATACTATTTTAATATGAAATACAAAAATGTCTTCTCTGAAGTTAAATTATTTATTTTCCACAGGAAATCCAAATCCATGGCTAAATTAAGGGAAAATATGGAAGACTGAGATTTTCAACTTTACCATTAGACTAAAGGGTCAGAATTAAAAATGACAGGTTAAAGGCTTACTTTAGCCTGCTATATAGTCAATCAAGAAAAGGCAACGTGAAATAGAATAAATAAAAGTGAGTGATAAAGGCTGTGTGTGTGTGTGTGTGTGTGTATATGTGTGTGTGTGTGTGGGGGGGCACATGGGTTGAAGAAAAAAACATTTGTTTTATTCCTATGAAAAATTAATTATAATTCTATATTCCATAGAAAATGCCCCCATGTATTTCCTTTGAAATTATTTTTTAAAAACGTATAAAGGTTACTGAGCAAAGTGTAGATTATACCACCAGTGACGTTATACATATTCCAGATGCAACAGTGAAGAGAGGTGTGCAGCTTATAAGCCTTACTCTATGATAACCACCGCCCCCCCACCTACCTATGATCTTAGGAACACTGACGCCAGGCTCCTTCACATTCCCCACAGATCCACCTGATCAGGTCAGGTAGCTTTTAGTTTCAGACTGCCCAAACTATGGAACTCACTGGCAGCTGACATAAGACTCACTACAAGTACTCCCCAACGTAATGCCCTCCTCAAAGAGCATTTTGCTACCAACTGCACATGCTTTCCCCATCGCTAAAATTCCCTGCATGTCTCTTATCAGCTTCAGGCCCATTCTCTACTCAGCACCTTTTTGCCACTGACTCCTCTCAACTGCTGCTGTAGATACGCCTGCCTACCCAAATAGTATTGTATTTCTAACCACACGATGTAATTGAGAATTTTTTTCCATGCTAATACAACACTGCCTGTCATACTCCTCATCCGTTTTCATTGTACCTACCATATGCATCTCAGATTCTGCATCCACCCTTCTTGACCACTTGTTGCTAGCTGCTAATTACTCATGTGCTGAATTTTGGCCACTGTTGTTACCTGTTGATTTTTGCATGTACTGATTTTTTTTATTTTTGTACTGCACTCCTGTAACCCCTTACCCCAGGGCTCATCTGGAATCGAGCGGTACTCTGCTCAGCATACCTTCCTGGTAAATCTTTTAAATAAACAAATAAATAAATAAATACATAAATCTATATTTCTGTAGTCTCTAATGCCTTGTGTGATCCTATAGTGCAGCCAGCCCATTGCTGAGGTTTGGCATGCGCAGATTGTAGTTCATTGTCCAAGGTGCCTTTTAAGGTCTGGAATAGAATTCTTAGAACACCACGCCCTCCAGCATCAGACTTCATAGTTTCAGGAGTGTTATAAAAAAACTGAACTATAACTTTAGAAATGTGAATAAAAACATAAGCAATTCAACAAAACAATGTGCTCTATCTTTCATTTTGTGAGTGCTGACACTTACCAGTATAAGACATGCAATAAGGTATGCAGAATGTATTGATCCCAAGAGTTGTTAAAGCAGTGAGGCATTGTCAAGCTCCTCTATGTAATGAAAATAGGGGAGCCATCTGAAACTAAATTTATCCTGCTGCAGCTGAAGCAAAGCAGTAATGGCTTCCATGCTTTTGATCGTCTGGACATTATTACACCACTGTGGCAACTGTGGGCAAGTGCTGGTTAGCAAATGCTGAGTGATGGCCTTCCCTGCTGTGGCTATGAAAATTAAGTACAAGTACTGTTTGTGAGATGAATGGACCATTCTGGGTGGCAGACCCAAGACAAGATTTTCAGATATAAGGGTCCGTTGGAGTTCTAGTATTTTTTGCATTGTTTGCCTAACCTTTAACCAAAAGGGCTTCAGCAAAGGGCATTACCAGAAGGTATGGAACTGTGTTCTTCTCAGATCACAGCCTCATCAGCAAAGGTCTGTGACCCGTGTTCCATGATGTTTGGATATCACCGGTGTTATGAAGTACTGGGCTACTATTTTCCACCAGAATTCTTGTCATGATAATGATGCAGTTGTGTGGTGTTTTCTGTGCCAGATTTTTGACCAGCACTCTGGGGCAAGTTGCACATTTATCTCCTCTCACAGTTGTTTGTATCTGTAGTATGGCTAATTTACCACCATAACTCATCTGAAAAGTGTATGCCTGGAAAATGAACCCACTTTGTTCAGGTTGTTGTGGCCTGCACCAGAGGAAAGGCACCCCCTGCATTAGCTCAGTCTGTAGGCGTGCCACCCCTGACTCATTCAGTATGTAGTCTCCACACTGCAAATATCTATGGAAGTCCCTCTGGTGCAGTTTGAACTCCTGTGCCATCTGTTGAAAACTTCCTAATACTGCTATTGTCTGAGATGAATTGCTTTAGATAGTCCAGGCCTTTTCTTTCCCACCGAAGAACCATCATCCCATTATGCTAGAAGGAACTGCGGCAACCATTGTAGTGGTATTCTCTGCCAGATGTGTTCTGGTATTTGCCACTTTTTGTTTCTAATTGCAAGCCATAGCTTCATGTTATTCCAGGTCCATACAGTAGATATGTTTACAAGATTTCTTTGCTCACCTACAGTAGCCATGGAAGACATCTCAGGAGTTTGGACACGTGCTATTTGCTCCAGGATTGTCTCGCCATAGTCCTCTGAATTACAATTATGTAGACTACATTAATTGGCCACTTCACAGCATTGTGGGAAGCTGTGTAGCCCCATGCACCCACTGTGATTATGTTCCGTAAGTATATCTCAATGGATATGAGTTCTCACTCCCCCTAGATGAATTTAGAAAGCGTTTTCTTTACCTCGTTCCAATTTCCTAATGATACTTGGATAGGTCATGCTGAATACAGAAGTATGAATCTTGTTAACACACTCATTTTGACTGTTTCCAATCTGTCTGAAAACGTTAAGGGTAATAAACTCCCTCTATTTAAATCTGAGTACACCATCTGTTTATGTGAAGTATAATTCACATGGTACAGTTGATTCAGATATATTGGGATTCGTATGCCTAGACATCAAACTTTATCCCTCACTCATTTAAAGGGGAACTGGACTTTCAACTGGTCCGATACTGACCCATTGATACTTAAGGTTTCCATTTAGTCAGAGTTCATTTTGAAACATAGGCTTCTCTGAATACTTGTAGTATGTTCCAATCTAGAGACAGTTTGTTGGGGGCCACCCATGTAAATCAGGTTAAAATCCGCTTATAGGGTTATCCTACTGCGTTATCATACCCATTCACTGTTATGGCCTGAAAAGCCTTAGCCTATCACAGTGCTGCCACCAAGGGTTCCATACTAAGTGCAAAAAGGAGAGGGGACTGGGTAACCCTGCCTTTAGCCTCTTTCGATAGTAAAGACCTCAGCAATTGTGCCATAGATTCTGACTCTCCCAGTTAGTTTTGAGTATAGCATTTTTTATCCAGGATCTGAAACCCTGCCCAAAGCCTATAGCTTGCATTAATACCTGCAAGTATGTCCAGTTCAAGCAAACACTTTTTCTACATCCCAAAAAAGTGCAAACTGTGGAATTTTACTGGTGCTGTGGCAGAAGAGTATATTTAAGAGATGTCAAATATTATTATGCAGATGTCTCTTAGGGATAAATCCCATTTGTTCTGGGTGAATGAGGGTTCTCGTACATGCTTTGAGTCTGTTGGCAATAATTTTGGTGAAAAGCTTCATGTCCTGGTTCAGGAGGGATATTGGCTTAAAGGCTGCACAAGTGTCTCTCCCTTTGTCTAGTTGGAGATGACACACAACCAGGGCTTCCTGCCATGAGACAGGTGTCTTTTCATCCCCCATACAACCATTAAAAACTTGTTTTAATACAGGAGTCAGCTGCTCTCTAAATGTTTTATAAAATTCAGTGTTGATGCCATTTGGGTCAGGCCCCTTATCTCCACTGGATTCCAGTATCACCAGAGTGATTACCTCTTCTGAGATGGTCTTTTCTAAGCTGGTGCTTACATCTAGGTTATCAGATTTAGGTTGAGTATTGTCAAGAATTGTTTAGTGCATTCCTGTACTTCATTTGACCTTTTAGGTTCAGCATAGAGTTTCTTTTTCTATTTTTTTATTTTTTTTTTATTTTAGTGTATTGGTCCACCCCCAAACCTGAAGGGAGCTCAACTCATGCCTGCATGCCGTCCCCCATGCCCAGATTTACTCCCCTGGGTGGGGCCACCGGGCAGATGCCCCCTCCCCATGGTCATTGGCATCTTGCCCTGGCTTACCTCTCAGGGTGGGGCCATGGGAATGGGACCCCCCCCAGTGGACACTTGTGGCAGTGGGGATGGTGGCAGAGCAGGGCATCATGCTCTGGGGACCGGAATGTTTTTGTTGACTTGTGGCAATACCCCTAGGAGATGGGGCAGCATTTGTTCCGCCTTCCATGTTAGTCTGGCACTGGATGTTGTTGGTCCTCCAGCCTCCACCAGAGACCACTGAGATGCCGAGTGCTTACCCCCCTTCCCCTGGAGCAGAAAAGCAATCCCTTGGATCCTCTATCCTGCCCCACCTGGCCGACCTTCTGACTCCCGGATCCATTTCCACACCTGGGATGTCGGCGTCGCATGTGGACGCCTTGCCACTGCACTGGTGGGCCAGCCAATATAGAGGTTATTATTGAATACTGTAAAGCTCTGACCAATTTTACAAGGAGTTACCCATGTCTGTGTTGGGTCCGTCTTTGTCTATAATTCCAGGTACTACTCTATCTGCAGCCGCTTTTTTCAACCTAGAAGCTAGACGCTTTGTGGATTTCTCACCTACCTCATAATCTTATGGTTAATGTAATGTAGGTACCCCCATGCTTTGCTCTCCTCTGCCTCTTTTGTTGATGAGCTTTTGACAGGGTCCTCAACAGTCTTTTACATCCTGGGTTCGCCTTATGATGTTGCTCCAAATCTGCTATGGTCCCCAGACTCCCCACTAGTTTCCCTAGTGCAGTCTTGTTTTGTTTATTTTTTGGCCAAGGGATAACTAACAATTTGGTTCCTCACAACTGCCTTCACTGTATCCCATATTACTGCTTCAGTGATGCTGGAATCTGTGATAGGGTCAGTAGGTGACCTGTCACAGACAAAGGTCAGGTTAGAGCCTGTAGAGATGTGCAGATTGTGATGCCACCTACCTAGATATCACCCCAGGCTAATGTATATAATTTCAGGCATGACTAAAAAAAGGGCTGTGCCCAGTCACTTCCTGGTTAAAAAAATAAACTTCAGCTTTGTAATTTTTTTTTATTTTCTCCCCATCCAAGTCCGTAGCCCACAAAATTGGGCTCACACAATAAAAGCACCTTCCTGTTCTGCCTCCAGGAAGCAGGATGTGTATATCAGTGAGCAAAACCAGAATGGAGTTGGGTGTCTGGGCCTAGGCACCTGTATCTGATTAAACAAGCATTTGTCAATGCCGAATGTTTGCTTGCTGGCTTTGGCAGTGGTAGTGTAGAAGTTACAGAGCTGCATAATAGGAATGGCAGTGAAGTATTGAACTGAAGCCAACCCCATCACCACCCTGCAGAGAGTGACAGGCATTGGGGTGTGCCTTTGGGTCGTCAGGCATAACAGCCACGCCATTTCACCACACCCCACCCTGCAGACACTAACAAGTGTCACGGTGTGCCTTGGGGTCTTTGGCCCTTATGCGCACCCCATTCCATCAGGAAATACGGTGAGATGGGTGCGGTATAGGAGAATAGGGTGAGCTTTGGGGCCAAAGAGTCCAAGGCATACCTCGATACCTCTCACTGGCTGCAGGGTGTGGAATGGTATAAGCATTACAGGCAAGAATCCCAAGTCACACCCCTGATGCCTGTCATTCTCTACAGGGTTGGGTGTTATGGTTGGAAACCCTAATACCTCAGGCATTCGCTGGTATTTTCACTCTAAATTTTCAACATTTTTTTTTGTGATCCCACCTCATGAACAGTGACAATATCAGTTTGTTAGCCAAAAGCTGCTTATGCACAGCGACTACGGCATTTAGCACCACAGGTGCAAAAACATTCCGAACAAGATGTAAAAAATGACAGCTATACTATTCATGGGGAGGTGTAAAAAATGGCAATGTTGTAAATGTGCAGTAAAAATATTAAAAAAACTGGTGAAGTCATGAGCGTGCATAGAAACTGTGCAATGCACACTTGTAATGTAATTAGTTTGGGGATTTTTTACAGCAGATTGTCAACACAGGCATTTTGGGACCTCCGATCATGAATAGTGTCAGTGTGATTTTCTTTATCTGTCCCGAACAATGATTTCCCACAGCGACCACGCATCTCTGTGCTGAAAGTGTGAAAACACATTTCGGCCATGTTGTGAAAAATGACAGCTGTACTGTTCATAAGGAAGTGTGGAAAAATGCCATTGGTGAAAATCTGGACTGAAAATATTACATAGTCATGAACTTATGAGGGTGCGTGGAAACTGTGCAATGCTCACTCGTAACACAGTCATTTTATGGACTTTTGTCACCAAATTTTCAACATAGCCATTTTAAGACCTCTGCTCATGAACAGTGTAACTGTGATTTTCTTAATCTGTCCCAAACATTGCTTTTGCACACCGACTGCACCATTGTGCGCTACATGTGCGAAAACACATTTTGGGCGACATGTGAAAAATGGCAGCTGTACTGTTCATAAGGAAGTGTAATAAAATGGCAATGTTGAAAATCTGGAGTGAAAATATTGAAAATTCGCAAACTTACGAGCGTGCGTAGGAACTGCGCAACGATCAGAAACAGTTATTTGTAGGATTTTTCATCACCAAATTTCAACATAGCCATTTTAAGACTCTGCTCATGAACAGTGTCACTGTGATTTTCTAATGTGTCCCATACATTGATTTATGCACCGACTGTGCCATTGTGCCACATGGGCGGAAACACATTTTGGGCAAGATATGAAAATGACAGCTGTACTGTTCATAAGGAGGTGTGGAAAAATGGCAATGTTGACAATCTGGAGTGAAAATATTGAAAATTCATGAACTTACTGAGCGCGCATAGGAACTCGCTAACGACGCCGTGAAAACAGTAATTTTTAGGAATTTTTCACCAAATTTTCAACATAGCCATTTTAAGACCTCTGCTCATGAACAGTGTCACTGTGATTTTCTTAATTTGTCCTGTACATTGATTTTAGACACCGATTGCGCCATTGTGCTGCATACATGGCGGAAACATGTTTTGAGTGAGATGTGAAAAATGACAGCTGTAGTACTCATAAGAAGGTGTGGTAAAATGGCAATGTTGAAAATCTGGAGTGAAAATATTGAAAATTTGTGAACTTACGAGCATGCGTAGGAACTGCGCAACGCATGCTCGTAGAACAGTCATTTTTTGGAATTTTTCCACCAAATTTTCAAAATAGGCTTCTTGAGAGCCCACCTTATGAACACTGGCAGTGTCATTTCATTAATCGGTCCTGAATGGTGATTTCACTCAGTGATTGCGAAATCACCCTTCGGGCCCGAATAACGCCATGACAGTGACAGCATTCATGAGAAGGGGTCCCAAAAACCCCATATTGAAAATTTGGTGCAAAAATTCCAAAAAATGCCTGAGATATGCAGCAAAGTTGAAAAAACCCTATCTATCCCATTATACAGCTTACCAGCATTTCCTCAGTTCACGGTTGGCTTTGAAGAGTGCAGACGTGTTCCTGGTCCACCGAAGATCGTCGTGCCGAGGTCTGGAGGTAAGTATGGGATGGGGGGTGTGGGGAGGCAGGGTGTGCAGTGGGTGGGTGCGGGTTGTGGGAGAGGGGCAGGGAGAAGCACTGAGGGACAATTTTTTATTTGCAGTTTTTTTTTTTAAATGACGATGCGGGACGTTTGCCACGCTGGGGTGGGCTCCCAGCGTGGCACAAGGATGGCTGGTTGGGGGGCGTGGAGCAGACGGGAGATTGGGCACCCCCGTCAGCCATAGCATCTTTTGCCACGCTGGGGTGGGCTTCCAGCATGGCACCCTGTACTCTGGGGGGGGGGAGAGGACGGTGGAGCCGACTGGGGATTGGGCACCCCCGTCGGCTATACAATGAGTTGCCATGCTGGGGTAGGCACCCAGTGTGGCATGTGGAAGGCTTTGGGGGCGCAGCACGGCTGACAGGGGATTGGGCACCCCGGCTGTACAGTGTGTGCGTGGGGGGCATACGGTATCGTCGCGTGTGTGTGTAATGTAGGGGAGGCGCGCGGGCAGGAGATATCTTATCGCTGCTCACTGAAGCATAGCTCCCCTTTCAACTGTACTCCACTCAGATTTTGGAGCTGTCATAGACAGCTCAAGCAGGCATTGGAGAACTGCGTCGCACCTGCAAACACACTGCCTGAATTGGAAGAGGGCTGCCACACCTCCGAAAACTCGGGTGATGGTACTATGTTTCTTGCACATGCGTGCAAGCAAACATAAAAAGGGGATTAGTTTTAAAGTGACACCACCATGGGAGGGAGGGGGAGGAGCAGCAAGATGGCCATGGTGCTGCTCCGCTCCCTGCAGCTCAGCGTTTATCAGAGCATTTGTAACTTAGTCTTTGGCAAAAACCACTTTTCCTTTTTTGTATGGCTGAATGAAACTCTTGTTATTCTTGCACAGGGTACACATTTATGTCTAGCTTTTATCTCACCGCGTGCCAAAAAAGAGTACCGGTTGGCCCAAGCTGTAAGCTTCTGATATGCTGGGTTGAAATACTGCATCTCTGTTTTGAGACACTGCACTGTCTACAGTTTCTTCTGACTGCTCAGCTCTGTTTCTCATTTGGGAACGTGAGTGGTCTCTGTCGTGGGTGAGCTGTGGAGCCCACATTTAAAGGACCTATTTGGAGCTGATTTTGCTCATAATATTGGTATATTCCTAGCTGTTGGGATGGCATGGCTGGAACTACTTGAGGCATGCTGCATTCTTACATGGAGAAAGAAGTGATTAGCTGATGCCTTGATGCTGACATTATGGAAGTCAGGTGAAGCACCTGGAGTGCAGAAAGGCACTTTTTCTTATTTTACCGGTATGCCATCTGTTGCCTAGGGTGGGGATCCAGACTGTTCCTATGCCTGTACCAAAGTTATTGCACTTAGTGGAATGCTTCTCTTTTTTGTGTATTTATAGGTGCAGATAAATGAGAGGCGGAGTGTACAGGTGGCGAATTCTGGAGGATGAACTGGATATCCTGACTTCTTATGTGGACTCCTGGATGGAGCAGAATCTTGCCATGACATATGGGAGAGATATGGCTGGTCCAAACAGAATGGTAAACTAGGGGTTACCAACCCAGAAAATAATGTACCCCAAAATTGGGGAAAGAGAGTTTTACACCTGGCAACCGCTGTTGTTTCTGTCCCTGCCTTCACTGTGGTTGCTACAGCATCTGTGTCAATGAGAGAGAAACTTCTTTGAACCCAGGAAAGAGTTCTAGTGAGGTGTTTTCATCTCTGAGGCATTTTTTTTATAAATATATTACTTAATTTACAATAAGGAGCACTGCAGCCTTTATTTACTTCCAGCAGGTGTGGCATGGCTGCTCTTATGTTTAATCTAACTTGGGAGTATATTATTCAACTGGTGGATCTCATTTTTGTAGGCCTGAGTTGGAGTTTGAACTATCGAAGAGTTTCTACTTTTGGAACATGTGATTTCAATGGGAGCTCTGAACTATATGTGTTTTTTATATAATCAAAAGCCGGAGATATTTGTTATGGCCCTTGGCTTCTGAAATGTACCTTTGAAGCAGGAACACATTCCCCAGTTACAATATGGTTTGGGGTAGTCGGTCGCTGCTCAAAAAAAAATTCCTTTCCATTTAAAATCGGAGAGATGGTTGGACTCCTTGCTATGGAACCACAGTAATGGTTATTGGTGTACAAATATTTCATCTGCTTCTATCTGCCAAGCTTGGATGGACCACTTAATGCATATATTATAAGTTCTAATAAGTTTTAATAAGCTGAACTATTCCTGTAAGTGAACAGGTCTTAAATAAGCTCCACATTTCTAAATTCTTATCCATGTGTTTTCTGGCTGTGTTATAAGTTTTCTATTCTCCTTAAATCTATAAAATGTTTCATTTTAATCAAAATGGAAGGACTCCTAGCTGTATTGGAGCCTCTAAATTAATGCTTAGCTCAATTTAATCTTCATTAACATATTTTATAAAATGCTTAAGCGTTTATGTTTGTTTACAAGTTATTGTATGTCTGATTTAAAACATGCAGATTTGGAATACATTTTTCTTGGTTTATGAGAATACATAGCTTTTAGAATATTTTTTCATTATGATAAATATTATTATTGAAATTAAATTAGGCTGCAGAGGCCCATTGGAGGCTGAATATCAGACAGGGAGATTTAGCTGAGAGCCTTTCCTTTGTATGAATGGAGGCTTTGTTTGAATCATTTCGATGTCATTGAGTGACAGGACAAATAGAAATATAGCAGTAAGCTCACAGATGAATGGTTAATTGAACAGTGGGTCCCCTGTTTTGATATTCATTGGGCTAGACAAGCAAAATTAAGTAAGATACAATTCAGGAGGAGTAGAGTAAAATTAAGACTGCCAGCACAAACCAGGAGAGGATTAGAAATGTAGAAACATAGAATCTGATGGCAGATAAGGACTGCTTGGCCCACCAAGTCTGCCCATTTCCCTACCTGATGGATAAGCTGCAGATCCTAGTTAACCAACAGCCTGCTTCCTCCTACCTCTCACTAGAATGACCTTATGTCTGTCCCATGCATTCTTGAATTCCCCCACTGTTTTTTGACTCTATAACCTCCTCAGGAAGGCTGTTCCATACATCTACAACCCTCTCTGTGAAGAAATACTTCCTTACATTACCTCTGAGCCATCCCCCCTCTGTCTTCAAATTGTGCCCCTTGTTCTTGCACATCTCTTTTTCTGAAAGATGCTACCCTCTTGGACTTTGTTGATTCCCTTGGGGTACTTGAAAGTTTCTATCATGTCCCCCTCTCCCTCCTTTCCTTGAGGCTATACATCTTAAGATCCTTTAGTCTTTCTTCATATGTCTTCTGGCGCAGACTCTGCACCATTTTGGGTGCCCTCCTCTGAACAGCATCCACCCTGTCTATGTCTTTGTGGAGATGGGGTCTCCAGAACTGTACATAGTACTGCAGATGTGGTCTTACTAACTGTCTGTACAGAGGGCCAACAACTTCCTGTTTTCTACTGGTGATGCCTCTCCCTATGCATCCCAGTATCCCCCAGCCCTCCTTTACTGCCTTCTCACATTGCTGGCCCACCTTTAGGTCATCTGATATGACTACCCCCAGGTCCCTTTCCATGTTTGCTGTTGTCAGTATCTCACCCGCCCCATTGTGTACTCTTCCCCTTGGTTTCTGTTTCCCAGATGCATTACTTTGCATTGAATCTAAGCTGCCATACATTTGACCATTCCTCCAACCTTGTCAAGTCCCTTTTCATCCTTTCCACCCCACCTTGTGCATCAACTCTGTTGCAGATCTTTGTGTCATCTGCAAAGAGACATACTTTTCCTTTCAGTCCCTCTGCAATGTCACTTATAAAGACATTAAAAAGGACCGGCCCCAGTACTGAACCCTGCGTTATCCCTTTCTTCACTGTGGACTCCATTTATTATTACCCTCTGTGTCCTGTTGTCCAGCCAGTGTTTTACCCAGGCTACCACCCTGGGACCCACTCCCAGGCTGGCTAATTTGTTTATTAATCTTTTGTGCGGGACTGTGTCAAAAGCCTTGCTAAAGTCTAGGTAGGCCATGTCCAAATGAGACAACTGGCATTTGTTTGGCAGCTGAACAGTAAGATAAAGCCTATAATAAACCTTCAGGTGCTGTGGGGCCTAATTGGCCTTTGTAGTCTAAAAGGAAGGCTTTCCCCATTGAAGGAGCCAGTAAATTAGTCAGTTTTTGCAATTAATGAAGGTATAGGAGACACCTCTTCAATGTTCTGGCCAGGTTAAAGGCTGGCTCTCTGGAATGATGGAGTCCTCAATGCGTGGCTGAGGTTGTTGTGCTTAAGATTCCCTCGAATATGATCGGAAAATATGTTGCTGTCTGGTAATGATGCTTAAATGGGAATGCCTATTGTGTATTGCTTTTTTCCTGATGTGGCCAGTGCTGTATTTGGATATTGTTCCTGGGAACTTAAGATAGCAATTGAGGAAAACCTTAGCCTTTTAAAACATGCTTTATAAAAAGGAAGGAGAGTGTTCAACAGGTATCCAGGAGAAAACATATTACAGGCCTCCTCCCCTTTAGAATTATTTGTGAAATATAGTTTATGGATGGGTCTACTTTTATACATTTTTAACATATTACAGTGTTTGCTTTCATGAACAGAATGCCACAGTAAATATGAAAATAAGATTCTATACAATTTTACATAAGCCCTGAGTACCTGCAGGCTATGGTAGCATTGTATTAATTGAAATTAATGATTGAACTTTTTCTTATTATTTTAAGAGGTTAAATGAAATGAATATACATGCTTTGTACATTTTTGCATGTTTTACTTGTCTTAAGACTGTAAAATGTTTTATTATTGTACTGTTTCGTAATGACTTGAAGTTAGTCGAATAAACAAACTTGACATTATCACGGCAAGGCTGTCCTTTCTGGTGCTGGAATGTGGACGTCCTGTAAATAAAAGTTAGATAGTCAATAGATAAAAATATACCTACTTTCATTCTGTCTGTTCTCTGCTTCTTCTCTTTCACTTGGCTTCACCCTGAGCTGGCTGTCTGGTAGTGATTTATTTTGCTGTTTCTTTTTCACCACCCCCTCACCTCAGACAGCATTAGGTCTGAGCCCTCAGACCCCAGGGAAGTGGGTATAGCAGCATGGTTCTAATGTGTTGCGACCTCCTACTGGAAGGTGAAATGTAAATGAAAGGTTTCCTTGATAGGAGATATCTCAGAATGGTGGCTTGTTTTCTTTATTGTTTGTATCGCTGTCTGCCTTTATTTTAGAAGAAGGGATACTGGAGAGACAGTTCAGCTGTGCTCCTTGGAGCTTGCTATTTAAATAGGACTTACTGAGGGAGCTCAGAAGCTCTAAACATAGAAGCGCTTTCAACACGTACATTTTCTCCCCACTCCACCTTCATGACAGCAGAGAGTTGGGTGGACAGTAGAGAAGGCATATAAGGAACCCACTTCTCCTCGTTGGTAGACAGCCTATTATGCAAAAGTCTTGGGCCAGCAAGGAAATTGCTGAGTCCTGACACAACAATCCTGCCAGCATTCACTTCTAAAAGGAGCAGAATTAAAAAAAATAATTTAGCTTAAACAAAGGAGCTTATTTAACAAAATACAGAGTCCCCACAGACTGCAAAACACTGCAGCCAGCAGGGAGCGAGTGTAACATAGAGTCATGTGTTCCACACTTCCTGGGCCTGCACTGCAGACTGAGCCCAGGAGCTTTGTAGAATTCAAAAACAGGTGTTTCCTCAAGCCAGCAGGGAAGACTGAGCCCGAGCACCAAGGTTGAAAGGGACCAGTATCCAAGGTGTACCCATCCAGAGAAGGCCTGGTGCTGCCTGTCTAAAGCTACAGTGTCCCTTCCATATGGAACTCATGGTTGCCCAGCAGTGTAAAATGCTGCAGGTCAGGCCTGTCAGGGTAAGTAAAAACTGTTGTTTAAAGTCCCAGTTTAAGCACATGCACACACTAGGTGATAGGGAGGATATGGTGGATAGTGCCAGAGAGAGACAGACAGAGAGGGGGATTACTGCTGATTTACCTGGTTAGTCTAGGTAACTGGATCTGTTCTTATGAAAAACTGCATACATTATCTGTAAAGTGGTCTCAAAGTCTTGTCTTTTTAAGAACAACTGGCACTTTTGAATAGTACCATGCCAGTTGCTCGTTAAGCCTGAAACTTGATATCTGTTTTCCTTTTTCAAATCCACTACCCTCCCACACGATTCTGGTTAAGATCAAATATTTCAGTGAGGTACTGGCTGACTTTTATCTTAAAACCGAGGATATTAAGTGAAGATGTATTTAATCGTTAGATAGACTTTTGTCCCCCATCTCCAATTGTACTACTGCTGAAACTGGAGCATGGTCAGATTTTGTGATACTGTATATATCTGAGGCACTAGTATTATGTACATGGGTTTTCTGGGTGAAAAATAGATCTGAATAGACAGCGTGTGGGTAGGAATAAGATGCAAAATAATTTCCTCTTTATGCATATGCCTCCAAATGTCCACAAGTATCAGTTCATCTGCTAGTGCTTTCAGGGTTTTTACTGCCACACTGCCTGTTCCCAAACATCCAGTGGAGCGATCCTCCTCTAATGAGCTGGCACAGCTGAAATCTCCTCCTAGGATAATCCAACACACCTGAAGTTTGGTCACCTTATCACAAACTTCTTTGAAGAATGGGCCTCCATGGCCATTTGGTGCGTACACATTTACAAAGTGAATTAATTCTTCCTGAAGCTTACCAGTCAGTATTACCAACCTTTCCTCCATGCCAGTTTCTGAGAAAATGATTTCAAGTGGATAGCTCCTTTTAATCAATATGGCTGTACTTGCCCTTTTCTCACTTAGGATAGGAGGTCCCCACCACCTGCCCCACCCACATCTTCCTTAGTTTTAAATGTTCATATGGTGATAAGTGTGTCTCTTGGATAAAAGAGACATTGCTGTTTAGGCATTTTGACTCATTCAAAATTCTGGTGCACTTCAGCTGTGAGATCACTTTAGTATTCCCATTACTTATTTCAGGTGGATTACTAATAACAACCTTGGTTACATTTTTCTCATTGTAGATTGCAGTATTAGAGCACGTATAAAACATTTGGGTTAAAAGTAAACCGTAACCTGCATATGTCACAACAAAAATCTGCCACCAAATCATTTTTCAGAAAAGAGTCCCCACACTTAACTTGCAGGGAAATACCAATGTTCACAACTGTTAGCTAATAGTCTTCCTAGGTAACTATACCACATGGGTACTATGTGGGCAAATAACATGGCCAAGTACTGGGGTAGACATCCTTCCACATTTTGCTCTAGATGTCACTTGGACAGTACTCCCTCCTCCCCATTGAAGGAGGTGAGTAGGATGAATGATCACAGGTACAGGATCATGAGAATAAAGGAAACCTCTGGTACCCAGTACATCTCCCTTCTCCCACAACCCCTATGCAAATTATATTTGATAGTCCTACATTGCAAGTAATGCCAGGTCCTTGAGCCTGGGGAACATTCAAAAGTGACCTGAAAAGTTCATTTAGATAGCAAATCCCCTGCAATGTAACTTACTTTGACTGCCAAAGTGTCCATATAATTATTTCCGTAATTATTTGTACACTCGATAATAAGATATTGTATTATGCAGAGTTTTAGTAAAACAGAAGTGGAGTGGCTCCCCAATTGAGTGACACATGAAGATTCTGGGTTATCCCCTAGAATTAGTGACATAGATCCCACCATACATGTATATGGGAAGCAAGGTTTATATGTACTATTATCTGTGGGTACTTCAGTGTTTAACAGTATATAGACAGACAGGGTTTTACAGCTGTCTGTTTATATACTTCTAAAATGAAGTACCCCAGATGCATTAAAAACACATAAGAAATACCTGCTCCCCGGCATCTATACTACAAGTATGGTGGGATCTATGTTACTAAAGCTAGGAGATTACCAAGAACCCTCATGTGCCACTCAACTGGGGAGCTGCTCCGCTTCCACATTTGACTAAACTCTGCAAAATATGATCTCTTATTAATGAGTTGACAGTAAACTGTGAAAATGATTATATGGACCTCTTGGAAGGCAAAGTAAGTTACACTGAAGGGCATTCGTTATATAAATTAACTTTACAGGTCACCTTTAAATGGGTTCTATGATCCCAAGTCATCCACCTGAGAGATTATAACTAAGACCTGGCACACATTTTGTTTCATACCTTACACCATGCAATTGTTGCTTAGTGAACACCTGCCTGTTAAAGAGTTTTCAGCCCAGGAATCAGACAGAGCCATCCCATCCTCTGGGCTACCACATACTACAACTGGAATTCAGTTGGTGTAAAGGCCAGTCCTCTGCCCCCAGCTCCAGTCCCTTCCTGAGAGAATACTTCTATACCTGCATGACACTGCATTGGTACACCTCGTGATAGAATCAATTTTTTGACAGAAAGGAAAAATTATTAGTTCAAAAACAGTCACTCAGTTTTCTCCCTTATTGGAAAAGCCAAATGATTAACTATTAAAACCTCAATTTAAATAAATGTGCTTACAAAACATACTCCATATGTTGTTTAAGAATTTCTACATCAACAAAAGGTAAATAATTCACAACCATGTATGCTATACTATAGATGGAGTTTCTGAATTTCATGACGTGGCAAATTTTGAAGAAAATCAAAATTCACTGCAACACATCTTTGCAAACTCTACCTTCAAAAATGACAGATATACTGTATGTGAAGTGTAAAACAGTGCACACTCTAGAGGAGTTGTTGTAGGTAATGACCTACAATCTTCAAGCACATTGTGCTGGGAGCCAACCCTGTGGATGAAAGTGACATGCAGGGTTTCCTGTAATGGAATGAAACGAAGTTTGGAAGAGAATCAGATATTTCTGGACATTGACTTTTTAGCAGATAAAGGGACTCCCCCCCACCACCCTCCATTTCTGGCAAGTTTAAACCAGACCAAATTATAATTTTGTCTGGTTTCTGTTCTCTAGTGAAAATCTTGGGTCAGGTACAACTTTCGTTTGATATGCAGGATGTCAGAGAGCCCCTAGCTGATACTTTCCCAGTGCTGCCACCAGCCTGCTGTGAATTTACCACCAGGCTGTTCCCTTTTTGTTCCACTTCTGCCCTTACTCTCGCAGTAAAGAGACTGAACCCCATTACACTTTAGACATGCCTGATCATGCTTCTGTATTAGAAACAGTATAATTCAATTGTGGTATGTACTACTGGAGATGGAACACAGAGTTGTCATTGAATAAATTACTGTACATTTAAAAAAAATACTTCACAGACACAAATGAAATACAAAATATGTTGTATTTGCACAGTGTATAAGATATAGCGACAATATGTGGAAATACAAAACACATTAGGGATATTTAAAAAAATATGAAAGAATTACAAAACAGGGAAGAATAACTGAAGTAAATGCTAGATATGATATTTCACCTTCTTTCTTTGACAAGAACTTCTTCTACACAGGATTCAATACCAAAAGAGACCCCTTATCAGATTGGAAAAGGGCTCATCCAAGTTGTAGAACAGAAGTCACCAAGTAATATCTGTGGGTACTATTCTAACCCTCAGACAGAAGATGTCATTCCTTGCTTGTACCTCCCCAGTTACAGGGCACTCTGAGCTCCTACAATTCCACAGGGCTGGGACAACACAAAACTATGCATCAAGGAAGACAGGGAGGAGGGGGCGAGAGAGTGAAAGAGTGATCTGGAGAGGCTGGAGAGGTGGTCCAACATACTCCAGTTTAAATTCAATGCCCAAAAGTGCAAATTGATGTACATAGGGAAGAAGAACTCACATACAGAGTACTGGATGGGGTGTTAGACTGGCCACAGCATCGGAGGAAAGGTACCTGGGAGTTATCATTAGTGAGTCCCCCAAACAATCCAGCCAGTGCAATAAAACATACAACAAGGCAACAAGAATGCTGGGATGCATTGGGAGGAATTTGACAGTAAGATAAAGAAGGTGATGTTGCCATATACAGGTCATTGGTAAAGCCTCTCCTGCAGTATTTGTGCCCAGATCTCGAGTCAACACCTAAGGAAGGACAGAAATAAGTTAAATTCTGTGTATTGAAGGGTCCCCAAGATGATCCAGTGTTTACTATAAAAAAAAAACAATATTTCTACTCCCAACCCTAAGCCACATAATGTAAAAAATTCAGAGGTTGCCAAGCATGAAGAGCAGTTGGACCACAGTGGGTTCTGGGAGGGTGCAGGTGGTGGACCAGAGGCGAAGCCCCCTAGTTGTACCTCTACACAAATCATATGCCATTCTGGTAGAGCAAGGTTCCTCTATGATGGCACCCTCAGTGGAGACCCAGAAGAATGCTGAGGACATCCACAGAGAGACCCACAAAAGGGTGGCAAAGGACACCACAGGGGAAGGAAACAGCTTCTAATAGGGGACTCAATTGTTAGGGGGGTAAAACTGGGGAAGGGAGAGGAGAAGGAAGTAAGGTGCCTGCCTGGTGCCATGGCTTGGAAGGACAGGAAACAAATTCTCAGGATTGCAGAAGCAGCATTACAGGAGGGAGAACTAGATATCACAGTCCACCTTGGGACAAATGACCTAGCTAGGCATGGGACCAGTGCAGTGCAGAATGAATTTGTGGAGTTGGGGAGGGGCCTCAGATGGGTAGCAAGCACGGTAACCTTCTCAGAGGTGCTACTAGTCCATGGCAGGAGTGAGGCTAGGGTACTGCACACCATGCAGTTTAATGAATGGTTGCAAAACTGGTGCAGAGCACAGGGCTTTGGCTTCATTGGGGACTGGAGGTACACCTGGAGAGATAAAGGTCTATACTGGCATGATCGTCTGCACCTGTCAACAAAGGGAACCAAGCTCCTAGGTGACAGGTTTAAATGCTTCCTTGGCAAGCTTTTAAACTAGCCAAGGGGGGAGGCGCTGATAAAAGGCAGGAAATTTCAAGCCTACCCCCACAAAACATGGCAGGTAGTAAGGTAAACACTGAAGTACAGAGCTCAACACAGGGCAGGACAGGGGTAAATGGAAAAATAGACAAGGGTAATAAGAGCAGGGATGGGGGAAAAAAGGATAAAGTCAACATTAAATGGAGGGCAATGAGTACCAATGCCCATAGTCTGGGAAACAAACTTCCTGACCTAGTAGCCCTGATGGAAGGTGAAAAATTGGATATTGTGGCAGTCACGGAAACCTGGTACACCAAGAACCATGACTGGGATGTCAACATACCAGGGTACACAATCTACAGAAGGTGAAAGAGGAGGTGAAGTAGCTCTATACATAAGGGAAGGGATCAAATCTATAGAACTAAAAAGTAAAGGGGGAGGACAAGAGGCACTCTGGGTTGCCTTGGAGACAGGGAATGGCATCACAATCCGCACAGGGGTTGTATACAGACCCCCTTCTCAAGGGGAGGAAATGGACAACAAAATGATAGAGGACATTCTCAAAATAGCTGAAAAAGGGGAGATACTGTTGATGGGGGACCTGAATATGCCAGATGTTAACTGGATAACATGTACTGCAGCCACATCCAAGAGCAGGGTCATTCTCGATGCCCTGCAGGGGACAGGCCTTAGACAGCTAGTGTTGGAACCCACTCGGTAGGGAGCAATACCAGACCTGGTACTCTCAAATGGAGAGAGGATCACAAATTTAGAAGTCAGTAGACATCTGGGAACAAGCGACCACTGCACAGTGTGCTTCACAATGAGCACAACCATGGAGATAAGCCATACAAAAACAAAGATACTGGACTTTAGAAGGGCTGACTTTGGCAAAATGGGTGAATACCTGAAGAATGCACTAGCAAATGACCAAAAAGAAGGGGTGGAAGAACAATGGAGAAAAATCAAAACTGCCATCATAGAGGCAACAAGCCTTTGTGTGAAACAAATAAAGAAAACAAAGCGGAGTAAAAAACCACTATGGTTCTCAAAAGAGGTGGCAGGGAAGGTTAAGGAGAAAAAGGCTGCATTCAAAAAGTACAAGGAATCACAGAAGGAGCACAACAAGGAACTGTGTCAATTAAAGCAGAAAGAAGTGGGGAAGGCAGTCAGACTAGCAGAGGCCCAAACCGAGGAAAAAATAGCCAACTCAGTTAAGAAGGGGGATAAAACCTTTTATAGGTACTGTACATCAGGGAGCATAGAAAGGTTAAGGGAGGGATTGTGAAGATTAATAAAGGAGAGGGGAGGTGGGCTGAGGGAGACAGTGAAAAGGCAGAGATACTGAATGAATACTTTTGCTCAGTATTCACAAAAGAAGATGAGGAGGAGTTACCTAAACCAGACAATAGAAGCACTCTGGGTAGGGGGGTTGACACCAGTCCATTCACAGAAGAAAGAGTCCTGAAAGAACTCCTAAAACTCAAGGTGGACAAAGCAATGGGGCCTGATGGGATTCACCCCAGAATCCTAAAAGAACTAAGGGAGGACCTAGTGACACCACTGACCACGCTTTTTAACAAATCATGGCAGGATCTGGTGGTACCTGAGGACTGGAGGAGGGCAGATGTGATTCCTCTTCACAAAAGTGGAAACAAGGCAGAAGCAGGAAACTACAGACCTGTAAGTTTGACCTCAGTGGTAGGGAAAATGATGGAATCACTTCTGAAGGAAAGAATTCTTGAGTACCTAGAGGCCAGCGGGGCACAGGACCCAGAGCAGCATGGATTTACAGCAGGTAGGTCGTGTCAGATGAAACTAATTGATTTCTTTGACTGAGTGACCAAAGTAATAAACCAGGGAGGGGTTGTGGATATGGTCTACTTAGACTTTAGCAAGGCATTTGACACAGTCCCACACAAAAGATTAATAATCAAGTTAGCCAGCCTGGGAGTGGGTCTCAGGGTGGTAGACTGGGTAGCAAACTGGCTGCACAACAGGACACAGAAGGTAATAGTGAATGGACCACATTCCAAAGAAAGGGGGGTTACTAGTGGAGTACCTCAGGGCTCAGTACTGGGTCCAGTCCTCTTTAACATCTTTATAGGTGACATTGCAGATGGTCTGGAGGGAAAGGTATGTCTCTTTGCAGATGACACAAAGCTCTGTAGCAGAGTTGATACACAAGAGGGAGTAGAAAAGATGAGAAGGGACTTGGCAAGGTAAGAGGAATGGTCAGACATATGGCAACTTAGATTCAATGCAAAGAAGTGCAAAGTAATGCACCTGGGAAACAAAAACCCAGGAGAAGAGTACACAATAGCAGGGGAGGTACTAACAATAACAAAAATGGAAAAAGACCTGGGGGTAGTCATAACAGATGGCCTAAAGGTGGGTAAACAATGTGAAAAGTCAGTAAGGAGAGCCAGGGGGATACTGGGATGCCTAGGAAGGGGCATCACAAGTAGAAAAAGGGAAGTGGTTATCCTTCTATACAGACTGTTGGTGAGACCTCATCTGGAGTACTGTGTGCAGTTTTGGAGACCTCATCTACGCAAGGACATAGACAGGATGGAAGCAGTCCAGAGGAGGGCAACTAAAATGGTGCAGGGTCTGCAGCAGAAACCATATGAAGAGAGACTGAGAGAGCTTAATATTTATACTCTTGATGAAAGAAGGGAAAGGGGGGACATGATAGAAACGTTCAAGTACCTCAAGGGAATCAACAAAGTCCAGGAGGGTAGCATCTTTCAGAAAAAGAGATGTGTAAGAACAAGGGGGCACAATTTAAAGATAGAGGGGGGACAGCTCAGGGGTAATGTGAGGATTTTTTTTTCATGGAGAGAATGGTGGATACATGGAACAGCCTTCCTGAGGAGGTCGTTGGGTCTAAAACAGTGGGGGAATTCAAACATGCATGGGACAGATACAAGGCAATTATAGTGGGGGGGTGGCAGGAAGTAGGCTGTTGGTTAACTAGAATCTGCAGCTTATCCAGTAGGTAGAGAAATGGGCAGACTGGGTGGGCCAAGTGGTCCTTATCTGCCGTCAAAGTCTATGTTTCTATGTAAAACATAATGCCCACCTCCCCCATACTGTGCCTGTTCCCCTGGCCCCAAATCAATCACAGTGAACCCACAATACTACCACTCTCTAGCACTTAACCGCCCTCCTCCTCCTTTACCGAAATTTAAAGGATACTGCAGTTTGAGCTGTAAATAATGAAAACAATCCAGCACTGGAGCGATGCACCCACTTCACTTAGTGTCCTGCAGTAGAATGAACGAATTAGGACATCTTTATCTATAGTAACACCTGATTGGCTGCTTGTCATTAGAGGTGAAGACCTGATCATTCATTAATTTTATAGCAGAATACTAAATAAAGAGGTTGCCTCACTCCAGTGCTGGTCTTTTTTATTTATAGGTCAGACAATGGGGTATCCTTTAAATCTGAGGCTAGAGGGGAAGGAAGGAGGTTGGGTGCTAGAGGTGGTAAGGTGGGGTTTGCTGTCATTGTCTTAGATGATGTGGCATGGGTGGGGGAAGGAATATCTTTTTTTATTATAGTAAATTTCACTGGGACTTTGAGAGGGAGAAGGAAGGTGGTTGGTAAAGAGTGACAAGGTTGGGTACTTCATTTTTAAAGGTCTGAGTGGTGGTAGGTGGTAGGTACCTTTTGTCTCAGTGGGTGGTGGTCGATCAAACATGAAAAAAAAAGGTTTTGTGAAACAAAGGAACACTTCACATAGTCTTTACCAGAAAAATGCTACTTCACCTGGCAACAGTTACTGACTCTGTGTGTAGTCTTCACCATCTCAGGGTGGGCACATCATCAGGTGATAGCTATGCGAAGTGCGGTGACAGGTGAAGTGACATCAGGGACACTTTGTGAAGTACGTCACAAACTGAAGTCCCCAAATTTGCTTATCTCTATGTGCTACAGGCCTGGGACGATTTCTGTGATGGTGCAGCTGCTAAGCTAGTGGCCTGCAAGGTGATTCACAAAGCCCGCTACAGACCTTGGACAGAGTGTGATATGCAGCTGCTCTGTGAGTGGTCAGCAGGCCATTCATTAAGCACACTACAGGCCGATACAATGTGTGTGTTGATGCAGCTGTTTCCAAAGTGGCACCTGCACTGTCCGACATATTGCCCCAAGCCTGAATCCTGAGGCCTTGTGTGTCACAACACACAACTGCAGTGTTTGTCATGGGGTGTTACTGTACCCCTCATAATTTGTAACTTATTTGTGGTATTAAAACATATGTATTAATTAATTCTGGGTTGTATTTTGGCATTCAGTTTGGTGGTGTGGAGGGGTTAGGGGATGGGGAGGGCAGAGTCACGTAAAAAAATTCTAACATTGCATTTCCTTACTTTTTTCAGTTCAATAATAAATCCGGGTTTTTGCATTAAGGTAGTTTTTTTAGCAATGAACAGCCAGGATGCAATGCAGTAAATTGAGTAACTGACACGCCTCAAAATACTACGTGACAAAAGGGCTTAAATGCCATTGGATTGCATTGTTCTTTGCAGCATACTGCAGCACTCTGCTGTAATCCTGGCTGGCTCCACTGTATACAGTACACAATATATTGCAAAACACTATGTTAGTGCATCAGTTAAGAGCACCTGTCTCAGTGCTGAAAAGGAGAAACCTGAGTCTCCCATACCTGAATGGTAGCCCCGCCATTGATGTTTTAAATTTTTAAATTTAGCCCTTTTGGAAGGAAAGGGATTGTAATTTGCCCCCAAGAGGTTAGACACCTTGTTCTTTCCACTTTCTGATCACTGACTCTGCCCCCAACACTCCGACGTTTACTGATGTATTAATAGGGACAATGTGGGGGTGTAATTCATAGAAGGCTTTGGAGCGTCTTTTTAAAAGCTTATTTTATGAATGTAATCCAGCATTTGGTACAAAGCAAAGGCACGGTTCAGCTAATAAGAACTTGTTACTTGAGACCTGCCTTTGCTATGTACCAAATGTCTGAATACACCCATAAAATAAGCTTTTAAAAAGATGCTCCGGAGGCTTGTATGTAGCATATCACAGGACTCCCCCTGTTAATACATCACAAAATGTCAGAGCATGGGGATGGAGTTGGTTATCACAGAGTGAAAGGGGTCATGTGGCAAGACCCTCAGGAGAAAATTATGATCCATTTCCTTCCACGGGGGCTAAATTAAAAAAAAATGTAAACATCAATGGAAGGGTAACCCCCCCCACAAATGGGGTTCCCAAAAGTCTTCCTTGGGCATACCTAAATGCCCACTGCCAAGCTGGAGTTCTGTGTTCCAATAATTTAAAAGTGTTTGCATGTGAGTGCCCTGTTAGCCTCCATGTCTGTCTCTTTAAGAGCTGCCTATTTTGTGGTGTATAATTGATCTGGGTAGGAACCGAGTTGTTTCAGGCTCAAGTCCTACCCGGGCTGCAGTGTTATTGCTCCATTCTGCCATTGCTATTTGTGCAGAGGGAGCCCTACTAGAATCTGGGACTGTTTACTGTTTATCTGCTTTAATAGTAATAATATTGTAGTTTGTCTAACCTGCCTTCCTTTGCAGCACTGACATTTCTGTATTGCACCACCATCTTGGTCCTGGACTACTTGTTTGGACCAATCAGTACCTCTGGGGACTCGAAAATGGAGTCTGTCCCCAGGGATCTTGTGGGAGTGAATTTCTGTAGGAATTGTAGTTTTTGCACTTTGGCGCCTACATGGAGCTGGAGGGGGAGCTCTAGTTGTGACAGACAGATGAATCAATTAATCAAACCTTTTGGATCTTTGAGGAAGTCCTGGTGCTGGATGCAGCAGAAGTCAGTCTGAGTTTGGAGTTGAAAGAGTGAACAGCTCGAGGGATTTGAGCAGCTGCTTCTGCGTAGTGCACAGGGGAAATCAGCAGGAAGGCTGTGTTGGGCCTGCCTGACACCATCTTCATAAGTGAAGGGGCCTTATCCTGAGACCAGATTTCATCCGAAAATTGCAGCTTTGTGATCAGAACCCGATTTGTGACAAATTGAATTTTCCTGAAGTGGACAGAAGCTTTGCCTCTGTGCGACTGGCCTGTCAGGACCTGAGACTGCTGCGGAGTGTACGGTTTGGGCAGAGACTCTGTGAACTGCAACCGGACTGCTATCTGAACTGTGGTATTTGCCTTGCTTTTACTACAAGTGTGCTGAATGCTGATAGTGGGTCGCGATTTGGTTCCCCACTGCCTGATTATGTCATGCTTGCTGGAAGCTGCATCCAGCAACTACCAGCCTGTTAAGCAGATTGTTCACCCAATCTGGGTCCTGCCACCTTGGCCCAGACAGCTGCTCGTGCCACAGAGAAAACCATCGATGAGAGACCAATCAATCAATCAATCAATCAATCAATCAAGTCTTCATTTAACCAGGCGTTCATCGTTGAGCAGAAGCTCATTTGCAAGATGGACCTGGATGGAGCATGAACAATTGTATATACAGGTCAACACAGGTATTTACAAGGCAATACAGATAATACTCTTTACAGAGAGGAAGAAAAAGAAGTTCATATGTACATAGAATTATACAGATATTGTACAGATTACACGGTATTTACATACATAGACGTGGCTATAGGAAGATAAAGCAGGTTATCTAAGGTTGCAGGAGGAAGTAACGGAAGAAAAAAATAAAAATAAAAATATACACCAGGTAGAGGTGAAGGTAGGGGGGAAGAGAGGGAGGAAGTAGGGGGAGAAAGGCTAGGAGGGCACGGTGCACAGAATGGAGTTGGTAAAGCTGGATGTAGAGAAGGTGGATGGAGAAAAGGAGTATGTGTGATCCCGGATTGAATGCTATAGCACGGGCATGGTAGATGTCACAACCCAGGGTAGTGATTCTCATCCGATGTTGGGAAAGGAAGAATAAGGGGATGTATGGGCCTAGAGTTGATAAGACAGGGGATAAGAGAGAGAACAATTAGGCTGGTGAGGAGCAAGCTGGGGGTCAGTACTTAAAATTGGGTCTAGGCGTGGCTATATACCAGTGCAGACACGGTTGTACGGTCTGAGTGGGTGAAGCAGTTACATACTTCTCTGATTGTACAGAAATAAAGCATCTTGAAAGCATTTATACCGATTAGAGTGCTTAATCTGAGGGTTTTTTGTAGATCATTCCATAAGGTAGGTAGCACGAAGCTTATGGCTGCCCTGCCGAAGCAGGATTTTGCTTTGGGTACTTTAAGTGTAATAGCTGAGTAACTTCTTAACGCGTATTTCCCAATTATACTCAGGGGGAAGACAGCAGGAGATATAGTAAGGCAGCTTATTAGAGATGGCTCTATAGGTCCAGAGAGCGGCGTTTCTGTGGCACCTGAACTTTAGTGATGTCCATCCCACTGCCGCATATAGGGTGCAGTGATGTGTGTCGAAGGGGAGTCCCGTTATAAACCTCAGGGTTCGATGGTAGAGTGTGTCCAGTTTAGCCATGTAAGAGTTGGGGCATTGGCTGTAGAGGAAGTCAGCGTAATCAACCAATGATAGGAAAATGGATTGGACCAGTTGTTTCTTGGCATCTCTGGTGAGAAATCGGCTGATTCTAAAAAACAGTCCAAGCCTTTGCCGAAGTCGTTTTAGCAAGTCCTCGATATGTTCAATGAAGGAGAGTCTTTGGTCTATCCAAACTCCCAGATACTTGAATTTTGTAACAAATTCTAGTTTTTCACCTAGAACTGTGGTAATTTGGGGAACTGTCCCACTGGACATAGGGTTAGCTGTACGGATAAAAGGAGAGAGGACCATCGCTTTAGTTTTCTTGGCATTAAGGAGTAGCTTTTTTTGGAGGAGTTGGCTTTGCAAAAGGTTGAATTCTGACTGTAGGTCATTGCAGGCAGCTTCAGGTGTTGGGCGACTCACGTAGAGAACTGTATCATCTGCAAACAGATGGATGTTGGCTTCTTCTATACAGTAGTCGATGTTATTAATGTAGATTGCAAAAAGTAAGGGCCCTAATATAGAACCTTGAGGTACCCTTCTTTGCAGAGTTTTTAAGGGGGACAGGCATCCTTCGGCTTTAACTTGTTGAAGGCGCCCTGTAAAATAGTCAGTGAACCAACGCTGAGAGGAGGGGTCCACACCTATGGTTTGAAGGGCGGAGAGGAGCAGACTATGGTCGACGGTGTCGAAAGCTTTGCTTAGATCAAGGAAAACAGCACAAATAAAGTTTTGTCTCAAGATTACGCTGCCAGTCGTTAGTAACTTTGGCAGGGCTGAGATAGTGCTATGTTTAGCTCTGAATCCGGACTGCATAGGATTTAGCAGTTCCTAGACTCAAGGTGAGTCCTCAGCTGTGCATTTACAATTTTCTAGGAGCTTGGACAGGACCGAAGGAGGAAATTGGCCTGTAGTTATTGAGATCGCCACGGTCACCTGATTTGAACAGTGGTATGACATGTGCTGTCTTCCATATAGGTGGTAAGGTGCCCTGAGACAGGGATAGTTAAAAGATGGGTGACGGTTGCTAGTAGTGGGTAGGCAATTTTAGGAAGTAAGGGTCAAGGAGTCGGCTCCAGCACTTTTTCTAGTATCCAACTGAAGCAAGAGGTCCCTCACCTCTTTCAGTGTGGCAGGTTGAAGTGAGAAAGGCGTACATGGCTATCGAGTTTCAGGCAGTTGGCTGGCAGTCTGGGGAGCCAAGCATGTTTGCAGGGAGTTATCAAATGCCATGCCTGCAGTAGCAAAGTGGTTATTGAATGCGCCAGGTATATCCATCTTTTCGGTTATAGTCAAGTTGCCAGAGGTAATCTTGGTCGGGAGTGAATTTCCTGGGGAGTGGCCTAGCAGATCACTGATTGTGTTCCAGAGCTTGATTGGGCTCTTTGTGGCAGAGTCGAGTTCGGAATTGAAGAAGGTGGCCTTCGATTCTCTGATTGTTTTGGTACATAAATTTGTAGTCTCCTGAACTGGTTCCAATCCTCTGCAGTGTTCAGTCTGCGTGCTTTTTCCAGAGCTTATCTCTTTCTAGAAGCAAGGACTTGATCTGAGGGGTGAACCATTTACAGGTTTTGGTCCTAGTTCGAACTTTAATAAGGGGAGCATACTTATTAAGGGCCCTTGATAGAATGTTGTGGAAGATATTGTAAGCTGATGTAATCTGCTGGCCAGGTAGAAATCTTGCCACTAGGGAGTACTTAAGCTCGTTTAGGTAGGCATGTTCATTGAAGTTGCACCTGGATCTCTTCATAGAGAACTTGCTGATGGGTGCTGGGTTGTTGGTGGATCTTACTCCCGCAATAAAACAATGGTCGCTGGTGTCTGAGAAGAAGACATCAGTGTGGGAGAAGAGATGAGGTTTGCTCACCATTAGCACATCCAAAAGTGTACTTTTACTGGGGTTCTTCACGTTTGGGCGTGTTGGTTCAGTAATAAGTTGCGTCAGCCCATGTTCATCACAGAAGGATGCAAGGGGGGCAGCTGTGTTACAGAGCCAGTCAAAGTTGAGGTCTCCTAAAATAATAGTTTCTGGCAGCCCCTGTCCCAACTTGTGACTTAGATATGACACAAGCTGTAGGCCAGCAGACGGTGGTCTGTAGCATCCTACTACGCAGAGTGCAGTAGTCTGTGTAATTTCCACTTTGAGAATTAGGCATTATCACTGGACAGATGCCGAGGATAAGCAGGAGGCAGAAAATTTGTCTTTAACATAGATAGCTACCCTCCTCCTCTGGCATGCCTATCAGCTCTGAACAAGGCATAGTTGGGTATGTTTACTTCTCTATCAGTGGTGCTGGGTCTAAGCCGTTTCAGAAATCACAAGTATGTCAGGAGAGGTATGATTTACCCAGGTTTGTATTAAGGTTATCTTTTTAAGGAGGCTACATACGTTAATATGCAAGAAGCTTATTCCTTTTAAATTTGCTAGTTCTGCTGGCAAAGCAATAGCAATAGACCAGCCCAGGGATCAACCCCCTGCTCAACATCATAAACAGGAACGACACCACGGTGAACTGTGTGGGCCCTGCTTCTCCTGGCCATCCAGTTCTTCATCCAGAGGTCTCCATTTCATCAATCCTGTGTCCTGTACTGGGTAGAATGAGTAAACACCAGGGTAGCTCCCTGCAACAACAGCTCAATCAAAGTGTGTCATCTGATTTAATTGTTTTGCCTAATTATCATGAACTGAGCCACCTGGCTCTGAATTACAAATTGTGGGTTACTGTGCATGACTATTTACTGTATTTCCATCATTAGGGCCCTGACCAGTTGCAATGCCAGCCTAACCTGGGCAACGCTTCAGGCTAGCCTCTACCAACAACTGAGTACCCAGAGTGTGTGTGACTGTGTTGTCGGACTCTAAAGTGCATGCCAATTAACTTGAATCTTTCAGATCTTGAATCAACCACCAGATTCTGCCCCTTCCTTGTTACTGCCCCCTTAAATAAATCAGATCTAAATCTTTTTCAATTGAAACTGGTTGTGGTGTACCTCTATTACAAACAGCATTGAAATACTGTTGGTTGTTGTGCTAAATCTTATTTTACAGGGGGTTTCCAGAGCCAAGCCAGCTGAGCCAGCCCTGGTGGTAAGTGCAAGAAGTGTGGGGTTAAAACTGTTGTCAGGTTTAAATTGCAATTGTGTATTCTGTGAATTATTTAGGCTACTAGAGGGAAATGGGGGGGGTAACAGTGTCCCGGAGGGCTGTACCCAGGTCGGCTATGCTACCACTAACCCTGTCCTCTGGGTGGAGGTACCTTTTTTCAGTACCCAGAACCTCAACCTGCACTTGGTCATGCAGGGGGGGGTAGTAGCCCTCGGGATAGTGCTACCTAGGGGTTACATCTTGGAGGCACCACTGGGATTTGCACCTTCTAGTGGTCAGAAGTGGGTTCTACAACCCCATGCTTAGAAATTGTAATAAAATGGAAGCGCTTGCTACACCTAAGTCTAAGATTGCCTCCCCATAAGCTGTTAATGCACCATATGACAGGGTGGAGTGACACTGAGCGGGGTAGGCCCCAACAGGCCATTTTGTTAATGGACATCCCGTTAGGGACCACTAATGCAACTATTATAAAGACTGTTGAGCAAGTTAAGTGCTTGGGGATGGTTGAGGTGAAAGGGAGGGATTTGGATATGTTTGACTATAGGTTCATAGGTTGTACGAGTTCAAAGGACAAGCCTATAATGACCAAACCCTGGTGGCCCTCCTCTCCTGTAGCCTCCCCATAGATCCTGAGAGAGTGCCCACTATCATTTAGCCTGAAGGGTCCCAGAAAGGGTGGCGGTCATTCATTTGTATAGTGACCCAGCTGCTCCTGGAGAATCCCCAAATGTAGAAGGGTTTAAAGACAAATTGCTTAGACTGCTGGTCACTGACGGGTGATCTGCCAAAGAGTAGGTGGAGATGTTAGATCTTTCTGGAGACACCATTCCCTTGCAGTCCCGTTTAGCATCTCCTGCCACTCCTAGAGTTTCCCCTGTGGTAACCTCCCCTACTGTGATACCCTCAGTACACCTGGACTCTTACCGCAGACTAAAACTCTTCTCGGGCATGGTCTCAGTTCCCATGGGGGAGGACGACCTAGAGACATGGATGGATTATGCCACCCCCTTGGTACAGGAGTGGCAGTGCTGTGAGGGGGAGAAAAGAAAGAGACTCATGGAGAGTTTGAGGGGCCCTGCACTGGAGGCGATCCGATTCCTTCATTCCACCAGCCCAGAGGCCACTGCTGCCGAGTACCTCTCTGCCTTGGAGGAAGTCTTTGGTAGCACTGAGTCAGGGGATGACCTGATGTGGAAATTCAAGTCTGCTAAACAATGGAAGAATGGGAAGTTATCCATGTTTGTTACCCAAATTGAGTGGGCTCTGCAGAGGGCCCATCGAAAAGGGGAAGTGCCTGCCAGTGAACTGAATCGAGTTCGATTAGAGCATGTTATGAAATCTGCTAGGTATTCTAGTGTGATGATATTGAAACTGAAGTTGCACAATAGGAGGGCAAATCCCCCTGAATATTGCTAACTCGTGAAAGAGATTCGTGAAGTGGAAAATGATGAAGAGGGGTGGGAGCCCTAAGCTGGGGTTGCCTGTACCAGTCAGACCGCTGATCAAAGTGATGACTCTGAACTACAAGAGATGAGGGAACTAATTAAAGATCTGAAAGAGATGAGGGCCAGTCAACAAGCTGCTGAGGTGACGAAAGATGGAAGCCCTTGTCAAGCACCTCCTGAGCAAAAGAGTGAGATCCCGCCTGGAGGGGTGGGGGTGCATGTCATTTCCTCTGAAACCCGGACAGAGAATAATCTGTTGGAAGAAGTGTGAGAATTGAGGGCCCTGGTAGGAGACCTTATTTGGGCCACTCAAGTAGCTGACTCCTGGAGAGGCTCAGAAAGCAGGGAACATGAACCCTGGATCAGAGAGGGGCTCCGGAACTTGCTACCATACCTAAACAGGAGAGTGGCTCTCCTCTTCCTAGAGACTCTAAAGAACCCATCTTTTGTTACCACTGTGGAGAAGATGGCCACACCTGGCCCAACTGCAGTTTGCCTGAGAATCTGAGAAAGGTTACTACAAGGCTACTGGCATTGATTTGGCGAAGACATATAAGGTCTCAGAATGGGCCTATGAGAAAGACTTAGTCATCTAAGACTGCCATAAAACAGATGTCTAAGTCCCCTTCACCTGATTGGTTCGAGGTGGTAGGCCCATCGATGGAGACCACCATAACAGTAAATGGTGTATCTACAAGGACTGTGCTCAACAGCAAATCACAAGTGACCATAGTGTTTCAAGATTGGTATCAAAAACACCTGAATGATGTGCCCCTGCAGCCCCTGGAGGGTCTGCATATGTGGGGGTTAAGTGAAAAGTCTTACCCATATTTGGAATATATTCGGATCTGGTTGTCTTTCCCTATTGCAGTGGCTGGAGTGGATGAACAAGTAGAGACGCTAGCTCTGGTGTGTCCTCCTACAGGATTGTATGATGGGATTCCTTTGCTTATTGGAACCAATGCTCACATGTCTGGAAGACTAGCGCAGTTGTGTCAAGAGAAACAAGGGCAACAGACTGGGTGGGCCCTGCGAATTGCAGCCTTGATAAGGAGAGCCTATGACCCACAGAAACAGACTACTGAAGCAGACAGAGATGAGCCAGTGGGGATAATGTGGAAGAAATATCCTGATTCTCTGGTACTACTGCCCAACGCTCAATGCACCATTAATGGAGAAGTTCATCTTAGAAAGAACATGAAAAATAAAATATTGATGCTGGATGCACCCGGTGAAGGGAAATTGCCATAAGGGTTATTGGTTAAACCCAGCGTCTTACCTGCCTGTGCACATGCCTATGCATGGCGAGTGAGGGTTCAAATCCAGAATGTGTCTGATCAAGATATTAGAGTGAACAGGGGGTGTATATTAGCTACAGTACACTGTGCAGACACTGCAGTATTGCCTAGCAACAAACATTCCGGTGAAAAGGAGGAGGTGACACTAGACCTATTCGATTTTGGTGATTCCCCATTGTCCACTGAATGGAAGACTCAAGTCAGTAGGCCCAGAGGGACCAAGTGTTTCCCTAAAGGAATAGGATGTGGGATGCATCCATGGTGCTGCGCACACTATCAGGCTTCACAACGACAGACCATTTAGAGAGTGCTCCTGTCGCCTTGCCCCAGCTGATATAGATGATGTTTGGAGGTACCTACAGGAGATGCTAGCTGCTGGCATTATTCAAGAGTCAAGAAGCCCCTATGTGTCTCCCATCGTAGTCATGTGCAAGAAGAATGGGTCCGTGAGGATGTTTGTGGATTATTGGACTTTAAACAAATGGACTGTACCAGATCAATACACCATGCCCCACATACAGGACACCCTGGACTGCCTGAATCAGAGTCAGTGGTTTTCAGTACTTGATCTATGAAGCGGGTATTACCAAATCCCGATAGCCCCGAAGACCATGAAAAAACAGCCTTCATATGTCCCTTGGAGTTCTACAAATTTCTGAGGATGCCTCAGGGGATTTCGGGTGCCCCTGCTACTTTTCAGAGGTTGATGGAGCATGCAGTAGGAGACATGAATCTGCTAAAATGTCTAGTATACTTGGATGATGTCATCGTCTTTGGATGCACCCTCGAAGAGCATGAGCCCAGATTATTCGAAGGTCTTGACCACCTGGAAGAATTTGGCCTCAAACTATCTATAGACAAGTGTCAGTTTTTCCAAACATCTGTAAAATATGTGGGACATATAGTGTCAGCTGAAGGGAAACAGATAGACCCCAGCAAAGTAAAGTCCCTGACCACCTGGCCCCAGCCGACTAATTTAAAAGAACTGCAGCATTTCCTGGGGTTCTGTGGCTATTATCAGTGGTTCATTAAAGACTATTTGAAAGTAATCCGGCCACTTCTTAATCTCACTCAAGGTTATCCTCCTACCAACCGCAGGTATAAGAAGGGATACCTCAAGGAAGAAGAAAAGGTTTATTTCTGAACAGATGAACCATTTGGAGCCCGTTGGACCCCTGAGTGTGAGGCAGCATTCTTCAGGATCATCTATCAACTTACTCAGGCCCCTGTACTTGCCTATGCTGACCCTACCAAACCCTACATCCTGCATATGGATGCCAACCTGAAGGGAGTCAGGACAATGTTGTATCAAGATTATGAAGATGGCCTGAGACCTGTGGCCTTTGCCAGTAGAAGCTTGACCCCATCTGAATGAAATGATCCTGTTCACAATTTGGAGTTTCTCGCTCTAAAGTGGGCCATAGTCGACCAGTTTCATGAGTATCTCTATGGGGCCAAGATATTGGTGAAAACTGATAACAACCCCCTAATGTATGTACAGACCTCTGCAAAGTTAGCCTCAGCCATTGGTGGCTTTCTGCTCTGTTGACTTACGATCTTGTTGTGGAATAACATCCTGGACGGAACCATATTGATGCTGACACTCTTTCACGGTGGCCAAGCCCCCAAGACAACTGGGTGAGGCTGTTAGAACTCTCTATTAAAGCATTGTGCCAAAAATCTGACAAAGATGAGCAGCCATCTGCAGATACAGTGGATTGTTTGGTGGACTGTTTGGAGCCCCCGATACTTGCATACCTGCAGCCTATTGTCACTTTTCTACATTGGACATCAGTGCCCTACCTCAAGTTTGACAGTGACAGCATTCAGTGGGCTCAATCCCAAGACTCCATGATCCAGCCCACACTTGCTGCCCTTTGTGAGAGGAAAGATGTGTCTAAATTATAGTCTGCTGATCTATGAACTGCACTATTGTTCAAAGAAGGCCCCCTGACTAAAGTTGCAAGATCAATTACTATATCGAGAGACAGTAGATCGGTGAGGTAAGTTGGACAAGCAACAATTGGTGCTACCTACTGCCTTCAAGCAGCTGGTGCTGAGGTCCCTGCACAACCAAATGGGACACCTCGGTATTGACCAGACCCTTGACTTAGTGAGGTCTAGATTCTACTGGCCAAAAATGGGGGCTGATGTTGAAAACCATGTCAAAACCTGCAGTAGGTGCCTTCAAAGAAAAGCCTTGCCCCAGACAGCTGCTCCTCTTGTTAACATTTCAACCAGTACCCCCATGGAACTGGTTTGCATAGATTTTTTTTGTCTGGAGCCTGATCAAAAGAACATTGACAACATACTGGTAGTCACCAATCACTTTACCCGATATGCCAAAGCTTTTTCTGCCAAGGATCAGAAGGCCTCTACGGTAGCCAAGTTGCTAGTGGAAAAGTTTTTTGTCCATTATGGTGCGCTGTAATGTATCCATTCTGATCAAGGAAGGAACTTTGAAAACAGATTGATTAAGGAGATGCTCTCCCTGGTGGGGGGTACGAAAGTCTAGAACCACTCCTTACCACCCGCAGGATGACCACCAGCCTGAACGCTTTAACAGGACTCTCCTGGATATGTTGGGCACTCTTCATCTCAAAGACAAGTCCAAATGGAGCCAGAAGATTAGCACCTTGGTACACACTTACAATTGCAACCAAAGTGAGACCACTGGGTTCTCTCCATATTGCCTCATGTTCGGGAGGGAAGTGCAATTGCCTGTAGATGTCTATTTTGTAGTCTTCCCAGATGGGGTCAGAGCTGAGAACTATTTACAATATGTACAGAAACTGAAGGCTCAATTGAATCATGCATACCAACTGGCTCGAACAATGGCTACCAAATGAAACCTTGCTAACAAGGACAGGTATGACTGATGGGTGAAGGCCCAAGAGTTGTTACCTGGGATCGAGTGCTATTACGTAACGTGGGACTGCATGGCAAGCATAAAATTGCAGATAGCACCATCTTCCACATGTAATAGTCAGCAAATTGGATGATTTACCTGTGTACAAAGTGCACCCTGAGAATGATTATAAAGCTGTCAAGACCATGCACAGGAACCGCCTACTGCCCATTGGCCATGCGATCATTGATGCTGAACCACCAGACATTGCCTGTCCTGGGCCAGTGACTCCCACTGCTGCTAAAGAGACAAAGTCAACCTGCCACAGTTGTTAAAGATTCAAAGCCTTCCCCCAGCAGGCCCAGAATAATAGTGACTGTCAGTCCACCTCTGATGATAGTGAGTGTGACAATGCTTATTACCCTTCTTATGAACTGAGTCAATTGTTTCAAGGTAACCCTATGTATAATCATGGGGATGAAGCTGGACCCTCAGGACTGCCTAACCCTCTAGCTTCTTCCCTGGAGCCAATGCTCCCTGAAAGTGAAGTGTAGAGTATTGCGTCTGAATCTCTGTGTCTAGTAGAACTCTTTGAATTACCTGAGGAGGAATCCGATGTGGTAAATCTCCCTGGTGACATACCAGAACTTGCAGAACAGTATGAAAGTTTTGACAGCACCCCTTTAGTGTCACAAAGTTCAATGATCCCAGAGTTCCTTCAGGATGAGCAACCTGGGCACTCTTCAGAAGATAATAATGAGCAAAGTATTGTGGAAAGAGAAGATGCAGAGCAAGGAGCTGACAGTGCTCCTGACCTGTTCTGTTTCCCCCAGAAAATCTGGATGAGCTGTCAAACCAGTGGTTTGCCTTAGCTATGATTCCGCAGGGAAGCATGTGGATTTGCCTCTCAGTGTTGTTCACAAGGGTGTTTACATTTCCAAGAGCTCACAGCCCAAACTGAGCCTGTCTGCCACTTCTAATTTAATTGTTCTTCCCTCAGAACATGGTGCCCCTGCTCCATCTAGCCCTACATTAGCTGATAGGAATATTATTCAAAGTGCAAGAAACTATTATGTGAATAGGTATAGTAATGTTATTGTGTAGTTCATAGTAATATCAGTATTGTAATGTATGGAAAATGCAAAGTTGTCATTATTTATTTCATTTTTGTTGACCAGGTAAGTGCACTAGAGAAATCCTGCCTATTTTCAGGCACGATGCGGGGGAAGGGGATACATATGAATGCCAACTGACCTTGGCCCATATTAAGCTGTTGGTGGTATTTTTAGTGAATGAGGGAAATTTGGCCAGGACACCGGGGAAATTCCCCTACTCTGAGGGGTGGGGAACCCTTCCCATGAGACATCTGGACTCGGCTCAGAATGTCTCAGTCACCGGCAGGAGTAGAGGTGGTGGACGATGGTCCTCAGATACCCCATACAACACTTGAGGAGGTTGCTTTTTATCAGTAATGGAGTTACAATATGATTCTGCAGTGGTACATGAAGAGTTGCCCCAGTCTGACACAGGTGAGACCAATGCCTTAATGCATATTGCTACTGAGGAGGATTAGAAACGGAAACGTTTAGAACTGGGACAGACAGTTTGCTCTAATATGGCAAAAAAAAGTGTTAAAACAAACGCTGCTGACCTGCAAGGTGATACTGTTGGCGTTCAAGAAATGGATGGGGATTCTTTCCCCTTTTCAGCCCGTTTTGCTGCTTGGTCCCCTGAAAGAGCACTGCAGGCGGCAGGTTGGGTACAGACCCCCGAGGCATGGATACCAGATCCATCGATCCCGTTGCCAGGAACAGCTTCTTCGAGCCAGGAGGAATGTTCTTCGGGTACACTGTTGATGGAGGGACCAATTTTGGTGACGGACCGGAACGCCGGATCACTTCCGCCTTCCTCGGCTGAATCCAGGAGCCCCGATGTTTCCCAGCTGAAAATGGACCTTTGCACCACAGAGAACGTCGATGGAGGACTCAAAACGCCAGATAACACAGATACAGAGATTCTGGACACTACAGCATCGGACCCTGTGCCACTAGACCGGAGTATCAATCGGGACTCTACAGCTGTTACAGGTACTGTTCTTCCTGACTCTCCTCTCCCCAACAAATCAGCCTTTAAACCAGTGAGTTATGCCTCCCTCTTTAAAAAAAAGGACGTACCAGCCAGAAAACTTTTTGTTGCCCGAATTCACTACAAAGGAGGCTTAGAACTTCCCCCTGACCATCATTATGTGGGCAAATCTCTACTAATTGACTCTCTAGGGATTCGCCCTGCTGATGTTTATGCCTTTATCCATACCTCAGGAGATCGTAACTTTGATATCTCATTCAGAACTGCTACATTATTAGATAAATTTTGGGCAGCTTATTATACTGCCGGATGGACTCAGTTTGGAAACATTTTATTGTTATTCCTCTTACCAGACCAACGGCTAAAGTTGTAACTGTTCTCTTTTGAAATGAAGGAGTTAATGTACTAGATATTGTATACTGGTTGAGACAACGCTGTACAGTGACTGGTGTTCCACATGCAGTCATAGATGACAATGGGTTTTGGACAGGAGGTGGAAGTTTACTGTACAACTTAAAATCACTGAAGCAGGGGTACAACACCTCCCTAATTGTTTCTATCTAGGCAGGGACCGAGGTGTATTGTTTTATCCTGGTCAGCCACGTTCTTGTTATAGATGTGGTTCGTTATCCCATTTAAGTTCAGACTGTGAACAATTGAAATGTGCTTCTTGTGGTCTGTTAGGTCATTCAGTGCTATCTTGCACGGTACCACCTACTTGTAATTTATGTGGTGATCCTTCCCACATTTTCGAAACTTGTCCATGGGCGGCCCATAATACTACGGATTACACGGAGCATGATTCCTATATAGCCAAATCATCGGCTACTGCACAATGCCCCCCTCCCCCCCCTCGAAGCTCTGCAGTACACTATAGGGAACACAGTTATAAGTCTCTCCACTTGGTACCTCAGTCTGTGACGGTTTCTCCTCCTTCTGAGAGTTTACCAGATATGGTTGATTCTCTCCAACCCCCCCCCGAATCTATGGAGATTTTGGTGTGCAGTACGATGCCCACCACTTCTGTTGTTCCAGCCCCAGTTGTAGACCCACCTACTTCTCTTCCAGTTAGTGAAGATGTAGGGCTAGGGGATCATTCACCCCCCCCCGCCAACAACTCGTTGTCTTCGCTCTACCAAACAGGTAGACCCAATAACTATGCCTCCCATCCCGGTTTCAAATCCCTATGATCCGTTACAAAGTTGGGGCGATGCTATGGAAGAAGAGGACTTAGATGACTCCTCTCTTTCCCAACCTTCCACGGCTGCCTCAGTGCCATTAACCACTACTTCTGGGATTCCTGTACGGAAAAAATCAGTCAGAACACGGAAAAAGAAATGAAGTGTTTATTGCTATCTGTGGTTTACCTTTTTTCTTTGCTTATGTCTTTTTTACGACTAGCCAGTCTTAATGTTAATAGTATTCGGTCTCCATATAAGCGTACTGCAACCTTTTCAGCATTACAAGCTTAAATTATGATATTTACTTGCTGCAGACATTAGGTTGTATACAGCGAGGAAGTCACAACTGCCTCACGGAACTGGGGTTTAGGGCCCTCTTATTGGTCTGTAGGGCAGGATTTATGTTCTGGTGTGGGCTTTTGTTTTCGTTCTTCACTTTTCCTTTTGCAAAAAATGGTAGATTTAATTCCCGGAAGAGTTTTGATATTGGTTCTTTTGTGGTATGATTCCCCATATCGACTTATTAATATCTATGCACCACAACAAAAAGCTACCAGAGTTCAGCTTTTCCGTTTGATCAAACCATTTTTATTTACTAACCAAACTATTTTATGGGGTGGTGACTTTAATACCAGCTTGGACATTCCCCCTAATAAGAAAACCTATTGTGATACGTCTGTTTTACATACCATTATTAAAGAGACACATCTACTTGATATATTGGCTCAATCCCGGTTACCTACCTTTTCAAAAGGAAAATTGACCTCCAGAATAGACTTTTGGTTTTGTTCTCAGACTGTTGAGGTTGCGACTGGTATTACTACACCTATGGCTACCTCGGACCACCATTTAATAGGTCTATGAATACCGTTAGGTGAGACTATAGCACAGGGTCCGGGGATTTGGAGAGTAAACTCGTCCTTGTTATCTCTTCCTGAGTTTCTTAAAGGGTTTCAGGACCTAATTACAGACCGTATCTCTGTGGAGATTCTTTACGATTCTATAATAGACTGGTGGACTGACACTAAAAACTATGTGATTTCTTACTTTAAATACTATGCTAGGTTTCTAGCTGACACAAGACAACGTATGCAAGTTTTTTAAGGGTTGAACTGTTAGAATTGTTTTCTAAGTCCCATATATATAATGTTGATTGTTCGGCCCGTATTAAGGAAGTTAAAATTGCTCTGGCTAAAGAACAATATGACAGACAACGAACTATTCTCTTCGAACAAAAATATCGCACCACTGGGACACAGTATCAATTTAACCTCTTTGAACTAGCTACAGACAAATTTCATAGTAAACAAATACACCAATTGCGTGATGATCAACACCGTGTACTTACTGGACAAAACAATCTCATGAAATATGTAACATTTTTTATCAAAACAACTTTTGAGACCCCTGTTGTTGAATCACCTGATATGGAACTTCTGTTACAGACATTAGATGTACCGACTATAACAACACCTCAGAAGTCTGAACTTCTGGCACCTTTACCTCTGAGGAAGTGAAACAGGTTATTTTAGTTTTAAAGATAGGGTAGCTCCTGGGTCAGATGGTCTTTCAGCTGAAATCTATAAATCTTTATGGCAATATATGCCAAGCCAGTTACTAGCTTTCTTTAATGCCTTTCTGCAGGAAGACCGACTGACTAACCAGATGTATGAGGGTTAATGCTATTTCTCTATAAAAGGTGATAGATGTGACCTGACAAATTGGAGACCGATCACATTACTTAATACTGATTACAAGATTTTTTCTAAATTGTTAGGGAATCGACTGTCTAAACTTTTACCGTCAGTACTCTCCCCATCCCAATATTGTTCAGTCACTGGCAGATCTATTCATGATGCTTTGCTCTTACTTAGAGAATTATTTTCTCAAGGTCAACAGGGAGCCCTTGACGGTTATTTATTTAATTTTGACCTTTCCAAAGCTTTTGACCGTATTTCTCAAGAATTTATTTGGTTAACACTTAATGCTTATGGGTTTCTGAGTCCTTTTATTAATTGGCTTCGTTTACGCTATTCTCCAGCTTATGTAAGACCATATGTTAATGGTAGAATTGGTTCCCCTTGCTACATCCACCGGGGGGTGCGGCAGGGTTGCTCTTTAAGCCCTTTGTTATTTGTTATTGCCCTAGACCCTATAATTCGACTTCTTTCCAAATCCCCAAGACTTCTAGGCCTTCATGATAAAACTATTCCAAAAGTAATCTTTTATGCAGCTGACTTATGTGTTCTTGTCCCTACGGTCCTGATTGGACAATTACTATGTACAGTATTACCCATTTTTTTATCAGTTATTGGCTCTCGGTTAAATTTGCAGAAAAGTGTATGCTTTAATCTAACTGAGTCTATCACAACTGTAGGCTCGATTGCTGGTATTCAACTAGTGGATACTCCACATAAATTATTAGGTCTTTATTTTGGTATTCCAGATATGGCCAAATATAATTGGGAGCTGTGTATAAACAAAGGCAGGGGAAGGATATGTAAATGGAATAAATGGTATCTAAGCAAAAATAAACATATTTTTTTGATTAAGACCTGTTTATTACCCACTTTTCTACATGTAGCACATGTTTTTCCATTACCCAAATGTTTTTTCGTCCCTCTCCTTAGTCTTTTCTTTTCTTGTTTTTGGGGTAGTCATTTAAATCCCATTAAACGCAATGTTTTATTATAGTCCTATCGTCAGGGAGGTGTGACTATGATTCACCCAATAGTATTCTTTTTTTTCTATTTTTTTTATTACCAATTTGAAACCTTTGGTTATGGAATCTCTAAAAATTTGGATCCCCTTTGTGCATATGTCCCTTACTGGAATTTTCAGGAATGGAATGTAGGTATTTTTCTACATAAAAACAAAAGACGTTATGTTTTATCTTCGGATTGGATGATAACGTTTGATATGTTAAAGACATGGCATATAACAGTACAGATGATCAAAACCCTCACTAGAAAACAGTTTATATACACGTATTATTACATCCCACTTTACCGAAGACATTTTTCCAGACTTTACGTTGCAGAACGGACACAAATTGGTAATCGCTTAACTGACCACGGATCCCTATCACAATGTGGGATATTAGTTGGTTAGAGTCCACTGTAGAATTAATGTATGCGTAACTTGAAGCACAAGCAAATAGCTGACAGATATTGTTTCCGTGATTCTTGTCCAGATACTGTAGAGACAATGTCTCATTTATATTTTTTTGCCCATTTATTCTTTTCGCTTCTGGTTTTATGGCGTCTAGACATTTGGAACAAGGTATGGCGCCACTGGGATCAGAAAGCTCTTTTCTTTGGTCTTTTTCCAGATACTTGGGCATCTTGCAATCCTAGTACTTTAAACATAATGGCAGTAGTAATATTGTACTGGGTGTGGCAGATTAGATGTTGGTTTTTATTTCAGCAGCGATACCTCGCTCCTGACGAATTATTTACAAAAATATTGAATTATCTTGATTACTTTAAAGAGAAAGAAAGGAAATCTCTTAAGACAGGCATATGGGAACGATATTGGAATTTCTTTTGAGTCACTGTGTTATTTTCTTATGAAATGTTTTCTTTCTTGTATTTTTTCACATATTTGATGTTTTCTGGTTTTGACATTTGTATTATTGTTGTATTTCTGTTTTGTTTCTGAAAGAGTTTGTACATATGTTTTGTTTTTAAATAAAAATACCCCTACTCTGCTTCCTGTGAGCAGGGGGACCCATTTGCTGGTGACTCCAAGATGGCTGCTGTTCCAGATCCTGGTGGAGGTGGTGGAAATGCTGCTGTCTGTCACCAGGTTCCAGCTCCTGCTTTCCAGCCTACTTCTTCTGCTATGGATTTGTCTGTTTCGAATGTGGGTGGAAGGCCGTCTCTGCGTGAGATGGCCACTCTGGGAGAGTTGTTGGAGGAGGTGGATGCGTGTCTAGTAGTGGGGAAGGCCTCACTACTAGCAGAGGATATTTTTTCTGATGCTGTGTTGAAAATGCCGGTTGGTGAAGGAGACAAGTTTTTTCATGAAACTCGATCGGTACCGGAGCTGTTGGTACCAGAGAGGTCTACAACGGAGTTATTAAGAACTGCAGGAAATTCTAATTTATGGAGTGAAGGCAAAGAAACCATGGTGGAAATTTCATATATTGTGCCGCTTGTTTTGCAAAGCTCTGCGTCACACGCTATCTCAGCTGAGCAGTCTGACAAGCTGCCAGCGAATATTGACAGCAGGAATGAGGAAGTCGTTGGTCAGCTCCCTTTAAAGAAGATGGGTGAGTGTGTTACTGTTTCTTCCAAGGCTTGGAAAACTGAAATGAGTGTGCCGGCTGGCAGGTTAATCGCTGAGAATAGCGAGTGCCGAAAACCGGGCACATCTCTTGAGACTGCCATTGTCGGTGAGCCAGTTTCGGCTCTTTCTAAACTTTTCAAATGGCCTACTGTGGCTTCGGTGCTGCAACATGTGGATTCAAAGTTTCAAACTGCTATAACTTTGTCAAAGGAATCGGGTTTTGTGTTCCATCCGCAGTCGCCTTCTGGCACTGCACAGACTGAGGCCCATCTTATATCAAACAAAGGTTAATGACCAACAAGGAGTGACTGAATTTAATTTTTCTCCGCTGGTTACCCCTAAACACAATGCACCTTTACTACAAGGGTCTACAGCTGTTGCACAGGAGTTTTCCCAGTCTAAAAATGTGTGGCTAATTCAGAATCTGTCCAAATACATCAAGGAAATGGGGTTTCTAGTATACATGATGCTTCCTGGTCTCCTCAGAAAGCATTACAGGGAGCTGGATGGGAGAAGGGCCCATCAGGGATTTGGACCCCAAATTCAGCCTGGGATCCTTCACTTAATCTTCAGACTCCTGAGTGGCAGCCGAAGACTGATTTACAGAGTATCCCTTCTACTTTTCCTGCTACAGCTATGCCGGTACAAACATCTGTACCTATTCTACAACCTTTTCCAAAGGTGGACTTGGCTTCAGGATCACAGGCTTCAGTGCAAAAAGAGAGTGTGGGGGCTTCAGAGCCTATAACTAAACCTCTCTTATCTGAACTTTTTTCAAAATCTAGAAGGGAAGCTGCACCTTGGCAGAACGCAGTGAGAATACACTACAAAGGTGGCCTGGATGTCAGGCCTGATAGACATTATGTGGGGAAATATTTAATTAAGGATTAATTGAAATTTTTACCAAGAGATGTTTTTGCATTTATAAATATTTCCGGGGAAGATATTTTTGACATTAGTTTTCGTTCAGCTTATAATTTAGACCTTTTCTGGGAACGTTATGGGCAAGTTAAATTTACCCCTATATGGACCCTCTTCTTGGTAATTCCACTTTCTAAGCCTTTAATCAAAAATGTCACAGTGATGTTTAGGAATGAGGGGGTCCATGTGGAAGATATTACTTATTGGCTTTCCCAAAAATGTGATACACTAAGTGATCCAGACCCTATTTTGGACTCTGAGCAGTTTTGGACCGGTGGGTGGAAATATAGGGTGAAGCTTAGACAAACAGATTCCGGAATTGAGCATATTCCAAATGCCTTTTTGTTGGGGAGAGACTGAGGGGTATGTTTTTACAGTGGGCAACCCAGGGCATGCTATAAGTTTGGAGCTAAATCTTATCTTTCTAGTGTTTGTTACCAGCCGAGATGTGATAATTGTGGGGAAGTGGGTCATATCACTATGCAGTGTGCGAACCACATGAAGTGTGACTTATGTGAGGATTTTGGCCATGCTTTTAAAGATTGCCCTTGAGCCACTAAAAATAAGGCCTCTTGTGGTAGTACAGACTTAATCATTCAGCAGGCCCAGGATGCAGTTTCCAAAAAAGTGGAGACTATGGAAATGGCTCCTCCTCTTCAGCAGGAATCCTTAGATTTGGTTTCCCAGTTCAAGGCCCCTTTGCCCCCCCTTTCTCCTCCTACTTCACCTTCCCCTTCTGTAGTTCCAGCTAGTATTGTCAAAATTGAAGCAGAAGTGGTAAATCTTCTAGATCCTGTTTGTTACACTGATACTACAGAACCAGAACAACCTACTAGGGACAGTGTAGGATTATCTTCCCTTCCTCCACGTCGGTCAAATAGACATGTGAAGGCTGGGGTTGTTTCTAAAAATGAATCTTTTGAATCTCAAATTCTTATGCTGCTTTGTTTACCTCTTGGGGGGATTCAGAGATGGATGTTGGAAACTCGGACTCCCAAAAATCCTTTCAAGATGGTATGAGTGCGTCTATAGAAGATTATAAGGAGAAAAAAAGAAAAGGAGGAAAAAATAGGCTGTGTTTCCTTTTTTTTTTTACTTTCATGGCCAGGTTTATTTGGGGCTCTCTTAATACACACAGTCTGCTTAACTTTGCTAAAAGACTAGCTGTTCTTCAGCTCCTTAGAGACCAATATTTGGGAATATGTTTTCTCCAAGAAACTTGGATGTTTGCTCAAGAACAAATTTTTTCCTTCAAAAGGGACTGTCCTTGGGGGCCTTCTTTTTGGTCCTTTGGAAGGGACAGAGCAGATGGGATAGGTATTTTGTTTAATTCTTTTCATGTTGTGTTACTCAAACTAATTGAATTGATTCTGGGGAGAATTTTAATTATTGATGGTCTATGGCACTCTAGAGCTTGTAGATTTATTAATATTTATAATCCCCAGACAAAGGCTCTTCGAACTGAGTACATGAAACTAATTCAACCCTTTTTGATTTCTTCCCTTACTATTTTTTGGGGAGGCAATTTTAATTGTACTCTCTCTATCAAAGGTGGGGTAAACAAAAAAATCTATCGTGACTCAAACTGTTTAGCATCAATTATCAAGACAGGAGATTTGGTTAATTGTAACTCCTCGGTAAAACTAGATTCTAATTTTACTTTTTTTAAGGGAAAGGTTGGTTCTATGATTGATTATCTATTCATTTCAAAAAATGCAGAAATAGGAAATTTTAATATAGTCCCTGTGGAATTCTCAGATCACCTCTTAGTGTTGGTTGAAGTGGGCACTTTCCCCTCTGTTGGGAGGAAATCTTCGAGATGGAAACTAAATATCTCCATCTTGAAAGAAGCTGTGGTAATAAACTCAATTTCCCTTATATTGAGGGCTAGGCTATCAATAGCATTTTTGTATTCTGATTTCAGTATTTGGTGGTTGGAAACGAAGCAAGATTGTTGTTCTTGGTTTCAAAAATATGGTAAAAGAAAACGGATTTCTGATTTTCTTTCATATTTAAAGTCAAGGTCTCAATTGCAATACCTGATTACCCTAGCCAATACATCTAAGTATGATTTTTCAGATCAAATTCAACACATTAAAGATCAAATGAAACTATATCAATATAATAGGTCTCAAACTTTGCAAGCGGTCCTTACTAATCACTCTTCTAAAACAGTTTTTGGGGATCCCTTTGCATTATGTAAAAAACTAAAGGATTCTACAGTTTTGGAATATCTCATGTGCAGTCAGATTAAGGTGGAGGACACAGGGGGTATTAATTCTATTATTAAAGATTATTTTGATAGTTTAAAACCAATTTCGGAACCTTCTGTTTTTGAGATTGCACATTATTTAGGGGTGCCTCCTGACCTTTTAGAAGCCCAGGAGAGGGATAAATTGGAAGTTCCTTTCTCCTGCCTTGAAATTGAAAGGGTTATTAAAAAATTAAAAGATAATGTAATGCCAGGTTTAGATGGCCTTCAGAATTCTTTTTATAAATCTTTTCAAACAGACATCATGGCTTGTTTACTTTTAGTTTTTCAATTTTTTGTCTCTATAAGTTCAGTTCCCAGATTTTTTTACAGAAGGACTATTGATTTATATATTTAAATCAGGGGATAAAGGAGACCTTAGGAATTGGAGACCCCTTATTATTTTAAACAGTGATTATAAAATCTTTGCCTCATTGTTGAACAATAGGTTACGATTATTGGCTGGTATAGTTATTTCTCCATTTCAATATTGTGGAGTCCCAGATAGGAATATCCAGTCACCTTTAATAATCATTAGAGAGGTAATAGAATATTTATCTTTAGAAGGGAAGGCTGTTATTTTGTTATCAATTGATTTGGAGAAAGCTTTTGATAGGGTTAACCAGGGATTTTTATTTCAGGTCCTGGAATTTCTTGGGATCCCAATTTCATTTGTTGGGATGATTCGGGCTTTATATAAATCATCTAAAGTCTATCCAGTGGTTAAGGAGCATATAACAAAGGAGTAGAAATAAACATTGGGGTGCATGTAGTGCCCTTTGAGCCCTTGCTATATGTTTTTTCATTAGAGCCCTTATTATGCTGTTTTAATCTCTACCCTCTCTCAAGGAAGGGTACATAAACCTTTATCAAATGATCAATTATTGGTACAGGCTTTGCTGATGATGTTTGCCTTTTTTAATTCTCAGGAGCAGATAGTGGAATTTTTACAGAATTTTCATTTTCTTTGTCAAATGTTGCTTAATTACACAAAATCCAAAGGTCTTCTGATAGAGAGTGTTATTCATTTTCCTATTTTAGTTAATAATATTTGTTTCTCTATTGAACCTATAACTATTTTGGGTGTTCTTTTTGGGCCATAAAATTTGCCAGTAGATAACTGGGATTTAGTTCGTAAAAAGGTCGAGGGGAAAATTGCTAGGTGGAAGCAGTTTAAATTTTCCGAACTCAAAAGAATACAGGTTCTAAAACAATTTATTTTACCCTGTTTACAATATATTGCCAAAATCTTTCTGGTACCTACTCAATATGAAGCCAGAATATATAGCTGTTGTTTCCAACTTCTATGGGGGAATAGACTGAATCCAGTGAAAAGATGTTATACATATTTGGCTAAGGACAAAGGGGGTTCGGGTATGGTGGACCCAGTTATTTTTTGTCATGTATTGTTTATTTCACTTAATTTAAGGAAATGTTTTTTATTTTCAGTTAGTCGAGATAGGTTTTGGATTAGGCAGTCTCTAGAGCGATATCTGCAGGCCTGGATAACTTATGCTCCTAAAATTCATCCACATCTTCATTTCTCAGCATATTTCCGACCTTCCGTGCAAAAGCTGTATAAATGGCAGGTGTTAAAAGAACAAATTTCTTCTTCCAATACAAAAGATCTTTATAGGATGATAATGGCTAGAGTCTATCCTACTGACCCATGTTTTAAAAATTGCCCCTCTGCAGGTGTTAAAAATATTTTAGAACAATTAAATAACCCCAGACTCCCTATACAGATGTGGGAAACCCAGTGGCTTATCATGTATGGTCATTTAAATGTGAGGGGCACGGCTAAGTATAAGGCTAGAGAAGAGAGGAATTGTCCTTTTCCTGATTGTATAAACCAAGAGGAAACTATGGAGCATTTTTTCTTGTATTGTTCTTTTTCTAAATCAATATGGAAATATGCTGCTAATAGATGGAATATGCCTTGGTTGTCTCTTATTAATTATGAGACTTTAATTATTGGAATAGTGCCACCCTGCCTACAGATATATGATAAACACACTTTATTAATTTTTTTTTGCATGTTTAAGATTTTGTTTATGGCAATTACGATGTCAATGGGTAATTTATCAAAAATTGAGTACAGTGGAAGGGTTTTGTTGTCATGTAACGAATGAATTGTTGAAAGTTTATTTGAAAGATAAACAAATGTATAACATTGATAAAGTAAATTTTTGGTGGAGGGTTTTTTCTTACATTATTAAATATGAATAACTTGGACTGTTAAACTTCCTCCCTAACCCCCCCTTTTTTTGGTGTGTTTTTTTAGGCAGTATTACTGTTTGGTAATTATGAATTTTTTCCTTTTAATTTGTGTCCTTTCTTATGTTTTTTCCCCTCTACCTTTTCAGTTTCACTGTAGTTTATTATGAGGATCAAGTATCATCTTTATTGTTTCATATGATTTCCTGTATGTATTATTATAAATAAAAACACCCTACTCTTTTCGATAAGTGCCATGGGATCTTTAACATCCACCTGAACTACCACCAATCCAGGCAGATGGGACCTCAGTTTAACATCTCATCCGACAGATGGCACCTCAGAAGTGCAGCATCCCTCTCATACTGCACTACGGTGTCAGTACTGGGATATTAACCAAAGTGCCAGATGTTGGAACTGAACCCACAGCCCTCTGATCTCCCGACCTCAGAGGTGAGTGTGCTACCTACTGAGCCACTGACACTGCTAGAATATAGTATGAAAACAGTATGTGTATAGAGAATACTAAATGAGTATAGTAATGTGATAAGTTTGTTTTACTGATGCATCAGTCATTCTATTGTCGTGTATAGTAATTTCACGTATGTAACGTATAGTATATTGTCTTTTTCCATGCTATTGTGGAATAGACTTGACACAGATGCCAAGTTCTTTCCAGGTGGGGAAGGGTGTAACCCCCCTACAAATGGGGATTTCCAAAAGTCTTCCTTGGGTGTGCCTAAATGTCCACTACCAGGCTGGTGTTCTGTATCCCAATAATTTAAAAGTGTTTGCATGTGAGTGCCCTGTTAGCCTCCATGCCTGTTTCTTTAAGAGCTGCCTATTTTGTGGTGTATAATTGTTCTGGGTAGGGGCTAAGTAGTTTCTGGCTCGAGTTCCATCCAAGCTGCAGTGTTATTGCTCCATTCTGCCATCACTGTTTGCACAGAGGGAGCTCTACTAGAATCTGTGGCTGTTTACTGTTTATCTGCTTTAATAGTAATAATATTGTAGTTTGTCTAATTTGCCTTCCTTTGCAGCATGGACATTTCTGTATTGCACCACCAACTTGGTCCTGGACTGCCTGTTTGGACCAATCAGTACCTCTGGGGGCTTTTAAATGTAATCTGTCCCCAGGGATCTTGTGGGAGTGAATTTCTGTAGGAATTGTAGTTTTTGCACTTTGGCACCTAAATGGACCTGTGACAGACAGATAAATCAATGAATCAAACCATTAAGATCTTTGGGGAAGTCCCGGTGCTGCCTGCAGCAGAAGTCAGTCTGAGTTTGGAGCTGAAAGAGTGAACAGCTTGAGTGATTCGAGCAACTGCTCCTGCGTAGTGTGCAGGGAAAATTGGCAGGAAGGCTGTGTTGGGCCTGCCTGACACCATCTTTATAAATGAAGAGACCTTATCCTGAGAACGTATTTCATCTGAAAATTGTAGCTTTGAGATTGGAACCTGATTCGTGACAAATTGGGTTTTCCTGAAGTGGACCGAAACTTTGCCTCAGAATGATTGGCCTGTCAGGACCTGAGACTGTTGCAGACTGTATGGTTTGCACAGAGACATTGTGAACTGCAACCGGACTGCTATCCAAACTGTGGTATTTGCCTTGCTTTTACTATAAGTGTGCTGAATGCTGATAGTTGGTCACAATTTGATTCCCCACTGCCTGATTGTGTCACGCTTGCTGGAAGCTACATCCAGCAACTACCGGACTGTTATCCAAATTGTTCATCTGGTCCGGGCTGTCAGGTGGTCTAAACCTCACTCTGAGGTTCTTGGCAATAATGGGAACGCAAGGAATCACAGACATGTTGCATAAGAGTAATACAATTGTTTATTACTACCAACAGGATAAATCACAGTTGCCCTAAGCAGTCCTTACCAAATACGAACTGGGAGCCAATGCTAAGCGTTCCCTATACCTCAAGGTTTCTTTGTGTCTCCAGGGATCTCCGAGGTATAAGACTCAATGTCTTACAGTATATACCTATGATAATTACTGTGGTTACCGTAAGATAGAAACATTTCAAGTTACAGAGATGAGCCCTATTGGCTGAATTTGAGATGGCTCCACAGTCCAAGATAACATTATACAATTTTGTGGTAGTAATCACTTTGTAAAGACAAAGGAGGCTCAGTTATACATGTATTAGTGTAATAGTACAAATCACCAAAACATGGCAATGCCAACTTATACATCATCATCATGACAAGGATACAGTTGTCCTGACATCTTATAAGCAAGAAATACATATATGTATTAGAAAGCAAAGTGTATAACAATAATATGCATACATAGCCTGACATCTATTCTTATATAGTAGATGCCCAATGCCCTATATGTTAGTATAACATATACTTAAGTACTATTAGAAGTAAAACATGGAGCAATGTTAGGGTGCCTGGTCACAAAATCCAAATTTTTAGCTGTGGAAAGTGGAATGGTGAGAGTTTGTTGCATACACATTGCAATACAGCTGGAGGTTTTACACCGTGGATAATAACATTTAGAGATACGTCTGTCATGAACGATATCAGGGATCTTTCCGGATTCCAGATCATGGAAAAGATTATTGATGGTAGTGATAATATATAAGCCATAGGCTGAGTACAAGATTTCACAGACAATGTACTGTCTATCTGCTTCTTTGTTATTTTGGGCAATGAGAGCGTTAATCTTATCTTTAGAGTCTGTAAATGCCTTAGCAATATTGTGCATATTGTATACAGTGTATCTTTCTTCCTGACTAAGGCCATCCACACCATGCAATAATGGGGGGTATTATATCATTTACCAAACCAGTTTGGAATTTAGCCAAATATGATTTGATAGTAACAATGTCAGCCTTGTTCCAAATAGACATAGCTGTACCAAAAAGACCTGTGATGGTGCCTGTGGCACCAGTGACATCAGAGCTGTCAACCTCATGGATATTACGTTTGTGACTTTGATCATCAGGATTAGGTTTTCTCCTGAAATTGCCTCTATGCTCGGTGGTGTGAACCCCGGGCAATAGGGTCTTGAGTGCAAATCTGAAAAGCTGCTAAACTATCAAGCAATAAAGTACTGTAAAATGCTGACATGTTAGTAGTATGACACATACCAAATTCTTTCATATTCCAGTAAGTTAAATTGAACAAAACAGGTATGTGCATAAATTGTAAGTTATTAATAAGTCCACCAGGTAAAGCAGTGGCTGTTAGACCACTATGGGGACCAGGGGTATGTTTTGGACATTCCAAAAGCTGTTTATCAGTTAGGGGTAACACAGAAAGGTACATGGCAGCAGAGGCCATCTTGTGTACAGCACAGAATTTCCTAACAGAGTCTTTAGACAAGGAACTACAATATGAGGGATCAATCAAGGCAGTGATATTGTATAAACCAGAATGTCTGAGAGCAGTCTGGAGCAAGAACATCAAACCATTAGAGGATAATTTTGCATTGGGCCAGCCGTGGAAAGTTCCTTTGGAAAGCTTGTCCCCAAGGAGAATTTGTCCTTGCGATGTGGTTTGCCACTCAATTTGTAGTGTAGATTTATCGGCAGCAACAACTGAGGCAGTGAGGTAGGCATCAGAACCTTTCTGGACAGTAATAAAATTGTCAGGTATATTGATAGAAACTCCCTCTGGGGCAGATGTTGGAGGATCAAGATCAGGAAGGAGGTGCTTTACTGTGCCTTGGATGCAGGGGATAACTCCTGAGATAAGGAGAAAGTGGAACAAGATAGCCATCTTGTCAGAGTACCTGAAAAGGAAAACCAAATATTAGTAAGTTAGTACTATTCCGCTCAATAGGGTGAGGAAAAGTAATTATACTCCATACAGTTTCAGCTGGTTTGCATGTAACCATTTGTCAATCAGTTTGTTGTTGTGCATTGGTCTAACCTGATAGACTGCTGTACTGAGCTTGTTGACAATAGGGTAGGGGCCTTCCCACTTATTGGAGAAGCAGTGTGTGGGATGTGCAAATGTGAGAACCATTACCTGATCTCCAACTTGCCAATCTACTTCTTGTGCATGTTTGTCAAACTGTATTTTGGACTGTTGCTGGGCCTTGCCCATGCATTTAGCAGCATACAAGTGTGTGTGTATGAGGTCTTGTCTGAGTTTTTCTACATATTGGTCTACAGACACACGGTCTGCTATAGGGGTATGCAGGTCAAACAACAAGTGTTCAGATAATCTCATCTGTGTGCCAGTCATCACCTCAAATGGTGTCAACTGGGTGGTGGCTGAGGGCGTGCCCCTAATTGCCATAAGGAGTAATGGCAATAGGGAATCCCAGGTCTTGAGATTGTCCTCAATGAATTTGGAAAGCATTTGTTTAATCCATCTGTTGGCTCTTTCTACTTGACCTGAAGATCGTGGGTGATAAGGTATGTGGAATTTTTGGTGACCCCCGAGGAGTTTGAGTGCTGCTTTCATCAACTCACCTGTAAAACTGGTTCCTTTGTCAGAGTCTACCTTGAGAGGTAGGCCTCACCTGGAGAAAATCTGTTCCACCAGGATTTTGGCAGTGGTTTTAGCAGTACATGTCTTAGTGGGGAAAGCTTCCACCCACTTAGAGAAAAGATCAGTCACCACAAGGGCATATTTGTTTTTTCTGCTGGTATTGGTCAATGGGCCAATAAAGTCAATCTGTATGGCATGTCAAGGACCGGAGTGCCTCTGTGGTAGTAGTTTGGCATTTCATTTGGTGGGGATTGGATTGTTTTGCGTACAAACAAGGCAATTATCTATGCACTGTTTGACATCCTTGGTGACACCAGGCCACCAGGTGGTGGTCTTGAGTCTTTGGAGGGTATTTTCTACTCCTTGGTGTCCACCAGTAGGGGTGTCATGCACTTGGTGCAGAAATTCAGACCTAAGGAGTCTGGGGACCACCCACAATTTGGTGAGGGTATCATCTGGCTTATACCAGATGAGCTTGTCATCAGAGGACAAGTGTAACTTACCTTTCTGCCTCTGGTATGAGTTGTGTGGTGGGTAGGTTTTGTTCAGTGCTCTTGTCAAGGAATCTGAACACATCCTTGAGCTCAGAATCAGCATGCTGGGCTGCCAAGAGGTCCAAGGGGGAGAAGGGTTAGAGCTTCTTTATTATTGTTGCAATGTGTACAGCTGCCCTGGCTTCTGGGTGATCCATCATCCAGGAGTCCCCCCCTTGGGCACCTTCCTTGACAAGGGTGTCTGTGGTATCATTGAAGGCATGATAGGGGTCATATATTGAGTGAGCTTCAACTTTGTGTACATAGAGTTTGTGTGCAAACTTCTGTGCCTGTGAATGTATGTATATTACCAGTTCTTTGTGTTTCATTGGACTGCCATCAGATGAGAGGAAGGAGTTCTTCTGCCAGAAAGGGAGAAATTTTGTAAGAGAACAACAAACCTAGTTAGAGTCTGTGAAGATGATGGTATCCTCGGTCCCATGCTGAATGAACTCGAGGGCACAGGCCACCGCTGCCATCTCAGCGTATTGTGATGATGCCACACTGCAACACTTAGAAATTTTAACAGTGTTACCATAAGGATAAATCACTACAATACTCATCCCTGCAATTTGTTCTCCCTGGTAATAGGAAGCTGAACCATCTGTAAAGATATGACACAATGAGGTGCTCTCAAGTATTTGTGGTGTGGCAGGGAGGAAAGGACCTGTATCTGGAAGATCAGATGATTGCAATGTACAGTCATAGGGTTCTCCTTGAAAAAGGAGGCCATGCGCCAGCATGGATGGCATTTTGGTTGGGTGGACCTGGATGTCAATATCTTGGAGAAGAAGTGACCAGTGTGTCAGTCTGGTATTGGAGACTGACCCATCCTTCACTCTGTCTGATAGCAGAAAGGTAGTTGGGGTGTGGTTTGTGTTGATGATCAATGGAGAATATCCAATGATATACAAGAAGTGTTTGACAGCCCAGTAGGTAGCTAGAAGGTTCCTTTCACAAAGGCTGTACTTCTGTTCCACTGGGGTCAAGAGCTGCGATACATATGCAATGGGTCTCAAAGTGCCATGGACCTTCTGGGCCAGCACTGCTGACATGGGTATGTCAGAGATGGCACATTCCAGATGGAATGGCAAGGCTGGATTGGGGTTGACCAGAGCTGGAGCTGAGGCCAAGACCTGTTTCAGTGACATCACAGCCGGGGTATGAATGGGACCTCAATTCTAGGGAGTGTCCTTTTTCAGTAATTCATACAGAGGAGCAGCCTTCTGAGCAAAATCACAAATGAAATCTCTGGAATAGTTTACCATACCTAGAAATCTCCTAAGAGTGGCCACACTAGTAGGTAATGGCAGATCTTGCAGTCCTTGTATCTTCTTCCAGGTAGGGTTTCGGCCTTGATCAGTTATTCTCAGGCCCAGAAAGAGTACCTCTTTCTGACATAGTTGTGCTTTTGCTGGGTTACATTTGAAGCCTGCTCTCTGAATGAGAGTCAGTAGTTCATCCAAGAGATCCAAGTGTTGTTCCTGTGTGGCTGTTGCCAACAGGTCATCCACATACTGCATGAGACACTGAGGGGGTAGAGAAATCCTCAAGGGCGTCCATCATATGGAGAGGGAACAGGGATGGGCTGTTATGGAATCCCTGTGGTAAGCAGGTCCATGTGTACTGTTTACCCTCAAAGGTGAAAGCAAACTTATATTGACTTTTGGGGGCCAATGGCAATGACCAGAAACCATTGGAGATGTCCAGGGCAGGAACAGCATCTGCTACAGAGCGCATTTGCCCCAGAAGTTCTTGGAACTTCTGATTTTCTTTGGCAATCACCAGATAGGAAGGGCCTGATCTTTGTTGTTTACCCTTGTTGTTCTTATGGTATTTCTTATTCTTATGATACTTTCGGTTCCCACCCCATTGTTGTTGTTGCTGCTGTTGCTGTGGTTGTTGGGCCTGCTGGGGGTGTTGATTGTCTGCGGGGAGGGGTTGTAGTTCGTGGGCCTGCCCCTTCACTGTGTAGTACATTGTGGCCTCTGGAGTAGTCTACATGGTGGCTACCTTTTCGGAACCAGAGCCCAGATCATGGACGTAGAGTTGATAAATCCTCTTGGTTTTCTGAAGCATGTCAGCAAATCTTTCCATGGTAGGATAAGTAGTTGGCTCTACCTTCTTTCTCACTGCAGGGATCATGTTCCTAAGGAACAGGGTTTTATACTCAATGAGGTCTACATCTGCCGCTTCCTGTGCAAGGTGCTTCCCTGTTCTGTAGGCCATCCAGAGCCTCTGGTGATAAGTCGCTGGACTTTCTTTTGCATTCTGTTTCACAGGATATGCAGGCATCACTCCTACTACACCTGGGCTGTGTGCAGAAATGAGTTCTGCTGCGACCTCATCAAAGGTGGTGTGGCCGTCTTGGCGGATGGCATTGGGGAGTTTAGCCCACTGTCCAGGATCAATAGTCTGGCATAGGATCTGGACCTGGTAGTCTGCAGCGAGACCAAGCATTTCATATTTAGCATGCACCTTCTCCAAGTGACAGCTGAGGTTGTCGGATGGGCTCATCTGACTGATACTGTCAGCTATTTGCTGAACAGAGTAGGCCATTTGTAGGGGATCATTAGGCCGATCAGGCGGAGGTAGATTGCCCCGGGTGCCATCCAAAGTGGCCCGAGCTGCGGTCTCAGCCATGGTATGAACCATGCCCTCCTGAGTGCCAGCCTCATGTAGAAGCTGCCTAATTTGGGTTTTAAGGACCCGTTTGTTTCTCTCAGAGATGGGTACATGCCTATTGCATGTTCAATCATTGTCTCTATCTCCTGCCTTTCTTCTGCATTAATAATGGCTACCAGTGGAGCTGTTGGGACTAGGCTTTGGCCTACTCCCCCCCAGTCATGGGGTCACCATGTTGGCGTTGCCCATGATGAGCGTCATGGAGTAGGTGAGGTATGACATGGGTTGGGTGTGATGGCGGTCTGCCATGTTGTGGATGGTGGGGTGGGGACTCTGGGCCATAGTAGGGGTGTGACTGGGCATTGTATTGTAAGAAATCATCATCTGTCACCTCCCCTTCAGATGGCAAAGTTAAGGCAGGGGCTACGCCTCCCATTGCCTTAACATGTCCAGCCAGAACCTCTCACTGATGATGCAGTTTCACCATTTTGGATTCACATTTGCAACATTCATATCCACCTCCTCCTGCACCTGTTTCTGCAACACTCTATATGTGACGCTCAATTCGCGATTGTCCCTAGTAGCTACTTCTAAGTCATTACGTACCTGGTTTATCTCGTCCTGGACCTCTCCCAACTCCTCACTCAATTGTTCATTTGTTCTACTTAACAAGTCATTCATCTGCAAAACCTGACTCTTATTCTATCTCAAACTTTCACACTCCTGCTTCAACATACAAACTTCCTGCTCACCTGCCTGGGTGGAATGATGCAAAAGGGAATCCTTTTCATTTCACAGAGTTTGGAGTTCAGATTCCAAATCCTGCTCATGTTTCACAGATTCTGTTTCCTGCAAACCCATCTCCTGTTTAAGAGAGGAGATTTGCAGTTCAAGGGTTTGAAACCCCGCTTCTGAGGCTTCCAGAGCAGCATAGAGAGCAGCGACCAACAGCCCTTTAGTTTCTCGCTTTCTGGCTGTTTGTCTTGTCTCCAAGTACTGAGTTGAAATCCCCAGTACAGGGTTGTCAGATTGACTTGCGTCCTGAGTGAAGTCAGCCCATCCTCCATGGGAGGCAAGGAAGTTCGAGACATCGAGTCTCAGTTCTGCGCAGATATTTGATATGGTGACCATTGTGTAGGAGCGAATGAATAATCAAACTGTGAAAAAGGTGCCATGTTGTGTATCGATCCACAGCAGGAGCACTTTATTCACAGTCGGGCTACTGTGCACCTGTAAGCTTGCAATTCAGAACTGCCATGGAGTGGGTCGAGTCGGCATCGACCACATCCAGAAAGCAGCCAGACTTTGCAAGTTATTAGAAAGTGGTCATAGAATGGGAGAGGTGATGCAGGAATGCACACCTACAGTCCCTGTTGGGAAGGGAATAATTTGAAGCAACAAGTGAAACCTTGCAAACACCAATGATTGCCTGCTTGTGGTCGCCAATTGTCAGGCGGTCTAAACCTCACTCTCAGGTTCTTGGCAATAATGGGAATGCAAGGAATCACAGACACGTTGCATAAGAGTAATAAACTTGTTTATTACTACCAAAAGGATAAATCACAGTTGCCTTAAGCAGTTTTTACCAAATACGAACTGGGAGCCAATGCTGTGTTCACTATACCTCGAGGTTTCTTTGTATCTCCAGGGATCTCCAAGGTATAAGACGTAATGTCTCACATTATATACCTATGATAATTACTATGGTTACCAAAAGATAGAAACATTTCTAGTTACAGACATGAGCCCTATTGGTTAAATTAGAGATGGCTCCATAGTCCACGACAACATTATACAAATTTGTAGCAGTCATCACTTTGTAAAGACAAAGGAGACTCAGGTGTACATATATTAGTGTAATAGTATAAATCACCAAAAGATGGCAATGTTGACTTACAGTATATATCATCATCATTACAAGGATGCAGTTGTCCTGACATCTTATAAGTAAGAAATACAGATATATTAGAAAGCAAAGTGTATAACAATAACATGCATACATATCCTGACATCTACTCTTATACAGTAGATGCCCAATGCCTTATATGTTAGTATAACATATACCTAAGTACTAGCTGTCTACGGTGTACCTCTAAGGGTACCAATAAGGGTGCAGGGACATCATGTAACAGGGCCCTGCCACCTTGGCCCAGACAGCTGCTCATGCCACAGAGAAAGCCATTGACGAGATACCAGCCCAGGGATCAGCCCCCTGCTCAACAACACGAACAGGAATGACACCATGGTGAACTGTGTGGACCCTGAATCTCCTGGCCAACTTAGCTCTTCATCCAGAGGTCTCCATTTCATCAGTTCAGTGTCCTGTACTGGGTAGCTTGAGTAAACACCAGGGTAGCTCCCTGCAACAACAGCTCAATCAAAGTGTGTCATCTGATTTAATTGTTTTGCCTAATTATCACGAACTGAGCCACCTGGCTCTGGATTACAAATTGTGGGTTACTGTGCATGACTATTTCTTTCCATCATTAGGACCCTGACCAGCTGCAATGCCGGCATAACCCGGGAAATGCTTCAGGCTAGATTCTATCAACAATTGGGTAACCAGAGTGTGTGTGACTGTGTTGTGGGCCTCTGAACAGATGCGAGACCTAGGGGTGTCATTGGACACAGGGCTGACACTTCAGGCACAGGTGTCGGCTGTCGTTAAGTCAACTTTTTATTGTCTAAGAAACATCGCTAGGATCAAGCACCTAGTTCCATACGGAGACCTGCCTACATTGATCCATGCCTTTGTGACCTCACGTTTAGATTACTGCAACTCGCTTTACTTTGGGCTACTGGGGGTTGACATCCGCCACTTGCAGCTGGTGCAGAATTCAGCAGCCTGGTTGTTGATGGGGATTTCTAGATCTTCCCATATCACACCATTGCTGCGGGAACTGCACTGGCTGCGGGTTCAGTGGTGGATCACCTTCAAAGTCGGGTTACTGACATATAAAGCCCTACACGGACTGGGTCCTGACTACCTGAAAGAGCTGCTGATCCCTTATCACCCTGAGCGACCACTCCGCTCAACTGATGAGGGGTTGCTGGAGATTCCGAGGGTGATTTTAAAATCTGCTAGGGCCCGGGCATTCATATTCGTGGCCTCTACCCTCTGGAATTCTCTACCCCATCAGATTAGGGAGTGCACGACTGTGGGAGGATTCAAACAGGCTCTAAAAGCATTCCTGTGGAATAAGGCATACGGTGTTGATGATGGTTGACATAGTTTGTATTTTATATTTTAATATGATGATGATTCTGTTTTATCTGTTTTAATTGTTTTAATTGTACTGCACCTTAGTATTCGAAAGGTGCATTATAAATAAAGTATTATTATTATTATTACAAAGTGTATGCCAATTAACCTGAATCTTTCAGATCTTGAATCAATCACCAGATTCTGCCCCTTCCTTGTTACTGCCCCCTTAAATAAATCAGCTCTAAATCCTTTTGCATTGAAACTGGTTGTGGTGTACCTCTGTACAAACAGCATTGAAATACTGTTGGTTGTTGTGCTAAATCTTATTTTACAGGTGGTCTCCAGGGCCAAGCCAGCTGAGCCAGCCCTGGTGGTAAGTGCAAGAAGTGTGGGGTTAAAACTGTTGTCAGGTGTAAATTGCAATTGTGTATTCTGTGAATTATTTAGGCCACTAGAGGGAAAAGAGTGGGGTTACAGTGTCCCGGAGGACTGTACCCAGGTCAGCAACGCTACCACTAACCCTGTCCTCTGGGTGGAGGCACCCGTTTTCAGTACCCAGGCCCCTCAACCTGCACTTGGTCATGCAGGCAGGGGTAGTAGTCCTCGGGATAGCATCACCTAGGGGTTACAGAAGGACTCATGTTCAAGTAAGGAAGCCTTAGGTTTCTCCTTTTTAAAAAAACTAGCAATAAAGGTGCTTTTTAAGGGTGATTCATAAACTGACAAAAGCAAGGGAATGCAACATTTGGCTACAAAGTCTCTTGAGCCATGGTGAATGTGTAGAGCCATGTTTCCCAGGGTTTCAGTGAGCATGGGATCCAGAACTGGCATTTCTTACTTAAGCACTGTCTATCCACACACAGAAAAAAACAGTAACATAACAATACTTGGGGAGAAGATGCCAACATTAGAGAAACATCAGCGCTGCACTGCATGATTGTTCAAATCCTGAGAAATGTAACTACTGCTTAAGAGACTTTGTACCCTAATGTCACATTTCCTTACTTTTGTTGATTTGTGCATGAACTCTAAACAGTGCATTAACATTGTTTTTTTTGCAATTAATTTACTTAATTTTTGAGAAAGATACATAACGCTCCTGACACATCATGCCCTGCCACTGGCCTATAGAGGTCTTTGCAAATGGCTCTAATGGTCTGTCATGCACTGCCCTGGTCCTATAGTATGCTTTACTTCATCCACTGCCTCAGGCCTATAGTATGTATAGTGAATGGCCCTGCAGGCCATTCACAAAGCACCTGACCTGTCACTCACTAAACCAGGACTATAGCATGCTTTACAAATGGTCTTGTGAACCATTCATGATCACATAGTACCTTATCCATTACCCACTGCCCTAGGCCTATAGCATGCTTTGTGAATGGCCCTGTAGGCCATTTGCAAAGCGTGTGGTCCCGCACACTGACCCAAGCCTATTTTCCATGTCAATGCAGTAATTCTCACTCCCACCGTTCTCTGTGTTACTGGTGTTCCATTTTCACCTGGTAGTCTAGTGACCCCTCCCGGTCCTCCCTAATCCCAGTATACCATTAACTGAACAAAATGTTCCTAGTAGTCTATTGGTAGCCCCTCTTGCTGATCCCAATCCACTGTGATTAAAATTACATTCCCTGGTAAATAGTCTAGTGCTTTCCCCTCCTACTTAATCCCAGTGCTGCCACTATTAGACTACCAAGTAGTCTAGTGGTACCCTCTCACACTGATTCCAGGATCCCCATCATTTTGACTTTATATTAAAAAAAAAACAACTAGTAGTTTAGTGGTAACCCCCCACTCAGTCCCAATCTACTGTTATAAATATATTCCCTGGTGGCCAGTGGCACCCTATCGCCTGATTTCTTCCCTACCCACCACCCAATCACCCACCCCAAGACAGTGGCCTGCACAGTCCTCTACTGACTTCCACGGTTGGCTGCTGTCCTTCAAATAAGTACATTTGTTATTAATGTACTCACACAAGTAGTGTATATCAATACAGGACAACAGGGGTGTTCCACAATTAAATTTTTTTACCTACTTGTGTGGATTAGGAGACATCTGGGTCTCAGTTTGCATGCATCCAAATGTTTGGCATCAAAATCTGAACCAAAATATGTGTATCTGTGCAACCCACTACTTGGAATTCAGTGTGGCCAAGTAGTTAGAACATGGGCTTGGGAACTGAGGACTCAAGTTCAAATCCCACTACAAGAAATTCATCCACTTTGTGAATCTGAGCAAGTCACTTAACCTTCCTCTTGTTTCATCTTCCTATCTGTAAAACTAGGTTGAAGATGGAATCCACTAAAAATTAGATGTTGCATTTCAGTTGGGCTATGACTGATAAATGTATTGCTCAAAAGTACCAGACCAGGTAGTGCTGGCATATTAGTGGCAGTTTTTTTTTTGGGGGGGGGTATGTTCATACTAGGTTAAGGGTGAAAATACGAGCTGCACTATTTTCATTACCCATACTGGCAAGCACTACCATATATGGGGGGAGATGAGCAGTAATGTGATGTTCACTGTCTTCTTTTGTGTGGCCAAATCATTGGTAAAAGCAGAGAGTTGTAGAAACTGGTCTAACTCTGTAGGGACTATGACGTGGCAAACGTGTATGTTGTTGCATCTGCAGGGGCGAATGAAGTGTGTCATGGAAAGAATTTTATATAAATTAAAGAATTAAATATAGGGTAAATATAACCCTTGCAGTGATGTGTGTATTCTGGGGGTGGGGGTGGGGTATAAATATTATAAAGCTGTCAGCCACCCAGTAGGCAGGATTTTTCTTATAGCTCTGAGTATCATCCTGCAAAAGATACAGCTCACCATCCATGACCCTCCATTTCTTTTTTCCTTCTGTTTCAGAGAGACAAGGGCAGCAGATAGACTGGCTGTTTGGGACAAAGCATCTGACTGATAAGCAGCTTCTGTTGCTACCAAGGTGTGTTTGACTGGAGCTTTACCATGAGGGTTTATATGAAAAAAACACAATAGTTAACATTTATTGATTGCTGAATAAGACTTGCTCATGCAAAATAATCCAGCATTGCTATGGACTATTTTTAATAGCATCTGGAACTGCTTTTGTAGCCAATAAATTATTCAAATTGATTCACTGTTGATAGCTCATGCTGGCATTCAGACAGAAGCATCTATATATGACTGTAGCCCCATAATTACCTGGAACACTTCAGAATAGGACTGCAACTTCAAGCTTCTTAGCGTGACTTTCTGATAGGCATTTGGAAGAACATAAAACTAAGGGTCACCATAAATATTGTATAGTGTGAGCAAGTGACTCTGGTGGAATGAAAAAGGAGCAGCCCTCAGTAAATCATGACCAGGCTGGTGGTAGTATTGATAAAGTAAGCAAGCCAGACCATCAACCACTCAGGAGGTATTGGAGGGTGGGGAGTTGTGCTAGACAAAGAGCTTGTTTTCATTCAAATGTCTTTAGTGATAAAAAATAAATATCCAGAAATTCAAATGTTAGTGAATTTTGCACAACTGAGAATTGGTGATGCCAACTGAGGTTTTCTTGAAATCATAAAATCACTTTAAGTGCTGCATGTACCTTTAATTTGTTTCACAGGCTTTGGTGAATTCATACCTCTGTATTAGGAAATACTGTCTCTGTTGCTGCCACAGCAGACCTGCTGCCATGTCATCTTGTAAGTTTGAGGCACAAGGCCTCTTGACATATAAGAGGAACCCCTTGGTCTATTCAGGAACACCTTACCCCTGCTCTATATAGAAACATTTGTCTAGAAGTTAGATAAGTCAGAATCACTTTTCTTGACCTTTGCACAAAGCAGAATGAATAATAGGCAGCTATCACAATGCTGATGACATCATGATAGACCTGTGCAGCACTTAAGCCACTAGTTCAGATCACAGAAAAACAGTGAAATCTTCACACAGAAAGATGACTAGAAAGTTAGTAAGCAATAAGACATGACGGGGTGTGCATGGGACAGATTTTACCGCATGCCCAGGGGTGTAGTGAGGCATGAGGCTGTAGGCTGAATGCCTTCAGTCACTGGAAGTGCAGTAAAATCTGTTCCAGCCACACCCCCAGAGTGTTTTATTGCGCTTATAAAATGGACTACATTTTTTTTTGTTCTTGTTGCAGTCAGAAAAATCCAGTTTTATTGTAGAACAAACATACATGATTGTGGGAATTTATAATAAAATAGTCCTTACACAAATGTGATAACGACGTCATTGTACATGTGCTGTAGGAACTTTGTTCTTTAGTGCCATCAGTAGTAATGGTCCACTACACCTATATATTACTGTGGAGTTTTTTTTTTTTTTGCTGGGATGGACAGTGGTGAGAGATAGAGAGAACTGTCTTCAGTTAACTGTCTTGTGGGCAGGAGAAGTGAAGTAGGTGGGAATTTTCTTTTCTTTTTTTTTTAATAATTAAACTGCAACTGATGGCAGAGTAAGTGGAGCAGGGAGAACTGCAATCAGGAGTGGTGGGAATGCAGCACAAGCAAAGCAGGTGGGAATTTTCTTTTTTTTTTTTATTAATTAAACCGCAGCCGATGGCAGCATAAGTGTGTGTGGGGGGGGGACTCCAGTCAGAAGCAAGCAGGGATGCTGGGACCGGAAGCAAGATGGCAACAGTGGGAGCAGATGGGACAGTCAGGCACAAGAAGAAATTGGGATGTAAAGAAATTCAATATATATTCAGTTAAAAAACCAAAATCATAGCAATTATTGTTTGAATATGTGAGAGCATGATCTGAGATAAATCATTTGCTGTTTAACAGCTGACAGCTGGCATGGACATGGAGAAGCAGCAGCATGATGTGAAGAGGAACAGTTACTGTATATGAGGAGTTTATCTTAATAATATAGTCTGTGGATTACATTCTGTTAACTTTAGTTTTTTTGAATGTAAAAACTGTTTACAACTGTGCTTTGTGAAGGGTTTTCTGCAGTTAAGTTTCCCTCGCTAACTTATAGAAAACAAATGACGACTTTTGAAAACCAGGGCCCCCATTTTCAAAAAAGGGGGTGCGCTGCCCAAATAAATGGTCCGGCCTAAAAATACAATATTCAAACAAGATGTGTGATCCCAACGGATCGTGCATCTTGTCTGAATATAGCAATCCTAGTGGGCAATGCAAGTGGGGACAGCCTACAATGTGCTGGTGCATCCTGGGGGATGGCCTGAAAACTGGGAATGGGGATGCATGGCGCATCCACTGATGCGCCAGTCCCAAATTCCCGATATTCAGACAGAATATGCAAATGCGGCCATCAAGCATGCAAGGTGCAAATGGGCTATTTGCATGCTCATTATGGCTGCATTTGCATGATGGCACATGGGAGCATGTGCCAGGTGGCCTGCCCCCCAGCCCAGTCCTGTCCACCAATGTCAGAAGCCCCAACCCTTTCCCAAAGTGTAGGGACCCCCCCTCACCGTCTCTAACCCATTTCAGAATAAAATCCCACATATTTCCTATCCCTTTTCCATAGTGTAGGGACCCCTTCTCCCCATCCTGGTCCCCAAGCACCATCCACATTGCCCCAAGTGACCTATATTCCATAGGTTAGTGCTCCCCCACCCCATTCTGATCATCGATCCCTGTTCAATGTAAAATAATACATCAAATGATTTCCATACTGTAGTGGCCCCACCCACCACCCCAGTAGGTTGAACTCCTCCCTGCACCCAGTCCACATCTTGACCATAGCACGACTGGAGACCACTGCACAGCCGCCCGCCAGCCACCGACTAATTGGGATCTACAATCTGTACTGTATAGATAACATAATACATCATCTGTACATTAGAGATCACAATCCCAATCAGTCAGTGGCTGGCTGTGGCAGGGTGAGGAGGGCTGTGCCAGTTGCTGGCATGGGTTGGGATGTGGAAGGGGGTGTTGGGAGGGGGTTCTGCCTACCGGTGTGGGGGGTCACTACACTATGGAAAATTGGCAGCATGACAGTGGGTTGCGAGAGAGGGACTTGGACCAGTGCACTTGGGCTTGTCCTATGATCAGGGTACAGGGTGCAGTGCTCGGGGTTGGGGTCCACTGCACTATGAAAATAGGGGGTCAGATGACATTTGGGGAATGGGACATGGGGGGTGTCACAAACTCGCTCAGCTGGTCAGTCCTCTACTCCCAAAGTGCCAACCTCTGAGTGTATGATTTGCGGACAGTGAACAGAACAAGGTAACCCTCTTGTCTGTTTTGTGGGTTCAAGTCACCTTAGTCTCAAGTTCTGGAGGGATTCAAACTGACAACCTCTTGTTAGCATACCCAGCTATCAGGCTCAGATAATTCTGTCTTCGGGGGGCCAGATAGTCTACAAAATGAACCCTAGAACCGTATGCAAGACTTTAGAGAACTCTATCTGTTGCCCAGTTTGGTATAACAATAAGTCCATACACAGTGTTAACTATAACCTTTAAAAGCTCCACTTAAATAAAAGGAAATGTCAAGGCACTCTAGGCAGTTTCCATTTTAAAATAGAGTATATATCTTTACTTTAAAATAGGAAAACAGAAAATCATTACAGAATAAAAATATTCCAATACATACAGCCTTAAAACAGACAGGTAAAAGTGCAGATTTCTACAAATAATAACTCTCAGACTAATCTTGTCTAAAGTCCTTATTTCTGAATCTTCCAGTGCTGATGTCCTTCTTTCAGTCAGAAATAATATTGTGTGCCTTTCAAGGTTTGCAGTAGGCTTAAGAACAGTCTTGAGCCGGACTTCTCTCTAAGGTCCCCTAACTCCGCCTTGGTGTAACAAAATCTATATTTAATAACACAGGATGTCTAAATAAAATATTTAAAAAAACATAATAGGTGACCTCATTGACTTTCCTCTCCTCAGGTTAACCAGCCAAAACTGGTTTGTTCTCTGCTACACATACATATCAAAAGTTTCTTTGATATAAGTCACTGTATTCAAAGAAAAAGTGTATTTGACTCTTTAATCCCATCTGGGCCTTGGTATCTACACATCAAAGGTCTCTCTGTTGTAATTCAAGGGTTTCCCAGGAATGGATATTGGACCTTCCAAATTCGTCTGGGTCCTGCTTGGCCCAGACATCAGCCTCTTTGATGAAATGAGCTGGTTCCTGGAAGGTTATTCATAACACTGGCCAGTGTCCCTTTTCTCAGGACACCTAGGGCACATCAAAGGATTTCCCTGAGAACATCATGAATAGCTAATTTTATTGCCTGGGATGAAAGCAAATTGTCAAGATAATTGCACCCCAGATATCTGCAGTTTAGCTGTGTCCTGTCCTTTAAACTTATCCCTGGGGGGTTTTGATGTGTCAGTTCAGCAAGACTGTAGTTTCCTCAAACTGACCTTCCCATTATATATTTTATATGTAATAAAAAAAATTGATATAGCACTCAGATCTGACTGTCTAGGTCACAGGGGGCACCACTGGAGGGGGGGGTATATGCTTATGAACACATCGGGGCACTGTAGATCAGGGCATATGGGACACTCACTGGAGGGAGGGTGTATGCTTTTGAACACATTGGGGCACTGTGCATTGGGGCTGAGGGGGGTTGCCACACATCTGCAGGGGTTGGCAGCTACCGTGCAGCTGTGTGAAGTACAACAGTCCACCTGTGGGTGGCTACCAGTTAGGCATGTTTTTTTCCATGCCTACCTTTGGGCGGTGCATCTTTAGGGATGTGCCGCACATGCTCCTTCGGTATGGGTTGAATACTGAGATGTCTGGCACATTCATGGGCACGCCACCTCAAGATGTGCCATACACATTATAGATGCTCTGGGGCACATCTGAAGATGCGAGGAGCATCTATCTTGTATGAATATCATGGTTTGGTGCATCTCCTTTGAAAATGTCCCCCCAGCAATATAAAGGCACACTGATTCATTTTTTACAATGTGGTCCTGCTTTAGGAACTTGTTATTACCTGTGCATGCAACAGATTTCATGCACAGGTGATAACCAATCAGGATGCAAGATTTTCTCTCCCCATTTTATAATTCCTGTTAAACAAATGTATAAATGGAATACATAATGACCTGACTCAAAATACACAATTTATCCCCTCTTGTGAGATGTTAAGACTTTCATAACTCACTTGTAGCTTTGGCACTCATAAACTGTGGTTTGCCCACTCATACCTGAAGATAAATTGCATATTTTAATTAAGGCCATTGTGTATCCCCTATATTGCATATATTACATTTACTCAAAAGATATAAAGCAAACAAATGGAAAACTCAACCACAGTAGAAAAATGTAAACAAAAAGTTTTTGAAACAAAGTAGAATAGGAAATAGGAAAAACATTTACTGAAGTGAACTAGAGTCTAAGTTCTTATTCTAAGACTTTAGAAGGACACGATTTTCTCTCTCTTGGGTTGGGACCCTTTCCCTTGTGTTGGTATCACCTTCTGAAATCTGGCTACCAAAGAAACATGCACAAAGATACAGTTCTCATAGAATCACAAAGCAGCTGGGAACTGGATCGCCTGTTGATGCACGTGCCATCTCAGTTTGGAGTCCTGTTCTTCTAAACTCTGAGAAGAGAGACTTGTCCTCCTTCGGCCCAGAGAAAAAACATGTGCTATGTTTTCCCTCAGTGCAGCAGGCTGTGTCTACTTAACCTTTGATTCTTTCCAAGAATCCTTAGGGTAGGGACTTGGCTTGCTGTATACAAGGTAACCATTCCTATGTCAGTGACCTCCCCTAAACACTCTTTACAACCTAGCCAGTGTAAACTGGTTCTGTAGTAACTTCACTCTCACAGGACAACAGATTATTACCTTTCTTCATTCAAATTCAAATTGGAACAGCTGATTCTGCCTATGGTTTCAAATTGGCTTATTCATTCCCAAGCCAGCAACAGAACTACTGTGTCTAGGCACAGCAGGTCGGCTATTGTTTTTCTCAGTCTTTTTTGTTTGTATACAACATTTAATTGAATTTATAAGATAATAAGCATTAATTCATACATTGACATAATAGAATTCCTAGACGGGGCGAAACCCCTTGGAGGTACCATATTAAATTGTATTTTATTTATTTATTTCACATTTCGGATTAATACCTTTGAGCCTAGAGGCTCATTTACAAAGGCTGCATGTCAAAACAGCAGTACAAACATGCGGGGTCATTGTGGAACAGAAAATACAAAAACACAAATGGTAAAACATGCTGAATTGAGGACAAGCATGAATTACATGAAGTTAATGGGATAAAATAAGAACAATTATTGTAGGATAAACATTTTTTCAAACAATGATTAGGTATGTGTTCATATGGATTATTGCTGCGAGTTTTAAAAATTTCTCTCAAAGTGCAACCTTAGAAAAGAAAAAGCAGTCTGAGCTCAAACTTTGTCAGAGACAAAGGGAGGGACAGGGATGAAGGGTGGAAATGGGAAAGGAACTTTTTTAAGAGGGCAAGAAGGAAGCAGGGAAGAAGGCACCAAGGAAAGGCCGCACCATAGGAACCGGGTGCACTGTGTTAGTTGCTATGGTTATTTTACCAAGTGTCAACATGTTTCAGGTAAAACAGTCAATCACAGGCATTGTTGAGTGGATGGGGACTGGGCTAGGGAGAGAGGAAGAAAGGGAGAGGATGTGCTAGATGATGGGATTATAAGAGTGAGAGGAAAGATTTGGAGGGGTGTGGATGGGAGGTGTTGGCTGGGTATGTTCAGGGGAGTAGTAGTCAGTTAACAGCAGTCAAAAAGATTTGCTTGAGCCAGTAGGAGATGTAGGTCTTTTTTAAAGCGGCAGATTTTCCCACATTCAATCACTGAGGCTGGGAGTTTATTGAACTATTGGGGTCCCCTAACAGAAATGGCATGCTGTGCAAAGGTAGTCCACTTAAAAAGTACCTGGAGTACCCCTTAGCTGATCTCCAAGTTGTTTTTGCAGTAGTGGCATGATTGAAAATGTTGGCCATTAATACAGGTGTTAATCCAAGCAGAGATTTCTTCCCAAGCAGGCAGGCTTGGTACTTAACCATTTGCTGCAAAGGGAACCAACCTGCATCACTGTAGAGCTAACAGGTGTGGGCGAGGCGTTCTTCCCCCAGGACAGCCTGCACGCTTTATTAAGCAAGGTCTTTATCTGTTTTAACGCAGAGTCTGAAACAGCACTGTAGAAGCTTATAATCTGCTGAGGACAGTATGGAGCTCCTTGTTTCCAGGCTCAGTGCCTCAGTTGTCATTGAATGTTTGTGTTTATGGAGGACCCTCAATTTGGAATTTGCTGTTTTGATGACTTGATCTATATCTCCAACAAAGGATAAGGTACCATCAAGATGAAGTCCCAGATATTTGATCATGTGAACTTGATCCAGTGCTTCTCCTTTGCCACTAAGGATGCAAAGGGGTCCGGCTTTCTTCTTATTTTGGGAGAGAGAAGTGCATTATCTTTGTTTCTTTATAGTTTAGCAGTAATTTGTTTTGAGTGAACCATAACTCAAGGTTTCTGAAGCAATCCTGTAGAGAAGTGATAATGTTGGATGTTTGGATTCCAGGGACAGAAATAACTGTGTCATCCGCATATAACACCATACTAGTAGGACAAGCAGAGGGCAATGAGTTTATAAAGAGACTAGAATGTAATGGGCCAAGTATAGACCCTTGAGGCACCCCCAGGGTCACCTCCCTAAGGTCGGATGCGACTCCAGAAATTTTAACACATTGCGATGTTTGTGACAGATAGCTACTAAACCAGTTAACTGTCTTATAAGACATTCCTAGTGACATGAGGTTGCCAAGCAGAACATGATGATTCACCATGTCGAAGGCCTTTGTAAGGTCTATAAGTATAGACCCTACAGATTTGCCACTATCTAGGACATCGTATAGCTGGCTGGTGTACTTAATGAGTGTAGTGATGGTGCTATGGCATTTTCTGAAGCCATACTGCTAAGCACATAAAAGGCTGTATTTATTGAGGTAGTCAATCACTTCATCTGCAACAATTCTTTTAAGGGCCTTTGAGAGTGGATGGAGTATCAAGACTGCATGATAATTACCCATTAGTGTCCTATCACAACTTTTAAATACAGGTGTAATGTGGGCAATCTTCCATTTATCCAGTAAGATTCCTGATCTCAGGGAAATATTTAAACAACTTGGTGAGGCAGAGGCAATTTAATCGATGGTGAGGGCAATCAGTTTCATATCCAGCATGTCACTGGCAATCCTGGTTTTTCCAAGGACTCTTTTAATGTATTTAGTGGCTTTCGACTTTGAGATTTGTTGGAAATAGAAAAATGGTTTTATGGTATTCCTGGCAGGATGTGGGTTGCGGCTGTTGTATTTACACAGAGGTGGGTTATTAGGGTAGTCCTGGGGTAGAACCGAACTCAAGTCTGTGAATGCCAGATTGAAAGCATTTGCTACATCCTTGGGGTCCTGTAAGGTGCTGGTGCTTGTGATAATTAATTCTGGGTGTGCTTTGGATACCTTACTGGTTAGTGACCTTTAGATTGTTCCACAAAAGCTTTCCATTCCCCCAGGTCCTACCCAGCTCTTCCTTAAAATAGCTTGCCTTGGCATTCATCTATATGTCATGATGGCATACATCCCAGGGTACTAACGGAGCTAAGGGTGGAGCTAGCAGAGCCATTAGCAGAACTGTTTAGTAAGTCTCTGAGCACAGGACAGGTCCCAGAAGACTGGAGAAGGGCTCATGTGATCCCGCTCCACAAGAGTGGCAGCAGGAAGAAGGCAGGGAACTACAGACCAGTCAGTCTTACTTTAGTAGTGGGCAAGATTTTGGAGGCATTACTTAAGGAAAGGATAGTGCAACACCTGGAATCCATAAGAGTACAGGATCCAAGACAGCATGGGTTTACAACAGGAAGGTCCTGTTGAACTAATCTCATAGATTTCTTTGACTGGGTAACCAGAGTGGTGGACCATGGGGGTGCAGCTGATGTCACCTACCTTGACTTCAGCAAAGCTTTTGATATTGTTCCACATAGAAGATTGATTAATAAGCTGGATAGGCTCAGGGTGGGTCAGAAGTTGGTCAACTGGGTGGCAAACTGGTTGGCGGGCAGAAATCAAAGAGTGGTGGTAAATGGCATATAGTCAGAAGAGATGCAAATCACAAGTGGGGTATCTCAAGGATCAGTCCTGGGCCAGTCCTCTTCAATATCTTCATCAGTGACATTGCAGATGGACTGGAGGGTAAGATTTGTCTGTTTGCAGATGACATCAAGATCTACAACAGAGTAGATGATCCAGATGGGGTGGGCAGAATGAGAAAAGAGCTGGATAAACTGGCAAAATGGTCTGAAGAGTGGCAACTGGGATTTAATGCAAAGAAGTGCAAGATCATGTACATAGGGAAGAGAAACCCTGAAGCCACCTATAGGTGGTTCTATGTGATAACAGCGAAAGCCTAACGGTGATCGCCATTATCAAGAAATCTAGAGTGCCGAAAACATTTTCGGCACTCTGACAACCCAGTGCACAGGAAAATGGTGCCGGGGACTTACTTTTTAATGTTTTGTGGGAGGGGGACTGCACCCCCCCTACACCCCCCTTCTAAAGCATTCTCAACTCCATGGGGGGTGCATGTCCAGTGTGTGTGTGTGTGTGTGTGTGTGTGTGTGAAAACATTAAAAATAAAAGGTTTGGGCCAGGTGCAATAAAATTGGAACCAGTGCCTGGACCTGAACCCGGTACCACACCTGCCGCAGCCAAGGACCAACCCCCGATGCCACAACGCAGCTTGGCAGCCCACTGCAGTGCCACTCCCTACAGCTCCTCTATTCCCTCCCAGCCCACGCTCAGTGTGCTCGCTCCCCCCCCATGCTCGTATGTATAGCAACATCCTGTAACTATTTTCGCCACTCCTCCCCATCCGGCCACCCTACCCTCCTATTGCCATGAGGGATTTGCTGGGGAGCAGGTCACCATTACAGACAATGCCCTTCCCCATGCGCCCTCCTCACGAGATAACCCGATAGGTTGGGAGGGGAGTTGCTGGCAATCACAAGGAAAAAAAGAGACTTGGTCATCATCATCACAGATGACCTGAAATCATCCCAGCAGACCACTAAAGCAGTATGTAAGGCTAGAGGGATGTTTGGGTATATTAGTAGGGGTATCGCAAGTCGTAAAAGGGAGGGAGGTAATAATCCCTCTTTACAAGACACTGGTTAGGCCCCATCTGGAGAACTGTGTGCAGTACTAGAGGCCACATCTGCACAAGGACATTAACAAAATGGAGGCAGTCCAGAGAAGGGCAACCAAAATGGTGCAGGGACTGCATCAGAAAACATATGAGGACAGATTAATGGAGCTCAATATGTATACCCTAGAGCAAAGGAGGGAGAGAGGTGATATGATCGAAACATTCAAAAATCTTAAGGGCATTAACAAGGTAAAAGAGTCTAACATGTTTCAATATAAGAAAAATAGCAGGGCAAGAGGACACAGCATGAGATTAGAGGGAGGCCGATTAAGGGGTAATGTGAGGAAATTCTTTTTCACAGAAAGGTTGGTTGATGCATGGAATGGCCTACCTCAGGTGGATATGAATACAGTGCAGGGCTTCAAACAGGCATGGGATAGGCATAAGGGGGTTATACAGATTAGTATGAATAGATAGGCCATTGACAGAGCAAAGGCCTATGGCACATTCATAAAATAGAGAAAAATGGGCAGACTGGATGGGCCTTGCAGTCCTTATCTGCCATCAACGTCTATGTTTCTATGTTTTTATTCCTTTTTAGTCTTGTGCATTTGTTCCTTGCCACTTTATAGGCTGTGAATTCATCCATTCTCCCTGTGGCCTGAGCCTTATACCAAAGATTATCCCGGTGTTTCAGTTGCTCTGTGATGTGGCCCGTTAGCCATGGGTTAATTGGTTAATGGTACCCCTCACTTTGGTTGATTTATAGGGTGCAAAAATATCACAGACATTATTAAAGATGCATGTGAAATAATCACAGACCTGATTAGCATATTCAGTAAAGTCCAGTGGCATTCAGTCTGCATTTTTCAGGAGTTGCTTGAAATTATATAGTTAACCTTTTTTAAGGGACCTGTTTCTTGAATGCTTCAGAGTTTTTTTTAAAACTTGTTGGACCACGAAAAGATCACTCAGTATTGATCAGAGATATATTAGCTATGTGCTCAGGGCATGAGGTGAGCAACCAGTCAATAAGCGTGGAGGTGCCAGTTTGATAGTTTCTCCTGGTTGCTTCAGTCACCATTTGTGAGAGGTACAAAGTGGCTATCTGGTGCCGGGGGTGGGTGGGTGGCAGAAAAATCAGCCCTGGAATCAGTGGCAAAAAAAAGTGCAAGGGTACACAGAAAAGAAAAAGAACCAGAAGCTGGTTCAAAATAAGGAGCCCTGGAAAGGATTTGGGTCACCTTGATAACAAGGGGGGGCAAGAGAGTAAAAATAAGAGTGGTGTATAGACCCCCTGCACTGGCGGAGGAGCTGGAGGAGAGTCTGGTGGCAGATGTTGAGAGACACTGCAGACTGGGCAGGGGAAGGGTGGTTGTGTTGGGGCACTTAAACATGCCAGGAACAGACTGGGAGACTATGACATCCTCAGTGGCCAGGGAACAGAAGTTGTTGGATGTCTTTCAAGACACATTCCTAACTCAGCAGGTGGGGGAACTGACCAGGGAGGCGTGGGTACTGGATGTGGTCCTGGCAGACAGTGACCAGATTGGGGGCCTGGAGGTAAGGGACCCATTGGCAGGGAGTGACCATGCCATGGTCTGGTTCTGCCTGGACCTAGGAGGGGTAGAAGGCTGCACAAAGACACAGGTAACTGACTTCAGGGGGGCGGGTTTTAAGGAAATGGGAAGGATCCTTAAGGAGCATTTGGATGGGATTGGGTCAGACATGGATGCTGATGGTAGGTGGGAAATCATCAGGAGAGGGGTGCAGGATGCTACCAGCACCTGTGCAAGAATAAGACGAAAATGCAGTAGGGCCCGAAAACCCTGCTGGTGGACCAGGGAGGTCCAGGAGGTGGTGCGGGGAAAGAAGGCAGCCTATAGGCAATTCAAGTGCTCAAGGAATGAAAGGGATCGAGGGGAGTATGAGCTGATGGATAGAAGGGCCACTAGGGTGGTGAGGGTGGCTAAGGCAAGGAAGGAGCAGATCCTGGCTAGGGAAATTAGGAGAGGGAACAAGGGTTCTTTAGATACATTGGGGAAAAACAAAGGGTGAAGGGGCAGATTAGCAGGATTAAAACAGGGGAGAGATGGGCACAAGACCCAGGGGAGCAGGCTGAGGTATTAAATGAGTACTTCACCTCAGTTTTCATCAAGAAAAATGGGGGTGCTGCATCATACATGGGAGGAGACAGTGATACTGAGGAGGGGGGGGACCCCTACTGATCAGCAGGTCTGGGGAGAGGGGGAGGAATCACTGGCAGGAGAGGAGAATGCTAAGCAGGGAGAAGAGGTAGCAGAAGTGGAAATCACAGCAGAGAGAGTGAGGGAAGCCCTCAGGTCCCTTAAGATGGAGAAAGGACCGGGGCGGATAAATTACATCCCAGAATGCTGAAGGAACTTGCGGATGTCCTGGTGAAACCCCTGGCGGAGCTTTTCACCATCTCTCTGAGGACAGGGTGGGTGTCCCAGAACTGGAAGGTGGCACATATAGTGCCTATCCACAAGGGGGGATCAAGGGAAGTGGCAGGGAACTACAGGCCTGTCAGCCTGACATCGGTGGTGGGCAAGGTGATGGAGGGCATTGTCAAGGAGAGGCTAGAGGGGAACCTGGAAAAGTCAGGGTGCCTGGATGATAGACAGCATGGATTTGTCCCTGGGAAATCATGTCAGACAAACCTTGTGGAGTTCTATAACTGGGTGATGAGTGCCATGGACCTGGGTAGACCAGTGGACGTCCTCTTTCTAGACTTCAGCAAGGCATTTGACTCTGTTCCTCACATGGGCCTGTTGGAATAGCTGGCAGAAATGGGGGTGGGGAACCAGATGATCAGATGGATAGGCAATTGGAGGGATAGTCTCATCCCCAAAGAGGGTCATTAGTGGGGTCCCACAGGGATCAGTCCTTGGGCCCCTCCTGTTCAACGCCTACATCTCTGATGTAAGGACAGGTATCAGGAGTGAGATGAGTCTCTTTGCAGATGACTCAAAACTGGAGGTGGTGGTGGATGGGGAGGAGGTGAGGGTGGCCCTACAGGGGGACCTGGAGGCTCTGGAAAGATGGTCTAGAAAGTGGAAGCTGAGGTTCAATGCAGGGAAATGCAAGGTACTGCACCTGGGGGACAGAAACCCAGGCCAAGTGTACACCCTGGGAGGGAATGCTACAAGTCTCGATGGCTGAGAGGGACCTGGGGGTGGTGGTGGATGTCAAGATGAACAACTCTGAGACTTGTAGGAGGGCAGCAGCCAAGGCCAACAGGATGCTGGGATGCATCGCTAGGGGGATCACCTCCAGAAGGAGGGAAGTGATACTCCCTCTGTATAACTGCTTGGTGAGGCCTCACCTTGAGTACTGCGTGCAGTTTTGGAGGCCACACTTAAAGAGGGACATTAAACTCCTGGAGAGGGTCCAGAGGAGGGCAATCAAAATGATTTGGGGCTTGGGGGACAGGACCTATGAGGAGAGGCTCGAAGAGCTAAATACATACACATTGGAAGAGAGAAGGGACCTGGGGGACATGATAGAGGTCTTCAGGTACATGAAGAGGGTAAACAGGGGAGGAACAGTCAGGGTGCTTCGAAGGAAGGAAGAGGGGGCCACTAGAGGGCATGGGTGGAAGCTGGAGGCGGAAGATTCAGGGGAGAAAGGAGGAGGTGCTACTTCACTGAGAGGGTGGTGGAGCATGGAATGTGCTGTCTAGGGGCTGGTGGAGGCAGAGATGGTGGAGGGTTCAAGAGGGGTGGGACAGATACAGGGGAAGGGTTCCGGGAGCAAAATCCAGTGCAGCGAGAATATCTGGAACTGGGAAGGGAGAAGCCAGAGAATGCGAGGGGGGCAGCAAGATCAGCTCCCAGGGTGTGGGCTAACCAAACAAGCAGACACGAAAGACCATTAGGCCTATTCTGCTGGCATTTTAGTATGTTAGTAATCCCGGATTCCCATAGTCAGTGAGGTGACCTATCGGGAGCATGGCTTTCAAGTCTAGCTCCTAGTTTCTAGCTCCGTCTGTACCTGTGGTTCAGCTTCAGCTGTGGAGGACCAAGGGTCGGTCATCCGGCAGGTTTCTTAGCCAGCTCTGTGGGGGAGGAAAAGACAAGCCAGGGGCTTGCTGTGGTTCAGCTTTGGCTGTGGAGGTCCAAGGGTTGGTCAGCCAGAAGATTTCTTGTCTAGCTCTGCAGGGGCAGGAAAGCCTAGTCAGGGGCTTGCTGTGGTTCAGCTTTGGCTGTGGAGGTCCAAGGGTTAGTCAGCCGGCAGGTTTCTTGGCCGGCTCCTCAGGGCAGGGAAATGAATTAACCATATGACTACAAAAGTGTTGTAACAAACTCCAAACCAGTACATAAGTTATTCTATCCACAGCTACGGTTACTAACATCTATGAAGTAGTAAACAAACCTTCCTGGGTATTTCAAGATAAAATCATAACTTATATTAAGTTACAAATACGCATTACATTTTTAGTATTTGAACAATATGGCAAATTGATACTATCACTTGCTGTTCTTGGAGCTCAGTCCCTTTCCATTTTCCTCCTCGTTTTCTTCCTTTATCCCAGGGTTATGGCATGGCACAGAGACATATGTGCATGGAGGAGCACATGTGCTCTGGAACCACGGTCTCCTTCCACCCACCCACACATCTGTCTGGCCACCTGTAGTGTTGGTGCTAGGTGGCAGCTAAGAGTTAGGAAGGTGAACCACCCTTGCCCAGGAGAGGAGCGCTGCCTGTCGGCTGTTAATTCCATGTCCAAGCCCTTCCCCCTCCTATCTCCCAGCAATCTGAACTTGTTCCCAAATTCAGGTCAATGGCATGATGTGAGGTAAAGTGTTTTACAGAGCCTTCTCCTTGATGAATCCTGTCTGAGTGCTATGAATCAGATGTGGAAGGGTTTCTTCCAGCCCTATTACCAGGACCTTAGCAAGAATTTTGGTGTCAACACTGAAGAGGTAAATAGGCCTGTAGGGTAAGCAATGTGCCCTGTCTGTATTAGGTTTGGGCAGCACCATTATTGTTGCCTACTGCATAGACTTGGGCATTTCCCACCTATTCTGTGGACTCCACAGCACCTTATGCAGGTGAGGGCTCAGCTTAGTGCTAAAGGTCTGATAAATGTCAGCTCTCAGACCATCCAGCCTGGGTGCCCTACCCCTAGCTGGGATATTAATAACTCCCTTCACTTCCTTGAGAGTTAGGTATGCTACAGAGATGCCATGAGATGAGGCAATGGCCTTAAAATGGAACAGTGCCCCAGAAACTCTCAGATCCATTCTACCAGTGTTGCTTCTTGTGAGGAGTTCAGGTTCATGTAGAAGTCTTGGAAGACTGCATTTATCCTCTCAGGGTCTGAAGTCAATGTGCCATCTCTCAAATGTGGATGCAGAATGAGCGATCCCCCCTTTCCTTTCCAGTCTCTAAAAGCAACAATTTACTTGCCTTCTCTTCTTGCTCCCAGTAACTGTGTTTATTAAAGAAGAGAGGACTTTCTGCCTGCTGGTGTCAGAGCTTATTTAGTTTAAATTTGAGCTTGATGAGAACCCGCAGATCCATGGTTAATCTGATTGGCTTTGCATATAACTTTGTTTCCTCACTCCTAAGTTGTTGCTCTAGATCTGCTATCTCTTGTCACCTTTTTTTTATTAGCCTGTGTTGAATAGCTAATAATGTGACCTGTGATGTAGGCCTAAAGGGTGTCCCATAGAGATATCTGGGGTTGCGTTAGTGGCAAAAAAAAAAAAAATAATCTCCCCTGCCAGCCACTCCTTGAACTCCTGATATTGAAGGAGGAAAGGATTTAACCTCCTACAGTGCATGAGCAGCACTTTAGTGTTAGGGACAAGGAAAGCTGAGATCATTATCAGACTGATGTTGGCCTCCACCAGCCCATGAGCACAGTGAGCACTAATCAACATGAAGTCCAAACTACTACAGGTTACATGCCTTGGAGACCCTTAGGTGAAGTCCACCACTATGGGGTGGGTAAGCCTCCATGTGTCTACTAGGTGCAACTCCTCACATAATTTCTTCAGTGCCACCCTGGTTTGTCTGTGGGAGAATTATCCCAGCTCCATGGGCATCCTATCTACCACAGGATCCTAAGCAAGGTTAAAGTCCCCACACACAAACACCCATCAATTGTTAGGTGCTATGTGCACTATCCCATGGGTCAGTGCTAGAAAGAAAGGGGCATCATCCCGGTTTGGTACATAGACATTGGCTAGGAGGACTTCACTTGTTTGCATTTTCTCCTTTAAGATGACCCAATGACCTGCTCTATCAACTCTGTGTGCTCGACAAAAAAGGGCAGCCTTTTTTCACAAGTACTGTTCGTAGCTGTATAACAGCTTGAAATTTCCCTTGCAACCCATTCCCTAAGTAGTTTCAACACCTCACTGTGGAGAAGGTGTGCCTCTTGCTGTAAGGCAATGTCACATCTGGTAGTCTTTATCTTAAGTTATTTTCTTTCTTTTAATAGTATGATTGATACCCTGCACATTTCAGGTGACCAACTTCACATCAGCCATGCAGTTTAACAATCCTAACTAGCTTTCTCTGAGCATTTTCAGGACACATGCATCCTTACTTTACCCATCCAGAGATAACCATCACCACTTCATCTGTGCCGTCTGGGCGAGAGCCCCTGTAGAAACTATAGGGTTAAAAGGGAAATATGTTGAGCAAGAGAGGTTTGAGAGTCTGTAATAGACAAAGAAACATGATTAAATGTCTGTGAAAGAGAGTTACCCCTCACTGGTCATAATACAAACCTTCCCACCCCTTACTCTCCCATCCCCTTCCCCACCCCACCCCCCATTTCATTAGTTCTGACTCATGTATCACCCTCTGCCTAACTCTGTCAGGTAAGGGAACGCTTCCTCCTTAGTAATCTAAAGCTGTACTTGATTTGTTCTTCACTCGTGTGACTGTCTACATCATTGGTTTCTAAGTGAATCACCATGTCTGGCTTCCCCTCTGCTACTTTGATGAGCTTCTCTAGGCAGGGCAGGACCCTGTTCACTGTTGCTCTCAGCATACAGCATAAGCATCTCTCCTCTCAGTGGGAGGCACACAGCAACCTCCCCCTTTCTCTTACTATGGTGTCCCCCAGCACTACTAGCTTCATCTTCCTCCTAATATTTAAAATATTATGTGTGTGTGTACTGGGGTGCATGTGGTGGAGAGGGGTATACACAAATGTTGCAGTTTGTTTTGTTTTCAAATACTGTAATTACAAGTTATGGGTGTGATTTTTTTTACATGTACCAAGATGGCTGTCAGAGATGTTTTAAAAAAAAAAACTTTAGGGAGGCACTGATGTTGGAGTGCACTGCATCCTGGTTGCCAGAATAAGTGCAAAACAGTGTAATTTCTACTCTTAAATCACATTGCTTCAGAATCTTCTTGACCGATCAGGACACATGAAACTCTCTACCTATTTTAGAATGGCAAGTAATCACCTGAAATATACAACAGTACACATCCTTCATTTGATCACCGTGTTCACTAAAGAAACCCTAGCAACAGTCATCTTAAATTCCAAATATTCACAAAAACTGTCAGTCATGCATTTGATTGCGAAATCCGATATCTGTTGTACAGGATTGCTTTGGGAATTAAAGTTGATAATAGTAATCAGGCACTCATACTCCTCCAAAATCTTTCACATAAGCATATTCACAGACATACCTTAATTAAGTCAGTAAACTGTAGATCTATGTAGCTTGGTCTGATGTTATAGCAGGAAATCATCACCAGACAAACTTGTATGTAAGCATCTCTGAACCAGTATCAAGCAATCTTTCCTTAGACGTGCCAGATCCCACAACCAATGCACATCTAAGGAAAGATTACCTGTTACTGATTCAGAGATACTTATATGTGAGTGTGTCTGGTGATGAGTTCCTGCTATAATGTCAGAAATGCTCACTCTAAAGACCCACCAGGCAGCAGGAGAAGTGTGACCAAGCTAGAGATATTTACAGTTTACTGACTTAATTATGGGATGTCTGTGAATATGTCAATGTGAAAGATTTGGAGGGGCCTTCATGTAATCATAATTACTGCAGCTTGACACTAGTTGGAACAAATTAAGAGACCAGCACACATGTACAGTTTTAAAAACTGTTAGTGACCGAGACACTGCAGGGCACATCAGAAATTATCTGTTCTACTTGCCACATTACTCTCTATAAGCTGCCAGATAAACAACACATTTAGCTTCTACAGTAAGTAAATTATTTAGGCAGCTGATAAAATGGATATTCTGGCCCTGTTCTGTCCATAGGCCTGAAATGTAAGCTTACAAAAATGACCCATGAGCAGTTGCAAGTTTCCCTGATTCCCTTTCCATCAACCAGCAGGGAGCCCAAGGCAGTAATTGACCATGTCCTGGTACATTAACATATCAATACCTCAGAAATTGCTATCATATGAAACATATGTTTCCTTACATTGTTTAGCACACGTGTCATGCTGATAAAGTAGTTAAAGAATTTTACCTGCCTATAGAATAACGCAGTATACTGAAATAAAATGGGAACCATTAGAAGACCTTTTAAATTGGTTATTAAAAATATGCACACACACCCCACTTGTATACTTGATAAGCAAAGCAAAAATAGTTGTTAGTATCTCATGGAAAACATTTGCATTTGCTGGCCATTACCCTCATCAAGAAACAACAGTTGGTATATTACTTAGTTGAGGTAGTTGCTCTATTATTGCAGCCAAGTTAGCATGACTATCAAAGTTTCTACTGCCAGCAATCAACTCGAACACATATGGTTCAATAGTCAAGTTATTCTTGCTAGTTAGTAAGTAAAATGCTACTGAACTTTAAAATGGTGATTAGTGATGGGTCCAAAACAAGGCAGGAAAGTTTAATAGAAAATTGTGACTGACGTCATGACAGCAGCATAACTGCTAAGCAACTGAGATTCAGATGAATAGCATAATTGAGATCCTGACATTAAGCAACAATAGGAAATTATTAAACAAACACTTAGATGTACAGCAGAATGAGCTTATGGGCAAAACAAACATGATACATGGTTAAAGGATAAACTACCCTAGTCTATTGGTTTTATAAGAGTGTGTAGTTAATCTTTAAGTACACATAATTACACATATACACCACTGTAATTAAAATCAATATGAAATCATTGATCTGAATGTCCAAACCTAATTAACCAATTGTGACATCATCAATACATTTTTTTAACCTTCCTACTTTAGTGACAAAAATAATTATTTCATAAAAGACTTTCTTAACATTTTGTTTCACAACCCAGCAAAGTTAAAGAAACACACTGTGCTAACCAAACCTGGTTAGAGCCAAATACTCACTGTATGACCTTTGGCAGCTTATTTGACCTCCCAGTGCAGCAGTCCACCCAGCTAAAGAAATAGGTAGAAAGCAGGATTCTGATGAAAGTAAGGTGTTGCATATCAGCTGAGATATCACAAATTAAACACATTTCATGACAACACGTAAACAATGCACATTCCATCTCCCAATCAAATGTCCAAAGTAAAGCTACCCATCTTGCTTTTACAGCATGTGATTTAAAACACACTCAACTAAAGGGCATTACAGTGAAGGTTGAAATTGGTAAACAGCAGAACACCAAACAATATGTTGTAGCACATCTTGCTGGGCTTTATATGAGTAACTCAAGATAAAACACTTTTAAAATAAAAAAAATACATTTAAACTCAATAGAACTAATGTGATTCACCACAAACACATTTGGACAGGAAATTAACTTATGTACCTGCATAAAAATCCTTCCAAACTGAGAGATTCCACAGCAGTTTGAAAAAGAAAAAACACCTTCAGAGAAACACAGTGGGCTACATATTCAAAACTTTGTGTTGGGTGCAAACCATTTGCACAGGGTTTTTGTGCCGGGTTTGCATGAGTCCGCTATATTCAAAAGGTCAAACAGTGTGGGCAAACTGCATTAGCACCAGGCAAAAGTATAATGCATGGAAGTGGCAAAAAGAGGGTGTGTGTACATGAATACAGGCACAATGCTATATTCAGTGCATTAGTGTCATGCAAAGTGTTTTTGTGCGACTTAGAGCAACACTTCGTGAGGTGAAAATTACTGCCCAGGAAAAGGTAGTCTTAAATTTTGGCAAACCAGCTTTGTGCAACTTTGTGGCATTGCACAGCTCTGCATGACATTTGTGCTGCTTTGCACAACCCTAAGCAGTAAATAGTAAACATAGAAAGAAACCAGACATGGAAGAAACATGCTGCACATGGATGACACCTCTTATGATGTCATCATCTGCCACTGGTCCCAGACATGCCAGGCAGTAAGTGGTGACCCAGCATCCAGTGGACACCATGGCAGTGTGTCCATATAGCACACACCTGCAGATCACCCATTGGTGGACAGTAACAGAATCCAGCACACACATTCAGCACTGAAGGTGTGGAGGGTGTTGAGGGGAGGGTGCACAGGTGGCCAGTCTGCACCACATACTGGGTGCTGCCACAAGGCTGGGATAGTCCACACAGTGCAACTGGTCTAGAGCTGGGAATAGTCCAACACCAGAGTGCCTGTCTGTGGTATGTGCCCCCTGGCCACATGCCTCTCGGCCACAAACCACACATCTGTACAGACACCACAGCACACACAGCTAGCTGTGTATATGCGAGTATCCTGTGCCAGTGTTGCAGCATCTGTAGGTCTCACAACAGCATAACAGTGATGTCCACTGTCAGTACACACCTGCAAGATTGGTCTGTCAATGTATAAGGTGCAGCAGTCGTCGATGCCCTACACACCATAGGCATTGATGTGTCCCTCACACTCCAGGCCCCCATGTTACTGTAGTGTCTGCTGTGCACTGTAGCAGGAACTACAGTTTGACAATTGAATGCAGCACAACCACCTGTGCCTGTGCTGTGTAGTCCTCTGGGGTCTGGGCCACAATATTCTATGCAGTTCTGTACAAATCTAGCCTGCAGCTACCACCATGCACTTCCAGACTGACTTACAGGTGGAGCTGTGTGAAGACCCAGCCAGCCCCTGTACTTCCAGACTGACCTACAGGTGGAGCTGTGGGACCCTGCAATAGCACTGGGCAAACTCCATGCAAATCAGGACATAATGAGATGCCAAGTTGGATGTTTGCCCAGAGACTGCCTAAGTAGGATCATTTGCATGTCACTTTTGAATATAGCACATGTTTGTCCTGGGCAAACATTTGTGCCACACAAAACATTTTTTCGCTGTGCAAACATTTCGGAAACATGGTACATTTCTGCAGAATTTCACATGCTCTGGTAATTGTAGCTTTAATGAACCTACTTCTTTGCTAGCACACACATTGGCAACATGGTTCACATTTACCTTCCTTCACATCGCTGTGCACTGGGCTGCTGTTGTGGTTTGCACTTCCCAGTTGCTATATTCAGAGCTGTCTTATTTCCTGGGCTATTTTTGCACTGCACTCCTAGCCCCAGTTTGCCCAGCTTTCTTAGCATGCTATATTCAGCAGGTTTAGCACTGGGGCTATCCCTTTTGAATATAGCAAGCTATTGGTTCTGGGTTATTTTAGCACATTGGACTGTGTTAATTTAGCTCCAGGGCAAAGTTTTGAATATCTGGCCCATTATCTTGATCTTTCTTTCACAGTCCTCACACACTCAGGGAAATTATTAGCATATCAAAAATACTTCCCTGTCTCAAGCTTAACAAGCAACAGTCAACAAATATGTTTTGCATCACAAGCACTTAACAAACAGCAATCAGCACAGTAGCAAAAGTATTTCACAAGCCTAACTCCTTCCATGCTGAAAAGTTTTTTTGTAATCATTAAAAAAAACTTAAAATCAAGGTATTTTTCAGCTAACTAAATGTGTTTTTATAAAACAAATGAAGAAAAGTGTTAAACATTTTTAGAATAATTCCATCGTCTGGGTTAAGCAAGACAATAGGACTACAGCACTTGATCTTTGACCTCAACATTTGTTAGATCTTTTGACCCACTCGGCTTATTTTACTTGTGCACTACTACTTTCTTAACATTTATTCTAAATTTGAACCCCTGCAGTAGACTTTGGTTCCTGCTAAATGTGGGGCTATGTTGTCCCAGTTTAGAAGTTATATCCTGTTGCCTGTACTTTTATCCTCTGCCTGTTTGTCATTTCTGTACGACTCTTAGTATTTCCTCCTTATTTTGCTCATATTTTGTTGTATGTAAATTCAACATCATGTGTTTAATCTCTATGTTCCTACCAGTATCTGAACTTCTATCTAAACTCCATTTTGAAAACACAGTCTTTCACAGCAAGTGTCCTGTTTGATTTAAGATGTCTCCAGATGGAGTTTAATTTGGAGTTTGTGCTTTAGTTGAATTATCCAAGAAATAGTGAATTAAATTGATCTTAGCCCTATATAACATATACTGACCCTTTACATATTCAGTATTTAAAGGTTAGCATTTAATCCAACTCTTCACCTTAAAGAAACAGACATTCCATAACCAAACAAACTCTGGTCAGAACCAATATGGCTGCAATAAGATGGTAGGGATGCAGCCAGAAAAAGTGAGTGGCTGCTTCACCCCACCTCATGAACCCCATAGTTGAAAGTTTTCAAATCCCCAATGAAATGTGATTCCATGCCAGTGAAGCATCATTCCATGACACAGGTGGGAAAACCCATTTTGGACAGGATTTGAAAAATGACAACTGTCACATTCATGAGGTTATCTGAAATAATGGCTATGTTGCAAGTGTGGGGTCAAAATATTGAAAATGACTGAAATTATGAATCAATGTAGAAAAATTTCAATGTGCACTCAGAATTTTGTCATTTTTACATGTTTTGACCCCCAATTTTCAACATATCCTTCTTATGACCCCAGCTGATGAACAAGGGTGGTAAAAATGTTCAAATCCTGCTCAAAAGGTGATTTTGCAATGTGAACAAGAAATCACTTTTCAGGCCAGATTTGCATAATTCCAGTGCCATTGGTCATGAAGTGGGGTCCCAAAATGGACATGTTAAAAAATTGGGGCCAAAATATGCAAAACTGACAAAGTTATGCATCAAAGTTGAAAACCCCATTGAAATACTTTGAACCACACTTACCTTAGTTTCTCATATTGCAGTTGGTGGTTCCAGCAGAAAGATGTGTTTTCAATTGAAGAGTAGATCTTCACCCTGGGACCTGTTCAGGTGAGTGAGTGAGTGTGGGGTGGTGACTACTGAGAGGGAGGTCAGGGATCAGATCAATGAGGGGTCATTTTCCTTTTTACAGGGTAAAAAAATCATTGAGGGATATTTTTCTTTTTTACACGTCACATTGTCACATTGTTACAATACAGGAATGGTGATTAGAGGATGGGAGGGCCACTAGACACCAGGGAAACAATTTCTAATGGGGATGACAATTGGAGTGTGGGAGGTGCTACTAGACACCAGAAAACAATACAACCATATGGGGATAACAATTGGAGGATGGAGGTGCCACTAAGCACCAGGGAAACAATATAAACAATATGGCGATGGCGATTGGAGGGTGGGGGGGCACTAGACACCAGGGAAAAAATAAAAACAATACAGGGATGAAGATCAGAGGGTGGGGGCCACTAGAAACAAAGGAAACAATACCTGATGGGAGGGTGGGGTGCCACTAGACAGGAGGGAAACAATAAAAATAATAGGTGGATGGCAATCAGAGGGGTGCAGTTAGACACCAGGAAAACATTGGAATAATACTGGGATGGCATTCAGAGTGTGGGGTGGTGCCACTAGACACCAGTGAAACAATAAAAACAATATTGGGATAGTGATTAGAGAGTGAGGCATGCCACTAGACACCAGGGAAACAATACTAGAGAGTGGGTACTGCAATAAGAGGGTGGGGGGGTGCCACTAGACACAAGGAAAACATTATTACATATGCAAGGGGAGAAAAAGTGGTGCTGGCTTTGAACCTGGAAGTGAACAGGAAGTGAGTATGCAGCAGTAAAATAGTGCAGAGGAGAAACTGTGTGTGTGTGTGTGTGTGTGTGACAGCACTGTAGTAAATGGAGAGGCTAGCAGCATGAAAACAGTTTAGCGGTGGGGGGCCAGTACTGAATGGAGACAGTGGACAATAAGCTGGAGGAGTGGAGGTGACGCACGGACTGAATAGGATGCAGGTACTCCATCAGGTAGTCAGGGCCCAACCCACCTTATAGGTTAGAAGACCAACCTTGAAGGTAACTCACCACTTCACAGGCAGCCAGTACTAATCATATAGCACTGTGGTCACAAGGCTAGACCTTGAAAAGCCAGTCAGCAACCTAGCAGCTTCCTTCTGCACCAGCTGCAAGCATTGTAGGGTATGCCCATTTACCTCCAGGTAGAGCACATTATAGCAACCGAGCCTAGATGTCATGAACACATGCAGTAAAGTGAGTAGGTTTTCATGTGGGATAAGGGACTTAATCCAGTTGATATTTCTCAGATGGTAAAAGCCACTCCTTACTACGGCTGACACCTGAGCTTCCAGTATCAGCTGTTTGTTAGCAGAGGCCAACTGCCTGAATGACTGAGCCAAAGTCCTGTCTCTCCCATGACTACTTCTGCTTCCTCCTTCTGACCCAGCTCAATCACTAGCACCTCAGTCTTATCCAGGTTAAGCCTCAGTCATGTGGATTTCATCCATTTCTGGCTTTTAGCTAGGAACAGATTAAGCACCTTGACAGCATCCAGTGTCCTAGATGCAAAGGACACAAACAACTGGGTATCATCCACAGAACAGTAAAAACCCAGACTGTACTGTCAAATGATCCCTCCCAGGTGCATCATGTACACTGTGAACAGCATGGGTGAGAGAATCCAACCATTGGGCATGCCACAGGGAAGGGGCATCGGGGTTGATGAGAAAGCACCCCTCACCATTTTCTATGTCCTGTTCCTGATATAGGACTCAACCCAGTGGCTGACAGTGTCAGTGAATCCATCGCACTCCTTCAGATGATCCAACAGCAGCCTATGGTACAGTGTCAAATGCTGAAAAGAGATCAAGGAGAATGATAATTGACCATTCATCCCTGTCTCTTGCCCCGTGAAGGTCATTATGCACTCTGATTAATGCCATCTCAGTGTTATGCCCAGATTTTAAACCAGATAGGAGGGATTCGTAGATGTCATGAGCTGAGAGATGTGCCTTAAGCTGCAGTGATACAACCTTCTCAGTAACCTTACCTAAGAAAGGTAGGTTAGAGATTGGACAATAATTTGCTAGTGTGAGCCCCCCCTCACTAGGTGGGATTATTATCTTTGCTGTCTCCCCCCACCATTGTTCCAATAGTCAGCTTAGGGGGCGATTCCCTTGTCTTCCCTGTAGACAGCGGAGTTTTGCCGGTATTTAAGCCTGAATTTCTGGGAAGTGGGGGGAGGGAGTTGGAGAATTGGTGGGCTGGTGTAGGGCCAGTGTGGCTGGGGGGCCTAAAATCTCCCCGGCTCAGTAGCTGTTGGCTGACAGTGTCGGTGTGACCTAAGGGTGGTGTCTGAGGGAAGGTGGCAGAAGTGGGCAGCCATTGGGACCGGGGGTTCTGTGGCTGAGGTATGCAGAGGAGTTAAAGGTGGAGAGTTGCAGGGACCATCTGGAGGCTGGGGATCCTGGCTACCTGAGGTGTGGTGCAGAATCAAGGCAGTGGGGCTGTCGTGGTGGTGGCAGCACCACGGCAGGGCTCTCCTGAAGGTGGAAGGTTTGGGAACCATTCCTGGTGACACACTGCTGGAGGTAAGAGAAAGGGTGGGATCGCATCCTGGGATTCTCTTTAGGGCCTGCTGTGCTCATGACTTGGACAGAACCCGTTATACCATTTAGAGAGGCAGCCTATGGAAACAGAAGTTGAAAGGAGGGAACTGTTATCATGCTCTAATAGGCTTGCCTTAGCTCTGAGTGAAAGGAGGGATAGCACCTCTTGTGGATCTGGTGGAAAGTAAGGTTTGGGAGCAGCCATGGGAGGCATTTAGACTGCAACATGCCCAGGTATGCTTTAAGGTTCTGTGGCAGGGAGGACTAAGGCACTGTCCTGTAAGGTAAAGGAAAGGACAACTGGTATTGAGGAGAGGGTTTGAGCTAGTTTTCAGCTCATTCTGGAAAAGGTGGAGACAGTTTGGTCTAAGTTCTAGGCTGTAAAAACATTTTTAGCTGTGGCTGGTGCATATATGCCCTTTGTCTGCCATTTCTTAAGCTTGCAACCCAAATGGAGCTGCTCCATTTAATTTATTTATTGTTCTGATCATTCTGAACAAAAATGTAATCTTTTCTATTTTTGCTTTTATTTAGTGGTGCTGAGTTTGTTCAATTAATTAATTCCTCCCATTTTTCCTTAAGAAGGGCCCTATGTACCATGAAACCAGCAGAATCTGCAGTGCCTGAGCTGTTTCCATCTGGATAAGAGTAGGCCTGGTTATCATCAACAAGGTAAGGCCTGTCTTTATTCCAGTTTAAAGAAGTGTCTGTAGATACTCTTGGGTCTGTGTGCCCCCCCTTTGCATACCATCAGGATCCCTAGACAAAAGAGGAGGATGGGGGAGGGATACACTAGAACATGCAGGTTCAGCTGGCCTGGTGGCACTGAGGGTTGAGGTGCTGGACACCACACCTCACACCACTCTGGTGACACGGTTCGGGAGCAGACTTGGGTCATCGGGGGTCGGCTGGGGGGAGACAGGCTGAGCATCCAATGACAGCTCGCCTTCTACAGGGAGATGGTGGGAATCCAACACAGCTAGCGGTGACCTCTGGTGGAGGCTGGAGGCATAACAGCCCATCAGCACCTCGGGGGTTTGATTGGTCATGGGCGGAGGCCTGTGTACCAATCACCTCTAGAGGCTGCACCATTGAGGGGGGAGGACGTTGGGGATGTCAGCACTCATGCCTTGATGTCATGGGCTAGCAACATCCTCACAGAACAGGGAAAAATCATCCTCCAGAGTCGGGTAGATGGAGCGCCAAACCCAGTTCTGATATGCCATCGACTGCTGCTGTCCCAGGGACCTGATGAAGAAATTAAGTTACAGGGGTGTCCTGCCCCACCCTGAACCCCACCCGGGGGCAATCCAAGGCAGGATGAAAGACCCTAGCAGCAGGTAAGTCGGTGGCAGGGATGGGTTTCATTGGCGACTCCTGAAGGGGCGGCTCTGGTAGGGATGTAGGAGGGGAGGAAAAAAAAAAAGAATATGCAGGTTCAAATTTGAATTCTTCAGGAGGGGCAGAACCAGTGCATCTTTCAATGCTGCTTGAAAGACTTCCTCTGACAAGGAGCACTGTACTATGCTAGAGAACACTGACTCAGGAGACCCAAGACAGCTCACTAATAGATACATGATGCCCAGGTCTAGTTAACCAAAGGTGGGCCACAGCTCTAAAATCACCTCACAGACCTCATCCACTGAGACTGAGAAAGACTCCATCCAGCACTGCTGAGTGCATCTGTGAGATCGCTGCCTGACTCTGCTGGGCCACAACAGCCCATCTGGAGAGATGCTGGCCAAAATAGAGGACCCTGTTCAAGAAACATTGAGCAAACTCATTTCACTTAGCTGCTGATGGTGCTTTCACTGGCTGGAGATAGACTGGACATAATAGCTTGTCCACAGTCTGGAAGAGCTGAGCCAGTTGATTCTTCCCAGTCACAATCTCCCTGGAGAGGAATGCTGCCTTCTTACAGGAGATAGCTTTTGATAGTTATCATGATGAATCCTCAGAGCCAGTTTATCCTCCTGTGGCCCAGACCTTCTCCAGCAGCACTCTAACCTCTGATCCCTATATTCAACTTCCTAAGCTCCCTGTTAGACCATGGGGGCCCTAAGCGTGAAATTCAGGGTGATACATGGATTGGTGCTACAGAATTGGAGGACTCACTAATAATTCTATTATAGGCTAAAATCACCACCTCTGGTCCCATCTCACAAGCAACCAGTATCTCTGAGATGTTAAGCACTGCCCATAGTTCTTTTGGGCCAAGCTCTTTAAAAGTGAAGTACTTAACCATCTCCATTGGAGGAGGACTACAGAAGAGGGCCCTGAATGGAACTGTATGGTGTAATGATCTGACTAATTGACCAGATCAATCTTGAGGCTACTCACCTCAAGCCCCAGGGAGAAGCCCAAGCCCAAGGTGTATCCATATTGGTGAGTAACAGAAGTAACTACTTGTGCTAGACCCAGTGATTCCATCAGATGGAGGAAATCCTTTCCAAAATGCAAGAGTTCATCAACTCAGCCACTGAAGTCACCCAGAATAAGTCAACTGCATGACTCCAATACCCTCTTGGCAAAGAAATCTGGTATTTTCTGCAGGAAATCCCTCTCATGCCCCAGAGGCTGGTAAACATATAGAAACATAGAAACATAGACTTTGAGGCAGATAAGGAGCACCTGGCCCACCTAGCCTGCCCATTTCCCTACCTATTGAATAAGCTGCAGATCAACCCTGTTGCAGATCTTTGTGTCATCTGCAAAGAGGCATACTTTTCCTTCCAGTCCCTGTGCAGTGTCTCTTATAACGACATTAAAAAGGACCAGACCCTGTACTGAACCCTGCAGGACCCACCTAGTAACCCTCCTGTCTTTGGAGTGGACTCTGTTTACTATTACCCTCTGTGTCCTGTTGTCCAGCCAATTTCATACCAAGGCTACCACCCTGGGACCAACTCCTAGGCTGCCTAATTTGTTTATTAATTTTTAGGGCTGTGGGTGGAGCCTACAACCTTCTGTCATCTGTAGCTCTAAAATGGCTTTTCTTAGAACTTCCATTTTAGACATTTGTATTTATTCCTCCACAGCTGCAAAGTAGTGCACCCCCTGATATTTGCTATTTGTTGCTCTATGTTAAAGGCATCTGAAGGGGGGCGGGGGATGCTACTGTATTGTACCTCAGAACTTCTCAGGATAGTAACAAAAAACCTTTTTAAACTGCTGTTTCTATTATCTGTCCAGCTCAGTCTAACACCTAGGGGACTCATTTCTTCTTGGTTTTTGTGAAAATGAAAGTCATCTGTAGACTCAGTGTCAGACTACATACTGTAAAATGCAGATTACTAGCTGTCTGACACTCCTTTCCACAGCACAGATTGCAGGCAAGGAGTGGAAACAGAAGACTTGTTTTTCTAATTTTAGAATATGATGTACTGAATGTGTGTTTAGTTGCAGGATCGGGGTCTTGAAGAAAATAATAACATTTATGTAACTAATTCCAGATTCCATCAGGTGGTCAGAAAAAAGTCTAGGAGAATTTGTGTTAAAAGTAACAAATGAAAGATGCAAACATAGCATGCACACTGGCATCTGAGACTGGAAGATCAGAAGGCTGTGGGTTCTAGCCCCACACTAGGCAAATGGGTTAAAGAACTTGTGTACTGCCTAAAACTAATATTAAATTTTGAAAGCAATCAACCATTGCCTTTTATATTTGAGGTACTTTATCGTTTCCCTTTGTTTAATTAGAAGATTGTTAACCTGATGTTAATGTGTGTGATATGTGGAACAGCACTCTGTGTGGCAGCTGACATAGCTAGCTATACTGCCACCACTACATCACCAGCATCGTGACCTCACTGACTGTGACATCACTGCTACTTAGGAACATCAATTCAGTGACTGCCAAGTCATTCACATGTGATTTAATTGTCAGTGAAATCACAATGCTGATGATGCAGTGGGGGTCAGTAGAGCTAGATATGTCAGCTGCTATGCTAAGAGCTGTTCCACACATCCACCACAACATTATGACATAGAAGACTCTCTGATGTGCAAAAGGTAAAAGAATGGTACTTCAGAAATAAAATTTTATAACTGACTACTTCTTAAAATTTATATTTTCCAGTCTGCCTGGTTTGGTTCCACTAGCTCTTTAAATCCCAATAATGACACTGTACTGCAGCATGGGGGGGGGATGCTGTGGTATTTTCTGTCTGCCTTTTCAGGTGGATGTTAAAGATCATATGGCACTTCTCAAAAGAGTAGGGGAATTTTTTTTTTTATTAAAACATAAAGAACAAAATATAACCAAATCCATATTACATCATACAAAATCATAATAAGGAAAAAAACACACACAAAAAAAATTAAATATTCCATCATACCGTAACCTTGGGCATAAAATAAATATATTTTATAACCTAACCCCCCTTCCCCACTAAAGGAGTAGGGGAATTTTTTTTAAACATAAGAAAACAACATTTATAAGTATCACAGTATTACTTCATACTATCTTGTCACAAAAAAATGAACAAAAAAATTCATGAACAAACATTCCATACTTTAAACTTAACATAAAAAACAAATCTGGTAGTTAAAGAAAATTGAAATCTAAATCTTAAATAACACAAAAACAACAGCATTTAAAAATATGTCATACACCAGAAAAAGGGAAAAAAATTATTAAATGACCTCTCTCCAAACCCCTCAAAAACAACACTACTGTATTAAATAAAATCAAAATTGGACCACTTTAAGAACCATTCATCCTGTTCCATTCTCAATCTCTCCCCTCTTTTTCAAGATTTAAGTTCTGTATTGAGCATCTAAAAAAGGTCAAAAGGGGAAATATGTTGTTGCTGAACAACCAAACGACATCTGCCAATCCATAACCAATAAACCATGTGTGCAAAAAAGTACTCAAAGCATACTACCATTGAGCTGTACCACCAGGTGGGGAATTATTCCATAATATACTAAAGAAGGGTTGGGTGGTATCATCAAATTCCCCTGCCATCTATCTTTAACAACATCCCAAAATTGTATGGCATAAGGACATGTATAATATAAATGGCCCATTGTTTCTATTTGCTGTATACAGCAGTCCCTAGGACAATACCTATCCTGTAAGGGCTTATGATTTTGGTTGCTCTTCACATTGATTTTATTATGCAACCTCAGCCATACCGTGTCCCATAATTTTATGGGCAGTCTGTCATCTGTAATATATTGAGCTATAAAATCTTGGTTTATTTGGGAAAATCCTACAAATGGAAGTTCTACAAAATGGATTGAAATGACTTCAAAATATAGTTGTTTCCTCATAAGATGGAGAACTGTAGCAATTTTTATGCCCCATTTAATGATCCCATCCACAACTCCTTCCCATCTCTTTACCAAATGAGGGCGCCTTTTATTTTTGTGTAGAAATTTGTCAGCTTTCCACTCAGTTATAACCCCAACCAATAAGGAGGAGACCCATATTCCCCACAACTGTACTTGTCCTTTAATCAAGGGTAACAGACTTGTATACAAAAATACAGTGAAAAAATAAAATCAAATGGGGTTTATCATATTAACACCCCCCCTTAAAGTCCTTATATAGCACATTACGCTTAACAGGGTTAAGTCTACTCCCCCTAAAATGTGAAAAGAATTGCCTCATTAGAGGAGTTTCCAGACATTTAGGAACCATAAAAATTGTGCTAATATATACAAAAATTGGAATCAAAAAAGTTTTCATTAAATAAACCCTTTTCCTTTTTGACAGTTTCCAACAATTCCATTTACCTACCATATCTTGTCCTTTAGAAATTGCTTTTCCCCAATAATATCCTGACATGTCCTCACCTCCATGATAAATTCCTAATATTTTACAAGGGGTATTAGCTATTGAACACCCTCCTATTGATCGTGACACTTCAGAAAATGCTCTAAGATCAAGACATTTTATTTTTGCTATACTTAAGCAGGCCCTTGATACCTTCCCTACCTCCTGAATGAGAAATATTACTGTCTCAAAGGACCACTCATCCTGGAGCTGGAGGCAGAGATCATCCGCATAAATTAAAACTTTGCATTCCTGTAAAACTCCTCCTGCCAATCCATAGATCTTGGGTGACTTTTGAAGAAGCCTCAATAAAGGGTCCAACATAAAAACGTACAAAAGGGGGCTGAGGGGACATCCCTGGTGAACTCCTCTCCATATCAAACAATTGGGCCCCATAATGCCATTATCATGTGGTAATACATAAGCTAGAGTATAACATAATTGTTAGCAGCTGATAAATTCCATTGGAATCCTGTAAGCAGCCTAACAATGCCAAAGAAAATTATGTAAAACCTTAGCAAAAGCCTTGGCTTGATTAGGCTTACCAGAAATCCTAATTTGTTCACCTATCTCCTGTATCTCCTTCCACAACTTCCCTTAAAGGAGTAAAGCCTCTGAAATCTTCCTCCCTGGTACTGAGCAGAACTGCAAAGGGCTAATTAAATCTCCCATCACCTGGGCTAATCTATTCCCTAATAACTTTGCAAATATTTTCAGATCTGTGTTTAACAGCATTATGGGTCACCAATTTGTAAGATTTGTAGAGTCCCCCACCTTAAATAGAAAAATCATCAAACCCTTATACATTGAGTTAGGTAAAAAATAATCTTAAATAAAAATATTAAACACTGAGAGAAATTCATATGGAATAATGTCCCACACGGCTTTGTACACCTCTCCTGGCAAGTCATCTGACCTCGGGGATATCTCTTTTCGGAGAGTTCTAAAGATGTAAAAGATTCAATCATTTGCTCCCCTAGTTCAGGTGCTAGAGGCAGCAGAGTAGCAGCTTGAAATATGTGGGGGGCAAATCCAGACTCTGCTACCAGTTCCCCAAACATATCTTTTACATAGTGTTCTAAAAGTAACATTATACCCTTATTTCCTGTCTCCAAATACCCTAAGGGGAACGTAAGCCTGTTATTAATAATTTTTATTGTCTCTGCTGACAACTAAGAAAAGGATTTATATCTGCTGTTTTCCCCTGTGTACCAAAACTCTGCTCTTTCTGTAGGGAATGCAGAAGTGTGTATTGATAAGTCCCCATGTCTAATTTAATGGACTGTATTTCATCCAAAAAGTTCACCCCCTTCGAAGCTTGTTTTGACAACAACTGGTCTAATTCTTTCCTTAACATCAGATACTTCTGTTGCAATGTAGCTGCCTGTGTTTGACTATAATATTGAAAAAAAAACTATTACTAAGTGTTTTAAATTATTCCACCAAAGGCCCACATTATCATGTGAAAAAATGGTCGAAGCTTCATCTAATACTAGTTCAGTAAAGGCTGACAATATTGCTAGGTCCTCCAACAGGGACGTATTTAGACACCAAAAGCCCATACCTGCTTCCCTACATGGTGGTACATCAATATGTACTCTAATTAGCATATGATATGATGTTTCGATAGGAATGGAAACTGTTCAAAACACTGGCAGAGATTGTTTCAAAAAAAGGAAGTCGATCCTTGAGGAAAGATGTCCTTTAAAAAATGTAGGCTGTGCTCTATGTGTACCATAACCATGAGAATCCTGCAGTCCTGCCTGTTTTACCACCTGTTGCAAAAAACATTTATCACAATATTGTTTTCCCTGGCTCTCAGTGAGTTGTAAATTAACATTAACCTCCCCCTCAAAAAATAATTGTCTACTGGTTTACAGATAATGTATTTCTTTATCAGATCAATTCGTAATGCCTTAGTCTGTGGCCCATACATTACAATGAACCTACTGCATAATGTATTAAGAATAATATCAAGTAACATAGCCCTACCAGGATCAATATCTACCATCCTCAAAATTTTAATGTCAAAAGAATGGAAACATAACCAACCCTACTGCAGGTTTCCATACCCAATGACCAACATGAGAATCCCTATTTCCAGTCTTTTGGTATCTTGAGTAATCTCTGTCAGTGTATGAAGGCTTGTATCCTGCAACATAAATACATCAAAATCTAATTGCTGTAAAATACTAAACGTCGTAATGCATTAAATTCTCACTTGATGCTATTTACATTCAAACTCGCTACCCGTAGGTAGGCCTGCTCAGGGAGGAGGCTTCATAATTTTCTTACTAGACCTTGTCACTCATTTAGAGGATTCTGCACTCCTAGTTTTTTGAGATTCTGTTGAGGAATAGCACACCCTGTGGGGTGGGGAGAATGGGGAGTTGGGGGTGGGGGTATATCTTCCTTGATGGGATCTTCCTGCTCTAGCTGTTCTCCCAAGAGGAAAAAATAGAGATGTGTTTGGAAAGAGGCAAAGGGGACAAAGGTAATCCTGACTGAGCTGTCTCTATGCCATCAGTAGGTTGAGATGGGGGGGGGGACAAAACTAACTCCACCATTTCCCACAAAGATTCTTCCAAAGAATTTTCCATAGGTCCAGTAGATGTTTACCCAAGGGATGTTTATAGCGCTTGGAAGGGGGCTCCCCTCAGAGACCCTTGTGGTGTTACAAAGGGAGTATCACTGACACCTAATGATTCTACACCCTCCCCATCCATTTGTTCCAACCCCTGATTGTTTAATATAGGGGTTTAGGGTCTATCTTCTTCTCTAGGCCACCCTCTGGCTTTAGTACCTCCTCCCCTAGTACCAGAAAACCCACCTCTCCCCCTACCTCTACGTCTGGTCTGAGGGAAAGAACTTCCATTTTCACTATGGGTTTGTTTAAAGGGTTGGTGTGCTTTGGTTAAAATGGAATCATGATCTGAGATGTCCTCGGCATTGTGACATATGGGGGGAGCCATACTCTGTGCTGCTGAGTGACCCAAACCCCACAGAGAAAGCATTTTATACTGTCACAATCATTATTAAGGTGGTTTAAAGAGCCACAAAGATAACAGCTTTTTGGCCAACCAGCATAAAATAAAATCCCATGGTCTTCCAGATAAAAGGAGCTGGGTAAATGGTGAATGCCATTATCATTCTGCTTAAGCTGCACCATAAAGTGTCATCCTCCAGTTCAGAACCCGTTATCATCCATGATGGGTCATGGATGTTCAAAAATCATACAGCGTTTTTCTCACCAAAAAGTAATGCATTCACATCCACACCTTCGTTTCAAAATAATAAAGTGATCATGTTGATAGTAGGCTTAGTTATGGGAATGGCCATGAAATCTCACCAAATCTCCTGGTCTCTTAATTCATAGAATAGTCTCCAAAACTTATCCAATAGGGTCATGAAACAAAAAACTAATATCATAGTTATGGCCACCTGGGGCATGAATGAATGCATATACCGTGGTAGGTAAAAACCCCATAGGGTCTTTTATGTGCGATTTCCCCACCCAAAGTCTGTCTGAAGGGATAGGAGCCAAACCCTTATAACATAACTGGACCAAAAATCATCACTTAGCAGCTTCTGCTGGTTTACTAAATAAGCCTGCATATGATTGTGGCCTATATTCAGATTGTGGTGGGCGATCTGTACCCCCTTGCTATACATTCTCCATTGGATAAGGTATTTCCAACCTAGGGCTAACATTGTCCCCGCTCACCTGCCCGATTAGAGAAGAGGATGAGTTCTCACCCTGTTCAAGTTCCTCTGGAGTTTCATGACTCCTACATTGCTTGGACAAAATCCATTCAGATTCCACAGCGTCTGGTGCAGCAACAGTGACTTCTGCCTCCACTTCAACCCGTGCAACTGTAGTAGCAGGTGGTGGGGACTTAGGTTTCTGCACAGATTCTTTGTGCAGTTGTCATTTGTCCAGGCTAGTACCTTCAGTATTCCTCAATGCCAGTCTCTCAGGTGACCCTGGAAGAGGTACTGATGGGTCAGGAACCCACTGATTTCCTTGGAACAACCATCCCGCTTTCTGTAAAGCACCATTCTTCTGAGACTTCTTTTTGTTTCATTTCTTGTGCCTCTGTGCCTTGAACCAGAACATTTTCCATAATGGACCCCCAAAGCTTCTGGCTGGGTTTCTGGTGGATTAACTATAGGAAAACACTTATTAGTTCCTTGCAAAGGAGTCACTACTGATCTCTTTCTTTTCTTTTGTTCTTCTTCTAGTTTAGTCCTGCTGACCTGAAACTCATGTTCAGCAGCCAAGATCAGTGCTAATAATTGTTATTTTGTAGCTTAAAGTTCTAGCTGTAGTTTCTCTTCTTCTTCTAGAGTACACTCCACACTAGTATTTAAATGTACTATTTCAGTTTCTCCTAATAAAGCTTCCTGATACTGGACCTTTGCAGTATTCTTATTCTCCAAAGCCATATCTTGCTGAGATACAGGAGCTCCAAAAACCTGTCCTTCCCTTCCAAAGTTTTGTGCTGACTGAGATCCTCCATCTCTCCTGCAGCACTGCAGCAAGAGTAAAGGAATTTCCATGGTGTCCTGGTCAAATTTCCCCCATTCACTAAAAATACCACCAGCAGCTTAATCTGGTTAAAGTAAGGATTTTATGCCATGTTACAATTTCAGTTGATTACTATCTGTACCCCCCTCACGCCTGAAAAGGGACCTCTAATCTTAGTGGGCCTACCTGGTCAACAAAATTCAACAAATAAATAAATTCCCCCGGTACGCTTTATAGATTCCATATATATCCAAATAATTCAAAGGCCTTCTTGACATATAATTTTAATACCTAATAGCAAATCAGAGCCCTTTTCCTGATAAAAGGCTGCCAACATATTACATTTAAATAAACAACAAAGTCACAAATATGGAACTAGTGGCTTATAGAAAAATCTACAAGGATTTATACAGGGATTTGATGCTGCCTCTACAGGGAAAATACAGGGAAAATGAGGGCTTGTTACAGGAAAATGGTTATTTGGATCTGGGAGCACTGTGATGATTGTGACTAAACAGCACTATATGGCACCAACAAGAAAATTACTTTGGGCATTTGGTAGCTCTTCACAGCTCTATCTGCTCTGGCTAGAGTTTGTTTGTGTGGGACTGTGTCAAATGCCTTACTAAAGTCTAGGTAGGCCATGTCCACAGCCCCTCCCTGGTATACTACTTTGGTCACCCAGCCAAAGAAATCTATTAGATTCGTCTGACATGTTATTCCCATTGTGAATCCATGCTGCCTTGGGTCCTGTGCCCCGCTGGCCTCTAGGTACTCAACAATTCTTTCTTCCAGAAGTGATTCCATCATTTTCCCTACCACTAAGGTCAAGCTAACAGGTCTGTAATTTCCTGCCTCTACTTTGCTCACAGTTTTGTGAAAGGGAGTCACATCCGCCCTCCTCCAGTCCTTAGGTACCACACTACCCTCCTATGATTTGTTAAAAAGGGTAGTCAGTGATGTCACTAGTTCCCCCCTTAGTTCTTTAGAATTCTGAGGGTGAATCCCATCAGGCCCCATTGCTTTGCCCACCTTCAGTTTTAGGAGTTCTTTCAGAACTCTTTCTTCTGTGAAAGGACTGGTATCGACCCACCTACCCAGAGTGCTTCTATTGATTGGATTAGGTACTTCCCCTTCCTCTTCTTTTGTGAATACTGAGCAGAAGTATTCATTCCGTATCCCTGCTTTTTCACTGTTCCTGTCCGCCTGCCCATCCACCCCTTTATTAAGCCTCACTATCCCTTCCTTGGTCTTTCTTCGCTTCCTAATGTACCAGTAAAAGGTTTTATCCCCTTTCTTAACAGAGTTGTCTATCTTTTTCTCGATTTGGGCCTTTGCTATTCTGACTGTCTTCACTGCTCCCTTCTGCTTTAACTGGTACAGTTCTCTGTCATACTCCTTCTGTGTTTTCTTATACTTCCTGAATTCTGTCTTTTTCTCCCTAACCTTCCCTGACACCTCTTTTGAGAACCATAGTGTTTTTTTCTTTTGTTTTGATTTGTTTATTTGCTTCACACAAAGGCTTGTTGCCTCTATGATGGCAGTTTTAATGTTTCACCATTGTTCCCCACCTCTCCTTCTTGCTTGTTTGCTAGTGCTTTTCTGAGGCACTCTCCCATTTTGAGAAATTCAGCCCTCCTAAAGTCCAGTACCCTCACTTTTGTATGGCTTGATTCTGTAGCTGTGTTTATCGTGAACCACACTGTTTGGTGGTCACTTGTTCCCAGATGGCTACCCACTTCTAGATCAGAGATCCTCTCTCTCTAACCCCATTTGAGAGTACCATGTCTAAGATTGCTCCCTCCCGAGTGGGTTCCAACTCCAAGAGGATCCCGCAGCCTGCACCTGGACCCCCATGCACTGACATGCATTCAAACAGTGAGATTTCCCCAACTGGATTCATAGTGAAGTTCAGCCTGGGTCTAAAACATGGCTACCCCTCCATGGTCCCTCCTGGGGCAGTGAACCATGGTGAATGCAGATGGGATTGCCACTTCCAGTACTGGTCTAGTGTCATCACCCAGCCATTTCTTTGTGATGGAAGCCAGACTGATTGAAGAACCCGAAATAAGAGCTGCCATAATGGCAGTCTTTTTCCTTATTGACCTTATGTTGCATAACACTGCCTGAAGGGAACGGAGTGCGGCAGCCATCTCACCGGCTACCTGCCCACTTGTTCTGGTGGGATCAATGGGTATGGGAACCAGGCACATCTTACCTCCTCTAGTTCTCATTTTACCCTGGGGCATCTCCTGGGCCTAACCATCCTAATGATGCCCCCCATTAATACTCACCATGTTCCACTGCTGACCAGCTTGTCTCCTCACAATCCCTACCACCTTGAGAGGGATGCTTATCATCAGCTTAATAATAACGATTTCTATAGTAAATCGGACACTGACCAGATGATGTAATTTAAATTGTGTATTGATGAATTAAAACAGCACACCATTGAGAAGGGACAGATTGATGTTAAAACTAAAAATGTTTAAACTTCGGATTTTCTTGTAAGGGCAGCCTTGTATTTACTTCCAAAAGCTCACAAATCCCTTGTGTACCCCCAGGTAAGCCAATAGTGAGGGGAATTGGCTCATGGACTGAGCTCGTCAGAATATTTTGATAATCCACACTAACCCAGATCTGGGACTATTATGCCCCCTGGTCAAAACCAGAGTTAGGAAATGACACCACCCCTGGACCTCTGCAGCATTGCTTGACAAATGCAAGGCTCATGACAAGGTCTGGTCATTCTACAAATCCTCTCTTTTCCATCATCCACGGCTGCATTACAAATCACTCAGGAGAAATTGCACCAAGGCAACCTGTTATGCCAAGGCAGAATTCTTCAAAAAGTGCCTGCAAACCACAAACTCCACCTCCTTCTGGAAGACGATCCATGCCCTGATTGAGCCCCCTGCTCAAGCAGCAATCCCAGTCCAAAAACATAACAGCCAGTCTATCTCGGACCCTCAAAGTGTTGCTGACATTCTTAATGATTTCTTTACCACTTGTGCCCTCCCCAACCACTCCACTGCCCCTCATCATGCCCCCCCATCTCACATAAATAATTTCCTTTTCTCACCTGTCTCTCTTCAAGAAGCACTACTCACTTTCTTATCACTTAACACCAACAAATCCAGCTCAGACAAGATACACCCCAAACTCTTGCACGTCAGCCCCAGAAATCGCCGCTTCATTAACCCACATACTAAATCCCTGATTCTCCTCTGGAACAGTCCCCCAGGTCTGGAAAACTTCTACAGTGATTCCTCTCCACAAAGGTGAAGACCACTTGGTCCCCGGTAATTACCGCCCAACCTCCCTCCTCCCAGCCCTTGCCAAAATGCAAGAATCCATAGTACGCCACAGACTGTCAGAGTAACTAACCTCCACCTGCTTCCTATCTCAATTCCAATCTGGCTTTTGTAAGCACCATTCTACAGTACTATCTTATCCCTACTTCGAATCACAGAACACATCCACTCAGCCATGGACCATGGCCACTTGACAGCTGCCATATTCGTGGACTTGGCTAATGCGTTCAACTCAGGCTCTCACCCCCTCCTCCTCACCAAGCTAGGCATCTTACTTCAAAAACAGGCAGCAGTCAGTTAGGGTGGGTAATTCCTCCTCCCTCCCCTCCTCCCCATACTAGCAGGGGTACCACAAGGGTCTATCCTTGGCCCCATCCTGTTCTCAGCCTGATAAATGACCTTTCTTTGGTATGTTCCAGTTCAAGGATACACATGTATGCAGATGACAGTGTTCTTTTTGTTTCTGGGCCTACCGTCTCAGATGTCCATGCCTCACTACAACAAGGCCTACTAATTATGCAATCCAGGTTCCTCAAAAACCAATTAAAAATAAACACCTCCAAGATCATTTCAATGATCTTCAGTTCATCCAAGAACTGTCAAGATTACCTTCACCCCCAGCTTTCACTACCCCTAGATGGTTCCTCTCTAGACTATGTCTTGGCTTACAAATACCTAGGGGTCTGGCTTGATCCCCACATTAATTTATCTACTCATATAGACACCATCACCTCTAAACTACACCCAAAACTCATCATTCTGTACCACAGCAAAGACTCTCTCCCTCTCTCTATCTGTCGGGAATTAGTCTCAAAGAAAATTAACCCTATTTTTGATTATGCTGCTGTGGTTCATGACTCAGCCCCAGCCTCCTCACTCTCCTGCCTTGACACCCTGCTAAATTCCTTCTGCTGTTTCATTTCTAACTCCCCCCCCAGAACTCATCACTGTGATTTTTACTCCTCCCTAGACCTAGTGTTTTTATGTTTTAGGTGCTTTCTTTCTGAAAGTAAAAGGGACCATCATGGGGTCACATATGCCCCATCTGTAGCTAATTTATATATGGGACTATGGGAGCATTAGTATATGCAAGACAGGGAAGATAACCCATTTTTAGGTCTGTGTGAGTGGAGCCCTGCAGTCCTCTTGGTAGGACCACAAAAAAAGCAACTGGTGAAAGTACAACCTCATGAGGTGTGAAAAGTCCCCTATGCCTCAGTTCAGCATGGCCTACTCTGCCTTGCACTACTTTTGTTTTCCAGCTGCTAGCCAGTCGGTGCTTCAAATAACAAGAGACCACTTTGTCACTTGGTTCCCTGCGATCCCACAGGGCAGACAGAGAATCCCAGCCCCCTCAAACATGCACAGTATCTGGGTGACTGACCTCCCAGGGGCAGGAGTGAGTCACAGAGAGCAGTGCAGGCACTTGCCTGTGAGGCTGTGGGTGGCTGACCTTCCTGGAGCAGGAGTGAAACCAGGTAGGTGGTTGTCTCTGTGGCTGTCTCTGACCTCCATGGGGAAAAGCAGAGAGTGAGAAGCTGACCGCCATTTCCCATACCCATCCCTCCCCAAAAGCAACTGTGCAGCATTGTATCTCTGACTCAGACCCCCCTCCTCCAACACACACAGTATCTAGGTGACTGCTCCCCCAGGGCAGGAGCAAGTCATAGGGAGCATTTATCATGTTACATTTATCATGCGCAAAGGACTTTCATTTGCACCTGACCCACATACTTGACTCATTTCGTAAACTTACTTTTTTTTTGTGATTGCAGATATCTCACTGTACTGTACCATACTGCTAGCTTCAGAGTTAGCATAGAAGCACAGTTCAAATGAGTCTGCTAATGGAACAAAAGTGTTTATGCAGGGCTATGTAATGGGCTCAGTTTGTTGCCATACTTTCTAATAAGGAGAAGTGAGCATCTTTTCTCCACTCTTGTTTTTATCTTGCCATTTTGACTATGCTGCAATGAATGTATGCTGTTTCTGTTATCCTTAATGTAACCACATTATTAGATGGGATGTATTATGTTGATAGTTGTGCTTCTTTCCTTCGCCCATTCCTATTAGCTATGCCTGTAAACGAGCATCAGCTCAGTGTACCTCTCCCAGAAAGTAATTTTTAGCTAAATCAACAAAGTCCAGTGAGATATCCTTGATATAAAAGAGCCTCCTTTACTTTCAGAACTAATTTACCAGTTCATTGATTCATCCCTCCCCAACAATGTTTGTTACAAGCTAGTGTATATATTAAGTTTGGCAACTGAGACTCCCTTCCTTGGGAAGCACATCTAATACAGTATTTTCAGAAGTGCCACAGTTCTGTTCAAGTAACGTTTTAACAGCACAGTTTTTAACAGCACACTCAGTTGTTATCAGCAAGGCCCTGTGTTTTCTGCAATTCTGCAGCCACAGAGTTTTCCGTGGAGTTTATTATAAACCATGGAATACATTACCATGCACCGCACATCATTGCGTGGTAAGGGTTTACAGTGGTAATTGTGCAAAGGTTGTATAACGCTACCACGCAATGACGTGCAGTTGTGTGGTAGCAGTATGCACGTTATTCAATGGTTACTGTGCTTGAGCACCGCTTGTTATACTGTGCTACTAGGCAACCTTTTTGCGGTTACCACTGCACATATTATTCAATGGGTACCACACTTGCACAGCGCTTGGCATATCACGCTACCGATAAACTGTTGTGCGATTACCATTAATTATTCCACAGTTTACATTGAAGAATAGTTTTTCCAAGTTTACATAAACAAAGGAATACTGTTCCACAGCTTGCATAAACTGAGGAATATTGTTTCACAGCTTACATAAACTGAAGAATACTGTTTCACAGCTTACATAAACTGAGGAATATTGTTTCATAGCTTACATAAACTGAGAAATACTGTTCCACGGCTTGTATAAACTGAGGAATATTTTTCCGCAGTTTGCATTAACTTGGGATTTGCACAAGATGAGAATATGGAGGAGAATATAGCAGTTCTGGGTGAAGACAAGAATGATGCCACAAACTCAAACAATATGTTGTTCCCAGGGTTCCTTCAAGACAGACTACTCAGTACAACGCAGTTATGCTGACTGTTTTAGATCAGCATACTGTACATACCTATCTGTTGCTACCACTCAGTCTCCCTGTCCTGCTTGTGGTGTGATGTCCCACTGCCACGGAATGCCACAGAATCAACAGTTGTTCTGTTGCAGAAAATATGACATCTTGCCACAGAATGTAGGTCCAGTTTGCTGCAGTGAACACGGAGCCCTGGTTATCGGCACTGTTTAACATGGGAGATCAGGGAGCAGTAATGGAATCAGGGTATTTACAAACTGTTGACTAGTTTGAGGAGAGGAACTGGGAGAGAAGCAGGGAATACAAAATGGTAGGAACTTAGTTGTGTTGGAATGGTGCTGGTGGAGTTCTCTATTTTTTTTTTAACTCTGTTTATCGCCCACCACACTGCTGAACTCTCTCTGTCGACCTTCCTGCTCCATTCTCTACCTCCTTGCGTTTCTCGGTATCCATCTCCACTTCTCTCCAGCACTGGGCATCCCCTGGGTCTGCCCTCTGGGGAAGGGTCACCCCCACCCCGGATGCTCTTTCTAGTAGTATTGAGCCACCGGGCCAAAGAGGGGGGAGGAAGTGGAGAGGACTGGGCCCGACTCCAGGAGTGTGGATTGCATGGGAAGGTGCCATCGCCTATCAGCGGTGGAGGTTTTTTTTCCTGGTTTTCTCCCCTGTGGAGCCCGGCTGTCATGGCAATGTGCTGCCATGGCTCCAACCCCAGACTTATGCCACAATGCTACTTTGGGCTCCCTCATGCCACCGCCAGAGGGCGCGCTTTGAGTGGTCGTATCCCCATCCCTCCCCTGGGAAGAGAGAGCAGTCCTGTGGATGCTCGATCTCTTCCCTCCCCACTGACCCCCAGCTCCCTGGGCTCATTCCCGAACCCAGGTTGCTGGCGTGGCGCAAGGTGTGGCATCCAGTGCCTCAGCCCTCAGCACCACCAGGCCGGCTGGAGTTCTCTATTTTAACTAGAAAAATTCAACACACCAGAAGTCATCTCTGGTGAAAAAGTCTGAGACACGTTCACCAGAAAAGATTTCAGATCAGCTAAAACCTTCCTGGTAAAAATGTTCTCTTGGATTTTCTCCTCCTGTTCCTCCTCACTATCAAAGGTGATTACTTTCCATTTTCAATGAGATTATCCCCTCTGCCACTGTTTAGCTGGGGCATTCTTGGACCGAAAGGTAAAGTTGCAAAAATGAGACTTTAGGTTGGGGCACATAGTTCGATCAGAGGAATGAGTGAGTAAATTTTATTGACTGATCGACCAATTTTTTGAAAATTAATTACTGAAAATGGGCCCCAAGTCACAGATAAGGTATGGATGCCCCCTCACCGAAGTTATCAGAATAAATAAAATGAGACTAAGCTGCCAATCACACTAAAAAAAACATCCACTTGTATAACTGAATGTCAGTGTCAAGTACAGCTGCTATTCAGTAAAAAGCACAGTAAATGACAATGGACACCGTCCCTGTCAGCAATCAGCAGGATGACTCTGTTTTCACGCTCTGCCAAGTAACTGCCTGCTGTGACACCCTGGCAGGATACCCCACTCGTTGAAATCCCGGAGCCTCTGCAGTACTGATGGAGAAGAGCTAGGAGGACAGAGTGACAGATGAAAGTACTGATGGTGTGCAGCACCCCCACCCTAACACACATACTTGATATTCAATATTCACAAGTGTGGTTGCTCTAGGTGCAGGAACTGCAATATTCAGCGGTGGGTATGCAAATGGGGTCATTATGCATGCAAGGTGCAAATGGGGCCATTTGCATGTCATTATGGCCCCATTTGCATGCAGGTGCGGCGATCCTCGGCAACTTGCGTCTGGCACCCTGCCAGGCTGCAGCCATCGGGGACCGACACCCCCTGCCCCTCAGCGACAATGCACCCCAATGCCTGATCGCATGCTTTGTAAAATATGTAAACTACCTGGTGGTTCAGTGGACCTGCCCCCCAAGCCCGATTGCGGGCTTGGTATATTTAAATGTATCCCTGGTGGTCCAGTGGACTGGATCCCAGCCCGATCATGGGCTTAGTGAAATTAAATGGTTCCCTGGCTGTCCAGTGGATTGAATCCCAGCCCAATCGCAGGCTTAGTGAAATTAAATGTTTCCCTGGTGGTCCAGTGGACTGAATCCCAGCCTGATCGCAGGGATACATTTAAATATACTAAGCCCATGATCGAGCTTGTGGGGGCAGGTCCACTGGACCACCAGGGGTGTTTAATATTTACAGAGCCCATGATCAGGCATGGGGGGGGTGACACCCGGCCTGTGACTTGGGAGGTTGGGTGGCCACCCACAGCAGGCAGCTGCCATGTTGCACTTAGCAATATGGTGGCTGGCCTGTGGGTGTCTCCACGACTTGTTCCTTTTTTTTCAGGCACATTATTGCTCCACCCTGTGCGGCGCAAGGTGGGTGTGTGCCTCAATATGCACCGCACATCCCAGGATGAATATCGGGATGTGCTGAATATGCATGGGCACACCCCCCACACTTACGCTGCATACATTACTGGTGCACCGTGGTGCATCGGGATTTGCATTGAGCAACATTCCCTTTTGAATATCATGCTGGGGCACACCAGTGGGTTGCACATGGTGCAACACTGTTGTGCCATGTGCAACCCCTTTGAATATCATGGCCCAAATGTATAACATAGCAATATCTTTACAGCACCTCATGATTGTGACAGCTGTCATTTTTCAAATCCTGGGCAAATGTTTTTTTTTTTTTTTACATCTGGAGGCTGATGCTGTGGTCCCTGTGTAAAATGACCTTTGGGTCAGGAGTTGAAAATTTTCTCTGCCCTTGTTCTTGAGGTGGTGTAATAAGAAGGCTATGTTGAAAATTTGGTGTAAAATTATTAAAAAACAGCAAAGTTATGTACCAACGTTGAATTTTGCTAATGCAGGCTTGCAACACTGGTAATTTTCAATTTATTTTCCCCCCAAATTCACAACATAGCCATATCTTTACAGCATCTCAAAAATGTGACAGCTGTCATTTTTCAAATCCTGGCCAGAAAGTTTTTTTTACATCCCAAAAGGTGGTTTTGCGGTCCCCGCACGAAATCACCTTTTGGTCAGGAGTTGAACATTTTCTATGCCTTTGTTCATGAGGTGGCATAACAAGAAGGCTATATTGAAATTTTGGCGTACAAAATATTAAAAATCAATACAGTTATGAGCCTAAGTTGAATTTTGTGAACACAGGCTTGAAACATTGGTTATTTTCAATATTTTTAACCCAAATTTACAACATAGCCATCTTTACAGCACCTCATGAATGTGACAGCTGTCATTTTTCAGCTCCTGCCCAAAATGTATTCCTGTGTCCTGAAAGTTGATTTCAAAGTCCCTGTGCAAAATCACTTTTAGGCCAGGAGTCGAACATTCTCTCTGTCCTTCTTCACACGGCAGTGTCATAACAAGGCTATGTTGAAAATTTGGTCTAAAAATATTACAAAACAAACTTTCAGTATTTTTAACCTAAATTCCTCAGCTGCAGCCCTATCGGCTCTGGCCAGAGCTGTTTGTTAAGTTGATGCTTTGGAGGCATTTTATGGACAACATGGTGGTAGTGTGGCATGGGAGTCTTGCATAACTTGAAGTCCTCATTCAGTACCTGCATTCAACAAATCCACATTTCAGGTTTTCATGTCAGGTAGACAAAAAATTGTAAATTTTCTAGATATCACAATAAAGAAAGCAAAAAATGTATCTTTAGTGACTGCTGATTATAGAAAGGATACTGACTGACTGCAATACTCTTTTGGAAGCCTCAAGTTGTCACCCAAGACACACTGTCACCAATATCCCCAAGGGACAATTTGTGAGGCAAAAGTATGATTCAGGCAATGTGTTTGAAAAGGTGCCAATGATCTCAGGGATAGATCTGTGAAAGGAGATATAGTCAAGCGGTTGTTGCAGAAGCAATTTAATTCGACAGGTCACAAGACCGCCAGACCCTTTTGTATGGTGCTGAAAACAGTAGTAGAGAAAACTCCATGTTCAACCTTGTAGCAACCTACTCTGTACATGCCAGTCACATAGAGAGGATTTTTCATGTTCATTGGCACATGTTACAAGGTGACAGGGGTCAAGCACAGATTGCAGAACAGCCACCAAGAATGTCATTTCTGAGAGACACTCCCCTTAAGGACATCCTTGTGAATAGCCACCATACCCACCCAAAACCCACTACGTGACTGGCTAGGGGTGTTAAGGGGTGCCACCCATGGAAACAGTGTAGTTACTATATATTTATCATACCTGGTGATACACTTGAGAGAATTTCCATGGGTAAGACCTTTCAAATATGCCAGTTCACCACATGTAACATTGTGGGAGTTATTTACATGGTACAGTGCACTTGTGGTGTGTTATACATTGGTGAAACAGTTAGAAGCGTTAAAATCCATGTGGGAGAACACAGTAGGGCTATAATAAGTGGGAATATTACCTACACTGCAGCACATGACAAAAAAGTTGTGAATCCAGTTGAACATCAATTCAACCTTAGGGCCATTGATAAAGTTTGCCCTCACCCGTGGGGTTCAAAAATTAGATTTTAAAATGGGATGCTTTTGGATATTTAGCCTAGAAGCCAGAAAGCATCTTGGCTTGAATGGGAGTTCTGAACTGTACTCCTTTTTAAGATGGACTCTAAATGCATTAGAGTAAGAAATACAATGTTTGCAACAGTGCATTCTCTCTAACCTTAAGCATTTTTTTTTGTGTTCCCTGCAGACAGGATATCACATCAAGCAGTGAATGTTTAACCAGGAAGCTGTGACACACCTGCTGATATGTTAGAATTTGCACAGTTCATCCTACATGCTGCAGTCAAAAAACAAATGAAGTAAAACTAAGCATTTGCTCTGTTATATAAATTGTGAAGAGGGAAGAATGTTTTCCTCACAGTTTAAAATTAACTTGAGCATTTACTAAGACAAGAGATCGAGTGGATTTTCCACTTTAGTAACAAAACTGCATTTTAACAATATGGATTGCTTTTGTACGTAGTGTGTTTCAACTGTTTTGATTACTTGTATTTATTCATATTTATGTACCACTGAGTCCTTCACTTTTTGTACTTTGTTTATATTGGTTGCAATAGTAACATAGTCCACATTTTATAGATACATACATAGAAGTTGATGGCAGATAAGGATCTCGTGGCTCACCCAATCTGCCTTATTTATCCCTACCTAGTATGAGGTCAGATGCCCAAACTGAACTCCAGAGCACCTTATCTGCAGGATACCCTTGTATCTGTCCCACTCCTTCTTGAATCCTGTGACCATCTTAGCCTGTACCACCTCCTTTGGGAGGCCATTCCAAGTGTCCACCACCTTCTCCATGAAAAAATATTTTCTTATGTTACCCCTGAGCCGTCCCCCTTCCAACTTCATACTGTGCTCCTTGTCTTGGAACATTTTTACTTTGGAAGATGCTCCCTTCCTGTACTCTATTTATACCAGTGAGGTATTTGTATGTCTCTATCACTTCTCCCCTTCCTCCTTGCTTCCAGAGAATACATATTTAGTTGCCCTCCTCTGCACTGCCTCCACCCTGTCTATGTCTTTTCTCAGATGGGGCCTCCAGAACTGGACACAATACTCCAGATGTGGTCTCACCAGTGTCTTATAGAGGGGCCAAATGACTTCCCTCCTTTTACTTGGGAGGCAATATAATGTAATGCTTAAGAGCACTGAGCTGCAAACCTGGAGACCTGGGTTTAAATACCATCAGCTTTCACTTGCATACCACGGTATGTGACCCCGAGCAAGTCACTTAACTTTCTTGTGCTCCCAGATCGCACCTGGAAACAAGCTCTGGCTTCATGTGCCTTTCTTAGTTAAACAATTTCCCTTTCCCCCCCACTTGTGATACCTCTCCCTATGCATCCAAGTATCTGGCTAGCCTTCCCCACTGTCTTGTCACACTGCCTAACCTATTTTAGGTCATCTCTGATGATAACTTCCAGGTCTGTTTCTTGCTTTGTGACTATTAGTACCTCACCTCCTAATTTGTAAGTTGCCCTATGTGGATGATCCTGCACTATTTTATATTGAATCTGAGCTTCCATGCTCCAGATAATTCTTCCAATTTTTTAAGGTCCTTTCTCATCTTTTCTAGCCCCCAGCATATCTACTCTATTACATACCTTCATGTCATCCATGAATAGGTATAACTTCCTCTCCAGCCCTTCTACAGTGTCCCCAATACAGACATTGGAGAGGACCGGCCTCAACACTGACCTCCCTGTGGCACCCTATCTGCTACCTCCACCTCCCCAGAGTGTTCCCCATTTATCACTACCCTCTGACTGCTGCCAGTAAGACAGTTCTCTACCTATAGTACTGTTTTAGAATCCACCTCTAGATTACATAGTTTATCAGTCTTTTATGAGGGATGGTGTCAAAGGCCTTTCTGAAGTCCAGATAGGCCATGTCCACTGCTCCGCCCTGGTCTACCACCTTGGTTGCCCAGTCGAAAAACTCTGTTAGGTTTGTCTGTCAGAATCTCTCGTTGGTAAAGCCATATGTAGTCTCCCACCAGCAGCACCTCCCCTTTTGTTACCAATCTGCGGATGGCTTCTACATGTACCCCGTCCAGCTCTTCCCCTTGTGTGGGAGGTCTGTAGATCACATCAGTGTGAATGGCAGTGCAATTTTCTGTCTTCAGAGTGATCCACAGTGCCTCCACCTCTCCCTGCATTCCCTGTATCTCAGTTGCCTTAATTCCATCCCTGACATAGATAGCCACTCCTCCCTTTTTCTACCCACACTGTCCTTCCAAATGAGGCTCTTTTCAGCAAGCCACTCATGCCACACACACAAAGCAGTTAAATCACATACTATTTATTGTAATAGAGCTGAACTGTTAAGCAGTTGAATATTTAAGCAATAAGACAGAACAGGATGTATGTTGTGAAACATAGAAACATAGAAGTTGATGGCAGATAAGGACCCCTTGGCCCACCCAGTCTGCCTTTTTTCCTACCTACATTGTTACCACAGACCATACTTGATCTACCACTCTTTCTCCCACTCCCCTTCCTTTCCACTATGATTATTATTGATCTCATTGTGAACAGGCTGCCGGATCTTTAACCAGTACTGCTGTGCTTGTGTAACAGCACAGGCAAAGATGACCCTCAGTCAATCAAGGTTCTTTGATTTTGAAACCCATTAATATTTTTGCACACTGACCTTTTACAGGAGCAGAGTCTGCCATGTACTGTATTATTGCCATATGTATTAAACATTTACTGAATTGCTATGCACTATGTGTCTCCAGCACAAGTGGTTATATCCTTGAGTCCTGAGTTTAATAAATGGATTGCACATTTCTCACATAGCGATTACATATGTCAGAAGGAAATCATGTAATCCTGGATGTGTGGAGTGTTGCAAGTTTGTCAGCAATGTTAGTTCTTAAAGGGGGGTTAAGTGGTGTCTAATTTCTGGAATCATACAAGAGTGGACATAACGTTATAAAACTGTGACCAAGTCAGAAACTATGCATGGGATTAATTAAATAGTCAAACTCAACAGACCATATCAATCACCCAATACCCTTAATAATTATGACAAATAAGCATAAACAATGTGATTGTAGGCGCCTTCAAATGCACTTTTGGTTGATGACTCATATCAGCCTCTGTGCTTCTATGGGCTAGTGGATTTAACAGAAACATGAGGAGAAAGGGAAGCAATGAGGATGCCAGCTTGTGCTGAATTTCGTCATCATTTAGGGAAATAAAATCTGTATCATAATATGTGTTTGGCGAAAATGTTAACATGCAGACCAGGATTATCTACCTTTCTGGAACAGTATTACTTTAGAAACAAACTCTAACAAGAGCCAATATGACTGCAACATAATGGTATTGTGGGCAGGGAAAAATGTGTAAATGGGCAATTTTTGCACTAACCACTGAGCCACCTAACTGCGCCTTCTAATTGTTGTGATACACACACACTGACTGATACACATGCCCATATATGCATATATATTCCAGTGTAACATAGCAGTGCACTGTCTACACACATTTTTACTGATTAAAAAAAGACATCAAGAGACCGTTTTCTTCTTTTCAGAGTCCAAGGGACATCGGAGGGTGGGGGGGGGGTTGCCACTATACACCTCATTTAAATCAGCAATGACAAGCATAAGGCTGAAACTGATCTAGATAGCAGGGGAATGTAGACTAGCAATTTTTGCAATAACCACTGAGCCACTTACCTGCACTTTCTAATAGTTGTGATACACACACACACACACACACACACTGACTAATATATATACATGCAACCTCCCTACAAATTGAGGTTTACTATAATGTCTTCCTGGGCTCCTAAATGACCACTGTCAGACTGGTGTCCTGTCTTAAGCATTGCTATCTATCTGTGTGAGAGTCCCCTACTGAGCCTCCACGCCTGTCTCTTTAAGAGCCTAGCTAATCTGTGTTTAGAAATTAGTCTGGGCTGGGTCTGATAAATTAAGGCTTGCGACTGTCCAGACAGTCTGTTATATTGCTCCATTCTGCAACTGCTACTTGCGAAAAAGGAGCCCTTTTAGGAACTGTAATTGTTTGTTGCTAATTTGCTGTTATAGTAAAGATAGATAAGTTTGTCTAACTTGCTTTTATATCAATTTGAACATTTGAATGGGAGCCACCATGTTAGGTTTTGGACTTCCAGTATTTGGACCAATCGAACCACTGGGGACCTAAAATGGAGACAGTCCCCAGGGGTCTTGTGGGAAGGAATTCTGTAGTTTTTGTAGTTTTAACTGTTGGTGCCCAAATGGACCTGGAGGGGGAGCCCTTGCTGTGACTGACAGCTCCCTCAGCCAACAGAACCTTTTGGATTCCAAAGGAAATAGTCAGAACTGCCTGAAGCAGTGGATCAGTAAGAGTTGGAGGTTGAAGAGTGAACAGCTCGAGCTTTTGAGCAACTGTTCCCAGAAGGAGGGTAGGGGAATCAACAGGAAGAGGCTGTGCTGGCTTGCTTGCCACATTCTCCTGCCAGTGAACTGGTTTTTGCAGAAGTCAGATCTGATTCCAGTTTCCATGAGTAGAATCTGCAGCAGAAGAAAAAAGTTTGTTATTGCAACTTGTGATTTGGACTGAAGACTTGCTCCAGAAGTGATTGGCCTGTCTGATGATAGAATTAGCCTCGGATTGAAACGTTTGTGCAGTGAAGCTGTAATTTGCAACCGGACTGTATCCAAACTGTGGCTTACAGAAATAAGTGATTTAAATATGCTGAATGTGTTTTGTGGATCACGATTTGGTTCCCCATAGTAGAATCTTTTACGCCAGCTGGAGGCTTCGCCAGCCGAAAACCACAGACATTTGCAGAACTGTTCATCCTGCCTTGGCCCTGTCACCTCAGTCTAGGTTGCTACTCCCACTTCAGAGACCATCTTGGTGAAAGACCCATTTGGGGATTCAGCCCCTGCCCAACACCATTGAGCAGGTAGTGACCATCAGGAGGTGAGTCATGTCGGCCCTACTTCCCCTGGCCTTCCAGATCATCACCACGAGGTCTTCATCTCACCTGTCCTGCATCCAGGTTCTGGTAGCATTAGTACAGTCCAGGGTGGCTCCCTGCAACAACAGCCAAAATCAATATTGTACCATCTAATTGTTTCTTTTTCTGCGTTAAGTAATGTACTACGCCATCCGGCTTGGATTAGAAGTAATTGGGTTGTGTGCATGTTAACTGTTTTCTTTTCTAAGGGCCCCAGCAACATCTGCAATGCTAGCCATCCTGGGCAATGCTTCAGGCTAGCCTGCATGACATACTGGGTACCCAGGGCTGTTGAACTGTTTAAAAGGGACTCACAGTGCATGCTGAACCAACCTGAATTACATCAGAGTGCTAATCATTCTGCTAGATTCACGACCCTCCCTTGTTCACTGCATCTAAATAAATGTGATTGTCTGTTTTCACATTTAACCTGGCGAGTGTGCATATTATTAATTGAGTTACAGTGATATTATTGTATTGTTGCATTGCTGATCTTATTTTCCAGGGGGTCTCCAGGGCAGTTGCAGCAGATCTAGCCCTGGTGATAAGCGAAAGGTTTGTGAGCATATCATTACTGCTATCCGTTGAATGTGATTGTACCATTGTGTTACTGTTTAGGCCACTAGAAGGGTTGGTGGGTGGTTATTATGTTCTGGAGGGCTATACCAGAGCAGTTAAGCTACCCCAATATCATTCCTCCTGGTGGAAGCACCCGTTTACAGAACTCAGGCCCCTCAACCTGTGTATTGCCATATAGGCAGTGGTAGTAGCCCTTAGAATAGTGGTGCCAGCACCTAGGAGTTACACCTTGGAGACACCTCTGGGATTAGCACCCTCTAGTGGTCAGAAGTTGAAATTGTAGCTCAGTGAAAAATTGAGACAGGAATTGAAATTTTAGGTGCTTACTACACTCGAATGGAAATTTTCTCTCCACAAGCTGGTCATGCACCACATGATGGGGTGGAGTGAGGTTGAAGGAGTAGAACCCCACTATGCCATACTAGTACTTGATATCCCTGTGGGGACCACTAATGAAACTATTAAAGAAACAGTGGGGAAGGCTAAATGTCTGGGAAAGTTTGAGGTACAGGGGCAGGACTCAGATCTCTTTGATCATACCACGGTGGTCCTCATTTCTTGTAGCCTCCCCATAGACCCTGAAATGGTACCCCTGTTATCATGCTGGAAGGATCCTAGAAGGTGTGGAGAGTTATTCATTTGCATAGTGACCTGTCTTCCCCTTGGGGAGGGTCCCTGAGGATCGAGGGGTTTAAAGACAAACTGTTGACACTTCTAACTGTGGAAGGGCAGTCAGCTAAAGAGTTGTTGAAGACTTTGAAGGATTCAGAGGAGACCACTCCCTTGCAATCTCCTCCAGGCTCTCTGTACACCTCCAGGGCATCCCCTATTGTAGCATCCCCCGTTGTGATGCCTTCTGTACCCCTGGACTCCTATCGCAGGCTCAGATCATTCTCTGGTGCAGTTCCTGTGCCAGTGGGGGAGGACGACTTAGAAACATGGATGGACTGTGCTACTCCCTTGGTTCAGGAATGGCAGTACTCCAAGGGGGGAAGAGAAAGAGACTTATGGAATGTTTAAGGAGCCCTGCACTGGAGGGTATTCGGTTCCTTTGATCCACAAACCCATAGGCCACTGCAACTGAGTACCTCTCTGCTTTAGAAGGGGTGTTTGGCAGCACCAAATCTGGGGAAGACTTAATGTGAAAGTTCAAGTCTGCTAAACAGTGGAAGAATGAGAAGTTGTCTGCTTTTGTCACCCAAGTTGAACAGGCCCTGCAGAGAGCCCACAGAAAAAGGGGTGTCTCAGCTAGTGAACTGAATCAAGTCAGGCTGGAGCACATCCTAAAATCTGCCCATTGCATAAGTGTGCTTATGTTAAAACTGAAGTTTTAAGACAGGAAAGCTAATCTTCTCAAATATTGTTGGATGATGAAGGAGATTTAAGAGGCTGAGAATGATGAGGATGGTTGGGAATCATATACTGGGGTTGCACACACCACCACAACCCCAGACAGACCTGATAAGAAAGAGGAAGCTCTTGAGACACAGCAGGTCCAAGAGTTGCTGAAAGAGATAAAAAAGAGGTGAGCCAGCCAACAAACCACTGCTGAAGTAGCCAGGAGCTCTAACGTTTGCCTGCCTAAGACTGAGACTGGCGGTGAGGTCCCACCCAGGGGTGTGGGAGCTCTTGCTATTGCCCCTGAACCTCGAACTGAAGCCAAACTGGTGGAAAAGATGAGGGAGCTGCGAGCTTTAGTGGGGGACCTCATACATACCACTCGAACTTCTGCCCCTGGCAGGACTGTGAAGACAGGGAACCTGAGCCCAAACCAACGGAGGACAACAGAACTCCCTCCTCCAACCATTACAAATGGTCTGTCTGGGGTTGGGGTGGTGTGTGCAATCCCAGTATATAATTCCCAACTATCCTCACCATTCTCAGCCTCTCAAATCTCCTTCATCATCCAACATCGTAGAGAATAGGTGTTCTGCTACAGGTGTGGAGAAGATGGCCATATCCGATGAGGTTGCATTTCTCCTGAGGATCTGAGAAAGGGCACTACTATATTGCTCAACCTGATTCAGCAGAGCAATATAAAACCTCAACCAGGCCGGCTGTGAAAATCTTTTTCCTCCAAGACAACTGTGGATCAATCCGCAAAACAGACTTCCCCGGAATGGTCCGAGATGGTGGGTCCCTCCTTGGAGACTACAGTAACAGTTAATGGCATCTCCACTTGAGCTGTGCTACACAGTGGCTCACAGGTCACCATTATATTTCAGAATTGGTATGACCGGCACTTATCTGACCTCCCACTCCTACCCCTAGTTTGTTTTCTATGCTGGTCAGCGCATCAGTTGTTTTTGGTTTTGTTCCTGAGAGTTTTTTGTTCTTCATTATCTGATTTGGGTAATTAACAATTTATTAGTACAGATTGCTGGTTATTAAGAAGTGTACACATAATTGTTCAAAAGAGACAAGTATATAAAAAAAAGAATGTATGTTAAGCAGGTAAGCCTAGAGAGGGGGGGGCCAAGACTTGCATCAGTTAAAATAATGTGTTGCTACTTAAATTACTGTGGTTTGATTAGGGGCGGGCATGGTACAATGCTGGTTAATTTTAGATGGTTTAATTTAGCAGGGCATTTGAAGAAATAGGAGGAATAATGTAGCCTGCAATCATGCCTGCTGTAAGTTATAAATAGTTCTTTAAGAAAAGGTATGCTTTCTGCTGTAGATATTTCGATTTACCAAGGAGCAGGTAGAAGAAAGGAATGGTTTAAAAGGCAGTTTTTCATGAATGCTGTTGTGATTCAGGGTCACCTGACAAAGAGGTATAGGTTGCTTTTAGGGGTAGAGAAAATGGAAAAATGGAGCAGTTAAGATTAGCTTCAGAAAGGGATTGTTTTAGGGAGCATTGCTTATCTCAGGTGTTTTTCAGCAAGAAGAGCAGAAGTGAGGGATAGGAGAGTCTGGCAGCAAGTAACTGCTGCATGATGGAGAAGCACGAGTGGGCGGAGTGATGGGAGCTGCAGTAGGGAAGTTTGGAATGCAGGGCAAGAAGCAGAGGGTGGCGGCTCCCATGGGGACAGTTTTTGCAGCTGTTTGATAAGGGGGACTGGCTGGCTGGACTGCATTTGTGTTGGCCGGGGGAGGGGTTTGGCAACAGTGGAAAGGTCCATAGGAGACTGTGAGGGAGTTTTTTTGGGATTTTGGTTGGAAGATGTGGTCTGGTAGAGGAGGCCGAAGACTGGAAAAGCCATGAGTGAATTTCAGGGCTTTTAGGAGAGATGGTCTGGGAGGAGAACAGGGTCTGCCATGAGGGTAACAAAAAGAAAGGAGGCTGTGAGTTCCTACAGGATTGGGTCGCCATTTTAAAATGCGGCCAACCATGTGGCGATCTGCCATTTTGTGAGAGGTGGACCATGTGGTGGTCCACCATTCTGTGATTGGGGAACCATGTGGCGGTCCCCTATTACAATATGGACAAGATAGAAAATGAGCTGCACAGAATTAGCTTGGTCCAAGGAGTGGTGAAATTTAAAAACTGATAAAAAAAAAAGAAAATCTACAAAGGAGGGTTAGGAGAGATCATACATCAAGCTGCATATAAAGGAAATAAGTAGAGGGGGAATATAAGAGTTCACAGTGTGCAGAGAAGAGTGATCCCTACAAAGCTGATAAACAACTTGCCATGTTAAAAAAAAAAAATATATATATATATATATATATATAACACACACACATATATATATATATATATATATAAAACATTTCATTAAGAAGCTGCACTTGCGAATAAAGGATAAGCATACAGTAATGATGACAATGTATAAACGAAAGATAGTATAGCTGGCTACATACAGAAAGGAAGTATGTACAAGATTAATCTCAACAGTGGTGTCTTATTTTACAGTACATTCCTTTTTAAGGATGAGAAGGAATACCAGAGCATGTAGTAAAAAGTTTATTTTTATACAGGTAGCATTGTTAAACATCACTGAGTTAATGACTCTTTTTCAAGATGGACCTGTAACAATTTACATATAAAATCTTACACATATTGCACAAAAGTCAAACTTATGCTACATACATCATAGCAACAACAATAGAACCATTGTTAAATTCAATTCATCATTTACCACATTATTACACTCACTCAGGTCAAAGTCCAGACTAAAGACAAAATACATATATTATCTAAAACTTTAAAGTTTCACTGTTTTCCTGAAGTTAAGAAGGGTTCTCTGCACTCATCATGCACACATGTCCATCTGTGTATAAACACTTCAGCCATTACACATGCATTTCATTAAGTCATAACCAATAACTTTCATAAAAATGTTTTGTTTGTTGGATTTGTTTTGTCTCTTCATCAGCTGGGGCCTACAGCTTAACAACTTTTGTTCTGAAGGTCATGTCACCAAATCTATTATATAATTTAGGTATAACAAATTTGTTTCCCCCATTACCTCTAAGATTATAGTTACGTCTATCGGTCAAATGTGACATTTTGCCTACAAGGTACCTAGGGTTCTGATTATGTACCACCCCATGAATCTGTTTCAGCCATTTTTATTCTATTTTTTGATCTAAATGAGGCCATTGTAGTAGCATAAACATAACACAATGATGAGTATAGTACTCACAATTTAATACAAATCCGGCCAAATTATTATATAGGACTTGAATAGCTCTTAAATTTGTCTTACTAGCCATGCCATAAGCATGGCTTCCATAAACAATACAAGGTATAATCAATTGATTTGTAATATCCTCTCTCATTTTCTGGTTTAAACAATATTTTGACCCCCAAAAAGCTCCTAATTTGTTATTGGTTTTACTTACTAAATCTTTTATGTGAATGTCAGATTTTAAATGTTGGTCCACAAAATCCCCCAAGTATCTGTAGAGCCCAACCTGATTTAATATTTAATTTTTTACCATTTTTATGGGCGTTTTTGAATGAGTGCTAGTAGCTTTCCCTTTACTCAAGAAAACCATAGAATCTGTTTTTTTATTATTTAAAACAAGTTTTGACTGACACAACCAATGTCTCCATCCTACTAAAATCTTTCTGGAAACATTTCTCCATCTCCTGAATTGAATTTCCATGTGCCAGTAAGACTGTATCATCTGTGTACATTCTCAGGGCAGTGTCTTCAACTACCTTTGACAATTCATTCACGTACATTAAAAATAATAAGGGGCCCAAAATCAAGCCTTGGGGGACTAATCTTTTAATGGCAACTGGTTCTGACAAAAGTCCCCAATCTGCACTTGCTGGACTCTTTCAGTTAGGTGTAACCCCCCTGCAAATGGGGGTTCCCAAAAGACTTCCAGGAGCTTGCTTGAATGCTCCAAGCCTGAATAGTGTTTGGCGTTTAAGCCATTTATCAGTGAGTGTTTTTAGAGCCTCTGGTACTGTCTCTTTAAGAGCTGTCTGCTTGCAGACATAATTAGTTTGTGTGGGGGGACTGTGTGCTTCTCTGCTTGAGTACCACTCGAGCTGCTGCCAATTTACTCCATTTTTGCATTCACTAGGAGTGCAAAGGGAACCTATCTGAAAGATGTAACTGTTTGCCAGAAATCATTTAGAGTAATAATGAAAATACAGTTTGTCTAACCTGCTTTCTTTGCAGTCAGAACTGTGTTTGCCTAGTTCCCCATTCTAGGTTTGAACTGCTGAACTGGACCAATCAGTGTGGGTTAAGGTAGCTCTAAAATGGTGCCTTGGATGAATCAGAACTTGGACTCGTAATCTGAGCCAGCCACAAGAGGATTGTATGGGCAGTGACTCTGGGAGATGTAGTTTGGACTTAGCGCCTTTTGGACCAACAGGGCAGTCTATTGTGAGTGACAGCCAATCCAGCCAAGAACTGGGAGGAACTCAAAGGAAGTACCCGGTTTTGTCTGTTGGAGTTTCAGTTGAGCTCTGGCAGTGAAGAGGGAAGGAGCCCTGTGCTTTTTCGGTGTGCAGTTTTAGTCGGGAAACGTGTGTAAGGCCCTGAGTTCCAGTCTGCAGCTTGTGTAACTGCTTGTTAGGACTGAATCCATCCTGTGAAGAGAATCAAAGGATATCTGAAGAGTAGAAACCAGGCTCACCCTGTAGAAGACTGGAGAAATTGCTGAATTGCGCCTGGTCTGTCAGGAACTGAATCTGCTGTGTGTTCTCCCGGGTATTGTGCATTAATAGTGATCGGGGATAGAGAAGCAGCCTGCCTGGTATAGTACTTTCTGTTTACCATATAAATGTGTGAAGAGGCTTGTGTACCTCAAGTGAATCCTGCTGCCATTAAAGGACTTTTGCCTGTTACTGTTTACCATATAAATGTGTGAGGAGGCTTGTGTAGCTCAAGTGAATCCTGCTGCCATTAAAGGACTTTTGCCTGTTGCAGTTTATCATATAAATGTGTGAGGAGTCTCATGGAGCTCAAGAGTAGCCCTGCTGACGTTGAAGGACCCTATCTTGTTTGGAGGTCGTGAGTACTAATTCAGGGTCGCTCCCTGTTGAATTGCCACATTGAATCCAAATGGAATTACTGTACTGCTGACTGTTTAACTGATTTTTCTTTTCTCTGTGTGAAAGGGCCTCTACCAGCTGCCACGGTTTGGACTAGCCACTAGGGCTTGGGTACCCAGGGACAGTAACTGGTAGGGATAGGCCTGTGCACAGAGCCATAGGTAGATGAGTAAAGTGATAAGCTAATTAACCTGATTCCCCTGTCCTTGTTATATCCCCCTAAATAAATCAGAGCTGCTTGTTTCAGCAAAGTTATACTGCCTGAGGTATTTGTCTATGTTAAAGTATTGTACTGTGATTGTTGCACTGTATCTTATTTTACAGGAGGTCCCAGTGCCTGAACCAGTCCTGGGGGTAAGTGTATACTGTGAAGGTAGTTCTGATATATTGTGTGGGCCTAGTGGGAAGAAAGAGGGGTTGCAGTGTCCCAGAGGGCTGTGGCCAAGTTAGTTTAACTATTGCAAACCCTGACCTCTGGGTGGAGGCACCCGCCATCGGATCCAGGCCCCTCAACCTGTTAGTGGCAAATCAGGCAGGGGTAGTAGCCCCTGGGATAGCGCTATCTAGGGGTTACATAAGTATGACTGGAACCAGGGGAGAGTTTCATTATCTATCCCCAACCCTAGCATTCCATAAAACAGTATTCCATGATCTATGGTGTCAAAGGCCTTGTAGAGAGCCATGAACACTGCACCCACTGACCTGCCCACATTTAAGTGGGTGGCGATGTTATCTATCAGGTTGGTGAGCGCGGTGTCCGTGGAGTGGCCCTCCCAAAAGCCAGACTGGTAACAGGATAGGAGAAAATTATCTTCCAAATATCCACTCAACTGCCTCTGAACAAGTCTCTCCAGGACCTTCGACACATCAGATAGCAATGATATCGGCCTATAGTTTGTTGATTCCACAGGGAACCTCATTTGTGCATCTGAATAATTTTCACCTGTTTCCACGATGTTGGGAACTGATTTTCAGTCAAACTCCAATTTAGAAGTCTGGCTAATATTGGAGCTATTACCTCGAGGGCATGACGGAATATGAATGAGGATGCAATGAAAATGATCATGGACCTGGTGGACAAGGTCCATAAAATACTGGACACAGTGGAGGAGTTGGAGCCTGATAGAGGAAACCCAGAAGGTAGATAAAGGAACAGGAGGATGGGAAAGGCTCAAAGAGTAAGGGCAAGAAGCAGCCAAAGGGGGCAATCCCGAGGGCCCCAGCCCTGAAGGTGCCTAGGGACACCAGGGGTATGGATTGGGGATCATGTTCCATTGGCGATGAAAGAGAAAATTTGGAAAGGGGAATATGTAGACATATTCACCTTGGTGGATAAGAAGACGGCAGAGAAGTATAAGGACAGGAAACTGCAGTTTGGCTTGGTGAGAGGAGGAGGGGGAATATACAGCAGGCACCATCTTAGTAAGAGCACAAGAGGCTCATTGACTTGCATGTGAGTGCCAGTGGGCCCTAATCCCACCCTTCCCCATCCCTCCCTCGCCCAGCTTGTCCACACTTATTTGGACAGTGCGGCATTGGGATTAGTGTAAAGCACTACCTGGTACATCCACTAACATGCCCTAAACGAGGGGATTGTTCTTTGTAATGTTATAGAGTGATCTTTAGCTCTGGTTAAAGAGGTAAAAGTTAAAAACTTACAGATAGTACGGTGTTTTGTACTTAGGTGTAGCACCTCAAGCTGTATTTTGCTGGAAAACATATGGATGGTATGGTATAATTGTTAGTAGTGTTTTATGCTTCTCTGCTACTGGAGTTGGTATTGTGTTTTTAAGTATGGACTCTGCCACTAGAGTTGGTATAGTATTTTTAAGTAGGGACTGGACTGGTTAGAAACTTATAGATAGAGCTGTATTTTGTAGTTAGCACTGGTATCATGGGTAGGATAGTGGGCTGTAATAGATGTGGGACTGCAGTTTGGATTAACATATTGTGGAGGCTAGGAGGGCGTCCAATCTGTATCCAGTTGAGGAGGCTGAAGGAGTAAGTGCTGTGGCTGTAGAGAGCTGAGAGGATGAGGGAGAGGGAGGGGAGGGAGGGGAGGAAGTGACCTGGAGGCAGGATGGTCACATTCAGGAAATATCATGAGGACACTGTGGGGAGGAACAGGACCTCAAGGGAAGTGATGGGAGGGAGTGCAGGAGTGGAACAATCAAGGGGACTAGTATTAGTGGGAAGGCTAGAGTTGGGGGGGAGGGAGCAGAAGCACAGCCAGGCAGTATGTGCAGGAAATAGACTTGCTGTGCTGGCGACACTGGTGGAGGGGGGAGTGATCTCCAAGGGAGAGCAGGAGAGGGAGGAAGAGGGAAACTCACAAGGGGCTGGAGTCAGTCAGAGGAGGGTGACAGGGATGAAGGGGAGTGAAGCACTGCTGGTGGGGTGGATGACAGGGGCGGAGTAGAGGGGGGGCCAGGGCAGAGGGGAGGGATGTAGGAGATAGGGAGGGAGCAGGGAAAGGGGCAGGGGACAGGATGGGTGAGAAGGGGAGCGAGCAATCAATCAATCAATCTTTATTTATAAAAGGCGCCTTTCCAAAACCAAGGCGCCTGTACATTACATGATAAAAACAATAAATAATTAAAACAATATTAAAATTAGACTTGACAACAGCATTCAAAACTCATTGTATGCTAGGCTAAAGAGATATGTTTTTAAAGCCTCCTTAAAGCTTTGGACAGTCAGGCAATCTCACACCTGAAGAGGTAGAGAATTCCACAGGGTTGGGGCCATAAAACTAAAAGATCTGGCCCCTGAAGTTTTTAAGCGAACCCTGGGAATCTCTAGCAATCCCTCGTCAGTGGATCGGAGAGAGCAGGAGGGACAGTAGGGACAAAGGAGATCTTTCAGGTAGCAAGGTCCCTGATCGTGTAGGGCCTTATAGGTCAGCAAACTGACCTTGAAGGTGATTCGCCAGCAAATTGGCAGCCAGTGTGGTCCGTGGAGCCAAGGCGTTATATGACTGGACCTAAAAGAACCAGTCAATAGCCTGGCAGCCGCATTCTGCACTAGCTGCAAGTGGCGAATCTCAGCCCCCGGTAGCCCAAAGTAAAGGGAATTGCAGTAGTTGAGGCTGGAGGTAACGAAAGCATGGACCAAAGTAGGAAGATCGTCTGGAGGAACCAGGTGCTTCACCTGGGTGATGCTCCTCAGATGGTAAAAAGAGGTTTTGACAACTGTCAACACCTGAGATTTAAGTGTCAAACAGTCATCAAACACAACACCCAGGTTCCGAAAACGGTCTGAGGTAGTTAGCTGGACACCCCCAAGCCATAAACCCGAGGGTGATCCAGCCAACAAACCCACCTCCCGGTGACCCTGGTCCACAACCAACACCTCAGTTTTTTCTGGGTTCAACCGCAGCCAGCTCACATTCATCCAGTCCTGGATTTCGACAAGGCAGTTGTTAAAGACCGACAAAACAGCATCTTGGCCGGGCACAAAGGACATGTACAGCTGAGTATCATCTGCATAGCAGTGAAAACTCAGCCCAAACCACCTAATAATCACTCCTAATGGCAGCATGTACACCGCAAACAACATGGGTGCCAAAATGGAGCCCTGTGGCACCCCACAGGATAGGGGGAATGATGCCGAGGGAAAAATCCCAGACACCACCCTCTGAGTCCTACCCTCGAGGAAAGATCGAAACCAACTGAGGACTGTACCAGACAGCCCACAGATAAACCATGGTCCACAATGTCAAATGCTGCAGAGAGATCAAGAAGGACCAAGATGGAATGAGTCCTTCGATCTCTCGCTATTAGGAGGTCATTTAGTACCCGGACAAGAGCTGTTTCGGTACTATGTCTTTTCCTAAATCTGGACTGGAGAGAATCATAGACATTGTGGCTGGTCAAATGATCATCCAGCTGCAACGCGACCACCTTCTCAATAACTTTACCCACAAAGGGCAAGTTCGAGACAGGCCTGTAGTTAGCCAGACAATCCGGGTCCAAGGAAGACTTCATTAGAAGGGGCTGAACCACAGCTTCCTTCAGAGGAGTTGGAAAAATCCTCCTCTCCAAAGACCTCCAGACTATCTCAGCAAGGACTGGACCAATTTTATCCACACAGCCCACTAGGAGACATGTGGGGCCTGGATCCAAACCACAGTTGGTCAGACGCAATAATTGAATGATCATCACAATTTCATTGATTGTGGGAAGGCTGAAGTCAGACCACACAAACTGGGTGTCTGACATCTCCTGCTGACCATCACAACTCCCATTAGGAAGTGTCAAACGGACATCAGACCTGATTGCGGCAACCTTATCTGAAAAGAATAGAGCAAACTCCTCACACCATTCTTGAGAAAAGGCTCGTCTGGGCTGAAGACAGATTGGATTGCACAATCTGTCCACAGTCTGGAAAAGCTGAGCTGGTCTATTCTGTGCAGCAGCAATCTCTCTGGACAGGAATTCTGCCTTCTTATGAGAGATTGGGATTGATAGACCACGTAGTGGTCCATCAAACTAAGTTTGTCACAGTCCAGGCCCGACCTCAGCCAGCACCTCTCTAACCTTCGTCCGACTCCCCTCAACTCCCTCAAAGTCTCATCAAACCAAGGAGACCTGGGGTGAAGAGTGAGGGGATGAACACGAACAGGAGCAATGGAATCCAGGGCCCCTGCCACCGTCTTGTTATAAGCAAGTACCAAGTCTCCTGGATCCATGCAATCTCTCGGTAAGCCCGATAGGTCCAGTACCGCCATCAGGCCATCTGGGAAAACACCCCTTAAAGGGCAGTACCGGACCATCTCCATAGGGGCCGGCCTACTAGGGGTGGCCTCAAAACTGAACCTAATGGAGTGATGATCAGACCATCCAACTGGTTCCACCACCAAATCGGATATCTCCATCCCCAGTAGGAACACCAAATCCAATGAATGTCCACCAATATGGGTAGAGGAGGAAATAACCTGTGTGAAGCCCAGTGAAGTCATTAACTGGCAGAAATCTTGACCAAACTGTGAGAGTTCATCGTTGACCCAGGCATTGAAATCCCCCAGAACCAACCATCTGGGGGATCCCAATGTCAGGTCAACAATGAAGTCTGCGACTTCCCACAGGAAAGCATTCCCGTCACCTGGTGGACAGTAAACGAGAAATATCCTGCGCCCCACACCCTCGCCCAAGATAAATTCAAAGGAGTTGGTAGTTCCCACTGGTACCTCCACTAGGCCCAGTTCCAATCTAAAACAGATAGCAACACCCCCGCCCCTATGATCCATCCTCGGGCGGTGTATCACTGAGTATCTGGCTGGAATTGCTGCTGCCAAAACTGGGCCAGCATTCTCATCCAGCCAGGTCTCAGTGATGCACGCCAGGTATGATGTCCCAACAAAATCAGCTATAATAGCGGTCTTGTTTTTAATAGACCTGGCATTGCACAACACCGGCCAAGTAGGATGAGCATCCGAGGAGGACTGTGCTACCTGCTGACTATAAGCAGAACCCTTGGGTATGGGAACCAGACAGGGAGGACCCCTTTCCTGGACCCATTTCGCCCCAGGGCATCTCCTTGTCCCCACTATCCCTATCCACCCACTCCTTTCCATTCCCTTTCCAGGCCCAGCCCTCGTCCTCCTCCTTTTTCTAATAATCCCCAAAGTCCTACACCATCTGTTCACTTCTGATGATAGGGGAGGACAGGAGAAAGGACAGAGGTCTCTGAGCCTGGAGGGGGAATAATACCCAACTGTCCTTGTGCCATCCCAACACATATTTAGCACCCTAAGCAAGTAACAACAAATAAACAATCCCAAAATACAAAATTAACCCACTCCACAAAACTAATTAAATACAAAACCCTGTATGATGATTTAACAGCTAAACAAAAGTCTGATTAAAACAAAATAGATCTCAAAATTTTGATTTAAGGGCTCTCACCCCCTAAACCCAAGCAAAATACAACAAATTAATTAATTCCCCCTCACCACCCAGTCTTCTCACCACTTGGAAGAGAGGTAAAAGACAATATACACTAAAATAATTAATTCCCTTCCCACCCAGTCCTCTCACCACTGGGGAGAGAGGGCAGCACTCTCAATGCCAAACAATAATGATAACATAAACAATAAAATAAATAAATACATGGACACAGGGTCCTCTCACCACTTGGTCATCCAAATGATAAAAATTAATAAACCAGTTTCTTCAATCCAAATCCAAAATGAAAGAAAGTCAAAGTCAAGAACCACAGAAAAACCTGGGCTGTCCTTATAAACAGAGTCCTTCTCGCTATCAGCACCGAAATAATGAATGGACCTCCGCTGCAGCACACCAAGATAATTCCAAATCTTCAAACCTGATCAGGAATTCTGCTGGATGGAAACTATCCAACTGTCAGAAGTTTGATCAGGAACGAAGTGGGAAAGCAATCAAAAAGTCAGATAATTAGCCAGTTCAGAAGGAGAAAATGACCTTAATGCAGATTTTACTGGCTCAGCACAGCTTAGAGATAGGCTCCTAGAAGTGAGACACCCCACTTAACCCACCAGAGTCACCCAGATAAACTAGGTGGCCACAGTGTAGTACAGGAGAAGGAGTTTTTCACCAGCCCTCCAGCTAGTGCCCTCTATCCCCATGGGGAGTCCCCGAACCAGGTGCCCACCGTCACAGTCTGCCAGACCAGTCTACAGTCCACCACCCTCACTGGCAATTCTGCAGGCTTTCACAATCCACGTTATTATACATCACTCCCATGATCCCAGAAATTCCTCCTTAAAACTGATTCAGGAACAGCAGCACAAACGACAATTCGCCGAAATAGATGATTCCCAAAACACCACTTCAATACCGCCAACCAGGAACTGGCACCAAGGGTGAACTGCTGACTGACCCTGTAACTCAGGTCCACACAGTCCCAGGAGAATCCAGAATCTGAGAGTCAACAATCGTCCTCAAAACTCAGAACCCTGTAGTCAATCCCATAATTGCCCGAAAACAGACCAGTAGCAGGGCAACAGTTCATAAGCAGTTCACGGAAAAAAGAACCGAGATGGAACCTCTCACAGCACCACATCCAGCAAAGATCCACTTCAGCGGGTCACCGTCCAAACACGATGGTCGACAAAACAAACGGCCATTGCAGCAAATCTGTAATAAATTATATAGCTGTCAAATCACATAACGAACAATAAAACGTCAAACGATAAATAAATAAAATCATAGAAACAGTGTAAATGATGAAAACTCAGAGCAGCTAAACTAATAAAATGGACGGCTAGCCCAGCGTGGCCGCCATCTTGAAAAGTTTTCCTAGCAGTAGGAAGGAAGGGTGGAGTTAGTGAGCTGGCATGCTCAAAGATTGGATATCCTGGGAAAGTAGTGGGGGCAGGGACAAGGAACAATGAAGGGGGTGTACTAGTGCTGGGTGATTCCATACTTAAAGGGATCAGATGGGGTGGCAGGGGGGAGAGATATAGTAGAATATGGGTGGAGGCTATACCTGGGCTATCAGCATACAGGGCAGGGCAGGTGGTTCTTCAGTGCACAAGGAGGGGCAGGAATAAACTGCATGTAGTGGTGCATGTGGGCACTAATGACCTGGTGGGGGAGATGGTGGAAGTAGTGAGGAGGAGGTTTGAGAAATTAGGAGGGCTATGTGAGGAAGTGGGGGAATCAGTGGCCTTTTCAGAGGTGCTCCCAGTACTCTGTGTGAGTACTGGAAGGAAAGGGGGGATTGGGGAGCTCAACAAATGGCTGGGGAAATGGTGTCAGTCAAAGGGGTATGGGGTAGTGGGGGACTGGGGCAGTACCTGGGAAAATAAGGATCTATATGCAGGGGTGGGCAGCACCTAAGTGGGAAGGGGAAAGGGGTATTAAAGCAGAGGTTTGAGGGGCACATAGCATCAAGTATAGATTTAAACTAGGTGGGGGGGGTGCCAGGAGGACAGCTAGTAGGCAGGGATCCCAGAAGAGGGAGCCAAGCGTGCCTACCCCCCAAGTTATCAGAGAGGTATCTGAGGTGGGGACACAAGGCGGCATTAGAAGGGGGGAACCAGGGTGGGGGGAGAAAGACACAGATTGGAGGGTGGTCTCACTGAATGCAAGAAGCTTAGGTAACAAATCAGCTGAACTACAGGCTGTCTTGGCTGTGGAGAGGGTGGACATTGCAACCATCATGGAGACATGGGCCACCCAGAACCAGGACTGGGATATGATGATCCCAGGGTACAGGATATTCAGGAAAGACAGGTCTAGGGAGAAGGGGGTTTGTGGTGATCTATGTGAGGGAGGGGATAAGGTGTATGCGAGAGGAGGGGGTGGAGGGCAGGACAGAGGCCCTATGGACGCAGTTTCAAGACTCTAAAAGAAAGACACTGAGGGTGGGGATAGTGTGCAGGCCACCAGCTCAGGGGGATGACCTGGATAGGGAGTTAGCCAAGCAGATTAGAAGACTCTGTAGGAAGGGGGACACCATAGTGGTGGGGGACTTCAACCTCCCTGGGGTGGACCGGAACACACCCAACCACAACGTGTGCAAAGGAGCAGAGATTTCAGGACTGCTTCCTGGTGCAATTGGTCTGTGAGCCAACTAGGGAGGGTATGACTCTGGACCTGGTATTAACAAACAGGAAGGCTATAAGGGATCTGTGAGTGGAGGACCCCTGGCTGGGAGTGACCATCATACGGTGTGGTTCACACTCAATATGGGGGGTAACAGGAGGAACAGGTATCAAGGTGATCAATTTTAAGGGAGCAGACTTTAGAGGGATGGGGGACATTTTGGTTGAGCATCTGGTGGGAATTCAGACATGCATGAGTGCCAGCCAAAAATGGAATATCATTAAGAAAGGGCTGGCAGAGGCTACTGAGACCTGCACCAGGACATGGAGCAAGAATGAAAGATCAAAGAAGCTGAGCTGGCTAACTCAGGAGGTAATGGAAGGGGTGAGGGCCAAGAGAAAAGCATTCTGGAGGCTTAGGAAATCAGGGGGGGCAAGGGGACAAAGACTAGTACGTGAAGAAGTCCAGGGAGGTTACAAGGCTAGTCAGAGAGGCCAAGGCTTCCAGAGAACTGAGACTAGCACAAGGAATCAAGGAAGGGGAAAATGACTTCTTCAGATACTTTGGTAAGAGAAGAAGAAACAAAGACCAGATTGTGAGGATTAAGAAAGATGGGGTGGGGGTGGAGAAGGAAGGACCAGGCAGAGGCACTGAATGAGTACTTCTGCTCTGTGTTCATGAAGGAAAGAGGGGGGCAGATACCCCATGGGAAGGGGGAGTAGGCAGAGGGGGTTGGCGGCAACTGATATCAGAATCACAGATGACAGGGTGCTGGAGGGACTAAGGGCACTGAGGTGGTCAAGGCACTGGGGCTGGATGGCATTCACTCTAGTGCACTTAGAGAGCTAGTGGGGATCCTGGTGGGACCACTGGCAGACCTGTTCATTACATCACTGGATACAGGACTGGAGGATGGCCCATATGGTGCCCATTCATAAAAGTGGCCCAAAGGATGATCCAGGCAACTACAGACCAGTGAGTCTCACTTCAATTGTGGGGAAACTCATGGAGAGAGGCTGGTGACCTTTCTGGAAGACAATGGGCTCCAAGATGGCCATCAGCACAGTTTTGTATCAGGCAGATCTGGCCAGAGGAACCTATTTCAGTACTACGACCGGGTTACCAGGGGACTGGACAGGAGCCATGCAGTGGACGTCCTATATTTGGACTTCAGCAAGGCCATTGACTCGGTGCCACATGGGAGGCTGGGGGGAAACTGGAGTACATTGGGGTGGGGACAAAAATGGTCAACTGGATCACCAACTGGCTGAGGGGTAGGCAGCAAAGGGTGATGGTGGTGGTGGGGAACTCTCATCACCAAGGGACATTACAAGTGGGGTGCTCTTGGGTTCAGTACTGGGACTGGTGCTGTTTGGGATATTCATAGCTGAAATCTCAAACTGGATCCGGAGTAGGATCAGTCTGTTTGCAGATGATACTAAGATCAGGGCAGTGGTAGATGACATAGAGGGGTGGAGGGGGCTACAGGAAGACATGACCAAACTACAGGAATGATCAGAGACATGCCAGCTGGAGTTCAATGCCAAGAAGAACAAGGTAGTACAGTAAGGAAGCATGCCTGTTCCAGGTGCGAGGGATTATACCCAGCCTCCAAATGTAGTATAAATTTAGAGATTGGGGTGGCAGTAGCTATAGAGGGCAGTCCTTTTGGGCAGGATATACAGGCCACTGGGGGAGTTATTGGGATAATGGAGGAGGGGGAGGGGTTACTCAGGGAGACAATAAGATAGCAAAAGTGGGGACTGACCTAGGGGAATTTTCACTGGCAGACACACCAATTAAAGTAGATACATTAAGGGAATGGATTAAAGGTTACCCAGATCAGGGAGTGGCAGGGAGATTACAGGTGGGATTTAGTGTTGGTTTTAGTTTACACTTTATAGGTGGAAGGGTAAGGGAAAAATGCAAATGGATTCAACAAAAGGTAAGGAAGGGATATTAGTAGAAAAAATTCAGAAAAAGAGAGTGACAGGTCGAGTGGAAGGGCCATTTTGGGAGCCACTCATAAAGAACTTCAGGATCTTTCCATTAGGTTTGGTGCCCAAGAAGCAACCAGGGGAATACAGGGTCATTCACCACTTGTCTTACCCAGAAGGGGAGTCAGTGAATGATTACATTAGTGAGGAAAACAGCAGGGTCACACATGCAACCTTGGAAGAGGTGGTACGAATGATTAGGGCAATGAAAGGGGCATAGTTAGCAATGACAGGCATAGAAGCAGCATTCAGGCTTCTGCCAGTGCAACAAAAGGATTGGGAATTACTGGGGTTTAAGGTAAATGGATTGTACTATTTTGATAAGACCATGTCAATTGGGTGCTCGGTAGCCTGTGCCACTTTTTGAGACATTCAGCACAGGGTTGCAATGGGTTTCTAAGGTAAGGTATGGGCACAGATCAGTCATACATTATTTAGACAATTTCTTGTTAGTGGGGGAGAGAGCAGAAGGGGTAGGTAGGATGCTTAAGGATTTTCTAGAAATGTGTGAACAACTGGGGGTCCCACTAGCAGATGATAAGACAGAAGGCCCTAGTCAATGTTTAGAGTTTTTTGATATAGAGATTAACACTGAGAAAGGTTTGTTCAGGTTGCCACTGCAGAAGGTTCAAAAGCTAACGATGCTGCTGGGGGGGGGGGTACTGGGTAAGAGAAGAATGACATTACAGGTAATTCAACAGGTACTGAGGCATTTGAGTTTTGCCTGTAGAGCCATTGCACCCAGGCATGAATTTACATGTTGCCTGGCAGTGGCGACTAGGGGGCCAAAACCCCCCACCCTTGGGTGGATATCACAAAAGCAGCTAGAGAAGAGCTGGAGATTTGGGATTGGTTCCTACAAGTTTACAATGGAATGACTTTCTGGCAGAATGAATGGTTGTTCAAAACAGATATGGATTTGTATACAGATGCAGCATGGGGTTTAGGAGTAGGGGCTTACCTGAGGGGAAAATGGGTATCAGAACCATGGCAAGAAGGATGGATAAAGAAGGGTTTGACATGAGATATCACTTTATTGGAGATTTTCCTGATATAGGTAGCAACAGTGGTGTGGGGGAACCAACTCCACAACCAAAAAGTAACTTTTTGGTGTGACAACAGGGAGGTAGTAGATGTGCTTATTGGGGGCAATGTCAGGCACAGTGATGCGGGTTTTGAGGCAGCTAGTACTGCAAGGGATACATCTGAATATGAGTTTTGGGGCCAGACATATAGACGGGGTATTGAACACAGTGGCTGACAGCCTCTACCGTCTACATATGGACAAGTTTCAAGCTATCGCACCAGGAGCAGAAAAGAACAGGACGTGGATTACAACCGACATGTGGGAGACTGGTTGGAAAGAGCTGAGTTTTTGTTTCGAAACTCTTGGTCAGACAGGACCCTGAGGGCATATGAAAGGTCGAGTGTGTTTAAGACTTTTCACACAGACCAGAACATGACAGGGTGAGGGGAGTGTTATGATGAAGAGGGGTGGGAGGTTGGGCAGCTGCAAGTTGAGAGGCTAGCTGCACAATTGAGCAGACTCAATAGACCATAAAGCCTGTTTCTGCTGGCTTTTTCTAATGTTCATATGTTTATATGAAAGTAAGTGGGAAAGTCACAGAAGAACAGGTAGCGAGGTTTATGGTGAATGGGTAGAGAATGGAAGTGGCACACTCAACTATGGGAGTGCATTTGGCTGTGATTGGATGGGTAGGCAACTTATGAGATTGGGAGGACCCTGGTAAAGGACAGTTACTGAAAAAGATGATGCAAGGATGGCAGAGGGTGAGAGGAAGAGAGCCAGGTAAGAGGCTCCCAATATTGGAAGATTTGTTGGAAAAACTCATAGGTGTGTTGCCACAGATATGCTATTCAGAAAATGAAGCAACATTATTCGGGGCCATATTTGCAACCATTTTCCATGGGGCATTTAGAGTGGGGGGAGTATTGGTACAGGGAAAAGGACAGGGCAAGGATTGCATTGGGAAGAGACACAATGGCAGGGTGATAGGGTTAACGTGTATGTATCTTCAAAAATCTAAATTCTAAAATGGATTAGACTGGGCAGGGAATGACTATGTCATTACATAGACACAGCAAGGTGGCCACTTGCCCGCTGTGGGCTTTATTTCCATACACACCGATTAGGCCACTAGGAACTGGTCCTCTATTTTTAAACAAGAATGGGACCAAGGTGATGGGGACAATTGGCAACAATATTGAAGAAGGGAATATCGGCCGTGGGAGAAGATCCTAGTGAATACCCGTTGCATTCCTTCAAGAAAGGTGCAGCACAAGAAGCAGTGGCGAGAGGGGGGTCAGAAGAGGAGGTAAAAAGAGTGGGGAGGTGGACCTCAAACTGTTATAGAACATACAGTATATCAGAAAATTGAAGCACTAATCACTGTTTTTCTTTTCCTGGGTGACGAAAACAAAAAAGGGCCAGTGTTGTGGAAGGGGAAGGGATGAAGGGGGGAGGGGGGTTGGGGAAGGGATATATCAAAAAAACAACTAACCCATATTGTTTGTTTGATTTCAGGTGCACAAGAAAGACAGGAAGCATGGATCCATGGGCATCCATACGTTTATTGGGTGGAGCGCAGAGCATCTGTGAAAGCGGGGGAAAGGCACTTGTACCACGACCATTGTAGCTTGCAAATCCTGTGGAAAGGCTTGAGAGGTATGTGCTGGTCACAGTTGCTCCTTTTTGTTAGGAGAAACTTGGACAGTGAATCCGGAGCTGGAGCTCATAATAATTCACCTAGGGGATAATGAGCTTGGAACCAGGCCATGGTTGGACATTGTTTTCCAAATCAAGGAGGATACTAAAACCATAAAAGATTGGTGGCCAAATGTTAAGTTGGTATGGTCAGAAATAATACCATGGAGGGTGTGGCAGCATGCCACACAGCACAAAGCCATAAAGAGAGCTAGGAGTAGGATGAACAAGGAGGTAGGGGAATGGTTTAAAAGCATAGGAGGAACTGTGATAAATCATAGTGCCATCAAGGAAAAAGTTTCTTTTTGTATAGGTCATATGGGGTACATTTGTCAGATTAAGACAATTTATTCATAGTAGAGGTAAGGATGGCAATAGATGACTGGAAAGCAGAACAAGGTAAGATGTAAAAAAGGGGGGATGGGGAAGCCCACCAACCTTGTGCAAGCGGGAGGTGGTCTGGTGAAAAAAGAGAGAAAAAATCCAGAAATTAAACTGGGGGGAAGGGAGAAACCCAGCCTGGGTGTACACCAGGGTTGGGGAATGAAAGACTGCTTTGGGGTTTACACCCAGAGGAGCTCCAAAGTAGGGGCATGGCTTTTCATCTATTCCCTAGAGAAAAGTGATTAGTAAAGGAAAGAACCCTAGATGTACATCTGGGAAGGATGAAGAATAAATTGTAAATTGTAAACAAAAATGTGAATATAAATGTGATGAAAACAATATGTGGAATTTGGATGATGTGATGATATGAAGTTTGATGGGATGAAATGTTCATAAAATGGAAGGAAATGATTGTAAAATGAGAAAATGTTGAATAAATATTGAATTGCCGACTGAACAACCAATCAAAAGAGGTGTGGTGTCATTTCATTGAGAAGAGGTTCCAAGGACAAGAAGAGTTGTCTGAGTAAAAGGCAGACCCCTTTGTCTTGGGATTCTGTTCAGTGAAAAGTGCTCAGTCAGGAAGAGGAAGGGGGTGGACTGAAGGTCAGGGGGAGGAAGTTAGAGAGTGTCAGGGCAAGGGGCAGGGTTTGGAAAAGAAACACTGGCAGGTGATTGGCTGGGAAAAGAGAGTGAAGGAGAAGAAGGGGGTTTAAAAGGGATTGCACAAGAGCAGAAAACCCTTCTTTTCATTGCTAGCCAGTTTGTTTCCCACCTGCCCACCCTTAATATTGGTAGGAGTAGCAAGATGATATGGGGGATTGACAGCAGGATATGGATTGGAATTTCAATGAGGTAGCCGAAGGAAACTGCTGAAGGCGGACAGCAGGAGACAAAGAAAGAACAATTCCAGAAAGTAAACTGGGAGGGGGGGGAACCTGGCCTGGGTGTACACCAGGGTCGGGGAAGGAGAGACTGCTATGGGGGTTACTCTCAGAGGGGCTATGAAATAGGGGCATGGATGTCCTTCCATTCCCTAGAGAAAAGGGATTAATAAAGGAAAGAACCCCAGATGTACATCTGGGGAGAAGGATGAAGAATAAATTGTAAATAAAAATGTGAATATAAATGTGATGAAAATAATATGTGGAATTTGGATGACGTAATGATATGAATTTTGATGAGATGAAATGTTCATAAAATGGAAGGAAATAGTTTGTAAAATGAGAAAATTTTAAATAAATATTGAATTGCTGACTGAGTAACCAATCAAAAGAGGTCTGATGTCAGTTCATTGAGAAGGGATTCCAAGGACAAATACATCATTGGTTTAAACAGAGTACAAGAAGGAAGCATCTTCCAAAGTAACAGACGCTCCAAGTCAAGGGGGCACAAAATGAAGTTAGAGCGGGGAAGGCTCAGGAGAAATATGAGAAAATATTTTTTCATGAAGAGGGGGTTGGATTCCTGGAATAGCCTACCAGAGGGGGGAGGTAGGTGCTAAAATGGTCACAGAATTTAAGAAGGAGTGAAGTGAATTATATTAACTGTCTGTATTGAAAATGTTTTTTTCATGTTTAAAGAGTGGTATGATGAAGAACAATACATATTTTTCTTTTGTGATAGCATATAGCGTAGTAACATAGTGACTTCCTAGCAAACTTGGGTCAGGTAATTATTTATATTTGTGTTTGGTGAAGGTTTTGATATAGCATTTAAAAATGAACACATACTGTAGACAACCATGTAGCCATTAGCAAGTTTTAATAACATGTTTTAATGGTTTTGCAGTACCCATATTGATATTTAGAAGCATAATTTAATATATGCTTATCCACACAGATTTTTTTGAGAAAAAATGTTTTAAGAATGCAGATAAGGAAGTGCATATATTATGTAACTATTAAGGTAATGTGGAGACTGTTCCACTCCATATTACAACTGAGGCTGGCAATATAGTCTAGAGGTTAATGAGCTATGAATGAGCTTGGTACATCCAGCAGACCTGGGTTTGATTTCCACAACCTCCACTTGCATACTGTGTGACTATGAGCAAGTCACTTAACCACCCCAGTGCTCCTGGGTTGCCCTTGAAAACCGGCACTTGTGCCTAGTGGGCCTTACCCAGTTGCCAAAAGAATAAAAACATTGATTATATGAATTATTTTGTGAGGTATGTTACCAGTGAAACATTGCATACTAATTTTATGATTAGTATGTGAATTTCAGCCAATTCCCTGATGAAGAAGTCTTTATGATCTCCAAATATTGCATGGCTTAGAATAAAGAATATTTGCTGATGAAAAATAAAACTATACACTTCATGTGAAACTAAGTCTCTGGTCTGATTTCTCAGTTATGCTTCAGTTTTTGTCTGGCCTATCTGAGGCCTTTTAACATAGCATCTGAAATCTGAAACCTCCTTCCTCAATCTCAATTATCCTTTATGCCTGAGTAACTTAACATGTTTATAAACCTATGAATCTTTCTTCAAAAATAATTCTAGCCAGATTGAAGTTTAGTACACAAAATAGTGCTTTGAAACTCTCATCAGCAAACTGCTACAATTAATTAGTGTACTGATAACACAAAACCTCCAATATTATCTAGTATATTAGGAAACTGGATGACTCCCTTTTTCCACTGAAATAGCAAAACAACTGCAGGGCTCCACCCACTGTAGCTGTAAAAACGACATCATTGACTACAGCTGAGGGAAAATCAGGATATTAACCATGCAGCAGGTGCAGGTCACTGAGAGTGCAAAGTGCAGTCTGTGGTTCAGTTTTGTAATCTGTAGTTTAGGAGAAGTTCACGGGGCCCCATTTTCAATTACAATTTGCTCCCATCTCTGCACATTTCTCATTTGATTGACAATAGGATCTGACCATGTAGCACGATTACCATCTACCAGACAAGCATAGCATTGCAATCAGGGCTGAAAATAATTCATTGGGTTTAGCAGAGGAGTTTCCGGCAAAGGAAATATGTCTTTATGTATTTATTTAGTTAGTTAGTTTAACTGCATTGGAAGGAGTAAAAATGGCAATGAATATTGAAGCTCACAGTTTCAAGGCAACTATCCCATACTACACTGTGTAACAAGTCTGGATGTGAAAACCAGTTACAGTGATGGGAACACATGCCCTTAGGAGAAACATCAGCAGGGTACAGATATCTGATATTAATTCAATTGTGAGCATCAAATGAAACTCGATTGCATTCACATGACCACTTCATGCAACTGAAAACATGAATTGATTCACTTTTAATCATCTGAAGTGGCCATGTAAATGGGGTAAACTTTTTTCTTTGGAAACCAGGGAAGGCCCATTAGGCACAGGCTCCTGTGTCCAGGGAAACACCTATTTAATATGATATCAGCATTAAGCAACATATTTAAACTCTCTGTCTTCGTATTTCAATACCTTTGATAAATGATCAGCACAAGATCTGAATCACGTCAGGTGTGGCTACCATGGAGTCTGTTAGGTCTGTTAGTTTTGCACTCTGCACTTTAAAATAACATGTGCATAGCTACATTTTAACTCTGGCAGCGTGGCATCTTTCTTCAACCAGGTGGTGAGTCCTCAATATTTTGTGTACTGCATTTGAGTGCATTGTGAGGACCACCAAACCAGTGTGGCCTTTTTTCTGTGTACTATCAATGACTGCTTGTAGCTACCCACAGCCAGAGTCTTGATGCACTGTTTGAAATTGTACTGCCACATAAAGTCATTTTTCTCCCTTTCTGCATGTACTGCAGTATCTCTCACATCATTTCCCATACCTCTTGTGTTGTTGGAGGTACAGCCTCAGGCTCATCATCCTCATCCTCTGTTGCAGTGAATGGGGAGACCTCACACAAAGTAGTGTGCAGCAAGATAAATGGTGTCCAGGACGTTAACCATTTTTGAGAGGCTGTAAAGGTTTTTGCTGAGTGTCTGGTTCTTCGATAGTACTCCAGATATTTGTGGCAATGTTTTTTTTCACTGATGCTGTTTTAAGTTCTGGATCACACCTTCATCCATTGGCTGGATTGTAGCAGTGCAGTTTGGTGGCAAAATGACCAGGTGAACATTATGCAAGTTGATAGGGTAGTGTGCTGGGTAATTGCTGACAAGCATGTAGATTTTGCATCTCCAAGTCCTGTGGCCAGTGATGAAAATGGTTGTGGTCTCCAAGCATTACTGTTTGTGGTGTAGTGCACTGGCAGAACCTCCGCCTACATGCCATGGAACCTCCCAGGTTTCTTAGACTTGCCTGTGGCAAGGAGTTGGATTTTATCTGTGCCAGGGCATTAGCACAGACCATCACAGAGATATGTTCTTTGGACCTTTTGTGTCCACATGATGTTTTCTTTTTAATAGTCAGGGTTCCACCAGGGGTGGCATGGAAAACCATGCAGTTTCACCTGCATTGTAAATTTCATTGGAAGCAAACATGCTGCTTAGAGTCGGTAAGATATTTTGAAGCCAGTCAGCAGAAGCTCTAAAATCTGAATCTGCCTTCTCTCTGTGTATGTGCTGATATGATATCAAATCTCTCCCTTTCCATTGGGATAACCAGCCTGATGTTGCTTTGAATTCAGTGTCCATAGTAAGAGCAAACTGCTTGGCTTTTGCCATCATTAAAGGGCCAGACAGTGGGGATCCCCTATCATGGGATGCAGTAAGCCATTTGAGCAATGTGTCTTCCACCCTGGTGTCCTTCCCATCTCTGATCTTTCCCATGGTGACAGCCCGCTGATTCTGAAGGAAGATGGTGGCATTTATTCAATCAGGTGAATGCAGCTGAATGCAGTTGCTAATTACGGTGATAATGTGTGTGAATGGGCACTACATGGAAGTTAACAGTGTGACAGGGTACTGCAGGAGCCTAAATGACATCAGAAAACTGTGCATGAAAGTTGAATTTACCATGCATACAAGTTGAACATTTGCTTTTGAAAAGATAGAAAAAGTAGTGGGACAAGGGTGTTTTGTGCATATGAACAACATGCACCCACAATAAAATGTGCAAGCACTGTACCCGGGACTGACCTTGCCTCTTTCTTGAATTAAGGGTTGACATTGGCTGTTTTTAGTCCTCTGGCACTATCCCAGTCTGTAATGAGTCCTGAAATATCGGTGAGAGTCCCATCCAGGATACCTTTATATTCCACTATTATCCTTGGGTTGATACCCTTCTGGGCCTGGGATTTACCCAGATTCACACCCTCCAGGTACTTGCCACTGATTTTTGCTGTGATTAACACTAAATCCTATTCAACCTGAATGCCTACCATAACTTCAATACCCCAGCTGGTCACTTTCTAACTTCTTGGCCGAATGCTGACACAAAATAGAAGTGCCTCTACTATTCCCCCTGCCTTACTCAGTGCTTTTCCCAATGATCAGTGATCCCAACCTATCTCTGAAAAGATGAAGTTACTCACATGTAACTATTGTTTCCCTACTGGTATTCCTTCTAGTCACACATATACAGTATTCAGAGAATGTGCAATGTCTTTAGAAGGCCAGTTGACTAGCTCTTCCACATCACTCCTTCATCTTGTGCCCTTACCCTGCTATGATCCAGGTTATGGATACTAAACCAAACAAAAAGTGAAGAACTGTCTAATGGGTAACAACTGAAGGCCTGCAGCCAGTGTAGGCCTGGCAGATATGTGTGACTATTAAAAGAATACCTATCTTCTCTTGATTCTGTTTTTACGTTTACATTGCTGCCATTTCAGATGTATGCAAGCTGTTTACATTTTAGGATTGTATTTTTATATCTGTAATCTTATAAAAATTGTTATGATTTGTTTTATACATGGTATACTGGTTTGTTCAGGATGGGCTGTTCTATATTTGGCTAGTTGTAATTAAGTGATAAAGGGAATCGTACAGGAACTGTACTGAAGGGAAGGAGCAGAGAGGGTAAGAGAAAAATTAAAAACTGAGGCAGGGGCTGTAACTGATTTTGGACAAAGGGAAGACTAGTTTAATTGGTGTACAGTTACTGGGAACTATGGAATGCAAAAAAGGTGCAAAAGAGAAAATGCTGATTATGGGGTTTTAACTGACTTGAGACAAATAACAACCTGATTTAACTAGTTTAAATGATTGGGGACTGAGGAAAGAAAATAAAAAAAAAACACATCATCAATGTATGTAATATTTGCTTACAGTGGTGCTTGGTGCCACGTTCCCTCATATCTAGTCATGTCAATCAGTATGCCGAGTGAAGAGCCATCAAGAACAGTCAGGGCTATCACTTTGCATTTGTCTGTCTTTTTTCAGTTTGACAGCTGGCTATGAAAGCTTGCATGCAAAAGATCTTGTGGAGGCACACACACACTGTTTCTGTGCAATGCTCCATACTGCCTGTTAAACAGTCTTGCAGATGATAATGTTTATTTATAGCATTTAAATTCAGTGACTCCAAATGATGCCATGAGGACAATATGATAGCTGTATAAGGTTATCTACTTAAGTTGGAACTTAATTCTGAACACCAGTGTACCTTGTCATTGTGGTTATCAAGGCCAAACACATGGAAAGAGAGCTGGGCCTTTTATAGGAGGGAAGAGAGTGGCGAGTAACTTCAAGTTAGGTCATAAGGTGCATGTATTAAGAGGAATTTAGCATGAATGGATACAAGTCCTACAGGACAAGACATGCCACTCACTTAAGTGCCACAAGAGTAAGTGACCAGGACATACATACAAATGGAACATAAGGCAGAAGAGGAGCATAGGAATATAGGGACATAGGGAAATATGAGTCAGTAAGGTATGGGCCTTTGAGACCCGAGTAGATTTATACCTGGAATGACAGCTTGATATTTTCCACTTTTCTGTACAAAGTTAGCTTGAAAGCATTCAGTGAACTACTTTCTACCACTTCCAGCGATAGTCAATTCTATAGGTTCACCACTCTCTGATTAAACCCCATTTGTTTTATAATTTTCTCCTTTTAACTGATATTTATGCAATCTGGTCTCCCATTCAACTTCCTTTCTTTCTAGTCCCACACATTCCCACAGATCTTCATTGTGCATTGTTTTGAACATTAAGCATAAATCACCACATAGCCTTCTGTACTCAAGCGAGAACATGTTCAGTTCCTTCAGTCTCTCATCATATGTTTTGCTTGACATATTTTTAATACTTCTGGTAGTCCTCCTTTGAATTCTTTAAAGAATCCCAACACCACTCTTGGTATATGGGGCCCAGAACTGTACAAAATACTCTAGGTATGGTCGAACCATTGCCTTGACAAAGGTGCCATCACCTCTCTCTCTCTCTCTGCTCCTAATGTTTCTTGGGGGAGAAAACTATGCAGTACTGTAAGTTTAATTTCATTTGATTTGTTGATTTTCAGGAAAAACCTTTGGGCAAGAAAGTGCTCTTTTTTAAACATGACCTTAGCTAACAGATATAAACAATAACAATGTACATAAGTACTTAGTCATTGCAAATAATACATACATTAATGAAAGAGTTTTAAAAATAAAAATTAATCATAATAAGAGTGCAATACTGATGTGAAAGGTTGCAGATTTTGTACACGTTAAGGCCTGTGGTAAAGAGTTTTAAGGTGTAGCAGTGCTAAAAAATAAGTACGAAATAAGGCACAATAATGTATTGGTTGCCTGTGGTTAATGCATACTTAGGTGCTTAGTGAAGCAAAAAGTGCTTGTGGTGAGTGCCATCCACACCAGGAAGTGCATTGCCCCCAGACAACCAATGACCTAGAGTGTCTCATTAAACTTATTGAGACTGCAAAGGTAGAGCTGTCTTAATCCATGAAGTCAAGCTGAGCAGCTGAGTTGCTGTGTGTTCTGGCTACTTTGCCGCTAAAGACTTTTTAATAGACTTCTATTTGGTACTCAACCTCCCTTTAATAAAGTTTATTTTAATATCTTTTTGCTAGCCACACTTGGAGGTTTTTCTCTCTATTTCTGCAGCTAAAGCAGATCAGAACATGTTGCCCCCCTCCTCCAGCTTGGGAGTTGGTCGGGAGTCTGGGATTGAGGGACTTGGGAAAACAGAAGAACTGGAAAATGGGGAATGGAGCTTGATTTACTTGGGGTCACCTGAAAGCTGTTAAAAGAGGCTCTGTTGCAAGAAGGAGAGTACACTGATTTGCACAACATTTTTGGTCTGGAAGCAGCATGGTGTTCAGATGGCTAGGTGTACCAGTGCTGCACTTTCACCTGAATAAAGTATTTAAGAATAGTTCTGACAAATGAAGGTTTTTGGTTTTTAGAGGGGTTGATGTGACTGATTTTGCACATTTATTGTGCAAAATTTATTATATGTGTCCACTACTTGAATTGTATTGTGTGAACTTACTGAATTCCATTTTATTTTTATGGAATATCGTTGAATCCTATGCTTCATTGTATGTGCTTGATTGCACAAGATGTTTCAAATTACAAAGTGAGAAGATACAATTGCTATTTTTCTTCAATGGATTAGTACACCACTTGGTTGCCTGACTGATTTTTAATTGATGTTAAGTAAAATTAAGTTTGTCCTTACACCTTCCTCGTGCAGATCACTTAGGGCAATTTCATTTTGGGCACTGAGCCTGTGGGCATAGGTACAGTGTTAATTGTTTTGCTTCCAGTGCCTATATTAATTTGATCAAACTGCTGGCTCTCATTAGTTCATCTTGGCGATTGGTGTAGTTCAGACCATAGGACAACAGCAGCCCTTGTCTTGTTTTAAAGTTTATAGTTAAAAGTAGAAATTTAAGTGCAACCTCAAATATTACATCCATACTTCTGACATTAGATTTGACATCTGATGGCATGATTCACCTTGTGGTGAACAAGCACTGCAGAGTAATCAGGCCAGCTTGACTTAAAACAACAGAGAAGCTGTAGACCCTGAAGTTAAATAGACTAATAGCCTTTGACAGACTCTGCATTTGAAAAGTAAGCAGACTTAAGTTGATATAGCCCCAAAAGTTAAAGTTTGGATATTTTAGACTTTGTATGAGTATAATTTTCCCCTATTTTTAACAGAGTGTTGTTTTGGGGTATTGTTTCAGTGTAGGAAATATGCATAGGTTGTAAGATTAACTGTACCTCGCTAAGGGAATATTTTCTAGCTAGTAATATTTTATTCATTTGATTCTAGAGATGTGTTTTCAAGAGTGATCAGTCATTTTTGGAACTGCATCCTTGAGCTGTTTCGAATGAACAAGAAAAGTTTTTGGACTCATCTGAATAATATGAACTGTCTGAGTTGTTAGTCATTTTAGAACTGGTGACCTCCCCTCAGAGTACCTGGGAAACACATGGACTAGTTCATCATATGCCATAAAGCCAGCAAGTAAACTTTTGATGATTTCCAAATCTCCAGAAACCAATTCAGAGCTACAGTGCTGTGTTATACTGAGTTAAGTGAAGTGAGAACTCTGTATCCCTTTTAAAAGCTTATATGTTTTGAATAACAATTTAGAAATTTGTATTTAACAAATATTTTTTTTTACAGAAACTTAGTCAGACTACTGATAGCAGTATTATCATTGTATCTTCTACAATTATCAATGTGTAGGAAGAAAAAAATGACTGATAGAGCTATAAAAGTGCTTTGATATCACTGAATTGTAAAACTTTGTACTAGAGCTTGCCAGTCCCTTAGGGGTCTGGACCACTGATGTAGTAATGTTTATTAATGTATGTGTTAATGTATTATGTTAGTATTTTTCATGTTGTGTATTGTAGTTTATTTACATTGTAATGGCAATCTTGTCAACAATAAACTATTTACTAATACTACTGATAGTTGAGGTAAATTATTATCAAGTTAAAGAGTTGATTTATTTAGTCCACCTAAGAAACTTGCTTCCTTTGTGTGAGCTGTTGTCAATATGAGTTTTTGCCATGGTCAGCCCAAGATTACAAAGGAAAAATGAAAGTATATGTTCTTATCTATTAAGTAAATCTTTGCAGGGCACCAAAAGTAAAAAAAAAACAACAACAAAAAACAAAAAACAAACAAACAAACTAGGAAGTTTTCTTCTGGGAAAAAGCAGACAAAAAAAATGACTGACCATTTAGTGACATTTAACAAAATGGCTGTGGACAGGACCTCCACTCCAATATCAAAAGTAAAATCTAGTAGCTCACTCCCAATTTTGCCTGCTGATGACCCAATAGATGGGAGAATTCTCCTAACTTATTATTCTTCTCCAACCCACTTGATGTAAATGTTGAGGGGTGGAAGCTACTGTTAAAAAGGGAGACGCTGAAGATAACATATTGGGTAACAGGTTTTTTATGCTTACTGAGGGAAAGTATTTGTAGGGGACCAATAGAGCTCCTGACAATTCAGACCAAAGTGAGAGTGTTATGATCTTTCAAAATGAAATAAAGTAAGTCCTACAGGAATTACAACAAACAATTAATGGCTTAAAAAGTATAGAAGGAAAATGTCAGGAACGTTTACAACTGAGTGAGTACGTGAAAAAATTTGAGGGCACTGTAGCTGAAAGTATTGTGCAAGGTGCCACCCAGCACTACTTCACCACAAATTTGAATGAGGAATTGATCAACGTAATAAAAAGACAATGTGCAGCCAACTTGTTTCTGATGGAACAGCTGGTCATTATTAAAAATGAGAATGAGACTATGAGAGAGGACATCACAGTTAATGGGGCAATATTGAATGATATTAACAAAAAATGTGATGAATTGATACCCAATAAAGATTCTTCATCAAGGGTTTTAGACACATTTAGCTCATCTCCTAGTAATGCTAGATCCAACTTCAGTACTGTCAATATCCCAGAGAGTCGAGCAAGGCAGGTAAACTCAGAAGGAAAAAAAGGAAAAAGATGAGGAAGTTAAGCAAGACACATAAAGAGATAATAGAAAGCCACTTGAATTTGCAGGACAAATATTTTAATAGCACAGGAAACTACTGGGAATAAGGGGACTAAGTGAGGTAGTTCTATCCAAGTTCAGAAAGATCAGACTGATAAGCTAATAACACATCTTGCCAAATTAGACCATACAAAGGAATAATTGAAACTGCAGCACAAGTAATTCTTATTAGTATCAGGCTGTCTGAATAAGTCAATAGATTGTTATGATGTAGATCCAATAGTTCTGGTAACTGACACAAAATTTGTAAGAGAGAATTCACAGAGAAAATTTGGTTGTGCCATGGATGTGAATAGTAAGGCATCTGGTGCATCTACTGGTTGCCTTGAAGAGGAGGCTATTAACCCCTGCCCCTTTCTGAGGTTTACTGGCCCTAATAACTGGCTAAATTTCTCCAGGACAGATCTTAAATGTCAGATTATGAATTTAGTTAAGGCAGATGTGGATGTTGAAATCTACAGTATAACAATGATATTAAAGAGGCCAGGAAAGCTGAAGGGGACTCTCCAGATACTATAGTGGATATATACTTTACTTCCCCTAGGATTGTCAATTATGTTTGGATCAATGGTGCTATCTTGCAGTACAGGGGGATCTGTATTTTATTTCCTAGGAGAAATGATTTTAACAAAATAGATGTTAATGGTGGTAAGGACCTTGAGGTATCAGCTTCCCTTAGTCTATTTGGTATACCTCAGATGGGCAGAGAAAATAAATTTAGGCTGACTGGATACTTATATAATTTTATTTTCAAAATTATCTGCAAAAAGCTTAGGTAAGAATGGTGTCTTAACAGCCACTCGAAGGGAGCATGGAAGCCAAATTGATATAATAGCTAAAAATAGGATTGTGGCAGACAGAAGTTTGCAAAAATGTGGTGTGATGGACACACTGGGCTACACTTGATAGATTTAAATGTAATTGCTCTGACTGAGAACTTGAATATCTTGAAACCTAGTGAAAAACTAGATAAGCATTGCAGACAGATTTCATCAGTTCCCTTGTCAAATAGGTTTATGGCCCTGGCAGGCTATGAAGACTGACTGTAGAATTCCAGTGAAGGAAAATCTATGACTAATACATATTTTGCTGATGAAACTAAGAGGGGTGTAGGAAACTGGGAAGGCTTTTTATTCCTCTCATGGAACATCACAGGGTACAAACACACATTTTCAGATTCTGACTGGATGCAATTTGTGACCACTTGTGATGTGCTGTGAGTTCAGGAAACTTGGCATGAAAATGAGGGTACTATCATGCTGAATGGGTATAAGGTGTTTCACTACCCTGGGACTAATGAGTGCAAATATGGGAGGTGGCTATTTATATTAAAACAAGTTATTTTACAAACACAGAAATATTATTCCTTGCCAGATTTTATTATTATTTTACTGGAAAACCAAAAATACAAATTCTTATTAATTAACAGTTACAGTCCTCCAAGAGGATCTAAGTTTCACCAGCATAATATATGGGAGATTTTTAGACTGTCACTGCAAGATGTTTATTTTAAGTTCCCCTGACAGAGAAATCCTGATAATGGGTGACCTAAATGCTAGGATTAGTAAATTTGATGAGCTAGTGGACAATTCAATGCTTGGACATACAAATACTCTCCCAACAGTGACCCATAGATGCACAAAAGATAAGCTATCTAACAAGGCAGGATTAGCTTTGATTGAAATATTTAAATAATTCAATCCATATCTTTTGAATGGCAGATTGACAGAAGATCTAGAGGGAAATTACTCGTACATAAAATCTACTGGTATCTCACTCTCTGATACACATGTAGTTATTTGGTCGGGACAATTACAGGTTTGGTAAAGTCTACATATTCCCATAAGGTCACAGAAAGTGGGCATTTATCAGTAATTCTAAGAGGAATGGTTACAGACCAAGGGCAGGATTCATGAACATCGTGGAAGGTCCCACAGCTGTGGGAAAACCTTGGTGCTAGTGGGTTTCCACGTGCGAAGCCGCACGTCACCCATAGCTGTGGGTATTCACTAAGGTGGAGCTGGAGTATGACTGGCTCCATGGATTATGGCAGCTTGTGGGTGTTATTGTCAGGGACAGCACCGTAACTGTGGGAGGCTTCTACGGGCAGTGGAACCTGCCGTTGCACCCTCCACAACTGCTGCGGCTGTGGATCAGCCGCTCCACAGCTGTGGTGATGTCGAAGTGCAACTGGAGTTGCGGAGTGGGACTTAGTCCCAAATTGTTTCGTGAATTCTGCCCCAAGTACCTGAGGTGAGATCAGAAGTCCTATTAACTGCCCTCAAAATGAGTAGGAGAATTATATGGGACTGTAATTTAGAGGAACATGTAAGGAATGAAATAAGGGAATCTCTTGCTACCAAGGACTGGGAAGCTTTTAGCAACTGTGAACTACCTGTGGTCTGAACTCTCTCACCTGTTTGAAATAATAATAAGAGGTTACAACTCCAGGGATACATGAGTGACAGACTGGGTGGTGTGACTCAGAATGTAGGAGATACAAAGCCTTTTTATAAGAGAAATTATTATAAATATTAAAATAGTAAGGATACGAATCTATTTAAAAACTCAATCAGGAAAGGAAGAAATATAATAGTTTCTTGAAGGAGAAAACATTAAAATATTATAAATTTACACTGGGGGAAATACTTAAAATTATAAATGAAAAAGACACTGGGGGCTTCTGTAGACTAATTGCAAGAGGTACTAATAATTACGAAGAGAGCATAGAGTCCTATATTCCTGAAAGTCAGTGGGTACAATTTTTTTGAGTATTTTTTTATCCACATATTGAAAACTCCAGCCCACTATAAATTCTAAGTACAAATAAGAGTGGGCTCCCTCCAATAGATATAAAAGAAGTATATCTGGCAATCAAGCATAAGGACCAGATAACATTCTAGCTGAGGTTTACTTATATAACCACACCATTGTTGTGGTGCTAACCCTTGATGCTCTTTTATAACAAATGTATTATGGAAGATTTTATCCCAAGTATATGGAGAGGGGCTGAAATAGTTCCTATAGATAAAAAGGGTAATATGACTGAACCGGCCATGTACAGACCAATTAGCTGGTTAGATATAAATTTGAAGATTTTTTCCAAGATTATATTAGAGAGATTAAGATGTCAAATTAGTATGACAGACAGGATTAGTGAATTACAGGCTGGTTTTAGGAGTGGCTATTTCATTATGGACAGCTGCTTTACTATGCAGCATCTTATAGAACAAACTCTGGCCAGAGCCGATAGGGCTGTGAAGCACTACCAAGTGATGAAAATTTCATATGTGCGTAGAAATTATTCAATGCCCAGGTGTAACTTGGCCATATGTTGGCAGTGTTGCACCAAATTTTCAAAATGACCTTTCTTTGACCCCTCCTGATGAACAGTGCCAGTGTCATTTTGTTCAATTGTTTCAAAAGGTGATTGCGTAGACCAAAGCGCTATTCTGCACTAGAGGTGTGAAAACACATTTCAGGCAGGTTGTGGAAAATGACAGCTATACTGTTGGGAAGGAGGTATACAAAAATGGCAATGTTAAAAATATAAAGTGAAAATATAAAAAATTGGCGATGTTAGGAGCGTGCGTAGAAAGTGCGCAACGCACACTCATAACGTAGTAATTTTTTTGAATTTTTTCAACAAATTTTCAACATGGCCATTTTTTTACCCCTTCTAATGAACAGTGCCAGTGTAATTTTCTTCAGTTGTCCCAAAAGGTGATTTTGCAGAGCAAACGTGCTATTCTGCACCACAGGTGCAAAACCACATTTTGGGCAGGTTGTGGAAAATGACAACTGTACTGTTTTGAAGGAGGTATGCAAAAATGGCAATGTTAAAAATGTGGAGTGAAAAGATTACAAATTAGTGACATTATGAGTGTGAGTAGAAACTGCGAAATGCACACTCCTAATGCAGTCATTTTTTGGAATTTTTTCACCAAATTTGCAACATGGGCTTTTTGGGACCCCACCTCATGAACATTGGCACTGTCATTTCATGATTCCATGCAGTGACTATGAAATCACCTTTCAGGACTGAGTAAGAAAATGACAGTGAAAGTTTTCATGAGGTGGGGTCCCAAGAACCCCATGTTGAAAATTTGCGGCAAAAATGCCAAAAAAATGACTGAGATATCAGCTCAAGTTGAAACCCCCATTGAATGAGTGTATAGCATGTTTATCTTTAATTCTTCAGTTCGCAGTTAGGCTTTGAAGAGTGCAGGCATGTCCCGGTCCAGAGAAGATGACAGTGTCAACCTCCAGAGGTAAGTATGGGGTAAGGGGTATGTGGAGAGGTGGGTGCTCAGTGGAAGGGTGGAGAGAGAGGGGAGGGGGACTGCAGCAATGACAAGGGACCATTTTCAGTTTTACAGGGGGAAAAAATGAACGAGGGACCATTTTCTAATTTACAGGAAAAAACATAAAACAAGACATTTTGGCACACTGGGGTGGGCTCCAATTGTGCCACATGAATGGGGAAGGGGCTACACAGGATGCTGACATGGGGATTGGGCACCCCGATGTCGGGCATGACATGGGGAAGGGTGCAGCAAGGAACATAAAACAGGAGAACAAGGGGCCATTTTCTACTTTTCAGAAACATAAGAAACAACATTTTTGCACACTGCAGTGGGATTCCAGTGTGCAACATGAATTGAGGGGGTTGTCATATACACGTGCAGTTCACGCAATGGAATGCGGTAGTAACAGCCAAAATAGTGCAGCTGTTATTCTGTACACCAATTATGACAGAGGGGTTTAAGCTCCATTGGGCTTTCAGAAGGATATTTCCAAATGTCCAGTGGAAGCTGTTGTGAGATCGGCAATTTTCAGAGCTACATAGCTCTCGCAAAACAGCTGTAGGCTCCACCCACAGCCCTAAAAATATGTTCTTCTTAGGAAACAAAATTTATATGTAGCATTTTGAAATTTCTCCTCAGCATTTGATTCAATTTCAAGGGGTCTATTATGGTCACCTATGGTGAAACATAACATTGACCCACATTTGATTCATATAATACATAACCTGTGTAAGGATACTTAGGCACATATAAGACATGGAGTTAGAAGTTGACTTTCAAGTGTCATTCCCACAAATAAGGGTGTGAGGCAGGGATGTGTTCTGGCCCCCACTCTTTTTTGCCTAACTATTGATCCAATGCTAAGAGATTTTGAATATTTTGAATCTGACTAACCAAAAATAAATGACTATGTATGTCCAGTAATGGCATATGCAGATGATTTGATGTTATTAGCTCTGTCAAAAAGGTCCACAGAAAAAAAACTTGATCTGTTAAACATAAAAATAAAGGAATTAAGACTTTATTTTTGTCTCTGGGCTCCCTCCCCCTCACACCAGGGGTTCTGACCTCACCCCGCTCATGCCCATCCATACTTAGGTTAACCCCTCTGGTTGGGGCCACCAAGTCAGTGCCCCCTCCCCAAGTAACACAGTCTCTTAGCCCTGGTTTTTCCCCCAGCATGGAGCCACAGAAGTGGGGCCCCTCGCTGGGTATTAGTCCCAGTGGGAGCAGTGGCAGAGGCTGTCATGAATGGATCCAGAATTTTTTGACATGCTGGAGATCTTTGGGAGAGTGGATGTGTAATGATGCCAGTGACTACCCCACCCCCATATCATGAGGTGCCAGCAGCAGCAGTACCCCCAGCCTCCCCTACAGGTCCACATGGCACTGGACACTCTTCCTCCCCCCGGAGAAGGACAGCAGTCAGTGGGTGCTAAATTCTTCTCCCCCAGCTGGCCCTCTGACTCCTGAGTCTGTCACTGAAACCAGGATGTCTGCATCGCGAGCGGATGCCTAGCGGCTGTGCCAGTGTGTCAGCAAAGGAATTAAGACTTAAGATAAATTATTATAAAACCCAGGTTATGATTTTTTTCCAAAATAAACTTAAAGGTCACTGGTCTATTGGGAATCATAGGTACAACCAACCACTAGTTATGTATATTTGGGTTTGACTTTTTCATCAAATGGCTCTTCGACAAAGCATGTCACTAAAACACTGGAAGTGGTCATGGAAAATCATGCTTCATCTTAGGAAATTCAATTATGTGTATGGTGGGCATACTATGTGACCCTTAGTTGGTATAATTAAAGTCAAGTACTTTTTACAGCTGTTATATGGGGCTGAGATTTGGCATGCCAATGATACTGTAGTGGCAAGTTTGCTGTACCCGTATATAAGTTCCTAAGAAAAGTAATGGATATGGACCACGGCTCTCCCTCAGTGTACATTAGATATGAGCTGGGCTTAGAGAATATAAATTCAGTTATGGACACAGGGGAAGTTAACTACTGGCTCCATTTAACAAGAATGTCATGGGACAGGTTACTATACAAATGTCTCGAGGAAAAAAAGAGTTGGCACCGACTAAGATACAGGGACTCTAACTGGTTTCAAAATATTAGGCATAAACTTAATATATATATAATTTGCTAGTCTTGAATAGTTATGTTGACAAAAATGTAACCCTTAGTGTGAAGTACAACAAATATATTAAATCTAAAATCAATAATTATTGGGTTAATTTTGATTTGGAAGTCATCTCAAGGTCCAAATTTTCTATGTGGTTTGCTACCAATAATGTTTAATATGAATAAAAATATTATCTGGGTACTCTTAGTGACCCTCAATTAAGGAGAATTTTTGTTAAATATAAATTTGAGTTATTCGACAGTTATGTACTTATGGTTAAATATAGCAAATCAGCTCCCATAGGATCTAATTGTTTTTGTTTATTTGGTGGCAAAGAGGATCTTATTCACATTATGTGGAATTGCTCCTCATATGACAAGGCCAGGGCATATTGTTTAGGACCTTATCTCAAGACGTGGAAAGAGCTGGATAACTGTAATTACACACACACACACACACACACACACACACACGATGATCGGACCATTAAGAGCGTAGCAAATTATTTTCTTGCAATTAACAAAACTAGAAAAAAATGATAGTCGAGCTATTCCTTGCACTAAAGTGAGTGGAACTTTTTAGTCATGTGTTTTTTTAGATAGTTACAAAGCCTCCTGACTATTGATATGATTATTTACTATACACAGTGTTCTTAAAAATATGATGTAAGGTGCTACTATTTATAACTGTGTTTACTATGGTATTCTGTAGGTTCAACTTGCTGCTTGTATTTGATTAATTTATGCTGCATAAGGATGTCTCATAGTCAAATAACACAGACTATCAGTATATAAAATGATACTAAAAAAGATCCCAAGGGAAAATGTTTTATGGCCTAGTTAAGGACCTTCTTTTCAAACTGGATTAGTGATTACAGGTGGCAATATTCCTATTGGGGGTGCAGGAATCCAGACCTGAACCCATGGGAGTTCTGTTTAAATTCATACGGTGTAGAATTAACAAAAGTAATTCCCTTCAGTTCTTCCTTTTTAACCTTGACACAAAGAAAACATACATATATTAAAAAATTACATTTTTTCTCGGTAAACTCTTCACTGAAAGGAATGTTATTTAGGACTTTGAGCATATAGGATAGATAACTGGAAATGTATTTACTTGTATGTATATTGTATGTACCCTTTTTATGCAATTTTAAGGCTGCAGTGGGTGTAGCCCTGCAGACCTCTTGCTATTAAAAAAAAGACTCAGTGCATTGCTTCCAACTAAACAACATGTTGGAGTTGCACCACAGTCATCTCTGCATCCGTGGAGCACTCCGCTGGTTGTCTTGGTTGGAAGTAGCACTGCGCTATTTGTTGTGTGTCAGCAGTCATGGTGGAACATGGCACACTCTGCCATGTCCAAGATGGCCACCAAACTGTATTGCACATGTATGACTACTAGCGCATGCACAGTACAATGCAGCAGCCATTTTGGTCATGGCGGACTGTGCTAAGTTCTGCCATGACCGCAGATTTCTTTTTCTTTAAAATTATGCATATCTCCCCACCTGGCCCTCCCTCTCAGCACCCACCACCCCACACACCCTCAGAAACATAATAGTGACACTGGAGGTGCCCAGTCCTCCAGTATTCTGATCACAAATCCTTACTGACCCCCCCATCCACTACTGCACTTGTGTGGCTATTTGTGATTTTTTAAAATATATTTATAGTTCCCTCCCCTACCCAACCCTCCATCTCAGCACCCACCACCTCACTCCCCCTCCACAAATATAACAGTGGCATGGGTGGGACCAAACCTCCAGTGCAGGCATCCTTGTTTTTTTTACCTGTAAAAAAAAAAGTCCATCGATGTCTTTTGTGGCCGTTGCACTCCCCCCACCTGACCCTCCCACTCAGCACCTACACCCCCCAAGCCCTTACTTACCCATTGAGGGGTCCAACATCATAATCCTCTCTGGACTGCAGACATGTTTTCACTCTGAAGCAGGACCATGAACTGAAGAAACTGGTATGTTATTCAGTGTATTCCAATGGTGTTTTTTTTAACTTAGTGGCATAACTTGGCCATTTTTTCAAATTTGTGTCCTAAATTTTCAACGTGCCTTTTTTTGGGACCCTGCTTTATGAACAATTACACTATCATTAGGCAAATCTGTCCAAAATGTGATTTCACAAACCCTGAGTGAAATCATCTTTTGAGCAGGATTTGAAAATGTTCTCTGCCTTTGTTCATGAGATGAGGTCAGAAGAAGGATATGCAGAAAATGTGGTGTAAAAATATGAAAAAAACAACAAAGTTATGAGCCTGCATTGAATTTTGTGAACACAGGCTTGTGACTTTGGTAATTTTCAATATTTTTATCCCAAATTTTCAACATAGCCATATCTTTACAGCACTTCATGAATGTGACAGCTGTCATTTTTCAAATCCTGGACAAAATGTTTTTTCACATCCCAAAAGGTGATTTCGCGGTGCTGCATGAAATCACCTTTCGGACAGGAGATGAAAATTTTCTCTGCCCTTGATCATGAGACAGAGTCAAAAGGAAGTTATGTTGAAAATTTGGTGTAAAAATATTAAAAAAAAAACAAAACAACAAAGTTATGAACCTATGTTACATTTTGCAAAGACAGACTCATAACTTTGGTACTTTTCAATATTTTTACCCCAATTTCCTTAGCTGCAGCCCTATCAGCTCTGACCAGAGTTTATTAGCATTGTAATGACATGAAAAGTCAAACAATTAACTTACTACTATTGCAGTTGTAAAATGGGAAAACTGAGAATCATTTTAAAAAACCAAAAATGGTAACTTAAAAACAGGTGTTTTCTTTTGATAAAAGCAACTGTTAAAAAGTAGTTCCTTCTCACATGCCAATTGTCTATCTTTCCACACATTTAAAAGGTGGAAAACTTGTTTATCATGGAATACAGGAATTCAAACTTCTGAAGAGTCCCTCTAGCATAATGTTCACTCCATTTCACACAACAGAAGGTCTTATATGGAGCCAAGGTCTCAGTTTTGACTGTGACAGGGTAAGCAGCAGAGACTGCCTTGGCAAGCAGGTAGGGAAGGGGTTTCATTGTCAGCAAAGAAATACAAGAATTAAAACTGTGAATAGTACTTCATTTTTAAAATGTATTTTATGTGTGTAAGGAGGGGTTCATATGATGATAGAATATTAAATTATTTCTTAAAGTTGAAGGGAGTTTTACTTTTCAGGGCTTTGCTGAAGCTTTTTAGTGATTAAAGGTAGCAGCCATGTTTGTGATAGCAATCAGGAGCGAGTGAAGTGGGTCATGAATTCGATATGTAATTTGCCCAATTTCCAGATTACACTGCCAGGACCTGTTCAACCCTATGCATTTCTGGGGGATTGAAATATGGGCCTTGAAATGTATTTAGCCAGTCGGGAAGCATAACATTTCCCACCAATTTATATAAATGACTTTTGGCCCATTACAGTTCTCCTTAAATGAAACTCAGGCTCTCTGTTCACCATGGATTTAGTTTTGTCGATCTTTTATATAGGTTTAACATTTTCAAAAAAAATAATTAGTAACTGTGAAAGCAGAATAATCTTAGCACAGAGTAGTGTAATATGACTCTTACAGTTTTTTCAAATGTAAAGTTTATTTAATAATAGTAGGCCATACATTACAGTGCCACAGTTAATCAGAAAAAGCAGTACAGGAGTGGATAGATCATACAGTAACACTTTGGACTGCAGTAATTAGTGTCCAGGTTAGATATAGCACAGAACATTAGGAATCACTAATATTTTCCATGAACAACATGTCCCATACCCTTTCTTTGCATCTGCTTATCTCAGGATGTAAACAGCTTTCATTTAAGTGGATTAGTTCAGATACTGATCTCACTTCAAGTCAGCTAGTTGACACATTTATATTTTCTCCATCACAGTTCATATAAAGCATGATATACATTTCCCTCATAACTCTGATCTCCTTCACTAGGAGAATCTACTCTTGCTGAGTTTGGGGAAGAGGAGACAACCAGTGTCTTGTAATGCATTTTAGTGCTGCCACGACTAAGATATGGAATAAAGATTTATCCTGTGGGGAACAGGATCCTTCTGGTAGGTATCCCATCAGTAGACTGTCTTACATTTAAAGGTAGCAAGCATGCCAATGTATACAAAGTGCAGTGATGAGAAAGAGGATCAACACCAAGAACTAAAGATAAGTACTGTGTATAATATTTCCCACTCAGGTGGACACTAGAATGTACAAATGCACACAGGCAGTTCAGGGAAGAGGATGGGGCACCTGGTTTTTAATTTATAATGATTTTAATGCATTATTTTAAAGTATATGGATTTATAGTTTTTTAGTCTATTGCTGTTAGCTCCACCTGAATTTGTTTGAGATTTGATTATTGTATGTGCTATATATTGTTTTTAACCATTAATTTGAAGCGTTCCAAGTCCCCAGAATGGGGCACTATAAAAATAAAGTATCTATCTAAGTATCTATCAGATATCAAGGTAGACCACTCATCAGCTTGGTCTCTATTCCAAAATGCAACTGCCCAAGCTGGCCTCCTTCAGCTAAGGTGCAGTCTCCAGCCAATGAGCAGACAATTAGTCAGAGGTTAGTCAGTGAGAGAGCCACAGCTGCTCAACTGTTGCCTATCCACTTACTTTAAATAGCCTTTTCATTAGGGGTGCTACTGCCCATAGCATACACCAGTAAAAACAGAGAATTCAGTGCAAATCCTCTGCCTATGGCAAATCTTCCAAATATAATATCCTTCATGCCTGAATTTGCCACTTAGGTATGTTATCTCCAATATAAGTAGGGGTCTTTTGGTATTCACATCAGGGCCCTACAGTGAAGTTACCCAGCTGCCAGATGTCAAGGTAGACCACCCACCAGTTTGGTCCCTATTCTAAAGTGCAATTGCCTGAATTGGCTTCTTTTACATAAGGTGCACTACCCAAAGCTGCTATTTATGTGCCTAACTGATGCATTTGCCACTGTATTATGTTGGTAGAGTGAATTAAATCGTGAAACGTCTAGTTACAAATGATCAGCACCTGTGGAGTGTGTATTTTTTTTATTTTTTTTTTCAGTTCTATTTTATCTTGTGGTACTCTCGGGGAATCTCTCTGGTGAACCCACTTGACCACAGCATTTAACTCCCCACTTGAAACCTCCTGGATGAATACCCCACTCCAGCTCCCTTACCACAGCTGACCCCCAGGATCTGTACCCCCTGGGCGGGGTCACCCATCCACTTACTGGGTGTCCTCATCTGGAATTTGGACAGCCAGGTCAGGAGCTGTGAAAGGCAGGGGGAAATCATCCAGGAGACAGTCCGGTGTTGGGGATGTGGGCTGAAGTCACTCGAGCTGCCATCACCTCCACCCAGTGCCAGGGATTTTTCTAGTTTGGTTCCATCTTCTTAGCTGGGACATGCAATGCATCCAGTGTGGGCATGCATGCACCCATGTGTGCCTACAGGATTGCTGCCACAGCCAACCCCTTTGGTTGCTGGATCTCGAGCTACTGTGCCCCCCAGCCACTGCTGGGAGCCACCAGAGCATGGGATCAGAGTCCACTCTCCCTCCTAGCACAGGAGAGTAGTTCTCCAGATGCTCATTCCTGTCCTTCACCAGCTGATCTCCAGTGACCCAAGCTCACTTCCAAATCTGGGTCGCTGGTGTGGCACGAGGTGTGCCGTCCAGTGCCTCAACCCTCAGCACCACCGGGCCATCTTTCCTTGAGTCTAACTCTCTGTTTTTCCACTAAGTTTCTCAGCTGTGCATAGACTAGATTGTAAAAGATCATAAAATCAAGTTGGCTCTTTTTGCAACATGCCAAATGATCACTACATCAGTTGGGTAACTCGCGTGCATCAAATCCTGATAGGTTCCGGTAATTTGAAGACCCATCTCTATTTAATGCAGCTAATTTGTGGTCTATTTGTGTTAAACAATTTCTTTATGATCTCTATAGTAGTGCATATGGAGGCATTAATTATCAAGCTGCTGTGATGATGTTTATGGATTTTTTAAATTTTATTCTCGTAAATAGAAAATGGCATATAAGCTACAAGTATAGAAAATGGTGGTATCACGATCAGAACTGTCTTCTCACAAAAAAAGCATGATAATAATTGCTGACCTCTTCTATCCTTGCATTCATTAATTTAAGTGGGTGTTTCATTCACAACATAGCAGCGCATGCAGAGCTGTTCTTGACGAGGTCACAGTGAATCAATGTGACAGTTTAGCTCACTGCCTGCCTTGTCTGTTGCATGCAAATGACAGGCTGCTCATATTTCATTTAGGACAAGCTGTTTTTTAGAGAATGTTTTCTTTGAATAGAGCCATAACTTTAACCTAATATCACAGAATATAAACTCAGGATTTACATAGAAACAAAGAAGCATAGAAAGTGATGGCACAAGGAGACCATACGGTCCATCTAGTCTGTCCATAGGCCTACTCCCCCTCCCTTAACTGCTAGTCAGTGTGGTGGTGGTGACTTTGTACCTGCCCCAAGTGTTCTTGAAACCTACCACTGTTTTTGCCCCCACCACTACCTGGGGAAGGCTGTTTCATGCATTCACCACTGTCTTGGTAAAGAAAAACTTGCATGTGTTACCTATGAATTTACCCCCTCCAGTTTCATGTTGTGCCCCCTAGTTCTTGTTTGCTTTCTGACTTGGAACAGTTCTTGAACCTGCACCTTGTTTATTCTGGTTAGGAACTTGTAGGTCTCAATCATGTCTCCCCTCTCCCTCCGCTGCTTCACGGAGTACATGTTCAGGTTTTGTAGACGCTTTTCATAGTTTTTGTTCTGTAGGCCACGTATTATTTTTGTAGCTCTCCTTTGCACTGTCTCCAGGCTGTTGATATCCTTTTTTAGGTGTGGTCTCCAGAACTGTAAGCTGTGCTCCAGGTGTGGCCTCACCAGAGATCTATAGAGTGGCAGGATGACCTCCTTTTTTCTGCTGGTGATCCCCCTGCCTATGCAGCCCAATATGCCTTCACACGTAGTACCACTTTCTCGTACTGTTTGGACATCTTTAGGTCATCTGTTATAACTATTCCCAGATCCCGTTCCTGTTTGGAAGATTTCAATTGTACTCCTCCCAGGTAACAGTCCTCTCCTTGGTTGGCCCTTCCTAGGTGCATGACCTTGCATTTTTTGCGTTGAACTTCAGTTGCCATGTTTCTGACCATTTAGGTCGGCCTTTATCTTTTCTACCTGACCTGGAGTGTCTACCCTATTGCTTATTTATGTGTCATCTGAAAATAAGCTCACCTTCCCCTCTAGTCCCTCAGTTATGTCACTAATAAAAATATTGAATAGGATCAAACTGAGTACCGATCCTTGTGGCACTCCACTATCTACTCCTCTTTCTTCTGAAAGTGAGTACAAGTACTCTCTGTGTCCTTCCAGTGAGCAAGTTCTTTACCCATTTCACTACTTGTTGTCCTATTCCAATTCTGTCTGGTTTGTTGAGTAGCCTTCTGTATGGGACTGAGTTGAAGGCTTTGCTGAAATCCAGGTATACTACAGTATGTCTACCACTCCTCCCATGTCTATTATTTTAGTCACCCAGTTAAAGAAGTCTATCAGATTGGTTTGGCATGCCCTTTCTGTTGTAAAGTCATGCTGTTTTGTGTCTAATTTGTTTTCTTCTAGAAAAGATATAATCCTCTCCTTGAGCAGGGTTTCCATTATTTTGCCCACAATTGAGGTTAGGCTTACTGGTCTGTAATTGTTTGCACTTTCCCTGCTTCTGCTTTTGTGCAGAGAAATAACTGTTGCCTTCTTCCAGTCTTGGGGAACCTCCCCCGAGCTTGAATGACAGGTTGAAAAGATCAGCCAAGGTGCTACCAGTTTTTCTTATAGTTCTCTTAGTAATCTGGGATGAATTTCATCTGGTCCCATGGCCTTGTTTGTATTGAGTTTCTTTAGTTCCTTAAAGACTCTTTCTTTTATAAAGGGACCCGAGTGTATTCTGACTCCTTCCTCATTGTGTGTTGCATTGCTGGGTCCGCATCCTTACTCCTCCTTGGTGAATATAGAGCAGAAGTAACTGCTGAGGATTTCAGCCTTGTCCTTGTCATTTTCTGTGATCTCCCCATCTACCCTTGTGAGTCTAACAATACCTCCTGATGTCTTTCACTTCTCACTGACATATCTATAGAATGGATTGACACCCTTTTTGACCTCCTTGGCTATCCTCTCCAGAGTTTCTGCCTTTGCTGTCCTGATCACTTTCTTTGCTTCCTTCTGTGTCTCCTCATATTCTTCTGTGTCCTTGTCAGATTCGGTTTGTTTGTATTTCTTGAAAGCCATTCTTTTCTCCCTAACCTAAGTGGCTACTTCTTTCAAAAACCAGAGTGGTTTTCTTTTCTTTTTAGCTTTGCTCACCCTTCTTATGCAATGGTTTGCAGTATTTAGTTTAGCCCTTTTGAGCTGTATCCAGTGGTCTTCAACATCTATCCCCCATGTAATGTTAGCCAGACTCAGCTTAAGACTTTGCTTCATTTTTGTAAAGCTTGCTTGTCTAAAGTCCATGACTTTTGTTTTGGAGTGCTTTGTGTCTGTTTTTGTCTTGATCTGGAACCACACAATACAGTGGTCACTGGTCCCTAGGTGGCTCCCAACCTTTACCTCTGTGATATTGTCCCCGTTTGTTAGTAGCAGGTCAAGGATCACTTCCCCCCTTGTTTTTGTCCTTTACAAGCTGTTTCAGGCCTGATACATGCAGGATCTCTAGAAAGTCCTTGCTTCTGGTTGAACTATTTATTTATTTGAGTTGTGGTAACTGGGTAAGTCCACTGAGGCAATTACAGTTCCATTTTCAGGGACGACCCGAAGGGAAAACAAGAGATAACAGAATGGTTCACTGAGACAGGCAGAATACAAAACATACTGAAAAAGCAGATATGTGTAGTAATTACAGTAATTATATAATATCAGTCTAACAATAAATAATAGGAGCATACAAAAAAAACCCCAAAACAATGTACATTAAATATACAGGCATAAGAACAAAGCATAACTAACAATTAACCTTGTGTACAAAATGATGCACAGGCAACTATATTTAAGGTCCCAGGTTACAGAACTGGAGCAGGGGGAATGAATAACATGGAGGTGAGTGAGTGGCAAAGTAATAAGAGGAGTAGGGAAAATGCATGAAGGAGTGAGGAGAGTTAAAGGAAAGAAACAGGGGAGGGCAGAAAGAGGAGTAAGAAGAGGGATAGGTTCTAGGGTAGAACGCTATCAGAGAGAGAGGTGAAGGGCAGGGAGAGACAGGGTAAATGCATTAGCAGCGACAGGAGCAGAAAACAGAGCCAGAGAGAAAAACATGTAAGTCCAACCGGAACTTAGGGAGAGAGGAGCAGGACAGGATGGAGGGAGGCAGGCAGTTCCACTCAGATACTGCTGCAAAGGAGAAGGACTTATGGGCAGAGGCTAACCATAAGTTTGGTTTTAGGAGGAGGGAGAGGGAGGCAGGACTGAGGGCATGAGGAGCTTGTCTTGTACGTATGATCTCAGTAAGGCAGGGAGGAGTGAATTTGTGGACAAATTTATGTACGAAGTGCATGGAAGAATACTTGAGTTTGGCATCATAGAGCAACCAGCCTAGGGAGGACAGTACATCACAGTGGTGATGACGGCATTAACCTCCAAGACAAAGTTGCCAATTCTGTGGTAAGTCTGGGAGAGAAGAGATAGGGTAGAGTAGTTAACAGAGAGCAGAAGGGGAGCCCAGAAGATTAGGAAAGGAAAAAGAGAGTAAGTGGCTATTTTGTGGCAGGAGGTCACAGAGAGAAAAGGGTGGATAAGATATAGGAGGCCCAGTTTTTGGTTCAAGGTACGAATGACATTAGAGACATATATGTTGAGGGAGAGTGAGGAGTCCAATGTAATGTCTAGGTATTTAAAAGACTGGACATGGTCAAGGGTGTCACCACTAAGAGTTGTAATGCTTAGAAGGGAATGAGTGCATAGTGATGAAAAAATAGCATACTTTTAGTCTTTTTAGTATTGAGAACAAAATGATTGCTCCTGAACCAACCCTCCAGGGAGGCAAAGTGTGACGCAAGTTCATGATTAAGCTGAGCAATGTCAGGAGAGGAGCGATAGATTATGGCATCGTCAGCATAGAGGTGCACAGAAACCCCACCCCACAAACTAGGTAGGTTGTTAATAAATAGCGAGAACAACATAGGTCCAAGAATGGAGCCCTGAGGAACACCATGAGTGATGAGTCTAAGATCAGAGACAGAGACAGCCCATTTGACCCTTTGTGAGTGGAAGGATAAGTAGCTTTTGACCCAGTTCAGCGCTATAGAGTCCATCTCCAGGGTATGAAGCTGATGAAGCAAAAGATCATGATTCACGAGGTTAAAAGCTTTTGTAAGGTCAACAAAGATGGCTCCAGTTGCAGATCCATGGTCCATAGTCTGGAATATGTTGGAGATAACCTTTGTAAGGGCAGTAAGGGTATTATGATTTCTTCTGATGCCATGTTGATAAGGAGAGAGAAGGTTGTGAAGTTCAAGATATCTCTGCAGGTGGCTTTAAATGATTCGTTCCTGAATTTTAGCCAGTGGGCAAAGAATAGAGATGGGTCACAAGTTATTAATGACAGTATTAGAGGCAGTATAGCACAGTGGTCTAAGGCTCTGAGCTGCAAATCTGGTGACATCCAGCAGACCAGACCTGGGTTTGAATCCCACAGCTTCCACTTACATACTGTGTGACCCTGAGCAAGTCACTTAACCTCCTTGTGCTTCCAGGTCGCTCCTGTAAAAAAGCTTTCAGCTTAGTGTGCTATACCTGGTTAAACAGCTAAATTAAAAAACAATTAAAAAAAAAATTTAGGCCCCCCACCCCATGCACAGGAATGACAACAGCCACCTTTCACTTGTCAGGAATGGTGCCAGTTAGGAAAGAATAATTGAGAAGGTCATGAACAGCGCAGGCTAGGACCGGAGCACCATGTTTACAAAATTTTGGTACAAGGGTGTCGTGGACAAGGGAGCTATCAGCTTTTAAGTTGGCAAGGAGTCTCTGGACATCGTTAAGGGATGCCAGTTTCAAATTGATGGCAGGTTGGGCCTCGGAGTTACAAGATGGTGGAGGGGTTGGGGGGAGTAGAGGAGTTACCAAAGAGGGAGGTATATTTTTGAAGGTCAGTAAAAAAATCATTGAGTGCTGAGGTGATGGACACTGGGTCAGCAAAGGTTGTGCCATTGACTGAGATGGAGTATGGAGCTTCAGCAGCCTTTCCTTTGATCAGAGAATTAATCTGTTTCCAGAATTCCTTTGGGTTTGAGATGTGCTCAGTTACATAGAAACATAGAATTTGATGGCAGATAAGGATCACTTGGCCCACTTTGTCTGCCCATTTCCCTACCTAATGGATAAGCTGCAGATCCTAGTTAACCAATAGCCTACTTTGTTAGTTTGAAGAGATTTATAATGGTGGCGCTTAGCTTTCTGGAGAGAATTTTTGCACTTTTTCCTAAGTTGCCAAAATACTTGCCAGTCAGAGAGAAACCTACTGTTCTTATAGGTCCTCCAAGCCTTGTCCCATAGGGACATAAGAGACCTGATGTCCTTGGTGATCCAGGGGTACTTAAACACCTTGGACCTACATTTTTTCAGAGGGGCATGGGTATTGATCATTTGAGTGAGAGTGGAGACAAAGAAGTCCAAGGAAACATAGAAACATAGAGGTTGATGGCAGATAAGGACCGCAAGGCCCATCCAGTCTGCCCATTTCTTTTTCTACCTTATAAATGTGCCATCTGCCTTTGTTCTGTCAGTGGCCTATCTATTCATACTCATCTGTATTGCCACCCTATGCCTATCCCATGCCTGTTTGAAGCCCTGCACTGTATTCATAGCTACCACTTCCTGAGGTAGGCTGTTCCATTCATCCACCACTCTTTCTGTGAAAAATAATTTCCTCACATTCTCCCTTAATTGGCCTCCCTCTAATCTCATGCTGTGTCCTCTTGTCCTGCTATTTTTCTTATATTGAAACATATTAAGACTCTTTCACCTTGTTAATGCCCTTAAGGTGCTTGAATGTTTCGATCATATCACCTCTCTCCCTCCTTTGCTCAAGGTATACATATTGAGCTCCGTTAATCTGTCCTCATATGTCTTCTGATTCAGTCCCTGCAGCATTTTGGTTGCCCTTCTCTGGACTGCCTCAATTTGGTTAATTTCCTTGTGAAGGTGTGGCCTCAGTACTGCACACAGTACTCAGATGGGAGCCCAACCAGTGTCTTGTAAAAGGATTATTACTCCTCTTGTGACTTGTGATACCCCTACTAATACACCCTAACATCCCCTAGCCTTACCTACTGCTTTAGAGGTCTGCTTGATGATTTCAGGTCATCGGTGATGATGATGCCCAAGTCTCTTTCTTCCTTTGTGACTGCCAGCAACTCCTCCCAGCCTATAGGTGGCTTCAGGGTTTCTCTTCCCTATGTGCATGATCTTACACTTCTTTGCATTAAATCCCAGTTGCCACTCTTCTGACCATTTTGCTAGTTTATCCAGATCTCTTGTCATTCTTCCCACCCCATCTGGACCATTTACTCTGTTGCAGATCTTGGTGTCATCTGCAAACAGATAAGCCTTACCCTCCAGTCCATCTGCAATGTCACTAATGAAGATATTGAAAAGGACTGGCCCCAGAACTGATCCCTGAGGTACCCCACTTGTGACTTGCATCTCTTCTGACTGTATACCATTTACCACCACTCTCTGTTTTCTGCCCGTCAACCAGTTTGCCACCCAGTTGACCAACTTCTGACCCACCCTGAGCCTAACAAACTTATTTATCAATCTTCTATGTGGAACAGTGTCGAAAGCTTTGCTGAAGTCAAGGTAGGCGACATCAACTGCTCCCCCTTGGTCCACCACTCTGGTTACCCAGTCAAAGAAATCTATGAGATTAGTTTGACATGACCTTCCTTTTGTAAACCCATGCTGTCTTGGATCCTGTGCCCCTATGGATTCCAGGTGTTGTACTATCCTTTCCTTAAGGAGTGCCTCCATAATCTTGCCCACTACTGAGGTAAGACTGACTGGTCAGTAGTTCCCTGCCTCCTCCCTGCTACCACTCTTGTGAAGCAGGATCACATGAGCCCTTCTCCAGTCTTCTGGGACCTCTCCTGTGCTCAGAGACTCACTAAACAGTTCTGCTAATGGCTCTGCTAGTTCCACCCTTAGCTCCTTAAGTACCATGGGATCCATGCCATCAGGTCCCATTGCCTTGTCCACCCTGAGCTTAGCGAGCTCTTGTTGGACCCTTTCCTTTGTGAAGGGAGTAGTGCTTACCTCCATCCCTCCCCCCTGTGTCCATGGTGCTGAGCTGTGGGCCCCTGCCCTACCCTACCTTCTCTTCAGTAAATACTGAGCAAAAGTATCTATTTAGGATAGATACTTTTACAGGGTCCTCCTCCTCCTCACATGCCCCCTTTTCTTCTTTGAGCTTAGCAATACCCCCTCTGGACTTTCTCCTTTCACTAATGTATCTGTAGAAATTCTTGTCACCTTCTTTTACTGTTTGTGCTAGTGTTTCCTCAGTTTGGGACTTTGCCTGTCTTACTGCCTTCCCTGCTTCCCTTAGGGCAGTTTGGTATGCCTCCCTATCTTCATCCCGCTGTGTTCCCTTATATTTCCTGAAGGCCAGCCTTTTGGCTCTGACCTTTTCTGCATTTGAGAACCAAAGTGGTTTCCTTCTTATTTTGCACTTCCTTTTCTGTCTAACACAATGGGATATTGCTTCAAGTACTGCATCCTTAATACTTGCCCACTTTGCCTGTACACCCTCACCTGTGTTTCTTTTTGCCAGGGCTAGTTTAACTCTTTTGGCCATCTTATCAAAGTCAGCTCCTCTGAAGTCCCATATTTTTGCCTTGGAATGGGATGATTTAGATGTAGTGGCCAAATTGAACCATACCATGTGATGGTCACTGGCTTGGTTAATATCAGGGAAAGACTTAATAGGGTGCCAGTCAGTATTGTTGATGGAGGAGATAAAGCTACTCACGACAAACTTAGACATGTCACAAACTAGGGAGATCTTGGGAGGAGGATTAGGGCAATTGTTCCTCCAGACACAATATGTAGGGGAATGGTCACAAATACAATCAGAGAGGACACCCATGGATTTGATCTTTAGAGGACAGTTAGTGACCATCCAGTCTATCAGGGTGCGTTTTCCTGTATTGGCATTGGTACACATTGGGTTCTGAATAAGCTGTACCAGGTTTGAGTTAGCAAGCACCGTATGTACTTTGTTTGCATCAGGGTGAGACCAGTCAATATTGAAATCACCATAAAGTATAAGGTCATAGAGGGGGAGATTGACTTAAGAGGTTATGAAAGGAGTGAGTACTATGGAAGCCTTACTGGGTGGGCAGATAAGCACATCCAGTGATGATTTATTTGACATTTTCTGGGGTTAGGGAGATGAATATTGATTCCACTAGGGAGGAGTCAGAGTCAGGCACAGGAAGTTCATTAGAATTCAGATCAGACTGAGAGTAGATAAGAACCCCACCTCCTCTTTTACCCACCCTATCCCTTCTGAAGCAATTTTACCCTGGTAGAGCAACCTCATGCTGCTTAATTCCAGGTTTGAGCCAGGATTTGGATATGCATAGGATGCCAGGGGTCTTCTGTGCAGTCCAAGCCTCAAGTTCTGCCATTTTTGGGTGGAGACTACGAATGTTCATGTGGGCAACTTTTAACCCTTTACACATGGGTAGTGCAGTAAGAATGCGGGTATGGGTTGGTGAAGAGCTAGGGGGCCCTGGATTGAGCTCAATATCTCCAGCATGAGCCAGAAGAAAGATAATGGATAGATGTAACCAAGATGGGGCACAGGAATAGAGCATGTCAAGGATGGATGCATCAAACAGAACACCAAGACATTTATGAAGCCAATGCCCGAGGAGTAATGAGTTGCATTTAGGGATGCAAAGTGTGAATAAGAGTAAACAGGAGGAGTCAGGCCAGATGAGACAAGGGAAGGGTGGTAAGCTTTCTTGGGGCTGGTATCATAGAGATATAGCTATAAACTGGTCAGCCCAGAGGAACAGAAGAACGCAAGAAAAGAGGACCATCCATCTTAAGCAACCCATGTGTGAGCCCAAAATAATGGAGCTCAGGTGACTAGCCAGGGAGACAGGGTTGTCAGAAGCAGGGATAGCACAGCTAAATGTGGGATAGGGAGAGAGAGAGAGAGAGAGGGCAAGAGGGAGAAAAAGAAGGAGTAGCAGGCAAGGAGTAAGAAGTGAGATGGAGGAGGGAGAATGTTGGCAAAGGATAGGGCATAAAACAGGGACAGCTGTAGTGAACGTTCCAGATGCACCAGCCAAAGGAGGGTCGAGATGGAGGGGATTAGGTGTATTTAATAGAGAATGGGGTTGGGGCGGTGGGAGAAAATACGTATTAAAAAGTCTTAAATATGGCAAAAAAGCAGCAGACTAGGAGACACAGAGAAGATGAAATACTGGAAAGAACAGCAGACCAATCAGAGTAGAAGTCATATGCCAGCAACCAATGGCAAGTAGGCAGATAAGCGCTTCGTCTAATTGGAGCCTCAGGAGACTTCCCAGTCAAGGTGGCAGGCTTACCCAAGTTCAGGGAGCTTGTATGTGTATCCCAGTTTATGTCAGGTATATTGAAGTCACCCAGTACAATCACTTCCCCTTTTTCACTCATTTTGTGTATGTTTTCCAATATTTCCTTGTCCCCCTCCACACTTGTTGCTGGAGGCTGGAAGAACACTCCTACTTGAATTGCTGCTCCATTGTTTGTCTCTAGAGTGACCCAAAGTGACTCTTTTTCAGTATTGTCATTTTGAATCATAGTAGCTTTTATTCCCTCTCTTACATACATATCTACCCTCCCCCCACCAGTACTGTCTTTCCAAAATAGACAGTATCCTGGTATAATTGTGTCCCAGTCATGGTTATTGTTGAACCATGATTCTGTGATGGCGACCCAGTCCAGATCAGCTTCAGCAATGACATCAGTGAGATCCGCTAATTTATTAGTCAGACTCCTTGAGTTTGTGAACATAGTTTTCCATGCACGGTTGCCCTTCTTTTTGTTGCCCTGTTCTATGTTCGAATGATTTGTTGTCTTGACCTCATCCGATAGGCTGATTTCCTCCTTTGCATTTGTACCCCTGATTTGTTTGTATTTTGGGGAGAGGTAGCAGATCCATACATTACTGCTGTCCCCCCCTCAAGTGTTTAGTTTAAATGGTTTATGGCTATGTCCAGTTTCTGACTAAGAGTCCGCACACCTTCCTGAGGGAGGTGCAGACCATCAAATTTGAAGAGCCTTCTGTCCCAGAAGTCACGCCAGTTTCCTATGAAGAGGTGCCCCTTTTCTTGGTTCCAGCTCTGGAGCCAGTTGTTCAGTTCATCAATTTACTCTTTTTGTATCCTGTTCATACTGCTTCCTTTCCCCTATACTGGGAGGACCTTGGAGAAGGCAATGTTTGAGGAGTGGGAGAACAATTTGTCACCTAGGTGAGAGAGGTGCTGTTTTGTCTCTTCGACTGCCTGATTTTCCAGATCATTAGTAGTCAGTAGATTTTGAAAGCACCTGCTCAAACCCAACCTACTGAAAGTATACTGTTTGTAGATCAGCAGATTATTGATTTGGTTTTCTGCACTTTATAATCCAATGTGGTATAGGCTGTGATCATTGCACAATGTGATTCAGCATGAGGACAGTGGCAGAATCAAGCCACACGAAGGTGAGGGTCCTGGATTTCAGGAAGGCAGACATTACTAAGATGGAGATATGTCTCAAGCATGCCCTGGCAGGGAGGGACAAAAGGGGGGGAGAGTGGAGGAGCACTGGGCCCATCTGAAAGGAGCCATAGTGGAGGCAACAAACCTTTGCATTAGGCAAGTAAACAAGGGCAAGAGAAAGATAAAGCTACTATGGTTCTCAAAGGTAGTGGCTGGGAAGGTAAGGGCGAAAAATATGGCTTTCAGGAAATATAAGGTAGGATCACATGATGCCTCAGAGACAGTGAAAGCAGATTTACAGCTCTCTGCTCACCATCTCTTAATTTCAATATTTTGCTAAGTTACTATTTCAAATAACTTCATATAACGGCTTCTCCTAGCTTCAGAAGACTAATTCCACCAACTGTGCTGAGACAATTCTGCAGAATGAATGTGGAAATGAAGATACCTTTGCCTAAACACACTCCTACTCCTCCAATGCCAGACAGAAATACCGGCTCTAAAAGGCCTAAACAGAATCAGCCAAAATCTTCGAGCACTTCTGCAAACCAACCTACTACCCCTGCTGTGATGATATTAATTGAAGAGAAGTTCTTATCTGAAATGTTTCCATTGAAAAGAGCTGTAAATACTATCTTAGCTGAAATAAAAAATTTACAAAGCAGATCAGAAGAACTCACTAAAAGAATTGATGACACAGAAGTTCAGATTTCCTCCATCGACGACTGGCACCTTAGAACAGAACTAGAACTCCCAGCATTAAGAAAGAAATAAAAAAAATGGAATCCAAACTCGAAGACTTTGAAGGAAGGAGTCATAGGAACAACCTTCTAATTTTGGGGGTCCCAGAGAAATCTGAAGGAAATTATCCCATACACTTCACTCAAGTGATACTGGAGAACGTCATAGGCCCTTCTCCAAATAGGCAAACATATGTAGTGGAATGAGCCCACAGGTCTTTGAGACCTCGCCCAACAGATCAAGAAAAGCCAAGACCATTTATTATTAAACTTTTAAACTATTGGGATCGTCAACATGTTCTTTTAAAAACAAAAAATAACCATAATATGACTTGGGATGGCTACAAAATAAGAATTGCCCAGGATCTGCTACAAGAAGTGCGCCTCCATAGACAAGCTTTCGCTCCATTCGTAAGTAAGCTGATAGCAGCTGACATTAAATTTAAAATGGTTTATCCTGCCAAGCTCTGTATAAAACACAATTCAAGTAACTTATCTTTTGAAAACCCTGACTTGGCACATAAAGAACTTTTTAATCATTTCCCCGACCTTTTCAAAAAATGATTTATCCGATGAACTGATCGGAATTTATCAGGCTGTTCTGAGGTTTTGTATGTTCTTGCGACCTACTTGATGAAATGTTATTGGGACAGGGTGGTGTTGCTTTGGATATCTAACTTTTGCCAGGGGACTATGATGATTTTCAGCTGTGCCTTGTATATTGATCCTCATACAATGAGATGACCTGCGAGGCATGTTCTTGGTGCATAAAGTTAGCTACAGAAGATCTTTGTTTCTGAGCCAAACTGTGGGAAAGACCGATTCTGTTCCTTTCTCACTCCTTCGGGTGTGACGATAACACAGTAGTATCCAGACTGTTTTGGAGGGATCCTTATCTTTTTGCCTTAGACTAATTCCTGGTATTCTCCGGACACCTTCTTGGAAGGTGTGGACTGATGGTGAGCTCCTAACCTGAATGGGCATATCTCCTGAAATGAAAAGTCTCCAATCAGTTATGGTCACATATCCACGAGATTACCTTTCAGTTTAATGAAAGGTGAATGCTTTTCATCTCTACGTTTTCTGCTTTCTCCTTTGTTTTCCTCGGGCAAGGCTCAGTGATGCTCCCTTCCCTTTCTCCTCTCTGTATGCAATTCTGTCAATTAGAGATGACAGAAAATAAGGTGTGCAAACCTTTTACTATCTTACTGGCTGACACTTGCCTTGGATCATTAAGTTCTGCTTTGGGACATTAGCTTCTATTTTGGATACTTTCCGATTTGATTAAAAACATGATTGTTTCTTTACTAGTACACATGTCATTCACTAACTTATAGAAAAATGATCGAGCTGTTGGTTACAAAAAAACAAAAAAAAACACAATTTTGTGTTGTATATTCTGGCTGATGATGGCTGTTTGAGGTTTCTAAATACCTAACTGGCTGTTTATATTTCATAGATTCTAACAAATATTCTAAAGTAATCTCATGTTATATGACAACCCTAGTATAATTATGGTCATTATTTCCCAACACAAGATATGATGTTCATTTTTGTCTGCATAGACCAATAAACAGCACTCTACATCTGTTTCGGTTTGCTTCATATTTTATTTCATCACCCCTTAGCTAAACCGAGATGAGAAGATAATTAATGTAAATCCTGACACTATTTTTCCTGTTATTTAATGTCTGATTAGACTAGTAATGACTCTAAAACTTATACCTGTTAGAAGTAATATTTGTTTATTGGGCTCCTCTAGTTCTTTTGTTTTGTTTTTTCCATATAGAGGAAGTTAACTATAGCCCATAGCTAATTTATTTTGATCTTGGTTTAAAACTTGGGCACAGTTATTTATACTGGTTTTGATTACCTAATGGTATTATTTATGTGCCAAGCATCTCTTTAACAAATGTAACACGTTATTTTTTTTTGATATGTTAGACAGATTTTTCATTTTCCTTATTTATTTGTTAGCAATGTTTTTGATGTCACAAATATCGCTAATCATTTCAGGGACTTTAATGCGCCCTTCTCAATTGACATATTTTTTTGTCCATAATATTGCCTTTATTTATCTACATCATAATAAATAATTAGTTAACTGTTTCAAGGTGAGCAGAGAAGCTGTGGCATGCATGCTTGAGTTTCACTAGATAGTTAGGTATAGGAGATAGGGGTAATTTGTATCTGGGGCAGATTTGTGTTTTTTTTTCTTGCTTAGTTTTTTTCCCCTTGGATAATTAGTAATCATGTTAATTGCAATGTTTGATGGGTTATTAATAAGGGGGAGGGGAGAATTCTATGGTATTGCATATGATACCTCATTATCTGATAACTATAGTAATCTATTTTACTACATTAATACTGTTGTTTAAATAAGTCTTTAAACTTGAATTTTTATCACATGGAATATTAAAGAAGCTGGAAATAAAACCAAGCGATGGAAAATTCTTTTTTTTTTATTTACACTTTTTGCGCCCCCTCCTCTGCGCCAAGTTATCTGCCCGGTCACGGATCCCCCTGCTGCAGCATCCCCCATTATTGCCGTACTCCCGGTACCCCCTGGCTTACCCCCCAGGGCAGGGACATGACACCCCGGGCTCCTTAAAGTGCCACGAATGATGGGATAGGGCGGGAGCCAAGCTTTTTTGAGGAGCCTACAGCAGCCCAAGGGAAGGGCACCATAGAGGCATCAGGAGGTAGGCTAGGTTTTTTCCCCCTTTAAGGAGGGTGAGAGCATGCAATGATGCCTGCGTCCATCCCACCCCCTTCGTAATGCTGTTGGCCCCGAATGCATGAGGTTCTCCTGGTCTCTACCAGGAGTCCCCCGTGCATCGGTGACTCCCCGTGCCCTCCCCCTGGAGAAGGAGAGCAGTCATGAGACACTCGATCCTTCTCCCCCCGGCTGGCCCTCCTGGTGACCTGAGTCCATTCCTGAACCCAGGTCACTGGCGTCGCAAGTGGAAATCCAACCGCTGCGCTGGCGGGCCAGCTGGAAAATTCTAAAGCATATTGGACATCTTCAAGGTCACTTTATTTACTTCCAAGTAACTCACTTGCTATACAACTAATTACATTTATTTACTAAAATGGGTTTTTCACAAGTCTTTGGAGCAGGTACATTCACTAACAAAAAAGAGGGGTAGCTATCCTGCTAGACCAAAATGTGCCCTGTACTAGCAAATTCACCATTCATGACCCAGAGAGTAGATTCACCTTAGTGGGGGGGGTGAAATTAATAATTCTAAAATCCTCTTGGGAAGCATTTATGGTCCTAATTACTCATCAGCCTCCTTTGTAGCTGATCTAACCAAAGCTCTGTTACCATATACAGATTATGATAAAATTTTTTTTTTTTTGGGGGGGGGATTGGAATATTATTGCTAATAATTCCTTGGATGCAACTTCTCCGTCTTTTAATAAAAAAAACTATAGCCATTAAAGCATTGGCAGAATTAACTGACTTTTTTAATCTATGCGACCCTTGGAGAACTCTCAACCCTAATCTGAGACTATATTCCTTTTATTCACCTCCACATAAGGTATACTCTAGACTAGATTTTTTTTTAATAGCAAATCTTTAATGCCCCTGGTAACCGACTCTATCATAACCCCAAGAGTACTTTCAGACCATTCCCCAGTTAAACTCAATTTAAACCTAATCTTGAGTTCAGATACTGCCATAAAATTATGGAGATTAAATAATCAGCTCTTAAAAGATAGCTTTATAATTGATTATATTAAAAAAGAGACAGAATCTTTCTGGTTAAATAATTCTGGCTCAGTTGATAAGTTAGATTATATTTGGGCTGCTTATAAATGCTTTGTTAGGGGCATTTTGATTTGATTAGCCTCAAAACGCAAAAATCAATATCTGGCTCAACTTAATGAGACTTTAAGTGCCATTGAAAAGCTAGAAGCCATAGGATCCTCCTCACTAACAGACCAAGATTTAATTAAACTCCAAAATGTAAGTAACACATATGCTGGACTGTCAAGAGAAAAAGCAGAATACACCTTACTAAAAACTAAAGCCTTATGTCTTGATCAAGGTGAAAAACCATCTCAACTTTTAGCTCATAAACTTACAAAAAAACTCGAATTTAACAGCTATGTTACCTGAATTCTATCTGACATAGACGATTTGGTTAAAAGTCAACCTTCAGAAATTCTAGACAAATTTTATTCATTTTTTAATAACCCATATGGCCCTAAGTCAGATATTCATTCCACACTTGATTACAAGGATTACTTAAATCAGTTTAAATGCTCCACCCTATCTGACTCAGAAGCCATTCACTTAACTTCCCCTATCTCTAGGCTTGAGGTCTTATATGTATTAAATTCTTTAAAGTTAGATAAGGCCCCTGGACCCTATGGTCTCTCACCAAATTTTTATAAAGTGTTTAAAGATAACTTAGCCCCTTTGCTTACAGAATTTTTCAATTACATTCTAGATAAAGGAATTTACTTTTTTAATTTTTTCTAATTACACTTTCTTTACCCCCTGCATTCCCACACTGAGACCATCAGCCCAGTCACAGACTCTGGCTGCTCACATTCTAGCCATCCTCCCTTGAACCCCCTGGCTGTCCCCCCAGGGCAGGGTCACGGCACCTTGACCAAGGGTGCCGTGAACTTGGGAGAGGTGGGAGTCAGCCTGAGTGCCTAGTGCACCTGTATGGGCTTCATTGGGCCAGCAGGTGCAGGAGTGTTTTTTCTCTCCCTTGCTTTATTGTGCAGGAGGCGGGCATGTGCAATGACGACCTGAATCCACCCCGCCTCTGAAATGCTGCTGAGTGCCGGTCACTGTGGTACCCCTGTCCTCCACAAGGGGTCCATTGAGCACCAGACGGTGTCCCCACCCTCCCCCGGAGAAGGTGAGCAGTCTCTGGGACACGACATCCTTCTCCCCCGGCTGGACCTCCAGCGACCCGAGTCCGTTCCCGAACCTGGTTGCTGGTACCACAAGCAGAAATCCAACCACTGCACCAGTGGGCCAGCTAGATAAAGGAATTTCTGACCCTTCTCACTTGGAAGCAGTTATTATAGTAATCCCCAAACCTGGGAAACCCAAAGATAATGTATCAAATTACAGACCTATTTCCTTAATAAATGAGGACTTGAAAATTCTCACCAAAATTCTAGTGAATAGAATTAAACAAATCTGGGCAGCCTTGATATCACCCAAATGGGCAGGTTTCATGCAGGGTAGATCAGCAGCTATCTTGCATTTTCTCGGCATCCAGGGGTATTAAAGATCCTGCTGTCTTGATCTCCCTGGATGCCGAGAAGGCTTTTGACAGATTTAATATCCCCTTTCTTTTTGAAACACTGCTAAAATTTGGCTTCTCCTCTAAATTTATAACTTGGTTAAAAACTCTTTATTCTCGCCTCTCAGCTAAACTTTTTATTAATGGGCTCCTTTCATCACTCATTAATCTCCTTTTTGGTACTAGACAGGGATGTCCCCATTCCCCAATCCTTTTTAATTTTTACTTAGAACCCTTACTGTTTTTCCTTAAAAATAACCCCAATATCAAAGGTATAAAAGTTGGCTGCCATCTCCTGACCTTTTGGCTTTTGCTGATGATATTCTATTGCATGTATCCCAACCTAATACTACTATCCTTGCTATCCTCTCCATGATACAACAGTTCAGTATTTTCTCTAATTATAAAATTAACCTTGCTAAAACAACAGTAATGCCTTTAAACAAAAGAACCACTAAGGAGGAGTTAACGCAATATATTTTCTCATGGTCTCCTGAATATTTAAAATATTTGGGAATTTTTTTTTATCTAATGACTGGGAAAAGATGGTAGAACTAAACTTTAATAACCTATTAACAATCAACAAACAGGATTTATCAAGATGGTCAAAACTACCCCTATCACTGATAGGCTGCATCAGCACTGTTAAAATGATTGTTTTTCCCAAATATTTTTAACCCCTTAAATGTGCTCACTATTCCATTATCTCGATCCTGGTTCAAAAAAACTCCAATCAATAATAACAAAATTTAAATGACTAAACAAACCACCTAAAATTGTGTGTGATGACCTCACTCTAGATAAAAAACATGGCGGTCTCAAAGTTCCAGACTTTCATCTTTATTGTTTAATTAGCCAACTATAAAACTTCTCAAGTGGCTACTCCTAACTAATAACGCAGACAAATCCAGTCCAATTTGGGTTCAAATTGAAAGAGAAATGTTATGCAAAAATAACATCTCTCTTGATTCTGTCTTCTACATTACATCCCAGAAGCTCCCCATATACCTTAAACACACAACCATTGGGATTTCCATTAAATGTCTTGATCACTTAAGTAAACTATTTCACCTTTCCTTAATGAAAGACATAAACCATCCCATTTTGAAAAAATGGTAATTTCCTCCTTGGGGAAAAAACTTTTGCTATCAAGTTGATTTCCACACCTACACCAATGTATAGTTAATGATCTTTTAAAAGATGGAACCTTACTATCTTTTGAAGAAATATCTTCAAAATTTAAAATAGGTAAAGGCTATTATCAAAAGTCATTGGCTATTAAACTTATTCTTACCTCTCATTTTGATACACAGGCTTGGCAGGTAGATAATAAATGATTACTCGATGATATTGTTTCACTTTCTAACAAACCTCATGCTCTTTCTAAGTTGTACCAATATTTCTTAACCAATAAATCAGAGTTTACGACTATTTCTAAATACTGGTCTGATCAACATATTTACTCAGCTCTAAATTGGAAATATCCTTGGAGTGACCTACATAAATACATTTTAAATGATAAGTTAGAGTTAATTCAAATAAATATATTACATAATGCTTATTATTCTTCATTAAAATTATTCATATTTGGTCTTTTACCAAATAAAGCTTGCTTTAGATGTGGCTGAGATACAGGTTCCCTTTCCCATATATTCTGGGATTGCCCCTTGGTTATACCCTTTTGGACCTCCCTTAAAGATAAAATAGGCATTAAACTGGGCCTGGCTAACTATTTTGCACCTCAGATTTGTTTATTAGAAGAACTTTAAAATATTTCAACCCGGTGCAGTAGGTCTCATATTACAATGTTAACCCTAATGGCTAAGAAAGTAATTTTAAACCACTGCAAGGACCATCAAGTTCCTTCATTATTGGAATGGAGAAACAAAGTGCTTTTCCATTAAAGATCTGAATGTTTGTTAGCCAGGTTTAATATGACCTGGAAGGTTTCCAAGCTAAATGGGGAACTTTCATGGATTCGATTCTTAACCTTTCTCAGTTCTAGCTTCTTCTAGATTGGTTGTTGATGATATATTTGAGATATATTTTTTATATATCCTTTGGACATTGTAAGACTCTGTTTAATAGTTGTTTTTGCTGAAGTCTCAATATCAAATGTATAATTCAAATGTTGTTGGTAAAGTGGGGATGGGAAGGGGGAGAGATGGAATTGTTGATGTGTAACTTCTTTGTTTTATCACTATTGTATTTCTCCTTCATGTTATGCTCCTATTTAATCCATTGTTAGTTTTGTATCTGAAAACTAATAAAGACTTAAAAAATTAAAAGAAAGGAAATACAAAGAAACACAGCTGGAGGAAGGACAGGGTAGTGTATCTGGATAAACAGAGGGGACAGAGAAAGCAATCAGGGGTGCAAAGGCACAAACAAAGGGAAAAATACCACAGGAGGTGAAGAAAGGAGACAAGACTTTTTATAGGTACATTAGTGAAAAGAGAAAAACCAGGGGTGGGATAGTAAGGCTTAAATAGGAAGAAGGAGAGTGTGTGGAAGGAGACCTGGAAAAAGCATCAATACTGAATAAATATTTTTGTTCTGTATTCACAGAAGAAGAAGGCGCGAGACCACAGTTAGCAACATGAACAAATATGGGAGGGAGATGGACACCAGTCCATTTACAGAAGAGATAGTTCTAAAGGAACTCGCAAAACTGAAAGTGGACAAAACAATGGGACCGGATAGGATACATCCTAGAATATTAAGGGAACTATGGGAGGTGCTGGTGCCACCACTGACAGCACTGTTCAGCGAGTCACTCGATACAGCAGTGGTTCCGGAGGACTGGAGGAGGGCATATAGTTCCTCTTCACAAAAGTGGCAGTAGGGAGGAGGCTGGAAACTATAGACCAGTCAACCTCACCTCAATAGTGGGGAAGATTATGGAATCACTACTTTGACAAAGGATCATGGAACATCTTGAAGCCAGCAGAGCACAGGATCTGAGACAGCATGGATTCACAGGGGAATGGTCATGTCAAACAAATTTAATTGATTTTTTTGACTGAGTGACTATGTTTGTGGATCAGGGAGGAGCAGTGGATGTCACCTATCTGAATTTCATTAAGGCATTTGATACCATTCCACATAGAAGACTTGTGAACAAGCTGGACAGCCTGGGAGTGGGTCACAAGATGGTAAACTGGGTTAGGAACTGGTTAAGTGATGGAAGACAGAAGGGTCATGGTAAATGGTGCTCAATCTGAGGAAAGAAGGGTGACCAGTGGGGTGCCACAGGGATCATCCTGGGCCCAGTCCTGTTTAATGTCTTCGTAAGTGACATTACAGTGGGGCTGAAGGGGAAGATGTACCTATTTGCAGATGACACTAAGATCTGCAACAGGGCGAAAACTCCAAAAGGGGTGGCAAACATGAGTAGGGACCTAAATAAAGTAGAAGCATGGTCCAGAGTGTGGCAGCTGAGCTTCAATGTAAAGAAGTGAAAAATCATGCATTTGGGAGCAAGAACCAAGGGGAGGATTACATGTTGGGGAGAGGGGGGAGAAACTGATGGTCGCCAAACAGGAAAGGGATTTGGAAGTAATTATATCTGATGACCTAAAGGTGGCCAAACAATGTGCCAAGGCTGTGGGGAGAGCAAGTGGAATGCTGGGGGGCATATGGAGAGGTATCACCAGCAGATGGAAGGAGGTGGTGGTTCCACTGTACGGATCATTAGTGAGGTCTCATTTGGAATATTGTGTCCAGTTCTGGAGGCTGCATCTCCATAAGGACATAGACAGGGTATAGGCAGTTCAAAGAAGGGCAGCAAAGATGGTGCAGGGCTTCACCAAACATCATATGAGGAGAGACTGGGAGACCTCAATATGTATACAATGGAGGAGAGAAGAGACAGGAGAGATGTGATAGAAGCCTACAAATGTCTAAAAGGCATAAATAGGGTACCAGAAGTTAGCATCTTTCAGAAAAGGAGATGTCCAGGAAAGAGGGGGCATGAAAGGAGGTTGGAAGGGGGTAGACTAAGGGGTAGCATGAGGAAGAATTTCTTCACAGAAAGGGTTGTGAATGCATGAAATAGACTCCCAGCAGAGGTAGTGGGGGAAAACACAGTAGGGGTATTCAAGCATGCATGGGACAGGCATAGAGTAAGCCTAGCAGTGGGAACAAGGAGGTAAAGTTGGAGATCAAGTAGGGTCTGCTGCTTTTACAGGAGCCAGGAAAATGGACAGACTTGATGGGCCTAATGGTCCTTATCTGCCGTTAATTTCTATGTTTCTATGTGATGTCTAATAGAGACTTCTTGCTTATTTCTGTCCTAAAGATTGACAGTTTTTTTTCACATATAACAATTTGTCTGGATGTATATATCTATTAAAGACATGTATTAGGTGACTAATGTACACATTGAAAATGTGTGGTATCTTAGTGCATAATTCTGTGGGATCATTACAGATTGCTCGTGTGGTGTTACGTTGTTAGTGCATTTCTTATATATATTCCATATAAAACTGGTTTTAAAAAAAGTTATTAATTAAAATCAACTGGTTTCTATAGTAAAGGAAAACAAGAACAGTTACATACTTACTGGACATTCCTGGACCAGGACATTCCTTATCACACTTCCTACACAATGACACATGACACATGTGCCACCCATTTGGACAAGCACTGTTTTGATGTTCTTATGATGTTCATAAGAATCTCTTCCCTTGGGCCACACCTTTGGAACTATACCTGTGTCAGCATTAGGGCCACATAGAAACTTTTGCTAGTCAGGGGCCGTCCATGGTGACAACACGTAACTGCATCTAGATAAATGTTGACAGCCCCATCTCTCATCAGTTCCCTGCCAGAGATTGTGCTTCGAGGATCTCTCTTTTTGGGGAGCCAGGAGATCATATCAGTGCCTCTTATAGTAGGTCAGTGAAGGTGCTAGATATAGCAGCCATGGACATTCCCAAAGCAGAATCGGGTTCCATATTCTCCTACAGCTCATTAAAAGGGGGAAGGCAGGAGGGCCAGAATGGCCTAAGGGAAGAGATTGTCTTGAAGGACTACTGTTACTGTAAGAACGTAACTGTTCTAGCTTCTTCAAGGATTTCTCTTCCATCAGGCAACACCTTTGGAATGAGCCCCAAGCAGTTCCAAAGTCTAACTGGGAGGATGGTGCAGTCTGATTCAGGATGGCAGTCCCTGTAGAACAGCAAGGCTGAAACTGCTCATCAATGAGAAACAATGTCCAGACTGTAAGGCTTAGTAAAGGTGTGGACAGTGCTCCATGTGGCTGCAGTGCAAATGTCAGTTGCTAGACATTTCTGAAACAAGCAACAGAGGTGGCCATGCCCCTGGTGGAATGACCCTGAAATGCACCAGGACATTCCTTATCACACTTCCTACACAATGACACATGACACATGTGCTACCCATTTGGACAAGCACTGTTTTGATACAGGGACACCCTCCTTCCCAGGTGTGAATGAAACAAAGTGCTGAGAGGGCTTTCTTCAGTGCTTGATGCAATTCACGTAATATCTTGGTATTCTATGTACGTCCAAAGAATGGAGCAATGTCTCACCCTTATTAGTATGCTCAGGATAATAAACAGGAAGGTGGATTATTTATTTTAGTGTAAACGCAGACACCCACTTTGGCAAAAACTTATTAACAGTACTCAAAGACACTCTGTCTTTGTGGAAAATCAAATAAGGAGGCTTACACATTAGAGCCTGTAGCTCTGAAATCCCTTAAGCCAAAGTAATTGCAACTAAAAATAACACTTTCCACGAATGAAAGTGCAAACCACAAGTCACGGCTGGCTCAATAGGAGCCAAAGTAAGTTTTTCAAGAGCATTACAATCCCAAGGCAGGACCGGATTATAAATGGGAAGTTTCATGTGCAGAATACCTGTCAGAAAGGTGTGGGAGACCTCCAGTTCAGCAACCGTACTCCCATCAGTAGGGACATGGAAAGCTGATATAGCTGCTAGATGCACCTTAATTGAGGAATACTGCAGACCAGAATCTGACAGTGACAGCATATATTCCAACATCGCATTTACTGGACAGGTGAATGTGTCCATATGTTTAGAAGTGGCTCACAAAGTGAAATGCTTCTACTTCAAAGAATATGTACTGTATGTCTGGTGGAAGGCTGTCTGGCCACAACCAGCACATCAGCTGCTTTAGCTGACACTCCAAACCATGCAATGGCTGTGTCTTCAGGAGACAGGCATATAGATGCAGGGATTTCAGGTTTGGGTGGACCAGAGATCCCTTGTCCTGTGACAAAAGGCCCATCTACAGAGGCAGAGGTACTGGAGAATCCACTGCTAGTTGTTGTAGCAGAGGATACCATATTTGTCGAGGCCATAGAGGTGCAATGAAGATGAGGGCCACTCCCTCCATCTGCAATTTCAATAATATTCTCTGTGATAATGGAATTGGATGGAATGTGTACAGAAATCTCCCTTTCAAAGAGAGGGCCAATGGGCCTTGCCAAAAAAACTCCAGGCCCTGGAGCAAGCAAGCAAAAAACGCAGTGGTTTTGCATTGTGTGGGGATGCATGAAGGTCCAACTGGACGACCCCACCTTGCAAAGAGGTTGTCTACCACTAAGGCCAGCAGTTCCCATTCATTTATCTTGGACTGTGACCTGCTAAGCCTGTCTAAGACATTTTGAATACCTGGGAGATGCATGGCTGACAGATCTAGGTCATGTTCCAGCCCTCAGTACCACACCGATGCAGCTTCTGATGGTGTTCTGCCCCCTCCTCAGAATGACTCTGACCTGGAGTTGATTATAATTAAATACAGGGGGTGCGGTGTTGGTATTGTGCCATCACTGTGTGGGATGTAGGGGATAGGAATGAGTCCTCCCTTGTTTGTTTATGTAGTGCATGACACTGACATTGTTCATCTCTATTAGCAGTGGACCCAGAGTCAGATGGTTCTGAAGCCTGGAGGCAGTATAAGACAGCTCTCATCACCAGGACATTTATGTGCAATTTGGTTTCCACCTGGGTCCAAGATTTTGGGTTAGATAAGGGCCCAAGTATGCCCCCCAACTAGATCCAGATGCATCCAAGGTAAGAATCTTAGTTGGAGTTGGTATTAGAAATGGAATGCCCCTTAAGAGTTTGCATCGGTTCATCCACCATGTCAGTATTTTGGGTAAGATGGATGTGATGACCACCTTCTGGTCCATGTTGTCCATCAATTGGTCCTATTGCACTTTTAATGTTCACTGTGGTATCCGCATGTGCCTACTGGGTCAGTTTGCTGTATAGAGAATGGAGCACGCTAAAACCGTGCATCAGAGACAGTGCAGGTGGGAATAGCGACAGGGTGCAAAACCACTAAAGGATCTATGCACAATTGTGCACCCTGTCTCTTTCCCTTGCAGAGGGTAAGTACTCTGGATAGAGAAGGGTCTGCTGATCAGCTGCCATGGCTCAATGGGATGAGCCACGGGCAGCAATGGAGGTGGTGCATCTGTGGACCGGGTATCGAATCCTGGTCCCAGATGCATGTAATGTTAGTGCGAATGAAGTCTCCAACCCCCTCCCAGAGTTGATTATATTAGTTTTGGGGGGTTTGGGTACACCCCCCTCAAAACACAGATTTATGCCATTGGCAATATATTGCACTGTATTGGTAGCACAGTATATTGCTTCAGCATAATGTCTTGCAACATTATGACCCCATGCCCTGCATGTGTAAGTGAGCCAGAGGCACAGTGACAATGGCTGCTGTCATGAGTCCCAAGAGACACAGAAATGTTCTGGCTGGGGTGTGATGACTGCTATATACCAGTTGTGCTTGTGCAATGAGTTGTTCTACCCTGTTCAGGGACAGAAACGCATAGCCCTGCTCTGTGTCCAAGACAGTACCTATGTACTACAGCCTTTGGCAAGGAGCCAGTGTTGACTTTGGCACATTCACTGTAACCCCTAGGTCTTCAAACAATTGACTAGTTCAGGACAGGGTGTGCAAGAGTTGGATCCTGGAGCTGGCTTTTAAGAGCCAATCATCCAGGTACAGGAAGACATACAGTGGCGTGAAAAAGTATTTGCCCCCTTCCTGATTTTCTCTATTATTGCATATTTGTCACACTGGATGTTTTCAGGTCTTTAGACAAAATGTAATATTAGATAAAGGGAACCTGAGTGAACAAATAACACTTGTTTTTTTTTTTATTTCACTTATTTAATGAAAAAAAGTTAACCAACACCAATTGGCACTGTGTGAAAAAGTAATTGCCCCCTTACACTTAATAACTGGTTACGCTACATTTAGCTGCAATGACTGCAACCAAACACTTCCTATAATTCAATATCAGTCTTTCACATCGCTGTGGAGGAATTTTAACCCACTCTTCCTCGCAGAACTGCTTTAATTCAGTAACATTTGGTAGGTTTTCGAGCATGAACTGCTCATTTCAGGTCCTGTCACAGCATCTCTATTGGATTTAAGTCTGGACTTTGACTAGACCACTCTAAAACATTAATTTTACTTCTTTTTAGCCATTCTGATGTGGACTTGCTTTTGTGTTTTGGATCATTGTCTTGCTGCATGACCCAACTACGCTTCAGCTTCAGCTGACGGAAGGATGACTGGACATTCTCCTTAAGAATTTTCTGGTACAGAGCAGAATTCATGGTTCCTTTAATTATGGCAAGTCATCCAGGTCCTTAAGCAGCAAAGCATCCCCACACCATCACACTACCACCACCATGTTTGACTGTTGGTATGGTGTTCTTACTGTGGAATGCTGTGTTTGCTTTACGCGAGACATTATGGGATCCATGTTGTCCAAAAAGTTCCACTTTGGACTCATCTGTCCATATAGAACATTTTCCCAAAAGGCTTGTGGATCATCCAGGTGCTTCTTGGCAAATGAGAGACGAGCCTTTATGTTCTTCTTGGTTAGCAGTGGTTTCCCCTTTGCTACTCTCACATGAAGCTCATTTTTGCCCAGTCTCTTTCTGATTGTGGAGTCATGAACACTGACCGTAGCTGAGGCAAGAGAAGCCTGCAGTTCTTGGATGTTGTTTTAGATCCTTTGAGACTTCTTGGATGATTTTACACTGCGCCTTTGGAGTAATTTTGGCAGGCCGCCCACTCCTGGGAAGGGTCACTACTGTTCCAAGTGTTCTCCATTTGAGATTATGGCTCTCACTGTGGTTCGATGGAGTCCCAGAGCCTTAGAAATAGCTTTGTAACCCTTTACAGACTGATAGAGGGCAACAAAATGTTTTTCTGATCTTTTCAGGAACTTCCTTTGATCAAGGCATAATGTGCTTGTTGAATCTTTGAGCTGGCAATGTGACTCTGATGGTAAGGGCCAAAATAAGTGAGGTTTATATTGAGCAGGGCTGGCTGTAATCAAGCCTGGCTGTGTTCATTCAGCTGACTCTAATTATCCCTTTAATTGGGTTGATTTAACTAAGGGGCAATTACTTTTTCACACAGTGCCAGTTGGTGTTGGTTAACTTTTTTCATTAAATAAATGAAATAAGTAAAAAAAAAAAAAGTGTTATTTGTCCACTCAGGTTCCCTTTATCTAATATTATATTTTGTCTAAAGACCTGAAAACATCCAGTGTTACAAATATGCAATAATAGAGAAAATCAGGAAGGGGGCAAATACTTTTTCACGCCACTGTATATGCCTTCCCTTCAAAGGGCCACTGCTACCACTGCCAACCCATAGCATAGAAAACAAGCCAAAGGGCAATACTCTGAATTGATAGTGCTCCCCTTCCAGTACAAATCTCAGACACTGTCTGTGGTGATGTCTGATCTTGATATAAAGGTATGCATCCTTCATATCCAGGGAGCAAATTCAGTCCCCTGTTTGCAACAGGACAATCAAAGCTTGAAGGGAGACCACGTGAAACTTCTTGTATTATATATAGACATTTGGGTCTTTCAGATCTAACACAGGCTTAAGATCTCCTGTCCATTTGGTGATGAGGAAGTATCTGCAGTAGAACCTGTTGGTCTTCTGATGAGAAGGCACTGGTTCTATTGCATGTTTGTTTAGAAAGCTTGTACTTCTTCTTTTAGCAGGGACAAATGTCCTGGAGGATAAGTGGAAAGAGGTGGGGGAAGCTCTGGAAGGGTCTCGAAGAGCTCCGGAGCATGTCCCTTTGCAATCATCTCCAGGACCCATTTATTTGTGGTAGTCTCCCTCCATTCTGTCAGATGAAGGGAGAAGTGATCCACTACAACCACCTCTGGAGGCAGTAGTGGTGTCTGTGTGGGGGGTCTGATTCAAGACATGCTGAGTTGGTGGAAGCAGAGCCACCAGCTCCACTGGCCCTTGATGATTTAAAATGGGCCTCTTGGGGTAGAGAGCTGGCAAGGCCCCACCACACTTACCCAAGATGATTCTTGACTATTACATTAAAAATATATATATATAAAAAAGTATACAGTACCAATAAAACTGGTAGTACTTTCTCAGCTGTAATTTGCAGTAGCGGTAAACAAATGCATTTGACTCTTCACAAGTAGTTAGAATCCAATGTTCCTCTATATCCTAGTTCAGGACATTTGTGAAATCCCAACAACCCCCCACCTGCATCTCTACCCCCCTTTACCATATAACATACAGTGTCAGTGGCTCAGCAGTAAGCACACTCGCCTCTGAGGCTGTAAGATTGGAAGGTTGTGGGTTTTAGCCCCACACTGGGAACTTGGGATAAATCCCAATATTGACACTGTAGTGCATCATGAGGGGGGTGCTGCACTTCTGAGGCACCATCTTTCAGATGAGATGTTAAACTGAGGTCCCATCTGACTGCTCAGGTGGTTGTTCAGATAGACCTTAAAGGTACCATGGCACTTCTTGAAAAAATTAGGGTCATTTTTTATAGGCGAAATAAAACTTCAAACAAACAACTAATATATGGACTAGGAAAAAATCAAATACAGAACTCTGAAGGAAAAGACAAAAAGGAAAACAAATCATGTTAGAAGCAAAAAAAAACACAAAAAAACCCACAAGCACCAGGTACAATTTCATGTAACAGGGTTCAAAATTGAAACACCATTCAGATAGAAATAGGAAAAAAATCCCAAATAGAAACTACTGACCCACCACCTATGCTTGAATCAGCAATTGAAACCAGTGGACAGTCATGGAGGATACCAGAGCAAATTCCTGTACCAAGCAGCCATCAGTGGAGGTGGCATGCCCTGTTTCTCTTTTGTGTATATGAGGGAAATTTAATTATGAACCCATTCCATGAGACCTGGTGGGGCACAAATTTCTGTTGTAATATGTATTGACAGTGAACCTGCCAGATAACCCATTTAATGAGTTCCAAGATCACCTGGAAAGTGCCAGGATGAAACTTTCCTCAAGCCATACCAAAAGAACCATACACTAGGACATTATAAGTCGTTCTGAAAAATTCAGGCAGAGCCCATTTTTTGCAATCAAGGGCCACAACCCAGAGATGTAAGAACAGGAGAAAAAGAGATGTTCCGTAGTTTCCAATTTTTGCACGTAGAGTTCCCTGAGGCAGTACCTTTCCTGAACAGATTTATGATGATGATTGTTCCTAACATTCAATTTATCATGGTAGCAAAGCCAGTGTCTCACAATTTTTGTGGTAGCCTTGGTTCTACAAGTTGATGTAATAGGCATTTCTCAGGTATCCCAAGAGGGCACTGAAAACAAGGAGGAATGAACAAAATGGGATATTGGTACGTGGCTATATAATTCTTTTCTAGATTTATTTAGAACATTAGGGATGGAAATCTTCCATTGTCTTAATTTTTTGAAACAATTCACCAAATAAGCTGCCACCCCCTCAGGTACATTATGAAACACTCCCCACGTCCCTGCACACAATTTCTGGAAAAGATAGTCCCTTCGAGCTTGAAAAAGCAGGATCCTGGACTTCCAATGTCTCTGTATCACAGGTAAAAGGTTAGTATATAGAAAAATGGTAGAGAAAAAATGATTGGATTGATCCTGTTTAAACCCACTTGTTTCACTGGGTTATATACAGTATGACTGCTTGTTTAACAGGGTTGAATCTACTACTCCACAGAAGTCTAAAGAAAATACTATACAATCTAGTTTCCAGTGTCAAGGGGAGTGGAAAGATATAGCTGACATATTAAATATGGGAATAATGAAAGTTTTGAGTAAAAAATCTGTCTTTTGTCTGACCATGGGCCAGAATTTCCACTTTTCAACCTTGCTTTACACTGCTTGGAATTTCTCAACCCAGTTATGCAAAGCAGGATCAGGTCCCCCAAATGTGGTTCCCAATAAAGTCAGTGGTTCCTGAGTAATTTGAATCCCAGCTATAGTAGCAACTTGGTCCTCCAGAGACCCCTGAATAACTATACCTTTGCTTTTGTCTTCATTCAGTGCAGAACCCAAAGTGGAAGAAAAAGTGTGAATTGCAGAGAGCGTCCTTTCACCAGAAGGCTGGTTAGCTACCATGAGGCAAATGCCATCTGCATAGGTCATCATGCTAGGGAAGGACAAACCATGGGGACCTTTAATACATACAATTTGTGTATCTATGTGCAATTTTCTAAGCAAGGGGTCAATACAAAAAACATGAAGTAAAGGGCTAAGCTGACAACCCTGTCACACCCCGCTTTTGATCGTAACCAAGGGACCTGGCATACCATTAACCAGCAGTCATAGGGTTGTAGAACTATACAAGTGGTGTAACCAATTGACAAAGACAGGTGGTAACCCATAGTGTTTCAGAACCGAAGTTAAGCACTCATGGGACCCAGAGTGAAAGGCTTTCACCTGATCCAAACCGATGACATATCCCTCGCCAGTAGACCCTTCAAAACGTTCCTGTAGGAGAAAAAGATTGTGTTTGCAAGTTCTGCAAGGAACCACAAAAGTTTGTGTGGGGGCAATCAAAATTTGAGCTACCTGAGCCAACCGGTTACCTAGAAGTTTACATAAAATCTTCCAATCCATGTTAATAAGGCTGATTTGCCTCCAATTTGTTAAATCATGTTTATCGCCTTTTTTATATAGGTAAATTAAATGACTTTGGAAAGTTCCGGGGGCACAGCAACCTATCTTTATAAAACCATGTTGAAGACAATCATCAAGAGATCAATAATGGTATTTAAGACTTTTTATAGAATTCGCCAGAGAGGCCATCAGGTCCAGGAGTGATGCCTCCCTTTAAGGAGAAAACCACCATATGAACTTCCAATGGGGAAAAAGGAGCAGTCAGGTGGAGAATTAGATCAGGAGGAAGATCTGGAAGAAGCAGATCCCTCAGGAATGCCTCTGCGCCCCCAGGATCAGAATGGGGAAACCCAAATACCTGTTCAGTATGGTCATAAACTATCTGAGCCATTTCTAAATTGTTTTAGTCAGCGAACCATTGGTATGTTTCAGTTGTGCCACATGTTTCATTTTCACTCGCATGCTACACCCTTCATAAGGATTAACATGATGTGCCTTGCCTTGTGTACAAAAGTTTGTTCAGCAACAAGGAGGCAGCTCTATCATATTGTATTTCTGACATTTCTTTCTTAACAGTAGTGATTTGGGAGTGAATAATCAAACCCTGGTTCATGGGAAAGGGAAATCAGCATTTGCAGCTGTTTCCTTAAAACTAGGTAATGAAAATACTGTTGAGTATGTATGCGTTTGGCAGTAGTCTTAAAATGACATTTCAAATCAGTTTTTGTATCTAACCACCAAAATAGGGGGATATCGTACAAATCAAACACAATTTTTCATGCTGCAAGAAGACTGTGTAGGGAAAGTTAGATATCAGTGTCATCAAGCAGGAAGACATTAAGTCTCCAGATATTATTGGTGACAGGTTTGTTTGGCACAGCTCCTGTTTTGACCACTATAAGACTATGGTCAGTAGTTTCAATGAAAGCATGGTAACCAGGCAGACAGAAAAAAATATTCAATCCATAAGGATAAAAATCCCTTGAGGAAAGTATGACTGGGAGGTGTTACCCCCAAATGTAGCACTATCACATAGCCAAGCAGAAGTTTAGAGAGAAAATAAAAAATTGAAATCACTAAATAATTTTTTTGTTGATCCCATTTTGTATGATAAAGACAAGATACAATTAAAATCCCCTCCAAAAATTACAGATTTTGTAGTAAACAGATATGGTTGTATCAGTTTAAGCAGATCACTCCGGACAGCCATTTTTTGGAGGGCATAATTATTAATCAACTGAAATTCTTGCTGGTCACAATCAGTATCCAGCAGGAGAGCCCTACCTGGGTCAAGATCAAGCAATCTATTGACTGAAATCTCCAGGACATTAAACAAAATCCCTAACCCTGAACAAGGGACCTCCCACATTGTCCAAAAAGATGGCCCTCCAAACCATTCTCTGGATCCAAGGGATAGTTCCCTATTTGTATGCAGTCGTGTGTCCTGCAAAAAGAATATATTAAAGTGCAAGTCCCAAAGAATAGAAAATGTAGTCTGCCTTCGTTTAACATTCTTTAAGCTATTAACATTTGAAGAGGCAAACAAAATGCTATGGGATATAGCAAAGAGAAAGAAATATCATCAAGTGTCCAATCTAGCAGGTTTCTTCAGCCATGATCTTCAACTGCTGGCCCATTTAGAGTCAGTAGAGACCACTTCAGCGTCTCTTGTAAGGTCAGGTTGGGAAGATGCCACAGAGGAGATGTCAGAATCTTTATCGGTATCACCGCATATTTTTCTTTTACAAAGAATGGCAAACTTGTTTTCTAGAGCAAGAGGTTCTTGTTTTGAAGATTTCACAGGGGTCTGCTCTTTGTTTGAGCTGCTTCTGGTACTCCATCTGGAGCTTTATGTCTCCTATACTGAAGGAGGTGGAGGAGGCACTGATGTATCCTGATGCACTGTGGGAGACTCCGCTGTAAGCCGGATAACAGGTTGAAGGTCCCCAGAAGGAGTGCTGCCACTAGGCTCAGCTAATGCAGGAGGATGTCTCTCCATCCAACCCTAGTGGACATCCCATAAGTGAAGCAGTGGAGGCAAGGGGTTGAAGGGGTAGAGAAAGGACATCTAGCATAGGATCTGGAACAGACAGCATAGTATCCATGTTCTTCATAGCAGAAGTATGGACAAAGGCAGGAGGATCAGCTGATTGAAGACCAGGGAGGTCTAGAACAATGTTGAGAATGTGCCCTGGTAACCACTTACTTCCTTCTATGGCCAGTACCATTGCACAAATTACAGCACATCTGGTTGGGACAATTGATTCCTACATGTCCAAGCCCAACACATAGGTAACATTTCAGCAAGTTACAAGCACTGCTGAAGTGGGTATAAGAGCCACAGTGAAAGCATGACTTAGGTTGGCCTGCATAAAAGATGAATCCTTGATCCCACCCCAGATAAAATCAACTGTGGAGGTGCTGAATGGTGTCATTCAAGTGTGGCAGGTAAACCCGGATACATCATCTCCCCATCCACAAGTGTTTGGAGTCCATTATTGGGTTAGGTTGGCCAAAAAACATGCATTTAGACCTGACCCAGTACAAGATGTCAGTGATATGAACCCCCTCATTCTTGAATAAAACAGTGACTGTTTTGAATGCAGGCTTCATGAGTGGTATTGACATTAATTGAGGATCACAGAAGAGTATATTTCACCTCTTGGTATGGCAACCGGAAGGTTTCCAACCCTGTGGCTGTTTTGAAGCTGATGTCGAAATTAGGGTAACCCGAAGTATGGATTAAGGTGTAGATATCAGCCGCTTGGAATTCCAGCCCACATAGATCCCATAAGGAAAAATATGAAGTCCACCTCTATACTTTATGCACACTACATTCTGTTGCTTGGCTTGCTCTGGTGGTGCATGGAACAATCCAACATAGGTCTGAGTATGAGGATGGCCCCCAGAGGAGGAAGGAGGTGGGCCAGTTAAAGTTTGTGCAGTGTCATGAAGTGGAGGGGGGTGAAGGACTGAGCTGTGCCTTGATGCCAGCCTTGGAAGTGGAAGGCATACTAGACAGGGGAGAGTCTAGAACAATGGCAGACACAGTAGCAGAAGCATCATCAGGCAAAGCAGCCTCAGGCAACATTAACAGTGGCAGAACAGGAGAATGTGTGTACTGTAAGTTCCACAGAAGAAGGGAGCTGAAGAGGACTAAGCTGCAAGAAATCATTGTCTGGTGGAAGAGACCCCAACTCTGCCACAGCAACCAGACCAGAAGAGCCCCAAGGCTGCTGATCTACAGGCTTATCTCACCCAGCCTGGCAGACAGCTTTTGCAATAGTCAAATCTGAGGCTGACACATTGCTATAATACACCGGGGAACCAGGAAGAGGATCAAAAGGCACCCTTGCAGCAGTGGGGAGGGGTAGCTCAGAGGATACAGGATTGTCAGTTATGTCCAAGAGCTCCAGGGAGAGCACACCCACAGACACCCGAGGTGCAGCAGTACCAGGATCTCCAAGCAGTTCAGTAGACGCTTGTAAGAGAGTCTGATTGCAATCAAGCATTGCACCCAATGGCGGTTCCCCAGGAGTTGAACTAAACATAGATGCCATAGAGAAACCTCTGGAGCCCAAAACAAGAGTGGGGTCTGAGTAGAATGCAAAACAAAGGCTTGCTCATAGGTAGAAAAGAAAGCAGTACCTGAAATATTTGCTGTGACTCCAGCAGCTGATTGTTCCACAATGTGGACCTCAGGACCTGCTGCTTGATCGTTGTCTTGCTACTGATCAGTGTGAAGCACCCCACTCAGTGAAACCTGTAAACTGGTGTGGAATTTCCAGTCCTCAGCTGCTAGCAACCCCAAAAGGTAATCCCTTCTCCTCAAATAAACAGCCTCAGGTGAAAACCCTGCCAGCATCTCTGCAGTTGCAGGTTCAGTGCCTCTCCTAGCTGTAGGCAATGGAGAGCCAGGGAACTCCTGCAAAGCCGCGGTGATGACCTCCATCACTTCCTCAGAGCACTGGGTGGAGAGGGAAGCAATCTCCTCCACCCGGGATACAATCTCTTCACCTAAGATGCCGGCTCCCTCAACAGGAAGCAGACGGTGCCCCAGCAAAGACTAGGGGAATTTGTTTTTATTGAAGAATCCTACAAAGTACAAAGAAAATCAAAGCATATCAAAACAAATGTGATTTTTCACACTCAAAATTTAAAAGAAAACAGACAAACTGAAATTAAATCATTCAATATAATCAATTCAAATACCTCATAAATTATATGTAAGAGGATTTAAACAAAACACGGTATATAACTGGATCATCACTATCTGTAATCCATGGTAAATTTTTTCAGGTCTTTCGTAAATACTGCTTAGTGTTAAATTTTACTTCTGTATAATAAATATTCTTCAATTCATTAGTAATTTTAGACAACAGTTCTATATAATTTATAGTTTTTTGCTGAAATGTAAACAGATTTCTCGTATTCCAGATAAACCACTTAAACGTTGCAAATATAACATTAAAGGTACTTTTGTCCCATTTTCCTCATTCTTTAGGACACATTCCATACATTAAAATCCTATAAGTAACTTTTGAGAAGTCTGCAGCTTCCCATTGCTATGCTACAGAAACCCAGAAATTCTTAATATAATTGCATGAAAAAATAAATGTTCCATAGTCTCCAGTTATTGCACACATTTTGGTCTCAAGCAGATCCTCTTCTCCATCATTTTGGGTTTTTCATTAGCCTTACTATTTAGTTGTTCATGGCAACTCAACCATTGTATATCTTTCATTTAATTTGGTATCCTATTTTCTAAAATAAGAGTTTGCAAGGCTAATAAACAATCAGGTAGGCATTTTGGAAATATTTCAGATTCTGAAAAATGTTTATCTATAATTTGTGCATAGACTTGATTTTTGGTCCCTGTAAGAATTAATGAACTCGGTATGTTCCAGGATTTTAATTTGACAAAAATCTCTCTAAAATATGTTGGTGATTGTGGATTTTTCTTAACAACCCTCAGTGTTCCAGCTTTCCATGATGGAAACCATGTACAAATAGCGGAGAAGAATATATTTGTCCAAAATTTCTCTGTATTAAATAATTAAGCAATAAGGCATGACAGGGTGTGGTATATCATGTGATATCATCACGCCCAGAGTGGTTGGACATGAGGCCGCAGGCTGAGTGCATCCAACCGCTTGAGAAGTGATGATTTACCATGATATACCACACCCTGAAGTGCCTTATTGCTATTATGAACTGGTTTATCAGTTTTGTTAGGAACAATAATTAAAAATAAACTTTTAAAATGTTTTAATGCCCTTTTTAAAGTGTTGGAATAGCATCTTTAAAAAAAAAGTTCCTGGAGGGATTTGGGCAGCAGGTGGCGCTGTTGCAAGTAGAGTTCATGTAGGAGTGCAACTGCAAGCCCAATATGTTGACAAGGACAGTGATCATTGTGGTCTGTGATCTGCCCCCCCCCAAATGATGTTGTGATTATTGCAACCCTGGAGTAAAGGAAAACTCTCATGTTTCATTTTTAAGGAAGAAGGTGAGGTTAGTAAAGAAGTTTTCTGTAATTGGGAGGGGTCGTGTGATACCAGGAATGTTTCTTCCTTGCGAGTGGCCATTAATGAGAAGTGTGGTGGCATTATGGTGTTTCTTTGTTGGGAGCGGGTGCTTTTGTGAATGCTGCAGTTGGCAGTCGCCCATTGTGTTGTTTCGGTTGGGGGGGGTTTGTTTAAAAAAAAAATTCCCTGTTGCTGACACTCCTACTGCATGAAAGCGAGTGAGGAACTGCTCATACTGACTGCAATTTTAGTGGGTTCTGTAGCTGCCACTTGTCCTTCAGTAGCTTTGTCGTGGGTGAGGAAGCTGGTGGCCAGAAGCTTTTTGAAGCCGTGATGATATAGTTAGATATCATCACAGCTTCAAAGAGCTGTCAGCCAATCAACTTTGTCCCTTTTTGCCAACCAGTTCATAATAAAGGTTTTAGATTAGTAAATATGAATTGACAGTAAAAAAAATAAAATATAGTTAATCATATTTTGCCCTCCTTTTTTCAAAGGCAGGTATAACATATTCTGTTTTATAGGATTTAATCTGCTGCCCCATACAGCTTGAAAGCAAACACTTAAAATTGTTGCCTCTCTTGATTTCAGTGGTAGAAAGATGTTACCAATAAAAAGAAAAATTGGAAAGAGGTATGTTTTGTTCAAATAAATTCATTTTGCCGTACTCATAATCCACTGGTTCAATTTTTTCACCATTGCTGTCCCTTGTTGTATCTTTCTGCCCTGATTTAAAATATCCAACTGTTCAGTGCCAAATTCTATTCCTAGGATTTTCAAAAGATCTCTTGTTATGGTTATTTCAGCTATTTGTATTTTAAAAGCCTGTTTTTTCCCTAGTTCCCTGCATATGCACTTTGTTGTATTTAAAACAGCTCCTGAGATGGTACCATAGTCTGTGCAGATTTTTATGGCTTCTGTTGCTGAGGAGGAGTTTTGTATTAATATGCAGATATCATCTGCATATGCCATTGCAGTAAATGGCATTGATTGGTTTGGGATCTGAATGGAAGAAATAGTGTTTGTATTATTTAAGATTCTTAATAGCGGATCTATACTGAACACACATAATAATGGACTGATAGGACATCCTTGCCTTACTCTTTTCTTAATATGAACTAATGGGCCACATTCACCATTTACCTATGGGGTAACTAATGCAGTTCTGTTTAGGGATTGTAAGCAGTCAATAAAAAGGTCAGGTATTCCATATTGATGTAAAGTATACCAAAGAAAGGCACGACTGACTGACTGAATCATAAGCTCTTTGTTGGTCTAGGGATAAAATAAATCTAGATAGAGAGATAGATAGATATTTTATTTACGAAGTGCCCAATTCCCGAGACTCTAGGTGCTATACAATAAAACCACAGTGCAGACACTATTATTTAAAAGCTACAAAACACAAATAATAAAATCAATATAAATACAGATTTCCTTCTATCTATCAAAACAAACTCACGTTATAAAAGCCAGTTCGAACAAGTATGCTTTCCATCCTCTTTTAAAGACTTCTACGAGGGGGGGGCACCCCTTAAATAATCAGGTAGGGAGTTCCACAGGGTTGGTGTGAACTCCGCAGATGCTCTGTCTCCTGAGTGCTGCAATTGAACCCTGGATGCCCCCAGGAGGCCCCCTTCAGCAGAACGAAGCATCTGGGCCAGATGGTAAGGGTCAAGGAGATCTTACAGATAGGTGGGACCCCCATCATGCAGGGTCTTGTAGGTAAGGAGCCCTATCTTGAAGACAACCTCCACATAACTGGCAACCAGTGCAGTCCATGGAGGACTGGGGCAATATGCTCACACCTCCTTACCCCAGTCAAAAGTCTCATTCTGCACCAGCTGCAGTCTGTGGAGGTTGCCTCCAGATAACCCAAGGTACAGGGCATTACAGTAATCCAGCCTGGAAGTTATGGAAGCAGGCATCATTGTGGGCAGGTCCTCAGGAGGGATCAGGGCTCAGATTCAGACAATGTTCCTAAGATGATAGAAACCACTTTTGACCACGGCTGACACCTGGGCATCAAGTGTCAGGCCATTGTCCAGGATCACACCCAAATCTGTCACCTGTCTAGAAGGGACAAGGGGAATGTCCCCAACATTAGATTAGGGGACAGCCCCCCATCCCTCCCTCCTTCATGATGAATCGGCTCCACCATCAGAACCTTAGTCTTGTCTGGGTTGAGTCTAAGCCAGTTTTGAGTCATCCATGTCTGGATTTCCTCGAGGCAGCTGTTAAACATGGAATCTGACAACTGAACATCAGGTGCACAGACAAGTACAGTTGGGTGTCATCTGCATAGCAGTGAAAACCCAATCTATACTGCCTGATAATGTTCCTCAATGGCAGCAGGTACACTGTGAACAATAAGGGTGACACAACTGACACCTGCGGCACTCCACAGCTCAGAGGCATTGGGTTAGATGAGACAAGTCCCATTTTCACCCTCTGCACTTTGTCCATCAGGTATGACTTGAACCAGCTGATGACATTGCCGGACAGACCACAACAGAACTGCAGGCAGTCAAGCAGCACCTTATTGTCCACAGTGTCAAACACCACAGAATGGTCCAGGAGAACCAAGATGGTATGAGCTCTCCTGTCCTTCACCATCAGGAGATCATTAAGCACCCTTACCAAGGCAGTGTCCCTACTATGCCCTACCTGGAACCCAGACTGGAAAGGCTCATAGGTAGACAAAGTTGCGAGATGTCTCTCAAGCTGAATGGCCACCACTTTCTCTATAACCTTCCCTAAAATGAGAGGTTTGAGACCGGCCTGTAGTTGCTGAGGCAGTCTGGGTCCAAAGAGGGCTTTTTTAAAAGGGGCCTAACCAGGGCCTCCTTCAAGGATAATGGGAAGACCCCATTCCTCAATTAACTTCAGACAACCTCAGCAACAACAGGTCTGAACATCCAACTAAAAGGTGGGTCGGACCTGGGTACAGATCACAATGTGTAGGACACAGCTTTGAGATTATCCACATCACCTTCTTCACCCCAACCAGCTCAAACCCATCACAGACAGGAGGAGTATTTTGACATGACTCAGGCCGAATACTGCATCCCTTTTGAGAGATACTCGAAGAGACCTCAGCCCATGGAGGATACCTTGTCAACGAAGAACAGCGCTAACTCCTCACATCTAGTGCTAGAATCTGTTCCTCCTGCATGGAGACAGATAGGATGTAAAAGTCTGTCTACCATATGGAAGAGCTGGGCTGCTTCTCACCATGGCAATCTTCCTAGACAGAAACTCTGCCTTCTTTTGGGAGATTGCACCCTGATAGTCAGCATAATGTGACCTCAGGACCAGTTTGTCTTCCAACCAGCCAGATCTCTTCCAGCATCTCTCTAACCTCTGCCCCTTAGTCTTTAAACTCAGGAGTTGCTCATCATACCACGGGGATCTCTGGCAAGTAGACGAGGGGTGGACACGGATGGGTGCAACTGAGTTGAAGGCTGCAGTCACAGCCCCAATATATGCTGCCACTGCTTCTTCCTGCCCAGTCACACAAGCTGCCCCCACTCTAGACCAGGGATATTGTCAATGATATTGCATAATAATATCAGTTGATCTATAATAGATCTACCTGACACTGTACAGGATTGTGCTGGGGTTGTGAGATATTTAGACACTTTTAATAACCTTTTACTAAGTACTTTTGCTAAGATTTTGAAATCAACGTTAAGGAGATTAATGGGTCTCCAGTTTGACAAACATTTCTATCTCCTTTTTTATACAAAAAAATAAGTATTCCTTCTGTCATTTCCAAAGGTATTTTTGAACTTAACAGAAGAAAATTGAAAATTGAGGCTTGTTCCAGAGCAATATCAGAACCAATAACCTTATACAATTCAACTGTTAAACCATATTTTCCTGGTGCCTTTCTGTTATTTAAAGATTAGATATTAGATATTAGACATTTCAATTTCTATAGGGTCTATCGGCTATGTTAGGTCCACTAAAATGTCTAGTAGGCATGTAAGGATTTCAAATTTCCAAAAAAGGGAAGGGGCTTCCATCAATGCTGTTTCTTCCTCCTGAAAAAGTGTGGTGGAATATTTTGAGACTGTTTTTAAAATGTCCTGCTGCGTTGTTTGTACCACATTCTCAGAACTGTGCACTGCTTCCATGGATTTTCTTTTTAAACTTTCATTACAACTAAGAAAAGGACATACTGTAACAAATTTCCTTGGGGTTCCATAGGTTTGCTGCATTTTTAAAGATGGTGTTTGTTCTTAATGAAATTGTTGCATATTTTGTTTTGCAAGTTTTATTTGTTCAGTAAAATTATGTTTAGTTGTTTGTGATAAGATCATTAAATGTTGTAAATGTTGTCTGTTTTAAGATAATGAAAATATTCTTCATTCCTGCATGTTTTACTAATGGAAATAAGTAGTTTTCTCAGTTCCATTTTGGTGTCTGACCGCCAGAGAGACGGATCATCATACATTTCATACAATGATTTCCTGTTAATGATAAAATACATTACGTTTTGTAAAATCAATTGCTGTTGTAACAAAGAAGAATTAAATTTCCGTAATACTGACCCCTGAGAAACTGTTTGTGGTCCTATAGTAAGGGGGAGGGTCACCAGGGGGCATGGGCTAAGAATAGATGGGGGAAGATTTAGGAAGGGAATGAGGAGACACTATTTCACAGAGGGGGTGGTAGCAAAATGGAATGCCCTACCAGAATGGGTGGTATTGTAAATTTATGAACAACTTCAAAAGGGCATGGGTCAGGGAATAGGGGAGAGTGAGGGTGGGGGAGGTGGAGGCGGCAGTGGGATGGCAAAGGGGAGGAGGGGTGGGGCAGCTACAAACTAGGGGTGCTGGCTGCACACTCGAGCAGACTTAGATAGACTGGGTGGTCTGTTTCTGCTGGCACATTCTTATGTTCGTATAATTCCTAGTGGTCAGAATATTTTACCGAAATGGTTTTAACCATTTGAATATTTAAGGATTTATTTGAGAAGATAAAATCTATTTGTGTCACCAGATTTCCTTTTTGAAAGGTAGGATTTGCTCTAGCTGTAGTAACATAGTAAGCATCAACCAAATTAGCAGTCTGTATAGTTTATTTAAAAAAAAAGAAATTTCACAGAAAATTGTTGTAGTTTTACATCCCCTATCTTTCCCAGTCAAGCCACAATTAAAATCCCCACCCCAAATAATGTTCTGAGAAGAGAACAAATAAGGTTGCACTTGACAAAAAACAGAAGTTCCATCAGCTTTTCTCTGTGGCACATCAATGTTTGTAAATCTAAAATAATTATCTTGGTACTTAATATCTAGTATCAAAACTCTTCCAGGTATTAAATCAATTATTTTAAGTATTGTAATATTAATATTGTGAAACAAATACTAGTACCTACACCTGAACACGCCTCCAAACCTATAGAACAATAAGACACTCCTGTAAACCAAGCTTTAGTGGCATGTGTAATTTCTGTTATCTTGTGAAGCCTGGTGTCTTGAAGAAATAATATTTCAGCTTTATTTGCCCTAAGATGTGACTATACAGTCCCTCTTTTAGTATTATTTTTATGTTGGCTTGCACCTGCACACAAGCCAACATCTTGCGGTAGTAGCAGATCTCGGAGGTGCGTCAGTGTGGGCGAATGCAGGGCATGCTTTAGTAGGTGTATTCCTTATTCCCCAATAAGCCAGCATGCAGGTGCTCACACAAGAAATATGTAAAGTGGTCAAAACTTGTAAAGAAAGTGCTGCTGCAATGAGGGAAAAGCTTGTCAAACAGTGGCACAATAACACGCCTTCTGACGTGCCTTTCCTGGTGAAGTATTTCAATAAACATGGCGGCAGTGGCTGCCATCGCTTATCGCGCAGTGCCTAAAAAGCTGACTTTAGGGCTGCCCAATCCCCCTGTTGGCATGCTAAATAACGCTCACAAGATTGTGTGGCACACTGGGAGCCCGCCCCAGTGTGCCTCCCTGTAATCAAAGCCGACCCTTCGTCAGCATGACCTCCCCTTACATTCTGTGCCACACTGAGGCCCTCCCAGTGTGCATGATTTTTCATACATATGTAAAAAGAAAACTGTCTGTGGTGGTCGTTTTTAATTACTTGAAAAAGAAACGGTCCCTCCATGGGGTGCCTCCCCCAACCCGCAACCAACCTCTGCGCACTCAACCTCCCCAAACCCCTCTCCCCATACTTACCTCCGGAGCCTGGCGCAATGATCTTTGGTGGACCAGGAACACGTCTGGACTCTTCAAAGCCAACCACGAACTGAAGAAATGCTGGTAAGCTGTATAATGGCATAAATGTTTTTTTTTTCAACTTAGGTGGATATCTCGGCAATGTTTTGGAATTTTGCCCCAAATTTTCAACATGGAGGCTTAGACCCCACCTCATGAACACATGCACTGTCATCTCACATTTAGTTCAAGGGTCATTTCATGGTCACTGTGCAAAATCACCTTTTAGGACCGATTAACGAAATGACAATGCAACTGTTCATGAGGTGGGGTCCCAATAACTCCATCTTGCAAATTTGGTGGAAAAACTCCAAAACATGACCGTGTCACAAGTGTGCGTTGCACAGTTTCAATGCACGCTCGAAGCTTTGACAATTTTTTATATTTTCACTCCAGATTTTCCACATTGTCATTTTTGTACACCTCCTTATGAACAGTACAGCTGTCATTTTTCACATTCTGCCCGAAATATGTTTCCGCACGTGTCACACAATGGTGCAGTCACTGTGGGAAATCAATGTTCAGGCCAAATTAACATAATCACAGTGGCACTGTTCATGACCAGAGTTCCCAAAATACCTGTGTTGGAAATTTGGTTAAACAAATCTCCCAAATAATTGCATTATGGGCGTGCGTTCTGCAGTTTCTACACACGCTCGTGATGTCACCAATTTTTCATATTTTTACTCTAGATTTTCTTTTTTTTAACATTGCATACTTTCTTCCCCTGTGGAGTGGGCCCATGAACTCCAGCCGCTGGCACCCACACCCCCATGCCAGGTCTGGCGCACGGATGATTGGCCCATGCCACAGGGGTCAGTCGCCCACCCAGATAAGGCATCTCTTGTGTTTAGGGGTGCAGGGCATGACCATCAGCCGTGAGATCACTCTACCATTTTCTGCTGTTCTTTTGTCCCCCTTGGGAGTCAGATGTGCAATGGCATCCAAGCACGTCCATGCTGACGCCCACCGCACTCCCCCCTGCTGTAGCTCTGCATGCAACTGTAGTGAGGCTGGCATTCACCAGCTGCCGCTGCAGCATGGTGCATGACCTGTACCCACCCCCAGAGAAAGGAGAACAGTCATTGGATGCTCAATCCTTCCTCTCCTCTGCCAGCCCCCAGTAGCCAGAGTCCATTCCTGAACTCGGATCACCAGCGTGGTGTGAGGTGTCGTGTCCAGCACCTCAACCCTCAGTGTCACCAGGCTGGCTTCACTCCAGATTTTCAACAATGCCATTTTTTTACACCTCCTCATGAACAGTGCAGCTATCATTTTTCACATCCTGCCCAAAAAGTGTTTTCGCACCTGTATTGCCAAAATGTACAGTCGCTGTACAAAATCACCTTTCGGCAAATGAACTCATAGTGCCACTGTTCATGAAGAGGGGTCACAAACAGCCCATGTTGAAAATTTGGAATGAAAATACCAACAAATGCCCTGGGCATTAGGGTTTCCAACCATAATGCCCTACCCTGTACAGACTGACAGGTGTCAGGGGTGTGACTTGGCATTGTCGATTGTAATGCTCATGCCATTTCACCCCCCACCCTGCAGCCAGTGACAGATGTCGAGGTGTGCCTTGGACTCTTTGGCCCCAACGTTCACCCCATTCTCCTACACTGCACCCATGTCAGTATATTTCCTTATGGGATGAGGTGAGCGTAAGGCACGAAGACCCCAAGGCATATCGCGGCACTTGTTAGTCTCTACGGGGTAGGGTGAGGTGAAATGGCATGAGCATTATGGCCAATGATCCAAAGGCACATCCCAATACCTGTCATGCTCTGCATGGTGGGGCTGGGGTCAGCATCAGTTCACTACTTCACTGCCAATCCTATTGTGCATCTCTCTAAGTCCTGCACTACCAATGCCAGTGACAGCAAGCCAACATTTGGCATTGGCAAATGCTTCTTTATACTATTGACATTGATGGTAACCAAAGTAAGGGGCTGCAACATGACAGATTAAGTAATGTAATGTCATTCTAATAACACAAACTTAGGGTGTCTTTCCTTTTTGAGTTTTAGTTTTCCCACCTTGTTTCTTTCTTGCTTCCTTTGACTTCCCTTTATATTTTTGGTCAGGGCTTCCTTCCATTTCACTGAAATCATTTTCTGAAAGCCCCTCCTGGTGTTCTGATTCTACTGAAGAGCCTTTTGATTCATTATCAGAAATTCCTGCAGCTGCTGATAAAACATGGTACCTATTTGATGTAGGGGTAAGTGAAAATACTGGTACTTCTGGGGCAGGTTGCAACCATGATTGGCTCTACCAGTAGTCATTTTTTGGTATTCTGCCATTTGTGGATGCAGAGGTGGTGGTAGAGGCATGGTTATAGTGTCTTTGGAGGTGGATTTTTAGGAAAAGGGGTTACATCCATCACTTCCTGCATCATGTCAATATTACTACTAGAAGGTGTTCTTGTATTGGGGGATGCTGACTGATTGTTACATCAGCCTCCCTATGCACCTCCTGTATTTGCTCTCTGGTACTCTGTGTGGGGGGGAGATTGTTGTGCGCTAGGGTGTACTAGCTGAGCAGAGACCTGTGTTGCTTTTATTTATTTATTTGTTTTTGGTAACCAGGTAAATTCACTAGACAGGATTGCCTATTTTCAAGCACGACCATGGAGGTTACAGTTTACAAACAATAGTACAGGGAGGAGCTGATACAATGCAGTACATAAAGAGATCGACAACCTTACAGGACAGCAGAAATACTTAGCACGAAAGTGATGGCATACATAACATAAGCATTATGGTGCAAAAGAGATAAAAACAGTTTCCAGAGATCGGTAACATAAGTGCATAACAGCAGTGCTGGTGGCATAGGGCAAGGGTATGGCACAGGGAAGGGGACAGCAGTGGAACAGCAAGTAAAAAAGGTATGTTCCATGAACTAAAGCAAGTAAAGAGGTGTAATACATGAACTAAAGCAAGTAAAGAGGTGTAATACATGAACTAAAGCAAGTAAAGAGGTATGTTCCATGAACTAAAGCAAGTAAAGAGGTGTAATACATGAACTAAAGCAAGTAAAGAGGTGTAATACATGAACTAAAGCAAGTAAAGAGGTATGTTCCATGAACTAAAGCAAGTAAAGAGGTGTAATACATGAACTAAAGACATTTACATGCATCTAGGTAGGTGAGGTAATTAAAGAGTGAACACTTGAAGACAGGGTAAGAACTGGAGCTTCTAAGGGAAAATGGAAGGGAGTTTCAGAATTTGGGAGTATAGATGGAGAAGGCAAGTTCACCCATTTTGGTGGAGCAATTAGGGATAGTGACCAGAGCTGAAATCAAGGACCAGAGGAGTTGGGGCAGTCAACTGGGTTGAACATAGCTGCAAGGGAGGTGGGGAGAGAAAAACAAATTATATTATCAGTCAGGCAGCATATGGAATATAAATGCCAGGAGGACGGGGATAACCAGTGGAAGTCAGAGTAAAGTTTGTAGTGGTGTTTAAACAGATGGACAGACAAGGAAAATCTGCAAACATTATGATAGGCAACATCCCATGCTTGATGGATGTTTGTCTGCACTTGAGCAAAGACCAGCAGTGCATAGCAAAGATCAGGGAGCAGAAGTCCTTAGACGATGGAGATCCTAGTGGCAGGGGTCAGGGCATGGTGGACATGATAAGTAGGCTGTTGGTTAACTAGGATCTGCAGCTTATCCAATATGTAGGGAAATGGGCAGACTGGGTTGGCCAAGCAGTCCTTATCTGCCATCAAAATCCATGTTTCTGTGTTTCTTTGTATATAGAAGGCATACCAGATTAACAATTAAACATAGACTTTGATGGCAAATAAGGACCGTTTGGCCCACCTAGTCTGCCCATTTGCCTACCTACAGGATAAGCTGCAGATCCTATTTAACCAACAGCCTATTTCTTCTTAGCGCCCACAAAAATTGCCTTATGTCTATCCCATGCGTTTTTGAATTCTCCCACAGTTTTAGACCCCACAACCTCCTCAGGAAGGCTGTTCCATGTGTTTACTACCATTCTCCATGAAAAAATACTTCCTCATATTGCCCCTGAGCCATCCCCCCTCTATCTTCAAATTGTGTCCCCTTGTTCTTGCACAACTCTTTTTCTGAAAGATGCTACCCTCTTGGACTTTATTGATTCCACTGAGGTACTTAAAAGTTTCTATCATGCCCCCCCCCTTTCCACAAGGGTATACATATTATGCTCCTTTAGTCTCTCCTTGTATGGCTTCTCTTGCAGACCCTGCACCATTTAGTTGCCCTCCTCTGGACTGCCTCCATTCTGTCTATGTCCTTATTGAGATGGGGTCTCCAGAACTGGACGCAGTACTCCAGATGGGGTCTCATCAACTGTCTATACAGAGGGATAACAACTTCATGTTTTCTACTGGTGATGCCTCTCCCTATGCATCCCAGCATCCTCCCAGCCCTCCCTACTGCCTTCTCACATTGCTTGCTTACTTTAAGGTCATCTGATATGATTACCCTCAGGTCTCTTTGCATTTTTGTTGTTGTTACTACCTCCTCCCCCATTGTGTAATCTTCCCCTGGGTTTTTGTTTCCAAGCTGCATTATTTTGCACTTCTTTGCATTGAATCTAAGCTGGCATACTTCTGACCATTCCTCCAACCTTGTCAAGTCCCTTCTCATCCTTTCCACACCTCCTTGTGTATCAACCCTATTGCAGATCTTTGTGTCATCTGCAAAGAGGCATACTTTTCCTTCCAGTCCTTCTGCAATGTCACTTATAGAGACATTAAAAAGGACTGGACCCAGTAGTAAACCCTGCGGCACCCTACTAGTAACCCCTCTTTCTTCAGAGTGGACTCCATTTACTATACCTTCTGTGTCCTGTTGTTCAGCCAATGTTTTATGCAGGCTACCACCCTGGGATCCACTCCCTGGCTGGTTAACTTGACTATTAATCTTTTGTGTGGGATTGTGTCAAATGCCTTGCTAACGTCTAGGTAGGCCATGTCCACAGCCCCTCCCTGGTCTACTACTTTGGTCACCCAGTCAAAGAAATCAATTATATTTGTCTGACATGACCTTCCTGCTATGAACCCATGCTGCCTTGGGTCCTATGCCCCACTGGCCTCTAGGTACTCAATAATTCTTTCCTTCAGAAGTGATTCCATCACTTTCCCTACCACAGAGGTCAAAGTGACAGGTTTGTAGTTTCCTGCCTCTGTTTTGCTCCCACTTTTGTGAAGGGGTATCAGATCTACCTTCCTCCATTCCTCAGGTACCACACCATCCTCCCATGATTTGTTAAAAAGGGTAGCCAGTGGTGTCACTAGTTCTCCCCTTAATTCTTTTAGAATTCTGGGGTGAATTCCATCAGGCCCCATTGCTTTGTCCACCGTCAGTTTTAAGAGTTCTTTCAGAACCCTTTCTTCTGTGAAAGGATTGGGATCGACCCCCCTATCCAGAGTGCTTCTGTTAATGGATCAGGCACCTCCCCCTTTTTGTGAATACTGAGCAGAAGTATTCATTCAGTATCCCTGCTTTTTCACTGTCCCTCTGCCCACCCACTGTCCATTCTAGTCAGCCTCACTATCCCTTCCTTTGTCTTTCTATGCTCCCTGATGTACCTATAAAAGTTTTTATCCCCCTTCTTAACTGAGTTGGCTATCTTTTCCTCAGTTTGGGCCTTTGCTATTCTGACTGCCTTCCCTACTTCCTTCTGCCTTAACTGGTACAGTTCTCTGTCCTGCTCCTTCTGTGTTTCCTTATACTTCCTAATTGCTAAGATTATGCCTTTTGGCTGGGTAAACTGGCTGATGAAACAGTGAGGCATGAGGCCTTGAAGACTGCCTATTCTGTGAGTCATTTGTAGGGTTAGTTACATCTTCAGGAGTTCTGTTATTCGCTCCTTGGGCAGAATCTGTAATATCCGATAATTCTGAAATGTCACTGATATTATCATCTTGCTCTGTATCTTTCCACCTATCTTTATCTTTATGCCGGGGTATATTTTCCACGTTATGAATCCCTAGATTCAGTACTGGATTTTGAGTCAGATTTAGTTCTGGTGGTAAAGTAAGTGGAGAATCCACATCTGTCAGATTTCCCCCCAAAAGCTATTTGTCAGTTTCAATTACATTTATTTATGAGCAATTCCCACTTTTGTAGACTGCGACAATTTTTCTTGTGCACTGAATGAAGAATTTTTAAGGCTTACTCTATGAATTCAGATGGGTGAGAAACTGGACCTCCAGTTCCCCGAAGTAGGTGAATGTACCCATCCTGCGACTTTTAATGAATTTTCCACAGTCCAGGGCATCTGGTCCAGTTCTGATAAATCAGCTCAAATGGTTTTACTAGGCATAGCCTTTGTTCTAATTCTTTTTGCAGTGCACTGCTCACTCCTTGCAGTGAAAGAAAACACCATTGCATTCTGCTGGTCTCCATTAATAGTTTGAAAAATCATATTCGGGCAATTTGCAGAAGTCTCAGTGCCCATATTCTCTCCTGCATGGTCAGTTGCTGTTGCCATAGGTGTACTTCCAGCAGTGATTTGGTTGCTCCTGTAGCCACGGTTCAGGCTCCTACCAACACTTCTGAAAGCTTTTTCTTCCTTTTAAGAAATTTCTCCTCTTCAGCTTGCAACAGTTCTTGTAAAGTTTTTGCTGTTTGGTTATTCAGATTTTGCACATCCACATCTGTCGTTGGCTTCTCTGTCAAATTCTGTACCATACTTAGAGCTGATGCATCCATTTCGGTTGTCTGCACAGTGTCCATTTCCTCCTGTGGACTTGATTCAGGTAAGCCTGCAGCACCAAAGAATTCTTCAGTCTCAGTACTTGCCACAGCCAAGGAAGAGACCTGATCCTCAGCCTCCTGCACGTCCATCTTCACTGCAGTCAGATCAGTGACTGAACCAGCCATTCTTTGATGGCCAGAGGATCCCCTACTGGTGAGTAGGGGAATTTTTTTATTAAAAACAAAAACAAACTTTACACACAATAAACAAAAACATGAACTCGTGTTCCAAACATTTGTCTCCAAACACATTCCAAAGTTTCTTATCTCTTAAAAGCTTTCTTTAAGTCTATTCCAGTTACATGTTTCCATAATTCCTTAGCCCTCTTTCCCCCATACAAGTTGCACTCATTTTGATATACTTTTTCTACTTCCACTTGTATCTTAAATAACAAATCTTGTTGTCCTATTTCTTTATTCTGCAGAAATCTCTGACACCTATTTTGCCAAATACCCCACTTCAGGATTGCCAATATCATAAATGTTGTCTTTTTATTCAAATGTTCCCATTCTTTTGTAAGTTGCCCATATGCTAAAATATTATATGTTATTTTCTCAAACATCTCCATACCCCAGAATTTTGCTAAATTCACCCAGAAAGACTTTATGTAACTGCAATCAAGACATTTCTGCACATATCCTTTCTTCTGTACTTTTATGTTTCTGGTTCCCTTTTATGTTCAACTTCCCATGGCTGCACAACCAAACTGTTTCCTTCATTTTGCTTGGTACCCTCTTTTTCAAAGTCATTTCTAAGATTGTGTCAGAACAAATACTCCTATCTACTTAAAAAACTGGGTCTTCATAATAGATTATCATCACGATTTCTATATACACCTGTTTTCTGCTCTTTCTCCCTACTAAATCTGTAGTAATCCCCCATTGTGTAAAATATTTCCTACAACTTTCCATGTATGCAGGTATATTTTGTTTTCTTTTTATATACCCTTTTTTTACCTATGTTCATTAACAGGGTTTTACTCAATTATTGTGCCAACTGCTCCCATAGTACATTTCCCCCTGTAAAATAGGCACTATATAGAGAATAATGGATGAGGAAGGGTTTGATATGAGAATTTAATGCACCCGAGTTGTGGGATGCTACATAAACCCTGAGGGCGAAGTCTGAGGGGTTTATCAAAGCATCCTACAATGAGGGTGTGCATTAAATTCTCATATGACACACCCTCCCCATCTTTTATTTTTTATAATAACAGACCAGCAATTTTTCTCCAGCAGTTTGTGAGACTGTTTGGCCCTGCCCACATACAGAATGTTGGCCAGTGAGGCAGAAGCATAGTTTGACTGGCATGGCTCATGAATGTCATAGCAACCAGCCGGCTGTTATGGAAAATATCAACCTGGTCAGTACATTGAGAGAAATTGCTGACCAGTTATTATAGTGGCATAAATAAAGATACTTGTAAAAAAAAACAATTGGTTGGACCATGTTCAATCTCCCTTCCTTTGCAGGTCTATATGTATGTCCTTTTTCAATTGGATTTAGCCTTGAACCCCATAAAAGCTGAAAAAATAATCCTAAAATTTTAGTTTGAAGCTGCTGTGGTATAGGATAGATATAAGCTATATATAAAAATATCGGAATAATAAAGTTTATTAAATAAATCCTTTTTTCCCTTGTCATGTTCCATTTCTTCCACTTTACTACTTGTTCCTGTTCTATTGCAATTTTGCCTTCCTAGTTTCTGATTGCAGCATTATCCCCATCAAAAAGTAAACCCCACATTTTTATTTCCCCTTGAACTATCTCTAGCTTGCATTCTTTTTCTCTACCCACATTCCCTAATAGATATATTTTACTTTTATCTTTATTAATTCCAATACCTGTATACCTATTGTTCTTATTTATGATTTCTAACATTTCCTCCCCAGATTTTTTGTTTTTAACTAATATAATACAAGCATCTGCATATGCACATGTGTTTTGAATTACTTTATAATGTATGGTAAGTGCATATTAACCACCATAATCAGCAGTCACACAGCGTTGTTATGCACTGTTTAGAATTTTTAAAGTTGTTAACCACACTTCAGAACTTCTAAACAGTGGCATACCAATAAAGAATGCACCAGAGTTCCATAATTCTCACACATAGAATGCAAACAGTGTATTTTTTTGACCATACACTATAAAAGATGATGGCTGGGGATCGAGTGACAACCACCCTGAAATCACCTCTCGTGGTTGCTAGGGCTACAGTAAACCTCTCGAGCTGCGCTCTCGAGGGTTACCATGTTGCCCTAACAACCACTCGAGGTGATTACAGCATGGTTATCACCCGATCCCCAGCCATTATCCTCTATACAGTGTATGGTAGAATGTTGTTATTGTCAAAATTCAGTAGAAACACAGTCTTGTTATGGTATCATTCCAGCATTCTCTTGCTGTTAACCACTGTAGAATGATACCATAACAAGAAAGAATGCCTCTGTTTTTTCACATTCTACAGCAGCAGCACTCAGCAGTTGTCACTACCACACAGCATTATTTACACGGCAGTGGCAGTTGGATGCACACTGTACTGAATAAAAAAAATAAAATAAAAAAAATATCACTCTCTCTTGGTACCTGTATTGCAATTTCACTGCATGGACCTGAAGCATCTCCTCCATGAGTGAACTGTTTACTTAGCAGCACTTCCTGAAGACGTACAGAGCATGACCCAACCCAGTTTGACCCCTTTGTTTACCAACCACTTCTGAGTGCATTTTTGACTGCTGTTGCGAGTTTTTTTTCCTCTTTTTAAATAAAGCCTGTCTTTCCAGTCACAAAAGAATCGCATAAAAATCTTCATTACAAGAAAAGGTACTGTGCAGTTTAAAGATGTGTTTTTTTTGTATTGCAATATGATGGGGCGTTTTCTTCACTCTTAAACTTGTACCCATACACTATAAACGACAATGTATGGGCATCAGTTAACAATCACATTGTATTCGCATCGAGAGGTTACCATTGTCTGTAAACCTCTATCTTTCTTAATAATGGGTCCAAACTAAAAACATATAATAGTGGTCTGAGTGGGCAACCCTACTTTACCCCATTATGTATGTTCATTGGTATACCTATGTGCCTGTTCTCCATAGGGCTAATCTGTGCTTCTGAATATAATTTATTTATTTAGGAAGTCAGAATTACAATCCTTTGAGTCATAGACTCATTTTCAAAGGCTTCATGTCAGAATAAAACATAGACATTCATACAGTACATACATAGAATAAATGTGGGTGAGCAATCATACAGAGTATACGTACAATAAGCACTGGCTAAAGCCTATTTGGTAGCTAAAACAGGGCAGAGCTATCAACATATTTACCTAATGAGTGGTTAAGACCTATACAATTGGTAGCTAAAGCTATGCATGATTTGAGTTGGTAGTAAGCCACCTCAGGGAGGCCTTGTCTTATACATAATACAATACATTCATAGTCCAGTGCAACTATATGATAACCGAGGGAGATGAGGAGCCTGTAGGCTAGAAATAGTGAGGGCTCTCCACTGCCAGGCCAAGGGTGAGTGCGTGGCCTAGCAGCATGGTGCAGGATCTCAAAGGTTACTGGTTACACTGGCATTGATGTGAAGAGAGTATATGGGCCCTTAAGACAGCCTTAGAAGGACCTAGATTAGCGACTGATGTGACTGCCGGTGGGAGAGCATTGTACCAGGATGGAGCTCTAAGGGGGAAGAATTGCTGGACTAGTGTAGTCCTGACCCCAGGCACTTTCTGGATGTTTTTTGGGGCAGCCTGTCTGGACGTTGAGATGGTGGCTGCCTGAAGAGAAGCCATGACGCCTATTGGGGTTAAACCCAGGTGTATTTTTTTGGTGAAGAGACAGGTTTGGTATAATAGTCTTTCCTCAAGGGAGAGGATATTGGTGAGTGCATATAGGCTGCAGGTATGTGTATTTCTGTCAGCACCAGAGAGGAGCCAGCAGGCCTTATTGATGACTACTTGTATTTGATGAAGTGCTGTAGGGTCGGTGGCAGCATAGATTGTGAGGCCATAGTCCACCAGAGATAAGACTGAGGAGGTAATGGCTAGGGGAAGTGCTTCAGGTGTCAGGCAGTCTTTATGTCTATACAGGAGACCAATGCGGATGTTGGTGGCGGAGGTGAGGATTTTTATATGTTAGTGGAATGAGAGGGAAGAGTCAAATGTAATACCAAGATACTTATACTTTTGGATCTGATCCAGTGGGATGAGAGAGGCAGAGAGTATTTCCAGAGGGAAATCTTTTGATCTGTTTTGGCAGTGGGCATAGAGCATTGTCTTATTTTTTTTAATGTTGACCACTAACCTGTGTTCAGCAAACCAGTGTTCAATCTGAGAGAAGGAGTTTTGTAAGGTACACTGGAGAGAGAGAGAGAGAGAGGATCAGGATGTGCGGCGTAAAGAACAGCATCATCCACGTAGAGGAGAAGGTTGCTTTGGCAGGATTTATGCAGGGCGTTGAGGTAGATACTGAATAGCAGGGGACCCAGGATAGATCCCTGGGGAACTCCTGAGCACACAAGCAGCATAGTAGATTTGGTATTATTCATTTTAACACATTGGGTTCTAGATGAAAGATAGCTGGAGAATCATGAGAGTGGACAATGAGAGGCCCCAATTTGTTATAATGTGTTAAAAAGGAGGGGGTGAGAAACCGTGTCAAAGGCCTTTGAGAGGTCTATAAACACGGCCCCTGCGAGGTGCCCCTTGTCAAGCTTGGAGTGCAGGAAGTTAGCAAATTCTGTGAGGCAGTTGTAGTGCTATGACCAGCACTGAAACCATGCTGCTCCCTACATAAGAGGTTGTGTGAGAGGAGGTAGCCAGTGAGCTGATTGGCCATGATCTTTTCAAGGGCTTTAGAGAGTGGGGTGAGAATTGGGATGGGCTGGTAGTTGTTTGAGAGGGAGCTGTTGCCACATTTCAATATTGGTGTTATCACTGCCATTTTCCATGCAGTTGGGAACTGGCCCAGGCGCAGACACAGATTTAGAAAGTCCATGAGTGGGGAGATAACCGAGTCTAGCACAAGGTATAGGATACGCATATAGAAGGCATCTTTGCAGTAATTGAAGCTCTGGAGAGCTTTGGACAGGTAGGCTTTTGCTTCTGTAAGGATAATGACTCTGAGTTTGAAGGGGGTGGAGGAGCTCAGGTGGTGGGGTAGGCTGAATTGGATTGAAAAAGTTGCTAGGGAGGACTGAGCTGAGGTCTAAGAAGGTGGAGTTGAGGCAGTTAGCTATGTGAAGTGTGTCTGTGGTAGTAGTACCATTAACACTAAGTTGTGAGATGGGGAGAGTGGGATTTGCCATTAAGCTCCTTGATGTTATCTCAGAACTTTCTTGTCCTACCACAGAAGGTGGCTAGGGCAGTTCTGTAGTGCTCCTCCTTGGCCTTGCGGATTGCCCAGGTACACTTATTGTGGGCAGCATTGGCCTGCCTATTGCTTAGCAAACTGGAGGCAGTGGCATGATGCCAGAGATTGTCACACATTTTGAACTGTTGTAGGAGTCCTGGGGGTGATCCAGGGGGCACTACGTTTCTTAGTGGTCACTTTGATGGTCGGTGCAAAAGCATCACAGGCAGTATTAAAGGTGGTAGTGAAGTAGCACAATGCATCATCTATGTGCTGGGTTTGGGAAATAAGGGAACAAGACCCAGTTAATTAGATATTGTTTGAGTCTGGCTATGCCTCCTGGGTGTAGTCGATGATGAAAGGTGATATTTGGTGGTGGTTTAGGTAGCTGACAGGACCAGCTGAAGATGATTGGGGAGTGGTCACTTAAGGCATTGGGTAGGACACCCAGGTCAGTAATATGATGGGGACGATTAGTGAGCAGGATATCTAGTAGGGTGTGGGTTCCATTAGTGGGGTTGGCCCTGGTAGGCTGGGATACCAGTTGGGTCATATCTAACACAGCAAAGGTATCTTTGGTGTGTGTTGATGAGTTTGCCGGCCAGTTTATGTTGAGATCCCCAACTAGAATTTGTTCCATATTGTGGGCGTGGCAGGCTAGGTAGTCAGAGAGTGCTTTACAGGCAGGGGATTGGCTACAGGGTGGGATGTAGGTGATGGTGAGAGTAAGAGGAGCATGGTTTGGGTCAGGGAGAGTTTTATTGAAAGGGCTTGGGCACCATGGTCTAGGGAGGGTGCAGGCAGGGCTTGGTAATGCAGTGAGTCATTTACATAGTAGGCACAGCCACCACCTCTCTTGCCGTTATGATCAAACCTAATGAGAGAGTAGCCAGGAATAGAGACAAATGAGTCTGGGGCCTTGGCTGACAGCCAGGTTTCTGTTAAAGCCAGAATGTCTGGTTGGTGCTGTGCTATCCAGCATTGCAGAGATGCCTTTTTTTAGGCAGGCTGCAGATATTCATAGCAGCTATTTGAAGCCCCATGGGTGACCACAGTTGGTGGGAGGGGCACTCCTGGGCCAAGATTGGGGTGAACATAGTAGAAGAAGCAAGTGGAACATCCTGACAAGGGCCATGAATTGGTGGCATTTTGCTGGGTAGCAGCAGCTGGCAAGTTTAGGAGATGAGCAGGGAATGGGCAGCTGTGTGAGGGCTGGGATGGCCAATTGGAGGAACAGACATGGAGGGCTCAAGGCACAGAGAAATGGGTGGAGGGGTAGAGCGGAGGGGTGCAGGGTGGCTATGGGGAGAGACAGGGTGATGGAGACACTATGAGGGGTGAGGTGCTCCCCAGCAGCAAAGGTGTGTACATTCCAGAGGCAACTGGGGGTTTGTTGCTAAGCAGAGTGAACTTGGTTAGCAACAGTAGTATGGTTAGTTTGTGTGGGTGGGTTTTGTAAGGAAGTACAGTGGTGGTAGATGTGGCCATGGACAAGTATGAGTGGGTCTTGCTGACACCTAACATTGTGGCAGACACAGTGGTGCAGTGGTAGGGTTGCTGCCTTTGGAGTGAAAGGCACCTGGTTCAAACCCCGGTTTTAATGCCACATTGTATGCCTAGTGATAGTCTGGGAGACTGTGCAAGAGACACTACAGAGAGGGGCGAAAGTCAAAGAATTTAGGTATGAAGGACGCAGGACAGAAGTGTTAGGGAGGAGCAGTGGGAAGAGGATTGTAACCTACACATCCTGTTGCCCTCTAATGGCTTTACAGTATAATCTGCAAATGGAAAAGTATAAACAATGGGAGGTATCCTGCTTTGCAATTCACAAAAAAACTTTGTCACAAATAATGGGAGTTTAAATTGTAGGGAGTGATTCAGGCAGTGAGGTAGGTGCCGGCTGGTTCTGCAGAGAGAAGAAATAAAAGATGCTGGGGAGGGGGAAGGAGGCTGGAGAAATGAACTGAAAGTGAATTTTCACAGAAATACCCAATCTGGTAACAGACTCAGCACAGAATTAGGAATACAGTCTGGCCTCTAAACTTCCAAGTTCAAACACATACAAGTACAGCTAAAATACACTTTAAACTGAAGAAATTCAACACTGAGTATTAAAACAGACCAGATATCAGAGGCAATACTGGATTAGGGGAAAAAAAGGTTAATTAAACTGGCCAATGGTAGTGACATAGTCCAGTCAGGAGGAATTTGGACATGCCAGGCAGGATGAGGAACCAAACAAGGAGTTTGTGTTCCATGGACAGCCAATAAGAGCTATCCCAAGATAAAGGCAATTGTCCTTAGAAAATGTACAGAGACAGCCACGCCACGTAGCCTTGAGTTCCCGGAATGCTGTTCAGGCTGTACCTGCTAGCAAGGGCTTGGGGAGTGTGGCAGCAGGCTCTTATCACCATGGAGGCATGTAGACCCCCATCTGAGGCACTGGTAGCCCAAAGGGCTATGAGAGGATGCCTGCTATCAAGGGCTTGGGGAGTGTGGCAGCAGGTTCTTCTCACTGTGGAGGCATGTAGACCCACGTTTGAGGCTCTGTTTGCCCAAAGGGATATGAGAGGATGCCTGCTAGCAACGGTTCGAGGAGTGTGGCAGCAGGCTCTTCTCACCTTGGAAGCATGTAGACCCCTGTCTGAATCACGGTTAGCCCACCTATAAACCAATAAACTGTTTTGATAGATTATACTCCTCTAACATGTCCCAAAGGTATTCATGCTGAATAGCATCAAAGGCTGTTTCTTGGTCTATTGTGTATAAATACACAACTAGTCTATATTCCTGTGCCTCATTCATAGTTTCTCTAATGTATATTAAGTTTTGCCTTATGTCCCTACCCGGTATGGCACATGTTTGTGTCTGTAGAATTAACTGGTCTGCATACATCATTAATCTTTTATTTATTATTTTTGCCAAAATGTTATAATCAGATGTTAATAAACTTACTGGCCTCCAATTTTTTTTATCTCTGCTCTGTCCTCTTTTTTGTATAAAAAAATCATAACCCCAACCTCATACTTTCTGCCAATCTTCCTGTCTTAAAGATTTCATTAAATAATAGAGTTAACATATTAGCCAACTCTACCTTATATTTTTTATAGAATATATTAAGAATGCCATCTATGCCAGGTGTCGTATTCACTGTCAAGGAATGTATTGCCTCTTTTATCTCTGCTGCTTTAATTTCCCCATTTAATGCCAAGGTCTCCATCTTTCCCAATTTGGGTATATTTATTTTCTTTAAAAAATTCATTTCCTTCCTGCCTTTTTGCTTTTTAAATTTTTGTTTTATATGTTCTTGTACAATTAGTTTAATATTATCTATATCTGTTTATAATAACCAGCTTCCCCTTTTTCCCATAGGGAAACCATGACGTAATTTGCCATTATAAAGGAGTGTTTATAACGGCAAACATGCACGTGGTTTCCCTTGCTGTGCGCATGCTCACGCAGCAGCGCCACCACTCAAGACCGCTCACCGCTTCCATTGTGGGTTAACAAAAGAAGATTGGTGGAGGAAAACCAGTAAAATTTATTGTGACACACTCAGGTTAAAATACATTTTAAAAAGGGGGGTGGTCTAGAGGAGGCATACAAATTAAAAAAGAAAAAAACAGAATATGCCTTTTTTTAAATCAAGTTATCAACAAGGATAGGTTTCTGGATGATCACTAAGTTATTTAAGATCAAGGACGTTAAGGCAATCCCTATAGAAACCACAGACCACTTAGGGGTAATAGTAAGGATAGATTTAGGTAGATACATGACATTCAGAAAAGTGTTCTGGAGAATGAACACAGAGAGACTACAGGTACCTGAATGTGATGAGAAAATAAGGGATTTAGTTAAAGCAAGAGAAACAGTTTTAGAAATATATCAAATATTACCAAAAGTTATGAGCCTACATTGAATTTTGTGAATGCAGGCTCATAACTTTGGTAATTTTCAATATTGTTACCCCAAATTCACAGCATAGTCATATCTTTACAGCACCTCATGAGTGTGACAGTTGTCATTTTTCAAATCCTTGCCAAAATGTTTTTTTTTTACATCCTGAAAGGTGATTTTGTGGTCCCTGCACAAAATTACCTTTTGGGCAGAAGTTGAAAATGTTCTCTGCCCTTGTTCATGAGGTGGGGTTGTAAGAAGGCAATGTTGAAAATTTGGTGTAAAAATATTAAAAAACAACAAAGTTATGAGCCTATGTTGAATTTGGCGAACACAGGCTCATAACTTTGGTAATTTTCAATATTTTTACCCCACATTTACAACATAGCCAAATCTTTACAGCAACTCATGAATGTGACAGCTATCAGTTTACAAATCCTAGCCAAAATGTTTTTTTTTTACATCCCAAAAGGTGATTTTGTGGTCCCTGCATGAAATCATGTTTCAAACAGGAGTTGAACATTTTGTCTGACCTTATTCATGAGGTGTGGTCATAAGAAGGCTATGATTTAAATTTGGTGTAAAAAATATAAAAAAATAAACAACAAAGTTATGAGGCTATGTTGAATTTTTCAAATGCAGGCTCATAACTTAGGTAATTTTTAATATTTTTACCCCACACTTACAACATAGCCATTTCTTTACAGCACCTCATGAATGTAACAGCTGTCATTTTCATCTCCTGCCCAAAATGTGTTTTTGTGTCCTGAAAGCTGATTTTGTAGTCCCCACACAAAATCACCTTTAGGCCAAGAGTTGAACATTTTCTCTGCCCTTCGTCATGAAGCAGGGTCATAACAAGGTTATGTTGAAAATTTGGTGCAATAAGCCAGTCTGCCGGTGCAGCGGTTGGATTTCTGCTTGCGATGCCAGAGATCTGGGTTTGGGAACAGACTCAGGGAACCAGAGGGCCAGCCAGGGGAGATGGTTTGATGGAGCATCTTATGGACTGCTCTCCTTCTCTGGGGGGAAGGTGGGGTGAGTGCCCGTTGCTTGAGGGACTCCTGGCGGAGGCTGGGAGAACATCGAGTGATTGACACCTTGAGCTAGGAGGAGCGGGGCAGATGCAGGATGTCATTGCACATTCCCACCTCTGGGGGTAACCTGAAAAATCATGCTGACAGCTGTCATGAATGAAGCCTGCCCTCAGCTTCAATTAGCTCCCAGGCTGGTTCCTCGATCCAGTCCCACGGCTGCGGTGCTATAGGCCTGGTGCCTCATCCCCACTATGGTGGGTAAGCCAGGGGTGTCGGGAAGCACAGGCAGATATGGGAGTGGGAGCATGAGGGTCCATAACCGGGCAGATGTACAGGTGGCTGTCGGCAGAAAAAGTGGAAATTAAAAAAAAAAAAAGAAAAGAAAATTTGGTGCAAAAATATTAAAAAACAAATTTTCAATATTTTTATCCAAAATTCCTCAGCTACAGCCCTATTGACTCTGTCCACAGTTTGTTTTAAAAGTGATAACAATTCAAATACCATCTGAGGTATGTCTCTATATAGCACATCCATGACATACTTGGTGCGTGATCCCTCAGTTCGCAATGTGCTTTAGTGTGTATCTAACCATGATTATGGAAATAGCACTCTGGAAAACACTCACCGGACACCATAGCTAGAAGTACAAGTTAAGGTTTTTCTGTTTTTTATTTTACTCACTAGAAGTTGTTTTATAGTTTTCATTTATTAAATGGGCTGCTCCTCCTGGTGTGATCAGATGGCCATTCTCTAAAAGACTGACATTCTACAACCTCTTATGGTTAGCTTGAAACCTAGCACATTGATCATCACTGAATTGTGGCTTTCCTCTAAAATACCTGACACTGCCATCTCCATTCCTCGTTATTCCCTTATTCAGCAAAAGCCATCTACCGGGGATTTATATTTCTTCTACTATCCAGTATATTATCTGCCTCTCCACTTGCTTGCCATCTGCTTATGAACTTCTTTTACTAAAATGATCCCTTCCCTGCTCCCTGTCTATCTTTGTGGGTGGTGTCTACTGCTGCCCGGGCCTCTCTTCACCCTCTGTCACTGACCTTATCTCTACTCTCATCACTCACTCCTTATTGGGTGAACTCTTCATTCTTGGTGATTTCAACATAAATTGGCTGTCCAGCACCCAATCCAAAATGTGTAACTACATTTTTTCTTTGAATTTAAAACATCTAATCTCTGACCCAACCCATCTAAATCACAAGTCTAGTAAGCATACCCTGTTTGACTGGGTTCTGGCGTCTCACCACCACCAGGTAATTACTTCAGGTATCCTACCTGATGCACTTTGTAACCATCACTTGGTCTACTGCATGCGTAAAATCCATCACCTCAAATCCCTACCGATTATCCTCCATTTCCTCTCTTTTAGATCCTTAGACTTGTCCTCCCTTCACAAGCAGCTTGTTGTAACCAACTGGTCTCCTATTGCTTTTGCCCATTCTGTTGTTTCAGCCTTGAACTGCTTCAACACTCAGTTCATAAAGGTTTGGGACTAGCAGGCTCCTTTTAGAAAGACCATGGTCAGAGGCTCTCATCTCCCCTATCAGCTGAACTACTTGCCTGCCAGCGTGCTCATGGCATGGATGACTTATAAAGCGTCAGGTGTTCTTGTTGATTTGCTTTGATATCGATCTCTCTGTAATGCCTGCACTAGGGCTATCTGGCTTGCCAAAGTGGATATTTCTCATCCACCTTCCAAGAAAACCTTAACTGCCCCTCTAAATTCTGGAAGGTCATCCATGCCCATCCCCCGCACTCAATCTCCTCCCCTAGTCCTTAAGGTAGGTGGCATCACTATTTCTAATCCCCTGCTGTAGCTACCAAATTCAATACTTTTTTACCACCTGTGCTTCCTCCCTTCTATCACCCCTTCCTACCTCAATTCCTCTTCCTGTTTCTTCTGCAGTTACCTCCTCTTCCCTCTTCTTCTCCTTCTTACCAGTCACCCCTGCTGACATTCTACTTGCTTTTCTAGATCTTAACCCCAATAAGGGCAAAAGCCCAGATAGGCTTGATTCTAAGCTCCTGCACTTCTTGTCCCATGCTATTGCTCTCCCACTTTACATTCTTCTGAACCTCTCCTTCTCTCTGCCACTGTCTCTGATGCCTGGGAAATTGCCACTGTTGTTTCTCTTCACAAGGCAGGTGATTCTTATAACCCAGGTAATTTTTTCCCAATATCACTGGTCCCTATTCTTGCTAAACTCCAGGACCATCTGGTGCTGGCTTAGCTCTCTCTCCTTTTCTTGACTCCTCCTCCTCCTTCTTCACCCCCTTCCAGTCTGGTTTTCATAAGGTTCACACCACCATGACCTCCTCCTCAGGCTCACTGACTCCATTCTCTCGGGCATGTATCAAGGATGCATCACCTCTGCTATCTTTATTGACATGGCCAAAACCTTCGACACTGTTGCCTACTCCCTTCTCCTCAGTCAGCTTGAAGCAGCTGGTTTCTCTGAGACTGCTACTCGCTGTTTCCATTCCTACTCTTATGGGTCAATCCTAATCTGTCAGGATTGATAAATCCCTCTCCCTCTCTCCCCATAAACACTGGTGTCCCTCAAGATTTGGTACTTGGGCTGACATTCTTTTCAATATTTTTAAATGACTTACCTATTGCCTGCTCAACTGTGAGCATTCACATGTACGTGGATGATACTGTTCTGTTTGCCTCCAGTTCCTCACCCTCAGATGTGGTGACCCACCTTCAGCTTAGTATTCATTCATTTCTGAGTGCATCTATACAGTAGGCGCTCCTACAGAACTCAGTTGGCAGCTGGCCATGGAGGTGAGAGGTGGGCTGTGCCAGTCGCTGGCTGGGGACAGGTGGGGGGGTGCTGGGTGGAGTGGCACAGCTGGGTTGGGGTCCACTATACTACCAGGTACAATGTTGCATTTCCCAATGTATTGCACACACATCAGACTGCCTGTACTGTACATACTGTACAGTACACCAGTCACATGGGGATTGGGATAGGTGTTGGGGTAACCTTGGTGGCATGTCAGTGGGTGGGGGGCCTCTAGCACTGTAGGGCTCTGCTGGGGATTGGGCATGGAGGGGGAGGCACTTGTGTCTTGCAGAATAGCAGTTGCAGCTTGTGACATCCTCACCAGATATGCCCTCAGTTCGGCGTACCTGGCTGTATGTCGCCAGTTGCAGGACTTCGACACAGGGACCCTGCCCTTTCTAGAGTAGGGTGCAGGGTCCATGTCGCAGATGTGTTTGGAACAAGTTGCCTTTGGTGGTGACTTGCACCATCCTTCTAGAATCCCACCCATAGTGAGTGGCATTGCTCCTAAAACCACCCTTGCCAGACTGGACACTCTTTTCAATTCCTTTTGTTGCTTTGCTCTTGCCTGTCCACCTTGTATGCACCACTGTGACCTCTACATCACTCTCTCCTTCCCTCTTGGATCCAGATGTGTTGCCCATAGTGTCTCTTTAATTTGTAAGTTCTGGCTTGGCACCTTGGTACCTTACCCCTGTTCCCTCCTCTCCATCCCCCCGACCACCATCTACTCCCTTCATAGCTCCCCATTTAGGACACTTTATCTCACTTCCCATAATACCACTTCAGGAAGAGCAGCTTTCTCCTATCATTTACTTAATATCTTGAACTTCCTCCCCTTGAATATCTGCTCTGCTTCATCTTCTCATTCATTGGCTTATCTTCTTCGACACTACACTTCCCCATCCTGCAGTTGCACCTGATCCTCCTCCTCTTCATTTATTTATTTTCATTCCTCTCTCTGCCCTTTGTTTTGTTCTCTTTTTTCACTTCTTTTACCCTTTTACCCCTCACTGGGCTTGACAATCCTATAGCACTACCTGGGTTTACATTTAGTAGTGTTCATACACTTTGGGTTCCACTCCTTGGGTAGGCTTGCCTTCTTCCCTCCTCCATCTCCTTACTGTTCCACCCCTCCCTTCCCTCTCTGCTTCCCATATTCCCCCTGCCCTGTCCTTAATTAAGTCCACCCTTCTCTCTTGTGTCTACTTCTTCCCCATCTCTAGTCCCCTTCTCTCCCCTCTAGTTGCTGGCTTATTCCCCTTGTGGGGTGTGCATCCTGGAGGGGAGAAGATCATTCTTCCTTTTATCCTCCCTCACCCTTTTTACTTCTAGTCTTCTCGCTCTATTTCCAAGCTTTAAGAAACACATAATATATCTGCATGGATGTGTAATGTGCGTGGGTATATGTGTATGTATATGACTATTAAGTAAGTGTGTGTGTGTTTATGAAAAAAACTTAAATGTATGTATAGCTAATATATATATATATATATATATATATATATATATAATGCTAGCACGGTAGTGCTACTATAGTTAGGGTTCTGGAGCCATTTCCATGTTAAACCCAAAATTTTGCACCTTAATAACTTTGCAACCGTTTGATGGATTTGCCTAAAATGTGGAATGTATGATCAAGACCCATAGGCCTTGGGATCTGCCAAGTTTCGTACTGATCGGATATACAGTTGCGGAGTTATTAAGCGTGATCTGTGCGCGCATTTACGCTTTTCTGGAATTCTATGGTCGCGCGTACAGGTCGTACGGTTTGCGTGACCGGCCCAAAATCTTCATGGAATGTGCAGGCAGGGTCCCTGATGCTCCTTTCAAAGATTTGTTGAAAAAATATTAAACGGTTCAAAAGTTATTCAAAAAACAGTTTCCCATTATAAGTCAATGGGAAAAAGTTAAAAAGTTCGACAGTGTCGCAAATGCATTTTTGCTTTCGCCAAATGGGCCTGTTACTTTCACAAATCTGCCATTTTGTTTTCAGTTGGTGATCAGAAAATGGTTGGCATTTAAATTTGAGACCCTCTATAGCGTAATTCTTTTGTATTTAGCTATTGGGGCCTCAGAGGATGCTTACCATGTCTTTATTTTGGTAAAACACCCCAGAAATATGTTTTCAAATTTCTGGAAAAGTACTTCATAAATTACTTTACGTGCTCACGAAAGTTTGAACTTAGAAAGCTTTACGCCAAATGCGACAGTAGTTTTCTAGTCTGTGGGAAAATTACAGCAATTCTTTGGCACTGCCTGCAAAATAACCGTTGGAGTTTTGGGCTGAAATTTGGATGGAGCACAGCCGACATCTCACAGATGTGCCTTTCAGTGTTGTATTGAAAAATATTACATGGCGGCAAAGTTATGGCACTCCAAGTTGACAGTTTTCCCATAGGATAACATTCGGTAGCGAAGCATTACAGGAATCCTTTGGCACCCTGCTGCAAAATAACGGTTTGGTCTTTTTCCTGAAATTTGGAGGAAGACAGCCAACAGTACACAGATGTGCCTTTCAGTAGTTTGGTGAAAAAAATATCACATGGCGGCAAAGTTCGGCACTCAAAATTGATGTTTTTTCCCATAGGATAACATTACGGCGCCCGACACGTAACAGAAATCATTTGGAGCCCTGCTGCAAAATAACGGTTTGGTCTTTTTTCCTGAAATTTGGAGGGAAGACAGCCAACAGCCCACAGATGTGCCTTTCAATAGTTTGGTGAAAAAACATTACAGGGAGGCAAAGTTATGGCACTCTGAACTTTTCTTTTTTTCCCATAGGATAACATTACGGCGTTTGCCGCGCCTTTCAGGGCCTGTATCTCGGACACGGTGGGCTGGGGCTAAGATTCAAATTAGCCAGGACAGTTGTAAATAATATGACTTTTAAATTGTTTTTCTACGTCGTACGGTTCCTGAGATATAATGTGTTTAGTATTCCAAGATCTCATTTTCTGCGCCGATACTCATTATTTTGCATACATTATTTGTACTCACTGTCTTTCTCAATGCAGGTTTTGGGGAAAACCAGCCTGTGCGCTTACATTACTGTTACTGTTGCCCTTTACGCTTGCGGATCCGTACCCGTTTCACTTACCATTGACGTCTGCGCCACCATGTGCGTTATTCTTTGCGTTTTCATTTGCGCTTGCGTTTCTGTTATTTTTTGCCATTTCTGTCTACAGTACTGTTTATCTTACTGTTTAACTTTACATCACCATGCCCATTGACATTTCTGTTTGCAGGCACCATGTTACTATGTGACAACACATCACGTGGCAGACTATTCCTGTCTATGCCACCATGAGCGTTACCCTTTCTGTTCTCATTCATGCTTGTGTTACCATGTGCACCACTGTTAGCATTTCTGTTTGCATTGCTGTCCCTGTTAGTATGTCACAACACATCATGTGGAAGGAGCGCGGGGCCCTTTGGGCCCCAGCCTCCCGCTACATTACATTCACTATTTCTCGTTATCATTCTCAAAAGAAGGAAATTAGAGGCAAAAACTGTGTTTAATGCATTAGTTAGGGTTGTTCCACAGCAACAAAGTGAGGAAATTTGCTGTTAAGGTTGAAACCCTAGGCCCCCTGCCCATCCCTCAAACCGGCAGTGGGGTGCGCATTAGGATTGTGGGTCCTAACTCTCACCGCATTGTCTATATACTGCTGTTTTCACATGTCATGGGTGAGAGTTAGGACTGATGATCCCAATGCAGACTCAATACACCATATCGCCATTGTTTGTGTTTTCTTTTTTGTTTGCGTTTCTGTTACTTTTTAGCCATTTGTGTGTACTGTACTGTACTGTTTTGCTTTCTGTTTCACTTTGTGTCACCATGCCCATTGACATTTCAATTTACAGGCACCACGTTACTTTGTGACAAGGCATCACGTGGCACAGCATTCCTGTGCATCCCAATGTATGCATTCGCCTTTCTGTTCTCATTGATGGGTGTGGGAGTGCAGGGCCCAAAGGGCCCCGCGATCCCGCTGCTGCATTACATTTTATATTTCTTGTTATCTTTCTTGAAAAGAAGGGAAATTAGAGGCAAAAAAGTCTGTTAAATGCATTAGTTAGGGTTGTTCCACAGTGGCAAAAGTGAGGAAATTCGCTGTTATGGGTGAACACCCACTTGTACCCTGCTGCCCACTCCCCAAAGTGGCACTTTAGCGATAATGTTTGTGGTGCTGTCTGTTTTATTGTGCCATAACACATCATGTGGTGGTGGCGCATGGGCTGTACTGCCCCCCCACCAACCGGCATTAGGGTGTGCATTGGGATGTGGGTCCTAACTCACCCCACTCTCCTGTACTTCTGCTGCTTTACACAGGTCATGGGGTGAGACTTAGGGGTGCATCCCGTCTATGCCACCATGTGTGTACCCTTTGTGTTGCTGTGTTACTGACTGTATGTCATAGGTAAAAAAAATAGATGGAGTTATAGTTGTAGCAGTATTAGTAAACATTGATTTGTATGCTTAAGTAATAGACACTTATTTTCATTTCAGTATGGTATTAAAGTAATGAGTCGACACAGGTGGTTATGGTTTTAAAAATTTATTGCCAATTTGTCAAATGGAGAAAAGGTTGAATGAAAAGTTAAATTGTGTTAACAGAAGCAGTCTCACAATACAATCTTTGTATGTGTGCAATCATTACTTGTGAAATTTGTAAATGTGTAAGAATTATAATAAGTGTATGATGTGGATTGGACTAAGTGTTTGATATTATATGAAACTAATCAGATGTTGTGTGTTTTTAGTTGTGCTTCAGTACTCACTTCTGTTTATATGTGTGGAAGTATTTTCTGGCATTTGACTTGTAATTTTAATAGTTAGGCTGAAGATATTGCTATTGAGCGTGAATGTAGTTTGTAAAAATGTAACTTTTAAAAATGGTTGTATGTTGTAACTATGTGTAGTGCATTACTTGTCTGCTATGTTAATAAGGGAATGTCAGTTGTTTGTGAAGTGTGATTAGACACAAGATAGACAAGTGTTTTGTTGTAATTGTGTGACTGCTAATGTGGATGTTCCTGGGGTGGGCGAAAACCATATGCTGATTGTCTAAGTAGTACAGTTTACACAATTGTAAGTTTAGTGACATTTGATTCTTACTATTAAATAATATGTCACTGACTAGGTGCAAATGGAAAATTCCCACCCGACCCCTCAATTGAGGCGATCATAAATATTGTCAGGAACAGGTATGCAGTTTGTTGTGATCAGCAACAGTGCCTGATTTACAATTGTCAATATTTTGTACATACGGTACAGTTAGTTATGTGACAAGTACAAAACAAAAAATACAGGTTTTACATGAACAAAAAAATTTTATCAATTCTTACATTGGCTTCTATGTAAATTCTTAACTTGTAAATACTAAAACTGTTATGGAGTGCATTTTTCACAAACTTATGCTTAGTTACATGTTGTTAGTATACTGCAGAGTAATATGTAAGACATTCACTTGTACTGTAGTGCTACACTGCTATTTTTAGTTCAATTATTAAATAAGTTATTAACAATGTGAGACTTGAAAACAAATGTTTCTATTATGTACAAGTAATTTTAAACAGTTGTAAGAGTCACTGAATTACATTCAGTAATTGGTTATTATTAACAGTTGTGTAAGTCAGCTTCTTGCATTATCAATAACGGTAGTTGTTTTACATATGTACAATACTAGTACTACATCTGAAAGCGTGATAGTTCTACACTGTTGCATGGTGATCTAATGATGTTCTCTATATGTGAAGAGTCACTAGAAGTGTTAAAGACTACTTCTGACACAGTGGAATGTTTGTTGAGTGTTATAAGGGTAGAATCTTTCACAGACATGTAATCATGGTTTCTCTAGTGACTGTAAATATTGTTGGCGCCGACTGAAGCCACTACAACAATTTTCATGTAGTCACTGATCTACACAAGATGTGACATGTCACAGTCTATGTAATATCTATATTTGAATTCAATTTTGTTGAAATTGTATTGTTAATTTACAGTTGTTAATTGTACAACATTGTAACGAGTTATGACATTTTTGGGGACAAAGTACTCATGTTAAAATGGTACATGTTTTTCCTATTCTTCTGAAATATGAAGGTTGTCATAATTCTTCAATATTAGAAGATATGCATTTTTCAGGTGCTGCAGTCTCTGTTTAAAAGTTGTTGTAGATCGTCACACTCTAACCATCCAGCTGTGCACCTTAGTAATGAGGTGTAATGTCCATAATGCATGGATTGACCATGGTGATAGATAATGCTGTGCATGTCAAACAGTGATTGGTTGAACACTATTCTACTAGCTGTGTAGTCTGTGATAGGAGTATCAACTCTGAGCCCATTGGTGTCAAATCTGTGCAACATAAGCAACAGATATTGAGATGAAGTCCTCAGGCGTATGGACTGAGTGCATATGCCTCTGCACCTTCCACAGGCATGACTACATTCAGCATTAGTGAACAGCTGTCGAAATTTGACACTTTTGGCTTTAGGAACAAAGAGAGTTATCCACAACATGTCTTGTGTGGTTTCATGCTGTGAATTGCCACATGAAACACATACATATTTTGTAACGTATGTTACTGTGAAGTACTGGTGGATTGGGGTGCCGTCTTCATCAAGGTTGTTTACCACAGCCATCATAAACTCAGTACTGTCTTGCTGTATGTCTGCAGCAAATGTACTACATCCAGCATATGTAGATAACACCTGTCGTAGTGGTGTTAGTGAGTGTACATTGTTAGAGTGGTCAGAAGTCATGTTGATAATCTGTTTCAAAGCATTTGATAGGGGATTGTCTTGTGAAACAGATATTGCTTGCACAAACTGTGGCATGTGTAAAAACTTGCATAGCTGAGTTAGCATAGCAGTTTACTCTACTGCTGTTGTCAAACAGTGGTACAGCAGCTACACCAACTGATTTCTGATGAATTGTTGGTTGTGAATGTTTACTTGAGGTTGTGGCCTTTGCTGAACTCTTTTTTTGAATCACTTTGTGAAGCTTGCTGCTGTTTGTTGCTTAGTCTAGCTGTGACTGAATTGTGTGAGACCGACATATATGAGGCAGTGGTATTAAAGACATTTGTGGCTGATGTGAATCGTAATCTGTTGTACTCAAGAATACATCGCTTGTCAGCTCGTATTTTCTGAGGTGCTATACTAATGATGTGCAATCCAGAAAGGCATTACGCACTGAAAGTGCAAGCGTAGCTCATGCCATCTTTGAAAATGTCTGTACCTATGTCTATCATTGCTGAATCAAACTTAATCCCTGAGATTTGTGAATGGAACAGCGATGCAACTACATAATGGGAACTGTTTCCTGTTTACGTAGATATCCTTAAAAACCTGGAATTAAACGCAGGTTCTATCTATGTGTACAGAGTGTTGCATGTTGTCAAACTGCACTACAAGTGTCTGAATAAATGTCTTCTGTACATTATAGATAAAGTTAGTGATGTTTCCCATGGCACCATTTACCATGCCTTGTTCGACATCTAGATTATGTTGTAGCATGATACGTGCATTCTTACAAAGTGTGAGAAGAGCTTCTAGGCCAGCTGTTCATGAAACATCTGACTTCAGTTCACTTAGTCGTTCAGTCATCTTTGCTACTAGCTTTCGACTAAGAATAATGCCATCAACTGTATCAATTGCATGGAGAGTGACAATCTCTTGGTTCTCTCTTTGTAGCATTAGATTGTTGAATTCAGTGCATTTCTTTAGTCATGGCATAAGACACACTATGTGTCTGGCAGTAGAGTATATGTCGCTGAAGACATTACATGCTGTTTCTATGCATGTACTATCTACTGTGATTTTTCGATCATTTAACATACAAACATGTTCTGATGATAGAGAACCTGTGCAAGCTTCATCTAAAAGTGATTTGTAAGCTAGGTCACCACTTTGCCGCATGTTCTCAGACAACTCAACATAGGTAAATAATTCCCATATGTTATAGCCTGCAATGCAACCGAGGATATTCTTAGCTTGCTTGGCAGTCAGAGTTGTGAATACATGCTCTGCATTGACTGGTGCAAGTTGTAAAAGGTCTCCCAACACAAGTATACTTTTGCCACCAAATGGCACTGCATCATCAGTACCTAAGATCTGCTGTAGACGTAGATGAATACAGGCTAGCATGACATTGGAGACCATGCTGATTTCGTCAACAATGAGTAGCTGCATCTTTGTGAACATGGGAGGACTGAGATGCAACCTCGAATGACAGTTTACGATACTCTCAGTTCTCCATGTTCGACTGGCAACATAAAGAGGCGGTGTAATGTTACTCCACCAATGTTGTATGCTGCTAGTCCTGTAGGAGCAGTCACAGCAACAGACATTGAAGAGCCTGTCACAGTCCGTATTTCTGAAGTGATAGCTTCAATCAGGAAACTCTTTCCTGTACCAGCTGAACCACTGACAAACATTAGTAGTGGTTTGTGCTGGAGTGCAGTCACATTTTTGTTTCATGTAGTATACCATGTTGGACAGCTTCAACTACTTTGGAGTGTACTGTATGCTGCAGCTGATTTAGTCTTTGTCTTCGTCAGCTGGGTTGACCATAGAGTGTGTGCCATGTTGCATGGCTGTCTCAATTTCTGAGATTAACAGTTCTGGGGCATTTAGCAGCAGAGGTCACCTAGAACACCTTGTCCTTCTGGATCAAAGGTTGTCTTGTGAACTCACTGAGTGTCTTCTGAAGTTGCTTCTCTGCCTGCTCGAGCTGTTCTTTCTCAGCTTTTAGTCTTTGTATGTATGTTTGTGAGTAGTCAGTTTGGAAATTCTCATAAGTGAGATTGAACTGTTCTTGAATGTGTCAGAGTCACCTTTTAATTCAGACTCACTCCTCCAGGGTCTAAATAGGAATAGGAGAGCAAAGTAGTAATGTTCTGTGCTCTCTGATGTACCTAGATGCAGTTTGCAGTGATCTATAAGCCATGGCATTCCTCTTCACAAGACAGCCATCTAGTCCATTGACCTTGCAAATGTGCCGTGTTGAGTCATGTGCTACACCTGTCTTGTAGTCATACCACTTAGCCACCTCAAACAGACACAAATCATTCATCTTGTTGTGTCTACGTGGGTAGTATGTGTCTATCAGGTTATTCTTCAAGATATGTTTTGAAGAAGGTGCGTTGGCAGCATGCTCCTCAATTTTGGCATGAGGAATCAGTACATGCTTCCGTTTCTCTTTGTAGTTTACACTGAGGAAACGTACAGCGTCAGACTTCCCGTACAGATGTGTACCCATTAAGCGGTCACTGGCTCCGTAAGCTCCACATTCTCTGTGTGAAAGAGTCTTCAAACCCAATGACCACAGCTGAGATGTCAGGCTTTGCTTGAACTGGCAATATCTTCCCAAAGATCTTGCAAGCTAGTCTGTTCATGTTTGGTTATGTCGAAGTTGCATAGCGAACCAGAGCTAGTGAGTTGTCAGCCACAAACTGAACATCTATGTTTGCTTGCCACATTAGGAGAAGAGTTGGGTTGTAGTCATTGATATACACCTCTTTTCATCTCTGGGTAACTCGTATACCCTCTTGGTTGATTTTGCCTTCAAGTGGTTGTCGCATTGCTAAAAAGGTCATTCATGGCACCATTCTGACAAACTCTTCTAGGAAATCCAAAGCGACATCGTGTGTACCAATTAGATTTGTTCTTTACTGCTTGCCGGCAATATTTTGCGCAAATATGTCGCTGGAACTTTTGAACCAACTTCCATAGTGTAGGACTGTCATACTTGTCTGGAATGTGACAAGTGATATATTTTTTTATGAATGACAGCACTTCTGCTGCATCATGTTCACCGATTTGTGGTGCATCCTTGATCCATAATAACATATGGATATGAGGGGCACCTCGTGCTTGATATTCTGTCCTCCAAAAGTAGTGTTCTACAATGCCTAGAGGAGGATTGTCCTTTGATAAGATGAAATTGAGAATGTCATGGGCGCTTGTGAAGTGTCTTGTGACAGACACAGGATCAAGTGAACACATTTCTCCGATAGTCATTGATGAGATGCCTTTGACACGGATTTGCCCACTTCAACAGTTCAATGAGTTCATCCCAGGCATATTCTGCACAACTAATGTGACAAACCATGTGGCTCGCCATACTCTCGTAGCATTGTCATCACTTCCGAGTGTCTGCGATACCAATATTCTTTGGTGCCACGTAGGCTTGAAAGTATGGAAGACAGATTCACTTGCACATTTTCATCTTTCTGTTTCAATTTCTCCAGAAATTGAGCAACTGTAATTCCATCTAGTGGAGTTGTTAGCTGAATGGTATGTGCTATAGATGCAGACAGAATGCTAAGCTCACTTTCCCAGAGCAGATGGAAGAGGTACTGTATGTTACGTCTGAATTTGCCATCTTTGCTCAGGATACGGCTGGTGCGGTACTCAGCACCCTGTACGCGTACTTCTCTTTCATCTAGGCATCTGCCTGACCCTTTTGGAAATAGGTCTGGGAAGCAGTGTGCTTCTGGTGTTGCCTCCCAAATGCTGACAGGCTCACCTTCCACCTGCTTCATTTGATAGAGATCAATGTTGTCTCCTAATGGATCTCTACCATGTAGTGGAGTGAATTGTGTACTGTTCATACACATTGTCACTTGTCTGTGTAAGTGACTTTCTCAATGATTGGCTTACTTTTCTAATAGATCATGTTGCACAGAGGCTGGCCATCTGATCTATGTCAAGGTCTATATAAAATGGTGTTCTTCTTCTTTAAATAAGCCAGAGCAAAGCTTTACCTTTTGCAGAGTTGACAACATCTTGCCAGATGACCTTGGCCTTTGTAGGCACACCATTTACTAGAATGACCAAGCTATTTTCTGTTGAGATAGCTTGAACATTTTCCTGTAGAGGAAGTGGTAGATACATCACAGAACCCTTTAGAGATCTAACTAGCTCTTTCTGTGGAATCTTCCGTGTCTTTGTGTTCAGACATAGAATCATTTGGAATGGTTTCATTGTCTGAATTAGAATACGTTCAAACATATTCAATGTTGAAATCTCAGTTGGTGTAACATCTGCTTCCATGTTGTTTAGCACTGACCTTCCTGGCAAAGTGTTGCACTTCAGTTTTGAAAAACAGTGTTTGCATAGTACAATGGTGTCTTGTGGATGAAAGTCAGATTTCAGAAGCAAGAATGCTGTGAGGTGCAACCACATGTCATTGTATGATGACGAGGTTTGTAGGTTGACTGTGACAGTTTGCTGCGTAGCCACAAATGGTCGCATGACACACATACAGAATAAAACTTCTGATACTTTGCAATCTCAAACTTAGCAATTTCCTTTCCGTACTGTTTCAAAATGTCATTTTCTAACACTGAAACAGCTTTTCTATTGAAGTGTGACACTGAAAATTTCTGCTTCTGGCTCCAGAAGAATGTATTTTACTTTTTTTCATGAAAGTGATGGCACCGGTGCATGTCACCCTGACTGCAATAAGTCATTCAAACAAGTGTACTGATGCAGCTCGCTGTACTTCATGTACTCTGTAGACAAGTTGCATGCCTGTCTGATGCACTGCGAGCATCCGCATGTTGTGAAAAAACTATCACAAACACCAGTGTCGAGACATGCAGGTGGTGACCCATGGGTCAGTATATGGCGTACTTCACAATGATTGATTTCAGTAAATAGCTGTGTCTCTCTGCGATCTATTGTTAGAATAGGTTAACAAACTGTTCTACTTTTGAAATGATGATTGCCTTACAGGTTGCAGGTAGCATCACATGACCATAGGCAGTGCCATTTATTCAAGACTATGGTTGGACCACAGTCATCATCAGTGTCAATTGATTGTCATCAGAATACTGAGGACATTTCTAAGTTGCGGACTCATCGATATTGAATGTCTGTTGTTTAGTAAAGTCATGATAAGACTCTTCCCAGAAATAAGCTTCTGAGTGCTGTGTGTGCATCCACTGTCCTGTGAAGACATGGCAGAAGTTGTCAACAGATCAAACAAGGATACTGTTGAAGCCTTTTTTGATGCTATATACAAGTTTCCTGAATTGTTCAAGGACATGAGACATCTTCACCTACAATCTTTGTAGTACAAACAGTGCTCTGTTGACAAATGTTTGTACTTTCAGGCGTCAATTCATCAGAAAGGTGACTCTTGATCTGTTTAGCGTATGCGTAACTACAACAGTAATAAGTCTTCGATCTTAGCTTTACTTGCTAGGGATTGGAAATACATTCTTTTCTAAGTTATGAGTCACAATTTTTTCATTTTCGTTGTTGATTTGAGCGTCTGTTGATGGTTACACTCAAGATAGTTATGTTTCATCTCAGATCGACACATTTGTGATGTTATACATTTTTGGTTTTTTTTAGGGATTTTTGTTTCTGTGTGCAGTGACTTGATATAGGGGTCACTGTTGCAGTAATGGTCTTTCGATGTTCATTTTCTTTGGGTAACTTTACTTTTTTGTTTGTTGCCCTTATACAACAGTGTAGTACTATTATACTGCTCTCATTTTGAGATACACCTACGTCTGTATTTAGTTGGCATTTTCAGGTATTATAGTTCACAGTGACAGTAAGCAATCTTACAGAAGTATCAGGCACCTGTATGAGAAAGAAAAAAAAAGTTTTAGAATATGCTTCAGTACATTTCTTATAGTAATATGTATTACTAGAATAGCATGTTAGAATGTTAACAATTTGGTGAAAAGACAAAGCAAATGATAGCTGTTATGAATATTGCATTGCACAGCTGCTATGTAATATCAGAAATTTTTCATTCTCATTATTTCTGTGGACATTTGAATATTTTTTTCTTCAGGTGTATTCTTGATTATGATGGCTATTATTTTTTATCTGTGTATGAACATGTGTTTTATGCTGTGTTACGTGTTATATGATAATCAGTTTGATGATTAAGTATAGTGAGACCAACAAATTCAGTGACAGTGTGCATATTAAATGTATAACAATTAGTATATTAACAATTACGTGGAGGATATGCCACTATTACTGTTTGTGTGAGTGTGTGTGTGTAGCACAGTTGGTAGATATGGTTGCATGTTAGCGAAGATTTCAATGTTGATGCTACATTGTAGTAACATACTGTCTTTTGTGCTGCTGTGTATTGTAATTCAGCTGTGACCTCTTCTGCGCTACGGCAAAGATGTTTCTCTACATGTGCTGTGCAATGATGAAGTTCCTTGCGAAATAACAACTATGGAACACAGTCTAAAAACTTCTGTGATGCATTTCTGGACAGATAAATTTGATCTGTTAAAAATGTGTGAAACTTCTAAATATTTCTGATTTACAAGCATGCATTGCAGTTCACTAGGTAGACTAGTAAGTTAAGTTTTGTGTCATACTTTTCAGTTCAGACTTTACTATTTTGTTTTGAAATGGGTCCAGAAAATCCTACCCTTCTGATTGGCTATGATGCAATCTCAGTGGAGTCCAGTGTTCTGAATAGATACCAAAAAAGTTCTTTATTCGAGTGCTACATTACTTGTGTATTTGTTGCACAGCCCAGTCTTCAAACTTTTCACCTGCCATTTGTACCCACCGGTAAGCAAATGAATAGACAAGACCATGATGTTTCCCCCTGCAAACACACACACACAGACAGACAACAACAGAAGCACAGTACTCATACAAAAACTTCAAAACAATGACATCTAACAGCAAATAGCTAAAAAAAATGCAAGTATCGATGGTCTGTCAAAACTGGGCAATCCATTACATGGCGAAGCTTGCAGCATGTCTCCATTCACGGCCACTGTAAGTTAGGAAAGTGCTGTGACTGTTGCCTGGTCCTATTCAGAAAATCTAAAAAACAAATGCCACAAGTCCCTCTACATGTTACTAATCACTTGTCCCAAACTACTGGCAGGTACAGTGTACCTTACAAAAAAAGAATCTTCAATGAATGGTCACCCAGTATCTTGATTGCAGATTCAGAGCCCTCCGTGTCTGGGCTTCAGTCACAAAGTGCATGCCAACAAAGTGCCCTGTCACATAATGAGGTCCCCAATAGTATAGAAATCAAAACAGCCAGAGAGATTACTTAATCATAAAGTTGTTTGAAGCTCATTTAGTATTTTATATCTATTTTTAATACTTTTTCCTCCATTTTTCATTTACAGTGCACATTTCTAAGTGCAATAATACCCTCAGGGTGGCTGATATAGGAAATAGTGTTACCTTCAGATCCTATAAGCACTTCCTCCTGTGTTTTGGGTCTCATTAAGCACTCTGGTTGGTTTGCTTTTCCTACACTACCCACTCTGGAGGGTGTTATCTGATAACTTCAGGCGACAATGTTCTGAATAGTGTAGATTTAATTTGTAAACTTCTTGATGATACTGTGTTTTGTTTATGTATACGTTTACATGGTCGATCAGGAAATGACTAATATAACGAAATTTTGCATATAAAATTACTTCTGTAATATAATGAGCAGAAGTCGTCACGATGGATACATGGGGGTGTTTGAGTGTAAAACATACAAATAAAGTGTTTTGCAGTGTGCGCTGCACAGTTTGTGGGTATGCATTAAGCATTGTAAATCTTAAATATCACCACTGCGCTGAGATTGAGGCAGTTATGCAGCAGATTATGTGTTTACAATTGATAATTAAGTCATTTTCCCAAAATGTGAAACTGTGTAATATATATGGCCATTCTTGAAAAATACTTTCATGAGCACGAAAGTGTAGAAAAAATACTTTTGTGCATTGAAAGTGTATAAAATGTACTATAGGTAGATTCGACACTATGGGCAAAATACTGTCGAATTAAACACTGCATCAACCCTGCTTCGTGCTATGAAGAAATTAAGCAAATGTACTTTCGTGCATTAAAGTAAAGTAAATGTAATACTTGGGGTAGAAAACATTCATTGTCGAATGATTAAATAGTCTGTTTGGTGACAGATAGCTCTACCAATGAAACTAAAAGATTTGTCAGGCCATGGGGAACCAATCAGTGATGGACAACAGAAGAAGAAGAAAACAAGATCCATTTGAAAATTGCAGAGATTACCAGTTCAAACTGTAAGTACAGTCTATCTACATCATATTTTTCTAGTATTTAAAGAACTTATTAGAACATGTACATATTATAATCAAAATGTTTTGGGTGTTAATCTGATGATATTGAATATTATATGGCATGTTATATTCTTAAGAAAAATAGTTTAAAGTAAAAAGAAGTTCAGTACTCACTTGTACAGATACAGCTGCAAATGGAGGGAGATAGGAGGTGCACGTGGGTTGTTTTGGCCAAGCGCCAGCAGACTTCTTTCTGATGTTGTAATTGTTTAAAGAGTGCCTATGAAAGCATGCATTTGTTTAGTTCTCAGTGGTTTTAGATTTTGCAGGGACATAGTCTATTAATACTGAGTGCATGACACAGTAGTTCATGAAACTAAGAGCAGGAGGAATGTTTTTTTTAATGTGTGTGTTTTGACTGAATGCAGTGAGCTAGTTTGAAATAAGGAGGAAAATATCAGTTTGATTTTCAGTGCTGTCTGGTTACTGCAGGGTGAACAGTCCACTGTAAGCAGGTTTCTGTGCAGTTCTGGGTAAAAACTTAGAATGGCAGAAAAAAGGAAAAGAATTTTGTGGATTATTGGAAGCAGTTACATAAAGACGAGCAGCTGGTTTGCAGTTCATAGTGATTTTGGAAGACCTACAGCTCCAGGTGCTATATTAAATGGTTTGGTCATGGTGGAATGAGATGAAAACATCTTGCCAACCATGCACAGACTTTTGAACTCACTCTCCTCCTGACATACTGCTAATCCATGGAGGCAATGATTTGGGTTTAAACGATGGGTGTTAGATTTATTAACGGAAGCAAAATTGGACCTTGCTTCTATTATACTCTATATTGCCTGCCTGTATCATATTTCCAGATATTACAGGCGTAGAGTCTGGCAAACAGAGCATCATATGTATCTGATTGACAGAGCTCGAAGAAAAGTAAATGTACAGATCACTACTTTTTCGCGCATGGAATGCATACTACTCATCACCCAAAATTAAATTCTGTGATTAACTATTCTACCGGATGGTGTGCATTTTCTCGCATGCTGGCAGTGCATTTTCTTGGAGACCTTCAAGATGGAATCCTATGAAAGTCCCTTTAAGATTGTGAGACTGTTTGAGAAATATGATAGTATACACAGGTTCTTTTCAGAACCATATTAATGTGGTCAAAAATAGATTTCATGATATGACTAGTCTAGCTGCCATGGTGAAGAGTGTCTACCAATTTCTCTGTACTTTGCTGAACTAATGCTTGAGTGTTTTTTCACAGTTTGGCAGGTTATGCGAGAATATCCCTACCTGGTTTACTGTTGAAGGATGTTTGATAGTGATAACTGTTTGATAATACCTGTGACCTGTCACAGTATGATTCACTACGGAATGTTAAAGTGCATATCTGAATAAATGTAGTTTTCATTCTGAGAAAACAATCATGATGTAGCAGGCTACAGGTAAGGTATTATACCAAATGAACTGTGGTAACGTCCTGAACAGTAGAGCATGAGGATATAATTGAATCACCTGTAGCATTTTGTAGCCTAACTTCGCCCTCATGAAGTTTCATCTGTAGGAGTTTTGGCTTTCCAGAAGCATGTAAAAATATTTGACACCTTTCCGGTCCTGCTTGATGGATTGACTCACCCATTACATTTTGGCCCCGTGTCTAATTTATTTCTACATGGGACAGACATGAGGAGCTACTAAGTGCCCTTAAGTTGCTGCCTTTTAAAAGCGGCAGGTGGCAATTACTAAAACTGAAGTGCATTTAGTGGTCAGTGCCCACTTATTTCGACTCCTGTGGTCATTTCCATCATGAGGTCCTGACATCCCTTTTTCTATAGAGATGCTGTGTTTGGGACTAGCAGCCTAATATGTGTGTAAAGTTGTAAATCAAACTGCCTGTCTAAGGGACAGGCCAAGAAAATAAAACGCCTGTCCCAATGAAAAGCAGGTGTCCGAGCTGGGTGGAAGTATGTTATTTCAAAGCATTGTACCAGTATGTATGTTTTGCGAGTTCAATAAAACACAGTTCTGTGATGTGGTTCATCTGTGTTTGATATCACATTACAATGTTGTGTGAATATTTCACATGGTACAGATGGATATGTCATGGTATCCAAATTTGATGTTTGATACAATTACTCAACGCATGAGACTAGAGCATAGCATGTTAGTGTACTAGCAGTTGTTATTACTGTCAAAGTAGCTGTATCCTTTTTTCTATTATGGTACTGATATGTGTCTGCTATCTTGAAGGACAGGTGGTCTTTGATGTAATTTAATTAGTATTATATAAATTTCTTTAAGAAATGATGAATATTATAATTATACTAATGTGCATATTTTAGGTTTTGTATTTCAAACTACTAACATTCATCTGGTGACATGAGGCAGTGGACCTTACACGAGGAGGTATGTGCACTGTTTCAAACCGGTCAGGCGGGGGTCTTTCGTGTACTCATGAGGGAGCACAAACCCGAATGGATGCAATGTGGAAGGTAATAGTTATCTATATATTGCACTCAAGTAAAGAATAAGAGTGGTGCAATTAAAAGAAGTGGGACTGTTAAGCAAGGCGATTCTATGTACTCAAGGCAGGAGGTGATGCGGATGACAAATGCTGGTACTACCTAGCTCACTAGATTATAGGAGGCTGCTGGGAAGCCAAGAGTCGGGAGGCGCTGTAGTCACCACTAAAGTAAATCAGCACAACACAATTATAGTTGTCCAATGTTTTTCAGAGTTAGTGAAAAATGTCTTATAGTGATGGACCACATATTTAAAGGGTTCCTCCATGTGCAACAGGGTTGTGTATATACAAGTCCAACTTTTGACTATTATGCGATATTACAGGAGGCAGTTATGTCATTGACAACAGATTGTGCAAAAGATCAACAGAAATGAATGCATGGTTAACAGGACGGGAGGAACAATATAAGCTGCCCAACACAATATTCAGTGGGTTGTAGATAGAGTTGTGCAGCAACCCCAACATATCGCTGCACAACTTTGAGCCCCCAAAATAGCGTTGATGGCCACCCAAGGTGAGCTGCTGTATTGCAGGGTGCAACACAGCAGCCACTCCAACTGGATGCCCTAGATTGGTTCTTGGCCCCACCAGCCCCATCGTGCATATAGTAACATACCCCCCACCCACACATCCTCTTGGCGCCCTGACTGCAGGAATAAAGTTACATGCCCCACCTACAGATCTCCCACAGTGTGATTGGGGCAATAATATACTTGGCCTCCCTGCTCACATCTCCAAGCACCCAATCATGTCAGAGTGTATCTCCTCCCAAGTGCGTGATCATGGGCAGAATGTGACCCTTCTCAGCAAACTATCTCTCTGGTGGTACACTGGATTGCCAATGTCTGATTGTGGGCGGAATGTAGTAACTACACGTAAAAAAGTCAGCCTGGTGCCTAATGCACTCAGTCCTGTGAAGCCCTCTAGGCTGCTCCCCCCCTTGCAGGTGGTGGTGGCAGCATCCACCCATATGCTGCCCGCTGCCTGCAGATTACTGCCTGAAATGCGACTGCATGCCCATTGATGCCGAACTATAGCCAATGGATGTGCAGCCCATAATGTACATGACCTCCACATTTATGAATGATGTTACTGTATTGCCCGTGATGGGGTCCAGTAGATGTGTGGAGTGGGGGTCATGTTACTATTAGCTGTGATTGGGCTTCAGGATCTGTCTGGGGGAGGGTAAATGGAACAGAGAGATAGTGTGTGTCATTGGGCTGCAAGGTGCATCGGTCTCAATGGCTGAAGTGCCTAGTAAGGCGGCCAGGTGCAAATCCTTGTGGATCATGCCTATATGCTAATAGCATGCAAATGGGGCCATAAATAGATGTAAATGATCCCACCTTCATCTTGTATTAAGTGTTATCTCATTTGCATACCAGCTTTTGAATATCTAAAATTGTGCATCAGCGCAATGGTATATACCACTGCAAATTGAGCTCAACTCTAGCAAGTTGTGGTGGTGCAAGGTGCAGTGCGACATGTCCAGTGGCTGTGGCTGGGGTGATAGTCGAGAACATTCCCATAGCACAATTGGCCACCCGTCTTGAAATTATTTTGAGGAGGCGGAGAACAAGCGTTGAAGAATGGCGCAGTTTCCACCCTCTGCATGCATAAATAAAGCAATGACAACAGCAGTGATTATTCAATGTTGTGTAAATGTGCTTACTAAGTAATGTGGGATGAGGCTGACCGAGTACTACATCAGTCACCAAGTGATTAAGTAACCATTGATATATACAGTCAGAGTGCCTTGTTGTATTATCATAGCAATATTTTGAAAATAGTATTGAACATTGTTTTGTATGTACTAGTCTCTACATATATATCAATAAAGCAATAATGCCCAACAGGGTGTGTGTCGTAAATCGCGATAATGTCGTGAGGTGGTTCAGACGCGAGGCGCGATCAGTGTGTCCAACAACTGAGGCGTGACGTTATAAATGCACACACCCGGAAAGTCGTGTGCTAATATCTAATGTTTCATTGTATACAGAAAAAAAAAATTATTTTAAAGATGTTTTGTGTGGGAAAATATTTTTTTTTTTTAAGAGTAGATGAAACAATCAAGCAAATGATCAAGCATGCTCATGGTGATCAACAGGTTCACTGTAAGGCTGAGACTAGACCCGTGATGTTGTACTAGGTTACATCACACCTGTGATGTTGTGCTGATTAACATCACAGGTCCAGCCAAAGACGACCAATCAGGGGAGTCAGGATTTTTGCCATTGTATAATCAGATTGAATACAGTAATAACGTTGTGATAGAAATTAGAAAGTAAAGTGTTTTAACTGTTTTCTCAGTGTTAAAAAATGTTTTTTATTTTGTATTTATTATAGAACATTGGAAGCGTTCCCCAGCTGTGGCAGGTGGTGCCAGAGCAAGCGAACCTGTGGAGGTGTGATCAGACACCAAGCAGTGTCATTATGATTGAAGTCTGACAGTACGACTTTATTGTACAAAGTTCTTAGGTTGTTTTCAAATAAATGAGGATTTCTCATGACACAAGTGTGTGATATTAAATTATGGCATTGATGAGCGCGAGAGTATTGTGTTAGGCAAATTAGCTGGACAGCTGTAGCTCTGGGGCAATATTTGAAATGTGACATGAAATGTGGTATTATCATCATTGCAAAGATGCAGTGTGGGCACATTTGCATGTTGTTATGCTGTGATTTGCATACTATTACCATGCAGGTCTGTTGGTCCATCAAAAATTGTGTGGTGCCCTGACAGGCTGCAGGCATGGGGAACAATACTGCGGTGCAGCTTTATGATAGAAAAGGAATGTAACATATCCTGCAACACCCAGTCCTGGCACGTAACTTCAGAGGGGGGTATTCGCTAACTACCAACAAATAACATTTCGTTAGTAGACAGGATGGATATATTCAGGAAAGGCTGATTGTTTACTTACAGGCTGCAGTGGGCATTTGCTGCTCTTGACCTGAAGGATATTTTGTAGGTTAACATGATACAATGGCAAAAAATATCCTGGACTATGATTGCTCAGTGTGGGTTGGACTTGTAATGTTAATCAGTACAACATCACAGGTCTAATCTCAACTGTGAACCTGCCATCAGCATGAGCATGGTGATCATTGTTGATTATTAGTCTGCTATTAAAAAGAAAATATTTTCCACAAAACCATCTTAAAATATTTTTCTTCTGTATAACAATTAGCCATGTATGATGCAATAATACCTCCAGGGTGTGTGTCACGGGATAGCAATCCGCCTCAATGTTCAGCACTGGTAAACCCCATGTAACCACCTGAAGTGATGTTATCTGGATAACCCCACCTGCGAACATATTGCTTAGTATGATGTGTCGGGCATTTCAGGGCATTGCAGCATCAGGTATCTGTTTGGTAGGAGTCACATGGTGCACGTTAACTATCTTGAATATGCCAAATACTTAGAAAAGGTGTTGACCAACTCTAATGATTGTACAGTACCACCATGAAGATCCTGTACTAGCACGACAAATTGGTATACTACAGATGAAGTAGAATATTCTTCATGAATCTGACAATGTATGGGTGTGCATAGCAGTAGATGTGGTGTTGTGGGGGCAGGTCTTTCTCCGCTGCTAATTTTGGTGGTGAGTTCAATGTACAATTAAGCAATTATGCCTGACAGGGTGTGTGTTGTGCTGGGATAACATCCACCTCAGACAGTTGCCCAAGGGCAGGAGCCAAGTGTGTCCAACAACTGGTGACATTATCAGCGACACACACACCCTGATAAATTACTATCGCCAAATGGCTCATTGCCACAGAAAAAAATAAGAAGCATGTTTTTGTGGGGAAAAATATTAGTTTTTAGAGCTGACGAAACAATCAGCAAATGATCAGCATGATCATGATGATCAACAGAGTTCTAAATGATACAGAAGACTAGACCCGTGATGTTGTACTGATTAACATCAGGAGGTTCTGCCCAAAGTGACCAATCAGTCCAGGATTTCTTACCATTGAATATAGTAATAGATAACAAATTCTAATGTTGTTCTAGTGTTGTAGGTGTCTCAGTGGAATTCAATGGTGTGTTGCTAATAATCTGTTACGAACCAGCATGTCCCTAGATGTATTTAGTTAATATTTATATATCATGCCAATGTTCATTTATAATTGCAATAGTTGTATGCATAATAGAATATCAACATATTTAATGTGTTTAATACCCTGTAAGTAATATAGTTAATAACACACACATAGCTGCTACATTCAATGAGGTCATTGAGTGCAGTGACATTATCATTATGTTTGTGTTTTAATATAACTCAGATTTTAACTATTAAAAAGACAGAGTGTCATATTATTAGGTATGCATGTATGTAATTAACTTACATGTAATGTTTTTGGATATTCTCGTCTACCATGCATTATAACAATGTTATAAGTATTGTGATTGGTCAATTTTCACTTGTTCTGCACTGCATACAATATATTTGTAGATAATGTTTTGAAAATCGTTATTATGAAGAAATTGATGTTTTAAGATAAGCACTTTTACCTTGAAGTGCATCAATAATGTGATCATTTTTTCTTGTTTCCGCTAATAGGGCCGGGAAGCTGCTGTCCGGGCGTGTGGGTGAAGCAGGAAGCGACAAATCTCAATAAGTGAAAATCTGTTGATATTATCACCATCCTTGAGAAAGTACCATAAGTTGTCAACATTCTGTGGTGATCAATGCTCCTGTTGAAATTACGTTGCAGTGCTACTGTATGTAGAAGTGCACTGTCTGTGGATACTCACTGCTAATGTAAAATAGTTTGGGTGTGAACAACAGGCTTCATTGCTGAGAATACCACTTTATTTTTGTTTGTTGTGGGTGGGAGATCCTGTTTACATAACCCTTTAATGTGATGTGAACTTATAAGGGGGAATGCATTGATCTGCAGATACCCACCCAAAAACACAAACATGGTGTAGGATGGTACATAAATGTTGTGCACTGCATAAGTGTGCATATGTAAGTTGTTTTCTCAATCTACAAGTTTAAAGTGTATATAGTGTTAATACTTTTCACATGAGAGTGAATAGCTATTGCAATATGTCTTCAGCCTTCCAGACTAATGCTTACCTCTCTTAGTGCGATGCTGTTCAGTGCACTGGCATCGTGTGTATTTTTAAAGGTGATGCTTGAACTGGGGAATGTCAATAAAACTAATAATGCAGGTAATGATGGGACTGTTGCATTCACCCTATGAATATAGTATGTTTCTAAATAACACTATGGAGTTGTCTCACCACACTTAGAAAATGGATTTTTATTTCCTGGCATCTGATTGGCTACTACCCTTCCCAGAAGTACATTCAGTTTCAATACACTTGCCCAGCAAATAAAAAGTTTCTATTGATACCCTCTCACCCAGTCAAGTATCCCTCTGCTTATGCAGGTTGCTCATTAGCTAAAACATCTAAATTAATTTGAAGTCCTGCATTTTTCTGTCACTTACAGAGATATGGCCGTATGACAAGCTGTCTCAGACACTGCCCCCACCACACACACACACACACTGTCACTGTTCCTCAACAACTTTTGTCAGGCAAATTCATTGATGCAGAAGTGTGATTTAGATTTCTTTAAAGATGTCAGTGTTGAAAACGCTAGAGCGTGGCTCAGCGTACTAACACCTTTTCCATATTACAGTTTTATTGTAGCCGTAACTCCTGCGATGAACAAATTAAACTACCTCCCCCCATGTCACTTACCACCATGGTGTGGCTGTTATTAAAGTACTTTTGGGACATTGTGAAGATGACATGAGTGTATGTGATAAAGGTATTAATATATCTACTACAAAACATTTGTTTTAGATGTTATATGCTATCATAGGGCAGAAGCCCATCACATAAAACAGTTGAGCAGGGGTGTGTCAGGTGATATTCACAGGAGTTGTGGTGAGGAAATACTGAATATCACCTCCTAACCACATCCACTGTGCATGGTGCAGTGTAACACAGCAGCGCAAGTTCGAAACTACAGGTCATACTTGTAGTCACAAAATGAGTATTCTAAAGTAATATGCAAATGTGGTTGTAATTCAGGCAAGGAAGCACGGGTGAGGACATTCTCATCTGATTATAGCTATTTGCATCCATTAGCATCCAGGTGTAGTGATCAAAGGGACATTTGGGTCCTTACCAGGTAGCAGCGTTGGGCAAGGATGCCCCATGCAGGCTAATTTCTGGCAAGAAGCGTAAATCCTCACTGGCGGTGTGGGCATACTGTTGTTACACTCCCCAGTAGCCCGTTGGGGCAGCAATGTCCGTTCAACACGGATGTGGGGCCAGTGGACAAACAACACAATTAAGCTATTAAGTAATGAAACACTTCCTACCTCCTAGACATCCTGGCAATACCAAGTGCACTGATAAGCGATTGGGCTTGGTGGCAAACCCACCCCACCTCCGATCATATCCTGAAAATCAATTGTGGATGTGTAACCCATCCCAACAAAAGACATAGTGTTGGGGCAGACATTACTGCCCGTGATTGCCTTGATGAGTGGGTGTAGAGTGCATATCTCGTATACCACATTACGCGAATGTCATTTAAATTCACTAAACTTCTTGTTGCAGTTGCGAGGTTTGTACGTTCAGTGCTAACATTTGTTTTCAAATTCTACAGTAAATGATGATAAATATAAGTTTACAAATTACAGACTTTATGAACTTAAATGCAAACATTTAAACAGTGTTGGGCTAATTGTAACATTAGATTAAGTATTCCACGCTTTCTATTTTTTCAACATTGGAGAAACATGTACATTTGGGAACAAACAGTTCAGGCGTATGGACAGGTGTTGAAACGCACAGGTGAAAGCTGCTGTGCGTCCTGCAATGCAACAGCTCATGGTGGCCCGGAACGATCCTTTTTTCTCAAAGTTCTGCAGGCGCTTTTGGTTAACCTGCAACTCTACTAGCTTGACTCGATATCTGTCATGGTTTCACAGCATATTTAGTGACTTATTTATTTAAGTACCATCTGTGCTGAGATCTTGAAACGGGTCAGCATTGGTTTAAAGTATCATTAAACTTATCACGATAGTGTCATGAAAAGTATTTTATTATACACCTACTGTAAAGTACTTTAATTTCTGAATACATGACTACACATTATAGCAGACATGGGAAGTAAACGTTCACACTTGAGGATGTATTTCAACTCTATGGCATAATAGTATAAATAATACTAGTATGCACATACAGAATAGTTCTGGTGGTGAAAAAAATAAAATTGCCACTATAAGCCACAACCCGCAACATTTTTTATGTTGTGAGCTTATTGATAATATAGAGACAAGTATGACAGACAGACAAATTATGTAACATTTATCCCTCGGGGAGTGGGTACACTGGAGGATTTACCACGGCTGGTGTGATTCGGTCACAAGTTGTGGCTGGTGACGAGTCACACAATGGTAAATCTCAGCGTCTCCCACCCTGGAGGATCTATTTTATTAATCAACAGATGTTTTTTATGTTTTTAACTGCGTTATAACTCACTAGAGTCCCTACACACGAGAAAGGGAGGTCATTAGCTAAAAATTTTCTGGTGTTTAGCGAAGACTTAGGACAAACATGATAGTTTTGTTTGAAGTGATTTGAGCAGATTAGCATGGTATAGGTTGGCTGGCACTTCTTAGTGGGTACACTGGAGGATTATCACTGGTGTTATGACCAACCACCCAGGATCTGAGATTGACATATCGAACTTCCACATTGTATAATAAATAGTTTAGCATCATAGTTTAAACATTATCATTACTTTAAAATGAATGCATTTCTGATATTGTATTAGATAAGAAATATTTGAAGTGAAATATTTAACAGTTGTAATTGTTGAATTTGTGTTATATATTCATCATAACTTTTTTTTTATCTTTGTAGCGCTGGCGACTGCGAAGATGCACGAGCCATTACGCTGCTACACCCGACTCCTCTCATGAGGTTCACAGTCTGCGGAAGGAGGCAGCTGTCATCCTTGAGAGGCTGGAAAAATCCAGTCTCTCTTGGATGCACAGCAACGGACTGTGAACCGTTCTGAGCTAGTCGAGCAGTGGTGATGGTGTTGTTGCACATAGCAGTGCTTCACCTCCGCAGCTACCAACTGTTCCTGCAGCTTCCCTGGGTGAGACTGGCCACCCTTCATAGAGGTCCGGTATCATCTCCCGAGGGCGCAACAGCTTCTACTTCTTTTTGCGCCTCCACATTGAATCCAGCTTCCAGCCTGGATTGCCTGATGCAGTGCACACACCTCTCGCAAGTCTTTGCCTGAAGTTAAATAATAAAAAAAATATTTTTATATGTTTTTATTAATATTATAAAAAAATGTATTTAATTTATATGTTGTGTATGACGTAATACACACCTTTTTTTTCGTTGTATGTATATATTCTTTTATAAAAATCTATTTTTGTATGTATAAAAAATATATTTTTGTTTGTCAGTTTTTATATTGAAAATATTTTCATAGTAAAATAAGTAATACTATACTCTCTTGTGTTTGGTGTCTTATTCATATTCAAGAGATAAAGTGTGACATTCAAGCCGCAACATTTTTTGGGCAATTGTCATAACCATATCATCTTAACATTGGGTATATGTGGCGGTATTGTTATCCCTAATATAAAGATAGTTAATAGAAAGGTTCATACAAATTTTCAAGGGAGTGGAGGAGGCCAGACAGTAAAGAATAGGCCATAGCATTTCCCAGCCAATATCTCTTATGTAGTCATGTTAAACACTTCATAAAAATTTCTATACAGCTGAGTTTTAAAAGCATCTTTGATTTAGGACAAATAAGTGACAAGGGAACCTCATTCCAAGGGTCCACCAGTCTCTGTGTGACAAATGCCTTCCTTCTATTGGTATTATACTTTATGGGCCAGATATTCAAAGGGTTGCGACATGTGTAAAAGGTAGTGCCTGCAAGTCAAGACTTGCTCCATTCTGTGATATTCAGCAGAGGCAGTTCCACCACAGAAAACATGCAGAGTAACAGTGCAATGCTAATGAATGTATGATGAACTGCAGGGGACCAACCATGCATTAACTGCACAGCCTGACATTCCAGCAAGGCTGTGTAGAGTTGTGAAGCGCAACCTGCAACCTGCGCTTGCACAACTTTCAGGCCAAAAAAATGCTCAAGTCAACAATCACATACAGGTAAACTGCTGAATTGCATGGCACGACACAGCAGCTGACAGCTGTGGCTGGCCCCCAACCCACTCCATGTCCCATCGTGCAGCCTAATCGTGGTCAAAAGACTGACAATTCCCAACACCACCCCACCACTGGGCCTATTGTGGGCAACAGCAGAAATGTTCCTCCCCCACAAGTCTGACCACGGGCTGCTCTAGTTTAAAAACAGTCCTCCTGTGAATACATCCCAGGTGGTCAGTGTACTGAGAGCTGATTTCAGGGTGTATCAGTGTGAAACACAACCCCCTCCTGCTGAACATAGCCTTGGTGGTGTAGTGGACTTAAAGTCCCATTCACGGGATGTAAACAGTAAAGCTGACCCCGAACATGGCCCTGGTGGTCTAGTGGACCAAAACCCGTTAGCGGGATGTAAGCAGTAAACCCCTCTGAACATACCTGGTGGTCTAGTGCACGAAATTCCCGTTCTTGGGATGTAAGCAGTAAACTCCCCGAACATAGCCCTGGTGGTCAGTATATGTATTCAGTACAACAAACCTCTTCCACCGCTGTTCACATGATTGATGGTACGACCTCAGTTGGTAGTGGAAGCACTCTATGAAATCTCAAGTTACTATAGTAGCATATCGATTTGTTCAGTACATGAACTAATAGTGTCCATGTCATGTCATATTGTCTTTTAGTTATGCACATTTTCAAAGTTACATATGTGCTCACAAACAAAATGATTAAGACACTGTAACATTTAAACTACTACATGGAACGAGAATGAAAAATGACAATTAATAAAGTAATTAAGACAATGACAGTAAATGGAACCACAACAGTTGAAATATTTCTGACACTGGAACATTGTTTTATATGTATGTGCACTATTCTTAGGACTATTAATCATGTAGCATGTGGTGATACTTCTGAAAAGACAGGATATTCATGGCAAAAACTCCGTTTAATGCATCAGTTAGGGTTGTTCTACAGCGACAAAAGTGAGGGAAATTCGCTGTTAGGGTTCAAAACCTAACTCGAATTCACCCCAGCACCACACAGACACAGACACACACACACACACATTCAAGTATGGGGAGGACCAAGTCAACACAACCAATGACAGACATCCAGCAGCAGGTGACAGAAATAACAAACAATTGTCTAAATGTACACGAGACATCCCCACCCACCTGACCAGGTACTGCATGCTCAGTGGAGATCAACAGCAAAACTGAGGCCATATGCACAAGCGTACACATCCCTGATTGCAGCTACACAGCGTACCATACTTAGTAGTTGCATGGCCTTACCGTATGCTCCACACCAGACCAGACCACATGTGGTGGGCCACCTGAGCAATAGAGTTCAGCAAAACCAAGGAGTTGTACAGGTATAATATCTCTGATTATAACAAGGGTTTGAGAAATGCAGCTTTCTAATTGACTGTAAACATTGTAACAGACTTATGTTTACTTTTTACTAATATACATGTAGAGCCTAACCATATGATGAACATGGTTTAATGTTGTTTAAAAAACAGTTTTATTATGATAGCAGTAAGCCACTCCTAGGTATTATGTTAATGGTCAGTTTATCACTGTCTAGTGACATGTGGCATTCGGCTATGCCTCATTCAACATTAAACCCGCACAGGGTGATTAACAGACCATTTAACATAACTGTTGGTCATGCCTTATTGCTTAATTGTCTTTATGAGTAGATAGTCTCCCTCTGCTAGGCATGGTAGCAGCTTTGCAACACAGTGTCCCACCCAGTTACACCATACACTGTCTAGTTACTGGAGAATGGCTGTGAACATGAACTCATTAAGATGAACAGTGTAACTTGCTCATTACAGTCATCAGAAACGTTAGTGTGATTATAACTGACAGAGTCAGTGATAGAGAATAACCCCTGCTGTCCTAGTACACTTACCCCATTGTGAGTTAAATCAATACTAAAAGACATTATGTTTATATCTACACCATACCTACTTGATTCCTGTTGTGCCACAATTAACGTAGTTATCACTTTGATAGCATCAGTGACAGAAGTGTGGCAAACCCAAACACTAGGCATACAGCCTGAGTATGAAACAACTGTTAAAAAAAATTACACTGTGTCCATAAGTGTCATAGATCACTCATTGCAACAATAGTAAATGTATTACTATTTGAATAAGTTAGTCATCACCGATGCAATGAGATTGTCTTTATCAGGTACAACATACTCAGTAAGTGCCTAAAGGAAAATCTATCCATTATACATCTCCGATACAGGTACATCATTGTTGGCTCAGTAGTGCTATGATATTTAGAGTTGCTTGGCCTGATCCATGCAATTACAATGTTTCTTACAAAGAATACCTACTGCATCTTTAGTATTGAAACACACTGAAGGTCTATGTATGTACATGAGCAGTACACCTTCGTCAGTAAGAATGCATCTGATACTGGCAGTATGAATTTCAAAGCATTGAACAGGCAATGCTTTTCCATACGCTTACATCAGCCTCTCTATCTTGAGTAAACCATTGCAGTAAATGTACTACTGTGTAAATCACCTACTAAATGTAACACTACTTTTATCTTGAGCATGCTAGTGTCTTGTGGTTAATTAATGTACTTCTCTTAATTAATGTTTACTCACTAGTGTTAAAACCTTTCTACAATTGTCATCATGCACCTTCAGCATTTATATTGACTAATGGCACAGTACCAGTTGTGGTGTGGTGTGGGGCATCGGTAGGTAAGGCCATGCAACTACTAAGTGTGATGCGTTGTGTGCAGCTGCAATCAGGGATGTGCGTTTGGTGTACATGGCCTCAGTTTTGCTGTTGATCTCCACTGAGCATGCAGTACCTGGTCAGGTGGGTGGGGATGTCTCGTAGTACATTTAGACAATTGTTTGTTATTTCTGTCACCTGCTGCTGGATGTCTGTCATTGGTTGTGTTGACTTGGTCCTCCCCCATACTTGAATGTGTGTGTGTGTGTGTCTGTGTGTGTGTGGTGGTGCTGGGGGTGAATTCGGAGTTAGGGTTTTCAACCCTAACAGCGAATTTCCTCACTTTTGTCGTTGTGGAACAACCCTAACTGATGCATTAAATGGAGTTTTTTGCCATGAATATATATATACGTAGACTTTATCTGTTGGCTTGTAATGTCACCTTCCACAAAATGTCTGTTTTAGCCAAATCATATTTCACGTATGTATGACTTAATTTTTTATATTATTTTTACTATGCATCTGTATTCTGTTTTATATCCACTTACCCTTTCCCCTAGGACACATCTGGAAACAAGCTACTGCAGTTCAATGTCTTTCCTGGTGAAACTTTTCTAAATAAATAAGTAAATAAATAGTTCAGCCCTGGCCCCAGGAATCATCTGCTGACTCTCTCCTTGTGGTGGGGATATGTCCTTCAGTGGATTTCCCCATGTGGGTCAGGGCAGCAGGAGGGTCTTCTCCTTGTGACTCTTACCCAGATGTTACCTCCTGAGCCAGTGGAGCAGTAGGGTTGGCTGATGTTTAAGTTGTTGTAAGTCGTCCACTCAACCATCCAGCTGTGCACCTTAGTAATGAGGTGTAATGTCCTATGCATGGATTGACCATGGTGATAGATAATGCTGTGCATGTCAACAGTGATTGGTGGACACTATTCTACTAGCTATTAGTCTGTATGAGTATCAACTCTGAGCCCATTGGTGTCAAATCTGTGCAACATAACCAGAATATTGAGATGAAGTCCTCAGGCGTATGGACTGAGTGCATATGCCTCTGCACCTTCCCAACATGACATTCAGCATTAGTGAACAGCTATCGGTGACACTTTGGCTTTGGAACAGAGGTTATCACACATGTCTTGGGTTCATGCTGAATTGCCATGAACACATACATGTTGTAACGATATTTACACAAATACTAGTGGATTGGGTGCCGTCTTCATCAGGTTGTTTACCACAGCCATCATAAACTCAGTACTATCTTGCTGTATGTCTGCAACAAATGTATACATCAGCATATAGATAACACCTATCGTAGTGGTGTTAGTAGTATACATTAGTACGTGGTCAGAAGTCATGTTGATAATCTGTTTCAAAGCATTTGATAGGGGATTGTCTTGTGAAGCAGATATTGCTTGCACAAACTGTAGCATGTGAAAAACTTGCATAGCTGGTTAGCATAGCAGTTTACTCTGCTGTTGTCAAACAGTGGTACAACCAACTGTGATTTCTGATGAATTGTTGGTTATGAATGTTTACTTGAGGTTGTAGCCTTTGCTGAACTCTTTTTGAATCACTTTGTGAAGCTTGCTGCTATTTGTTGCTTAATCTAGCTTCACGCTGAATTGCATGAGACAGACATATATGTAGGCAGTAGTATTAAAGACATTTGGCTGATGTAATGCGTAATCTGTTGTACTCAGAATACATCGCTTGTCAGCTCGTATTTTCTGAGGTGCTATACAATGATGGGATCCGAAGGCCATGCGTGAAAGTGGCGTAGCTCATACATCTTTGAAAATGTCTGTACTGTCTATCACTGAATCAAAACTTAATCCTGAGATTTGTGAATAGAGACAGCGTATACAACCACTAATGAACTGTTTCACATTTACGTAGATATCCTTAAAACCTGGAATTAAACGCAGTTCTATCTGTGTACAGAGTGTTGCATGTTGTCAAACTACTCAAGTGTCTGAATAAATGTCTTCTGTACATATAGATAAGTTAGTGATCTTTCCCATGGCACCATTTACCATGCCTTGTTAAAAATCTAGATTATGTTGTAATCGTGCATTCTTACAAAGTGTGAAGACTTCGACCAACTGTTCATGAAACATCTGACTTCATTCATAATCGTTCAGTCATCTTTGCTACTAGCTTTGACTAAGAATAATGCATCAACTGTATCAATTGCATGAGTGACAATCTCTTGGTTCTCTCTTTGTAGCATTAGATTATTGAATTCAGTGCATTTCTTTAGTCATGGCAAAGACACACTATGTGTCTGGCAGTAAGTATATGCATGAGACACATGCTGTTTCTATGCATGTACTATCTACTGTATTTTCGATCATTAACATACAAACATACCTGATGATAGAGACCCAACAAGCTTCATCTAAAAGTGATTTATAACCTAGGTCACACTTTGCGCATGTTCTCAGACAACTCAACATAGGTAAATAATTCCCATATGTTATGCCTGCAATACAACCGAGGATATGCTTGGCTGGCAGTCAGAGTTGAATACATACTCTGCATTGACTAATGCAAAGTTGTAAGTCTCCCAACACAGTATACTTTTGCCACCATGGCACTGCATCATAAGTACCTAAGATCTGCTGTAGGCCAGATGAATACAGGCTAGCATGACATTGGAACCATATGATTTAATCAACAATAGTATGCATCTTTGTGAACATGGGGCCGAGCTGAGATGCAACCTCGAATGACAGTTCCGACTCTCAGTTCTCCATGTTGACTGGCAACATAAAAGAGACGGTGTAATGTTACTCCACCAATATTGTATGCTGCTATCCTGTAGGGCAGTCACAACAACAGACATTGAAGAGCCTGTCACAGTCCATGTTCTGGTATAGCTTCAATCAGAAACTCTTTCCTGTACCAGCTGAACCACTGACAAACATTAAAAGTGGTTTGTGCTGAGTACAGTCACATTTTTTGTTTCATGTAGTATACCATGTTGGACAGCTTCATACTTTGGGTGTACTGTATGCTGCAGCTGATTTAGTCTTTGTCTTCGTCAGCTGGGTTGACCATAAGTGTGTGCCATGTTGCATGGCTGTCTCAATTTCTGAGATTAACAGTTCTGGGGCATTTGTGACAGGGTCACCTAGAACACCTTGGCCTTCTGGATCAAGGTTGTCTTGTGAACTCACTGAGTGTCTTCACAAGTTACTTCTGCCTGCTCGACTGTTCTTTCTCAGCTTTTAGTCTTGTATGTGTTTGTGGTAGTCAGTTTGGAATTCTCATAAGTGATTGAACTGTTCTTGAATGTGTCAGTACCTTTAATTCAGACTCACTCCTCAGGGTCTAAATAGAATGGAGCAAGTTAATGTTCTGGCCACTCTGATGTATAGATACGGTTGCAGTGATCTATAAACATACAGTACTCTTCACAAGACAGCCATCTAGTCAATTGACCCTGCAAATGTGCGTGTTAGTCATGTGCTACACCTGTCTTGTAATCCTTCCACTTAGCCACCTCAAACAGACCAAATCATTCATCTTGTTGTGTCTCATGGGTAGTATGTGTCTATCAGGTTATTCTTCAGATATGTTTGAAAGGTGCGTTGGAAACTCAATTTGGCATGAGAATCAGTACATTCGTTTCTTTTGCTTTACACACAGGAGAAACGTACGTCAGACTTCCCGTAGATATGTACCCATTAGCGGTCACTGGCCCAAAAGCTCCACATTCTCTGTAGAAAGTCTTCAAACTGACACAGCTGAGATGTCAGGCTTTTGCTTGAACAAATATCTTCCAAAGAGATCTTGCAAGCTAGTGTTCATGTTTGGTTATGTCACAGTTACATAGAGAACCAGGCTAGTGAGTTATAGCATACAAACGAACATCTATGTTTACTTGCCACATTAGGAGAAAGTTGGGTTGTAGTCATTGATATACACCTCTTTTCATCTCTGAGTAACTCATGTACCCTCTGGTTGATTTGCCTTCAAGTGGTGTCGCATTGAAAAAGGTCTGCTGGCACCATTCTGACAAACTCTTCGGAAATCAAAGCGACACCGTGTGTACCAATTAGATTTGTTCTTTACTTGCGGCAATATTTTGCGCAAATATGTCGCTGGAACTTTTGACCAACACCACAAGTATAGGACTGTCATACTTGTCTGGAATATGACAAGTGATATATTTTTATGAATGACAGCACTTCTGCTGCATCATATTCCCGATTGTGGTGCATCCTTGATCCATAATAACATATGGATATGAGGGCACTCGTGTAATATTCTGTCCTCCAAAGTAGTTCTAATGCCTAGGAAGTTGTGCTAGTAAGATGAATGGAGAATGTCATGGGCGCTTGTGAAAGTGTCTTGTGACAGACACAGGATCAAGTGACACATTCTCCGATAGTCATGATGAGATGCCTTTGACATGAATTTGCCCACTTCAACAGTTCAATGAGTTAGGTGGGCATATTCTGCACAACTAAGTGTGACAAACCATGTGGCTACGCCATACTCTAAATAACATTATCATCTTCCGAGTCTGCGATACCAATATTCTTTGGTCCATGGCGAAAGTATGGAAGACAGATTCACTTTTCATCTTTCTGTTTCAATTTCTCCAGAAGTGGCAACTGTAATTCCATCTAGTGGAGTTGTGCCGAATGGTATGTGCTATAGATGCAGACAGAATACTAGCTCCTTTCGACAGATGGAGAATACTGTATATTAAATCTGAATTTGCATCTTTATCGAATCGACAGATGATCCTCAGCACCCTGTGCCTCTTCTCTTTCATCTAGGCATCTACTGACCACCCAAATAGGTCTGGAAGCAGTGTGCTTCTAGTATTGCCTCCCAATGCTGACAGGCTCACCTTCCACCTGCTTCATTTGATAGAGATCAATGTTGTCTCTAATGGATCTCTACCATGTAATGAATGGAATTGTATATTCATACACATTGTCCTTATCTGTGTAGTGACTTTCTCAATGTTGACGCACTTTTCTAATGATCATGTTACAGAGGCTGGCATGATCCATACTCTAAAATGAATTGTTCTTCTTTAAATAAGCAGAGCAAGCTTTTACCTTTGCAGGTTGACAACATCACGCAGATGACCTTGTATAGGCACACCATTTACTAGAATGACAAGCTATTTTCCTGTTGGAATAAACAGACATTTCCTATAGAGGAAGTTAGATACATCACAGAACCCTTTAGAGATCAACTAGCTCTCTATGGATCTTCCGTGTCTTTGTGTTCAACATAGAATCATTTGGAATGCTACATTATATGAATTAGAATACGATTCAAACATATTCAATGTTGAAATCTCAGTTGGTGTAACATCTACTTCCATGTTCTTCCTTTTAGCCTTCTGGCAAAGTGTTGCACCACAGTTTTGAAAAACATTTACATAGTACAATGATCTTGTGGATGAAAGTCAGATTTCAGAAACAAGAATGCTGTGAGTGCAACATGTCATTGTATGTAGCGAGGTTTGTAGGTTGACTGTGACAGTTTGCTGCGTAGCACAAGAAATGAGCAACACACATACAGAATAAAACTTCTGATACTTTTCCAAACTTAGTTTCCTTTCCGTACTATTTAGATATATTTCTAACACTGAAACAGCTTTTCTGTTAGTGTGACACAGAAATTTCCTGCCTAGCTCAGAAGATATGTTGCACTTTTCTAAAAGTGATAGCACGTGCATGTACCTGACTGCAATAAGTCATTAAACAAATGTACAGATGCTGTACTTCATATACTCTGTAGACAAGTTCATGCCTGTCTGATGCATAGAGCATCCACGTTGTGAAAAAACTATCAAACACCAGTATGAGACATGCAAGGAGGTGACACAGGTCAGTATGGCGTATTTCACATGGTGATTCAGTAAATAGCTGTCTCTCTCTACGATCTATTATAATAGGTTAACAAACTGTCTACTTTTGAAATGATGATTGCCCTACAGTTTACAGGTAGCATCACGACCAAAGGCAGTGCCATTTATTCAAGACTATGGTTGGACCACAGTCATCATCAGTATCAATTGATTGTCATCAGAATACTGAGGACATTTCTAAGTTGCGGACTCCGATATTAAATGTCTGTTGTTTAGTAAAGTCATGATAAGACTCTTCCCAGAAATAAACTACAGGTGCTGTGTGTGCATCACTGTCCTGAACAGCAGAAGTTATCAACAATCAAACAAGGATACTGTTGAGCTTTTTGATGCTATACAAGTTTCCTAAATTTCAAGGCAGGACATCTTACGCCACAATCTTTGTAGTACAAACAGTGCTCTGTTGACAAATGTTTTACTTTCAGACATCAATTCATCAGAAAGGCTCTTGATCTGTTTACGGACATGCATGCACAACAGTAATAAATCTTCGATCATAGCTTTACTTGCTAGGATTGGAATACATTCTTTTCTAAGTTATAAGTACAATTTTCATTTCGTTATTGATTTGGCGTCTGTTGATGGTTACCTCAGATAGTTATGTTTCATCTTACAGAAACACATTTGAATATTATACATTTTTAGTTTTAGGGATTTTGTTTCTGTGTGCAGTGACTTGATATAAAGTCACTGTTGCAGTAATATCTTCGATGTTCATTTTTCTTTGGGTAACTTTACTTTTTGTTTGTGCCCATATACAACAATTAGTACTATTATACTGCTCTCATTTTGAGAGACACCTCGTCTGTATTGGTTGGCATTTTCAAGTATATAGTTCACAGTGACAGTAAACAATCACAAGTATCAGGCACCTGTATGAGAAGAAAAAAAAGTTTTAGAATATGCTAATTACATTTCTTATAGTAATATGTATTACTAGAATAGCATGTTAGAATGTTAACAATTTGGTGAAAAGACAAGCAAATGATAAGCTGTTAGAATGCATGCACAGCTGCTATAATATCAGAAATTTTCATTCTCATTATTTCTGGACATTTGATATTTTTTTCTTCAGGTGTGTTCTCGATTATGATGGCTATTATTTTTTATCTGTGTATGAACATATGTTTTATGCTGTATTCGTGTTATATGATAATCAGTTTGATAATTAAGCTAGTAAACAAACAAATTCAGTGACAGTGTACTATTAAATGTATAACAATTATATATTAACAATTACGTGGAGGATATACTATTACTGTTTATTAGTGTGTGTGTGTAGCACAGTTGGTAATATGGTTGCATGTTAGCGAGGAAGTTTCAATGTTGATGCTACATTGTAGTAACATACTGTCTTTATGCTGCTGTGTATTGTGAAAATTCGAGCTGTGACCTCTTCACGCTTCGGCAAAGATGTTTTCTCTACATGTACTGTGCAATGATGAAGTTCTTACAATAACTATGTGGAACAGTCTAAAAACTACTATAATGCATTTCTGGACAAGAAAAGTGGACCTGCCAAAAATGTATGTAAACTTCTAAATATTTCTGATTTACAAGCTTGGCATTGCAGTTCATAGCTGAACTAGTAAGTTAGTATTGTGTCATACACCAGTTCAGACTTTACTATTTTGTTTTGAAAATGGGTCTGAAAATCTACCTTCTGATTGGCTATGATCCAATCTCAATGGGTCATGTTCTGAATAAATACCCACAAAAAAGTTACTATTGAAGTCCTACATTACTTGTGTATTTATTTGTACGGCTTGAGTCTTCAAACTTTCACCTGCCATTTGTACCATAGTAAACAATGAATGAAAAGACTGATATTCCCAAACACACACACAGACAGACAACCTTGAAGCACAGTACTCATACAAAAACTTCAAAACAATGACATCTAACAACAAATAGCTAAAAAAATACGTATATCATGGTCTGTCAAAGACTGGGCAATCATTACATGGCAGCTTGCAGCATGTCTCCACTCGGCCACTTAGAGTTAGAAGTGCATGACTGTTGCTAGTCTATTCAGAAAATCTAAAAACAAATACAAGTCCCTCTACTGTATTTACTAATCCTTGTGTCCCAAACTACTGCAGGTACAGTGTACCTTACAAAAAAAATCTTCAATGAATGGTCACCCAGTATACGATTGCAGATTCAGAGCCCTCCGTGTGGGCTTCAGTCACAAAGTGCATGCAAAAAGTGCCCTGTCACATAATGGTCCCCAATGTATAGAAATCAAAACAAGAGAGATTACTTAATCATAAAGTTGTTTGAAGCTCATTTAGTATTTTTTATATATTTTTAATACTTTCCTCCATTTTTCATTTACAGTGCACATTTCTAAGTGCAATAATAACACCCAGAATGGCTGATATAAGAAATAATGTTACTTCCAGATCCTATAAGCACTACTCCTGTGTTTTGGGTCTCATTAAGCCTCTGGTTGGTTGCTTTTTCCTACACTACCCACTCTGGATTATTATTGATAACTGAGCGACAATGTTGAATAGTGTAGATTTAATTTGTAACTTCTTGATGATACTGTGTTTTGTTTATGTATACGTTTTACGCTAGTCGATGAAATGACTATTCTGAAATTTTACATATAAGAGCAATGTAATGAGCAGAAATAATCACGATGGATACATGAGGGTGTTTGATGTAAAACATACAACAAATAAGTGTTTTGAAGTATAGCTGCACAGTTTGTGGGTATGCATTAGCATTGTAAATCTTAAATATCACACCGCTGAGATTGAGGCAGTTATACAGCAGATTATGTGTTTACAATTGATAATTAAGTCATTTTTCCAAAAATAAATTGTATCAATATGGCCATTCTTGAAAAATACTTTCATGAGCCGAAAGTATAGAAAAAAATACTTTTGTGCATTAGAAAGTGTCGACAAATTGTACTGTGAGTTACAGCACTATGAGCAATACTGTCGAAGTTAAACATTTATGAGTACTTCGAAGAAATCGCCAAATGTCTTTAGTGCATTAGAAAGTAAATAAAATACTGGAATGGCTGAAACATTCATTATCGAATGATTAAATAGTCTGTTTGGTGAGATAGCTCTACCAATGAAACTAAAGATTTGTCAGGCCACTTGGGAACCAATCAGTGATGGACAACAGTGAAGAAGAAGAAAACAAGATCCATTTTGAAAATGCAGAGAAATTACCAGTTCAAACTGTAAGTAAGAGTCTATCTTCACATCATATTTTCTAGTATTTAAAGAACTTATTAGAACATGTACATATTATTAATCAAAATGTTTTGGGTGTTCAATCCCCATTGATATTGTAATAGTTATGTAATATTATATTCTTAAGAGAAAATAGTTTAAGTAGAAATTTAGTACTCACTTGTACAGATACGTACGATGGAGAGATAGGAGGTGCGCATCGGAGTTGTTGACGAAGCATAACAGACTAGCATCAAATGTTGTAATTGTTTAAAGTGCCTATGAAAAGCATGCATTTTGTTTAGTTCTCAGTGGTTTTAGATTTTGCAGGGACATAGTCTAATTAATACTAGAGCATGACTTATTGGTTCATGAAGCCAGAGCAGGAGAGAATGTTTTTTTAATAACTGTGTTTTGACAGAATACAGTGAGCTAGTTTGAAATAAGGAGGAAAATATCAGTTTGATTTTCAGTGCTGTCTGGTTACTGCAGGGTGAACGAGTCCTTTCTTAATAGGTTTCTGTGCAGTTCTGGGTAAAAAAACTTAGAATGGCAGAAAAAAGGAAAAGGATTTTGTGGTTATTGGAAGCAGTTACATAAGACGAGCAGCTGAGTTTGCAGTTCATAGTGATTTTGGAAGGACCTACAGCTCCCAGAATTGCTATATTAAATGGTTTGGTCATGGTGGAGGAATGAGAGAACATCTTATGCCAACCATGCACAGACTTTGAGAACTCACTCTCCTCCTGACATACTGCTAATCCATCTTGGAGGCAATGATTTGGGTTTAAAACGATGGGTAGATTTAATGAACGGAAGCAAAATTGACCTTGCTTCTATTATGTCTATGTTGCCTGCCTGTATTATCATTTTCCAGATATTACAGGCGTAGAGTCTGGCAAGCAGAGCATCATATGTATCTGATTGACAGGAGACTCGAAGAAAGTAAATGTACAGATCACTACTTTTTACGCATGCATGGAATGCATACTATAAATCACCACAAAATTAAATTCTGTAATGATTAACTATTCCTACCAGATGGTGTCCATTTCTACGCATGCTGGCAATGGTGCCATTTTCTTGGAGACCTTCAAGATGGAATCCTGAAAGTCCTTTAAGATTGTGAGACTGTTTGAAATATGATAGTATACACAAAGGTTCTTTTCAGAACCATATTAATGAGTCAAAAATAGATTTCATGATATGGTAGTCTAGCTGCCATGGTGAAGTGAGTGTCTGCCAATTTCTCTGCATACTTTGCTGAACTAATGCTTGAGTGTTTTTTCAGTGTCGGCAGGTTGTACGAGAATATATCCTTACCTGGTTTACTGTTGAAGGATGTTTGACAGTGATAACTGTTTGATAATACCTGTGACCTATCGCAGTATGATTCCATTCAAGGAATGTGTAAAGTGCATATCTGAATAAATGTAGTTTTTCATTCTGAGAAAACAATCATGATGTGGCAGGCTACAGGTAAGGTATTGTACAAATGAACTGTGGTAAACATCCTTGAACAGTAGAGCATGAAGGATATAATTGAATCACACCCTGTAGCATTTTGTGTTAGCTAACTCGCCCTCATGAAGTTTCATCTGTAGGAGTTTTGGCTTTCCAGAAGCATGTAAAAATATTTTATACCTTTCCGTCCTGTTGATGGATTGACTCACCCACATTACATTTGGCCACGTGTCTAATTTATTTACTAATGCAGGACAGACACATGAGGAGCTACTAGAGTGCCTTAAGTTGCTGCCTTTTAAAGCGGGCAGGTGCAATTACTAAAACTGAAGTGCATTTTAGTGGTCAGTGCCCACTTATTTCGACTCCTGTGGTGCATTTTCATATCATGAGGTCCTGACATCCCTTTTTCTATATAGAGTACGCTGTCTGGGGCCTAGCAGCCTAATATATGTGGCAAAGTTAAATCAGAACTGCCTGTCTAAGGGACAGGCCAAGAAAGTAAAACGCCTGTCCCAATGAAAAAGCAGGTGTCCGAGCTGGGTGGAGAGTATGTTATTTCAAGGCCTGTGTACCAGTAATGTATGTTTGCGAGTTCAATAAAACACAGTTCTGTGATGTGTGGTTCATCTGTGTTTGATATCACATTACAATGTTGTGTGAATATTTCACTATGGTACAGATGGATATGTCATGGTATCCCAAATTTGATGTTTGATACAGTTACTCCAACGCATGAGACTAGAGCATAGCATGTTAGTGTACTAGCAGTTGTTGTTACTGTCAAGGTGGCTGTATCCTTTTTTTTCTATTATGGTACTGATCTGTGTTTCTGCTATCTTGAAGGACAGGTGGTCTTTGATGTAATTTAATTAGTATTGTATAGAATTTCTTTAAGAAATGATGAATATTGTAACATTATACTAATGTGCATATTTTTGGGTTTTGTATTTCAGAGCTACTAACATTCATCTGGTGACATGAGGCAGTGGACCTATACGTAGAGGTATGTGCACTGTTTCCAGGCAGTCCAGGCCGGGGAATGCTCGTGGTGCTCATGAGGGAGCACAAACCAGGCTGGATGCAATGTGGAGGTGCGTTAATAGTTATCTATATATTGCACTCCAAAGTAAAGAATAAGAGTAGTGCAATTAAAAGAAGTGGAAGCTGTTGCATGTGATTCTATATACTCAAGGAAGGAGGTGATACGGACAATGACACGTGGCTGGTACTACCTCGCTCACTTGAATTATAGGAGCGCTGGGAGGCCAAGTGCGGGGGGCCTTTAGTCACCATAAAGTAAATCAGCACAACTTTTAATTATAGTTGTCAATGTTTTCAAGTTAGTGAAAATGTCTTATAGTGTGGACCACATATTTAAAAGGGTCCTTCATGTAAATAGATTGTGTATGTGCAAGTCCAACTTTGACTATTATGCGATGTTACCAGGAGGCAGTTATGTCATTGACAACAGATTGTGCAAAAGATCAATAGAAATGAATGCATGTTAACAGGACGGGAGGAACAATGCATAAGCTGCCCAACATACAATATTCAGTGGGTTGTAGATAGTTGTGCATGCGCGCAACCCCAACATATGGCTGCACAACTTTGTAGCCCCCAAAAAGTCGACGCTGATGGCCACCATAGGTGAGCTGCTGTATTGCAGGGTGCAACACAGCAGCTGCCACTCTGGCTGGATGCCCAGTTGGTTCTTGTGCCCCCACCAGCCCCATCGTGTGCATATAGTAACATACCCCACCCACACATCTCTTGACGCCTGACTGCAGGAATAGTTCCATGCCCCACCTACAGATCTCCCACAGTGTGATTGAGGGCAATAAACCAACATGACCTCCCTGCTACACATCTCCCGAAGCCCAATCATGTCCAGAATGTGTATCTCCTCCCAAGTGCGTGATCATGGGCAGAATGTGACCCTTCTCCAACCAAACTATCTCTCTGGTGGTACACTGGATTGCAATGTCTGATTGTGGGCAGAATGTCAGGTAACTACCACGTAAAAAGTCAGCCTGGTGCCTAGTGCCCACCAGTCCTGTATGAAGCCCCTCAGGCTGCTCCCCGTTTGCAGGTGGTGGTGGCAGCGATCCCACCCATATGCTGCCCGCTGCCTGCCGATTACTGCCTGTAGTACGACTGCATGCCCATTGATGCCGAACTATAGCCACTGGATGTGCAGCCCATAATGTACATGACACCATCATTTATGAATGATGTTACTGTATTGCCCGTGATGGGTGTCAGTAGAGTGTGGGTGGGGGTCGTGTTACTTATTGGCTGTGATTGGGCTTCAGGATCTGTCTGGGGGAGGGTAAATGTAGACAGAGAGATAGTGTGTCATTGGCTGCAGGGTCATCCAGGGTCTCCAATGGCTGGTGCCTGGTCAAGGGCGGCCAGGTGCAAATCCTTGATGGATCAGCACCATATGCTAATAGCATGCAAATGAGGCCATAGATAGATGTAAATGATCCCACCTTCATCTTGTATTAGGTATTACTCTGTTTGCATACCAGCTTTTGAATATCTTGAAATTTGTGCATCAGCATAGTGTGGTATATGCCACTGCAAATTAGTGCTCAACTCCCTCAGCAAGTGTGGTGGTGTTGCAGTGCTATGTCCAGTGGCTGTGGCTGGGGTGTTAGTCAAAGAAGTTGTTCATAGCACAATTTGACACACCCGGCTGAAATTATTTTGAGGAGCGGAGGTCATGGTATTGAGAATGGCGAGTTTCCATATCTGCATGCATAAATAAGCAATGACACATCAGGAGTGATTATTCAATGTTGTGTAAATGTGTGCTTACTAGAGTAATGTGGGATGAGGCACAGTTAGTACTACATCAGTCACACAGTGATTAAGTAACCATTGATATATACAGTCAGAGTGCCTTATTTGTATTATCATAGCAATATTTTGAAAATAGTATTGAACATTGTTTTGTATGTGCCTAGTCTCTACAATATATCAATAAACAATAATGCCCAACAGGGTGTGTGTGTAAAATGCGATAATGTCGTGCAGGTGGTTGGACACGAGGCCGCGGTCCAGTGTGTCCAACAACTGAGGCGTGACGTTATCCCAAATGACACACACCCTGGAGGTCAGTATTGCTAATATGTATCGTTTATTGTTATACAGAAAAAAAAAAAATTATTAAAGATGTTTTGTGGGAAAATATTTTTTTTTTAAGAGTAGATGAAACAATCAAGCAAATGATCAGCATGCTCATGGTGATCAGTAGGTTCACTGTAAGGCTGAGACTAGACCCGTGATGTTGTACTGATTTACATCACACCTGTGATGTTGTACTGATTAACATCACAGGTCCAGCCCAAGACTGACCAATCAGAGTCCAGGATTTTTTCTTGCCATTGTATAATCAAAGATTGAATACAGTAATAACGTTGTGATAGAAATTAGAAAGTAGTATTTTTTACAACTGTTTTTCTCAGTGTTAAAAAAATGTTTTTGTTTTGTATTTATTGTAGAACATTGGAGGCGTTCCCCAGCTGTGAGCGAGGTAGTGCCAGAAGCAAGCGAACCTGTGGAGGGTGGCCAGTCAGACACTGACAGTGTCATTATGATTGAGTCTGACAGTACGACTTTATTATTACAAAGTTCTTAGGTTGTTTTCAAATAAGAAATGAGGATTTCTCATGACACAAGTGTGTGATATTGAAATTGTGGCATTGATAGACGCAAGGTATTGTGTTGGGCAAATTAGCTGGACAGCTAGGCTCTGGGGCAATATTTGAAATGTGACATGAAATGTGGTATTATCATCATTGCAAGATGCAGTGTGGGCACATTTGCATGTTGTTATGCTGTGATTTGCATGCTATTACCCATGCAGGTCTGTTGGTCCATCAAAATTGTGTGTGGTGCCCTGACAGGCTGCAGGCATGGGGAACAACACTGCGGTGCAGCTTTGCTGATAGAGAAAGGAATGTAACATATCCTGCAACACCCAGTCCACCAGCCGATCTTTCAGAGGGGGTATTCGCTCAACTACCAAATAAACATTTCGTTAGTAGAACAGGATGGATATGTTCAGGAGAAGGGCTGAGTTGTTTTACTTACAGGCTGCAATTGGGCATTTTGTTGCTCTTGACCTGAAGGGATACATTTTGTAGGTCACGTAACATGTTACAATGGCAAGAAATATCCTGGACTGTGATTGCTCAGTCTTGGGTTGGACTTAGTGATGTAATCAGTACAACATCACGGGTCTAGTCTCAGCCTTACTGAACCTGCTGATCAGCATGAGCATGGTGATCATTTGTTGATTATTCGTCTGCTGTTAAAAACAAAAATATTTTTCCACACAAACCATCTTTAAAATTATTTTTCTTCTGTATAACAATTAGCCATTGTATGATAGCAATAATGCCCTCCAGGGTGTGTGTCATTTGGGATAACGTCCGCCCATTGTTCAACGCGCGGCAGTGCGGCCTTGTGCCCAACCACCTGAGGCGATGTTATCCTAGGATGACGACACACCCTGTCGGGCATTATTAGCTTAGTTGTGGATGGATCGGGTATTTCAGGGCATTGTAGCATCAGGTATCTGTTTGGTGGGAGTCACAGTGGTGCACGGGCGTTTGGTCGACTATCTTGAATATGCACCCAAAATACTTAGAAAAGGTGTTGACCAACTCTAATGATTGTGCAGTGCCACCATGGCAGAAAGATCCTGTACTAGCATGACAAATTGGTATTACTACAGATGTGGTGGAATAATTCTTCATGAATCTGACAATGTATGGGTGTGCATAGCAGTAGATGTGGTGTTGTGGGGGCAGGTCTTCTCTCTGCTAATTTTGAGTGGTGGAGTTCAATGTACAATTACGTAATTATGCCTGACAGGGTGTGTGTTGTGCTGGGATAACATCACGCCTGGGGTAGTTCTGCATTTGAGGCGCGAGCCAAGTGTGTCCAACAACTGAGGCGTGACATTATCCCAAACGACACACCCTGTTAGGGCATTATTGCTATCATACAATGGCTCATTGTTATACAGAAAAAAACATTGTAAACATGTGTTTTGTGTGGAAAATATTTTAGTTTTTAAGAGCTGACGTAACAATCGCAAATGATCAGCATGATCATGATGATCAGCAGGTTCACAGTAAGGCTGAGACTAGACCTGATGTTGTACTGATTAACATCACGGGTTCTGGCTCAAGAGTGACCAATCAGAGTCCAGGATTTTTTTTGCCATTGTATAATGAGTAATAGATAACAAATTCTAATGTTGTTCTAGTGTTGTAGGTGTCTCAGTGGAATTCAATGGTGTGTTGCTAAATAATGTGTTGCGAATTATGACATGTCCCTAGATTGTATTTAGTTAATATTTATATATGTCATGCCAATGTTTCATTTTTATTATTGCAATAGTTATTAATGTGCATAATAGAATATCAACATGTTTGTTAATGTGTTTTAATACCCCTGTAGGGGTAATATGGTTAATAACACATACATGGCTGCTACATTCAGCTAGAGGGTCATTGAGTGAACAGTGACATTATCATTATGTTTGTGTTTTTTTTATTATAACTCAGATTTTTTAACTATTAAAAGAACAGAGTGTCATATTATTAGGTATGCATGTATGTAAATTGAACTTACATGTAATGTTTTTAGGATGTTCATGCGCCTCAGCCATGCATTATGACAATGTTATAAGTATTGTGATTCATGGTCAGGCACTACTTGTTCTGCACTGCATACAATATATTTGGAGTAATGTTTTGAAAATACGTTATTGAAGAAATTGATGTTTTAAAGATAAACACTTTTACCTTGAAATTGATCTATTAATGTGATCATTTTTTCTTGTTTCCTTTAATAGAGCCGGGAAGCTGTTGCGGAACGGGTGGAGGTGAAGCAGGAAGCGGCGCTAGTCCACCACGTAGTGAAAATCTGTTGTTGATATTATCTGCATCCTTGAGAAGTACCATAGGGTTGTCAACATTCTGTGGTGATCAATGCTCCTGTTGAGAATTACACGTTGCAGTGCTACTGTATGATAGGGGGAGTGCACTGTCTATTGGATACTCACTGCTAATGTAAAATAGTTTGGGGTGTGAGCAACAGAGCTTCATTGCTGAGGGAGTACCACTTTATTTTGTTTGTTGTGGGTGGGCGAATCACTGTTTACATAACTTACTTTAATTGTGATGTGAACTTATAAGGGTGGGAATGCATTGATCACTGCAGATACCCAACCACCCCAAAAACACAAACATGGTGGTAGGATATTGTAGTTACATAAATGTTGTGCACTGCATAAAGTGTGCAATAATGCTTAATTTGTTTTTTTCTCAATCTACAAGTTTAAAAGTGTGCCTTATAGTGTTAATGATCCCTTTTCCGCAGTGAAAGTGAATAGCTGTGCAATATGTATGTCTTCAGCCTTACCAGACTAATGCTTACCTCTACAATGTAGTGCGATGCTGTTCAGTGCACTGGCATACGTGTGTATTTTTTAAAGGTGATCATGAACTGAGGGAATGTCAATAAAACTAATAGTGCAGGTAATGATGGGACTGTTTGCATTCACCCTATGAATATCGTATGTTTCTAAATAACACTATGGAAGTTGTCTCACCACACTTAGAAAATGGATTTTTTATTTCCTGGCATCTGATTGGCTACTACCCTTCCCAGGGGGGTACATTCAGTTTCAATACATGCCCAGCAAATAAAAAGTTTCAGCCCCAGTACCCTCTCACCCAGTCAAGTATCCCTCTGCCCATGCAGGTTGCTCATTGGCTAAAAACATCTAAATTAATTTGAAGTCACTGCCATTTTTTTTCTGTCACTTACTGAGAGATATTGGCCCATTAATGACAAGCTGTCTCAAAAAGACACTGCCCCCACCACACACACACACACACTGTCACTGTTCCTCAACAACTTTTGTCAGGCAAATTCATTCGGTGCAGAAGTGTATTGATTTAGATTTCTTTTAAAGATGTCAGTGTTTAAAACAGCGCTAGGACGTCGTGCGCTCAGCGTACTTTAACACCTTTTCCATATTACAGTTTTATTGTAGCCGTAACTCCACTAGCGATGACTTTAAATTAAGCTACCTCCCCCCATGTCACTTACCCACCCATGGTGTGGCTGTTGTTCGAAATTACTTTTTGGGACATTGTAAGAAGATGACTGTGAGAGTGTATGTGAGTAAAGGTAGTAATATGTCTACTTTAAAACATTTGTTTTTAGATGAACATTATATGCTATCATAGGCGCAAGCCCTTCTGCCGTGCAAAACAGTTGCGCAGGGGTGTGTCCAGGGTGATATTCACAGGAGTTGTGGTATTGAGGAAGTACTTTGAATATCACCTCTAAGCACATCCACTGTGCATGGCGCAGTGTAACTTGCAGCAGCGCAAGTTTCGAAACTGCAGCGTTGTACTTGTGGTCGCAAAATGCCGATATTCTAAAAGTAATATGCAAATGTGGTTGTAATTCAGGCAAGGCACGGGGGGTGGGGACATTCTCATCTGATTATGGCCCTATTTGCATCCCATTAGCATGCAGGTGTGGTGATCACCGAGGACTTGCGCTTGGGTCCTTACCAGGTAGCAGCCGTTGGGCAAGGATGCCCCATGCAGGCTAATTTCTGGCAAAAGAGCGTAAATCCCCTCCCCACTGGCCCGATTGTGGGCATACTGTTAATACACTCCCCCCCAAGTAGCCCAGTTGGGGGCAGCAATGTGTCTCCACGTTCAACACAGACGTGGAGGTCCAGTGGACCAATAACCACAATTGCGCTATTAAGTAATGAAACACCTTCCTACCTCCTGAATACATCCCTGGCAATACCAGTGCACTGATAAGCAGAATTGCAGGCTTGAGTATTGAAACCCCACCCCCACCTCCCGATCATATCCTGAAAATCCCAATTGTGGGATGTAGTTAGCAACCCATCCCAACAAAAGACATGAGTGTTGGGGGGCAGACATTGCTGCCCGTGATTGCCTTGATGAGTGGGTGTAGAGTGCATATCTCTCAAGTATACCACATTGCGACGAATGTAACTCATTTAAATTCACTAAAGCTTCTTGTTGCAGATTGTGAGGATTTGTAACACGTTCAGTGCTAACATTTTTTTTCAAAATTCTATAGTAAATGATGATAAATATATCAATTTTATAAATTGCAGACTTTATGAACTTAAATGCAAACATTTAAACAGTGTTGTGGGCTTCTAATTGTAACATTAGATTAAGTGTTCCACGCTTTTCCTATTTTTTCAACATTTAGAGAAGCAATGTTACACATTTTGAGGAACAAACAGTTCAGGCGTGTGAGACAGAGTGTTGAGGGCGCTCACAGGTGGCAGCTGCTGTGTTGCGTCCCTGCAATGCAGCAGCTCACTTGTGGTTGGCCCTGAACTTGATCCTTTTTCTCAAAGTTCTGCAGGCACAGCTTTTGGGTTGCGCCTGCACAACTCGTTGAGCTTGACTCGATATCTGTCATGGTTTTGCATCGCATCTTATATTAGTGACTTATTTATTTAAAGTACTGATCTGTGCTGAGATCTTGAAACACGGGTCAAAAGCTGTTCGGTTTAAAGTATCATTAAACTTATCATGATAGTGTACGCATGAAAAGTATTTTATTATACTGCTACTGTAAAGGTACTTTAATTTCACTGAATACATGACTACACATTATAGGCAGACATGGTGAAGTAAACATTCTCACACTTGATGAGGATGTATTTCAACTCTATGGCATAATAGTGTAAATAATGCTCAAGTATGCACATACAGAATAGTTCTGAGTGGTAGAAAGAAAATCTAAGAGTACCACTATAAGCCACAACTAACTATACATTTTTTTATGTTGTGAGCTTATTAGATAATATAGATAGACAAGTATGACAGACAGACAAATTACATGCTACACAATTTATCCCTCCAGGAGTGCGGTACACTGGAGGATTTACCACGGCTGGTGTGATTCGGTCACAAGTTGTGGCTGGTGACCGAGTCACACCAGTGGTGTTAAATCCTCCAGCGATCCCACACCCTGGGAGGATACATTTTATTATTCAATGCAGAATGTTGTTTTTATGTTTTTAACTGCGTTATAACTCACTGGGGTCCCTACACTTGAAAAGAGGAGGTCATTTAGCTAAAAATTTTCGTGGTGTTTAGCGAAGAGTGTGGGACAAACCCTTGATAGTTTTGTTTGAAGTGAATTTGAGCAGATTAGCATGGTATAGGTTGGCTGGCACTTCTTGGTGGGTACACTGGAGGATTTATCACGTGGTCATTGTGACCAACCCACTAGGATGCAGGATTGCATATCGGATTTACCACATTGTATAATAAATAGTTTAGCATCATAGTTTAAACTATTATCATTACTTTAAAATGAATGCATTTCTGATATTGTATTAGATAAGAAATATTTGAAGTGAAATATTTAACAGTTGTAATTGTTGAATTTGTGTTATATATTCATCATAACTGTTTTTTTTTTTGTAGGCGCTGGCGACTGCGAGAGATGCAGAGCCATTACGCTGCTACAGCCCGACTCACTTTCATGAGGTTCACAGTCTGCGGAAGAGGCAGCTGTCATCCTTGAGAGGCTGGAAAAATCCAGTCTCTCTTGGATGCACAGCAGCAGACTGTGAACCTCGTTCTGAGCTGGTCGAGCAGTGTGATGGTGTTGTTGCACATAGCAGTGCTTCACCTCCGCAGCTACCAACTGTTCCTGCAGCTTCCTGGGTGAGACTGGCCACCCTTCATAGAGGTCCGATCATCTCCCGAGGGCGCACAGCTTCTACTTTTGCGCCTCCACATTGAATCCAGCTTCCAGCCTGGATTGCCTGATGCAGTGCACACACCTCTGAAGTCTTTGCCTGAAGTTAAATAATAAAAAAATATTTTTATATGTTTTTATTAATATTATAAAAAAATTTATTTAATTTATATGTTGTGTATGACGTAATACACACCTTTTTTTTTTGTATGTATATATTCTTTTATAAAAATCTATTTTTGTATGTATAAAAAAAATATTTTTGTTTGTCAGTTTTTATATTGAAAATATTTTCATAGTAAAATAAGTAATACTATACTCTCTTGTGTTTGGTGTCTTATTCATATTCAAGAGATAAAGTGTGACATTCAAGCCGCAACATTTTTTGGGCAATTGTCATAACCATATCATCTTAACATTGGGTATATGTGGCAGTATTGTTATCCCTAATATAAAGATAGTTAATAGAAAGGTTCATACAAATTTTCAAGGGAGTGGAGGAGGACAGACAGTAAAGAATAGGCCATAGCTGTTCCCAGCCAATATCTCTTATGTAGTCATGTTACACTACTTCATAAAAATTTCTATACAGCTGAGTTTTAAAAGCATCTTTGATTTAGGACAAATAAGTGACAAGGAACCTCATTCCAAGGGTCCACCAGTCTCTGTGTGACAAATGCCTTCCTTCTATTGGTATTATACTTTATGGGCCAGATATTCAAAAGGGTTGCGACATGTGTAAAAGGGTAGTGCCTGCACAAGTCAAGACTTGCTCCATTCTGTGATATTCAGCAGGAGGCAGTTCCACCACAGAAAACATGCGGAGTAACAGTGCAATGCTAATGAATGTATGATGAACTGCAGGGGGACCAACCATGCATTAACTGCACAGCCTGACATTCAGCAAGGCTGTGTAGAGTTGTGAAGGCGCAACCTGCAACCTGCGCTTGCACAACTTTCAGGCCAAAAAAATGCTCAAGTCAACAATCACATACAGGTAAACTGCTGAATTGCATGGCACGACACAGCAGCTGACAGCTGTGGCTGGCCCCCAACCCACTCCATGTCCCATCGTGCAGCCTAATCGTGGTCAAAAGACTGACAATTCCCAACACCACCCCACCACTGGGCCTATTGTGGGCAACAGCAGAAATGTTCCTCCCACAAGTCTGACCACGGGTTGCTCTAGTTTAAAAACAGTCCTCCTGTGAATACATCCCTGGGGTCCAGTGTACTGAGAAGCTGATTTCAGGGTGTATCAGTGTGAAACACAACCCCCTCCTGCTGAACATAGCCTTGGTGGTGTAGTGGACTTAAAGTCCCATTCACGGGATGTAAACAGTAAAGCTGAGCCCCGAACTTGTGGCCTGGTGGTCTAGTGGACCAAAAGCCCGTTAGCGGGATGTAAGCAGTAAACCCCTCTGAACATACCCTGGTGGTCTAGTGCTCGAAATTCCCGTTCTTGGGATGTAAGCAGTAAACTCCCCGAACATAGCCCTGGTGGTCCAGTATATGTATTCAGTACAACAAACCTCTTCCACCGCTGTTCACATGATTGATGGATGCGACCTCAGTTGGTAGTGGAAGCACTCTATGAAATCTCAAGTTACTATAGTAGCATATCGATTTGTTCAGTACATGAACTAATAGTGTCCATGTCATGTCATATTGTCTTTAGTTATGCACATTTTCAAAGTTACATATGTGCTCACAAACAAAATGATTAAGACACTGTAACATTTAAACTACTACATGGAACGAGAATGAAAATGACAATTAATAAAGTAATTAAGACAATGACAGTAAATGGAACCACAACAGTTGAAATATTTCTGACACTGGAACATTGTTTTATATGTATTGCACTATTCTTAGGACTATTAATCATGTAGCATGTGGTGATACTTCTGAAAAGACAGGATATTCATGGCAAAAACTCCGTTTAATGCATCAGTTAGGGTTGTTCTAGCGTACAAAGTGAGGGAATTCGCTGTTAGGTTCAAAACCTAACTCCAATTCACCCCAGCACCACACAGACACAGACACACACACACACACATTCAAGTATGGGGAGGACCAAGTCAACACAACCAATGACAGACATCCAGCAGCAGGTGACAGAAATAACAAACAATTGTCTAAATGTACTACGAGACATCCCCACCCACCTGACCAGGTACTGCATGCTCAGTGGAGATCAACAGCAAAACTGAGGCCATGTACACTAGCGTACACATCCCTGATTGCAGCTACACAGCGTACCATACTTAGTAGTTGCATGGCCTTACCTACCGATGCTCCACACCAGACCAGACCACATGTGGTGGGCCACCTGAGCAATAGAGTTCAGCAAAACCAAGGAGTTGTACAGGTATAATATCTCTGATTATAACAAGGGTTTGAGAAATGCAGCTTTCTAATTGACTGTAAACATTGTAACAGACTTATGTTTACTTTTTACTAATATACATGTAGAGCCTAACCATATGATGAACATGGTTTAATGTTGTTTAAAAAACAGTTTTATTATGATAGCAGTAAGCCACTCCTAGGTATTATGTTAATGGTCAGTTTATCACTGTCTAGTGACATGTGGCATTGGCTATGCCTCATTCAACATTAAACCCGCACAGGGTGATTAACAGACCATTTAACATAACTGTTGGTCATGCCTTATTGCTTAATTGTCTTTATGAGTAGATAGTCTCCCTCTGCTAGGCATGGTAGCAGCTTTGCAACACAGTGTCCCACCCAGTTACACCATACACTGTCTAGTTACTGGAGAATGGCTGTGAACATGAACTCATTAAGATGAACAGTGTAACTTGCTCATTACAGTCATCGAAACGTTAGTGTGATTATAACTGACAGAGTCAGTGATAGAGAATAACCCCTGCTGTCCTAGTACACTTACCCCATTGTGAGTTAAATCAATACTAAAAGACATTATGTTTATATCTACACCATACCTACTTGATTCCTGTTGTGCCACAATTAACGTAGTTATCACTTTGATAGCATCAGTGACAGAAGTGTGGCAAACCCAAACACTAGGCATACAGCCTGAGTATGAAACAACTGTTAAAAAAAATTACACTGTGTCCATAAGTGTCATAGATCACTCATTGCAACAATAGTAAATGTATTACTATTTGAATAAGTTAGTCATCACCGATGCAATGAGATTGTCTTTATCAGGTACAACATACTCAGTAAGTGCCTAAAGGAAAATCTATCCATTATACATCTCCGATACAGGTACATCATTGTTGGCTCAGTAGTGCTATGATATTTAGAAGTTGCTTGGCCTGATCCATGCAATTACAATGTTTCTTACAAAGAATACCTACTGCATCTTTAGTATTGAAACACACTGAAGGTCTATGTATGTACATGAGCAGTACACCTTCGTCAGTAAGAATGCATCTGATACTGGCAGTATGAATTTCAAAGCATTGAACAGGCAATGCTTTTCCATACGCTTACATCAGCCTCTCTATCTTGAGTAAACCATTGCAGTAAATGTACTACTGTGTAAATCACCTACTAAATGTAACACTACTTTTATCTTGAGCATGCTAGTGTCTTGTGGTTAATTAATGTACTTCTCTTAATTAATGTTTACTCACTAGTGTTAAAACCTTTCTACAATTGTCATCATGCACCTTCAGCATTTATATTGACTAATGGCACAGTACCAGTTGTGGTGTGGTGTGGGGCATCGGTAGGTAAGGCCATGCAACTACTAAGTGTGGTACGTTGTGTGCAGCTGCAATCAGGGATGTGTGCGTTTGGTGTACATGGCCTCAGTTTTGCTGTTGATCTCCACTGAGCATGCAGTACCTGGTCAGGTGGGTGGGGATGTCTCGTAGTACATTTAGACAATTGTTTGTTATTTCTGTCACCTGCTGCTGGATGTCTGTCATTGGTTGTGTTGACTTGGTCCTCCCCCATACTTGAATGTGTGTGTGTGTGTGTGTGTGTGTGTGTGTGGTGCTGGGGGTGAATTCGGAGTTAGGGTTTTCAACCCTAACAGCGAATTTCCTCACTTTTGTCGTTGTGGAACAACCCTAACTGATGCATTAAATGGAGTTTTTTGCCATGAATATATATATACGTAGACTTTATCTGTTGGCTTGTAATGTCCACCTTTCCCACAAAAATGTCTGTTTTTAGCCAAATCATATTTCAACGTATGTATGACTTAATTTTTTTATATTATTTTTTTACTATGCATCTGTATTCTGTTTTATATCCACTTACCCTTTCCCCTAGGACACATCTGGAAACAAGCTACTGCAGTTCAATGTCTTTCCTGGTGAAACTTTTCTAAATAAATAAGTAAATAAATAGTTCAGCCCTGGCCCCAGGAATCATCTGCTGACTCTCTCCTTGTGGTGGGGATATGTCCTTCAGTGGATTTCCCCATGTGGGTCAGGGCAGCAGGAAGGGTCTTCTCCCCTTGTGACTCTTACCCAGATGTTACCTCCTGAGCCAGTGGAGCAGTAGGGTTGGCTGAGGTACTTTGAGCATGGCTTCATGGAGCCCTGCCCCTTTCCATTTTTTCTACTCATTTTCTCCAGTTGACCTGGAGAAGCACATGCACTTGGAGGTGCACGTGCACTCTGGAACATTGGCCTTCTTCCACCAACCCAAACATCCGTCTGACCTACTGTAGCATGGGTGGAAACACTAGGCCTCCACATTAAGGCTGTCAAGAGCCTGGAAGGCAAACCACCCCCACCTGGGTGAAGAGAGCTGCCTGTCACCTGTTCCTGCCATCTCTCAGCCTCCCTGCCCTACTGCTGTCACCAGATATGCCAGTAGCCATGCAGACTGCTGTTCTGCACAGAACAACTACTAACATCATGTATACAGTCTTCTAATTAACAGAAAGGGAAAGAAAAAAAGTATCTCAGATATAAAATGTAATTGCTGACTGATTTTTAAGAACTAATCTTAGTTTTACATATTTCAGTAGCTGTATATTTAGATATGTAACTATATCAAGGTTTTTAAATTAGTAATAATTATTTCTCACTTCCTTTTATTTTATTTCTCATAGGAGTCCAGTTCAAATAAAAAAGAAGTTAGTTCTGACAATTTAATTCCAGAACAATGTGATATTAATGGAGTTTCACACGACATGAGTAATACCATGTCAGAAGAAGATCATAGAAGAATTGTTGCTGACATCTCAGTGCAACATTGAAAAAATGAAACATTGCACTTCTCTACTGTTTCAGAAAGAACATATTATAATAGAGTGATGCAGTACAACATTAGAAAGCTGAGACATAGCATTAATAAAACATATATATGTACAGTTATTAATTTATATAATATGCAATTAGATCTATGTCAAAAGAAAGACTTGGATGTAATGAGGAACAGCCTCTGTGGTGACAGTGCACTTTCTGATATATTGAGTTGTTCAGATAGTTTTAAGATATAAGACATATCCTGATACTTCTGACCATATGACAATAGCAGTTTGACACATCAAGGGAGGTTATCTTACATCGTAAATTTATTTATTTAGTTTTGTGTGCACTAGACAGGGACTGTCTTTTTTTTAAGCACGACCCGGGAGATTACAAGGGATTAGGATAAGTTCATGAGTCACCAAATACATAGAAATGCAATGTTTAATTACAACATATTATCAGACAAGGATATGTGTTTCTAAATAGTTAAAGCTAGTGCATTAGTAATGAGTGGAGTAGGAGAAACAGTGATATGTGGAGCATGTTCCGTAGGGAGTTGAGTCGCTATGCGCAAGATACCTGCATATTGAATGAATGAGGCTATGTAATTTAGAAGGTACTGTACTTTGATCACTGTGTGAAAACACATCACACAGAGTGTAAGGGCTACAGAACAGGAGTGAGTATTAAGCTTAGCAGTGAGCTGAAGTAGAGCAGTCACCAGAATGGCCCCCAAACTCAGAAATGTGAAGCTGGTACCAATGTACACTTTGTGTGCAAAAACATTTTGGTTTACTTAATGTATACTGTAATATATTACATTGTATCTGACTATAGTACTTTTGTTTAGCTGTAGGCTAATGTCTAGTATTACTAAAATCCCATAATTGAGCACAGATGACATCCAAGATGCAGGCAGCAGCAAGAGATCCAGTAGCCTTATCCTATTAGAGTGTATATAAACTATGATTATAAACTATGATCTTTTGTTTGCTGTTTTCACTATCCTCCATGGACTATGTACAATCACATAGGACTGTACTTAGCCCCTGGAGAAAAGCATTTTGGTAAAACATCTAATTCTACATTATATAAGTTCTGACATGATTTACAGGCTATTCAGTCTCTGCTGCTGTCTACTGCTCTGGTATCATCTACAGGAGAGAAATTAATTTCTATGAGAAGATGTCAGCCCATAACTAAGTAAAATTATGCTGATACAGACTGCTGTTATGCAGTAAACAGTAAGTAAACAAAAATGGTTTTGTCCATAGAATGCACATTTGAACCAGCCTCAAACTTTAGTGCATGGTCCTTTGTGCTAGCTTATCCCATTTAGTCATGGTGGTGTCGGGGTGGGTAGTCTTGTTTTGATAGCAACAGACCATATTCTGTCATTGTGGCTGACTGGTATATAGCATAGTCTATGGAGAGACATACACAACAAGCTGATGTCTGCATCAAGATTTTTCTATTGCAGAATGGAATTTTGAGACTGAAACATGAGTGTTTTAATTATTGTCATAAAAAACTCAATGGGGCCTATTCTCAAAGGAGCAGTTATGCCAGCCGTAAAATACGCCACGGTGCAAAATGTGCCAAACAAGTTGCGACATGCAAGTTGTGCCATATTCTTGAAGAAATGTGACTTGCACCAAGAAAATCCGCAAAGGGTGCAGACAGTGACTTGCATCATATAAAAGCATGCAAGTCACAGAAAGGACATGGATACCGCACTTCAGGAAATAGCAGAGGACAAAGCCACAAGGCGCAACCAGAGAAGGGTGCAGGATGAAAATGTGAAGTAAAGGAGGAAGAAGAACTTCTCATATGAGAAGACAGACATACTCATTAATGAGACAGATGCCAGTGTGGGGTTACTACTCCCCAGGGGTGGTGACAAGATGAAATGTGACCAATGCAAGAAGGCATGGGAGGAGGTTGCCAAAAAAGTTAATGCCATGACCACCCAGAAATGCATCATAAGGGACTGCCAGAAGAAGTACAATGACATGAAGAGGTGGTGCAAACAGAAGCTGGCACACAACCAGAGGTGCACCCAGGCCACTGGAGGAGGCAGCAGCAAGCTACGGCCACTTAGCAATCATGAAGAAAGGATAGCTGCACACCTCAGCAGCCACATCATATCTGTGACACAGACCTGGACAGCTTCAGGCTGCAGAGCTGCACAGGTACATGTACTGGGGGAAGCGGCAACACTGCTAACATGTATGAGTGTGAGTATGTATGAGTGTGTGTGTGTGAGTGCGTGCATGTGTATGTGTGTGTGTGTGTGTGTGTGTGTGTGTGTGTGTGGCCAGGAGACAGCAATACTATAGAGAAGAGCAGGAGGCCCACAGGGCATGGCTGTTCAATGTTACAGGGAGATGTGGCCTGTGACACAAGAGGGCCACACACACAGCCGGGCACAGCAGTGAGGCCTGTGTTCCAGAAAGGATGGCACACACAGACATGTGTAATGTGTGCGAATGCCACCGTGGAATGGCTGTTGATGAGGAAAAGTGCATGACAGGGCATAGGTTGTACCCAGTGTACCACGCAGTCAGGTGTGATGTAAGGCATGAGGTGTAGCTGAGTTCTAGCATGCCCTGAGGCAGAGAACACCTACTACATCCAATGTTCCTGATGTGACCTATTGGCTATATAATATGGTCCCACTGGCAACAGTAAAATAAAAACACCCCAAATGCTGTGAACACCATGACAAGTGTAAGAAACAGTGCTCAAATGTTGTACAAAGTCCATCCACAGATGTATGTCACCTGTTAGACAGCTATTATTGACACATTCAATACATTGTGTGATTGTTTACCACGGAACAGAGGAAACAAAAGTCTGCGGCAGTACAGTAGTAGAAATCCCCCCCACTCCCATGGATTGGTAACATGCAATGCACATGAATGCAGAATCTGTTAGAGTGCCATACGTGGAGCAACTAAAGGAGCTTAATATGTATACCTTTGAGGAAAGGAGGGAGAGGGGGGACATGGTAGAAACTTTTAAGTACCTCAGTGGAGTCAACAAAGTCCAAGAGGGTAGCATCTTTCAGAAAAAGAGATGTGCAAGAACAAGGGAACACGATTTGAAGATAGAGAGGGGATTGCTCAGGGTTAATGCGAGGAAGTATTTTTTTACAGAGAGGGTAGAGGACGCATGGAACAGCCTTCCTCAGTAGGTTGTGGGGTCTAAAACTGTGGGAGAATTCAAGAATGCATGGGAGAAACATAAGGCAATTTTTGTGGGGGGTAGGAAGAAATAGGCTGTTGGTTAAATAGGATCTGCAGCTTATCCTGTAGGTAGGGAAATGAACAGACTAGGTGGGCCAAGCGGTCCTTATCTGCCGTCAAAGTCTATGTTTCTATGTGCCAGTGCCATACACACACACACACATGCACACACACACATGCCAAGATGGAAACTGAAACTCGATGTTAACCATTGCCATGTAAGGGGCAGGGAGTCCCCCTGCAAAGTAGTAGGGATAGGAGGATGCTGTGACATGGATACCAAAGAAACAAAGGAGGGGCTATTGATTGAAATAAAACTACAATAACTGTATTCACAGTACTGAACCAATATAAATAGGGGCTAGTTGAATGTTGTCTAATGAGCAATGGTTGCAGCCATGTGAATGATGGACATCAGGATGTAAGTAGCTGATGAAGTCTCTGTGTGACCTGTGAGTTGCCCAGGTTGGCAGAGACTAGTTTCTAGCCATTGGTACTGCACTGTGAAGGCAATGGCTGGAAGCAGATCCTAGACTATAAGGACACAAGGAAAACCATGCCCATGGTACGTGAAGCTGTGGCACGGGGGGGGGGCAAGGGATGCACAGTGCTGAGCTTGCAGCTGTGCAACATGGCATAGGACAACCCCGACAATATGTGCCAGGAAAAGAGAAGAAGCCAGAACCCAGAAGGGGAAGGAAACAGATTAATTTCAGTGCTTTACAGTAACTGTTCATTGCTATTTTTGCTTTAAACTTAGATTGTGGGCTTTTAGTGACACTGTAATTTCTTTGCTGTCTTTACTTAGAATTGTTTGTGGGGTGTTGAAAATTTAAAACCTAGTTTGGTATGCTTGTAGTGGTGGTGTATTCCTTTGCTGTCTTTAATTGCTGCAAACTTTCTCCCCCCTCCCTCTCCTGCCCCCACCCCTCTCCTTCCCCCCACTCTTAATTACAAGCCCTGTTAAATCTGATTGACAGGAACTAAGCACAGGGGATAGTAGGGGTTGTGGAGTAGGATGGGCATAAGGGGGAAGAAGCCTGCCCTCGGCACAAAAAGTGTTTTGACTAATTTTTTATTTATTTTTTCCTTGTTTAAAGAAAAGTATCTAAGGACCAGTGGCAGGATTTTTAGGTTACAGTAAATTAATAAAAAGGGAACTAGGAGAACTTCAGTAACAGACAAGTACTGGAATAGCCATAAAAGTGCAGTATAATGTGAGGAGTGGTGCAATGCAGTGGCTGTGGGGCAGCCATGTTCAAGTAGACCTTATAGACGCTGAGATGCTGCCCTATCTGCATGCATCTCTCTGGACTGCAGGATGAGGTAGCCAGACTCAGAGTGGAAGTAAATTGGGTCAGGAGTACCATCACCCCTATCCAGAGACCACCTAGTCCAATGCCACTACCTCAAAGGATGCCGAGAACGAGGAGCACTTGGATGGCAGTGGGCTCCAGGATGGTTAGAGTGGTCAGGCAGAGGCATGTCCCAGATCCTATTCCACTCAAGAACTCATATGCCACACTGGCAAATGGGGACAACCAAATAGAGGTACCCAGAGAAGTGGAAGGAAAGGATGTGGAGGTTAGCCAAGTAGGTGACCTCAGTGGGGAGAGCAGTGGACCCCAGAGGAGAAGGAAGTGAATCCTGGTGGGGAACTCTATCATAAGAGGGATCCAGCTAGGAACACAGGAGGGGGAGGACAGGGAGGTGAGGTGTCTACCAGGTGCCACGGCATGGAGGGATGGGAGAAAGCTCCTGGGGATCGCTGGGAAGGCAAGATGGGAGGGTGAACTGGATGTCATTATCCACCTAGGCACTAATGACCTGGCACATGAAGAAACAAAGGAAGTTCAAGAAGAGTTTTGGAAATTGGGAAGGGGTCTCAAGCAAGTAGCTACTTCTGTCACCTTCTCAGAAGTGCTACCTGCGAGAGGCATGGGAGAGCACAGGGGTACATGCACCAGGAACTTTAACTCATGGTTGAAGAACTGGTGCTGTGAGGAAGGGTTTGGATTCATTGGTGACTGGGGACCCACCTGGAGGGATGGAGGCATGTTCAAGCCTGACGGCCTGCATCCATCCTGAAGGGGAATCCAAGCACTCAATGATAAGTTTAAATGCTACATGGACAAGCATTTAATATAGCCAAGGGGGGTGGCAGGCCAGCAAGGAGGGTACCTAATTGCCCACCCCCCACAGCTAGCAGTGGAACCAGTGAACCGGAGGAGTGGATCTCTGTACAAAGCAGTGTGCAAAAGATGGAGATAAGTGCCCAAGAGGTGGATAGGCAGAAAAGGGGAAAAATCCAACAGAAGGGCAGACAGCAGGGAGAACCAGGGATAAAGGACAACCAGGGAAGGGGCAGGAGTAGAATAGCTAAACAGTCTAGGGAGGTCAAATCATGGAAAGCCATGTGTGCTAGTGTCAGGAGCCTTAGCAGCAAGATGGAGGATCTGGAGGCTGTCATGGTGCAGTCAGACCTGGACATTGTGGCCATCACAGAAACCTGGTGTAATGATAGCCATGACTGGGAGACGGTCATACCTGGCTACAGCATATTCAGAAGAGACAGGGCAGGTAGGAAGGGAGGAGGAGGAGTGGCACTTTATGTGAAAAATGACATAAGAGCCACAGAGATACAGGAGGAACAAAATGGGGAAGAGAGATACTGTGGGTTAAGCTGGAAAGGAAAATGGGGACAGCCATCCGCACAGGTGTGGTCTATAGACCACCAGCCCAGGAGGAAGGAACAGATAGGGAGCTGATGCTAGCCATCCAAAGGATGGCAGACAAGGGTGAGGTAGTGCTGGTTGGAGACTTCAGTATTCCAGACGTGGACTGGAGCATCCCAGCAGCAGCAACTAAGAGCAGATTTATCCTGGACTCCGTTCAAGGTGCCTTCCTCAAGAACTGGTCATGAAACCAACTCGGCAGAAGGCAATACTGGACATTGTGCTCACAAACAGGGACAGTGTGATGGGGGTAACAGTGGGGGAGCAACTGGGGAACAGTGACCACCAATCACTGTGGTTTGAAATCACAGAAGGAGCAGATCCAAACCACACAAAAACACGTATCCTGGATTTTATGGGGGCAGACTTTGGGAAAATGGGGAGATGCTTGAAAGGCATTAAGTGGAATGGGGCAGAAATCAGGGGTTGAGGAACAGTGGGCAGTATTTAAAATGGGGATTACAAGAGCAACAGAATAATGCGTTAAGCAGGTTAGCAAGGGGAAAAGGAAGAGGAGGCCATTATGGTTTACCAAGGAGGGTGTGGAGAAAGTGAAAGCCAAAAAGATTGCATTCGGACAATACAAAAAGACACAGGCAGAAGGGGATAGAGAAAAGTACCAGGAGAAGCAAAGGGAGGCAGGTAGGTCAGTAAGGGAAGCCAAAGCTCAGAAAGAAGAGCACATTGCAAAATCAGTGGGTAGAGGGGACAAAACCTTTTACAGGTACATAAGGGAAAAAAGAAAGGCAAAGGGAGGGATAGTGAGACTGAAGGGGAGGATGGGGGCCGCATGACAACAGTAAAGCTGACATATTGAACAGGTATTTCTGCTCAATCTTTACTGAGGAAGAGGAGGGTAATGGGTCTGACGGGAGTACAAGGGGTGGGAATGGTGCAGAAATGGACACACATCCCTTTATACGAGAAAGGGTCCTGAACAAAATTGAAGTAATAAGAGTTGAAAAAGCAATGGGGCTAGATGGGGTGCACTCCAGGGTCCTTAAAGAACTAAGAAAGGTGGTGGCTGAACCTCTGGCAATCCTGTTTAGCTGATCACTGGAAACAGGGGAGGTACCCAAAGACTGGAGGACAGTAGATGTAGTCCCCTCATACAAAAGTAGGAACAAAGAGGAAGTGGAGAACTACAGACCAGTCAGCCTCACCTCGGTAGTGGGAAAGATCATGGAAGCACTACTGAAGGAGAGATTGGTGGAACATCTGGTTGTCAATGAACTACAGGACCCAAGGCAGCATGGTTTCACCAGGGGGAGGTCATGTCTGTCCAACCTCGTTAAATTTTTTGACTGAGTGACTAGTGAGGTGGATCGGGGAGGGCCGTGGACATGGCCTATCTGGACTTCAGCAAGGCTTTTGACACTGTGCCACATAGAAGACTATTACACAAACTGGGGAATATGGGTGTGGGTAGGACAGTAGTGTGGTGGGTAGGTAACTGGCTGGGTAGCAGGACACAGAGGGTGGTGGTAAATGGCTGCCACTCCACAGAGGGAAGAGTGACCAGTGGGGTACCACAGGGATCAGTGCTGGGACCGGTCCTATTCAACATCTTCATCAGTGACATTGCGCAGGATCTAGAAGGCAGAATTTCCCTGTTCGCTGATGACACAAAGCTCTGTAACAGAGTAGACACACCAGAGGGTATAGACAGAATGAGAAGGGACCTGCAGAAACTTGAAGAATGGTCAGGGGTTTGGCAGCTGAAATTTAATGCAAAGAAGTGTAAGATAATGCATATGGGGCACAAAACCCCTGGCACAATTTATCAGTTGGGGGGTGAGGATATAGCATGTACTAAGCAGGAAAGGGATCTTGGGGTTATCATCTTTGATGACCTCAAGGTAGGGAAACAGTGCAACAAGGTAGAAGGTAAAGCAAATAGGATGCTGGGATGCATAGGCAGGGGCATCACCAGCAGGAAAAGAGAGGTCATAATTCCACTAAACAAGACACTAGTGAGGCCCCACCTGGAGTACAGTGTACAGTTCTGGAGACCTTACCTATGTAAGGACATAGACAGGGTAGAGAAGGTTCAGAGGAGGGCAACAAAGATGGTACATGGATTGTATCACAAGTCCTATGAGGACAGGTTGAAGGACTTGAATATGTACTCCCTGGAGGAGAGGAGGGAGAGAGGGGATATGATAGAGACATACAAGTATCTTACAGGGAGGAGTAGGGTGCAGGAATACACTATTTTTAAGCAAAAAAGATGTTACAGGACTAGAAAGCATGGGATGAAGTTGGAGGGAGGACAGTTCAGACTAAATGTGAGGAAGAATTTCTTCACAGAACGGGTGGTGGACAAGTGGAACACCCTACCAGAGGAAGTGGTGGGGGCTGAAACAATCACAGGATTTAAGAATGCATGGGATAGACATAAAGGAATTCTGGAGGTCAGGTGTAAGGGTAACAGACATCTAGAAAAACATAAAGTGAACTTACAAGCTCAAATGGGCAGACTGGGTGGGCCGTAGGCCCTTATCTGCTGACACTGTCTATGTATCTATGTATTTATGAATAACAAGAGGCATGTGGCAACACGAACAGAGACAGGCATGGCATGGGTAATGTTTACATGCATGTAGGAAAACACAGCATGACCACACTGTGGTCTAATATGTAAATGTCCAACAGGTATGGCTGTGCACCATTGGCGCTACACATGTGGAAGGGCACGTGTCAATGGTGATGCCCAGAAACATGCATTGTGCAGGTTGCCCACCACGGCCTGAAGAGGGTGTCTGTTTGCGAGTTGACCATGGTGGGGCTGTACCACTGGCCCAATGCTGTGTGCAGGAGGTGATATCACATGTGTGGCCAGGCCATGGTCGACTGCATATGGAAACTCAGGGAAGGCCCATGTGCCGTGGTCATGCGACATACCCCCATTTATTTATTTAGTTTTTGTTGACCAGGTAAGTTCACTAGACAAATCCTGCCTATTTTCAGACACGACCCGGGGGTGGGGGATACAGATGAATGCCAACTGACCTTGAACCAGATTAAGCTGTTGGTGATATTTTTAGTGAATGAGGGAAATTTGGCCAGGACACTGGGGAAATTCCCCTACTCTGACAGTAGGGGGACCTTTGACTGCTGCAGTGGCCACTTGGAGCGATCGTCCAGACGGGATGGATGTGTCTGAGGTGGGAGAGTGGGCCTCCCCTCCTAACCTCGATTTACCAGAGGCTGTCAAAGATTCTGAGGATCAAAATGAGGAAGGAGAAATGAGCAATTTCTTTCTGTCTACAGAGGATCTATCGTTATCAAGACAAATGTGGTAACTGGATCGGCTTTGATTGATTTTCCTTCAAACTCTATTAAAAAATATCTTATTTGCCCAGAAAATGATAATTTTCTGGTATCTAGTGAGCCTGTATCTTTAAATCCTGTTTCTATGGCTAAAAAATCCATTTCTGGCATGACTACCTTGAAACCTGCTGTCAAAGGAGTTTTGGATGCTGTCACTTCAAAAAGCCCATTGGGGTCAGGTGAGTCAACACTGCTTAATGTTTTATCCTCTAAAAAGGTTCCCGCAGATGATTCATTGGCTGGCATGTTAAACACTCCTACCAGTGCGTGCCGACAGCCTATACTGCAGGGAACAGAGGGAAAAGTTGTCTTTATGGACTCCCGGCCAGGCAGTTCAAATACCGCTCTCGGTATGTGCCTGAAGCCCACAGCTCTCGACTCGCCTACTTCTGAAATTGAGGTCGCAGTTGAAAGGACTGACCAGCTACGCAATCCTTCACCACGACCAGATGTTTCTGCATCCAAAATATCAAAACCTCCCCTCATGATGCGAGAGTCAGATTTTGTTTTCAAACGCCTGGCTGATATTCCTGAAACAAAGGAGTGTCTCTCTGCTGAAACTGGTATTAAGTACCAAACTGGCCAAACTCCTCAACCTGAAGTCTCGGCCTTCTCCTTCTTGCTTAGGCAAAAACCCGATGCTGGGGTAAAGGGACCTTGATCTGTTAGTCCTTGTAGGAAATCAGCTGTTAAATGAGACTTACTCCACAAACGCAAGGAACAACCTAAGACTGTTATTAATATACCTATTTCTACAAAAATAGACAATATGATTCCTTCTGATGACACTTGGTCTCCCCAACAGGCCTTACAAAATGCGGGATGGCTCCAAACTTCTAAAGGCAATTGGTCACCAGACCCTATATGGGATGCTTCTTTGAATTTTACACAACCCTCTCCTACATGGAAACCCACTACTTCGGGACCCATACAACCAGATTCACTAGGTCGTCAGACCCTAAAAACACCGGATAATTCTGCCCTTGCTACTTCTGACTCACTATTACACCTTACAAAATCAAACTTGCCAAATGAAACTGGAAAAAATCTGTCTAATCAGACCTCAACTCAGATACTTCTAAAGAAAGATCCAAAACTGATACATCAGAAGTACCACCTGCCTCTAAACTTCTTCTTTCTGATTTCTTTTCCACAAAAAAAAAGGAAGCTGCTCCACGATGGAACGCTGTCCGCATCCGATATAAAGGAGGTTTAGCTGAACGACCAGACAGATCTTTTGTGGGGAAACAGTTATTAAAAGGCTAACTACATTTTTCACCTAGAGAAGTCTTTGCCTTCATTAACATTTCTGGAGAAGATAACTATGACGTCAGCTTTCGGACTGCATATGCCCTTGAATTGTTCTGGGAACGTTATGCACAACTTAAATATTCTCCCATTTTAGTGATTCCTCTCACAAAATCCCTTATTAAATATGTTACCATAATGTTCCACAATGAAGGGGTTCATGTGGATGACATCACGTATTGGTTGTCCCAAAAGTGTGATATACTAAGTGATTCAGAGGCAATATTAGATTCTGAGTTATTTTGGACAGGGTGTTGGAAATATAAAATTAAACTTAGACTGTCTGACTCAGGTATGGAACATATTCCCAATTCCTTTATGTTAGGAAGAGATAGGGGGGTGTGTTTTTACGCAGGACAGCCCCAGGCTTGTTACAAGTGTGGGTTCAGGACACACCTTTCTAGTACCTGTGATCAGGCCCAGTGTGACAATTGTGAGGAATTAGGGCATATTACCATGCAATGTGCCAACCACACAAAATGTGATCTCTGTGAGGAATATGGCCATGCTTTTGGAGAATGCCCATGGGTGGCCAAGAATAAAGCTTCTTGTATTAGCCCTGAACTACTAATTCAGCAGACAGAAGACTCAGCTTCTGTACCTAAAGATGCCCCTTTTCCTGATCAACCCCCTCCCCATTCTTCTCCTGCAACCCCCCCTCCTCTTGGGTTGATGAACAAATAGAACCTGAAGACATGATAATTTCAGATGTAACCCCCGCAAGACACATTTCCGACTCCAGGTATTCCAAACCTGTCCCTCACTGATGGTTCCTGTATGTTACTCAGAACCTACCAGTATGGACGGGGAACCCCCTGACCCAGGCATATTGCAACCATTGCCTAGAAGACGTTCTTCAAGGAACATAAAACAGAATCCATCAACTACATCAGCCAATCCTTCACCATTTGAATCTGATAATTCATATGCTGCCTTGTTTCAACCTGATGGGGATTCTGAAATGGAACAGGGAGACTCAGATCCCCATCTTGTAGAAGGGACTTCAGGCCCTAAGGGGATTGAACAAGGTGATTATAAAGGCAAGAAACAGAAAAGGAGAAAAAAAATGTTTAAATTTTGTGACCACCCTCTCTTATAAAAAATGTGTTTTCTTTCTATAGGATCTTTAAACATTCATAGTCTTTTAAATACCTTAAAATGACAAGCTGTTTTTTCCTATATCCATGACCCTAAATTTGATGTGTTTTTTTCCCAAGAAACCTGGATGTGTTCCAGGGAACAAATTATACTGTTTAAAAGAGAATGGATCTGGGGACCTTCTTATTGGTCCTTTGGACCCGATAGTGCAGATGGGGTGGGTATCTTATTTGGGTCTTATGATTTTGCCCTGACAAAATTGGTAGATTTACACCCAGGTAGAATATTATTATTGAATGGGAAATGGAAATCATTAGCTTGTCGCTTTATATCTATTTACAACCCTCAACTTAAAGCTGATAGGGTAGCACTCTTAAAAAGTGTTCAGCCTTATCTCGTAACCTCTTATACAGTTTTTTTGGGGGAAGGACTTTAATTGTGATGTTGCTAGGGTTCATTTATGTGGTGAAAAAAGGAAAAAAAAACTACTGTAATTCCAACATGCTCACAGCAGTTGTGTTCACTGCAGGTCTTCTGAACTGTAGTGTTTACAACACAGGTCAAAGTTTTACACATACCAGGAACAAATTTAAAACTACAGTTGATCATTTATTTATTTCTAGGAATTTACCTGCAGGATCCTTTCAAATTATACCTATTGAATTTTCGGATCATTTATTATTAAAATTGGTCATCTTAACCCCTTTAAGTATTAAAAACCAAAAAAACAGATGGAAAGTGAATACATTTTTGTTGACCACTCCAGATGTAAGAAGAGGGATTAGAACCATGCTTACAACTAGTTTGTCAGTCCTTTGCTTATATCAAGATATTGGTGACTGGTGGTTGGACACTAAACAAGATTTAAAATCTTGGTTTTGCAAACACTGTAAACAATTCGGGAATGAAAAATTCTTAAAGTATCTATCCCTTCAGAAACAATTACAGCATTTATATGCAATTTCTTATTTTACCAAACATGATTATTCACATCAAATCTTGAACATTAAGCATGATATGCTTACTTATCAATATGACCAATCACAATCTATACAAGCTATGCTCCACAGTGTTACACAAAAAACACCCGTAGGAGACCCCTATGAAGCTTGTAAAAAAATTAATGACGAAATGACTATTGAATTTTTGCAGGATTCTGGTGGTAATAGGGTGGATTGCATTAATGACATTGAGGAAATTATGAAATCACATTACCAATCTTTACTATCACCAATAGCACCCTCTATATAGGAAATACAAACTTATTTTCAGGAAGTCTCAGTTCCAGCCTTTCCTACAGAGGCTTTATTATTACTGAATGAAATAACAGTAGAGGATATAAAGGGAGCTATTAAGGCCCTTAAATGACAGACTTCACCTGGTTTAGACGGCCTCTCTCACCAGTTTTACAAAACTTTTGTTTCAAAACTTTCCCTTTGTTTACACAATTTATACTGTAACTTTTTTCAATCCGGTAGTATTCCCCCGCAATTTTATGAAGGCTTATTAGTTTATTTATTCAAATCAGGTGACAAAGTACATATAAAAAATTGGAGACCTGTCATCTTGTTAAATACAGACTATAAAATACTTGTTTATATTCTTAATACTAGACTGAAAAGTTATGCCTCATTAGTACTTTCCTCCCAACAATTTTGTGGATTATCAAATAGGAAAATACAGGATGCTCTTATTATCACAACAGATGTCATAGAAAGCATTTCTATGTCAAACTCTAAGGGATGTATATTATCTGTGGAACAAGAAAAAGCATTTGATCGGGTTGATCGCTCCGTTTTATTTTTTACTCTCCTGACTTATGGGGTACCATATGAATTTGTCACTATGATAAAATTATTATATGCTCATGTCCATGTTAGGGTCCTTATAAAAGGACATATTATGAAAGGATTTAAAATTTCCACCAGAGTTAGGCAAGGTTGCCCCCTTAGTCCATTACTGTACATTTTCTCTCTGGACCCCTTCCTACGCTGCTTGACTAATATTCCCAAATGGGAGGGCTTATTAGGTTCAGCCAGCCATGACCCCATAGTATTACAAGCATATGCTGATGATATTTGTGTTTTTTTTCCCACTAAGATCAAACTCCTTATTTTTTACACGAACTCAATAGGTATGCTAGTGTATTTAACTCAAAACTTAATTACACAAAATGGAAAACTGTATCTTGTCAAGTGCTGGAGGAGAGGAGGGAGAGAGGGGATATGATAGAGACATACAAGTATCTTACAGGGAGGAACAGGGTGCAGGAAAACACTATTTTTAAGCGAAAAAGATGTTCCAGGACTAGAGGGCATGGGATGAAGTTGGAGGGAGGACGATTCAGAGGAAACATGAGAAAGAATTTCTTCACAGAACCGGTGGTGGACAAGTGGAACACCCTGCCAGAGGAAGTGGTGGGGGCTGAAACAATCATGGGATTTAAGAATGCATGGGATAGACATAAAGGAATTCTGGAGGTCAGGGGTAAGGGGCAACAGACTTCTAGGAAAACAAACTGAACTTACAAGCTCAAATGGGTAGACTGGGTGGGCCATAGGCCCTTATCTGCCAACACTGTCTATGTATCTATGTATAAGTGCAGGGGATAGCTATTACAAATAAACCTATGACAATTTTGGGTATACAATTTGGACCCTCTAATCTCCCCTTGACTAACTGGGAGAGTGTTTTTAGTAAAATTCAACAAAAGGTTTTCAGATGGCAACATTGGAAGTTGACAAAATTTAAAAGAATTTAAATTTTGAAACGGTTTGTTATTCCCCAGCTACAATATGTAGCTACCATTTTTCCACCACCTCAATCCCTAGAAACACCACTATATGGACTTTTTTTTCAAATGTTGTGGGGAACCAAACTAAATCCAGTAAAACACTGTTATATTTATTTAAAAAAGGAAATGAAAGGCCTAGGCATGATTGAACCAATCATTTTTTTTTCCATTCTCATTTTCTTTTTCAAACTGTGAATTATAGTATTTCCTCAATCGCTGATGGAGCCCATAGTTTGGCACAATCTGTCTTAGGTCAGTATTTACTAGCTTGGAAAACTGAGGCACCAAAAATACATTCACGATTATGTATACCAGAATATTTTTGACCTGCGGCTCAAAAACTGTTCAAATGGAAAGTTCTAAAAACACAGGTCTCACAGGGTAATAGGAAATATTTTTATCAAACAATGCTCGCTCAGGTCTATTCGACAGAACCTTTTTTAAAAATTGTCCTCATGATTCAAATCCACAGGTTCTGAAACAATTAACGAATAAAAGAGTATAACATTACATGTGGGAAACCTTATGACTCACAGTGTATGGTAGATTAAATGTAAGAGGAAATGCCAAACACAAAAACTTGATGGATAGGAATTGTCCCTATGCTGAATGCATTAATCTTGAAGAAACTATGTGTCACTTTTTTTTTTCATGTTCTTATTCAAAGCCCTTATGGTCCTTTTTAAGCACAAGATGGGACATGGATTGGTTGTTAACATTAAATTATGAAACCTTTGTGTTAGGTTTTCTTCCTTATAACTTTCCTCATCTGCATCTCGATGCATACATGCTTTTGATTTGTTGTCTGCGATACTATTTGTGGCAAGCAAGATGTCAATGGGTAATACACCAAAAAATGATGCCATACGCTATTTTTTCCTTCCTGGTATCTCAAGCAATGAATGCTGTGTATCATTCAGATTTAATGCACTATCCCGGTCATAAAGTGTTTAGATGGTGGAAAGGCTTTCAAATATTTATTAAATATAAGTAAATATGAAAATATGTTTGAAATTTTATGAATGAGATATTATCATTCTATCTTAGTTTTTACCCTTTTTTCTTTCCTAAAGGTATTACTGTAATTGCTTTATTTTTATATTTTGAAGTTCCTTTTGTTGTTTATCCTGATTTCATTTTTGTATGTAAATATTTTCTCATTTCTGTATATTCCATTTTATGCAATATGTGATTTCTCAATAAAACCTCCCCTACTCTTTTCGATAAGTGCCATGGGATCTTTAACATCCACCTGAACTACCACCAATCCAGGCAGATGGGACCTCGGTTTAACGTCTCATCTAAAAGACGGCACCTCAGAAGTGCAGCACCCCTCTCATGCTGCACTACAGTGACAGTACTGGGATATTAACCCAAGTGCCAGATGTGGGAACTGAACCCACAGCCCTCTGATCTCCCAGCCTCAGAGGTGAGTGTGCTACCTACTGAGCCACTGATACTGACAATGGTGAACCAGGGGCAATGGGTGGTCCTCAGCATCATGTTGCAACAGTGGCAGCAGCCCTGTCAGAACAGGCAAGTGCTCTGTTGCAGACTTGCACAGTGGAACACTGTCCCAGTAAATCACAGAGGGGGGAACAGCAGCAGCGTTCCATGTGCAAATGCAAGGCATACCACAGTCAGCACTGCATGTGTTAGGCCAGAAAGAGTGTATTGCCACAACCATGGCACAAGGATGTGCCACCCTTTATACACATTTGTCCTTGGAAAGGGGGGGTGCAGTCATCCCAAGCACCTGTAAGGGTGCACATCAGGTGACAGATGACAATGGATGGGAATGGCAGACAGATGGGTAAGGATAACATGGTGGATGGGAGTGGCAACTCATGATATCATTTCTACCCCTCAGGCACCACAGCAGTGCGAGGTCACACTAAACCCAGTGATGCTGATGTGAGATGCAGACAGCAGTCCACCCAAGAGGACATGGACAGTGAGGGGGACAGCAACAGCATGGACACCACACCTGACATGGCATCAGAGCAATAAGAGGGGGAGGAGGGGTGAGGAGGATGAGGATGCAGTGGCAGACGGACACAAAACAGAATGGAAGGCAAACAGTGCTGCAGATGTCCACAGCTTGATCTCAGCAATAGTGTTGCAGCCAGTGCAACATGTACCCACAGTGGACACAGTGCGGACACCAAGCCTACATGCAGGTGGCCCACAGGACAGTAGCCCAATCAGTGTGACTGAGCCTGAGGCTCACCTGGAGGTGGCTGCCAGAAGCCTCAAACAGCAGGACACACCACCACTAGCATACATTAGGAACTACTGTGAATCAGTGATGGTGAGGCAATAGGCGCTAACAGCTGAGACAGCCACACTATGAAGGGGCCTGGAAGAACACCACCAACTCATGGAGGGACAGCTGACAGACATTGCAACTGCCAAACAGTCAGGCACATGTGACACAAATGTAGTGCTGTCAGACATTGTTGGTGGTCCTGCATGGACTGCGTAACTGTTCATGGGGGCAGATGGAGGCCCTGGAGCTATGCTCCGTGGCAATGGAGTAGACAGCAGTGATAGAGCAATGACAGACAGATGCCCTGACAACCATAGTGCTGACGATAGCAGATGCACTTCGGCAGAGGCCACAATGCCCCACCATGCTGCACGGGGGTGACATGCTCGCCCAGCTGCCACAAGTCCTGCAGAGTGGTGCAACAAGTGCACATGAGTCACGAGGCCCAACACCAATGGCTGCCCCAACACACAGCAGCATACCCCCACAGGATGTGTTGTGTCCCATAGGACCACCAGGCATATCCCACTACAACAAACACCACCACCACCACTACCACCACCACACCATCCCCTCCCAAGGGCCTTGCCCATTGTAGGCACAGGACCCCACTGCAACTGTAAGCCACAAAAGGGACAGCGTAATGGTGCCTGAGCATGGGCCAGGGGAAAGGGTCACTCAGGCTATGGTGGAGTCACAAATAGCACAAAGCAATGTCACACAACCCAAGACATGAAGTTGGAAGAGACAGATGATGGCCATGGAGGACACAGGCACAGATGTACAGGACAGTGACACTGGGATAGCAGAGATGAGGAGCACCATGCACAGGGGCATGAGCACACAACCACAGCAGCCCCCACCTGCCCAACAGCTTGTGCTCCAGACCTGGTGTGGCCACCCAAACACACACACAGTGAAATGCACTTTCATATGTGTCATGGCCTCATGTGATGTGACCCAGCATGGGGGAGGTCTGACAAACATGTGAACTGTACTGGGGAAAGATATGTACAAATGTGACAACAACACACATGGTGGTGACACTGTTTATGGGACTGCACTGGGTAGGGTTATGGGCACTGTGCACAGGGACATGGACACGCCACACAACATAATAAAATCTGCACAATCACACAGTGTTGTTGTTCTGCAGGCAGCAGTAGAACAATCAGTCATAATCTGCCTGTGGTGTGCATAGTGAGGAGATATGTTTGTCACGGGGTGGGTAAGTACAGGAACTATGGTGGATGGATGCGACACAGCACAGTGACCCGACACATCCCACAGGCAACCACTGAGATTTGCATACGAGCCCCTCTGGTGCCTGTGCCCAAGTAGAACACAGCACCATAGGGACCACAGTGTTTGTGGGCAAGACAACCATGGCCTAATGGACTAGAGTGCACTACTACAGACACCAGGTTGTTGCCATAGCCACACCCATGCACAGAAGACACATTGACAATGAGGTGAATGGCAAACAGGGAACAACTTTAATGTGAAACAAACATGCAGAAGAACAGTACAAACAGGAACAATACCCACATTCACATATGTACAGTGCCCACCACCCAATGCCCTCCACCACACCCACATAAACATAGTTACAGTGCCCCCCACCCAATGCCTACAACAACTCCCACATTAACATGTTTACCATGCTGGTACTGGGTCCAAAGAGAGTCGACAATAATAGCGTTGGCAAGGAGCACACCATAAAAATAGCGCCGTTTTTGTTTTTTGGGGGGTCTGCCCCTACACCCTGTGATGTGGGGGGCTCTGCACTCTGCACCCTCTATCTATAGGATTCTTACTCTGAGGGGAATGGATGCCAGGGAAAATTAAAATTTGTGGGGCCATGGAATACTGTTTCCACGGCCCAATGTAAAAAAAAAACAAAGTCCCAATATGTTGGTTTCCACTGCTGCTGACTGAGCTACTCTGTGCCCCAGCCCTCCATGCCACAGGAGCAGCTTAGCCAGGCTCCTGGATTCTGCTGCCCTTGTCCAAATAGCAATACCATGGACAGCAACCAGTGGAGTTTATATGGCTAGCACTGTATATCCCTGCTCGCAGTCCCTGGTAGTGCTATACGGACTAGTGCTCTCTTGATGGGAGCTATTAATGTAGCACTCATCTGACTGGGTACCTGGGTGGTAACCACCACCCAATGCCCACAACAACACACACATAAACATAGGTACAGTGGCCGCTCCCCAGGACTGTCAGCAACCTCCACCATAGCTACAACCTCACCCGCATCCTGGTCATCCTCACCAGCCTGCATATGGTGTTCAGGACTGTGACGTACCTCCTCCACAGCAGCCCCCTCAGCAGTCTCCTGGCCAGCATTCTCCTTCATGGCCATGGGGCCCACATCCTCAGTGTCACTCAAGCCCCTCACCCTCCTGGGTGTGATGTACATGCCTCATGTCCCCATGGTCTGCCAGTGCCACATTAATGTCCTGGTCCTGTCCCTGGTCACCATCCTCACTTCTGTCCATTGACAACTGTTGGGCCTGCCTTGTGCAGTGTCTTGTGCTTTTCCGATACGCACGGGCATCCCTGTCTTTCAGACGTTGCATGGCTCGTATGAGTGCCCTATACCATGGGCAGTCCCTCTGCAGTCCACCACCTCCATTTCAAGTAACACCTGTAATGTGAAAGGTAAACACATGTCAGTGCCCAGTACAGTCAGTGACTCATGCAACAGTGCCAGGGTGTGGCACATGGCAGGTGGCACAGAACCTACCACAGCCTCTGGCTGGACATTGAAGGTGGCAAACACCCTCTCCATGTTGATGGACTGCCACATGTTCCCCCTGTGCACTTCACTCCCAATCATGCAATGTCCCTATACTCAGCCATCGGCATCTCTGGGCCTCAAACACTCTTGTGCCATTTGTACACCCAGGTCACCAATAATAATAATAATAATAAACTTCATTTAATATAGTGCCTTTCGAATATCAAGGTGCTGCACAAATAGATAAAATTCAGGAAATACAATAAATACCAATAAAATCAAAGAAATTCAGGATAGGCTTTACCCCATAAAAAGGTCTTCAATGTCTGCTTAAAGCACCCCACTGTCCTGCACTCCCATAGCTGATGGGGCAGAGAATTACAGAGGGTAGGGGCAGCAAACCCAAAGGCATGGGCCCCAGATGACTTTGGACTAACCCTCGAAATCTCAATGTGCACCCCCAATGTCCCCAGAGTGCCATATTGAGACTGGCTGACAGATGTTGTTCCTATTGTATCCCTACCATACCCATGCACAGCATTATTGGCACCACTGTTGCAAGCACCCCTTCTCTGACCATACCATGGCCACACCCTTCCCCAGGTGTTACAACCAATAATGACTACATGACATGTGGTGGGGCCATGCCATTGTCTTGTGCAGGGGCACAGTGACCCCCCTTCACCCAATGGTGCCAGCCCCCACCTTGCAGCTAAGCATATGCCTGGCCTAACCTACTTCCACAACACAAGGCTTGCACACCATCTGCCATGACACCCCATCCCCCTCAAAAACATGTGACATCTAGTAATTGGACATCTTTAATTATTAGAGAGGAGATCCTCTATTTCTTTGGGGCATTTACAAAAGACAAAACGCACAACACAACTAAAAAATTTCCATAGTTTTAACCAAGTGTTGCAAAAGCAATGGGCGGGGGTGAACTGCTGACTATGTGGAACATTGGTTCCTCCTAACTGCACAGAACACACACTGACAACAGCCTGTGGAATGGTGACTTCCCCCCCCCCTTGCTTGGGGGGGAACACTGTCGCTGGACCATGGCCACTTGTCAGTTGTGTGTTGTAGGGCAGCCTGTAAAACGTGTACAGGGAGGTGTGTCTGATGGTGAAAGCCATCCTGCTGACTAGCCTGGGTGGTGCCACTCTTGCACTGTGGCTGCATAATGTAGTGTTGCATGTGTGCATTTGCTGCTGTGTCATCACACTGCAGCTCTGTGACATGTCATGTGCTACAGGGTAATGCATGCTGCCCTGTATGGTGTTGGGGGTGTTTGGCATGCAGTGAAGGTGACATTTGGCCTATATCACTTTGTGCATTTACCTTGCCCATCCCGGTGGTGTGACTCCACCTGATCTCCTCTGTCATCCGACCACCGCACAGCATTCCTAGTGACCACTCCTTCTGTGCCAAGGTTCCATCCTGTAGGAATATGATGGGTATGCATGTGTCAGTTTCATGTGCACACAGACATTATACAGGTTACAAGCCCCTGCCCATAAATATGATGGTTCAATCTACCTTCTGCAGGACACTGACCAGTCCTCATGGCCATATCAGAGGATGAGGCAATATCCATTAACCACCTGAAGATCTTGAGGTCGCACCTGGTCATGTCCTGCCAGAGGTGTTTAAGCTAGCATGGTGACCTGACACTTGAGATCTGCTCCATACGTGCCCCTATTTGTTTCCACACCCTGTTCCTATCACTTGGTGTGTGCCTCCTGCACCTAGGTGGCAGCATTGTCTTCCTCCACTGCTGCACCAAATTCATGAGTTGTGCAGTCTCAGGTTTGACATTTTAATTGTCTTCTGTACTGCATAGGCCCTAGTTTACAGCAGCATTGTGCTGGTGTGTGGCTCTGTTGACCCCTCGCATCATGCGAAAGATTGCATGTGCTTGTATCATCTGCATTTGCCACGTATGTAGACATGCAAACTACATGTGCAGCAATTTCGCACTGCAAACCACATGTGCAGTGATTTATAGATGCAGACCTCACGTGCAGGCAGTTTAAGATGAACTATGCATGTGGGTTGCAGTCTGCCAGCACATGCTGTTTGCGTTGTCATGTGATGTGGCCTGAGGACTGCATCATATTGTATGGCACTGTGCTGGGTAGGGTGAGTGATTGGGCCTGCATGTCCTACAGCACTCATGGGTCAGTGGGCTGTGGTGCAGCCTGTGTTAGTCATGCTGTGGTCCAGTGGGTTGGTATGTCATGGTCACACTAGATATATCTTGTTCCTGAGGGCCACCTCTGCAGGGTACACCACATGTCATGCACCAGTTCACCCATAGAGCTACCCCCTGCCCACAGCATTTGATGTGTTGACACACTGTCCCAGTCAGTCACAACTCTGAGGGTTACCGCTCCCACCAGGTACTATCCACCAGCCATGGCCACTGGCTGATGTGTACAGTGCCACCCTGTTAGGTGGGTGGCACTAGGCTGCACATCTGTACCCTGGGATGATGGCTGATAGGCACATTGCCTAGTGCTGCCAGTGCCACCTGTTGAGTGCTGGTGGCCCTCAGGTGAAGTGGTGTTGGATGATCTCCCATCTAGCATGTTGTTCTGCCTGACACAGTTTGACATGGCTCTGTGGTTATCCTGTGAGTGCATCCAGTTGGTCATCATCGTCATCACCCTCAACCTGTACATTGTCTAGATCTGGTTGTGGCACATGGTTGCTCAGGTCCAGATTGTGTAGAATACAGCAGGCCACAAATATCTTGCAGACCATCTCCAGGCTATATTGTGGACTCCTCCTGAGTTGTCCAGGCACCTGAATTGGGACTTTAGGATACCGAATGTTCTCTCTATGATGGTTTGTGTGGATGCAAGGGCATCATTGTACCTCTCCTTGGCCTCATTCTGTGGGTCACGTAGTGGATTCATGACCCATGGCAGCTGTGAATATCCACTGTCGCCTGTGAGGTGGACATGACACATGCTAAATGTACATGGCACATGCTAGCCACACTTACATATTGCACAGTCCATGGACTGCAGAGATGTTTCCCTGCACCATGTGCCTGCAGGGTCTGGTGTACATCTTTGTGTGTCAGTGACACCTGCCTATGAGCCATCCTCCTGTAATGTCTCCCCTATCGAATGCTTCATGTAGGCTGCAATTGCAGAGGATGTATGAGTATGGCAGGAACCAGTGTACTGGGCTACCACATCCAGTATGCAGCACTGGCTATCACACACCATCTGCATATTCATGGAGTGGAAGCAATTTTGGTTTACATAAACCTCCCCTTCACTTGGTGGCCATGTGTGTATAGTCAAAGGAACCTAGGGCATGGGAGAACTGTGTCACATTGTAGAAAGCCTGCTTCAACACCTGCTGCTGTGGTGCTTCCCATGGGAACACGACATACCTATGCACCTGACACAGCAGTGCACAAGGACCTGCGTCAGGCACTTGGACATGGCTGGCTGTGATATTCCTACAGTGTCACTAGTGGGGGTTTGGGAGATCCCAGCAGCTAGGAAACATAATGCTTCACTCACCTTGTCCTCCACAGGTACAGCATGTCCCCTTTGAGTTACACTTTGCAATTCATCATGCAGCTTATCACATAGCTCACCAATGCTGGCCTTATTCAGGTGGTAGTGTGCTATGCACTGCTCCTCCATGAGGTTCAGGTATGATTTCTGAGCTCAGAACAATGTGGTGCATGGTTCCTGGTGGGTATCTGCTGCACTGGTTGCTGCCTGTTCCCCTGGTTCCTGTCATCCCACCACCTGTGGTGCCTTCTCCACCTCTCCGCTGCTAGCATGATGCCCAGTAATGCTACTGGTGCTGCCATCTTGCTGTCGCTCTGAGCTGCTGTGTGTGCACACTACTTGCTCCACAGTGACTCTGTGTGTCTCTCTCACTGGGCCTCCTTATATGCTCTGGTGTGCTTACATCTGCTCCCCCTGGTGTAACTTGTGTCTTTTTTGGAATGGCGTATCTTGCCCTTCCAAGGCTTCTACAGCCCTGGAAAAGGGAACACTGCAGCTTTTTTTCTGGCACAAGATTGCATTACGTCATTATGCATCTCAGGACTTGGTGCAAGTGTGGCTCACATAACCTTTGGCGTAGTGCCACACCATTATGTTGCAAGCCACATTTGAGAATCGTGCATGTCACAACTTTTGGTGCAAGTCACCAGTCGTGTCATTCACCTTGGATGTAAGTGCGTTGTGCCTATCTTATCTTTTTGAGAAAAGGCCCTAATGTGATTTCATAAGTTCATATGTGTTTGGTTACCCAAACACTGTATTCTGATATGTATGAAAATCCTTGCATATTTTATACACTTCTCTTCTTTTCAGAGAATTAGGTGATTGCAAGGCACTGATGGTCAGTTGTGTGATTAAATTACTGACTCAGTGTGCTTCAGTTTTTATAACAGCTCATGATAACTAAAAAAGATCATCAAGGTCAGTTGAATAATATGTAAATAACTGTGTAGCATCATTCTAAGACTTTGTGCTGCAGGAGTGACCTCACTACTGCAGCAGAACAATATAATGGTGCCATTACTGCAGCACAGCAGGCATAGTCTACATATGGAATACCATGCATACTGTCGATCAGTTGTAAACTACAGTTCTTGAAGTAGATGGCGTTCCATTAAACAAGGAGTTATACAATTTGTGCTGGCCCAATAATACAGTGGTAGCATCTACCATTTGCAAAGCAGTTGTACCTTGTTCGCACCTAGTTTGTTGGATAACTGGCTATGGGAGGATGGCTGAGTGTTCCATCGATGCTCACTTCATCAGGGGTGGGAGGGAGTATTGTGTCCACTGCAATACCACCACCTGGGTGACCACAAGTGGTAGTGCAGCAGAAGCCATCACAGGATTGTGATGTCAGCAGCATGATGCGAGTACATAAACAAGGCCTGTTCTGATGTTTTGGGACAGAACCCAAAAACATGATCAACAACTGACAGATTTGGTATGCTGTTTGTTGACCATCACATGCCTAGCATCGCTGACTGGGATCCTTTCTTCTTGTGATTGAGGCTCAGCTATGTCTTGGAAGGATTACTGGCCAACCACCCCAGCGATGTCCCTGGGGGGGGGGGGTTCCATGGTGGACCAGTGAGGAAGAGGTAATTCCAATGGATGGCAGGTGATGGGGCTGGGCGGAGTGGCTGAACTGATGTGGGCCGGTCATTTAGCAGAAGAAAAAGTGCATTGAAAAAAACAAAATCCTGAGCCAGCCCAGTGGTGCTGAGGGCTGAGGCACTGGACACCTTACTTCACACTACACCAGCAACCCGGGTTCAGGAACAACCTCCAGTCATTGGAGTGCTGGCATGGTGGGGGAGGGTGGGAGCAGGATTGAGCACTGACTCTCTTCTCCTGGGAGGGGGGTGGTGTCAACCACCCATAGTCCTGCTGTCACTGGATGGAGGTCCAGTGACAGGTGCAGGCGGTAATGGTATGACAGGTATGGTGGGGCGTCCCGTAGTGCATGGCAAGTGCATGTCTCCACATGAGCAAACAATGCTGGGATGCACAGGGTTGGGGAACAAAGGCCGAAAAAATGTACAAACTACTTATGGAAAAAAAAGAAAGAAAAAAAATCCTTCAATTTATCAACATGATAAATCTGTCAATTTGCAGTAGACATCATTATTGATAGTCTGTTACTATGTGCATTGGCAGTATGAATATAAACCACATGTAATAATTACCATTTTATGTTTTAAAATGACAGGAATGCAAACAACAGTAAATAGAATGGATAAGGGAATTCAGACAGAATTTAAAAACCTGCAGTCAGTGACAGCAGCTGAAATAGGTATACAATGTGATCTTATATTTGCACAGCAGCCCGAGCACTGTGGAAAGAACAATTTGAAAAATTCATAATGTAGCACAGACAGTACAGATTGTGTGCACATAGGTTTTTAATGACAGTTCATCCGGCAATATTCCATCTGTTGATTCTGATGCTGAGCAGATTCATTCAGACTTAGGAAAAGTATGCGTATCATATTTACAAGTAAGTTCACATGGTGTGAAATGGGTTCTTTTTATATCTATTATATTTAGCACAAGGCGTTAACTAGTACTGAGCCTGCAGATTGCTTCCATCTGCAGTAGTAGCTTTTGCAAAAGCACGGTCATTGCCACCACAGCAGTCATGTTGAGAGCACCCCCTGCAGGCTCCACAAAAGTCAGTTGCTACAGCGGATACTGGCCAGTTAGCACAGTAGTCATTGCTAATTTCATGTGCGGTTACAATGCCCATTGACTCATTTGAGTGTTGACTGCAGGGTTAAACCAGATAATAATAATAATAACTTTATTTAATAGAGTGCCTTTCACAATATCAAGGCGCTTCACAAATTCACAGATAATTCCATAAAACATAATTAAAATCACAGCAAACCAGGAAATGCCTTGCAAGTTCTCCCCCCCCCACCAGTCCATTTCCTCTTGTCATGCACAGACAGCAATACCATGGACCTCAATAAGGCATTAGCAGTGCTGTTATTTCCGTGAAAAGAGGCAGCAAAATGGAGGTGGAGAGTTTGGGTTTGGGTGGGGGGTTGTTGCTCAACAGCAAGTAAGGTCCCTGTTTTATTATTTTTGCAGATTGTTTTGCCAATGGTTGTATTAGGTATACCAAACAATCAGGGGCTAAACACACACATGTTCGCCTCGTGCCTTACTACGTACCTGACTGTCTAGTTAACCTAGTACAACCAATGCCCTGTGATGCCTTATTTCTAAAATGGCACTGTGCCCTTGTTTGCAGGCACCTGTTTATAGTCATTGGTGGTGCTGTCTACATGAAATTGCTAGAAACAGGCCTCTGTCAATGAGCACAAATGGATTTCCTTTACGATTACATATTTCACCTTATACTCCATCCCAATTGTGCATCTAAGCCTTTCATCCATGACCGCTGTTCCACTATAGGATGTCTGGTGGTCATATCTTTTCTACATACATCCCCCAGTGTGGGGCATATGTCCCAGTGTAACCAAAAATATTGTCCCTGTAGCATTCATTCAACAAACAGATGCAGGGCAAGGTGTTGATTCGCAAGCCTTCTCTCATCACTAGTTTCACCACCAGGCTATTATAACATTACCTGAAATGGTAGAATGGGTTCAGACAACTGTCTCATCATGAACTTGTTTAGCTGATATATCACTTTTGTATTTATTATTTGGATTTTGATGTAGAATAACATTAAAAATGTCTCTCTATATACTTTTTTTATTAAAACGCTTTCCAGTTTATTGATTCAGTGATAAACAATTTACATTGTTCGGAATGGAAAAGGAGAATAAATAGCTACTTTTTCAGAAGAATGTATTAGAGCTTTTCACAGCATGTTTGTCATGCCTCAACCCTACAAATGGCGGTCTTACTTGGACATGTAGTACAACTATTCACATTATGCAACACTGTGAAATGTGTGATCATACCAGGAAGTGGGCAATCCAACCTTATGTAGAACAAATGGCCCATTTAAAATCTACTATTATTTGGTGCTGTTTTATTCTATGGCAGCTTACAAAAGAAGTCTCTTGCTATTTTTCATTTGTTAAGAATTTCAGCAATTTGTAACAGTACGTACTGCAAACATCAAAGACTTTATCTTCAGCTAACCATTTATAAAATGAGGAAAACTCAACAGCAAGAGCTAATTCGGGTGCTATCAGATATGGATAGTGGCTTGATATTAGCTGGTGATTGCAGGCCTGACAGCTCTGGTCATTGTGCAAAGTATGGTTCCTATACAGTTATAGAGGAAAGGCTTGATAAAGCTCTCAATATTGAAGTAGTGCAGGTGGAGAAGGCAGTTGAAGAGCTGGTCGCTGGGACATTGTGGAGGGAGCGTCGGCAGCAGAAGTCTGTGCAAAGCCTTTATTTTTATCAGAACAGGTATGCTACCATTGCCATAATTATTTATTGTTCTCATGTTGCACAGACCTTTTCTGTCCAACTTGGGGCCTTCAATTGAAAGACAGCCCCAGGAAGTAACCCAGGGCCTCTGGGCCCCCCCCATAGTGCGGTGTGGAGTTCATGCGGTGGAGAAGCCCACTGTGAAAAGGGGAGACATGCTCAGTGGAGCCTGTGGAAGCTTATCGGCATTGGGATAGCTACCTGGAAAAAAAAAAAGTCGGAATAGGCTTTTATAAACTTCTCTATGCTTACTTACGCTTACCTTGTGCTTATTTTTGTGCTTGCATTTTTAAACATTTGCGCTTTGATCTGTGTTTGTTTTGGGTTTATTTGTGTGTAATGAATGAAATGAAATGAATGTCTAAACTTAACTTTAATTAGTTATCTGTGGTATTTGTGTTGTATTAGGAAATAGGAAAAATGATTTTATTAGGGATATATACATTTATTTTTGGAGCGTATATCAACCAGGAAGTGAGAGTCTCATTGGAGGTTTCCTGCACGTGATCTTGACAGTTAAATGTGCATGAGCTGGTGTTCATTTAGACTCAGCGCCATTCTCACTGTAACTAGCTTGTGGCATGGTGAAAATTCAGGGGAGCAAGAGCAAGAGCAGCTAATCTGTAGAGTTTGTTTCGAATTCTGTTTGTTTGCTTTAGCTTGTTTGCTTTGTATTGTGTCGATTTGAGAGTGGCTTGTTTGCCTAAAAACACGGGGAGTTTAATTAATGATTTTAATTTTTCACTGATAAACTGAGTATGTTTTAGCTACTGAGATTGAAACTAATATGTATCTCAGTCTCCTTTCAGATTGCATGCTGGAGATCACCTGGTGAGGCTTCACTTGTTCTTAGCTGTTATCATAAATAAACAAGTAAGTTACATTAAGTTTAAATTCAACTAATATACAAATTCTGGATTGATTGATTATAGTGCCTGTGTTCTCATCCTGTTCTTTTTTAATGTTTGCTTAAATGCAATATATTTTGTATTGATAAGTATCCATTTGATATTACTGTATTATTAGCCTTGTGTACTTGTTTCCTTTGTTTTTAGTGCTTATTTTTCTGAAGGAAGAAAGAAAACTTTTAAAGAAACTAGAAAAGATCAGACTGTTGGATTAAGAGCCCTTTTGGAAAGTATAAAGATGTATGAAAAAAGCCACCATTGTAGGTCTTAAGTGGCTATTACCCAATATTCTACCCTAACTTTTTGGTGTCTCAAGGGAGAGTTCAGGAATCTGATGAATGGTGACATACACATTTGTTTTATTATCGCAGTTGGTTGAAGATACGGTGTTACTGAGTTACTGGGCTTGTGTGCAATTGAGCTAAATAAGCTGTGGAATCCTGACTATCCACTAAAATTGTGGAAAACTGGAAAATACAAAGGAGCTGCGATTTAAGAACAAACAAACACAACTAACCTGCTAAATTGGGACCATTGGATATACATGGGCTTGTGACTTTCATTTATAATTGTGTTTTGATGCATTTTACCTTTTAACTATAAGGCTGTTACGTTTGGAGTAAAATATAACATTTCCTATTATTTGTGGTTAATCAATTGTTTAATTACTTAATTGTTTAACTTTATTAAAACTTAAAGGTATGCCTGTAGAAACTAGAGGAGGGAAAAATAAAACCAATAGCTATACAGGTAGCATGCAGCAACAAAAAACTAAGATGGAGAAATGAAGAGAAACTGAAAAAAGCAGCAAATGGAAAAAAAAATAGATACGACACCTGATCTTTTCTTGGTTGATAAGAATGAGGGGGGAAAATTGGAAAAATGTAACGAGGAAATTGATCTGGTGAAAGAAGGGGAGTTAAATTCTTTTGAGGTAGTGAAAACTAAACCTGAACAAATTAGGGATGAGAATAACTAAGAAATAAATGAAAAGCTTTCTTTAACTGGATTAGTGGAGGACAAGTTAAGACCAAAAATGAGATAAGCCCAAATTATGGAAATTTGGAAGAGGGATTCAGTGGCAGAATATGAGGAGAGTAAAGAATGTTGGAATACAAAAATATTAAAGGGCACAGTACACTGGCCCATCTTAAACAAGGTAATTTGGGTTCCTTTGTAAATGATTTAGGACTGATTGACAGAATGAATTGTGAAGTTAGTAAAATAGCTGAAAGCATTAAAGAGTCAATTAAATTAAATAATAAAATGGAGCAACAAACTGAACAACACATTTTTGAATATAATAGAACTAAGGAAGTGATTAATGATTCTCCTGAAATCTTGACATCTGTATTAGACCCATCAGAAAAAGAAACAGTAAATGATAGAGTAGATATCATGGATAATAATGAGAATGATTCTGAGCAGAATAAATGGACATTACAAGATGAAACTCTATATATGAGCCTATTAGAATCAAGTACCCGTTCTTTGAATATCATAACAAAGGAATGAGCTAGGGTATTGAGGGACCCTATGAAGGCAAATATGTTGCTTTATGAACAGCAGCTGTTGAATAAAATGGATTTGGTATTCATTAAGGGAATCTGCATTGAAAATAAAAAAAACATTGACAAGATACCTGATTATTTGGTACAAACTAATGGTGTAATAGCTGAAAAACATTATCTAATGAATTTAAAAACATTCAGAATAATTTATTGACATCTTTGCAGTTGGGAAATAGTAGTATGAGTGATAGAGTTGGAATATACAAGGGAGTATTAATGGGAAAGGAGACATCAGAGGTATCTTTGGACCTGGATTCAGAATTTGTGATGCTCCCTGAGAATTATGATTTACAGGATAGTATAATAAACAAGATAAGAGAAGAAATTGTAGAAATTTGGGAAAAAGGTTTAGAACAAAGAGAAAAGAAAAGAAATAAAAAGGTTAGGACACAAAAAAAGAAAGATATCAGTGTACTTACCCAAAAAAGTATGGTGCATGATATAAAGGATGATACAATACAGGTACAGATATCTGACCTAATAAATTTGGAGAACTCTCTTGAAGTAGTGATGAGCACTCATAAAGAACAAAAAGAAATTGAGAATTGAAGAGAGAAGATAGAACCTCTAGGGCATAAGATAGAGCTGATTAAAGGAAATAAAAATAGATTAAGTGTTGATAGACAGGATTCGAAAGGTAAAGGTACAAATAAAATACACCCAAATAGACCTAGTAAATCTGTTCATGGTAGAAAAGATTGTAAAGGGCTTAAGAAGAACAAAACAGACTGTACTGTACTACACAGTTCCAATATGTGAATGGAATTCATTCACATATCGGGACTGTGTAGTACAATACAGTCTGCATGCCCATTGGCCCACGTAGAGGACCAATGGGCATACAGCCATACTGTATGCTGTCAGTTGGCAGGTGCCGGGCAACTTGTGGGTAGGGAGCTGCCACCGCCACTGCATGGGGGTGTGTGTGGGGTGGCAGGTCTGAGTGAGTGGGTGGGGGGGTACTGCTGGACCACCAGGGATAGTTCAATATACTAAGCCCATGATCGGGCTGGGGTTTGGGTCCACTGGACCACCATGGAATACATTTCATTTACAGAGCCCATGATCGGGCTGTGGTCAGGTCCACTGGACCACCAGGGATTAGAATTATTTATTTCAGCCCACGATTGGGCAGGGGAGCAGGTCCACTGGACCACCAGGGATGTGTTCGATATGCAAAGCCTGTGATCAGGCATGGGGGGGCCCGATGCCCGGCCTGTGTCTGGGGAGGTCGGGTGGCCACCCACAGCAGGCAGCTGCTGTGTTGCACCTAGCAATACAGCAGCCAGCCTGTTGGTGTCTCCCGACATGTTCCTTTTTTTTGGACCCATCTTTGTGCCCCCCCGTGCGGCGCAAGGCAGGTGTGTGCCTGCATATGCGTCACACATCCTGGGCTGAATATTGGGATGTGCGGCATATGCATGGGCACGCCCCCCACACTTGTGCCTCATACATTACTGGTGCACCACAGTGCATCAGGATTTGCACAGCACAACATCCCCCTTTGAATATCATGCTGGGACATATCAGTGGGTTGCGCATGGTGCAACACTGTTGCGCCATGTGCAATCCCATTGAATATTCCACCCATGACTTTTAGGAGAGCATGCATTTTTTGTGCTATTATTTCCACAAAGTCATTAATCAACTGTAAGTAACTGAGGTGCACAGTGGCCCCAGACCTCTGAAAAAATAGCATATCACTTACTCCACCAGTGCTGATGGTACAAATAAAATATACATTATATATTCTTTCTTATCTTTATTCTTTACATATTGCAACAAGTCACACCATATATATGCTTGCACGAAGTGGGACAATGTCTGCACACACCGGAAAGAACTTTGATGGCACACATGCAGTTTAGCACGGCATACTTGCACTGCTCAATCCTGCTTTTTGACAAACACTTCACAAGTCCTGACACAAAGTAAACATTACTGAGGCTCCAGAAATATTTATTTTTTGAAATAGACATTAAAGCAGCAATGCAGCAATCTGGTGAACATTTTGACCTATACTTTTTATGGTATTTTACATTGCTACTTTACTTACCTCCTGACTTGTATGATACCATTCTTTCCAGTATTTGAGTCTGCTTTGGTAGTTTTTTTCATGTCTGAAATAATAAAAGGAGTGCTCCTTTTAATGTGGTGTGGACCAGGTCTTCATCAGTATTTTCTGCTGTCTTTGTCCATCAGTTGTTTATATATCACTTCTGTTGTGACTAAAATTAACAATTATGCAGCAGGCAGTGCTTTCTGATCTCACAAAAGAGTGTTTGTTCAAAGACAGCTGCAAACACTGATGAAAACCTGATCCAAGCCATATTAAAAGGAGTGCTCCTTTTATTTTTTCAGACATGAGAAAAGGTACTAAAGCGGACAAAAATTGTGAAAAGAAGGATCTCATACAAGTCAAGAAGTAAGTGGCTGGCAATCTGAAATAGCATAAAAAGTATAGATTGTTGCACTTCTGCTTTAATTTATAGTTCAATTCTGACATTATGTGCTCACAATGCACAAAATGTAACTGTTTTGTGTCCTGAAAATTCCCAAGTGCTGACAAAGTGAAATGAGAGCGGTACATCACATGCAAAGTCACCCAGAATTTATTGCGCAGTCACTCATGTGTGCAGTGGTCACACAGAGTCCCCAGAATTTTTCTGCATCCTCAAAATGCAACTGTCTTGTGTCCAGAAAATTCACATACTGTGATGATGATGTCATGATGCACAGTATCTTGCCAAACTGTGTGAAGGTGAGATAATATGACATGAATGACCATTCAGTGTTTCATCACAAATGTTGACAGTGAGAGAACTATTGCTTGACCAAAGTGTGCTGCGAATGCAATCTCCTCAGTCAGGTGGAAGGATGCCCTTTGTGTGTACACTAATATTAGTCTTGGTGAGTTGATATATGTATTCTCTAGGTGGGAGGTTGAGAGATATATATATGTGTATATATATATATATATATATATTATAGTGGCACGGTAGTGCACTATAGTTAGGGTTGAGGAGCCATTTACATGTTAAACCCCAAATTTTGCACCTTAATAACTTTGCAACTGTTTGAAACATTTGCCTGAAATTTGGAATACACAATCAAGACCCATACACATTGGGAACTGCCAAGTTTCGTACTGGTCGCTTATACGGCTGCGGAGTTATTAAGCATGATCTGCACGTGCATTTACACTTTTCTGGAATTTTACTGTTGTCTCTACAGGTCACACGGTTTGCGTGACTGGTCCAAAATCTTCAGGGAACATGCGGCCGGGGTCCCCAATGTGCCTTTGGAAGATTTCATGAAAAAATATTAAATGGTTCAAATGTTATTCAAAAAACAAGTTCCCATTATAAGTCAATGGGAAAAGTTAACAAAAAGTTCGACAGTGTCGCAACTGCAGTTTTTACTTACGCAAATGGCCCTTTTACTATTACAAATCCACCATTTTGTTTTCAGTTAGTGATCAGAAAAATGCTTGGCATTTAAAATTGGGACCCTCTAGCAGCCTAATTATTTTTGTATTCACCTAGTCAGACCCTGAGGATTCTAGCCATGTCTTTACTTTGGGGTAAAACACCCCAGAAATATGTTTTTCAAATTTCTGGAAAAAGTACTTTCACAAAGTACTGTCGCACTTGCGACACTGTCGAATGAATTTGTGAAAGCTTTTGCAAACTTCGACAGTGGTTTTCTAGGCTGTGGGAAAATGACAGCAATGCTTTGGCACCCTGCTGCAAAAGAACGGTTTGGTGTTTTGGCCTAAAATTTGGAGAAAACACAGCCGACATTTCACAGATGTGCCTTTCAGTGTTTTGTTGAAAGAATATTACATGGCGGCAAAGTTACGGCACTCCAAAGTTGACACTTTTTCCCATAGGATAACATTACGGCGTCTGACGGATTACAGGAATCCTTTGGTGCTCTGCTGCAAAATAACGGTTTGGTCTTTTAGGCTGAAATTTAGAGGGAACACAGCCAACATCCCAAAGATGTGCCTTTTTGTAGTTTGGTGAAAAAATATTATAGGGAGCCAAAGTTATGGCACACCGAACTTCTCTTTTTTCCCCATAGGATAACATTATGGCATTTGCCGCGCCTTTCAGGGCCCGTTTCTCGGAAACAGTGTGAGTTACGGACTTTTCATTGGAAAAATGCTTAGACCCCTTCAGGAGCTAAGTACAAACCTAGCCAGGAAAGTCATAAATCATATGACTTTTATTTTTTTTTCCTACGTAGTACGGTTCCTGAGATATAAGCAATTTAGTATTCCAACTCCTCATTTTCTGTTCCGAGAACCATTATTATGCATACATTCTTTGTACTCACTGTCTTTCTTTATGCAGCTTTTGGGGAAAACCAACCTGTGTGCTTACATTACTGTTACTGTTACCATTTTCGCTTGCGGTTCCGTTCCTGTTTCACTTACTGTTCACATCTATGCCACCATGTGCATTACCCTTTGTGTTTTCATTTGTGCTTGCTTTTGCATTGTTTTTAACATTTCTGTCTAACTACTCTTTCTCTTTCTGTTCCACTTTGAGTCACCATGCGCATTACTATTTGCGCTTGCGGGCACAATGTTACTATGTGACAAGACATCATGTGGCGGGAGTGAAGGGCCCCCCGGTCCCGCCATCGCATTACATTCACTATTTCTCATTATCATAATATATATATTAGAGGCAAAAAACTCCATTTAATGGTTGTTTCACACCAACAAGAGAGAATTTGGTGTTGGGGTTGAAAGCCCCCTTGGCCCCCTGCCAAGCCCCTTGGCCCCTGCCGCACCCCCAACCGGCATCGGGGTACTGCATTAGGATTGTTGGTCCTAACTCTCACCCCATTCTCCTACACCTCTGCTTCTTTACACATGTGATGGGGTGAGAGTTATGGCCAACAACCATAATGCGCACCTCAATGCCGGTTGGGGGTGTGGGCAGAGGGGCCAAGGGGGGCTTTCAACCTTAACACTCAATTTCCTCACTTTTGTCGGTGTGGAACAACCCTAACTAATGCATTAAATGGAGTTTTTGCCTCTATATATATATATATATATATATATATATATATATATATACATACGTACTCATTGTATTATTTTGTATCACAGGTCACATACTGTTGGTTTGCACATTCCCATGCTCGATGAGAAATGCTGGCATTGGAATTGGAAATGAAATACTCTCAAGCCAATGAAGGTAAGTATTTTTTTTGAGGGGGGAGAGTATATTTGCAAGTATGTCTCATTAGTGGTTTATTATTTGGTTACTTCTTCACAGATTTTATCTGCATCCTTCTCTAGTCCGGTAATGATGGTCATGGTCATCATCGATTCAAATGACTTCTGCTTGTTGCATGTCTGCCCCAGCCTCTGGGGAGAGGGCACGATGTTGAAGAACGTCTTTGGATAAGGCAACTATGACACCACAAAGCATCTGCAAGTTTCCTAAAAAAAGAAATGAAGGACATCTTACAACTTAATTACAGCAGTAAGACATTATGTTTAAGCCATGGCTGTTCCACCACGGGTATCTGGATTAACACAGATAGCAAGTTGTCCCACTGCAATCATCAGATCACAATTTAATTTAGTGCCAGGCTGTAACAAATACACTGTGTCAGTGTCCCTGCGTCTCAAGTTACATTTTAAAACCACATCTTGTCAAGTAACACAACCTGGGTCCAACATATTCAACACTGTCATGGCTGCACAGCTGCAAGTTTGGAATCCAGTGCATGATATGTTGCATAAATAGTTTTTGTGATATACACATGTCACCTAGTTTATGAATCATCATCACTCAGATTTTTTGCACTCTTATGAAAAAAAAAAGGAACTGATGAAATAAATTTGATATACTTACCAGTATGGATTGGAAATGGATATCCCATAGGTTCCTGTGGGCAGTACTGCTGCTGTACTATTGCTACAGATCTTCAGTGAAGGAGAGTTGTTTTTTCTTAGCCTGTAAAAAAAAAAAATAAGTTGATCATATGTGTTTGACCACTGCAGCTCAGAAAAGCAACAGAAAACAAAACATACAGCTAAAGGAAGTTGAATAGCATGAAAAACATTAGTACACATACTCACTTTATAGTTTTAATAGTAAGAAGCCTTGTGCCTGTAACTGATGGATGTGGTCTCCTGTTCGACTCCCTCTGCCTTGGCATGATCAAGTCATTCAATGGAAAACATTGTCACAATGGTGGTAGTGGGTGATGGTGATCATAGCTGAGGCACATGATGACATTCCCTCTCACATCTCCCTGCATTTGGTGGTGGTGGCAGTGGCTAACAGTGGTCTTATGGTGGTGGTAGTCCAGGGGGACACACGGTCACATTCCCTATGGTGGCAGTGACAAACAGTGGTCTTATGGTGGTGGTAGCCCAGGGACACACATGGTCACATTCCCTATGGTGGCAGTGGCTAACAGTGGTCTTATGGTGCTGGTAGTCCAGGGGGACACATGGTCACATTCCCTATGGTGGCAGAGGTGAACAGTGGTCTTATGGTGGTGGTGGTAGTCCAGGGGGACACACGGTCACATTCCCTATGGTGGCAGTGGCGAACAGCTGTCTTATGGTGGTGGTGGTGGTGGTAGTCCAGGGGGACACATGGCTACTTTTCCTTTGGTGGCAGTGGTGAACAGCGGTCTTATGGTGGTGGTAGTCCAGGGGGACACATGGTCACATTCCCTATGGTGGCAGTGGCTAACAGCAGTCTTATGGTGGTGGTAGTCCAGGGGCCAGGATATACTGTGCTCTGTGTTATAAATGTGACATGACATATGGAATTTGAATCACTATGACTGGGACACTGATTTAACTTTGTGAAAAAGAAAACATGTATCATACAAGAAATGTGACAGCCTTTTAACCTCTTAAGTTAAAACCTGCCAACATTCACCTCATCATCATCCTCCTCATAAAGAAAACTGCCCTTGCAGTCTTCGATGTCCAAATTCTGATCACTGGGAAATTCTTTCTCCATTGTGTTATCATCTACATCAGTGGTAGGCTGTTTCATGCTATCAGTGCCACCAGGATGGTCCCTTGCTACAACATCAGCAAAACCATGACTATGCCGGGGTATGAATACTGAGGTTGCAGTTTGAACTGGTATGTGCATCTTATTCATTTTTATGATTGTTAGCAAACTGACATTTGCAGGAGAGAAGTTTGTATGATGATCCTGAGCTATTGCACCTGCTGAGCTAAATACCCTCTCAACACACACTGGAGGGTCGGCATTTCAGGTACTTCAGTGCCACAGCGGTCAGCTCTGGCCATTCACTGACCTTTCCACTCCAGTATAAAAGGGGATCATCAGTGATTGACAGATGCCTGTTTTCAGACAAATATGACTCAACCATTTGCTCTGCTGCTCTAAGTCCAGTGGTTGATGCATCATCCGCTTCTCCGGAATCATTTATGTCACAAATCCCCACTTGGGACAAAGCCTCCCAAAGTGGGTTAATGTCAACTGGTTTTGATGACAGGCCACCTGGAACTGCAGTCCCCTTTCCCTTACAGGATATGCTTGATACTACTCCTCCAGATTCACCTTCAGCCTGATTATGCTGCTGAGGTTTGCTGACCTTGGCACATGACTTCTGTGCCCCATGAACCGGGTGCATTATTTGCCCACTGAGATTTTTTACCTGTTCAGGCCTGCCCTCCAGTACTGAGGCAATTCCATGTTGGTATCATGGGTCCAGCATTATTACTATTGCAAAGTTGTCATTATGCTGAATGCTCAAGATGTGACAATTCTGGTTGAATACTGTCAGCAAGTGTTTCAGCAACACACTACTAGCAATGTCTCCGGCAACATCAAGGCTATGCTGTACATTCACCAATATCTGCCTCAGCACCTGCAGCAGTGGAATTGATTGGCTAATGGAGGTAGACTTGCCACTCACTGCCTGTGTGGCATGTTCAAAAGGCCTCAAGATTGTTATTACAGAGTCCATGAGGCACCACTGTTCAGTCGTCATAGACATGGAGGCCCCAGATCTGTCACTGCTAGTGTGCAAATGACAAGATATTCTGAGATGACCTTGTACTGTTCATACAACCTCTCTGCCATGTATAAAGTGGGGTTCCACTGGGTAACTTCCAGCTTCAAGCAGTGCTGCTTGAGGCTGATTCAGATCTGCAAGTGCCGAAGTTGGTCACAGGCCTTTGCAGAGAGTGAAAAGTGAGAACAGGTATGGCATGCAACTGTCAGCATTTCCTTTATATCAGGGTGCTGTAGAAACTCCTGCACCACAAGACTTAAACAGTGGGCCATGCATGAAATGAGAACAAAGCCACCATTCGTGATGCATTTCACCACATTTGACCCATTGTCACTTGCTATGAACCCAGCTCTCAGGGACAGGGAGTTCAGCCACTTGTCAGTATCAGTCAGTACCAAGTCCAACATGTTTTCACTAGTGTGTGAACAGGTCACATTGCGCTTAGCAATCATTGCATGCTGTTGAATTCCTGGAAGATTGCTACCATAACACTCCATCTTACTACACTGATTATTCACACTACCAACAGCACAAACAACACCTGCACCAATGTGCAGTAATACACACATATGAACACCCCACTGTTTTGCCACTTATCCACATATCCATACTTAAATGGATGAATGAAGAGGAAGAATGTTGAAGGGTATGTCTTACAGAGTCGGACATAGTATGGACAGCACGGGTTGAAAAGTATGTCCTGGATGGGACTTTCCAGTTTGGACAGGCATGTGCAGCAAACTACTGGAACCAGTAATTTTCCACAAAGGAGAAGGGCAAAAGATCAATTGCCAGCATTTCAGTAACAGCAACATTAAGTTCATGTGACACTGTATGATTGGGTGGGTACTTCAGCTTATGCACAAAAACACTCTGTAACGTGGGCTGACTTAAACATTTTAAAAGGGATGTGATACCAAATGGTTCTGCTCTGTGAATCACAGGGGGTGGAGTGTGGAGGATATGTGATGAAGACAGTTGCACAGGTGATGGCACACCTAGAAATGCAGTTATTTTCCCAGATTTACCAACAAGGGTTGATGTACCACTTGCACTAGACATACTGCATTGACCACCACCACCAACAAAACTGCTACTCTCACCAGCACTGGACAACATTTCAGAATCATTATGCTCCTCCACCTCATCCTGCCTGTAGTAATCCTCTGCTCTTATTTCATCACTGCTGAACACATTTCATTTTCTACTTGATGTTACAGTCATGGAAGGCTTGTTATGGTTGATGAAGAGGGTGAATGCCCCACTGTGGTATTAGCTACCATCTTGTGCTGGGTCCACAGTGCCATGTGCCTGTTCTTAAGATGTGTATGCGGTCCCCCTGTGCCCAGATGGCTCCCCTTTTTACCTCACCTCACATGTGCCTGGCAAACCTGGCAGATTGCAACTGACTCATTATTTGTTCTTACACAAACAAATCCCAAACAAGGGATTGTGATGCTCTAGTTTTAACATGTCCCTGATGCTGCTTATTGGACTCTGTTTTTTAAGCCATGAAGTGTGTGTGTGTGTGTGTGTGTGTCTGGGGGGGGGTGCTACATGATTTTTCAGGCAGGACACACTTGGACAGCAACTGACCACCATGACTACCTATCATTATTACTTGGTCATATTCATCATCAACTGAAACTGGTAAATCACAACTTTTTTTTTGGGGGGGGGGTGTAATGCAAACAGACCCAGACACAGCAGCCTTGAATTCTTTTTCTCCAGTTCCCAACAGGGGTCACAGACATCATCATCATCATATTCATCAACATCATCCACATATTCTGCTTGGATGCTGCAGACATGTGGACTGCAAGTTGCAACCACAGCAACATCAGCATCATCAGATTCATCATCAACACCACCATCACCGCATAGCAAATGCGTGACCTGAACCGCGGTGGAAGAAATGTGACACTGTGTGCTATCATTGACATGATGATCAGAATACTCACGTTCAGTTACTGGGATGTTAATGGGGAGTATGACATTATCTACACTGTCAATCACTGGCACTGCTTCACACTCCACTATATTTTTGGACACGGTAAGCTGGTCAGAAGTGGAACTTGACACAGCAATACTCATACCACCACCAGCAACTGCACTAACACCACCAGCTGGGACAGCATCATCTCCTCCATCTATGAGTGAAGCTACCGATTGTGCTGTAAAATACATTGAAGGAGAAATACCTTTCATCACATTAGCAATGCACTTCTGCAACTACGTACTACCACACCCACAGACAATCTTACCACTGGCAACAGTACCATGGCAAGAAACAGCTTTGCTTGCATGTCTCTTTGCGAGCATTTTGGGGGATCAACAAGAATATTCTAAACAAATTTAGATTTTGGAACATTTACTTTGTGTGGGGGGGACGCTGGATGTGAAGCCAAAAACAACTGTGGCTTCAACAGGAGACACAGACACAAATTCACAACACATTCAATAACACTTTAACTAACCAGGGGTGCTCTTAAGTCACAAACAGTCCAATCTGGAAAATAATGCCTTTTGCTGGGAAGGGGGAGGGGGAGGATCACTGACTGCAGATTACAGCAGTGCAAAACCAAGAAAAGATACCACAATGGCAGTACAAAATCACATAGGTGAAGTGGATAGCAGGTTCACACTGCTGCACCTGCAATTACACTGTGGCACAAATAAAAGGTGTATTGTTTTATGTCACGCAATGCGTGTGCACACACACACACACACACACACACACACACACACACACACACACAGCTTTATGCACCGAACTCTCAGAGGTAAAAACAAATATTCCCTTTTTTTTCATCTATTTTACTAACCTTAGGCCAGACCAGGGTCTATGGGTCCCTTCTGTTCTCACACATATAATTCATAACTCCTGCTTATCTTGATGAAGACACCCCCATACCTTTCCCATGCTCACAATTAAATAGAAACACTGTCTAATTTTTTTCAAATAACCTCAACCTCTAGGCTGATCAGAAGAAGTGCTGCCTTAGTGATCTTTTTAAAAACACAACTCTACTCTATGCACCAAACAAGCCAAGTAGCACGTAAGCACTCCTTGTGCCTCCATTACCCTTTAAAGCCCACCATCATCGAGTCTCTTGTCTGGCTCGCTTTTTGCACTTCATGTGTTTAAAATAGAAAAATTTGCAAAACAGAAGGTTGATTTGTTTGCCTTGGTGGTTTGGGGCACTGCTTCCCTCAAGCAACACTTAAGCACTCTTTCTTGCACCGCCTCCGAAGCATATCATCATCAACTGGTCAGTCTTTTGTCTGACTCATTTTGCACTTAAAATGAGTTTAAAATAGACTAATCTGAGGCTGCCCACAAGAAGGCTAGTTTATCTTCAGTGGCTTAGGCTCTCTGCCAGTCCAGAACAGTGGCATTTGAGATGCAGTTCAACTGACTCAACAGTGTTGCTGTTTTGAGTGGGGCCATATGGCAGGTGTTTGGCTCATGCAGCAGCTCACTGGTTCTTCTTCAGAAGATCTGAATTCATCCTCAGAAAGATGCACTACCAACACATTACCTTACTACCCCAGAGAAACACAGGCTGCAAATGGACCAACAGAATTGCTTAGTGTAGCAAAGTCAGCAAACTGTGCACCAATTGGAGGGCTCTGTCTGGATATTGGCAGCCATGAGATTCATAGTGGGCATTTTCCCATAGTGTTTGTCAATTTCCCCAGATATTTAAAAGTAATAGATTTCCTTCCCGTATCTCGTTTTCTTAGTTAAAATCCCTTAAAATACAGGAATCCCTGTAGATCTGGGAGCATTGCATTTAACTTAACTCTGTCATTTACCCAGAATGTCTTGGTGCTGTATGCAAAATATTAACAGTTCCCTTGCATGACATCATTCTGGTGGTTTGGCCATACACAAAAAAATGAAAGACACAGTACTGATAAAACCTAAAACAAAATAACCATGACAGATTTTTTTTACAAAACAAATTGGAGCTTCACCATCTGAAGCATAGGCGGCAATGGCATACTGTGTGAAAAAGGCATCTGCAAAACCTCACAAAATCACTTTAATTGGTCAGAGGTGGAAATATGCAACCTAGTTGTGCTGGTGGAGCCCTATGTACCCCAGCTCTTCAGTAATGCTGGCCTGCAGGTGCTGTGGCCCCAGATGTGGGACAGGGTGGTGTCGGCAGGCCTTACATAGAAACATAGAATTTGATGGCAGATAAGGAGTGCTTGGCCCACCTAGTCTGCCCATTTTCCTACCTAATGGATAACCTGCAGATCCTAGTTAACCAACAGCCTACTTCCTCCAAACCCCCACTAGAATTGCCTTATGTCTATCCCATGCATTCTTGAATTTCCCCACTGTTTTTGACTCTACGACCTCCTGAGAAAGGCTGTTCCATTTATCCACAACCCTCTCTGTGAAGAAATACTTCCTCACACTACCTCTGAGCCGTCCCCCCCATCTTCAGATTGTGCCCCCTTATTTTTGCACATCTCTTTTTCTGAAAGATGCTACCCTCTTGGACTTTTTCCCTTGAGGTATTTGAAAGTTTCTATCATGTCCCCCCTCTCCCTCCTTTCCTCGAGGCTATACATCTTTAGTTCCTTTAGTCTTTCTTCATATATCTTCTGATGCAGACCCTGCATCATTTTGGTTGCCCTCCTCTGGACAGCCTCCACCCTGTCTGTCTTTGTGGAAATGGGGTCTTCAGAACTGTACACAGTACTCCAGATGTGGTCTCACCAGCTGTCTGTACAGAGGGCCAACAACTTCCTGATTTCTACTGCTGATGCCTCTCCCTATGCATCCCAGGATACCCCCAGCCCTCCTTACTGCCTTCTCACATTGCTGGCCCACCTTTAGGTCATCTGATATGACTACCCCCAGGTCCCTTTCCATTTTTGTTGTTGTCAGTATCTCACCCCCCCATTGTGTACTCTTCCCCTGGGTTTTTGTTTCCCAGGTACATTACTTTGCACTTCTTTGCATTGACTCTAAGCTGCCATACATTTGACCATTCCTCCAATCTTGCCAAGTCCCTTTTCATCCTTTCCACCCCACCTTGAGTATCAACCCTGTTGCAGATCTTTGTGTAATCTGCAAAGAGACATACTTTCCCTTCCAGTCCCTCTGCAGTGTCACTTATAAAGACATTACAAAGGACTGGCCCCAGTACTGAACCCTGCGGTACCCCACTAGTAACTCTCCTTTCTTCACTGTGGACTGAGCACCACACAGGCATGCAATGCATGGGTGAACAGTGTTGGCACTGATACAGGGATCTTCAACTGAGGGATCCGGCCCACCTATGCAGACTCCAGGTGAAGGTGCAACGTGGTACTGTGCCACAGCCAGCTAGGTGTCGACATGCACCGTGCATGCCAGTAATCTTCATGTACTGTGCTGTCATGTGCTGTGTGTCCTGTGTGACTGCCACACACAGCTCTGTTATGTGTGGTGCTGCTGTCCAGTCACCAGGGCCCACAGACAGGCAATTTACCATCCTGTGCTGTGCCAGCTGTGTGCATGGGGTTGTGGGGGGTGCATGGCATTCCACTTATGTCTGTGCCTGTCTCTGTATTCCATCCACAGGTCCAGAGGACCGCAGAAGGGCCAAGGCATCCATGGCTATGTATGACTGGTGGTGTAATAGGGTCACCACTGGTGCATCAGCACAGGGCCAGCCAGATAAGCATGTGCAGCATGTTTTACTATGCATCTGTAGGGCTCTGTAGGGTGCTAGGGTCCGGCCTTGGGCTATGCTGCCATGCTTGAACACTGCATAGTTGGGTGCCCACCTCAGTGGCCCTTGACGTGCTGCGCTGCATGTGCAGGCACCGAGCAGGTGTCCTCTGTGTGGTGGTGCCCCAGCACTGCCCCTGTTGGGGTGGGGTAGTGTGCATAGACCCAATGATGTGTGACGGCCATAGGGTGTTTGTGGGCTGCCTTGTGTGGCGTGTACCAGCATGGTGGTATATACTGCATTGCCGTATGTGCCTGTCGCCTGAGGTGACCTGGCCATCCTGCTGTGGGCTGCTGTTTGGCTGGCTGTTTCTGCCTTCCGTGCTTGGGCCCTTGGGTGTCTGTTCACTGGTGGGTGCAACCACTGTCTGGTGAGCAAGTTTGGGTGGGCTGGGGCTCCTTCTGGCATGTCACTTATCACCTGCTCAGTCCCCTTCTCCTATGTCGGGCTGGGAATCGGGCCCAGCGACGATGGACATCACTAGTGGTGGGGCCTTTGTCATCCTGCACAGACTGCTACACCAGAATAATGCACTGATGACCATGCTGCTGCAGGTAGGGAGGTGCCAGCTGGCAGCTGTGGAGTCACTGAGGCTTGATGTACGGCAGCTGTGGGCGTCATTTAGGAACTGGCGCTGATGATCCATGTGCATGGCCCTACTGCTGACTTGTCGTCCCTTGCCCACCCTCTGTTTGCCGGGCCATACTTCCTCCCTCTATACCTACCCCGGTCCCTGTCCCCTGCTTCCACTGTTGCCTCATCCTGTGTTTCCCCCCCTGTTGCAGTTCCTGGGTGCCCTGTTGGCATGCATTTGTTATTGTTTTGCTGAGTAAAGTTCTATTATTTCTATGCCATCTGTGTCTGTGTTTCCTTTGCAGGTGGCATGTTGCACCGTGTTGCAGGTGTCTGTTTGTGTACATGGGTGTGTCCCCTGCTGTCCCACTGCTGTGTCCTCTGGGTGGTGTTCTTGTGTGCACTGGGCCATGTCCCTGTATCTTGTGTGCCCATGGATGGTGGGTGTCACACTACCCTGTGTGCTGTCCTGCACCATGTGCCCTTGTCTGCCTGTGCTGCCCTTCCATCTGCATGGCATGCTGCCCCCTCTGGTGTGCCCTGCGGTGCTGTGCCCTTGTCCTAGCTGGGTTGTGGGACATGTGCCCCATGGTCTCCTGTGCCTCCCCCTCCCCTGTTCCACTGTCCTCTGTGCTTGTGTGGTGTCCTGGCACCATGGCTGTGCCACAGTCCACTGCATCGCCACCTGTTGGGGTTGTGTTTTGGGTGCTGTGGCATTGGCCTACCCTGGGCATGCCTTCGGGGTGGGTGGGTTGGTGGGCCTTGTGACTTGTGTTGCCGTTGGCAGCCTGGCATCCTGTTTGGGCCATCTCCTGGTGCCCCTGTGGTGCATCGAGGTCAGTGTGCCCTTGTTGTTTGTGTCTGGCAGTGCTGGTGTGGCACTCTGCTCCTGTGCAGTCCTGCCTTTGCTTCCTTATTGCCTGCTGCACTTGCTCAGCCTACTGGATTCTGCATTCCTTCTTGCTTCTGCGCATTCCTGGTTGTTCTAACACATGTCTGCTTGTGCGGTAGCGCAACATTGCTATATTCAGTGTGCTTTGTGCCAGCACTTTGGTGGTGTATCGTCTGAATATGGCATTCGTTGTCCCCTGGCACATCTGCTTTGAGCTGCGCATTCCATTGTGCACCCCCTGGGAGCAATTCTGAATATCTAGACCCATATATCACTATTGAATATGAACATTGATCGCAAATATGTATCACTATTGATTATGAATGCTGATTGCAACATGAGATCAAAATAATTAGTATATAGTCATGTGCACATGCATGCCTTCCCAAGAAAGAAGTACAATGGGTAAATAATATGTTTCAGTGATAGTTCGTGATGTATTTTATTCATGCTTGTTTTCTACTGATTTATGAATGATGAATATCTGGTTGATTCTGCTTGTGCGGGATTTCTTTGAATCTCTGTTGGTTTAAGCAGTCCAGAATGACAAAGTTGTGAATGACAGCATACCGTACACACTGCAAGCCCATTGGTCGACAAGGTCTACCAATGTGTGTACAGTTATGCAGCACGCTGTCATTCACAGACAGCATAGTCAGCAGGCAGCCATGGCAGTGTGCAGGTAGGTTGTACTGCTCACCAGCCTTTAACACATGCTGGGATGGGAGCGGGCTGGGGTGAGAGGGTGCCTGAGTGGGTGGTGGGTGGAACCAGTGGACCGCCAGGGTTATTTAGTACATCAAGATTGATAATATGGTTGGGGTGGGGATGGGGGGGACCACTATACCACCAGGGACCATAATGGTGGTAATTTACATGGGTTTGGTTCAACGGGCAGGAAGGGGGGACCACTATACCACCAGGGATCATAACAGTGGTAATTTACATGGGTTCAGTGCTATAGGCGGGGGGGGACCACTATCCCACCAGAGGTATTGGGTTGTTGCTGTACTGACAGCCCTGCAGGGTGCTGGGTGTATTCCTACAGTACTCATGCAAATAGGGCCCTAATGACATACAAATGGCCTCATTGCACCTTGCATGCCTAATGGTCTCATTTGCATGTCAGTGGCTATGAATGGCAGCTTTCAGCACAGTGTATTGGGAGATGCACTGCCCATTGTATTCCCAGCTCAGCCAGGGGGTTGTGCTGGTGTATCCATTTCTGGGCTCAACTGTGATATTCCCAGTGGGGATGCTCCGGGGGCATTTCCTAGTACATTTCCTAGTGCATCTTTTTTTTTTGGCTAGTTTTCCATTAGCAGGTTATACAGACCTGCCACTAGAGGGATTCTTGGTCTTTCTACACAAATCACTGTACTCAATCATGGGCAATATGGCCTGCATTATCATTCTACTTCTTTCCCGGTGCTGCTACAAGGGGAGGTTGTAGTTTGAGGTTCTCCTAAGCTTCACTGAACAGGCTTACAACTTCCTTAAAACTGCCTGTGCGACTGCTCTGCAGCTGAAAACAGGAAGCCCTCGGTGTCTGCCATCCACCCTTCAAACTCAAGTCAGATAGACTCTGAGCACCCTATTCTTACCTACGCTACGCTGACATCATCCAATAATAATGCCTTACCTAGTATATGCTTCCTTCCACCCTCCTTGGTGTGCTAGGAATCCAAGTGTCCCTCCCCCTAATAGGGGTGTACTACTTTCCATAATCTAGTCACTGACCCTACTCTGGGTGGACAGGCTCATAGAGCCATTCCCCCCAGAACCAGTGCGTGATCTACATAATATCCCCCCACATGACTTCCTTAGCAGCTACCCTATCTCAAGTATATCTAGTCTCTTAGAGCATGAGATCATAAAAAAGGGCGTATGCTATGATCTGCTTTACTATATGAGCAGGACGCGTCAAAGGCACCTCATCTCAATACCTAGCACTAAACTGCACAGGTTACTAGTCTTGCTACTTCTCCTATCAGGTGATATCCAACCTAACCCTGGCCCATACGTACCCAATACCTTGGTAGCATCCCCCCAGGACCATCAATGGGCAGCCACCAAGAGTCTGAAGATAGCACATATGAACATATGTAGTCTTAGACCAAAAACACATGAAGTCCAGGCCTGGTTGGACCTCTACAAACCGGACTTACTAGTCATCTCTGAAACCTGGCTAAAAACCCACATCCATGACCACAAGATTCAGGTCGTGGGCTACAATAGCTACTGCAATGACAGAGAAACCAAAAAAGGGGGTGGGGTCCTAATCTATGCTAAGGATGACCTCTCTGTGTCACCTCTACCCCTGCAGACTAATCCTACTGCTGAGGGAGAGAGCATATACATCCGGATATTCCTAGGCACGCCAAACAACTAACAATTGGCTGCATCTACCCCCCACCAAAATCAACCCTCAAATCCCTTGAAGTCATCACAAATGATACGGCTCTCAAGGTAACAATGGAGCAACTAATCTTGGGTGACTTCAACATTAACTGGGCCCAGGACCCTGGTCATGCCTCGAAGTCACTTACCCATGAAGCAGGTTCGATGCAGGTCATCTCTGAACCGACCAGACTTAATTACAAAACTGGGAACCACACCACCCTTGACTGAGCTCTGGTGTTTAACCCCACTAATATACAGAGTGCGGGCACAATGGCAGACTCCTCGAGTGACCATTCCCCAATCTTCTGTATATGGAAAAACAAACCACCCAAGGTCCAACCTAGAATTCTCTCCCCCGTGACTTCTCCAAGTTCTCTGAACTACAATACAATCACTACCTATGTAGTCTGGACTGGAACCCCATAAATCTTCTCCCTACTCTTACTGAGGCTGTGCAATACTTCCAGGACGAATTAACCACAGCGGCCAGCTTCTTTGCTCCAATGAAAAGAATGAGGGCTAAAGGCAGCTGCTACAAGTGGATCTCTCCCTCCCTCAAAGCCCTAATGGCTACTCGGGGAAAAAGCCTGGAAAAAGTTTAGGCTCTCCTCCCTCCCGGCAGATCTCACTGAATACAAAGCCCTGAGGAACAAAGCCAAGAGAGACATAAAACTCGCTAAGAGAGATTACTTAACACACCTTCAGAAAACCAGCCTGGGCAACCCCAAGCAATTCTGGAATCATATCAATGACCTGATCAAAGGCAGCAAAAAGCCCAAGTCCTGTCCCATGGAGGTTAATGGTCAGCTCACACTGACCCTTGTCAAATATTAGCTACCCTTAACAGGTACTTCTCAGACCTCAAGGCCTACAAGACCTGCCTGTCTCCCCAGACTCCCCCCCTACCTCAGATGAACCACCTCACATGGAAAGACCCCCATTTCACCTGAGACTGGCTAAACGCACTGAAGTACTAAACCTCCTAAGGAACCTGAAACCGAAAGGGTCAGGGGGACCCGATGGTATCAACCCTCGGCTACTCAAGGTAGGAGCTACCTCCTTAGCCTGGCCTATAACCATGCTCCTCAATAGATCACTGAGGGAAGGAGCAGTCTCTGACCAGTGGAAAAATGCCAATGTTGTCCCTATTCACAAAGGGGGGCTCAGGGAAAAACTCAACAACTACAGGCCCATCTCCCTCTACTGCTCACTTGCTAAGGTGCAAGAAAGAGTCATCTACAATCAACTCAGAGACTACTTGGAAGCTCATCAGCCCCTTGCCCCCTCCCAACATGGATTTAGAACAAACCATGGTACTGACACTGCCCTCATTAATGTCACGGATGAAGTTCTTAGGGCAATGGACAAAGGGATACCCACTGGTGCAGTCTTTATAGACTTATCCAAGGCGTTCGACCTCGTCGACCAACTTGCTGCTACAGAAGCTGCAAAATATAGGCCTAGACAGTCATGCCCTGAAGTGGTTTGGGAGCTACTTATCAGGCAGGGCACAGAGGGTCTCATGGAAAGGGACCATGTCTGACCCACTACCCCTAAACCAGGGTGTACCTCAGGGCTCAATTCTAGGCCTCCTCCTGTTTTTCTTGTTTACCAATGACCTGCATACCCACTGCGGGAAGAACTCGGTTGTGCAGTACGCTGATGATACTGTCATCTTCCGACTCCTGCATGACGTGGTTGCCCTAGGCCCTCTACTCCAAAAGGATCTCACTTCACTAGAGACTTGGCTATGTAAGAACAGAATGGTACTAAATGCCGACAAGACCAAGGCAATGCTATTCGGGCCAAGATCCCTGGGATTTGACAGGTCCTCATCCCTCTCCTTAACCTCACTCTCTGGTAAAGCCATTAATATAGTCCCTTCCCTTAAATACTTAGGCCTTACGTTGGATCAGAATATCACATACAAGGAACACGTGGACTAGGTCACCAGGACCCTACATTGGAAACTTGGCACCCTGTACCAACTCAGGGACCAACTCATCCTTGAAGCCAGGCTCTCCATAGCTACCAGCCTCCTTCTACCCAACCTGACCTTTGCAGCCCCTATTATACAGGGCATGGCTAAACAAGAGATTATGAGATTACCAGGATGCAAACCCTATATAATAAAATAGCACATTTCGCAACCTTAGACCACCCGAGATGTCACCACTGTGACACTTTGGCCAGTCTTCATTGGCCCACATTGGTCACCCGCCTCTAACACCCCTTGCTTGTCCAGGCCTACAAGCTTCTCAAACCCCACTCTCTGCCAAGCATTGCTGGGACCATAACCCTCAAACACAACCCAAGGAACCTAAGGACCTCAGATAGAACACTATTAGAAGTCCCTAGGGTAAGGACAAATGCTGGCGGAAGATCCTTTTCCTCCCAAGCAGCCTGCCAATGGAACAAGCTCCCTCCCCAAGTCCAGGTCTCCTCCTCACTCATGAACTTCCGCACCAGGCTTAAGTCCCGTCTGCTGACCTCAAGCGCATGCCACTGTCATGGCACTTAAAGCTCCTAAGGTATTCCCCTCCTCTCAAACTGCCGTCTCCTAGCTTGACCTTCCTACTACCTGCCTTATACAGACTGCTTGCCAGAGGCCACGTGTAACCCCTGAATAAACTATATGCAAAGTGCTACCAATTGCTTACATGTCATGATGATAACCATGCCTGTACCCATGCCTGCATCCACTGCTTTTCTTTTACCATGCCTGTAAGTCATGCCTGTATCCACTGCTTTTCTTTTACCATGCCTGTAACCATGCCTGCATCCACTATTTTTCTTTACTGTAACCACCTCATGATGTAACTCACAATGCCTCAAATGTTCCTTATGTCCTTGTTCATTCTTATAACTTGTATTTTTTATCCCGGGTCGCCCCGGAAAAAGGGACCTTTGGGGCTCAGTGGGCCTACCCGGTCACCAAAATTTAATAAATAAATAAATAAATCTTCTGTGAATACCACAGTTGGTGCTCAGTGCATCTCATTTGTGCTGGGACGTCTGAGATGCGCCGAGCGCAAGTGCTTTGAGAATCTTGCCCCATGAATTGAAATAAAGATGATTATCTGGGTACATTCAAGTAACCCTTTCCCAAATCACAGCCAAACAGTTTAAGAAGAGCAGTAGCACTGAATATAGTTCCATTGGTTGTTGATCTGTGAAATTTAAAAATGGATCATCTGCTATCTGCAGCAAAAAACACACTTGTGTATAACTAATGACAGGTGTGGGATGGTAATATGTGTATTCCATAAATTAGGTTAATCTGCCATGGGTTACAGCTAATTACACCATCTCTTACTACAGAATCACTTACTGAATGATAGCAGTGGTAGTCAATATTTGTTACCAGCGATTTTCATGTATGTGTTGGTGGAGTGCATTTGCATTTAAGGACATATTCAATCTCTATATGAAAAAAGAATCTATTTTTTCCAAAGGTATGATAAAATCTGTTTAACAGAATAGTTTACCAGTCAAGACAGTAAATCAAAATGGTTATCCAACTCAGAGATGAAAGCTGTACCGAGAACTAAACTCAGCAGCTTTGTCCATAAATTGAAAAAACAAACAAAAAAACAATATAAACCATGTACTTTACTCAAAACCTCCATTTTATGTAGTTGTATGGTATGCACCTAATTATACAAAAAAGGCTGTTTTTTTTAGATGAAACACTATACATGGAAACATAGATGTTTATGGCAGATAATGGCCATAGGCCCACCGTATCGGCCCTATTTTGTATCTAAATTTTCAGGCTTCCTATGTGCCTGTCCCTTGCCTTTTTGAAGCCTGTAACCATTTCTATCCCAACCACCTCTGCTGGAGACCATTCCATCTATCCACCACCCTCTCCATGTAAAAGTACTTCCTCACATTTCCTCTGAGCCTCCCCCCCTCAGTTTCATGTTTTGGCCTCTAGTTCTTGAGCACTTTTTTCTTTGGAAAATCTCATTCACTTGTTCTCTGTTTTTTCCGCGAGGTATTTATATGTTTCAATCATGTCCCCCCCCCCTTTCCTCCAGTGAGTACATGTTGAGGTCCCTCAGGTTTTCTCCATTGGGTATATTTTGTAGGCCTCCTACCATCTTGGTTGCCCTCCTCTGCTCTGCCTCCGCTCTGTTTATGTGCCCCTGAAGATGAGATCTCCAGAACTGGACACAATATTCGAGGTGAGTCCTCATCAATGATCTATACAGTGGGAGTATAACCTCCCTCCTTCTGCTGGTTATACCCCTGCCTTTGCAACTCAGCATCCCACTGGCTCTTTCTACTGCCTTGTTGCTTTGTTTGGCCTTTTTCAGGTCATCTAAGATGATGACACCCAAATCCCTCTCCTGTTTTGAACTTGAAATATGCTCTCTCCCTCGGTTGTAAACTGCCCCTGGGTTATTGTTACTGATTTGAATAATTTTGCATTTTGTAGCAGTGAACCCCAGCTGCCATTCCCTAGACCAGTCATCTAGTCTTTTTAGGTCCCTTTGCATTCTATCGACCCCAACCGGAGCATCCACCCTGTTGCAGATTTTTGTGTTGTCTGCAAACAGGCAGATCTTCCTTTCCAGACCCTCAGTAATGTCACTGATGAAGACATTGAAGAGGACTGGGCCCAGCACTGATCCCTGTGGTACACTGCTGGTCACCCTTCCTTCTGCAGAACATGTGCCATTCACCATCACCCTCTGAGGTTTGTTGCCCAGCCAGTGTCCCACCCATCTCAGTATCTTGCACCCTACCCTAGACTCCCTAGTTTATTTAGCAGTCCTCTGTGTGGCACTGTATTGAAAGCCTTGCTAAAATCCAGATATGCCACATTCACCACCCTACCCTGGTCCACCTTCCTGGTTACCCAGTTGAAGAATTCTATAAGATTTGTTTGGCATAACTTGCCTTCAGTGAAACTGTGTTGTCTTGGATCTTGTAGACTGTTTGTTGCCAGGTGGTCCATTATTCTTTCCTTTAGCAGGTTTTCCATTAGTTTACACGTAACAAAGGTTAGACTTCCTGGCCTGTAGTTTTCTGCCTCCTCCTTGCTACCACTCTTATGTAGTGGGACCACATCAGACCTCCTCCAGTCCTCTGGCACCTCCCTATCTCCAATGATAGACTGAACAAAGCTGCAAGTGGTGCCACCAACACCTCCCTAAGCTTTCTCAGCACCCTTGGGTGCACTCCATCTGGACCTATTGCCTTAACAATGTTTATTGCAGTTAGTTCTCTGAGGATCCTTCCCTATGAGAATGAACTAGTGTCCACTTCCCTACCCTTTGTGTCCCTCCTCTTAAAGATGATCTGTTCCCTTTCCCCTCCTCAGTAAAAACTGAACAGAAATAATCATTCAGTACTTCTGCCCGAACTGCATCATTCTCCACACCCTCCTTCCCTATCTTTCAACTTGACAATATCCCCCTGATTTTTTATATCGCTTATGTACCTAAAGAATGTTTTGTTATTGTTCTCTTATTGAATCTGCCGACTTTTCTTCCGTTTGCCCTTTTGCCAACCTAACTGCTTTCCCTGCTACAGTTTCTTTTACCAGGTAACTCTCCCTGTCTTCTACTGCCTGAGTCTGTCTGTAAGTCCTGAAGGCCACTCTCATGTTCCTTACCTTTTTAGCCACTTCCCCCATGAACCTAAGTAGCCTCCTTCTCCTCTTTCCAATATGTAAAATCCCGGTAGTTAAATTACCAAAAAAGTCCTTAAGCGGTATTTGAACTCTCAAATCTCATTACTGCCATTGATCAAATGTTAACTGTAGTGCCTGTTTTGGTATACGTAATCTCCAGTGACATTGACAAAAGAAGAAACCATTGCATAGTAACTGATGCACTTTGTTCACAGGCCATTTAATAATTTGAGAGAAAATCAGTGTGTTCATCACTTTTCAGATGAATAGCAAATATTACATACAGAGGCTCTTTCTAAATGAAGCAAAGCTTTCAAACAAAATTTAGAGTTTTTTTATTGCACTTCATACACTAACAACTGTGGACTGACAGTTATAAATTTTGAAAGTATTGTGTCAACAGATCAGAGGGAGCTTTCTGTATTTGTCTGTAGCAGTCTTTTGACATATGCACTTACTTGGAAGGGCACTATTACTTAAGTGCTTTGTTTGGTAATAGTAAGACACTGATCACAATAAAGAAATGTGTATGGGTGTCAGATGTGAATTGATCTTGTGACATATCTGCACATTTACCTTGAAATTAATTTCCTAATGCAAGACGATGGCACTTGACTTACTGTTGTGAGTGTGATACATAATATGCTAATCACCCTTATGTACCTCACGTCCGGTCCGGTGGTTGAAACTGATTTCTCTGCAATTTATTCGGCAATCATTGGAGATACAACAATCATACTGTTAAACATAGCAATACTGCTACATGTCATAAAAAAGACATTACACATGGACATAGCACAGAGATTAGTTTTATTTAAAAGCTATGATGCATCAAATAGATATCAGCTCTTTAAGGTGCAGTCCCCAATCAATGGGCATGCAACTAGCGAGGACCCAGCCAACGGGAGAGCCCCCTCCCAAGCATCAAACAAAAAAAAAATCTGCTCAGCACTTGCTTATCCACAAACTTTAAATCGCCTTTTCATTGGGGTGCCACTGTCCATGGCACACACCATTAGAAACAATGAATTCGGTGCACATCCTTCTCCTTGGCAAATCTTACAAATATAATATTGTTTCAGAACTGACTTGAATTGGCCATCTACTTACTTTGTCTCCAATAGCAGTGAGGGTCTTTTGGTAATGACATCAGGGCTCTGCACCTTATATAAAGGAAATCAATTCAGGTAGTTGCATTTTAGAACAGGGACTCAACTAATGGGTGTTCTACCTTGACGTCTGGTGGGAGATAAAGAAGGTAGAGGAATAATTCAGGAAAAAAAGAATATTACATTTGGAAGATTTGTCACAGGGAGAGGTTGTGCACTGAATTCTCTGTTTTTACTGGTGTATGCTACGGACAGTAGAACCCCTAATGAAGAGGCCATTTTAACTTTGTGGTTGAACAAGGGTTGAGCAGCTAATTTTGTGTTTGTTTGATGCTTGTGAGATGTGTGACTCTCAGTGGCTAGCTCCACACTAATTACCAGCCCATTGGTTGGGAACTGCACGTTAATTGAAGGAGACCAAGCTGGGCAGGGTACCTTAAATAAAGGAAGTCAATTTAGATTGTTGCATTTTGGAATAGGGACCAGGCTGATGAGTGGTCTACCTTGATGTCTGGTAGCTGGGCAACTTCACCGCCGGGCCCAGCTGTAAACACCAAAAACCCCTACTCCTACTGGAAATAAAGTAAGTAGGTGGCCAATTCAGGCAGAAAGAATATTATATTTATAAGATTTGCTACAGTGGAGGGAGTGTGTGCACCAAATTCTCTGTTTTATTGGTGCATGCCATGGGCAGTGGCACCCCTAATGAAAAGGGCATTTAAATTTTGTGGATGAGCAAGGGTTGAGCAGCTCATTTTGTGTTTGTCAGCTGTAGGGATTGCAGTTCTTCCACTTTCATGAAGGAGTTCTGGGTGCCCCTGAAAAAGGGATCTTCAGGTCTCAGTTGGCCTACCCGATTAACAAAACTGAAATAAACAAACAAACAAATAAATAAATAAATAGAAGACTCATGGACCTCAGTGTGGAACTGATTGCTCTCAGAGCTGAAGTACATTTCCTTAGAGGCACCATGACATTAAGTCCTTTTGGGACAGCAGTTTCAGCACTGTATCATACACCTTATACCAGTACAGGCAAACTGACTGTAATGAGGGTAAGGGTGGCACCACCATGGAGGAGACCCCAGGGCTAAGTACCCAGGAGAGATTCACACATCTTGTGGAATCTGTTCAAGAAAACTACACCAGTATGAAGGTAGCTGTTGTAATCTCTGACAAACCAGATGGAGGGCATTAAGTAGCACAAGAAGTACCAAGAAGCATTTTATTGTGATAGGGGACTTCATAGTTAGAGGGCTGGGAAGGGCAGCATGACACTTAGACTGGGTGGATAGATCTGTTCTATGCCTCACTGGGGTGACTGCAGAAAAGGTCACACCTCAGAGACAGGCTGCTTAACATATCAGGAGAGAAGCCAGGTATTGCACTACATTTAGGCACCAATGACCTGGAAAGTCATAACATATGGGAGGTTAAAGAAAGATGAGGCCCAGGACAGACACAGTTGCCTTCTCTGGGGAGCTGTCAGTGACATGCAGGACAGAACAGACAGAGGAAAATTTTGAAGTTTAACATGTGGCTAATGCAATGGTGTGAGAAGGAGGCGTGCCATTTTTAAGGGGACTGGGGAACCCTTTAGAAAGTTGTTCCAGCAGGATGGCCTGCATTGTAACCAGTGGGTCACAAACACAATGGCATGGATATTCAGAAGGGTTGCACATGGTGCAACACTGTTGCACCATGTGCAACCCACTGATGTGCCCTGGCGTGATATTCAAACGAGGATTGAGCCTGGCACAAATTCCAAAGAACCGGAGTGCATCAGTAATGTATGCGGCGCAGGTAGGGGGGATGTGCCCAGGCATACTCTGCACATCCCGATATTCAGCCCTGGATGTGCTGAGTCCATGCACGTGCAACCCCTACTTGTGCTGCACACAGGTGAGCCAAAAAAAAAAGGAACAACAGCTGGCCACCCACAGGTGGGCTGCCATGTTGCAGGGCGCAACATGGCAGCTGCCACCCGTGGTGGCCACCGAGTCTGCCACACCTTCGGGCGGCATCCCCCCATGCCCGATCATGGGCATAAGTTGAATATAATATTCGTTCTATATCCCTGATGGTCCAGTGGACCGCTTCACACCCGATTGTAGGCTTAAGTATTGAAGTATTCGTCCAATATCCCTGGTGGTCCAGTGGACTACTCACAGCCTGATCATGGGCATACATTCCATTTAAATGTCCAATATCCCTGGTGGTCCAGTGGACCACTCGCAGCCGGATCGCGGACGTCAGTAAAACATTAATGACACCAACCCATCCCTGGCAGTCTAGCGGTACCTCCTCCCCACCTGCTCACTAAGCCCCCACCACCCTGCCTCCCCGGCCAGCCGGCAGGCGGTGTTCCACCCTCGCTGCCCCGGCCGCCGCTGACTGACACCACGCGGGCCACGCCCACCGGTCCACAGTGTGAGACAATGGGCATGCAGCTCGCATCGGTATTGATACAGTCCAGATTTGGTGAATGGATCCATTAACATATCTGGACTCGTGTAGTATGGTAGAGTTGTGACGCTCATTGGCTCACGCTAGGACCAATGGGCGACAGACCTACCATAAGGTGTCAGTCGGTGGGTGGCAGGGCAGCAAGCGGGTGGGGAGCTGCCACCCACTGCTGACCAGGGGGAAGTGGGGCGGTGCAGCTCAGTGGGCAGGTGGGAAGGGGGGTACCGCTAGACTACCAGGTATGGGTTGGTGTGGCATTAATGTTTTACTGATGTCCATGATCAGACAGTGAGCGGTCCACTGGACCACCAGGGATATTGGACATTTAACTAGAACATATGCCCATGATTGGGCTGTGAGTGGTCCACTGGACCACCAGGGATATGGGACGTTTATTATTATACTGCTTCCCATGATCGGCGTGAAGCGGTCCACTGGGCCACCAGATACTGACAAGTATTTGTATACTTAAGCCCAGATTGGCTGCAAGCGGTCCACTTGACCACCAGGGATATAGGATGGTGTTTAATTTGCTATATGCCCCCGATCGGGCAGTGGGGCACATTGCCACACTGTGCAGGGGACGTTGGTCCCCGACGGCTGCAGTCTGGTAGGGTGCCAGGAGCAAGTCTCCAGGGATCGGCGCACCTGCATGCAAATGGGGCCATAATGACATGCAAATGGCCCCATTTACACCTTGCATGCATTATGGCCCCAATTTCATGTGCACTTTTGAATATCGCGGTTGTTGTAGCACAATGGAACTTGCGCTAATGCATCCCCCTGCTCCACTCTGGCCACTTCCACTGGTGCAGTGCCACTGCACCATATACACTAGGGGGTGGCCAGGGTGTGATAGTCAGCAATGCTGTGCCATGGCGCAGCTCCGTTGAATATCACCCTGTCAATGCCCCTGCGTAGCCCATTTGTGCTACGCCAAGGCTTGTGCCACAGCCTGGCACAGTCTGAATATTCGGGCCTATGAGGCCAATGTTATGGCATGTTCGATTTTATGATTTTAAGCTATATAAGGGTGAAGATATGGTAACAGAAAGTTGCTGGATCTAACACAAATTATCAGAGCCATGCAGGCTCTTCCCCTTCACACACAGGTCCAAGGGGTATGAAACAAACAGAAAAATATTATAGTGTTAATTGCAGGAAGTCATGCACCACACTCTAAATACAGTAGTCACTCACTGTAGTAAGCACAGACTGTGAACTATTGGCTATTACAAATGTGTACTTTGGCTCCCTGATAATTACCTATGCTTGCTTAAAAGGACACTGTCAACCTTTTTTGCATCCTAATATTTCTGGTTAAAACTCCACATTTTATGATTGCTTACCTAGTGTAAAAGTCACTGGTGTTGCTGGTTATTTTATCTGCCTGATTGCTTAGCAGAATTAAAATCCATACGAATGTACAGTTATGCCTAACCTTATTTTGTTTCAAATTCTTGATCTACTCATATTGCATACTTCCTGAACATTAGAAGTGCCTCAAAACAGTGCATCCACCTCTACTCCCACTTTATTATGGGTGGATAGACTGTGTTAAAGTGAATTTACGATGATATGGCATAAGGTATTGGGCTTCATAGCCTAATACCTTATGCCAGTGTGAGCTGATGTTCCCTAAAATTAAATCTTTTTACTCACTCTATCGATGTAGTGAAGGGATCGTAGCTGGCTCCATAGCCACCACCAGCCAATCCCTTCCAGCTTCCTACTTGCTCTGCTCTGCCCCCATTCCATCCCTGCACTCTGTGTTTTTGTGACATGTGAACAGCGACAGTGCGGGGGAGAGCCCTATACAAGTCTATGGAGCATTTTTTAAAAGATGTTTTCTGAAGCTGTAAACAACCTGAGATGGAAATGAAAGCCACTGCTCTACTAACAGGCAAAGAATAAGAACACCATCAAGACAGCAAAAGCAAGCACAGAACTAAGAGTAGCCGAAGGAGTAGAAAAATGACAAAAAATTTGAATGCACAGGTACATAAGGAAAATGTCAGACAAAAGAAAAGGAGAGAGTAAAAAAGGATGGCATAAGCATTGCAGAGGATGCAAAAAAGGCAAAGACATTAAATGAGTACTTCAGTTTTGTGTTCACAATGCGGGTAAGGGGCAATTACCAGATAGCAAGATTTAATTCATGGACGCTGTCTGCTGTCGGAAGAAAAGGACCACGTGGCCCACCTAGTCTGCCCTAAAGTCCCTACCTGTTGTGCCACTGCAGACCCTAATTGATCTCCATTCATACCCCACTGTTCTGTCACTAAGGTTCCCCTGTGTCTATCCTATGCATGTTTGAATCCTGTTACCATATTAGCACCCACCACCTGTGCTGGGAGGGTGTTCCATATGTCCACCACCCTTTCTGTGAAGAAGTATTTCCTCATATCCTCCCCAAGTCTTCCCTCTTCCAGCTTCATATCATGCCCCTTGTCCTTGAGCCTCTCTTTCTGTGCAAAATGCCACCCTCCTGTACCTTATTGATACCTTTGAGGTATTTGAATGTTTCTATCATGCCTCCCCTTTCCCTCCATTCCTCTAGACTAGAAAGTACATATTTAATTCCTTAAGTCTTTCCTTACAGGGCTTCTGATGCAGGCCATGCACCATTTTGGTTGTCCTTCTCTGTACCACCTCTACCTGATCAATGCCCTTCCTGAGATGGGGCGTCCAGTACTTGAACACAGTACTCCAAGTGGGGCCTCACCATTGATCTACACAGGGGTAACACTTCCTGCTGGTGATACCCCTCCCTATGCACCCCAGCATTCTACTAGCCTTTCCCACTGCCTTACCACACTGCTTTGCTACCTTCAGCTCATCAGATATGATGACCCCCTGGTCCCTTTCCTGTTTTGTGGTTGTTACCACCTCCACCCCAAATTATATGTTGCCTTTGGGTTTCTGTCCCCCATGTGCATGATTTTGCACTTTTTGGCATTGAAGCCTAGTTACCAAACACTTGACCAGTCTTCCAGTTTTTTCAGATCTTCCCTAATCTCCCCCCACCTGGTGCAACAACTCTGTTGCAGATTTTTGTGTCATCCACGAATAGGCATACTTTCCATTTTAGCCCCTCTGAAATGTTGCTAATAAAGACGCTGAAGAAGACCGCTCCCAGTACTGACCACTGAGGCACCCCACTGGTTACCTAACCATCTTCTGAGTGAACCCCATTTACTACCACCCTCTGAGTCCTGTTACTTAGCCAACTTTGTACCAATTTTACTAACTTCGGGCCCCACTCCCAGGCTGCCCAGCTTGTTTTACCAGCCTTCTATGTGGAATGGTGTTGAAGGTCTTACTGAAATCCAGGTAGGCCACATCTACTGTTCCTCCCTGGAAACCCAGTCAAAGAACTCAATCAGGTTTGTTTGGCAAGATCTCCATCTTGTGAACTCATGCTGCTTTGGATCCTGTAGTCCACTGGTTATAAGGTATTTCTCAATCCTTTATTTTATTAGTGTTTCCATAACTTTACCAACCACCAAGGTCAGGCTTAGAGATCTGTAGTTTCCTGCCTCTTCCCTATTCCCACTTTTGTGTAGTGGGACTACATCCACCCTTCTCCAGTCCTCCAGAACTTCCCCTGCATCCAGTAATAGATTGAACAGGGCTGTCAGAGGCACAGACAGCTCCATCTTTAGTTCCTTCGGTATCCTGGAATTAACCACCCTTCCAGCCCCATTGCCTTGTCTACCTTTAGTTTCGCTAGTTCCTTGAGGACTCTGTCCTCCGTAAAAGGGATAGTGTTATTTCCCATCCCTTAATGCCATTTTCTCCTACCTGTAGCCCATCTCCTGCTCCTTCCATCATGAATACTGAAAAAAAGTACTTGTTCAATATGTTTACTTTCTTCTGGCCCTCTTCCACACTTTTCCCTCATTTCCCTTTTAGTCTTACTATCCCTGCCTTGCTTCTCTTCTTTTCACTTATGTACCTAAAGCATGTTTTATCCCCCTTTTTCACTGTCTTGGCAATGTTCTCCTCTGTACATGCCTATGCTGTCCTAATTGTTTTCCCTGCCTCCCTCTGTTTCTCCTGATAACCCTCCCTATCCTCTTCCTTCTGTGTTGACTTGCACCTTTTGATTGCTTGCTTCTTTGCCTTTACTTTCTCTGCTACTTCCTTGGAGAACCATAGCAATCTCTTTTTCCTCTTGCTCTTTTTAACCTGCCTGATGCAGAGGTTAGTTACCTTTTCAATGGCTCTCCTTATGTTTGCCCATTGTTCCTCTATCCAACCAATTTTTCCTATTCCTGCTAGGGCTTTCTGGAGGCACTCTCCCATTTTCTTGAAATCGTCCCTCCTGAAGTTCAGGACTCTTGTCTTAGTGTGGTTAGATTCTGGTCCAGTCCTTATATTGAACCACACCATATGAAGACCACTGTGCCCTAGGTGACTTTCCACTGTAACATCAGTGGTACTGTCCCTGTTTGACAGGATCAGGTCCAGTAATTGCCCCCCCATGAGGTGGTTCTTTAACTAATTGCCTGAAGAATGCCCCCTGCATGGAGTCCAGGATTTCCTTACTTCTAATTGTTGCTGCAGCAGGGATGCTCCAATCCACATCTGGTAGATTGAAGCCCCCCACTAGCAATACCTCATCCTTGTTAGCCATCCCTTGGATTTCTTCTATCATATCCTTATCCTCCCTCTTCCTGTGCTAGAGGTCTGTATATCATCTCTAATTGAATAGCAGCCCCCTCCCTGTCTCCAGGTGACCCACAGTACTTCTACTTCACCCTGCTCCCTCTGTAGTTCCATGGCTTTTATGTTTTCCCTCACATAAAGAGCCACCCCTCCTCCCTTTTTTCCTTCTCTGTCCCTCCCGAACAGAGCATACCCTGGTATGGCTACATCCCATTCCTCATTTGCATTGCACCAGGTCTCTGTAACTGTTACTATGTCCAGGTTTGCTGGTGCCATGGTGGCCTCTAGGTAAGCCATCTTGTTGCCCAAACTTCAAGCATTTGCAGACATGGCTCTCCATTTTGTACTGCTACTTCCCCTCATCTTGTCCTTCTGCCCCCCCCATTTCCTTCACTGTTTTCTTTCCTCTATCTCCCTTCCTCTCCCTCCAGGTTACCTATTTGTGTTTGCTACTTTTGGGACTTCTTACCCTTGAAATTCCCACTGCTGACCCTGTAAGTGTGTGTGTGTGTGTGTGGGGGGGGGGTGACAGACTATGTGTTCCTTCCTCATTTTGCCTCCCCCTTTGGCTAGTGTAAATGCTTACCAATGTAGCTTTTAAACTGTTCACTGAGGATCTCAGTTCCCTTCCTGGATGGATGCAGGCTGTTGCTCCTGTACGGACCTCTATCCCTCCATATGAGATGAGAATAATCATAGATGAGCAGCTGAAATGTGCCAGTAAGGTTGGAAACATGATATGTAACTAGGGGAACACTTCTGAAAGGTCTGCAAGAACTCAATGTTACCAACTCCCTTGGGTGAGATGAGCTTCACCCAAGGGTACTGAAGGAGTTGAGCCAGTCATTGGCTGCCCCCATTGTAGACCTATTCAGGGACATCATAGGAAGATAATTTCTTGGGGAGGCACTTAATTACAAATGAGTCTAGAGGATATACTAAGTTGGACTTTTACAGTCTTCCTCAGCCCCCAAAGCACTACTTGGATAGGAATTTAGGGGAGCATGAGCCCTCCCAAAATCTATGGGTATGATGGCCCTGGATCTACCATATTTCCTCGAATAGTAGCCACCCTCTGATAGACTAATCAACTGCATTTGACCCTTCCTCTTTTTCTCTATTCTCTAGTCTTGCCCTCTTCTTGCTGTTTCCATTATTGTTTTTTTGTATATATTTGAGAGTGTTTTTATTTTTCTGCTTGCATTCATTGATATCTTACCTTCAGTTCATGAATCTACTTGAATTACTATTTATTATATTTTACCTTGTTATTATATTGTTAGCTATCTCCTGCTCCCCTCTCCTCAGGATTTATCAGGAAATGCACTGTTGTCAGCGCAGTATGCATTTCCTAGTTAAACTTTTAAGTAAATAAATAAATAGAAACTGCATCTGCCAGATGGGATTACTATTAAAAGCTGCCCTCTAATAGAAGCTGCAGCTACTGAAAATAACATTTTAACTTTTTTTCCCCATCAAAAATCTGCTTACCAGTATCTGTTACCGTGTTCCATGCAGTTCACTTCAGTGATCCCACCGACAAAATAGTTTGCTGATGTCCTAAATTTATTTATAGATGTAAACTGGAGTACGACTATTTAAAAAAAAATAGGCATGAGTTCACCAAATGGTGCACCAAATGATTCAGTGACCAAGCATCACTAGGCTACCAGTGCAGTTGCTGTGTAACCAGGAGCTCACAGCAGTTCCTCACTGCTGTCAAGCTGTATATCAGAACAGCTTTTAGTTCCTTCTGAATCAGTTTGCTCCTTCTACTCTGCTAGTTGAGAGGATTCTGGACATGATATGGCTTTTTCTAATCCATTCCTCAACAGTTGTCTCACCCCATTCACCATGCCATGCTCTCTCAGCAGGATATGACATCCAGATTGCTTTTGGTGATACTGTACACCTGTGGAAGACAAAGCAGACTAGAAGATTCTTTTGTAAACAAACAGCTGAGATAAAATAAGTAAAAGGCACCTGAAAAAACTTGATGATCGTTTCTTTAGTAACAGCCTGCCAGGCTGTTTTCACCCACTGAAGCATTTTCTCCTTCCATGGTACATGCAGGTTACCACCCTTTCTAAGTTCCCTTTCCTTTGTGGACAACCAGTGGCTATTGCAGTCACAGTACACAACCTTAAATGGAGCATTCCACAAAAGATCTGCAGGCTGCAGTAATTTTGTACATCCACCAGGTATTGCAGCGATCAGTGTTTTCTTATCCTTGGGAGCTTTTTTTGCAGTCGGAGAGATGTGACACCTGAAGTTGTCCCAGACAAGCATTCTCTGTTTAAATTATTTGCTTCCCCATACTTTTGCTAGCCACTCAAGAGTTAGTTGCTCATTCATCCACCCATTGTCCAAAATTCCAACAACACCGGGGATTTAAATGAGTTCCTTTGGGATTCTTTTACCTTTTAACACCACACATGGAGATAACGTGCAACCATCAGCCAGGGCCACCAAACAAACTGTAACCCTCTGTTTCTCATGGCCAGTAGTAAGCAAGGGCACCGACTTCATGCCCTTATGGTAGAAGGTATGGTTGCCTGTCATATCTGCCTTAATGACAGTTTTGTCCAGGTTACCAATGGATGGTAGCTTCATTTTACAATCCTCAATTTGATGTGCACAGAAGCATATGTTGGCTCATAATCATTAGGCAGTTTTTGTCAGACAGTGCTATGCTAGTGCATAGTAAAACTACATCTTCACAAAACTTGTCAATCCAGCCTCTACATGCTCTGAAGGTGGGAACCTGAACCAATGCCACTGCCCTGAGAGCTACCAATTTCCTGGTCACACACAGGTATTGATCTCACTGCAAAGAGATCCATGAAACTAACTCAGTCTCCAATTCTGATTATTGACACTTTCATCTGCCCCCTTCAAGTTGTCATCTTTTGCTTGGCCAGCTGACCCTGATACAGCAAGTTGTTCCTCCATTTGAACTTTCTTTTTCCTCCACTCCTTAAACAGCTTCTCATTGAATATAGGGGCCACTGTTACAAGTCCATTCCCCTCAATTTCAGCCCACTTAACTACCATTAACTTGAAGTCCAGGCCATATGCATTGTGCTCGGACATTGCTGTTGTTCTATTCTGCTGTATTCTGTAAAAGTGACAGTGAAATTGATAGCAGAGTAGTCATCAGTTTAAATAGAGGCCACAGCTTCTATTTAAGGAAATAAGGCATTTAGTGAACCACTGGCAATGGCTGAGGGGCCTGGGAACTTTAGAGGCAAATGTAGCCCCACTGCTTAACAGTGGGGCTAGAGAAAATACAGATAACTACAGAGCAGTATGTTTAATGTCAAAAGTGGGAAACTGCTGCAATCATCATCAAGGAACAAAACTTAGACTTCCTGGATGATAACAGTCTTAAGGATAAGAACTAACATGACTATGATGGGTATGTTGTATGAAATGAACTTGACTTACTTATTTAACTCAGTAATTCAGTTGGTGGATAGGATCCAGGCAGTTTTTATCCTATACCTAGACTTTAGAAAAGCATTTGATTGGGCACTTTACAGAAGGCTTATCTAGAAGATGGGAAATACTGTACAGCATGACTAGATAAAGAACTAACTAAATGTACAAGCAACTAGTTGTCAGAAAGGAACCAGAGAATGGTCCTGAATGGTAAATTCTCTGATGCCATGAAGGCCACAAATGCAGTGACTCAGAGTTCAGTCCTAGGTTACGCTTTACAATATGTATATTAATGACATAGCTGTAGGATTTCATGGGAAAGTAAGTCTGTTTGCAGACAACACACAATGTTGTGGAAGAGTTAGACAATGATGATGGAATTACTAGCATGAAGCAGGATGTCCAAAATCTGGAGCAGTGGTTCAGAACATGGTATTTAAAGAGCTACTGATGCTTAGGAGAAAACATTGAAAAACATATCAATTAGGTATAATTAAGCTTGCACTGCATTTGTATTTTACATATTTCTCTTCCCATTACTTATTACTGAGTAAGTTTGTATGAGTGCATGATGGTTATCCCTTAGAGTTATTTTAGAGTTTATCTGCCTCTGTAGTTTACTCCCTACTTCAAGTCATAATCCTGTGTTGTGACATCACAATCTGTTGCCATGAGAGTAATTGTGATGTCACAAGCAGTGCATTATGACCTCAGGTAGGGCGAAGGCAACAGGAATAGATAAACTCTTCAGGAGTAAACATCCTGTTTTCATGCAAATGACCTCAGTAATAAAAAATGGGGAGGATGAATACAGAACTAATGTGAAATACAAGCTGAACTGAGTCTAAATATTGTGTTTTGTTAAAGTTCTCCTGAAGGTGTCAGCTGCTCTTTAAATTAAATGCCAAAATGCAAGACAATGCATATTGCCAACAACAAAGACAAATAGAATATAGCATCAATAAGTAATAGTAGAGTATTTAAAAGAAGAAAGGTGCTTAGGAGTTATGATAAGCAGTAGCTTGAATTCCTCTTTTGAATGCTGGACAGCATATGAGAAAGCATATAGGGTTGTGGGGTGTATCAGGAGAGGCTTTACTTGTCATAACAAAGTGGCAATCTTGCCACTGTGCAGGTAACTGGTTAGGCTACTCCTGGAGTACTGCAAGTAGGTCTGGTACCTATATGTTAAAAAATATAAGGAGGCCAGCACTGTGGTGCTGAGGGCTGAGGCACTGGATGCCTTACCTCGCACTGCGCCAGTGACCCAGGTTCAGGAATGACCTCAGGTCACCAGGATGCCAGAATGAGGGGGGACGTTGGGAGCAGGATTGAGTGAAGGCTCTCCTCTCCTGGGAAGGGGGGTCACCTGTAGTTCTGCCCTCATGGATGGGGTCCAGTGACAGGTGCAGGTGGCAATGGTGTGACCAGTAGGGTGGGAGACATCCTGCAAGGCATGCGTACACATGCCTCCACATGCATGTGTCACATTGGGGATGCACGGGAGTGGGACTTAAAAGGGAAAAAGCCAAAAATACATATGGAAAAAAAAGATGAGGAATGGCTACAATTTATTCAGTGGAAGCCAACATAAATGATTCATGGGTAAGAGGCTAGGACCTATCAAGACAGACTAGACAGCATAAACATGTATTAACTAGAAGACAGGAGGTGGCCATGATAGAAACCTACAGATATATGCAGGGACATAACAGGGTCAACACCATGGATTTATTTGAACTGAAGAACAACATGGTCATGAGGGTACACAACCTCAGATTAATGGAGGAAACTTCAAGAAGGTCATAAGGAAGGATTTATTTACTGAGAATATGGTGGAGAGGTGGAGCAGACTACCCAGTTATGTAGTAATGTTAGTATTACCTCATGTTGAAAATCCAATGGGATAATTGCAGGGGATAATTAGAAATAGAAGGGAGGTGAGGGGATCTGGGAATTCAGAAAGGATTGAGTAAATTAAGGTATGAACAAAAGTGCAGACTGGATGGACCGTTAGTCTTTATCATTTCTATACCATGTGTATATCCATGTATTAGCCTTGCACAGCGCTCTGAGTCTCTAAACGGTCATCTGACAAATAAAAATTGCCATCCCACCTCATCCCATCCATAGTGAACATGGTGAATAGGGAGGCAGTATAGAGCAGTGGTTTAAGGCTCTGAGCTGCAAATCTGGTGACATTCAGCAGACCAGACCTGGGTTTGAATCCCACAGTTTCCACTTGCATACTGTGTGACCCTGAGGAAGTCACTTAACTTCCCTGTGCTCCCAGGTCGCTCCTGTAAAAAAGCTTGCAGCTTAGTGTGCTACTCCTGGTTAAACAAATGAAAAAACAAACAAACATACGAACATACCAAGAAGCCAGAAGAAAAAAGGTCATTTGGTCTATCTAGTCTGCTCATATTGCAGGGTCCACAGCTTAAGCTACTGAACCTTTCCCCCTCCCCACTCCTCCTGTCATTTCTATCCTCTCTACTCATGATCCTTACCTGCTCCCTTGCCCATCTTAGCCTCTCTTGAAGCTGCCCACTGTCTTCAACAAGACCACATCTTCTGGCAGCACATTCCAAGTATCCACCACCCTCTCCATGAAGAAGTGCTTCCTTCTCCCTCCTAAATCTCCCCCTTCAGCTTAAGACCATGCTTCCTTGTGTTATGGTTGTCACTTAGCTTAAAGAGACCCTCCTTAGCTACCTTATTTATCCCTTTCATGTACTTGAACATCTCAGTCATGTCCCCCCCCTCCTGTCCTCCAGGGAGTACATGTTCAGTGCCCTCAACCTCTCTTCATGTGCCTTACCATGCTGACCCACTATCATCTTTGCAGCCCTCTTCTGGACCTTCTCCAGGAAGTTAATGTCCTTTTTGTGGTGTGGGCACCAGCACAGCACTCCGTACTCCAGATGTGGCCTCACTAGTGACCTGCACAAGGGCAGTATAACCTCCTCTTTCATACTATTGATCCCCCTAGCTATGCATCCCAGCATCTTGTTTGCCCTTGCTGTTGCTTTCTTGCACTGTGTGGAGTGCTTCAGGTCACTAGTGATCATCACTCCCAGGTCCTTCTCCTCTTCTGATGCAGATACCTGCATTCCACCCAGGTAGTACTCTGTCCTGGGATTCTTGCCTCTAGTGTGCATGGCATTACATTTCTTGGCATTGAAGCCAAGTTTCCAGATCCTGGACCACTTCCCTGCTTTTCCAGCTCATCCGGTTGGTCCTGTATCCCTTCAGCTGTGTCCACTCTCCCACAGAGATTGGTATCATCTGCTAATAGGCAAATTTTGCCCTTAATACCATACCCAATGTCATTGATGAAGACATTGGACAACACTGGCCCCAGCACTGAGCCCTGTGGGACCCCACTGGTGACTTCTCTGGTGCCAGATAACTCTCCTCCCACAGCCACCCTTTGGATTCTGTCCCTCAGCCAGTTTTCCACCAATCTGGTCATCTTCTTTCCAACCCTGAGATCCGCCAACTTCCTAATCAACCTTTTGTGAGGCACAGAGTCAAAGGCGTTGCTGAAATCAAAATAGAGGATATCTACCACTTGGCCCCTGTCTAAATGTCTTAGGGACCCAGTCAAAAAAGTTAATCAGAGTTATTTGACACAATCACCCCACTATGATCCCATGCAGCCTCACATACTGGAGACCATGCTCATCTAGATATTCTACCAACATTTCCATAAGTGTGGTCTCCATGAGTTTGCACACGATTGAGGTCAGACTGATGGGTCTGTAATTCCCTGGGTCATCATTTGGACTGCTTTTGTAGAGGGCACTGTATGTGCTGTTCTCCAGTCCTGTGGTACCATGCCTGACTCCAGTGAACTATTAAACAGGCTTGCCAGTGGCTCTACCAGCTCCTCAGACAGTTTACTTAGTACCCTTTACAACAGTCACATGTGAGTATCTTACAACTACCCAGATTCTTTCCACATAGTCACACATATGCAGACAACTAGAAGTGCCCAGCCTGGAGGAGGGGCAAACCCTGGCTAAGTTGAAGACTGACGTTTGTATGGAGGACCCAAAACCAACATCCCTCTCAAACTGTATGTCTAGGCTGTAACTGGTCATATAAGTATGTGTTAATACCCAGGCAGTTGGACTGCAAATCTCACTGATAGAGAGGTACTACGCAGTGGCTGTAGAAGTGGCTGTATGCCAAGTTGTGTGGGTTTGGATGTACTCAGATGACATATGAGAGATAAGGAAGTAACAATGTTCAATACACAAAGCCATCCATCAAGGACTTGTTTGCTTGGCAGCAGAATGACCTTGGGACTGTTCAGCATGTGTCATAATCAACTAGGAAGTGGCACCCCTAAACTCCTCTTGTCTCAAATGGTAAAATGGATGGGTACACTTGACATCAAGTAGATGAGGCTGTTTCTCAGCTTGGCTAGTTTGTGGCTATGGAAAGAACACTGGTCCATTGGAAATGAAACTCAGGTACCACTATGGCTTATTGGAATACAGCACAACCTTGTCCTTATTAAAGATAATACAGGCCATCAATGGAGAGGGCTAGTGGCTCACTGACCCAGCAGACCTAAGTAATGATCACCAGAAAACCACTTTCCAGGGCATGAAACCAAGATCACGCATCACCAGAGGCTAAATTTGCTTCTTCATTAGCTTAGTGAGGTTTAGGTTTAGGTCCCACACTGGAGAAGGCTCACAAGGGGGCATGAGAATATGTTCAAAAACCTTGAAAAGTGATTAACCACCCTATCTGATGTCAGCAAGGCATAATCTGACTTAACCTAATATGCTACAGTGGTTGTCAAATGCAAATTCAGTGATGTTTCTTGAAGTCTAGGAATGGACAAAGTTCACAAACAAATCTAGAACAGATCCAACTGGGCACAAAGTGGGTATGAGATCACACTTCTGGCATCATATCAAGAACCTCTTCTACTTAAAAGCATAGGTCCACTGAAGTGAGGACTTATGAGAAGTCACCAACACCATGAGAACCTTATATGGGAGGGATGCAAACTCTAGCCTCTGCGGAACCTTTGCCATCAGATAAACAGACTCAAGGTTCATGTGCTAAATTGGCCTCTAGGGATGTGGTGATGATCCAACCTGAGCAGGTGCTTGATGGTATGCTTGGCACCAAGGTGAAGTAGATCTTGATACTAGAACTGGCAAGACTTCATTGGGGCTATTTCCATCAGCTAAACCTTCTTGAGACATACCTTCAGCAGGACCTTGTGCATGCGAAAAAAATGAGGGAATGCATTTAAGAATTTGCTTGTCCACTTCAGGGCAAATTCACTCCATAAGCTATACCCAGAACAGGTGGATGAGCACAAAAGAGTGGCAGGTTGCTGTTCTCCTAGGATTCAAGCAAGTTGATGTAGAGAGTTCTCCAGCGTTGCAAAATATCGGACATACTCTCCTTATATAGAGACTATCAATAGAGAATGTCTCCCAGGTGACTGAGGCTGTCGGCCAACTCATTATTCACACCAGCAAGAGGGTTAGCAAACAACAATGTGCTGAGACTCATTACCAGTGACCATGGGCTGGATTTTCAAAACACATGACACAGGTGCAAGTCCGTATTACAGATGTAACCTGTACCATGGCAAATGTGCCAAAAAATGTACATCCTATTTTCAACTGTGTTGACCCATTTGTGACATTTGTCTCACTTTAGAACACAAAAATTTTACATCCATTATTATTTTGATGCATGCATCATTTTTGGAGCACATCTCATGGCACTTGCAACATAAAGTTAGACCACAATTTCTGTAGTCTAACAGTCATATCACAGACAGTGTAAGTGGATGAAAATCATGCCACAACTCTTTGAAAATCCAACCTCATGTTTCTAAGCTTCATTGCTTGGCCAGGAGAAATGGGCTCCCGTCACTTGTTCACATAAAACATGTTGTCTTGGATCAGATGTTGGCCACTGTCAAGAATAACACCTCTAACACTAAGTGAATCACTCTCAACTTAGTACATTCATGTGCTGTTGTTCTCATGGTATCCACAAACTGTGAGTTCACAGGTCCTACAGATGACCTTTCCAACCCAGCAGGGAGATATCAGTGGTCAGCACTATTATTTATTCAGCTTGTTGAAGGTTATCCCTCTGAAAGACTCTTTAGAAGCAGTCACTAAGATTTCCTCAAACATAGTGTGAGTAATCATGACTGGCTGTGACGGCATAGCTCATCAGGTTGCTGACCGATTTTTGCCATGGCAATTACGGTGCAACAACAAGGGCGACAGTGAAAGGGGTGTTCTTGATTTTAGATCACCCCTCACTCATTTATTTACTTTTTATTTAATTATTCAATTTTGTTAACCGGGTAGGCCCACTGAGACCTGGGGATCCCTTTTTAAGGGGTGACTCAGAGTTAGTTACATATACAATCATGTGACAGTGCATACAGAAAATAGAAAATCATACAATGATACATTCATAGGTAGACAATTTAAGTCATACAGGACGTAGCACATAATGACTAGACATGTCGCCCTTTGCATCCACACAGTTTCTACCCTCTCTGAGGCATGCCCACCCTAGAGGAAATTATATTTACTTTTGGGGTTGCATGGGGAACAGCCCCCCCCACAAAAGCCAACTGTTTGCTGGGAGGACATTTTAGCACTGTAACTCCCAGTAGATGAAATACATAGATACATAGATACATAGATACATAGACAGTGTCGGCAGATAAGGGCCTATGGCCCACCTAGTCTGCTCATTTGAGCTTGTAAGTTAAGTTTATGTTTTCCTAGCAGTCTGTTGCCCCTTACCCCTGACCTCCAGAATTCCTTTATGTCTATCCCATGCATTCTTAAATCCCGTGATTGTTTCAGCCCCCACCACTTCCTCTGGCAGGGTGTTCCACTTGTCCACCACCCATTCTGTGAAGAAATTCTTCCTCACATTTCCTCTGAATTGTCCTCCCTCCAACTTCATCCCATGCCCTCTAGTCCTGGAACATCTTTTTCACTTAAAAATAGTGTATTCCTGCACCATGTTCCTCCCTGTAAGATACTTGTATGTCTCTATCATACCCCCTCTCTCCCTCCTCTCCTCCAGGGAGTACAAATTCAGTTCCTTCAACCTGTTCTCATAGGACTTGTGATGCAATCCATGTACCATCTTTGTTGCCCTCCTCTGAACCTTCTCTACCCTGTCTATGTCCTTACGTAGGTAAGGTCTCCAGAACTGTACTCTGTTCCTCCAGGTGGGGCCTCTACCAGTGTCTTGTATAGTGTAATTATGACCTCCTTTTCCTGCTGGTGATGTCCTGCCTATGCATCCCAGCATCCTATTTGCTTTACCTGCTGCCTTGTCACACTGTTTCCTACCTTGAGGTCATCAGAAATGATAACCCCAAGATCCCTTTCCTGCTTGGTCATGCCATATCCTCACCCCCCAACTGATATATTGTGCCAGGGTTTTTGTGCCCCATATGCATTATCTTGCACTTCTTTGCATTGAATTTCAACTGCCAAACCCCTGACCATTCTTCAAGTTTCTGCAGGTCCCTTCTCATTCTGTCTACACCCTCTGGTGTGTCTACTCGCTTTGTGTCTTCAGCGAACAGTGAAATTCTGCCTTCTAAGTCCTGCATAATGTCACTGATGAAGATGTTGAATAGGACCAGTCCCAGCACTGATCTCTGTGGTACCCCACTGGTCACTCTTCCCTCTGTGGAGTGACAGCCATTTACCACCACCCTCTGTGTCCTGCCGCCCAGCCAGTTACCTACCCACCACACTACTGTCCTGCCCACACCCATATTCCTCAGTTTGTGTAATAGTCTTCTATGTGGCACAGTGTCAAAGGTCTTGCTGAAGTCCAGATAGGCCATGTCCACTGCCCTCCCCTGATCCACCTCCCTAGTCACCCAGTCAAAAATTCAACGAGGTTGGTCTGACATGACCTCCCCCTGGAGAAACCATGCTGCCTTAGGTCCTGTAGTCCATTGACAACCAGATGTTCCCCCAATCTCTCCTTCAGTAGTGCTTCCATGATCTTCCCCACTACCGAGGTGAGGCTGACTGGTCTTTAGTTCCCTGCTTCCTTTTTGTTCCCACTTTTGTATAAGGGGACTACATCTGCTGTCCTCCAGTCTTTGGGTACCTCCCCTGTTTCCAGTGATTGGCTAAACAGGATAGTCAGAGGTTCAGCCACCACCTCTCTTAGTTCTTTAAGGACTCTGGGGTGCACCCCATCTGGCCCGATTGCTTTATCAACCCTTATTACTTCCAGTTCCTTCAGGACCCTTTCCTGTGTAAAGGGACTTATGTCCATTTCTGCACCATTCTCACCCCTTGTACTCCCTTCAGACCCATTACCCTTCTCTTCCTTAGCAAAGATTGAGCAGAAATGCCTGTTCAATATGTCAGCTTTACTGTTGTCATCCTCCACGCGGCCCCCATCCTCCCCCTTCAGTCTCACTATCCCTCCCTTTGCCTTTCTTTTTTCACTTATGTTCCTGTAAAAAGTTTTGTCCCCTCTACCCACTGATTTTGCAATGTGTTCTTCTGTCTGAGCTTTGGCTTCCCTTACTGACCTCCCTTTGCTTCTCTAGCACTTTAATGCCAAACAGCATTTTGCTTGTGCCGTAATCAGCATTGACAAAATGTATGTCACTGTGGCAACGGTGAACCCTGTGACGTGGGGCTGACCTTCAAGATTACTATACTTTGAGCTCCCACTGAAGACAATGCATTTAAAGTCAGGCCATAGAATGACAAAGGCTGACACCATCCAGCTGAAAAGATTAAGGAAATGCTAATTAAAACATCTTTCTGAAAGAGAGAATGAGCATGCAAACTCCAGCAGATATAGAGTTGACTGAGGTGGTAGCTGGGTTCAAACCTCCCTGCAGTCTAGATGAGCCTTGTTGAACTCACCACACTGGAATATGGACAGCTGTGACTTCTCTAAATTCAAAATGAACCCCAGGTTGAAGACTGTCTCCATGGTACAGAAAACTGTTTGAGTCTCTTAAAGTGACCAGCCTTGCATTAGTCAATTGCCCAGATAGAGGAATGTGTGGATACCCCATCAGCAAAAATGGGCTAAAACTATTACCAGAACCCTGTTAAACACAGTAGTGCTGTTGAGAGGCAGAACATCATTGCCCTGAACTGATATAGGTCTTACTTCTTATTCTGCATCTGCCATTGCAAGAATTGTACTGCTGTTTAATGTGAAAATGGAATAAAAAGTTTAATGTTAAAAAACAACAACTGAGGAATAGTTGATGGCAGTACCTGACCAGGATGTGAAGATGAACATCTTTCAGGTCAAGGGTACAGACCCAGGATTCTGTTACAATGAGGGGCTTGTCTGCCCCAATGTTACCACCCTGAACATCTACCATCTAATGTACTAGCATAGACTGGGCATATCTAGATTGTGGCACTAATCACTCATTCTTTTTATGACATGAAAGCATCTGGATAAAAATCCTTCTTGATGTTGACAGCCGGAATGCTGTGTACTACAGGTAAAGGAGTTACAAAAGCCATTCACTGAGCACCTATAGGTGGTCAGGGGGTGCACTCCAGTTGGAAGTCAGCTGGGGTGGCAATGTCAAACATCTAGGAAGAAACCATAGCTTATGATCTCAAGCAAACACATGTTGGTAGTCATCTCTGACCACTGGGTCATAAAATGTGTGCAGTGGCCATCAATTAGGAGGCCAGTGAAGGACTGAGGAGGGCCAATTATGTTCTCTACCTTGAGTTACTTTGCAGAAGAAAAGGGTTTATTAGTATCTTCATCAATGCCAGTACTTTCATGAACATCCTCATTACCTCAGCTGTAGTGGTTAGGATATGGCTTTTTTCTTAATTGTGTACCTCAATTCAGGGCCCTGTGTTTTATGCAATTCTGCGGCTGCAGCAGTGGCTGCAGAAATCAGGGCTGACCGCAGAAATCAGTACTGGCCACAGAAATTGGGAAAACCAGCCATGTGGCCACAGAAATGCTAACTATGCTATGTAATGACACAAGGCAAGGGCATAGCTACTGATATGTTAAGTATGCCATGGCATACATACTCATTAGAAGGGGCAACAAACTGATGCCAGCTGCTATAAAGCCGAAAAGTTAGTGGCCGCATGGCATCTTGACTTATGCTGGCTCTTGTTATACAACTCTGTCCAGCCAGTATTGTGGGGGGGGGGAGTGGAGACTGACACAAGAATAGTAGAGTTTAATTAAGTCCACAGCAGTTATCATTTGCTGCTGTGTAGGTGTGGCTAGCTCAGCCATGTTAATTTGTCATTGTGAGGCTGCTCATGGTGTATGCTGAATCCCTGGAAGATGAATTTGGAAGGAAGAACTGGAAGGTAAGCAGTAGTCAAGAAGTGAAAAGATTCAGTGGCACCCGTGGAGGTGGAATCAATCTTGGTGTGGTGGCAGGTATCAGAGGAGGAGCTGATTACAGAAACATGTGGCTGGCAACAGACTGAGCAGAGGACTTGGTCCCCACTGATGGACATCAATCACAGTTTTGATTTGTGGGCTGCAGATCTGTACCTGCAAGTGTGAGAGTAATTTCTTGGCAAATTTGAACCTGCAGCCTAAGTGGTGACATCAAGCTCAATTCTTAAGGAGGGTCAAGTTGCCCAGCTGCAGTAGAGTTGGGGACCAGGGTATACTAGAACTGGAGTGAGCAGATAAGGAAAAAATCAGAATGGAGATTTGTATCGATTGCTGCTATACATAAGTGAAATGAGGGCCACTGACTGAAGAACACCACCACCAGTCCCTGAGTTGCTGGGAGAAGAGAAGAGAACATGCTAACCAAGGTTACTCCAGCTTAATAAGAATGACTTGCTTGCATTTTTTAGTGTGTTCCCTAAAAGAAAAATCAGGAGTCAACAAGTACTACAGACACTGCAAGTTACACCCTCCATCACTATTATAGGAAGACAACCCCCCCAACACACACATTTGCACACTACACTCAACATGTTTGTAGAAAGACAGTCGGGGTTTTCCTAGTTTAAAAAAATTATAATCTAAAAGAACATTGATCAAAATCAGAAAAAAAATAAAATGGCTATAAAGTTGGAGTCTCTCTTTTTGTCTGCTAACTATAAATATAAACCAGAAAAAATCCAAGCAGGTTTTACCTTCTGTGTAGTTTTAGCTGAGTGTTTATGTTCTCCTCCAAATGTAACATAGGAGAACAGCAAAAGCCACCAATTTCCAGAAGAACAGATGAGCCTTCAAATTTGGGGTGGGAGGGAAAAGTCATTAAAAGAGAACACTGATGTCCATGGCTGTGACAGGTTTGGGTTATTGCAGTTTAAGATTTGTGATAAGAAGACTACATACTGTTAAATGGCCTGCTGTTCCACTTTCAGTGTAGCAGAGTGGTTGCATGAAGGCAGTCAAAGGGTAAACTAAGACTTAATCCCCTTGATGGTATGCTATTTAACCACAATTTATCTGCCACAGAATGGCTGCAGAATCAGCAGTTGTTCTGTTGCAGAAAGTATGAGGTCCTGCCACAGAATGTAGGTCCACATTGCCACAGTAAACACTGGGCCCTGGCCTCAATTTCTGATATGAAAGTATTGTAAGGAGAAAAAAAGCTGTCCCTGCTGGGGGGATGTCTGCCACTGTTTGGAGTAGCTACTGATATGACTGCCTTCATGATATTCTCAGAGTACTCAGTCTCTTTCAGGATAGCCTTTCTCTGAGGGCAGAACACTGTTGGCCCTTTAAAAGACAGACCCAGAAACCTCTGCTGGATGTCAGAGTTAAATAAACAACTCCTGTAACTATGCAGCAAGAGCTAACATCCATTTGACCCATGGCTAACAGCATATGGTATATACCCAAAGCAATGTCTCAATGGGTCAAGACACTTTCCTTGATGTTCTGGGGGAAGTAGATCCCTGTTAGCTATATCAGCTATCTAAATGACATTGAAATTCTTGGCAAAATAACCTGAGTAACTAGTATGCTACATACCCCGCATGACTGCTGAATAAATGCTGTGGTATCGAGTCAAGGTGTTAAGATTCCTTGGCAGGAGGATGAAAAGGAGGAGCACCAGTAGTATTGCTTTTGTTCTGTATCATGCCAGCCAGAGGAGCTAAAGCTTTTGGGTGTTTTGTAAAGGTCTTAAAACTCTTGTGATAGACAGCATAATGGCAATCCCAGTGATGAAGGGCAGATTCAGTTGGACCCATTTGAAGAGGGATCACACCATACCACCTATGCTAGGTCCAACATGGCATCCTTGATCAGCAAAGCAAAATAATTAAAGGGTTCCTTTGAAAGAATCTTGACATCTTTGTGTTCCCATGTTGTCCTCTGAGACGGGGAGCATTGAAGGAATTGGAGACTCAATTGAGGAGGTGGAAAAAAGACTCTGGATCACCAGAGCATAGATTGTCTATCAAATTCTTATCATCTGAAGAACAAGTGCCATCATGCTGAGAAGAATGGCCTACTCCATTAGGCAGTTGGTCATCTGGTCTAGGACCAGCCCAGCAGCAGAGACCAAGGGAAGTCATGAGGATGGCTAACTTGATGGACTGACCTGAAATGCACTTGTTGATAGAATGGGATACATTATCTTGACCTGAAGCACTGAAGAATTAAGAGGGGCTAGAAGGCCTAGAGGGGCAGTTGGAGGTGAAAGACATTAAATTATTTGAATTGCTCCAATGCAGAAGACATAAAATGGTAAATGGACTTCATAAGCAAAATTACCCAAAAGACTACAGTCTTCAGCATGTTCGGTCTTGAAAATAGAAAATCCATGGGAGATTTACTCCTGTACAAAACACATGGGGCTCGATTTTCAAAGAGCCTGCACAGCCATGCAAGTTGTGTTTCTCCAGAGCTGCAGCAAACTCTGGGTGCACCTGGGACCCTGTGCCCAATTTTAGAAAAATCAGGGTTATAGTGCCAGTCTCCCTGGGTCTGCTGCAAGTAGACAGCAGCGCCAAAGAAATGGTGCACTAGAAGGGAATTCTACAAGCTGCAGATAGGTTTGCAGCAGCTGTGAGAGAGAGATGGCAACCTGCTGGCTGGGCACCTTGTTGGCTGGAAAATCATGTACAGTCATTGAAAACAACAAGTATAGATGACTCATGATGCATACTGGAAGAAAATGTCAGGGGAGGGGGTGGAACAATATCAGAAGAAGCATAAGGAAGAGGACAATGGTTGAACAGACTAAATACAAATATATGTTACTATGGACACTGTCCCCTTGGCAACAAAAACTGCACTTGCACCATCTCCCTCATGTCCCCTAGGCACCCCACCCTTAATATGTCTGCCACTAACCCCCTCCTTGCAGGTCCCCCCATTGGCAGCAGGGTTCTGCATTAACACTTAGACCACTTCCTGGCTGGTCTAAGTAGGGCCACATTCTACATCCATGGCAGTGCTTACTGAATCCCCAAAAAGGGGATGTTGCAGCCCCACCATGGTGCAAGCCCCCTTGCAACCTGGTGCACCCTGATGTAGATAGCAAGGGTGGTGCAGTGCCACTGTGGCACAGCTGCTCTCCTTTTGACACAGACTATGTTTGACAATTGGGAATGCCACATATTTTGATACAAGGTGCCACTTGCATCATTTATGTTTGATGCAGGCACCTTACATCATTTCCCAGGCTTTGAAAATCGAGCCCATGGTGACAAAAATCTTATTACTGAACTTTAACTTAATATATGGGAATAATGGCTACAATACCAGGTGGCATTATAACAAACTTATAGGTATACCATATGAAACTGAAATGCACAAGTGTTTTTATACACAGTAAATTGTGAACATGTGGCATGCGCTACCACCACATATTGTGTATATTCAAATAACATAATCAATAAAAAACACATTATATTTTATATTAAAGGGTGATAAATAATGTCAAACTGCTGAAGAAGGGGTGAGGATCAGGGTTGCTATTCACATTTTGAATATGTTGATCCTGTATTAGGTATCAGACTAATGATACATGGCCCAGTACTTGTAGCTTGGCACTGGATCATAAGGGAAGGGGATGTTAAAGGGAGATTGGTGTCAAGCTTAACGATCTTACTAGCACATTTCCAAACTTTGTGGGCATTGAGCTCACAACCCTAATATGACATTTCCAGATTTTGTGGGAATTGGCTAGATAGCTCTAATAGTTAATTTCTGACCTCTGTGGGGTTTGAGTTTTGTGTAGTAGCAACCCTAATGGGCAGTAAAAAATGTCTGCTACACATTTCCTTACTTTGTAAGAATTGCAATTGTAACTTGCTTTGAACTTGGCCTCTGAGACCATGTGTAAAACAGGTGACTCTTACCTTACTTGTATATGGCTCTTTGTGCCCTCTGAAAAGTTGGGTGTGCACAGTTGTTCAGGTTCTGCACATAACTGGCAACATTGTATGCCAAAGATGTGCATGAAAAAGCAACACAAGACTTAAGTACTACTTTATTCATGTAGCACATTAATTGTAATACAAAATGCATGCAACATGTTTTTTGGGTTGCTTGTTATCTTATTTCTCAGCTTTAAACATTTTGTTTGTGTAGTATTTAGAAAAATCTTGACACCAGTTATTTACAAATGTTTTGGATTTAATAAAAAATATATAATTACTAATTAACTTTAAAAACACATTAGGTGTCTTGTTCTACCTGTCCCTCACAAATAGTAAAATATCACCATTAATAACAATAATAATAATTTTATTTTTAAAGCGCCTTTCAAATTTTCAAACACTGTACAAAACATATAGTAAAAAGAAGACCAAACATTATAATACACTATAAAACATTCATAAAACCACAATTATAACAACAATTCATATAATACTATAAAAAAGCAATTTGGTACAAATGAGTTTTTAGGCCACTCTTAAATTCCCCCAAGGGAGGTGCACTGCCATAACCGATGGGGTAGAGAATTCCAGAGAGTGGGAGCAGCATAGGAAAAAGCTCTACAACCAGATGAATTTAGACTCACTCTTGGAATCTCTAGCAACCCCTCGTCGGCTGAGCGGAGTGATCGGCCAGGGCAGTAAGACTCTAGAAGATCTTTCAGATAAGCTGGACCCTGGTCATGTGGGGCTTTAAAAGTCAATAAACAGACTTTAAAGGTGATCCGCCACCAAACAGGGAGCCAGTGCAGTTCGCGCAGCACTGGGGTAATATGACAGGACCTGCTGGTTCCCGTCAAAACCCGGGCCGCTGTGTTCTGCACTAGCTGAAGGCAGCAGATTTCAAGATTTAAGTATTTAGCAAGTTATCTTACAATGTTTTTTTTTGTTCATGTGGAACTTCACTACTAAATAACATTTGCACAGCACATGGGTTTTCAAAATAAAAATGTTTGCGCAGTATATAGATTTTGAAAACTATCAAGTAGCACAGAGATTTTCAAAGCCATCATGCAACACCTAGATTTTGATAACCTTCATGCAGTGTATAGATTTTGAACATCTTCATGCAGCACGTAGATTTCCAAAACCTTTGTACGGCATGTAGATCTTAAAAACCTTTATGAAGGATTTCTTTGCAAGTGTTTAGTAAAAATCATCATGCAGCATGTAGATTTTGAAAAACATCAACGAGCACACAGATTTTTAAAACTGTCATGCAGCTGCTAGAGTTTCAAAACAGTCATGCAGCATTAAGATTTGAGTGAAGTACTTCACTACATCATAAAGACTTTTAAAATCATCACACAGCATGAATATTTTAAAAACATGTTTAGAATATTTGTGCTGCATGTGGATGTTCCACAAAACATCAGGACAGAGTCCTGTACAAGCATTTTCATTTTTAATTAAAGATAACTAATTGTTTATTAAAAAAAATACGTTGCCTCCCTTTACTATCCTTCTGCACAAACAGAACAAACACTAAACCAGGACTGTCCAATGCATGGTTCACAAGCAACATGGTGCTCGTTAAGCCATTTTATGTTGCTCATGAAGGCTCCTGAAAAAATTGTGCTTTTGTGCATATTTCACACTTTTGCACTTGTCCCTTTAGGTTTTCCCATTTGCGCCTGTCTATGTTTTCTCCGTGATGCCCTGATTACTCTGAAAGTGTGAATGATGCAATTATCTGTGCTCAAAATGGCAAACTGCAGCCTTGAGAAGCAGCAGACTGCAAATCACAGTTCAGGGGCAATGTGAGGACATATTTTATCACAGAGAGGGTGGTGGATGCATGGAACAGCCTTCCTGAGGAGCTTGTGGGGTCTAAAACTGTGGGAGAAGTTAAGAATGCATGGGACAGACATAAGGCAATTTTTCTGGTGGGTAGGAAGAAATAGGCTGTTGGTTAAATAGGATCTCCAGCTTATCCTCTAGGTAGGGAAATGGGCAGACTGGGTGGGCCAAGCGGTCCTTATCTGCCGTCAAAGTCTATCTTTCATTAATGAATTTTCACTTGCGGTCTAATTTGCTGTCTTGCTTTGCACTTATAAAACCTAGATGGAAAGGCTGCAGTTTGTAATTTTCTGTCAGATTGCTAGATCTTGAATATTTTTTATCTTCTCCTGAGATGACAAGAAACCATGGAGAGATATATAAATTCCAATCAGCTGCCTGTTTACGTGAATCTTAATCTGCTGAACTGCTGCATTAAACAAATCTAAGTACGCACCAATTGTAATTTAATTGCATAATTTAATTATTACAAACTGCTGTGCTTACTTATCTTGTGACAATACACTGCTTTACTATTCATTGTGTGCTGTGTTGTCAAGGGGCATTTGTTTTTGTTGCAGTCCATCTCAGTAAGAAAAACATGCTGCAGGCTATTAGTTGTCGTTATTCAGCACCTTCCACTGTGCGGATGCCATCAGTTGATTCTGACCGGTGTATCTGCATTTGTTGCTGCTGCTGCCACACCACTATGGTTCTGCAGTCCACAACTGTACACCACTAAGATTTTGGTCAAATCACTTTTCTGCCATTAAGTCAATTTGAAGTTTTCTAATGATGGGGCTTATCATGGCAGAGGTATAGAGGTGCTATGTTACTGTAGAGACAGATAGAAAGGGGGATTATACCAATATCTGCACATATTAATGGAGAGACAGCTCAATTACACTGACATGTCAATCAATCAATCAATCAAATCTTTATTTTATTTATTCAGGTGAACACCATTGAGCCAGCTCATTTACAAGATGGACCTGAGACAAATGTACAAGTAATAATACATTCCAGACAATATACAGTAGTGGCAATTCAGACAATACAAGGAGTGCATAGATACAGTACAGGGAATAAGAAGTCCTTTGGGGGGGGGAGTACTGCCAGGGTTAACTAAGGGGCTAACACATTGCTGAGAGTAAGTGCCTTTCCATGACTTGGGGAGGACATGTACTGATGATGTTTTTAGTAGGTCAGTCCTATTTACTAGTGGGCAAAGTGGGCTGGAACTATAGGGGAGTTTTTCAATTAAGGAGCGGTGAAAGCAGTTACAGATTTCTTTAACTAGGCTGTTATATAAGGACTTGAATGAAGATATACTGATCAAGCAGCTAAGCTTCAGGGTTTTTGGTAAGGTATTCCAGAAGGAAGGTAGCGCAAAGGACATAGCCATTCTTTCATAGCATGTTCTCAGCCTGGGTACCTTCAGATAGATGAAGGAAGAGCTTCTCAGGACATAAGCTCCAGGTTTGCAGAGTGGGAGACAATCAGAGATATATGGGGGAAGTTTCTTGGTGATAGTTTTGAACATCCAGAGTAGAGCATTCCTGTTTCTCCTGAAATGGAGGGAGGGCCACCCAACAGCTGCATAGAGAGCACAGTGATAGGTGGCAAGAGGTAGTCCAGTAATGAATCTTAATGCCCTGTGATATAACATATCCAGTTTAGCTAGATGTGATGCAGGGCAGTGGCTATAGAGGAAATCCGCATAATCAACCAAGGAGAGAAATACAGTTTGGACCAGTCGTTGTTTGACATTACTGCTGAGGTAGTTGCTGATCCTATAAAAGAGACTGAGTCTCTGTCTTAATTTATTTAGGAGGTCTTCAATGTGATCAGTGGAGGAGAGTTTATGGTTGAGTCAAACCCTAGGTACTTGAACTTGCTAATGAATTCTAGGTTTTCACCCAGGATTGTGGTGATCTGTGGGACAGTGCTGGCAGCAGTAGGGTTTGTTTTTAGTGGGAAGGGAGAGAACAGCATAGCCTTGTTTTTTTTAGTGTTTAGTAGCAGTTTTTTCTTGAAAAGTTGGCACTGGAGAATATTGAATTCCATTTGTAATTCCTTGCAGGCAATTTCAGAAGCGGGATGACTAAGGTAGCAGACCATGTCATCTGCAAAGAGATGAATGTATGTAGGTTTTTAGTTGCTTGTTTACAATATTTTACAAAGGTTTGGACAGTGTAGGAAGTAAAGAAATAGGTCTATAATTATTTAGGTCACAAAGGTCCCCAGATTTGAACAAGGGGATAACATGAGCCATTTTCCATACAGCTGGGAGAGTACTGTGAGACAGAGAGAAATTAAATAGGTGAGTAATAAATGCTGACAGGATGTGGAAGGTGACTTTTAGGAAGTAGGGATCCAGAGAGTCGGCACCTGTGCTTTTCTTAACATCCAACTTTAGTAGGAGTTCTTCAAACTCCTTCAAGGAAATGTGCTGGAGGGAGAAGACTGAGTTGGTTAGAGGTGGTTCTGGGCATTGGGGATCCAGTAGGGAGTGAAGGAAGCTTGCAGGGGAGTTGTCAAAAGCCAGGACTGCAGTGGCAAAGTGGTTGTTGAAAGCATCCAGGATTTCCACTTTGTCACAGATGGAGATACTGCCAGAGGTGATCCTTAAAGCAAGGAGTTAGCCAAAGTGTGTCCTTGATGGATTTCCAAAATTTGGAGGAGTTCCTGGAAGCATAATCCAGTTCCACTTGGAAGTAAGATGCCTTTGCATCTCTCGTTAACTTGGTGCATTCATTCCTAGCTTTCCTGAAGTTACACCAGTCCAGCAGGTTTTTAGTGGTTCGTGCTTTTTTCCAGAGCTTGTCTCTATTCAGTAAAACTGATTTAAGATAAGGTGTAAACCAGTGACAGGTTCTCCCCATTACCCTAGTTTTTACAAGTGGGGCGTGCTTGTTCAGGGCCAAAGTCATAATTTTGGAGAAGATCTTGCAGGCCAACTGTATCAAGCTGGCAAGATAAAAGTCCTGCCAGTGCATTGAGAATTTTAGCTCATCAAGAGAGGCAGATAGATCAAAGTGAGTTGATGTGTTAGGGTTCAGGTATATGTGTGTGTGTATGTGTGTATATATATATATATATATATATATATATATGTATATGTGTATACATAATTGTAAACATGTTAAATATTGGCCTAATATGGTGTGCGCTCATTGAACAGCACATACCACATGGTGATGTTGCTCTCCACTTGTTCTTAAATTTCAAATGTTGCTCCCACCCCAAAACAGGTTGGATGGCCCTGCACTAAACTATTACCCTTAACTTTTATGATTTAAGAAGCTAAATTACCTTAACATTTTTGTTTATGCAGAACTTTACATGGAAAAAAATCTACACATTTTTCTGGCTAATTTTTGTAGTGAACCGAGCATGTGTTGTCAATTAATTCTTATTAACCTAAAAACTAATCAACATTTCAAAAAAACAACAAAAAAATATTTCTCTCTAATACCTAACAAACATACAAGCTTTTTATCTGTACTCTTTGTCATTTCTCTTTGTACTGGCAAAAAAAAAAAAAAAAAAAGCTGAAGGAGCAACTTGGGAAAAACTATATAAATTCAAGATCTACTATCTTGGGGGGAAAAAAGGATTTCCATGAAAGTTTCCAGATTTGTAACCCTTGGACTGAGATCTTGCGTGACAAATTTTACAATCTTAGGGTCTACAATGGGTGAGTCATATGCATTTGAAAACAGGGGGTTAAACTGAAAACTCAAAAGTAACCAATACATAGAGGCGCTATTGTTCTCTCTCTCTCATATAAATTGTGCAGGTGTAGTAGTACTTTTATTTTAGGGTTGAGTAGGCAGTTTAATATTAAATCCCAATTTCTGCACCTTCATAATTGCCATGCATGGTATGGTTAAGTTGAAATTTGGTATATGTGAAGTCAGTGCCAAGATTTTGGGATCTTGCAGATTTGGTAGTTGTCAGTTCAGTGTTTTAAATGTTCTAGAAGTGGCCATCCTGATGATCCAGTGTCAGTGCGTTGCACTGCCATACAGGTAACTCAGGTTTGGGAGCGGAGTTGGATTACTTCATCATTTTTCATTTTTTATTAGTTTTACCAGGAAAGTGGATTGGGTCCAAAGACCCCTTTTCAACCATGCCTGGGGGAGGGATACAAAAGGTGCAGGCATGACAATGATAATTACAATTAAGTTACAAACACAGCATTTAACATTTGATCATAACTGACAGTAGTTATTATGTCATAATCTTCATGCATTCATTCATAAAGACAAAAACAAATCATACAATACATACAAAACACCACTAAACAGTATTAACCTAATAAGAGTTGCGTCATGTGCCCCAGCACACTTACAGCTGGAAGCACCATCCAAATAATTCTCCAAGGTTTTCTTAAAAACACTTCTTTTGTTGTTTATATCCAAATTAATTTGGGGGTAAATTATTAATCACGTTTGGACCATAACTAGTTATAGAATGCTCAGATGTTTTTGTGCTTATTTTTGTTCTATAAATAATTTAGTTGAGGACTCCCTCAGCTCTCTTACAGAATTTATGCACTGAAAGTGTTTCAACAGAACAAAGGGAGTTTGTGTTCGAAGTAATTTATATAAAAACATATATGCTGGTTTAGTAACTCTCTCTTTTGGTGATAAAGTCCCAAAAATGTAATATACAGTAAATTACAATGATGTTCCATTTAGTTAAAGCAGTCAGTTGCAGACCTTGCGATGTTGTTAACGGTTACTGTATATTTGTGAAACAAAGTCTCAGAGGCATTTATTAATACAGTAGGATACTATTGTATTCTAATGCTGGTAACAAAACTTGATGCACTATTGTATGTTTTGCCTATACAGTTAGACAGTTATTGTTTCTATATAAAAAAAAAGTCTGCTGCTTACTTTTTGTGTTACTTTTGATACAAGTTCATTCAGTGTTAGTCTAATGTCTAAGTTTATGCCTAAATAATTAAATACCTGCACTTGTTCCAACTTAACACCATTCTTTCCTAATATACTTAAAGTGTTTCCTTCTAATCTGTGTGTAAGACCAAACAGCACTGTAACTGTGTTGTTCTCATTCAACAACATTTTATTTTTCACAAACCATTTTTGGAGGTCCCAGTGTTTTACTTCCAGGTCCCCTCCAGTCCTTGCTCCATGGTAAATCATGGTGTCATCTGCATACAGAATAACTGATTTATTGGTACAAATGTCTGGTAGATCATTTATAAAGACAGAGAACAGGAGTGGACCCAGAACCAATCCTTGCAGGATCCCAGTATGAACATGTCTCAAAGTAGATGTTTCTGAACCAATTGTTACTTGTTGCTTTCTATCTGATAAATAATATTTGAACCATGGGACAGCATACACCCCTACCCCTAGATGCTTTAACTGAGATATCAGGATAGGGTGGTCCAGCAGGTTGAAGGCCTTGGTCAGGTCAACAAATATCCCTCCTGTTAGTAGGCCTTTGTCCATGTTGTTATAGATGTCACTAGTTAACCTGACCAAGGCTGTGGACGTGCTCTACCCCTTTTTGATACCATACTGATTTTCATTTAATATATGATTTTCTCTAAGTATTCTTTAGTTGTTTGGTAACAATTTTTTCAAGCATTTTTGCTAGTGCAGGTAGCACAGCTATAGATCTATAATTAGTGATCTGGTACTTATCACCTGATTTAAAAATAGGAGAAATTATAACAGTTTTCTATATGTCTGGAATTTTATTAGTACATAATGAAAGATTGAACAACTAAGTAACTGGTTTAGTCAATGGTTTAGCAGCTACCTTAAATAGTCTCAGAGGTATTTCATCAGCCCCTTTATTTTCTTTAAGGGTAGCTAAAAGATCACAAACTTTCTTTTCATGTATTTTCATAAAGGCAAATGTTTGTTTATTACCAGATTTGGTCAATAATGGTGTATCAGTGTGTTGATCTTTATCATTAGAATCTACATTTTGGAAGTTCAAGTTTATCTGATTCTTATATTGACTCATATCCATAAGAAATGTGTTAAATATGTTTGCCACAGTATGATTGGTGTCTAATACTGTATCACCAGTAGTAACCTTACCTATCTTACCTACATTCTTAGTTGTGTACAAATCCTTAAAAGAGTACCAAAACTGTTTAGGGTTTGACAAATGTTTTAGTTGTTCCTCTTTGTAAAGGTCTGCTTTGTTTATTAATCTCTGATTAACACACATTTCTACTGTGCCAATAATTCTTTAAATCAGTTTGACACCCTGTTTTTTATATTGTTTCCATAATGCCTGTCTTGTTTTAAATAAATCTAGTAGTTTTTTGTGTTTGCCATGGTGTATATTTAGCTTTCACCCTAAGCTTCTTTTTAGGTGCAAATTTGGTAACAATATTTACAATTTGAACAATAAAGTAATTTATGGTTTCATTTACATCATTATGGTAGAACAGTGGAGACCAATCAATTTTGCAAACCTAACTAAGGATTACTTCTTCTGTAAAGTTTGTGTAAGACTGAATTTCTCTGATTTGAGCTCCTTTAAATGAATATTTTACTTTTTCCTAATCATAAATGTAGGACAATGGTCAGAAATAGTGTTGTTTAAGATGTCTGATGCTTTACCTAAGCTGGCCTGTTAACCAGAATCTAGTTAATTAGAGTCCCCTCATCCACTGTTTTATAATTGGTCCTGGTTTGCAAATGTATAATTTGATGATACCCTTTAGCTGCAATGACATTTATTTTATCAGTGTTTTTCAAATTTGTCCAATATAAGTTAAAATCTCCTAGTATAATATGCTCTTTGTTTTTATTTGAAATTAGTATTTTTTCTATTAGATCAATATCTGTTTTAGCAGTTTTTTGGGGTAGGTATGCACCATAAGAAAAATATGTATGCCAAGTCAACCACCGCCCATAGTCCATTTTATTGTTAAGTAGTCAACGGAATTGAAATGACCTTCTGTAACTAATTCAAAATCAAAGAAGTCCCTGATATAAATCAAAACTTCACCTCCTCTCCCTTTGTTCCTATCTGATTTATATATTATATAACCATCCAAACCAATATTATAATTTTTAATAGTTTTCTTTAGCCATGTTTCACTCAATGCTAGTATGTCAAATTGTTCACAATCTACCCATAACTTCAACTCATCAAAATGTGCTATTAAACTCCTTGTGTTTACATGGATAATCTTTATACCTTTTAGACAAGGCAGTTCAGAAGTAAATGTTAATGGCACAGGCCCCGGGTTTCTCTCTACACCCCCCCAGTAAAATTAAATGTATTTGACTGGATAAATTGTAAGCGTTCCACAATTTAAATAACAATTTAAGATATTTTATATCTGTAGTGCTAACCTTAATCTTTGTGTTGCTATGCAAGGTTTTAAAATTGAAAGGAGCACATACAATCCCACAGTGGCATAACAGGAAATGATTTGTAGCTGTGTTTTTTCTGTGCTTGAAAGACATAAAGTCATTACCCTGGATGTAGTTACCATCTTCATCAATGTATGGAGCATTCTGAAGTAACCAAAATATTGTACAACAAGTTAACAAACAGATACACACTGTTACTTTAAAACCTATCATTTTGTCCCTTGTAGTTTATATGCCAAACCTGTATTGTAAAACACGTTGATTTTCTAGCAGTTACAACATAATATAATACACCCTCTTAAATCTCTTAATACAAAACAATAAAATACATTTTTAAAAGCATCCCCCAAGTGGACTCACACAGGGTGACTCACACTACTCCTGCGTGAACCACTCACGTGTGCAGCCACTCTACAGGCAGCTGCTAGTGTGGTTGTGCTTTTATGTCCAGAGTCCCACCCCTTCTATCAGCTGATATGCCTCTGCCACCCAGTAGCCCCTTCACATACTGGGTCCCAGTAAATAAGGTGCAAGTTAGTTCAAGCAGGCAGGTATAGGAGCAGGGGATGAGTTTGGTCAAGGTTGCTGCCACTCAGCAGTGCTCCTCAGGGGAGGTAGGTGGTAGGTTCTGGTCTCACAGTGACTTCTGTGACTGGGCCAAGGAGCTTGCCTCTAGCAGTAGGGACACTGTGATACTGAGGTCAACAGATGTTTCACTCACAGTACAGGTGTAGAGGGAGGGATCTAGAGGAACATACGAGACAAAAAAAATCCCTGCCTGTGAAATGATGGCCTGAACAGTGTATGTCCCTAATTTCAGGGTATATACCTGGTCAGAGGGCTGAGAAAGGGGAAAACATAGAATAAAAAAAAAGTTCCAGAAGCATGAAAGTATATAAAAATACAGAAATTAAGACCATTTTTTTGCTCACAGATAATGCAAAAACAGCTGCAAGTTGAAATCTAAAACTTTCTGTACATTAGAGTTTGGCCCAAGGATGATTCTCTGATAGAGGGTTTTTTTTTTGTGAAAGGTGTATTTTTTAAAATACTTGGAAAATAAAATTCTGTTTTTGGCCATGTGCATTTCATTTGAATGTTCGAAGGAGTCTAACTCGTAGGAGACAAGAAATAACTTTTCTAATATTTTGATGGAGAGTAACAAAGGGAGTGCAGTGTTCCCTGAATAACTCCACCCTACACTACCATTGTTTATAGGTCTCCTGTTGTCTCAGTTCACAAGAGAGGAAGAAGCATGCCTTGTGATCTCATTTATTTTGGTCATGGTGAACCCAAAATAAAAATGCAATTTTAAAGAAAACAACTATAGTTCAAGTTCAAGTTTATTGCAAGAAGACTCCATTGAGCAAGTTCATTCACAAGGAGGTCCTGAAGCGTGTACACAGTCAAGGAGACATTACATAATAAGGCATCAATGATTAAAAGTAAGCAAAGTGCAAACATAGTTCACGAAAGGCATTACATAGACAGATACATCATTGTAAAATAATGTACAGTTAAAGAAAATTTAATTCATAGTGTTCAAGCAATACAAGGTAGGGTTTATAAACATGACACTGGTATGAAGCAATAAATAAGGTTAATGTACAATGACAGAAGAGAGAGGATAAATTAGGAGGGCTGGATTGAGAATTAATAGAGGACGGGGATGGAAGAGGGTTAGAAAGAGTAAGGGGGAGTAAGATATAGGTAGGAAGTCTAAGATGGAAGAGGGTAGTAAGAGCAGGTAGAGAAATCATATAGTTTAGCCACAGTATACATTTTGCAAGTTAAGAGGTTTCAGTCCAGAGTAGGACTAGTACCAGAGGAGTCGAAGAGCATGGAACAAACATAGGGGTAGGGGAGAGGCTTAATAACAGCTGCAAATATCTTTAATTTTTGATGCAGCTATCACTTTATAGAGGTTAACTGAGATGGTACTAGTTAATTTCAGTATGGACTGGAGTTGGTTCGATATAGTAGGAAGAGCATGCGAAATAGCGCGTTTGCCAAAGGTGGTATGAGTCTTAGGTACGACAAGCCGGATGAAGTATGATTTCCTAAGACAATATGCACTGCAGGAAATGTAGATAAGAGATGTTAGGTAGCTCGGGAGTTTGTGCAGAAGTAACTTAAGGGTCCAGATACTAGCATGGAGCAGTCGTCTAGTGGTGAGTGATGTCCAGCCAACAGCTGCATACAGATCGCAATGGTGAGTTCGGTATGGGGAGATGGTGAAGAACCATAGAGCACAGTGATAGAGGACGTCCAGCTTGCTTAGGCTTGAGATTGCAGAGGAGGTGTAGATTAAATCTCCGTAATCAAGTAAGGGAAGGAATGTGGCCTGGACAAGCCTGGTTCGAGTCTCAAGAGGGAAGAGAGACCTATTTCTAAAGAAGAATCCTAGCCTGGCTTTGAGTCACCTGGATAAGTCCTCAATGTGGTCATTAAAAGAGAGTGTATTATCTATCTAAATACCAAGACATTTAAATTTGGGAACGACTTTCAAGGGTTCGCCTAGAGAGGTAACAATAAAGTCTTTCAGTAGGACAGCGAGGGTGCAGAGGAGGTACTATGAGAGAAAACTATAGACAATTAAAGTGCAAATGCAGTGAAGCAAGATTCACCCTGGAATGGCTTAAAACAGGTTTCAAAGAATATCCCATTTCTCATGCCTCAGTAATGCTAAGCATTATGGAAAGTAAATGCATATCGATTTGCATCTACATCCTACTGATACTTTGCATTAGTTGATTTGTGGAATTTGGCATAATATATGAGCACTTATATGCAGTCTTTTCTGGGATATCCTTAGGCAGGCATGGTTAGATAGCAGTACAAACAAATAAAGTACATAATGGAAGAGTAAATTTTTGACCACTTTGCAGTACATTTATGCCACTTTTGTGCTGTAGAAAAAGGATTCACAAGTATGTCCTTGTGCACTGGTCAGTGTGCCAGCACAGGAAAAGGACTGTGGGAGTCTGACTTAAGCATTGGTATGTACAGAGGCAATGTACTATGCACAGTAGCTCCTCCACACCCTGACCCCTTGGTTACAAAGCACAGCAATTTCTGCCATATCACAGTGTCACAGCTTTGAGGGCTGGAAATTTTGTTCAGGTAAAGAAACGGTAAGGTTGCATACATAACACACAAAAAAACCCCACAATAAACAAAACAAACAAATAAAAAAGACCAGTGTTGGAAAATACAACTTGTAGAGATTGTGGAAAGTCAGAGTTTGGGTATATTTAAAAAAAAGACTTGCTATGTGGATATTAGAGAAAGGAAATGCTTGGACCTACTAATGCGGGTGGATGGTACTAAGGGTTCATGTGACCTTCTTCCATCATATACCCAGTGTAATAACTTTATGTAATAAAAGGAAAGAGCTATTAATAGGAGAATACACTGGATACCAGGGAAGTAGCTGACCCAGAAAGTGCACTACAAAATTATTTAAAAATGTATAAGAAATATGATTAAAACTCAGCGGATGAGACAGGTGTGAGCTTGCAATGTCCTTATTTACCAAGTGAGCAGGAGAGTTGTGGCCAACCCTAATTAGCATGTGCCCCACTAACTATCCCTTAGGGACCCTGTCACTGAGAGCCCCTTATGGGCCAGCATTCTGTTTAAAAAATGAAGTCAGAGAGTGAGGCAGTCCAGAGAAGGGCAACCAAAATGGTGCAGGGACTGCATCAGAAGACATATGAGGACAGATTAACTGAGCTCAATATGTGCAGTTCTGGAGACCCAATCTCCACAAAGACATAGACAGGATGGAAGCTGTCCAGAGGAGGGCAACTAAAATGGTGCAGGGTCTGCACCGGAAGAAATATGAAGAGAGACTTAAGGAGCTTAATATGTATAGCCTCGAGGAAAGGAGGGAGAGGGGGGACATGATAGAAACTTTCAAGTACCTCATGGGAATCAACAAAGTCCAAGAGGGTAGCATCTTTCAAAAAAAGAGGTGTGCAAGAACAAGAGGGCACAATCTGAAGATAGAGGGAGGGTGGCTCAGAGGTAATTTAAGGAAGTATTTTTTCACAGAGAGGGTTGTGGATGCATGGAACAGCCTTCCGGAGGAGGTTGTGGAGTCAAAATCAGTGGTGGAATTCATGCATGCATGGGACAGTCATAAGGCAATTCTGGGGGGTGGTGGTAAGGAAAAGTACCCTGCTGGTTAACTAGGATCTGCAGCTTATCCAGTAGGTAGGGAAATGGGCTGACTGGGTGGGCCAAGCAGTCCTTATCTGCTGTCAAATTCTATGTTTCTATGTTTCTATGTAGAGCAAAGGAGGGAGGTGATACAATCGAGATATTCAAACACCTTAAGGGCATTAACAAGGTGAAAGAGTCTAACATGTTTAAATATAAGAAAAATAGCAGGACAAGGGGACACAGCATGAGATTAGAGGAAGGCCAATTAAGGGGGAATGTGAGGAAATTATTTTTCACAGAAAGGGTGGTGGATGCATGGAATAGCCTACCTCAGGAAGTGGCGGCTACGAATACAGTGCAGGGCTTCAAACAGGCATGGGATAGGCATAAGGGAGCAATACAGATGAATATGAATAGATAGGCCACTGACAGAACAACAAAGAACTGACAAAGGCCGATGGCACATTTATAAGGTAGAAAAAGAAATGGGCAGACTGGATGGGCCTTGCGGTCCTTATCTGCCATCAACTTCTATGTTTCTATGTTTGTATGATCTTCACTTGAGAGATACAGACAAAGTAGTGAGTTAACAGCTCATATTGACATGTTAAAATTTAATGAGTTGGTACCTGACCTGTTAGGGCGTCACCTTGTCAGTGATGACCGGGCTTAGCCACAAGTTGGCTATTTATGAAACCAAGAACCCCTTTAAAAATCATGGAATGAAGAAAGGAAGTGAGTAGGAAATATAATAGACACAAGGGAGCCCTGACTACAAAGGGCAACTAGTGTGTCAAAATAGGTCTAAAACAAATGGACAGACTAGATGGACCTAGCGGTCTCCTTCTGCCATCAATTTCTATGTTTCTATGTTTCTAAAATGATTTGCTGGCTCCTTTGAGCAGCTTTGAGGGGCAATAGATACTGTTTGTTTGGGATTTTGGCCACACACCAGTAGCACCACTACAAAAATAAAAAAAAAAAACACCACTACAAAAATAAAAAAATTAAAAAAATGAAAAAAGTGTGATTAAAACTTAATGGACGGTCCAGGGTAGAGCTTGTTATATTGCTAATTACCAGAAGATTAGCATACACTTATAGAAATATAGAAACATAGAAGTTGACAGCAGATAAGGACCACAAGGCCCATCTAGTCTGCCCATTTTTTCTACCTTATGAATGTGCCATAGGACTTTACTCTGTCAATGGCCTTTTCTAAACATGCTCATCTGTGTTGCTCCCTTATGCCTATCCCATGTCTGTTTGAAGCCCTGCACTGTATTCATATCCACCACTTCCTGAGGTAGGTCATTCCATGCATCTACCACCATTTCTGTGAAAAAGAACTTCCTCACATTACCCCTTAATTGGCCTCCCTCTAATCTCATGCTGTGTCCTCTTGTCCTGATAATTTTCTTATATTAAAACATGTTAGACTCTTTCACCTTATTAATGCCCTTGAGATGTTTGAATGTTTCAGTCATATCCCCTCTCTCCCTCCTTTGTTCTAGGGCACATATTGAGCTCTGTTACTCTGTCCTCATATGTTTTCTGATGCAGTCCATGCACCATTTTGGTTGCCCTTCTCTGGACTGCCTCCATTTTGTTAATGTCCTTGTGCAGGTGCGGCCTCCAGTACTGCACACAGTACTCCAGAAGGGGCCTAACCAGTGTCTTGTAAAGAGGGATCATTACCTCCCTCTTATGACTTGTGATACCCCTGCTAATACACCCAACATCCCCCTTGACTTACCTACTGGTTTAGTGGTCTGCTTGGATGGTTTCAGGTCATCTGTGATGATGATGCTCAAGTCTCTTTCTTCCCTTGTGATTGCCAGCAACTCCCCTCCCAACCTATAGGTGGCTTCAGGGTTTCTCTTCCCTATGTGCATGATTTTGCACTTCTTCATGTTAAACTCCAGTTGCCACTCTTCTGACCATTTTTCCAGTTTATGTATCTCTCTTCTCATTCTGCCCACCCTATCTGGATCATCTACTATGTTGCAGATCTTGGTGTCATCTGCAAACAGGCAAACCTTACCCTCCAGTCCATCTGCAATGTCACTGATGAAGATATTGAAAAGGACTGGCCCCAGGACTGATCCCTGAGGTACCCCACTTGTGACTTACATCTCTTCTGACTGTATACCATTTACCACCACTCTCTGTGTCCTGACTGCCAACCAGTTTGCCACCCAGTTGACCAACTTCTGACCCCCTGAGCCTAACCAGCTTATTAATCAATCTTCTATTTGTAACAGTATTGAAAGCTTTGCTGAAGTCAAGGTAGGAGACATCAACTGCACCCCCTTTGGCCCACCAGTCTGGTTACCCAGTCAAAGAAATATATGAGATTAGTTTGACAGGACCTTCCTGTTGTAAACCCATGCTGTCTTGGATCCATTGCTCCTATGGATTCCAGATGTTGCACCATCCTTTCCTTAAGTAGTGCCTCCATAATCTTGCCCACTACTGAGGTAAGACTGACTGGTCTGTAATTCTCTGCCTTCTCCCTGCTACCACTCTTGTGGAGTGGGATTACATAAGCCCTTCTTCAGTCTTCTGGGGCCTCTCCTGTGATCAAAGACTCACTAAACAGTTCTGACAATGGCTCTGCTAGTTCCACCCTTAGCTGCTTTAGTACCCTGGGATGTATGCCATCTGATCCCATTGCCCTGTCCATCCTGATCTTAGTGAGTACTTGCAGGACCCTTTCTTTTGAGAAGAGACTTGTGCACACCTCCCACCCCCCATGTCCATGCTGCTGAGCTGTGGGCCCTGCCCTACCTTCTCCTCAGTAAATACTGAGCAGAAGTATCCATTTAGGATAGATGCTTTTCCTTGGTCCTTCTCCACACACTACCCCCTTATCCCCTTTGATCTTAGCAATACCCCCTCTGGACATTCTCCTTTCATTAATGTAGCTATAGAAAATCTTGTCCACTTCTTTTACTGTTTGTGCTAGTGTTTCCTCAGTTTTGGCCCTTGCCTGCCTTACTGCATTCCTTGCTTTTCTTAAGGAAGTTTGGTATGCCTCCCTATCTTCGTCACGCTGTGTTCCCTTATATTTCCTGAAGGCCAACCTTTTGGCTTTGACCATTTCTGCTATTGTTTCTGAGAACCAAAGTGGTTCCTCCTTGTTTTGATCTTGTTTTTCTCTCTAACATAATGGGATGTTGCTTCAAGTGTTGCATCCTTAATGCTTGCTCACTTTTCCAGTACCCCCCTCACCTGTATTTCTTCTTTCCAGGGCTAGCTTAACTCTGTTGGCCATCTCATCAAAGCCAGCTCCTCTGAAGTCCCACATTTTTGCCTTGGAATGGGATGATTTAGTTCTAGTGGCCAAATTGAACCATATCATGTGATGGTCACTGGCCCCCTGGTGACCTTCTATCTGGAGATCTGTGATCCTTTCCCCATTAGTCAGTACTAGATCTAGGATAGCCCTGTCTCTTGTGGGTTGTTATACTAGTTGTTTGAGGCCCGCCCCCTGCAGGGAATCCACTATGTGTCTAGTTCTGGTGGATGTTCCTGCTGGTATTGACCAGTTTGTATCTGGCATGTTGAAGTCTCCCATTATCAGAACCTCCACTTTAGCTGTCATGTTTTGTATATCTTTTAACAGTAATGTGTCTATGTCCTCCTCCTGATCTGGAGGCCTGTAGACAACCCCAGTTCATATGGCTGTTCCATTTTCTGTTTCAAGGGTAACCCACAGTTCTTCTGGCTCCTTATGTGTATTCTGAATTTCTGTAGCGCTGATATTTTCATTGACATAAAGGGCTATGCCCTTCCTTTTCGCACCATGATCTCTTCTGAACAGTACATAGCCAGGTACTGAAGTCTCCCAAGTGTGGTTAGTGGTGAACCATGTCTTGCTAACGGCTACTATGTCCAGTTTAGCCTCTGTCATTGTTACCTGCAGGACTGAGATCTTGTTTCCCAGACTGCAAGCATTTGTGTACATGGATTTTCCATTGGCAAATTTTCAGTTTATTAGTTGTTGAATGAGGTCCAAAGTTTCCCCTGCACATCATATGGGGAGCTGGACCTTTTTCCTTACCTGATGATGCAAATGAACTACAAACATGATGAACTCCTGTTTGATCACTAGCTTGGGGGGGAGGGGTGTTCTTCCCATTCGATGTACCGGTGCTGCTTCCCTCTCTCCATTGATTAGTTTAAATATTCTACAAAGACATCAAACTTCTGCCCTAATGCACTGACTCCCTCCTTAGTCAGATGCAGTACATCAAATTTAAAAAACTTTCTCTCCCCAAACTGTTGCCAGTTACCTACAAATGTATGTCCTTTTTCCTGGCACCAGCCCTTGAGTCACATGTTTAGCTCTCCTATCTTCCCTTCTCTAACCTTCCGTCCATCTGCCCCCCTCTCCCAGACCAGCAGGATCTCAGAGAAGGAGATGCTGGATGAAATGGATGATGGTTTGTCTCCCAGCCTGGTCGGGTGTTCCTTGATCTCCACAACTGACTGGCTGGTAAGATCGTTAGTCTCTACGTGTACTAGTACATCAATGTTTTCTACTGCTTCCTGCATGATTTTAGCAAAGCTGTCAGTGTTTCTTCACGATGATGCTTTCCAATAGTGGGGAAGATGTAATTTGTTATGCAGTGTAACACCTGTCATTCAGTCTCTATATGGATATCCTTGGGCAGGAAGGGTTAGGTAGAGGCAAACATAAATATAATCCATGAGGGACTCATAGTTAAAGAGGCCTCCCATCTTTCCCTTGGCTGTATTACACAGGTCAATGAGCCAGCACTGGGAAAGGGTCAGGTGGAGTCTGACTTAATGAAAGTGCTGGAATGCACAAAGACACTGTACTAAGCATACTGGCCTTCTGGCATAACCATATGCATCTGGGCCCATGCTCCCACTTATGCAAAGCTACAGAGTCATGCAGCAGCACTATAGGGCACCAAATCCTTGTAACAGTAATTTGTGTATATCTTGTGAACCATAAGAGGTAGAAATAAATGCTAGCATAATTGTAATCATGACAGTGAGTACTTCATGCAACATTAATGATTGCACCTGTATCTCACATCGTTTCTGAGATATGGGCACCGAAAAGCACTTGACAGGCACTCTTTGAACCCTTGTAACAGTAATTTCACAATATCTCATGAACTGTGCAATGTATGAAAAAATTCCACTGCAGGCTTACTTTATGATTTAAAATATTTTTCCAGTGGCATAGATCACCTGAAAGTGATCTAAGCCACGTGTAGTGAAAAGTCTGTATCTCGCTTCGTTTCTGAGATAATGGCACCTCAATTCATGACGCAGACTGCAATGTAATCCTATGGGAAAATGTCAATTGCATCATTGAATAGCTCTGCAACCAATTAATTCCCCAACACCTAAACAGCACAGTTCACATTTCTATGACATCCCCTCAACACCCTGCAAATTTCAAGTAAAAAGACCAAACTGTAATTGAGATATGGTCATCCCAAATTCTGCCATCTGGTCTTTCTCATTAACACTGCAAAAAATACGTATACATTTTCCCAAAGGATATAACGGGAATTTCAAATTGTAATAACTTTTGAACAGATTTATATTTTTTCATCAAATAAATGATGCTTGCTTCTTGGCTCAAGCTCTTTCTACGTCCCAAGTTGTGGACCAATAGACCACACGGTGTCCGTGCAGTGACACAAACAATAAATGTGCAAATGTGGCAAAAAGTGCATTTTTGGTGCTTCACTGCACAAAATCGTGTGTCCGACTGAAACACAGTTTAGTAAATCAAGAGATCTACCATACCAGACTCTGCATTCCAAATGTCATGCAAATCCTTTGAATGGTTGCAAAGTTATTAACGTGCAAAATTTGAGGTTTAACATTAAAGTGCCTACTCAACCCTAAATATAGGGGTGCATATGGGCCCCTATAATATATATATATATATATATATATATATATATATAATATATATCTATCTATCTATCTATCTATCTATCTATCTATCTATCTATTCATGGCAAAACACTCTGTTTAATGCATCAGTTAGGGTTGTTCCACAGCGATAAAAGTGAGGAAATTTGGTGTTAGGGTTAATAACCCTAACTGTGCATCTCCCCCCATCACCACACACACACATACATGCAAGTAGGGGAAGGACCAAAGCAACACAACCAATCACCGACATCCAGCAGGAGGTGTATATCTGTGTTACTGTAGGAAGTGGAGAAATCCAACTTGAGATATCATAGATTATTTACAAAGTTGTTCTTTGAGATTAGTTCACATAAAGGTGAACCAAGCTGGCAGTAGTGAAAATTGTATACCTCGCTTTGTTTTCAACATATGGCTGGCGAAAGGCATCATGGGTGCTGCAATGTTAGTCTATGACAAAATGTTCAATTTTGGAACAGTGTAACTTTGTAATCCTTAAGTATTTTAGCACAATAACAGGAAAAAGCACATCTGTGGGACCAGGTCTTGCCATCCTGCAAATCTGAGAACAAAGGACCCAACTGTTTGCTTGCAGGATGATGGCAAAGATGTGCAGTCATTACAGAATACTTTCACAAAATACTTTCGCAAACATGAAAGTGTCAAAGCATGGCAGTTTCACATTTGTGAAAGTGATTTTCAAAAGTATTTCAGGCATTGTGCAAAATCCTGTTTTGGATTTTGTGAACCCCAAAATAACAAATGGTCATGGAACCAACTCGGCAGAAGGCAATACTGGACCTTGTGCTCACAAACAGGGACAGTGTGATGGGGGTAACAGTGGGGGAGCACCTGGGTAACAGTGACCACCAGTCATTGTGGTTTGAAATCACAGAAAGAGCAGAACCAAACCACACAAAAACACGTATCCTGGATTTTAGGGGGGCAGACTTTGGGAAAATGGGGAGATACTTGGAAAGAGGCATTAAGGGAATGGGACAGGAATCAGGGGTTGAGGAACAGTGGGCAGTATTTAAAATGGGGATTATAAGAACAGAATTATGCATTAAGCAGGTTAGCAAGAGGAAAAGGAAGAGAGAGACCATTATGGTTTTCCAAAGAGGTAGCAAAGAAAGTAAAGCCAAAAGATTGCATTCAGGCAATACAAAAGACACAGGCAGAAGGGGATAGGGAAGTACCAGGAGAAACAAAGGAGGCAGGGGAAGTCAGTAAGGAAGCAAAGCTCAGACAGAAGAACACATTGCAAAATCAGTGGGTAAAGGGACAAAACCTTTACATGTACATAAGTGAAAAAGAAAGACAAATGGAGGGATAGTGAGACTGAAGGGGAGGATGGGAGCCGGTGGAGGATGACAACAATAAAGCTGACATATTGAACAGGTATTTCTGCTCAGTCTTTACTAAGGAAGAGGGGGTAATGGGTCTGAAGGGAGTACAAGGGTGAGAATGGTGCAGAATGGACACAAGTCCTTACACGAGAAAGGGCCCTGAAGGAACTGGAAGTAATAAGAGATGATAAAGCAATGGGGCCAGATGGGGTGCACCCCAGGGTCCTTAAAGAACTAAGAGAGGTGGTGGCTGAACCTCTGGCTATCCTGTTCAGCCAATCACTGGAAACAGGGCAGGTACCCAAAGACTGGAGGACAGCAGATGTAGTCCCCTTATACAAAAGTGGGAACAAAGAGGAAGCAGGGAACTACAGACCAGTCAGCCTCACCTCGGTAGTGGGAAAGATCATGGAAGCACTACTGAAGGAGAGATTGGTGGAACATCTGGTTGTCAATGGACTACAGGACCCAAGGCAGCATGGTTCCACCAGGGGGAGGTCATGTCAGACCAACCTCATTGAATTTTTTGACTGGGTGACTAGGGAGGTGGATCAGGGGAGGGCAGTGGACATGGAATATCTGACTTCAGCAAGGCCCTTGACACTGTGCCACATAGAAGACTATTACACAAACTGGGAATATGGGTGTGGGTAGGACAGTAGTGTGGTGGGTAGGTAACTGGCTGGGTGGCAGGACACAGAGGGTGGTGGTAAATGGCTGTCACTCCACAGAGGGAAGAGTAACCAGTGGGTACCACAGGGATCAGTGCTGGGACTGGTCCTATTCACATCTTCATCAGTGACATTGCACAGGATCTAGAAGGCAGAATTTCACTGTTCGCTGATGACACAAAGCTCTGTAACAGAGTAGACACATCGGAGGGTGTAGACAGAATGAGAAGGGACCTGCAGAAACTTGAAGAATGGTCAGGGTTTGGCAGTTGAAATTCAATGCAAGAAGTGCAAGATAATGCATATGGGGCACAAAACCCTGGCACAATATATCAGTTGGGGGTGAGGATATAGCATGCACCAAGCAGGAAGGGATCTTGGGGTTGTCATCTCTGATGACCTCAAGGTGAAACAGTGTGACAAGGCATCAGGTAAAAGCAAATAGGATGCTGGGATGTATAGGCAGGGGCATCACCAGCAGGAGAAAGGGAGATGTAATTCCACTATACAAGACACTAGTGAGAGGCCCCACCTGGAGTACAGTGTACAGCTCTGGAGACTATACCTACATAAGGACATAGACAGGTGGAGAAGGTTCAGAGGAGTCGCAACAAAGATGGTGCAGGGTTGCATCACAAGTCCTATGAAGACAGGTTGAAGGAACTGAACATGTACTCCTGGAGGAGAGGAGGGAGAGGGGATATGATAGAGACAAGTTATCTTACAGGGAGGAACAGGGTGCAGGAAAACACTATTTTTAAGTGAAAAAGATGTTTCAGGACTAGAGGGCATGGGATGAAGTTGGAGGGAGGACGATTCAGAGGAAACATGAGAAAGAATTTCTTCACAGAACGGTGGTGGACAAGTGGAACACCCTGCCAGAGGAAGTGGTGGGGGCTGAAACAATCACGGGATTTAAGAATGCATGGGATAGACATAAAGGAATTCTAGAGGGCAGGGGTAAGGGGAAACAGACTTCTAGGAAAACAAACTGAACTTACAAGCTCAAATGGGCAGACTAGGTGGGCCATAGGCCCTTATCTGCCGACACTGTCTATGTATCTATGTATCTATGTAGTGTGTGTTATGTGCTGGTGGCAGCGTATGGCCCAAGATGTCCAGTTACCTCTAGTTATATGTGTTTAGTGGTGCACGGAATGTCTGGGATGAGAATTAGCAGTGACGACCCCATGCGACAGCCTGATGGGAGCATGGGTGTGTGGTTTATTGGTTTACATAGTTGTATGTTATTCCTGTTACCTGCTGGTGGTTGTGTGATTGGTTGTGTTGCCTTGGTCCTTCCCATACTTGCATGTATGTGTGTGTGTGGTGGTGGTGGTGGATTGGGGGGAATGCGCAGTTAAGGTTTTCAACCCTAGCACCAAATTTTCACACTTTTGTCACTGTGGAACCACCCTAACTGATGTATTAAATGGATTTTTTTTGCCATGAATGTCCCTTCTTTTTGAGAATGTGCACTATAAATAGTGAAGGGAATGTGGTGGAAGCGCGGGGCCCACCATGTGATTTTTTTGTCACTTCACTGCATAAAAACTGTATGACCGAGTGAAATGAAAATTGGGTACGTAAACAGAAATGCAAACAGTAACAGCAGCAGTGACACGGAAGGAAACAGTAATGCAATCGACAATGGAAATGCTACTGAAAATGCAAATGCAAAGGCTAACAGAAAAGCAAACGGTAATGCAATTGAAAATAGAAATGGTCCTGGTAACACCAACAATGATGCCAAAGGGAACAGTAACAGAAATTGAAGAGTAAACGCAAGTGTGTGTATGCAAACGCAAATTTTTACGGTCATGGTAACACAATTGGAAATGCTAATGCTTACGGTAACACCAACGATGACGCTAAAGGAAACAGAAATGGAAACGCAAGCAGAAGCATGTACACAAATGCAAATGCACACGGTGATGCAAAAGGAAATGCAAATAAAAACAGTAATGTAAATATAAATGGTAACAATAACACAAATGCAAGCGCAAATGCAAATGCAAAGGGTAATGCACACGGTGACGTAAATAGAAATGCTACCGCAAATGGTAATGGAAATGCAAGCGGAAACACCGAATGTAACAGTAAGTGAAACGCACACCCTGTTTTTCCCAAAAGGTGCATTCAGAAGCACAGTGAATACAAAGAATGTATGCATAATAATGGGCCTCAGAGCAAAAAATGAACACTTGGAATACTAAATTACTTATACCTCAGGAACCGTATGATGTAGGAAAAAAATTAAAATGTCATATTATTTATGACTTTCCTGGCTAGTTTTGTACTTATCCCCAGGGGGTGGGCTAAGCATTTTTCTGATGAAAAGTCTGTATCTTTAAATGTTCTCCAGATATTGGCCCTGAAAGGCGCGGCGGACACCGTAATGTTAGCTTATGGGAAAAATTGTCAAATTTGGAGTGACATAACGTTGCAGCCCTCTAATATTTTGTCACCAAACCACCAAAAGGCACATCTGTGGCATCTTGGCTTTCTTCCTTCCAAATTTCAGCCCAAAAGACCAAACCGTTCTTTTGCAGCAGGATGGCAAAGATTTCCTATTCTTTTGGGCATAGAGTCGCAAAGTAGTGTCGTGATTTGCAACACTTTCACAAAAAAAATCATGAAAGTGTTGAATGTGTGACACTACTTTGCAACACTACTGTTTACAAAAATTTCAAAAACATATTTCTCGGTTGTTTAACCCCCCAAAAAAGACATGGCTAGCATCCTCAGGACTCGACTAGGTGAATGCAGCAAGAATCGTGTCCCTAGAAGGTCACAAATTTAAATGCCAAGCATTTCTGCGACCACCAACTGAAAACAAGATGGCGGATTTGCAACACTACAGGGGTCATTTGCGACACTAAAAACAGCATTTGCGACACTGTCGAACTTTTTGTTAACTTTTCCCATTGACTATAATGGGAAACTTGTTTTTTGAATAACTTTTGAACCGTTTAATATTTTTTCACGAAATCTTTGAAAGGCACATCAGGGACCCCAGCTGTATGTTCCCTGAAAGGTTTGGACCAGTCACACAGACTGTGCAACCTGTAGGTGCGAACAAATAATGTGCAATAATGCGTAATTGCCACATTCTCTGATGCTATGTAGCTCTGCAATTGTATATCCGATTATTACAATACTTGGCAGATCCACAGATCTATGGTACTGCTCCATGCATGGCAAAATTTCAGGCAAATCTGTCATTCGGTGGAAAAGTTATTAAGCTGCCAAATTTCAGAGTTTAACTTTAAATGGGGTACTCAACCCTAACTATAGTGGCGCTACCATGCCACTATAATATATATATATATATATATATATATATATATACTGTGTATATATATATATATATATATATATATATATATATACACATACACAAAATGGGGGTGAGACATATTCCAGTGAATTAAAACATGTTATTTTCACTGCAGTGAAATAAATCCTGATGACATCAGCAGAGTTAAAATAAATATTGTTTATTACACCCCCGAAACCCGAGCTATCACGCAAAGCCATGCTAAACTCGTGCTAACCCCGCACAAGCCACACAAATTGTACATTTTGCAACAGTGAGGCCCCATTGTATACACAGGACACATGATGTGGAATATTAAAAATATTTTCTATATTCTACTCATGTCCATCATGTATCATATATATATAATTAGAGCCAAAAAACGCCGTTTAATGCATTAGTTAGGGTTGTTCCACAGCGACAAAAGTGAGGAAATTCGCTGTTAGTGTTGAAAACCCCCTTGGACTCCCGCCCACCCCCAACCGGCATTGGGGTGCGCATTGGGATCATCAGCTCTAACTCTCACCCCATGACATGTGTAAAGCAGCAGAAGTATAGGAGAATGGGGTGAGAGTTAGGACCTACGATCCCAATGCACACCCTAATGCGGTGAAATGGAGACGAAAGATCAACCCTAACAGTTTCCTCACTAATAAGCTGTCGAACAACCCTAACTAATGCATTAAACAGAGTTTTTGCCTCTATTCCTTCTTTGAGAATGATAACGAAGGCCGCTCCCGCTGCATAATGCATTGCGGAGGGGACCCAGCTCCGCCACATGATGTGTTGTGGCATACCTAAGGGACAACAGCGCAAATAGAAATGCTAACAGTGGGGCCACATGGTAACACAAGCACGAATGAGAACAGAAAGGATAACGCACATGGTGGCGTAGACGGGAATGGTCTGCCACGTGATGTGTTGTCACATAGTAACATGGTGCCTGCAAATAGAAATGTCAATGGGCATGGTGATGTAAAGTGAAACAGAAAGATAAACAGTACTGTAGACAGAAATGGCAATAAATAACAGAAATGCAAGCGCAAATGAAAACGCAAAGGATAACGCACATGGTGGCGCAGACGTCAATGATAAGTGAAACAGGTACGGATCCGCAAGCGGAAAGGGCAACAGTAACAGTAATGTAAGCGCACAGGCTGGTTTTCCCCAAAACCTGCATTGAGAAAGACAGTGAGTACAAATAATGTATGCAAAATAATGAGTATCGCGTAGAAAATGAGATCTTGGAATACTAAATACATTATATCTCAGGAACCGTCTGACGTAGAAAAAAATTTAAAAGTCATATTATTTACAACTGTCCTGGCTAATTTGAATCTTAGCCCCAGTAGAGCTAGAAATTTCTGATGAAAAGTCCATATCTCGCACTGTTTCCGAGATACGGGCCCTGAAAGGCTCGGCGAATGCCGTAATGTTATCCTATGGGAAAAAAAGAAAAGTTCGGAGTGCCATAACTTTGCCTCCCTGTAATGTTTTTTCACCAATCTACTGAAAGGCACATCTGTGGGCTGTTGGCTGTCTTCCTTCCAAATTTCAGGAAAAAAGACCAAACCGTTATTTTGCAGCAGGGCTCCAAATGATTTCTGTTAAGTGTCGGTAGCCGTAATGTTATCCTATGGGAAAAACCGTCAATTTTGGAGTGCCGTAACTTTAGTAGCCATGTGATATTTTTCACCAAACTACTGAAAGGCACATCTGTGTACTGTTGGCTGTCTTCCCTCAAATTTCAGGAAAAAGACCAAACCGTTATTTTGCAGCAGGGTGCCAAAGGATTCCTGTAATGCTTGAACGCCGTAATGTTATCCTATGGGAAAAACTGTCAACTCTGAGTGCCATAACTTTACCGTAAGTGTAATATTTTTCAATACAACACTGAAAGGCACATCTGTGAGATATCGGCTCGTTCCTCAAATTTCAGCCCAAAACTCCCAACGGTTATTTTGCAGTGCAGTGCCAAAATTGCTGTCATTTTCCACAGACTAGAAAATTACTATGCAATTTCTAGCTTTACAAAAATTTGCGACACTTTATGACACAGTAATTTATGAAAGTACTTTTTCAGAAATTTGAAAACATATTTCTGGGGTGTTTCCACAAAATAAAGACATGGCAAGCATCCTCAGGGCCGACTAGGTGAATACAAAAAATTAGGTTGCTAGAGGTCCCAAATTTAAATACCAACCATTTTCTGATCACCAACTGAAAACAAAATGGCCGATTTGCGAAAGTAACAGGCCCATTTGCGAAAGTAAAAATGCATTTGCGAAAGTGTTGAACTTTTGTTAACTTTCCCATTGACTTATAATGGAAACTGTTTTTTGAATAACTTTTGAACCGTTTAATATTTTTTCACCAAATCTTCCAAAGGCACATCAGGGACCCTGACTGCACGTTTCCTGAAGATTTCGGGCCGGTCACGCAAACCGTACGACCTGTAGGCGCGACCATAGAATTCCAGAAAAGCGTAAACGTGTGCACAGATCACGCTTAATAACTCCGCAACCGTATATCCGATCAGTACGAAACTTGGCATATCCCAAGGCCTATGGGTCTTGATCATACATTCCAAATTTCAGGCAAATCCATAACACAGTTGCAAAGTTATTAAGGTGCAAAATTTGGGTTTAACATGGAAATGGCTCCTGAACCCTAACTATAGTGGCACTACTGTGCCACTATATATATATATATATATATATATATATATAGCTATATATATATATATATATATATAGCTATATATATATAGATATATATATATATATATATATATATATATATATATAAATACACATATAAATATATATATAATAGACACACACACACACACACACACAAAACACTTTGTTAATGCATCAGTTAGGGTGAATACCACAGCAACAAAAGCAGGGAAATTAGATGTTAGGGTTTCCAACCTAATGCCCCACACCAGGGTTCCCTCCTACCCACCCCACCCCATCCCCCACCCTCCACTCACCAACATGCATCGGGGTGTGCCATGGGGTCATCAAGCATAACTCTGCCCTCATTGTCCTATATTATATCATGTAAGCTTGTTTATATGTGGAATAGGGTGAGAGTTAGGTCTGATGACCCTATGGCACAACCCAATGCCTGTTGGTGAGTGGAGGGTGAGGGGATGGGGTTGGGTGGTAGAGGTGGGAACCCCGGGGGTGAGGGCATTAGGATTGGAAACCCTAACACCTCATTTGCCTGCTTTTGTTACATTGGTATTCACCCTAACTGATGAATTAACAACATTTTTTTGCAAAGTATTTCCCTTCTTTGTCAGATAGTATAGTTGTATTCTCATGTTACTGTGGGAGCGCAGGGTCATTTGGACCCTGTATAACAGTATCCATATTTGATGGTGGGAGTACAGGGTTCTTCAGACCCTGTGCTTCCTTCCCTCCATCCAGATAGTACAACAGTGTCCATATGCATTCCCATCCCTCCATCCAGATAGTACAACATGGCCCATTTGTTATGGTGGGAGAGAAGGACCCTGCCTCCCATCCCTCCATCCAGATAGTACAACAGTATCCCTATGTCACGATGGCTATCCATCCATTGAGATATTATAACTGTGTTCATATGTCATGGTGGGAGCGCAGGGTACTTTGGACCCTGCGCTTCTATCCCTCCATTGAGATAGTATAACAGTATTCATTTGTCATGGTGGGAGTGCAGGGTCCACCATCCCTCCACAGATGCACATATGTATGTAGATGTGGAAACACAGGGGTCTCTGACACATAGTAAGTAACAAGCTGGTGTAGTGAAATTGCAATGAATAGTCATAACTGTGCCATTATAAATAATTGTCATCCCAACTGGTCAACATAACCTTATCACATCACCGCATGTACCCAATACAGAAAACTTTCAAATCCCAGTTGAAATGTAATTCCGTGCAACTGTAATGCTGTTTTTGCACCACAGGTGTGGAAAAAGATTTTGACAGGAGGTAGAGGGAGGATGGCTCAGGGGCAATGTGAAGAAGTATTTTTTCACAGAGAGGGTGGTGGATGCATGGAACAGCCTTCCTGAGGAGGTTGTGGGGTCTAAAACTGTGGGAGAATTCAAGAATGCATGGGACAGACATAAGGCAATTTTTGTGGGGGGTAGGAAGAAATAGGCTGTTGGTTAAATAGGATCTGCAGCTTATCCTCTAGATAGGGAAATGGGTAGACTAGGTGGGCCAAGCAGTCCTTATCTGCCATCAAAGTCTATGTTACAGTAATTTTTTGGAGTGTTTTCACCATATTTTCTACATCAAATTTTTGAGACCTCCCCTCATGACCAGTGCAACAGTGATTTTGTTAATCAGTACCAAAAGTTGATTTCACACAGCAATTGCACCATTCTGTGCCACAGATGCAAAAACACAGTCCAGGCGGGATGTGCAAAATGACAGTTGTACTGTTAATAAGGAGGTGTGAAAAAATGGCAATGCTGAAAATCTGAAGTGAAAATATTAAAAATTGGCGACGTTATGAGCGTGCGTAGAAACTGCACAATGCATGCAAACAATGCCATCATTTTGGGGAATTTATTTCACCAGATTTGTAACATGGGCTTTCTGGGACCCCACCTCATGAACAGTGGCACTGTTATTTTGTAAATCAGTCCCAAGAGGTGATTCCATGCAGTGACTGCAAAATCATCTTTCTGGACAGAGCAATGAAATGACAGTGCCATTGTTCACGAGGCAGCATCCCAAGAACCCCATGTTGAAAATTTGATGCAACAATTCCTAAAATTGGTTGAGATATAAACATAGGTTGAACCCCCCCCACTGACTCCCATTATATGGCTTACCTTTGATTCTTCAGTTTGCGGTTGGGCTTTGACGACTGCAGACATGTTTCCGGTCTGAAGAAGATGACAGTGCTGAGCTCCAGAGGTAAGTATAGGGTAAGGGGGGTAAGGGGAGGTGGGTGCATAGAGGCAGGGTGGGGATGGGGAATGGGGGACTGGAGAGATGACAAGGGACCATTTTCTTTATTACAGGTTTGGTAAAAAAATACATAGAGAATGGTTTTCATAGGAATCATAGGAATCATAGGAATGATACTGAGCTAAATGGACTTTCATCCTATATGCTCACAATCTAGTTCTTAACTCTAATTTTATTCATATATATATATATATATATATATATCCCATCTAGATTTAAACACAGCAGTTGTTTGGCTGGCCACAACCTCCAATGATAGTCTATTCCAGTCATGTACAACTCTTTGGTTGAACCACCATGTACTACATACTTTTTTTCTATTTGGTGCTGTTAACTGCATAGGATGAGACCTAGTGTTATGTACACTTTTATTCAATTCAAGACCAGTAATATCCCAAAGATCATCATTTTTCCAAGCCTTGTGCACTAAGCACAAATCCCCTCTTTTCCTTCTCTCCTCCAGGGAATACATATTCAACTCAATCAAACGGGTTTCATAATATTTCTCTGCCATATTGTGTATTGCTTTAGTTGCTCTCCTCTGAACTCTCTCCAACAATGCAATGTCCTGTTTTTTTATGGTGTCCAAACCTGGGCACCAAATTCCATGATTGGTCTAACCAGTGATATGTACAATGGCATGACAACAGTCATACTTCTAGATGATATATGTCTTAATATGCAATTTAGGATTCTATTTCATTTTTGGGCTGTTTTTTGACAGTGTGATGAAAAAGACATATCACTAGAAACTGTAATACCCAAATCTCTTTCCTCATCTATTGTCTTTAATACTATATTTCCTAATTTATAGGGAATTTTTGGATTTCTATTTCCCAAATGCATAACAAAACATTTGTCACGATTTAATGTCAATTTAGATTTATCTGTCCATATATCTATGTTATCAATTGCATCTTGTAAGTTTGATGAATTTTGACTATTTATTTCTGCACCTATCCTGCAGTCATCTGCAAATTTTTGTATCCAAACAGAATCATGTTTTATTTGAATAGATGATACATATAGATTGAACAAGCAAGGGCCCAGCACTGAACCCTGGGAAACCCCACTAGTCACCCCCAACTGTTCAGAAAGCTCACCTCTAATACACACACATTGGTTTCTGTTCTCCAACCAATTTTGAACCCTGTTTATTATGTATGGATTTATAGTCAATTTACTCATTTGTTGTAATAATTCTGGGTGGGGGGAGCTTATCAAAAGCCTTAGAAAAATCAAGAAATAGCACATCCACAGGGATTTCCATTTCTAGTCTGTCTATAACGTTGTTATAAAATGCCAGCATATTTCTCTGTCACGACCTACCCTTCACAAATCATGTTGAAATTGGTCAATAAGATCATTTAATTCCAGATATTCATTTATCTTATCCTTTAATAGTCCCTCCAATATTTTGGAGGGAATAGCAGTAAGACTAATAGGTTGATAGTTTGCAGGATCTATTTTGTTACCCTTTTTGTAGATTGGGATAACAATTGCCGATTTCCAGCAGTCAATTACTTCCCCTGTATCCAATGAATTTTGAAATATGTATGTTAATGGGGGGGCTATTATCTCTGCCAATTCTTTAAGTACTTTTCGGTGAAAACCATCAGGACCCAGGGATTTGTTTGGATCTAGTTTAGCCAATATTTCTTTGACTTCAATTTGTTTTAATACTATTCTATCTTTTGGATTTGAATCAGATCTTATAGACAGATATAAACCCTTTTTTTACTGTAAACTATCGAGAAATATTCATTTGCTATATCAGTCATTTCTTTATTATCCGATGTAGAATCCCCATTTATTTTTTTTAACGGTCCTATACTGTTTGAGTTCCCTTTAATGTTATTTATGTAAGCATTAAAGGCCTTATGATTTCCTTCCACTCTGTTTGCTAAGTTTATTTTAGCCTTCTTAATTTGTTTTTTATTAGATTTATTTGTGTATATTGAAAGGACAAAGAACCTCTGTGCACAAACACTGAGGCAAGGGTTACCCCAAAGGGCATTTGGCTGGGAAGCCAAGTTTCAAGAAAATACAAAATCACACATGCCCACACAATGCAAAGCATCATGGGCTGCATATGCAAATCACCACAGAATGTTATGCTGGTTCAACTTTAAGCAGAATTGCATGGTGCCGTATTGAATCCTAATTTTGTTTGATCTATTTGTTTTCCACTTTTTAAAAAGCCTATGTTTTCTATTTATTAATTTTTTGATTTTAGGTGTCCACCACTGTATTTTTTTATTTCTTGGGGTATACTTTTGTTTGACAGGAATTTTTTCCATCTCTTGCTGCTTAATCTTGGTGGAAAAAGTTTCCCATATATCATTTAATGATTTGTTGTCAAAATCTTGTTTCCACTGCCAGTTTGAGAGGTTAACTTTCATCTTGGCAAAATTTGCCATGCCAAAATTAAAGGTAACTGTATTTCCCTTTTGTTTATTTAGTAGTTCAGCTAATTTAAATTCTACTTTGGAATGGTCACTTGTACCTAAGGGTGCAGTTGTCTTGCATTCACTTAGTATATCTCCCATATTTGTTAGAACTAAGTCCAAAATATTTTGTTCCCTTGTCTGATCTTCAACACGCTGTACTAGTCTAATTTGATTACATGCATTTAAAAACTCTCTCTCTAAGGGTGTTACTGTGAGTGATGTTCCCCAATTTATTCCTGATAAATTGAAATCCCCTAGGACTAATATTTCGCCCACTGGATTTAAAGACAACATTTTTTCTATCAAACTTTTATTATATTGTGGAGTTGATGAAGAAGATCTATAGATAAGTCCCAATACTATTTTGTTGGTATGTGGCAGTATTATTTTGACCCATAGTTGGTCAATCATATCAATGGACATAGTTATTTCTTCTGACTTTATGCTATTTATTATATAAAGGGCCACCACTCCCCCTTTCTATATAATCTAGACTGTTTATATAAAGTATACCCAGCTATGGCCTGATCCCAGTCTTCATTTACGTCCCACCATGTCTCTGTTACTGCTGCTATATGTATATTTTTAGCAGACAATATATTTCTAAATTCTCCTATTTTATTTTTCAAGCTTCTAGCATTTAGAAGCATGCAATTCCAAGTATCAGGTTTATTTAATTTATGAATATTATTTCCTTTTTTTGTGTTTTCTCTATCTGGTCCCCCTTGCCCCCTCTCATTAGTTTAAATCAATCCTAGTAGCTTCTTTAAATCTCTTGGATAGATATCTAGTCCCTGCCCTCTCAAGATGGAGTCCATCTTGCTTGAACAAATTTGGGTCACTAAATGCCGCCAAATTATCCAAGAATTCTTCTCCTTCTTTTCTACACAGATCTCTCAGCCATCTATTTAGTGTATTTATTTTAGAAGTTTTAGCTGAATGATAACCAAATACTGGTAATATGCTGGATATTATTGTACTCCCCCCTTTTTGTTTTACTTTAACTAGAGTGTTCTGGAAATCTAGAAAAATATCTTGTAAGTTTCTATGTTGAATATCATTTTTCCCTATGTGCAATAACACCAATGGCTTTGTAGTATTTTCCAGAAATCCATCCAAAAGTGGGTATATGTTTTGTATTTTTAATCCTGGTAACATGCTCACTGTAGTATATTCATTTCTTCCTCTACATAACATAGTGTCCATACCTCTAATCAAAGAATCTCCTATTACTACTAAATCCCTATTTTGATGCTTAGTTTCACTATTATCCTGAATTTGTGCCTGTGACCTTAGTTCATAGATAATCTCGGTTTTTGTTTCTACAAGATCTTCAATTTGTAGTGCTGTGAATCGATTTTGTAGTGTTATGGGTGTGCTGTTATAAATTTGTCCTTCCCTGTTTCCAGTTTTAACTTTGGTTATCTTTGCCCATTCTTCTGTTTCCTGTTCTAAACTTAAATTTGTATTTTGTTTCCCTACATCCTTACAACTATTGTTTTCATGTTCCTTGCTTCCTATTTGGGAGACCATAGAGTCAATAAATTTCTCCAAACTGGCAATCTCTTCATTTTCTGATTTCATTTCTAACAAACATGTAATTTCTTCTTTCAACATCTCTACCAGTTTACATTTATCACAAATGAATAGATCAGCTTGTAATCCTCTCGTGAACATTTGACACTCAGTGCACATTTTAAAAGGGCCTTTTCTTTATTCACAGGTTACAAAAAATTAATATGGGCACACTGGGGGGGGGCTCCCTGTGTGCCACATAAGTTGGGGGGATCATGATGCAGACAGGGGGACTTGGCACTGCTGTCATCAATAAAAGCGGGTTGGAGGGCATCCGTCACTGGGAGTGGACATCCCAGTGTCATAAAGCTTTTTAAAAAATTAACTAGATCTTGGCACACTGGGGTGGGCTCCCTGTGTGCCACAATACTGGGGGAGATACACATCAGCTCGAGGATTGGGCACCCTGATGTTGGTGTGAAACGGGGAGGAAGCAGACTAGTTTGATGCAGGATCCTACATTGAAATGATTGCAAATCTGGATGCAGGAGTCTGCATCGAAGAAAAGATGTCAGGGGACAGTTTTCTTTTTTTCACAGTCTTTTAAATAATGTAGGGCACACTGGGGTGGGCAGCCAGTATGCCACAATACTGGGGGTGGATACACACCTACACAGGGATTGGGCACCTCGATGTCAGTGTGAAACATAGGAATTTGGAAGGATGCAGGCTAGTTTGATGCAGGATCCTGTACTGAAATGATTACAAATTTTGATGCAGGATTATGCATCAGAGAAAAGACGTCAGGGGGTGGTTTTCTTTTTTTCACTGGCTTTTACTGTACACACTAGACTTTTTAAAATGTTTTCACAGGGACTAAAACATTTGAAGAAGCAGAAACATGGCACATGTCCACATCTGTCATGGTTAGTAAGCATTTTTAAAAAACGTGCTTAAACTCTGCTAGCTACCTAGGCTTAAATATGATTTTAAACACACTAACAAAGCTAAACTGATTTAACATTTAATGCAGACAGGCAAGCGTTCTGTGCTTGGGATAATGGTGCTAGAGAACCGTGCCAGCAAGTGAACTGAAAACTTATCCTAAAGTCATGATGCGGCCGTAGGATGATTACTTTAAACATGCTACTTGGTGATGTGGACTGAATACTGAAGTGAATCTGAAAAACGTTTTCAGTATCATATTTTAACCTGACACTGTAATGTGTACACAGCCTTATATAATGTAGGGCACACTGGGGTGGGCTCCCAGTGTGCCAAATAATCATATGTGTCTGTGGGGGATACATACTGACACAGGGATTGGGCACCCAGTGTTGGTGTGAAAAAAAAAGGGTGTTCCTTGACTCTACAGCTGGCAGCATGAGTTCCAGCTGCAGCTGCAGAAGTCAAGAAAATACCGCTGTCTGTATAAGCTGGCACCTGACAAAAAAAACTTGTTTGGGTCCAGCTTAAAAAAAAAAAATCAGAATATACCTCTTTAGTTGTGTTCTGATGTTTTTTATTTTGTTTTTAAAACATTCGGTACTTCAGCAACCTCGCTTAGTGGCAAACAAAATGGCAGATGCAACACAGTTCAATCGATCTAACCTCTGTGAACTGTGCTCACAATACCACCCTTCTTTGTGAAAAGAGTCTGGTATTTCGTGCACAGTACTGTATTGTGCGAAAAATAGTATTTTTTTGTACCCGACATATAAATTTTTCCATAGGAAATAATGGGAAAATTTAAAATGCCATAATGTTTGAACAGATTAATATTTATTCATGAAATCTTCGAAAGGCACATCTGTTACCCAAAGGCTTTCTACCCTGACAATTTCGGATCACAACATAAAGCCATTTCTGAGATGCAGCTGTAGAAAGAAATGTAAAAAAAATAGATTGTTCTGTTTTTTCAACACTTTATATCTCAGAAACCACTAAACAGATTCCCACAGAATCTGACAAATCAAGAGACCTGCTACAAGATATTATGCTTGTCAAATTTCCTGCAAAGCCATTGAGCAGCTACAAAGTTATTAAGCTCCAAAGTTTGGACTTTAACATAGAAGTGCAGTTTCACTCTAACTATACTGGTGTGACCATGCTAGTATTATATTTATATAATTATAAAATGGGTAGGAAAAATTATGTCTGCTTATTTGTTGGATGCCATAACATGACCATGCATATATCAGAGCTCGGCTGCACACCTGCACTTTTACACCCCCAAAAAACAATTTTGCCATTTTATAAGATAGATAACCCACTCTATGGTGTGTGGTCACGCTCTGATATATACACGCCTTGGGTGGTTGACGCACTCAGCCTGTGGCCTTGTGCGTACAATGCACACCAACACATGCATCTATCAGAGCATGACTGCACACCTATGAGTGGGTTATCTATTACATATATATTTATAAAATGGAGAGATCCTCCAAATCCAAATCCAGTGTTCTGATTATATAAAACACATCCCATGACCATGCGTATATCAGAGCGTGACCATATACCTGCACTTTAACCCCCCTCCAAAACAATTTTGGGATTTTATAAGATAGGTAACCCACTCTACGATGTGCTGTCACACTCTGATATACACACACCTTGGGTGGTTGATACACTCGGCCTGCTGCCTCGTGCGTATTTCAGAGCATGACCGCACACCTAAGAGTGGGTTATCTATTACATATATATATATATATATATATATGTATACACATTATGGTAGCATGATAGTGATACCATAGTTAGAGTTGAGTAGCACTTTTAAGGTTAAAGGGTCAAATTTTGCACCTTAATAACTTTGCCACTGTTCAATGGATTTGCCTGAAATTTGGTATGGACAATTGGGCATGGTAGATCTTGGGTTCTACCAAGTTCTGTACCAGTCAGATATACGACTGCAGAGTTATTAAGCAACAACAAATTGCATGGTTACGCTTTTTTGTGATTTCTTTGCTCTCGCCTACAGGTCGCACAGTTATGTGCGACCGGTCCAAAAATTTCAGGGAACATGCAGCCATGGTCCCCGATGTGCCTTTCAAAGATTTTGTGAAAAAAATATTAAACGGTTAAAAAGTTATTCAAAAAACAAGTTCCCATTATAAGTCAATGGGAAAAGTTAACAAAATGTTCAAAACTTTCGCAAATGCACTTTTTACTTTAACAAATGGCCCTAGTACTTTCGCAATTCCACCATTTTGCATTCGCCTCGCCTTTCAGGGCCCGTATCTCAGAAACAGTGTGAGATACGGACTTTTCGTCGGAAAATTTCTTAGCCCCCTACTGGGGCTAAGATCCAAATTAGCTAGGACAGTTGTAAATAATATGACTTTTAAATTTTTTTTCTACGTCATACGGTTCCTGAGATATAATGTATTTAGTATTCCAAGATCTCATTTTCTCCGATACTCATTATTATGCATACATTATTTGTACTCACTGTCTTTCTCTATGCAGGTTTTGGGGAAAACCAGCCTGTGCGCTTACATTACTGTTACTGTTGCCCTTTCCGCTTGTGGTTCTGTACCCGTTTCACTTACCATTGACGTCTACGCCACCATGTGCGTTATCCTTTGCGTTTTCATTTGCGCTTGTGTTTCTGTTATTTTTTGCCATTTCTGTCTACAGTACTGTTTCTCTTTCTGTTTCACTTTGCGTCACCATGCCCATTGACATTTCCGTTTGCAGGCACCATGTTACTATGTGACAACACATCCGCGTGGCAGACCATTCCGTCTATGCCACCATATGCGTTGCCCCTACCGTCCTCATTCGGCGCTTGTGTTACCATATGCGCCACTGTTAGCATTTCTGTTTGCATTGCTGTCCCTGTTAGTATGCCACAACACATCATGTGGGGCCCGCGCTCCCACCACCGCATTATGCGGTGGGCCCCGCGCTCCTGCCGCTGCATTACATTCACTATTTCTTGTTATCATTCTCAAAAATAAGGGAAATTAGAGGCAAAAAACTCAATTTAATGCATTAGTTACGGTTGTTCCACAGTGACAAAAGTGAGAAAATTCGCTGTTAGGGTTGAAAACCCCCCTTGCACCCCACCACCCACCTCCCCAACCGGCATTGTGGTGTGCATTTGGATCATGGGTCCTAACTCTCACCCCCATTTTCCTATACTTCTGCTGCTTTACACATGTCATGGGGTGAGAGTTAGGGCTGATGATCCCAATGCACACCCCAATGCCACCACGTACGTCATCCTTTGCGTTTTCATTTGCGCTTGCATTTCTGTTACTTTTTTGCCATTTGTGTGTACTGTACTGTTTTTCTTTCTGTTTCACTTTGTGTCACCATGCCCATTGACATTTCCATTTACAGGCACCATGTTACTATGTGACAAGACATCACGTGGCACACCGTTCCCATATATGCCACCGTGTGCGTTACCCTTTCTGTTCTGATTCATGCTTGTGTTACCATGTGTGCCACTGTTAGCATTTCTGTGTGCGTTGCTGCTCCTGTTAGTATGCCACAAGACATCATGTGGCGGAAGCACGGGGCCCTTTGGGCCCCACCCTACCGCCACCGCATTACATTCACTATTTCTCATTATCATTCTCAAAAAGAAGGGAAATTAGAGGCAAAAAAATCCATTTAATGCATTAGTTAGGGTTGTTCCACAGTGACAAAAGTGAGGAAATTATCTGTTAGGGTTGAAAACCCTAACTCCAAATTCACCCCCCCAGCACCACACACACACAGACACACACACACATTCAAGTATGGGGGAGGACCAAGTCAACACAACCAATAACAGACATCCAGCAGCAGGTGACAGAAATAACAAACAAGTGTCTAAATGTACTACGAGACATCCCCACCCACCTGACCAGGTACTGCATGCTCAGTGGAGATCAACAGCAAAACTGAGGCCATGTACACAAACGTACACATCCCTGATTGCAGCTGCACACAACATACCACACTTAGTAGTTGCATGGCCTTACCTACCAATGCCCCACACCAGACCACACCACTTGTGGTGGGCCACCTGAGCAATAGAGTTCAGCAAAACCAAGGAGTTGTACAGGTATATATCTCTAATTATAACAAGGGTTTGAGAATGCAGCTTTCTAATTGACTGTAAACATTGTAACAGCCTTATGTTTAGTTTTTATTAACATACATGTAGAGCTAACCATATGATGAACATGGTTTAATGTTGTTTAAAAAACAGTTTTATTATGATAGCAATAAGCCACTCCAGGTATTATGTCAATGGTCAGTTTATCACTGTCTAGCGACATGTGGCACTCGCTATGCCTCATTCAACATTAAACCCCTACAAGGTGATTAACAGACCATTTAACATAACTGTTGGTCATGCCTTATTGCTTAATTGTCTTTATGAGTAGATACTCTCCTCTGCTAGGCACTGCAGCAACTTTGCAACACAGTGTCCCACCCAGTTACACCATTCACTGTCTAGTTACTGGAGAATGGCTGTGAATATGAACTCATGAAGATGAACAGTGTAACTTGATCATTACAGTCATCAAAACCCTAGTGTGATTATAACTGACAGAGTCAGTGATAGAGGATAACCCCTGCTGTCCTAGTACACTTACCCCATTGTGAGTTTAATCAATACTAAAAGACATTCTGTTTATATCTACACCATACCTACTTGATTCCTGTTGTACCACAATTACAAAGGAAAAACAAAACTCAGCATTCTGTAATTGGCGTTCAAAACGGGCATATTTTATTAACAAAAAAAAAAAGATTTTGGGATTGTCTGTTTCCTTGTGGTGAGGCTTGGCGTTTTTTTTGTTAATAAAATATGCCCGCTTTGAACAAATCAGAGTGCTGAGTTTTGTTTTTCCTTTGCGATTTCAGTATTAACTCGAGCACCTGTTTTTCGGAGGAGCTGTTTTTGTTATTTATTTTGTACCACAATTAACATAGTTATCACTTTGATAGCATCAGTGACAGAAGTGTGGCAAACCCAAACAGTAGGCATACAGCCTGAGTATGAAACAACTGTTAAAAAAAATCACACTGTGTCCATAAGTGGCATAGATCACTCATTGCAACAATTGTAAATGTATTACTATTTGAATAAGTTAGTCATCACAGAGGCAATGAGATTGTCTTTATCAGGTACAACATACTCAGTAAGTGCCTACAGGAAAATCTATCCTATATACATCTCCGATACAGGTACATCATTGTTGGCTCAGTAGTGCTATGATATTTAGAAGTTGCTTGGCCTGATCCATGCAATTACAATGTTTCTTACAAAGAATACTTACTGCATCTTTAGTATTGAAACACACTGAAGGTCTATGTATGTACATCAGCAGTACACCTTCATCAGTAAGAATGCATGTGATACTGGCAGTACCAATTTCACAGCGTTGAACAGGCAATGCTTTTCCATACGTTGACATCAGCCTCTCTATGTTGAGTAAACCATTGTAGTAAATGTACTACTATGTAAATCACCTACTAAATGTATCACTACTTTTATCTTGAGCATGCTAGTGTCTTGTAGTTAATTTATGTGCTTCTCTTAATTAATGTATACTCACTAGTGTTAAAACCTTTCTACAACTGTCATCATGCACCTTCAGCAATTATATTGAATAACGGCACAGTATCAGTTGTTGTGTGGTGTGGGGCATCGGTAGGTAAGGCCATGCAACTACTAAGTGTGGTATGTTGTGTGCAGCTGCAATCAGGGATGTGTACATTTGGTGTACATGGCCTCAGTTTTGCTGTTGATCTCCACTGAGCATGCAGTACCTGGTCAGGTGGGTGAGGATGTCTCGTAGTATATTTAGACAATTGTTTGTTATTTCTGTCACCTGCTGCTGGATGTCTGTTATTGGTTGTGTTGACTTGGTCCTCCCCATACTTGAATGTGTGTGTGTGTCTGTGTGTGTGTGGTGCGGGGGGTGAATTTGGAGTTAGGGTTTTCCAACCCTAACAGCAATCCTCACTTTTGTCACTGTGGAACAACCTTAACTAATGCATTAAACAGAGTTTTTGCCTCTAATATATATATATATATATATATATATATATACACACACACACACACACATATATATATATATTGGGCCAGATATTCAAAAGGGTTGTGCCATGCGCAATAGGGTTGTGCCTGCGCAAGTCCAGACTTGCTCCATTCTGCCATATTCAGCAGGAGGCAGTTGCGCCACAGAAAACATGCTGAGCAACAGCACAATGCAAATGAATGCATGCTGAACTGGAGGGGGAGGAACCATGCATAAACTGCACAGCCCGATATTCAGCCGGGCTGTGCAGAGTTGTGCAGGCGCAACCCCTAACCTGCACCTGCACAGCTTTGAGCCAAAAAAAAAGGCTCAAGTCGAGGGCCACCCACAGGTGAGCTGCTGCATTGCAGGGTGCAACACAGCAGCTGCCACCTGTGGCTGGCCCCCAACCCCTCTCTGTGTCCCCCTGCAGCCCGATCATGGGTGAAAGAGTGAAATCCCCACCACCACCCCCACTGGCCCGGTCGCGGGCAATAGCGAAATGTTTCCCCATCAGCCCAACCGCAGGCTGCATTACTTTCAAACAACCCCCCAATACATCCCTGGTGGTCCATTGGACCAAGAAGCCTGATCGCGGGCTGTATCAATTAAAATACAACCCCCTCCCAAACATAGCCCTGGTGGTCCAGTGGACCGAAACACCTGTTCATGGGATGGAAGCAGTAACCCCCCGAACATAGCCCTGGTGGTCCAGTGGACCGAAACTCCTGTTCATGGGATGTAAGCAGTAACCCCCTCCGAACATAGCCCTGGTGGTCCAGTGGACCAAAATTCCCATTCGCGGGATGTAAGCAGTGACCCCCCCGAACATAGCCCTGGTGGTCCAGTGGACCGAAACTCCTGATCGCGGGATGTATGCAGTTAATACCCCCCCAACACATCCCTAGTGCCTAGTGTCCCCCACCCACTCACCCATGAAGCCCACCACCGCTCCCCGGCAGCCAGCGGGTGGCAGCATCCCACCTGCCACCCGCCACCGCCGGACTGACTGGCGCCTGCAGGGCTGCATGCCCATTGATGCAGAGCAAGAGCCAATGGGTGTGCAGCCCATACCGCATAAGACAGTCCAGTTTTGTGAATGATTCAATGTTTCATTTCCTCACCTTTGTTGCTTTAATCCTGATACATTAAATGCAGTTTTTTGCCATAAATACATATTTATATATATATATATATATATATATATATATATATATATATATATATATATATATGTATCACTATCTATCTATCTATCTATCTATCTATCTATCTATCTATCTATATATACAGGATATCTAGATAAATATTATGATAGAGGAGACATTTACTTGTTAAACCTAAAATCTTGCACCTTAATAACTTTGCAACCATCCAATGGATTTGCCTGAACTTTGGCATACATGATCAAGAACCATACATCTTGGGACTTGCCAATGTTTGTACTGTTTGGTTATACGGGTCATGAGTTAATCATGATCTGTGTGCATTTATGCTTTTTTGAATTATTTGCTTATCTCACAGGTCGCAGCAGTTTGCGACTGGTCTGAAAACTTCAGGAACATGCGGCCAGGTCCCCAATGTGCCTTTTGAAGATTTTCTGAAAAAATATTAAACGGTTCAAAAGCTATTCAAAAAACAATTTCCCATTATAAGTCAATATGAAAAGTTAACAAAAAGTTCAACAGTGTTGCAAATGCACTTTTTAGTGTCTCAAATGGCCCTAGTAGTGTTGCAAATCTGCCATTTTGTTTTCAGTTGGTGATCAGAAAAATGCTTGCCATTTAAATGTGGGACCCTCTAGCAACACAATTCTTTTTGTGTTCACCTAGTCGGACCCTGAGGATGCTAGCCATGTCTTCATTTTGGGTGAAACACCCTAGAAATATGTTTTTCAAATTTCTGGAAAAAGTAGTGTTGCAAAGTAGTGTCGTACTCAGTAAACATTTGCAAATGCTTGCGAAAGCTGTCGCAAATCACACTACTTTTTCAGACTATGACCAAAATGACAGCAGTTCTTTGCCACCCTGCTGCAAATGAATGGTTTGGTCTTTTAGGCTGAAATTTGGAAGGAATGCACATAGATGTGCCTTTTGGTGGTTTGGTGACAAAATGTTGCATGGATGCAAAGTTACGGTACTCCAAAGATGACACTTTTTCCCATGGACGAACATTGCGGCGTCCGCTGCATGACAGGAATTCTTTGCCAACCTGCTGCAAACTAACGGTTTGGTCTTTTAGGCTGAAATTTGAAGGGAAGAAAGCCAACATCCCACAGATGTGCTTTTTTTGTGGTTTGGTGAAAAAATATTACAGGGCGGCAAAGTTATGGCACTCTGAACTTCCCTTTCTTGCCATAGTATAACATTATGGTGTTCGCCGCACCTTTCAGGGCCGTATCTCGGAAACGGTGTGAGATACGAACTTTTCATCAGAATAATACTTAGCCCCCAAAAAACTAGCCAGGAAAGTCATAAATCATATGACTTTTAAATTTTTTTTCTACGTCGTACTGTTCCTGAGATATAAGCAATTTAGTATTCCAACTCCTCATTTTCTGCTCCAAGACCCATTATTATGCATACATTCTTTGTACTCACTGTCTTTCTCTATGCAGCTTGTGGTGAAAACCAGCCTGTGCGCTTACATTACTGTTACCCTTACCGCTTCTGCTTGAGGTTCCGTACCAGTTTCACTTACTGTTTCCATCTATGACACCATGTGCGGCACCCTTTGCATTTTCATTTGCGCTTGCGTTTGCATTATTTTTACCATTTGTATCTACAGTGCTCTTTCTCTTTCTGTTTCACTTTGCGTTATCATGTACATTACCATTTGCATTTATGGGCACCATGCTACTGTGTGGCAAGACATCACGTAGCGGGAGTGTAGGGGCTCGAATTACATTCACTATTTCTCATTATCATTCTCAAAAAGAAGGAAAATTAGAGGGAAAACTCTGTTTAATGCATCAGTTAGGATTGTTCTACAGTGACAAAAGCGAGGAAATTCAATATTAGGGTTGAAACCCCCCTTGCACCTCCAGCCCACCCCCAACCAGCATTGGGAGCGATTGGGGTAATTGACCTAACTCTCACCCCATAACATGTGGAAAAAGCTGAGGAATAGGAGAATGGGGTGAGAGTGAATCGATGACCCCAATGCTAATCCCAATGCCGGTTGGGGGTGGGCTGGGGTGCAAGGGGTTTCAACTATTATCAAATTTCCTACTTTTGTCACTGTGGAACAACCCTAACTGATGCACTAAATGGAGTTTTTTCATATATATATATATATATATATATATATATATATATGTATATATATTGACTATTATAAAGGACTTTAATAAAGCTAATTATAGTGAGATAATGAGTTATCTAGATAACTGGAATTGGGAAAACAATTTAAAAGATCTGGAATGTGGCCATATTTGGGAAATTATAAACAATAAAATCCAGCATTGTTTGACTACTTGGGTACCAAATAGACTTAAATATCATAATGGAAGTAGAATTCCCCCTTGGTGGAATAATAGTATAAAAATGGCTATAAATGGAAAAAAAAACTATTATAAGAAATAAAAAAAAAAAAAACACTCCTATTACCTGGAACCTATATAAAGAAAAAGCAAATATAGTAAAAAAAAATATCAGGAAAGCAAAGATTCATTTTGAAGTAAAACTGGTAACGAAAACTAAGGATAACTATAAAGCATTTTATAACTATGTTGGCTCTCTTAAAAAAACTGTTCAACAGTTGGACTACTGGTAAATAATAGGGGCCCAATAAATGATGAAATCGAAATGGCAAATGAATTTAACAACTACTTTAGTAGTATATTTGACACTGATGATACAATACCAGTAGTTTCAAATCAGGACAATGACAGGACTTTACCTCCAATAACTGTGTCCGAGGTTAGAACCTTACTTACAAAATTAAAAATACAATCTTCACCAAGACCAGATAATATTCATCCTAAATTTTTGAAAGAAATTGCAAATTCCATTAGTGGACCTTTGACAATGCTGTTTAATGCAACCCTAAATCAAGGTGAAACAATACAAATATGGAACAGAGCTATAGTTATCCCTGTCCATAAATCTGGTAACAAACAACTAGTAACCAATTATAGACCAGTAAGTCTTACATCAGTTGTTGGTAAATTATTTGAGAGAGTCTTATTAACCAGAATTGAAGCACATATTTTTTCCTTAAACTTACAGGATATAAGTTAACATGGGTTTACCCAGGGTAGATCGTGTATGACAAACTTATTAAATTTTTATGAAAATGTGAGTGCATCTCTTGATCTAGGGTTGCCTGTGAATGTAGTCCTATTGGATTTTTCCAAGGCCTTCAATAAGGTCTCACATCAAGTTATAATAGATTATATGGTAACTTCAGGTTTTCATTCTAAAATTATTAATTGGGCAAAATCATGGCTTCAAAATAGATATCAAAGAGTTGCTATTAGAGAACATCTATCTCCTTGGGCTGAGGTGGGTAGTGGTGTCCCCCAGGGATCAGTACTGGGACCTGTTTTGTTTAATTTATTAATATCTACAATGCAACCTGTAAATAACGTGTGGATGGCCAAGTATGCAGATGATTGCAAGCTTGGCTGCATTGTTAAAAACAGGCAAGACGCAATGAAGTTTCAGGATGGATTAAATGATATCTCCACCTGGGCAATTAAAAACAAGATGAGTTTTAATGAAAAAAAGTGTAAGGTTATGCACTTTGGATATAATAATCCAAAATTCAATTATAAAATTAACAATGTTATGTTAATAGAAACTACAACAGAAAAGGATTTAGGGGTTATTGTTGATAATAATTTATCATTTGAAAATCATACTTTGGACAAAGTTAAAAAGTGTCATAAAATTGTGTGGTCTATCTTTAAACACTCTCAAACATATTTCTGGGGTGTTTTACCACAAAATAAAGACATGGCAAGCATCCTCAGGGCCCGACTAGGTGAATACAAAAAAAATTAGGTTGCTAGAGGGTCCCAAATTTAAATGCCAACCATTTTTCTGATCACCAACTGAAAACAAAATGGCCGATTTGCGAAAGTAACAGGCCCACAGGGTGTGCATTGGGATCGTGAGTCCTAACTCTCACCCCATTCTCCTATACTTCTGCTGCTTTACATATGTCATGGGGTGAGAGTTAGGGCTGATGATCTCAATGCACACCCCAATGCCAGTTGGGGGGCGGTGGGGGTCCAAGGGGGTTTTCAACCTAACACTGAATTTCCTCACTTTTGTCACTGTGGAACAACCTAACTAATGCATTAAACTGATTTTTGCCTCTAATGTATATATAGATATACTATATATATATATATATATATATATATATATATATATATATATATAATATACACACACATTATAGTGCAATGGTAGTGGCACTATAGTTGAATTAAATACCCCTTTAAGGTCAAATCTGAAATTTGGCACCCTAATAACTTTGCCATGGTATGACAGATTTGCCTGAAATTTGGAATGCATGGTCTGGTACCATAGATCTCTGCACCCGCCAAGTTTTGTTATGGTCAGATGTATGATTGTGGCACTGCAGAGTGCCCAAAAAAGCATAGATTATGGGTTTTTGCATGTTTCTTTGTGTGTGCCTACAGCCTGCATGCTTTGCATGGGTTGTCCAAAAACTTCAGGAAAAATGCACCAGGGGTCTCCGATGTACCTTTTAAAGATTTCGTGAAAATATATTAAACGGTTCAAAAGTTATTCAAAAAACAGTGAATCCTATTATAGTCTATGGGAACAAAATATGCAAGTGTCACAAATGCAGTTTTTAGTGTCGCAAATGACCCGTTTACTTTCGTGATTCAGCCATTTTTTTCAGTTGGTGGTCCAAGAAATGCTTGGCATTTAAATATGGGACCCTCTAGGGTCACAATTCTTGTCGTGTTCCCCTAGTTGAGTCCTGGGGATGCTCCCCATGTCTTTTTTTTGGGTAAAACACCTGAGAAATAAGTTTTTTAAATTTTTGTAAAAAGTAGTGTCACAAAGTACTTTCGCATATGTGACACTTTCATGAATTTTTGGCGAAAGTGTCGTGATTTGAGAAAGTACTTTGCGACACTATGCCCAAAACAGTAGGAAATCTTTGCCACCTTGCTGCAAAACAACAGTTTGGTCTTTTGGGCTAAAATTTTCAGAGACGAAAGCCAGCATCACACAGATGTGCCTTTTGGTGGCTTGGTGCCAAAATATAATAGGGCTGCAAAGTTACGGCACTCCATAGTTGACGATTTTTCCCATAGGATAACATTGCGGCGTCTGCCGCACCTTTTGTGTCCTGTATCTCAAAAACGGTTCGAGATACGAACTTTTCATCACAAAAATTCTTAGAGTAAAACTAGCCTGGAAAGCCATAAATAATATGAGATTTTAATTTTTTTTCTTCTCTGTATGATTCCTGAGATATAAGCAATTCCAGGTACTCATTTTCTTGTCTGAGGGCCATTATTGTGCCCACATTCTTTGTATTCACTATGCTTCTCAATGCACCCTTTTGGGACACAAAGCATGTGCATTTGCGTTATTTTTACTGTTAGTGGTTGCATTCACGCTTCTGCTTGCATTCTTGTTACAGTTTGCGTTACCATTTCCGTCACCATGTGCATTACCATTTGTGTTTGCATTGTCACTTGCATTTGCATTTCCATTTGTGTTACTGTTTCCTTTGGTGTCACCATTGCCATCACCATTACCGTTTGCATTTCCATTTGTGTTACTGTTTATGTTTTCGTTACCATTTGCATTACCATATGCGTTTGCATTTCTGTTGCAGTTAGCACTTGTGTTTGCACTCGCATTTCCATTGTTCCTTGCATTACTGTTTCCTTGTGCGTTGCTGTTGCCGTTACCATTTGCATTTGCGTTTGCATTACTGTTACCGTTCGTGTTTCCATTACCGTTTGTGTTACCATTGCTGTTTGCATTTATGTTTGCACTTGCATTTCCATTACTGCTTGCATAATTGTTTGTGTCATCATGTGCGTTACTGTTTGCGCTTACGTTTGCATTACCATTAGCATTGCTGTTTCCTTTTGAGTCACCGTTGGCATTACCATTTGTGTTTACTCTACCGATACCATTTGGGTTTCTGGTACCGTTTTCATTAGCGTTTTTATTTACGTCACCGTGTGCATGTTTGTATTTGTGTTTGCAGTTGCGTTTCCATTTGCCATTTGCATTACCATCTGTTTGCTCATGTTTGCACTTGTGTTTGTGTTACTGTTTGTGTTACATTTTCATTTGCTTTTGAGCTTGCATTTACCGTTTGCATTACTGTTTCCTTTTGCATCACCATTGGCATTACCATTTCTGCTTGTGTTTGCATTACCGTTACCATTTGCACTTTTGTTACCATTTGCTTATCATTTGTATGTGTATTTTCGTTACCATGACTGTTCTCATTACTGTTACCATTACCGTTAGTGTTGGTGTTACTGTTAGTGTTAATGTTCCCATTAGGATTACCGTTACTGTTGCCATTGCCATTACTAGTAGCATTACCATTACTGTGAGGGTTATTACACAGAAATGGGAAGCATGGTGGGAGCACAAGGCCTGAAGGGTCCCATTCTCCCACCACCACATACCATTCACTATTTATAGTGCACATTCTCAAAAAAAAGGGAAATTCATGGCAAAAAACTCTGTTTAATGCATCAGTTAGGGTTGTTCCACAGTGATAAAAGTGAGAAAATTCAGTGCTAGGGTTGCAACTCCTAATATCCCACCCCCACCCCCATCAACAGCCATTGGGGTGTGCGTTAGGGTCATCGTGCCTAACTCTCACCCCATTCTCCTATACTACACCATCTCAGCTTCTTTACACATGGAATGGGGTGAGAGTTAGGCTGACAACCACAATGCACACCCCGATGACTGTTGGTGGGGGTGGGGATGGGATGGTAGGGGTGACAACCCTAACACTGACGTTCCTCGCTTTTGTCACTGTGGAACAACCCTAACTGATGCATTAAACAGAGTTTGTTGTCATGAATATATATATATATATATATATATATATATATATATATATATATATAAATTATAGTAGCACGGTAGTACAACTATAGTTAGGGTCGAGGAGCCACTTTAAAGTTAAAGGGTTAAATTTTGCACCTTAATAACTTTGCCACCATTCAACAGATTTGCCTAAAATGTGGTATGCATAATTGGGCATGGCAGATCTTAGGAACTGCCAAGTGTTGTACCAGTCAGGTATACGGCTGCAGAGTTATTAAGCACCAATGAAATGTGCATTTACGCTTTTTTGTGAATTCTTTGCTCTCACCTACAGGTCGCACAGTTTGCGCAACTGGTCCAAAAACTTCAGTAAACATGTGGCCGGGGTGCCCAATGTGCCTTTTGAAGATTTTGTGAAAAAATATTAAACGGTTCAAAAGTTATTCAAAAACAAGTTCCCATTATAAGTCAATGGGAAAAGTTAACAAAAAGTTCAAAAGTGTTGCAAATGCAGTTTTTACTTTTGCAAATGGCCCTTTTACTGTCACAAATTTGCCATTTTGTTTTCAGTTGGTCATCAGAAAAATGCTTGGCAATTAAATTTGGGACCCTCTAGCAACCTAATTCTTTTTGTATTTACCTAGTCGGACCCTGAGGATGGTAGGCATGTCCTTATTTTGGGGTAAAACACCCCAGAAATATGTTTTTCACATTTCTGGAAAAAGTACTTTCGCAAAGTACTTTCACATTTGCAACACTGTTGCATGAATTTGCGAAAGCTTTTGCAAAGTTCGACAGTACTTTTCCAGGCTATGGCAAAATGACAGCAATTTTTGCTACCCTGCTGCAAAATAACGGTTTGGTCTTTTGGGCTGAAATTTGGAGAAAATGCAACCAACATCTCACAGATGTGCTTTTCAGTACTTTGGTGAAAAAATATTACAGGGTGGCAAAGTTACATCACTCCAAATTTGATGCTTTTTCCTATAGGATAGCATTACGGCGTCCGCCGCATTACTGGAATCCTTTGCCGCCCTGCTGCAAAATAATGGTTTGGTCTTTTGGGCTGACATTTGCAGGGAAGAAAACCAACATCCCACAGATGTGCCTTTTAGTGGTTTGGTGAAAAAATATTACAGGGAGGCAAAGTTATGGCACTCCGAACTTCTCTTTTTTTTCTCATAGGATAACATTACGGCGTTCGCAGCGCCTTTCAGGGCCTGTATCTCGGAAACGGTGTGAGATAAGGACTTTTTGTTGGAAAAATACTTAGCCCCTTTAAAGGGGCTAAGTAAAAAACTAGCCAGGAAAGTCATAAATCATATAACTTTAAACATTTTTTTCTACGTCATACGGTTTCTGAGATATAAGCAATTTAATATTCCAACTCCTCATTTTCTGCTCCAAGACCCATTATTATGCATACATTCTTTGCACTCACTGTCTTTCTTTATGCAGCTTTTGGGGAAAACCAGCCTTTGTGCTTATATTACTGCCACCCTTACCGCTTCTACTTGTGGTTCCGTACCCGTTTCACTTACTGTTCCCGTCTACAGCACCATGTGCATTACCCTTTGCGTTTTCATTTGCGTTTGCTTTTGCATTATTTTAACCATTTGTGTCTACAGTACTGTTTATCTTTATGTTTCACTTTGCATCACCATTGTGCATTACCATTTGCATTTGCAGGCACCGTGTTACTATGTGACAAGACATCACGTGGCGGGATCGCAAGCCCCTTCTATTTCTCATTATCATTCTCAAAAAGAAGTGAAATTAGAGGCAACAAACTTCATTTAATGCATTAGTTAGGGTTGTTCCACAGTGACAAAAATGAGGAAATTTGGTGTTAGGGTTGAAAGCCCCCCTTGAACCCCCTCTGCCCATGCTCCCAACCGGCATTGGGGTACGCATTGGGGTCGTCGGTCCTAACTCTCACCCCATTCTCCTATTCCTCTGCTTCTTTACACATCTGATGGGATGAGAATTAGCTCTGGCAACCCCAATGCACACTCCAATGCCGGTTGGGGTGTGGGCAGTGGGGTCCAAGGAGGCTTTCAACCCTAACACTGAATTTCCTCACTTTTGTCACTGTGGAACAACCCTAACTAATGCAATAAACAGAGTTTTTGCCATATATATATATATATATATATATATATATATATATATACAGTTAGGGTTGAGTACCCCATTTAAGGTTAAATGGTGAAATTTTGCACCTTAATAACTTTGCCACCATTCAATAGATTTGCCTGAAATTTAGCAGGCAAGGAGCATCAGCATAGATCTGGGGATCTGCCAACTTTTGTACCAGTCAAATATATGGCTGCTGAGTTATTGAGCAACATTCCAGAGCACATTTACACTTTTTTGAGCATTCTTTGCTCATGCCTACAGGTCCCATAGTTTGTCTGACTGGTCCAAAACCTTCAGGGAATGTGTGCCCAGGGTTCCCGATGTGCCTTTTAAAGATTTCATGAAAAAATATTGAACGGTTCAAAAGTTATTCAAAAAAACAAGTTTTCCATTATAGTCAATGGGAAAAGTTAACAAAAAGTTCAACAGTGTCACAAATGCAGTTTTTAGTGTTGCAAATTACCTCTGTAGTGTCGTGAGTCAGCCATTTTTTTTCAGTTACTGATCATAGAAATTTTGGCATTTAAAATTGGGACCATCTAGGGACACACTTCTTTTTGTGTTTATATAGTTGAGCCCTGAGGATGCTAGCCATATCTTTATTTTGGGGTTAAACACCCCAGAAATACGTTTTTGAAATTTTGGGGAAAAGTAGTGTTGCAAAGTAGTGTCGAACCTGCAACACTTTCGTGATTTTTTTATGAAAGTGTTGTAAATCACGACACTACTTTGCAACACTATGGCCAAAATGACAGGAAATGTTTGCCACCCTGGTGCAAAGGAAAAGTTTTGGTCTTCTGGGCTGAAATTTGGAGGGAAGAAAGCCAATATCTCACAGATGTGCCTTTTGGTGGTTTGGTAAAAAAATATTGCAGGGATGCAAAGTTACAGTACTCCGAAGCTGACACTTTTTCCCATAGACTAACATTGCGGCGTCTGCTGTGCCTTTCGGGGCCCTATCTCGGAAACGGTGTGAGATATGAACTTTTCATCTGAAAAATGGTTAGCCCCTTAGGGGAGCTAATGTGAAGTGCAAGCCTAGCCAGGAAAGTCATGACTCATATGAAATTTTTATTTTTTCTGTACGTTGTACGGTTCCTGAGATATAAGCAATTTAGTATTCCAAGAGCTCATTTTCTGGTCCCAGGCCCATTATTATGCATATATTCTTTTTAGTCACCATGTTTCTCTATCCAGCTGTTGGGGAAAACCAGGGTGTGCACTCCAGTTACTGTTACACGTAGTATTTCCACTTGTGTTTCCATACCCGTTTGCGTTAGCGTTCCCATGTACGCCACCATGTGCGTTATCCTTTGCATTTCTGTTTGTGCTTGCGTTACTCTTACCATTTGTGTCTACAGTACTGTTTCTGTTTGTGTTTCACTTTGCCTCACTGTGCACATTACCATTTGTGTTTGCGGCCGCCCTTCGATTTGCATTTGTGTTTGTCTTTCTTTTTGCGTCATCGTTGTTGTTACTGTTACCATTTGCATTTCCAATTGTGTTCCTGTGCCCATGCATGTTATGGTTTGCATTTCCAAACATGCTTGCATTTGTATTTCTGTTTCCTTTGGTGTTATTTTAGCTGTTACTGCTACAATTTGCATTTCGAAGTGTGGTACCATGACCGTGTGCATTACAGTTTGCATTTCCATACGTGCTTGCATTTGTGTTTCCATTTCTGTTTCCTTTGGCATTATTGTTGCTGTTACTGTTACCATTTGCATTTACAATAGCAGTACCATGACCGTGTGCAATACTAGTTGCATTTCCGTATGCACTTGCATCTCCGTTTGCGTCACTGTTCGCTTTGTCGTCACTTTACGCTTGCGTTTCTATTAAGGTTTGCTTTACCATTTGTTTGTGTCACCATGTGTGTAACTTTTAGCACTTGCATTTGCATTGCAGTTACCGTTACTATATCACATGACATCACGTGGAGGGAGCACAGGGCCCGAAGGGCCCGTTCTCCCACCACTGCATTCCGTTCACTATTTATAGTCCTCATTCTCAAAAAGAAGTGAAATTCATGGCAAAAAACTCAGTTTAATGCATCAGTTAGGGTTGTTCCACAGCGACAAAAGTGAGGAAATGCAGTGTTACGGTCGAAAGCCCCCCTTGCACCCCCAGCCCCCCTGTTGGTCCTAACTCTCACCCCATTCTCCTATACCTTAGCTTGTTTCTACATGTGATGGGGTGAGAGTTAGGGCTGATGACCCCAACACACACCCCGATGCCAGTTGGGGGGATGGGCAGGGGGTGCAGTGGGTGCTTTCAACCCTAACACCGACTTTCCTCTCTTTTGTTGCTGTGGAACAACCCTAGCTGATGTGTTGGAGTTTTTTGCTATGAATATATATATGCAATAGGTATGGAGATAAACATAGTGTGATAAATCCATTTATCTGAGTCACTGTGTGTATAAATTTATTTATGCACACAGTGACTCATTTATACTCACAGTTACTATGTCACAAATCTCTTCAGAATTCATTTAGAATGTTCGGACTCAGAAGCAGTACTAACCATATTCAAATGGAATAACTTTAAAATGAAAAAAGATAGCATGTTACTGTGAGCACGAAAATTATTGAGCACAAAATTATCTACAAAATGAGTGGTGTTTCATTTATAGATACCTTATAGATTTTTTATAATTAGCAAAAAAACAGAAGAAAATTAACTTTTTAGATTTCTTTTTATAATTATCAACAAAGGCATAAAAATCTATTTTCTTTTCCTTTTTTGACAAACAAATGTGAATAACTTTAAAATAAAAAAGGTAACATGGTACTGTGAGTATGACATTTTTTCAGCAAGAAGTTTTCTACAAAATTAGTGTTGTTTCATTTAATAGCAACCACTATGCTAGGTGGACATACTCTAGGAAAGTTAACCAAAACTCCCAGAAATGATCATATAAAACAAAGATAAACAGTCAAAACCAAATGTTCCTCCACTAACAGAAAGCATCCTTATTGCATAAATGAAATATACAATGGTGAGCCATCAGATGAATCATTTATTTACACTTACCTTCAGAGGTTGGGTGTTGTCATCTTCTATGGAACGGGGCACATCTGCACTCTTCAAAGCCAAACTGCAAACTGAAAAATCAAGGTAAGCTGTACAATGGCTGTCTGTGGTGTTTTGAACTTAAGTTGGTATCTTGGGCATTTTTGGAATTTTGGCACCAAATTTTCAACATGGGCCCTTTGGGACACCCCCTCATGAACATTGTCACTGTCATTTCATTAATCGGACCAGGAAGGTGATTTCATGGTTGCTGCATGGAATCACCTTTCAGGACCAAATAATGACATGACAGTGCCAGTGTTTATGAGGGGAGGTCCAAAAAATCCCATGTTGAAAATTTGGTGCAAAAATGTTGAAAAATGCCTGTGTTATGAGCAAGTGTTGTGCAGTTTCAATGCACATTTGTAACTTTGCCACTTTTTAATATTTTCTCTCCAGATTTACATCATTGCCATTTTTTCACACCTCCTCATGAACAGTATAGCTGCCAGTTTTCACATCCTGCTCAAAACATATTTTCACACCTATGATGCAGAATGGTGCAGTCACTGTGCAAAATCGACTTTCAGGATGGATTAATGAAATGACAGTGCCAGTGTTCATGAGGGGAGGTCCCAAAAAGCCAATGTTGAAATTTTGGTACAAAAAATGTTGAAAAATGCCCGTGTTACAACTGTGCGTTGTGCAGTTTCTATGCACGCTCGTAACATCACCCATTTGTTTTATATTTTTACTTCAGATTTTCAACATTGTGATATTTTCACACCTTCTCATTAACAGTACTGCTGTCATTTATCACATCCTGCCCAAAACATGTTTTCACACCTGTGGTGCAGAATAATGATAATAATATTCATTATTTATATCGTGCTCTTCTGAAACCAAGGTGCCTTAACAATAAGCTTCATAAAACAATAAATAAATCACTAATACAATAATACTGAATTCATAAAATACATTAAAACATCATCATCAGAGGAAAACTGACTACCACAGATGGGTCTTTGAGGCCTGTTTAAATTCCTCCACAGATGTGCACGCCCACAGTGGACAGGGTAGAGAATTCCAGAGGGTTGGGGCTGCGTACATAAAAGCACAGGCCCCTGAAGATTTCAAAGGAAACCCTCGGAACCTCTAGCAACTCCTTGTCCACCAAGTGGAGCGATTGCTTAGGGCAGTAGGGTACCAGGAGCTCTTTCAAGTAGTCTGGGCCCGGTCTGTGTAGGGCTTTTTAAGTCAGAAGACCAACTTTAAAGGTGCTCCACCACTGTATTGGCAGCCAGTGCAGTTTGTGCAGTACTGGAGAAATATGACAGGCATGAGGAGTACCCATCAATAGCTGGGCCACAGCATTCTGCATGAGTTGAAAGCGGGTGGATGTCAACCCCAGGTAGCCCTAGATAAAGGGAGTTGCAATAGTCAAGGTGTGAGGTCACAAAGGCATGACCAATGTAGGCAGATCACCAGATGGAACTAGGTGCTTAATCTTGGAAATGTTCCTCAGATGATAAAAGGATGAATTGATGACTGCTGACACCCGCGATCATAGCATCCGCCCATTGTCAAAAATCATCCCCAGGTTCTGCACCTGTTCAGAGGTTGGGAGTTGGGAGCCACCCAGAAATAATCCTGAAGGCAAACTGGCTCCCATCCCCTCTATCCAGCAGCCCAGGTCCACAACCACCACTTCTGTCTTCTCCGACTTCAACCTCAGTCAGCTCAAATTCATCCAGTTCTGGATTTCAGTTAGGCAGTTGTTAAATATCAAGAGAGCTCTATCCTGGTCGGGCACAAAAGATAGGTAGAGCTGGGTATCATCAGCATAGCAGTGAAACCTTAGCTCATACCTTCTTACAACATCTCTGAGGGGCAGCATGTACACTGTGAACAACATGGGGGACAACACTGAACCCTGAGGAACCCCACATGACAGTGAGACTGGGCCAGAGGAATTTATCCTTGACACCACCCTCTGAGTTCTGCCAGTGAGGAATGATCTAAACCACCTGAAGACTGTACTAGACAGTCTGCAGATGAATCTCAGGTGTTTGAGGAGTACACCATGATCCACAGAGTCAAACACTAAGAAGAGATTAAGGAGAACCAAGATAGAATGGCTCTTTCAATCTCTTGCCATCAAGAGATCATTGAGCTTCCAAACCAGCGCAGTCTCAGTACTATGCCTCTTTCAAAAACCAGACTGGAGTGGTTCATAAATGTCATGGATGGTCAAATGGTTCTCTGGTTGTACAGCCATTACTTTCTCAATCACCTTTCCAACAAAGGGAAGGTTAGAGATTGGTCTGTAGTTAGCATGGCAGTCTGGGTCCAAAGAAACTTTCTTCAGGAGGAGAGTTACCACTGCCTCCTTCAGGGAGCTAGGAAACTAACCTGTCTCCAAGGAGCACCAGACTATCCATGCTAGCACTGGACTGATAACATCACAACAACCCTTTGTCAGGGAGGTTGGGCCCGAATCCAAACTACAGCATGTAGGGCACATATACTGGACAATCTACATGACATCAATGAACTCCGGCTGGTCAAAGGAACTCTAGGAGAGCCCAGGGGCAGTGATTGAGTGCTGATCCATCACTTCTCCCATAGAGGATGCAGGTTGGAGTGCTGCCCTGATGTCAGCCACCTTAACCACAAAGAAGCGAGCAAGCTCTTCACATTCTACTTGTGAAAAGGCTCTTTGAACATGCAGGCAGGCTGGGTTGCACAGTCTGTCTACAGTTTGAAAGAGCTGAGCTGGTCCGTTATGATCAGCTGCAATCTCCCCAGACAGGAATTCTGTCTTCTTATGGGAGATTGCAGAATGATAGATTTGGTAATGTTCCATCAATCTAAGATGGTTGGCATCAAGGGTGGATCTCTGCCAGCAATGCTCTAATCTTCATCCTTGTCACTGCATCTCTCTCAAGGTCCCATCATACCATGGGGACCGAGGGTGAAGGGGGAGAGGACAAACACAGACTGGAGCAATGACATCCAGAGCCAAGGAGATGGATTTATTATAGGCCAAGACCAAAGCATCTGGATCATTGCTCCCGCCAAGAAGCTTCGATAGGTCAAGCACTGCTGCCAGGCCCTCAGAGCTTACATCTCGCAAAAGGCAATACCTGACCATTTCTACAGAGGTAGGCCTGCAAAGGGGGGTGCAAAAACTGAACCCCACCATGTAATGATTGGACTGTCTGGTGGATTCCACCCCCAAATCGAAGGCTTCGATCCACAGGAGGAAGACTAAGTCAAGGGAGTGACCACTTTTTTATGAGTGGCAGAAGTAACAACTTGTGTAAGGCCCAATGAAGTCATCAATTGGAGGAGGTATTGTCCAAATTGTGAGAGTTCATCATTGACCCAAGCATTGAAGTTGCCCAGGACCATCAGCCTAGGTGACTCGAATGACATGTCAATGATGAAGTCCGCTACTTCCTGCAGGAGCTGCTTCTCTTCACCTGGTGGTCGGTAGATGAGGGCGATCCTACAACCCACACCTACCACTACAGTACACTCAAATGACTCAGTCTCCTCTAGTGGTACACTGATGAGGCCCAGTTTGGTCTTGAAACAGACTGTAACCCCCCCACAGTCCAACCTCAGGTGGTGTAACACCGAGTACCTGACTGGAATAGCGGCCTCTAATATGGTGCCTGCATTCCTTCCAACCAGGTCTCAGTAATGCATATCACATCCAACAAGATCTTCAATAACTGCAGTCTTGTTTCTGATGGATCTGGGGTTACACAACACCACTCAGGTAGGATGAGCCCCTGGAGCTGCACGAGCTACTTGTCCACCAATATTGGTGGTGCCCTTGGTTATGGAGACCAGGCATGGAGAACATTGTTCCAGACTCCATTTCACTCCAGGGCATCTTCTGGATCTCACTACCCCAATATGATGGCCCCGCTCATCCGACCTCCACTGTTCACATCCCACTACTCCCCTCCTTCCCCTACAAGCAATACCCAGTGCTTTGCAGTGCTGTTATGTAGATAGCTGTAATGGGGGAAGGGTGGAGGGCATGAAGGGTGGAGGGTGAATAGCGCATGACTGTGGGGACAGATCTCCTACACATATTAAAGACTCAATGACAATAAAACACCCAAGAAAAAGTCCCCAATTGAATAACTAACTAAACTTCAAAATTAAAACAAAAACTCAAAATTAAAAAAAAAACTAATGCAACAATAATAAACAAAACATAAATGACCAAACACATTAAACCCCCTAATTTACCACTCCCCCCCTCACAATGGGAAGAAATGTCACTAATATATTACATCAAACTTAAAATATCCCCCACAAATATGACAAAAATACAATAAAACTCCTCCCCATACACTCTTGCTATCAATCAGAGTATAATATGCAAATACTAAAAAGGAATTAGTCTGAGTGGTCCATGTAAGTCCCGGAAAGGATGGTACACCAATTGGCAAAAATAAAACAACAGTTCACAGAAAAATAAAAACAACACGAACTAAACTAAAACCAGAAAATTAAAACATCAATAATCCCATATTTAAATACACCCCCTCTCACTGGGTATATCAGAAATCAAATAATGTCAGCTGAGATATGGTGCCCCAGGTCCTCTCACTACCTGGGAACACCAAAAATAATGCACGGCACTCTCACTGCCAATTAATAATCCAACACATAAAAGTTTGAGATCTGATTGTTTTTGTTGTCTCGATAAAATTTGTCAGAGAAGTGATATTGCAAAGATAGTTCAGTCCAGATCTTGCTCACAGCTGTAATGACCATGGGCCCTACTCATGGGGGCCGCCACCAGAAATATCTGCCTCACAGCCTCAGCTCCCCACCTAAACCAGCCCCCCCAGCTGGCCCAGCAAGGGGCCTTGGAGAACTTGGAACCCACCTGCCGGTTCCCTGACCAGTCCAGGCCCAGCCCTCCTGAGTAAAGCAGATTCCAACTAGCAGGCCATCCACTAATGTAGAGTCATGATCTTCAGGGCAATTAAAGATCCATTTTTCTGTTCAATGTCCGCTTCAGGCAAAAAACCCTTCCATACAGCAAACAGTCTCAAATTCTCAAAAAAAAAAAACAGTGTCCCAGTTTATCCTCAGATTGGTGTCCACAATATAATCCACTTTGACTTAGTTCAACTTAGTGCCACAATCTAAACAACTACACAAATGTTTAGCGAGGGACACAATCCACCCTCCTGTCCTGGGACTTGTGTTGCTTTCCTCGCTACACTCTTCCGCACTCTTGTCCACACCCTCTAGATGGAAGCCACTTCAAAAAAATGCTGCCTCCTGGCTACGATAAAATCCTGAGGCAGGGTCAGGAAATGAATTTAAAATGGGCTTTAATAACTTTTCCTCCCTCTTGCAGATGGAGCGGCAGCAGAGCCCAGCCGAGCAGCCCAGTGCACACTATGCGGCTGGTCAGCATCGACCTCGATAATGCTCCAGGCACTAAAAACTCACTCAATAAGCCCTGTCTAACTAAATAAAATAGTAAACCAAAAACACCACAGCCAAAATATTCCGAATGGACAATGAAAACAATCCAAGGAGGTAAAAACGAGTAAGGGATAGAAAGCTTTAAAGAAAAAAGCTTAAAAATGAACAGAGCAAACAGCACAACACAGTCACAGCACACCCAGTGTGGTGGCATGTTAAATATGGCATGGATGCTGTGAGAAATCAACTTCCAGGAAGGATTAATGAAATGACAGTGCCACTGTTCATGAGGCGAGATCCCCAAAAAGCCATGTTGAAAATTTGGTGACATAATTCCTGAAAATGCTCAAGTTATGTGTGTCCACTGAATTTATTCTACGCATGTGCATAACTTTTCTACTTTTTGATCTTTTGATGCCAAATTTTTAGCATAGCCATTTTTTCACACCACCTCATGAACAGTACAGCTGACATTTTTCACATCCTACCCAAAATGCAATTTTGTACCTATGATGCAGAATGGCATTGCAGTTGCACATATTTACATTTTGCCTTGCATTTCATAATTTCTCTGTACTGGGTTACATGAGGTGGGGTAATAAGATGGCTATGCTGATAATTTGGTCACTGTTGTTCGAAGGACCCTGTGTTCTGGCATTAAAATATGGATACTATCATACCATCTGAAAAAGAAGGGAAATTCACTGCAAAAAACTCCATTAATGCATTATTTAGGGTTCCTATTACAGCAACAAAAGTATGGAAATTTGGCATTAGATTTTCCAACCCTACCACCCCACCTCACATTCTCCACTCACCAACAGGCATCGGGGTGTGCCTTGGGGTTGTTGGGATGAACTCTTACCCTATTCTCCTGTACTGTACCATGTCTGCTTGTTTACACATGGAATGGGTGAGCATTAGGGCAGACAACTCCAAGGCACACTCAATACCTGTTGGTGTGTGGAAGGTGTGGGGTGGGGTGGTAGAGTTGGGAACGCTAATGCTGAATTTCCATACTTTTGTTGCTGTAATAGGAATCCTAATTGATGCATTAGTGGAGTTTTTTGCAATGAAGATCTGTATATTTAGGGTTCAATGTCACTTTTATGTTAAACCCACAAATTTGCACTTTAATAACTTTGCAACCATTTGACCAATTCACAAGAAATGCTGCATGAACCATCAGGGACAAAAGATTTCTTGATGTGGCAAGTTTTGTTCTAGTCAGATGTGTGGGTACGGAGATAGCGAATTTCAAAAAATTTTAAAATTACCATTTTTGTGTAAATCCTTTGTCATGCTGTTTCTCAAAAATGGCTTGGGAATTTGGTCTGAAATGTTTAGGGTGTATCAGGCTTGATTCGCAGATGTGCCTTTTGAGGGTTTGGTGAAAAAATATTTATCCATTCAAAAGTTATTAAAGTTTAAAGTTTCCATTATTTCCTATGAGAAAAATTAAATGTGCCATGTGAAAGTACTGTTTGTTGCTGTAAAACCATTTTTTGCTTTCCACCAATATGGAATGCAATGTCAAGATTCCACCATCTTGTTTTCAGTGAGAGACACAGAAAAACTTAAATATCTTGAAAAATACTTCAAACTGGTAAACACCAACACTTATGTTCACCAAATCAGGGAGGAATCAGATTCTATGGTTATTTTGACCCAACAATGACCACAAATATGTTTATATTGATCATGCTATTTTTGCTTTCACAAATTGCAGCAGTGTTGCTGCAATTTACAAAAGTATTTTTGTGGAACTGCAGCAAATTGTGGCACTGTTTTGCTAAACAATGGGGAGTATTGCTGCAATTTGTGACACTACTATTTCTTATATGTCTGTTTCTTTGTCACTCTATTGTAAAGAAACAGTTTGTACTTTCAGGCTGAATTTTCAGGGTACAAAGTGCTTGCCCCACAGATGTGCCTTTTGCTGGTTTGGTGACAAAATTTTTATGTGCTACTTAGTTATAAGAATTTGAAGTTTCATAATTTCCCATAGAATAACACTGTAATGGTCAGGGCACATTTTGGCAGCTATATCTTAAAAACACTTCAAGATTGGACTAGCTGCAACTTGCATCTCAGTACATCTTTAGTATATATGTTTCTAGACCTTGTTTCAAACTGTTGGTGAATTATGATAGATGAGGCAAAGGTCACTGATACTGTGGCATGCATTCTCAACATGTCTTCAGTACTACTTTGGAGGGCCCTGTGCTCCCACCACTCTCTTTGTACAAATGGGAGCACAAGGCCCAGAGGGCCCTGCATTTCCACACAGAAAAAAAGGGCAATTACAATATGTACAGAAGGCCCTGTGGTCCCACAACTCCCTATGGACAGGTCTATGTTCTGATACATGTACAATATAAATTATATCATATAGGGATTCCAGCAAAGGTCCTAAAGAGACAAGTTCTTCAACAGAGTACTAATGCAACAGGTATAATTTATGGAAAAGTATGGCCAATTAGATGCACAGGTCCTGAAGGGATGTGTGCTCCAAGACGTGAATAATGTTATGATTAGACAGTCTGAAAAAGAAAGGAAATTCATTACAAAAAGCTTTGTTATTGCATCAGTTCAGGTTCATATTCAAGCATCAGCACTATAGACATGTTGTGTTAGGATTTCCATCAGACTCCACTGCACAGATTAAAAATGATACAGAAATGTTCCTGCTGGATCATTTTCAAAATGACATGATTAGTACTAATGAGTTATACTACTTATCAGTTCAACAACCAAGAAAACCAGCTTTTTGAACCATCCCCACGTTTCATAAGAATCCCACAGAACCTCTGAGATGCCCTATTGTTTCAGGCATAGAGTGGATCTCAGAACATATATCCCAATTTTTGGACAGCTTCTCAAGTCCCACTGTATCCCACATATGCAGCTACATAAAAGACACTACCAGTGTTCTCCCTGCACCACACAAAATACAAACAGATAGAGAGTGGTGGCTTGTAACATTTGATGTGGATTGTCTGTGGATGAATATCCCCCAATAAGGGGACTTGAAGCAACAGAGTACAGTTTACTCAAATACACACAACTACCACTAGAGAAAATAAATATGGTATAAGTATGACTGAAATCGTACTGAAAAATAATATATTTACATTTCAAGAGAGCATCTTTAGACAGGTAAAGGGAATGGCTATGGGTGCCACTTTGGCACCCAGTTTGGCAAATTTATATCTATACAAATGGAAGGATGAATGTGTGTTTAACACTGATACCAATCCTTTTTACAAAAAAATAGATCTACATAAATGTTTTATAGATGACGTGTTGGTAATTTGGAAGGAAACTAGAGCAGAATTGGATATGTTTGTACAATACCTTGAACAATCAAACAGAAATCTTAGATTCAAGGTCACAGCAGATCAGACTGCAATCCATTTCCTTGATTAAACTATTATGAAAGAGACAGATGGTACCCTGCTTACAGACCTTTTTAGGAAACCAACATACAGGAACAGCCTAGTGCTGACTACTGGTTGTCACCCCTCTCACATTGTGCATAATCTCCCCAAAGGCCAGTACATGAGGCTCAAAATAAATTGTGGCAGTGAACAGTTGTACCAGAAGAGGGCAGATGAGCTCACAGAAAGGCTCAGGGAATGAGACTACACAGAGCATATTTGGACAGCCAGAAACATGATAGATAGTATGCTCAAAGACTAGTTACTAGTAACTAGGGAGAGAAATAACCAGGAAAATGAATCCTCCATCAGTTTTGTAACCACTTTTGGTGGAGGGACAAGGGAGCTGGTAAACACTGGTAAAAGTAACCTACCAATTTTAAGGGGTCTCACACATCTGGATAAACTATTTGAGAAACCCCTTAGAATCTCTTATAGGAGGGAACAGAACCTATATGATAAGCTTGTGCAAAGCTAAAAAAACCTCTAAACAAAATATACAGACCCTAATGGGGATCTAAATCATGTGGTTTTTGCTCTACCTGCCTTGTAATGGAGAAAGTAGAAACTTTCTAAAACCCAAATACTGGGAAGCAGGAAAGGGTAAAAGGCATGATCAACTGCAACAGTGAAGCAGTTGTATACATGCTTAAATGTAGCTGCAGCAAGTACTATGTAGGTCACAGGTTCTACTAAGAGAAAACTTAGACTGAGACTCAACAAACATCTCCTGGCTATCAGAAACCAGAATTGTGACTATGCCATGGTGTTGCACATAAAAAAGTCCACTGACAAGCAAACCCATAAGCTTTTAGTCTGGAATCAGTAGCAAGATATGTCAGAGGAGGAGTCAGTCTTAAATGAAAAGGAACAGAGATTAATTTTCCAGCTGGGTGCTATGAGAAACCCAGGACTCAATGACAAAATTGAGTTTAAATCATTCCTTAATAAAAGAAAGTAAAAGACCCCCCCCCACCCATGGAAGAGATGTAATGTGTGTCTGTGAAGTCACCTGTAAACTCTGATTTTGTAATATGCAAGATAGGCCAAAACATGAAATCACATCTTGGAATGGTAAAAATAGATATTCACATCTCATTTTACTGATCTATTGATGTTCTTTTTATACAGGTGCTCTGAAACCAAGGAGGAGTAATGAAGTGTTTAAAAACCAAATGAAAACACTGGAAGAAGCATTCCAAATGAAATTATTAGAGATGCCAGACTTTTGTTTACAAAAAGTTTTTTGAAAAAGTTTTGTGCACTTTTGAGTGGTTGAGAGCCAGAGTGCTGTGACTGGTCATTACAGTACTGCACTATTGCAGTATGGGTAAAGAGGGTTATTTAACTACTGTGTGTGTGTTTGAATTCACTAGTCTCTGTAGAAGCCTGTTTGGTGAAACATAAGACTGCAGTGGTTTTACACTGCTCCTGTTGTATATTCATCTTTCAGCACCTTGGGCCCTATTCTGCAAAGTATGGAGTGGCTTCATGCCATATATCTGCAGAGCCCAGCTACTCTGCAGCTGCTGTGCCCCCTGCACCAGATGCACCAAAGAGGTGTGTGGATGGTATGTACCAGATCCCCATCCTGCTGGTGATCTCTGCATGGGGGTGGTCCAGAGATGATACAGGGGGTGTGCCCATGCTACATGCTATTCATGAAAGTACGGAGTGCTAGGCAAGAGGGGGCACAGGCTACACATTCCAGGAGAAGATGCAGCCACTGCACCCCCTGCCAGTCTGCTGCCAGCAATGCCTACCTCTGTACAACCCCTCTATCATGTCTCTCCAGCCCACCTGGACCTCTGTGAGGGCTGGGGGTGGCCACCAAAGCCTGGTGTTTGTGGTAGTGTCCCCACTGACTGTCCCTGCTGCCATGGTGCCACATGGCACAAGGGATCCAGTGGTGGACCAGGTCTAGGCATTCCATTGGATGTCTGTCCATGTCTGCTGGACAGTGCCTGAGCACCTGTGCATTGTGGGGGTGGGGCCATGGAAGAGAGCTTTACGGTGGCTGACAGCTATGAATACAGCCACCACACATTTTTCCATGGGTGCAGAGCTCCATGGGTGGGATACATACCATCAGTATGTACCTTCTGCCCTTGGAGAATCCCCCCATGTGAATGAGGAATAACATGAACTGCTAAGAACTTAAGGTGTAAGAATAGTTTTTCATAAGCAACTGTGGCAGAGGTAAGTGCTCTCTACTCTCTGAAACTAGTAAATGACTGTTACAGAAGTGCCACCATCCTAGTGATCACCACCATCACACAGAAACTGGCAGTGAAATTTAATTATATGATCCCAAAAGATGATTTTGCGCAGTGACCATGAAATCACCTTCCAGGCAGAATTTAAAAAAAAAATACAGTGGCAGTGTTCATAAGGTGAGGTCCCAAAAAGGCCATGTTGAAAATTTGGTGAACAAATACCTTAAAATGGCAACGTTATTAAAATAAGTTCTAAATGCCACTGAAATACATTATATGGTACTTACCCTTATTGCTCAGTTTGCAGTTCAGTTTTGAAGATTGCAGACATGTCCTGGTCCATAGAAGATGACAGTCTATGACTTCTGGTCATAAGTATGGGGTAAGAAGGGGTGTGGGGTGGTGCGTGCTCAGTGGGATGGTCAGGATGGGAAGGGGAAGGCAGGGGCAACCAAGGACCATTTTATTTTTTCAGGTAAAAAATTAAAAAGATGTCGGGGATTGTTTTCTTCTTTTCAGAATTTAAATAAAATAAATATTTTGAGACACTGGGGTGGGCTCCACAGTGTCCTACACTGCTGCGGGGTTGCTAAATGCTGACAGAGTGATTGGGCCCTTAATGTCAGCTAATTAATAAAAGAAAGGGCCGGGGGGGGCATCCAACACCAGGGGTAGAGCATCCCAGTGGCAGATTATTACAAATAAATAAAGAAGTAGGGGACACTGATCAGAGTGTGGGGGCACCAGGAAAAAATACATGTCTGAATGGAAATGGGGCTTGGAGGGCAGGGGATGCCACTGGACACCAAGGAAAGTACAACAACAATGGGGACAAGGATCAGAGGGCAGAGGTGCCACTAGACACCAGAAAGACAGGGTGCAGGGTGCCAGTAGTCAAAAGGGAAGGAAGGTGGGGATAAAGATCAGAGGCCAGAACAGGGATAGGAGGATGGGGAGTGCCCCCCAAAAAATTAAGTTACCATTTTCTTTTTTATTACAGGCAAATCAATAAATATAAAAAAAAGCAAGACAGGGTAGGAGGCACCACTAGCCACCAGGGAAATATGGTAGATGAGGATTGGAGAGTAGGGAGTGCCACTAGACACCAGGGCAAGTTAGTGGCATGCATAAAATTTGAAAACCCCATATAAATACAGTCATTCTGATACAAAAAAAGAACTTGTTACATATCCCGTCATACAAAACAAGATCATGTTTTGTATTAAGCAATGCGAAACAAGATGTATAATGTTAAAAAAATGTTCCAAGGAGATTGCTGTAACACACAAGTACAGAATCTAGCTAAGGAAGTCCCAATAAGCAAGGTACATCTTTTGGCCCCTCCCCAAAATACAATTTTTTGGGTTTCTTTATTTGAATTTTCGGGCAAAACTGAAAACAAGATGGCAGCCAAATGTAAAAATGTTTTCCTCACATGAAAAAGAATAATGTCAATATGAACAAAGAAATCTTTTTTATTTGATACAGCTATTTTGAGGCTCTTACTGAGCATGCTCAGAACCAATTTATGAACATTTTAAATTGCAATAACTTTGCAATGGATTAATATTTTTTCACCAAACCTGCAAAAGGTAGATCAGCCCCTTTCTACCCAGAAAATTTCAAACCAAAATTCCAAACTGTTTGGGCTGTAGAAAAATTTGAAAGAAAATACCATTCAAACCAATGGGGGAAAAAGTATGATGAAATTCACTTTTTTGGCTATCCATGTCTCAGAAACCACACATTCAACCAGAATGAAACTTAATATATTTAGAGATATACCACACAAGACTGGCATGCAAAATTGTGTGCAAATCAGTTGAATGGTTGTGAAGATTTTAAAGTGCAAAACCCAGTTCATACAAAAGCCATACACAAGCAAGGGTGCTGGATTTTATGAGGGCTGACTTTGGCAAAATGGAAGAGTGCCTCAGAAAAGCACTAGCAAACAGGCAAGAAGGAGGGGTGGAAGAAGAATGGAGAAAAAAAAATCAAAACTGCCTGTGTGTAAAGCAAATGAACAAAACAAAATGAAGGAAAAAGCCACTATGGTTTTCAAAAGAGGTGGCAGGGAAGGTTAAGGAGAAAAGGATAGCATTCAGGAAATATAAGAAAACACAGAAGAAGCAGGACAGAGAACTACATCAGTTAAAGCAGAAGGAGGCAGGGAAAGCAATCAGAATAGCAAAGGCCCAAACTGAGGAAAAGATAGCCAATTCTGTTAAGAAGGGGGATAAAACCTTTTATAGGTACATTAGGGAGTGAAGAAAGACCAAGGATGGAATACTGAGGCTTAGTAAAGGGGAGAGAATGTGGGTAGAAGGTGACAATGAAAAAGCAGGGATACTGAATGAATACTTCTGCTCAGTATTCACAAAAGAAGAAGAAGGGGAGGTACCTAAACCAAACAATAGAAACGCTCTAGACAGGGAAGTTGATACCAGTCCATTCACAGAAGAAAAGGTTCTATAAGAACTCTTAAAACTGAAGTGGACAAAGCAATTGGGCCTGGTGGGATTCACCCCAGAATTCCAAAAGAACTAGGGGGAGAACTAGTGACATCACTGACTACCTTCTTTAACAAATCATGGGAGGATGGGGTGGTACCTGAGGACTGTAGAAGGGTGGATGTTATTCTACTTCACAAAAGTGGGAGCAAGGCAGAGGCAGGAAACTACAGACCTGTTAGTTTGATCTCAGTGGTAGGTAAAATGATGGAATCACTTCTGAAGGAAAGAATTGTTGAGTACTTAGAGGCCATCAGGGCACAGAACCAAAGGCAGCATAGATTCACAGTGGGAAGGTTCTGTCAGATGAATCTAATTGATTTCTTTGACTGTGTGACCAAAGTAGTAGACCAGGGAGGGGCTGTGGACATGGACTACCTAGACTTTAGCAAGGCATTTGACACAGTCCCACACAAAAGATTAACAAACAAGTTAGCCAGCCTTGGAGTGGATCCCAAGATGGTAGCCTGGGTGAAAAATTGACTGGAGAACAGGACATAGAGGGTAACAGTAAATGGAGTCCACTCTGAAGAATGGGGGGTTACTAGCAGGGTACTGCAGGGTTCAGTACTGGGACTGGTCCTCTTTAATGTCTTTATAAGTGACATTGCAGAGGGACCGGAAAGAAAAGCACGTCTCTTTGCAGATGACACAAAGATCTGCAACAGAGTTGATACACAAGGTGGGGTGGAAAGGATGAGAAAGGGATTTGGCAAGGTTGGAGGAATGGTCAAATGTATGGCAGCTTAGATTCAATGCAAAGAAGTGCAAAGTAATGCACCTGGGAAACAAAAACCCAGGGGAAGAGTACACAATGGAGGGCGAGATACTAACAACAACAAAAATGGAAAGGCACCTGGAGGTAGTCATATCAGACTACTTAAAGGTGGGCAAGTAATGTGAGAAGGCAGTAAGGAAGGCAGGGGGGATACTGGGATGCATAGGGAGAGGCATCACCAGTAGAAAACATGAAGTTGTTATCCCTCTGTACAGACAGCTGGTGAGACCCCATCTGGAGTACTGCATGCAGTTCTGGAGACCCATCATCACAGGGACATTGACAGGATGGAGGCAGTCTAGATGTGGGCAACTAAAATGGTGCAGGGTCTGCACCAGTAACCACACAAAGAGAGACTAAAGGAGCTTAATATGTATACCCTCAATGAAGAGAGGGAGAGGGGGAACATGATAGAAACTTTCAAGTACCTCAAGGGAATCAACAAAGTCCAAGAGGGTGGAATATTTCAGAAAAAGAGATGTGCAAGAACAAGGGAGCACAATTTGAAGATAGAAGGGGTACAGCTCAGAGGTAATGTGAGGAAGTAATTTTTTACAGAGAGGGTTGTGGATGCATGGAATGGCCTCCCTGAGGAGGTTGTGGAGTCAAAAACAGTAGGGGACTTCAAGAATGTATGGAACAGACATAAGGCAATTCTAGTGGGGGGGTAGGAGAAAGTAGGCTGTTGGTTAACTAGGATCTGCAGCTCATCTATTAGGTAGAGAAATCTGCAGATTAGGTGGGCCAAGCGATCCTTATCTGCCATCAAATTCTATGTTTCTATGTTAGTTCAACCCTAACTATAGGGGCATGACTGCACCCCTATGATATATACACACATTTATATATTTATACAATAGGGTTCAGGGAAATGAGTAGTTGATAAAACCATGTATTTCTCACACAGTGAGATTAATCCTACAGGAAGTCAACACAGTGAGAATATTTTCTGTTTAAACACATTGTGCTTACATCACCAGCAAATATTCTCACTGTGCTGATGTCATCCGAACTCACACCCCTATGTTCCCTATGCTGGCACTACATTCAGCAGGTAATTAACAAATAATGAATCTTACTATTACACCTGCTGGTTTATGCTGCATGTTTGTCTCAAGCTGCACTTCACAACTGCATTCGACACAGAAAACAGCAGAACACTAAGCAGTGAAAATAATAAAAAGGCATTTCATTTACTGCAAAAACAGAAAGACAAAAACATGCATTATACTCAGCTCCTGCAAAAGACCTCACATGCCAACATTGGATAGTGACACCGACTAACAGAAGAAATCAAGCAAACAGAACGAGTCAGCAAAACCTGAGGCATTACTTCTACTGCCTTTAAAAAAAACCACATTTTATGTTTTCTTACAAAAAAAGTTTATTTTCTCACTCACCATGTGAAATAACATGCTGTTTCAGTTGCAGTGAAGCAAAAGTAAAAAAAAAAAAAAAAAGAAACCTTGTAAATGCTCTAGTGAATATAACCGGACAAAAATAAATAAAAATCTACTAATCAGTTCTAAGCACAAAACACCATTACCCTAACACCAAAATAAAAAGAAAGAATTGATTCCTTATGCCATAAATGTTAAAACGAATAAAAACTATGCAGAACACTGACTTCCCTAATAACAGAAAAGCCCACCCCCACACAAGATATCCACCAATGAAAAGTATGCCTCATGCATGCCACAGAAAACTATCCAACGGAGCCTGTAACATTAAGCCCATTCATAGGAATGACCAATCAAAAAACTGCAGACTGAAACCCAATCAAAACCAAGAGCACCATTCATAAGAAGATGCAGAACACCCATGGAGCAGCACTATGACAAGAAACAACATCACACAGCACAATCATACCACAGCACAAATGAACCACAACAACACATAGCAACTGAAGAAAATTCAAACTGTAAAATCAGTGGAACCCTTATTATATAAATCACACATATGATGTGCAGATTATGGGATATGGAGAACATCCTCACTCCTGCAGAGTGAACTCTGGATACTCTCACTCATGCTTTAGCATTTGTGAGTATCCAGAACTCACTCTGCAAGAGTGAGTATATTTTCCATATTCCACTCCTTCCCATCATGTATCCTCTATATACATATTCATGGCAGAAAAACTCCATTTAATGCATCAGTTAGGGTTGGTCCACAGTGACAAAAGCAAGGAAATTTGATGTTAGGGTTGAAACCCCCCTTGGACCCCTCAACCCCGCCCTCCCATCTGGCATTGAGGTGTGCGTTGGGGTCATCGGCCCTAACTCTCACCCCATCAAATGTGTAAAGAAGCTGAGGGGGTGAACTATAGGAGAATGGGGTGAGAGTTAGGATCGCGACCAACGCACACCAATGCTAGCTGGGGTGGGGTGGGGTGGGTCCAAAGGGGGGTTTCAACCCTAACCTCAAATTTCCTCACTTTTGTAACTGTGGAACAACCCTAACCGATGCATTAAACTGAGTTTTTTTGCCATGAATTTCTCTTCTTTTTGAGAATGAGGACTATAAATAGTGAATGAAATGTGGTGGTGGGTGCGTGGGCCCTTCAGGCCCTGTGCTCCCACCACATGATTTTTACTCAAATAGTAACAGTAACCACAGAGGAAATGCACGTGCAAATGGTAACACACACGGTGAAGGAAATGTAAATGGTAACAGAAACGCAAGCACAAAGTGATGCCAAAGTGAACAGTAACATAAATGGAGATGCAAACGCAATTACGTATGGAAATACAAACTATAATGTGCATGGTCACTGGACTGCAACTGTAAATGCAGATGGTAATGGTAACAGCAGCAATAATGCCAAAGGTAACAGAAACGGAAATGCAGACACACGCGCATATGGAAATGCAAACCGTAATGTGTGCAATTATGGTACCGCAATTGTAAATGCAAATGGTAATGGCAACAGCAACAATAACGCCAAAGGAAACAGAAACACAAATACAAACGCAAGCGCGTGCAGAAACGCAAACCGTAACATGCACGGTCACGATACCGCAATTGTAAATGCAAATGGTAATGGTAACAGCAACAGTAACGCCAAATGAAACATAAACACAATTGCAAATGCAAGCCCATATGGAAATGCAAATTGTAATGTGCACGGTCATGGTAACACAATTGGAAATGCAAATGGTAACAGTAACAGCAACGATGACGCAAAATGAATGAGAAACGCAAACGCAAATGGAAGGGCATCCTCAAGAGCAAATGGTAATGTGCACAGTGACACAAACTGAAAGGCAAACACAAACAGTAGTGGAGACGCAAATGGTAGCAGTAATACAAACGCATGTGCAAACAAAAATGCAAAGCGAAACACTCATGGTGGCGTACACGGGAACGCTAATGCAAACAGGTACGGAAACACAAGTGAGAACACTAACTGTAACAGTAACAGAAGTGCACACCCTGGTTTTCCCCAATGGATGCATAGAGAAACACAGTGATTACAAAGAATGTATGCATAATAATGGGCCTCGGACCAGAAAATGAGCTCTTGGAATACTAAATTGCTTATATCTCAGGAACTGTACGACATAGGAAAAAAAATAAAAATTCATATGATTCATGACTTTCCTGGCTAGGTTTGCACTTAGCACTTAGCCCCCTAAGGGACTAAGCATTTTTCTGATGAAAATTTCCGTATCTCGCACTGTTTCTGAGAGCTGGGCCCCGAAATGTGCGGCGTACTCAGCAATGTTAGTCTCTGGGAAAAAGCGTCAACTTCAGAGACCATAACTTTGCATCCCTGCAATATTTTGTCACCAAACCTCAAAAAGGCACATCTGTCGGATGTTAGCTTTCTTTCCTCCAAATTTCAGCCCAAAAGACCAAACCGTTTTTTGCAGCAGGTTGGCAAACAATTCCTGTAATTTTGGCCATAGTGTTGCAAAGTAATGTCGTGATTTGTGACACTTTCACCAAAAAAAAATCACAAAAGTGTCACAGGTGCAACACTACTTTGTGACACTACTTTTCCCAAAAATTTCAAAAACATATTTCTGGGGTGTTTAACCCCAAAATAAAGACATGGCTAGCATCCTCAGGGCTCGAATTGGTAAACACAAAAAGAATTGTGTCCCTAGAGGGTCCCAATTTTAAATGGCAAGCATTTCTGTGATCAGTAACTGAAAACAATTGGCTGACTCATGACACTACAGGGGTCAGTTGTGACACCAAAAACTGCATTTGCAACACTAACTTTTTGTTAACTTTTCCTATTGACTACAATGGGAAACTTGTTTTTTGAATAACTTTTGAACCGTTCAATATTTTTTCACACAAGTTTCAAAATGCACATTGGGGACTCTGGCTGCAGATTCCCTGAAGTTTTTGGACCAGTCACACAAACCGTGCACCCTGTAGGCGTGAGCATAAATGCGCTACAGAATGTCACTTAACTCAACAACCACATATCTAACTGGTACAAAGCCTGGCAGATCCCAAGATCTATGCTAACGCTCCGTGCTTGCCAAATTTCAGGCAAATCTGTCAAATGGTGGTAAAGTTATTAAGGTGCAAAATTTCACCATTTAACCTTAAATGGGGTACTGAATCCTAACTATAGTGGCATACCTTGCCACTATAACATATATATATATATATATATATATATATATATATATATATATATATATATATATATAGCTAGATAGAGATATGTATATATATATATATATATATATATTAATATATTACGTGGCAAAAAACTCCATTTAATGCATCAGTTAGGGTTGTTCCACAGTGACAAAAGTGTGGAAATTCGATGTTAGGGTTGAAACCCCCTTGCACCCCTCCAACCCACTTCCCCAACCGGCATCAGGGTGCATGTTGGGGTCATCGGCCCTAACTGTCACCCCATCACATGTGGAAAGAAGCTGAGTAATAGGAGAATGGGGTAAGAATTAGGACCGATGACCCCAACATGCACCCTGATGCCAGTTGGAGGGGCGGGCTGAAGGGGTGCAAGGGGGGGTTTCAATCCTAACATCGAATTTCTTCACTTTTGTCACTGTGGAACTACCCTAACTGATGTATTAAACAGAGTTTTTTTGCCATGAATTTCCCTTCTTTTTGAGAATGAGGACTATAAAAAGTGAATATAATGTGGTGGTGGAAGTGTGGGACCTTCGATCCCCACACTCCCACCACGTGATTTTTTGTGACATAGTAAAGGTAAGTGCAACACAAAAGCAAGTGCAAACTGTTATACACATGGTCATGCAAACGTAAATGGTAACGCAAACGGTAATAGAAACACAAGCGCAAAGTGATGCCAAAGCGAACAGTGATGGAAATGGAGATGCAAGTGCAAGCAAGTATGGAATGCAACTGGTAATGCGCATGGTCACGGTACCACAATTGGAAATGCAAATGGTAACTGTAACAGCAACAATAATGCCAAAGGAAACAGAAATGGAAACGTGAATGGAAGCGAGTATAGAAATGCAAACCATAACACGCATGGTCACAGTACTGCAATTGTAAATGCAAATGGTAATGGTAACAGCAACAATAATGCCAAAGGAAACAGACATGGAAATGCAAATGCAAGTGAGTAAGGAAACACAAACCATAACGCGCACAGTCATGGTACTGCAGTTGTGAACATACCTCTCAAGTGTCCCTGATTTTCAGGGATGTCCCTGATTTTGCCTCAAAATTTTATTCTGTCCCTCCTAAAATTTGTGTTTTTGTGGCTAAACAGTGGGGATTGTAAGCACAAAACAATGTCAAGCATTAAAGTTACAGACATGTTCTTCTTTAGAAAATTCATTTAGCACTAAGCCCCATATTCTACTAGCTTTCTGGGTGGATAGCTCTAATTTTGAAGATGTGTCCCTGATTTTTGTCCTTTGTCCCTGATTTTTTTAAGCCTTGTCCCTGATTTACGAGGCAGGAGGTTGAGAGGTATGGTTGTAAATGGTAATGGTAACAGCAACAATAACGCCAAAGGAAACAGAAATGGAAACACAAATGCAAGCGCATACGGAAATGCAAACCATTACGCTCATGGTCACGGTACCACAATTGGAAATGTAAATGGTAATGGTAACAGAAACAGTAATGCCAAAGGAAACAGAAACGGAAATGCAAATGCAAGCGCATACGGAGACGCAAACAGTAACACACATGGTCACGGTAATGCAATTGGAAACACCAATAATAACGGTAACAGCAGCGATGACGGAAAATGAAAGACACATGCAAACGCAAATGGAAGGGAGGCTGCAAATGCAAATGGCAATGCACAGGCTGATGCAAAAGAAAACGAAAACATAAACAGTAATGGAAACACAAATGGTAACAGTAATGCAAATAGAAGCGCAAATGAAAATGCAAACCGTAACGTACATGGTGGCGTACATGGGAACGGTGACGCGAACGGTAATGGAAACTCTAACTGGCACAGTAACGAAAAGGAGCACCCTTCTTTTCCCAAAAAACTGCATTGAAAAAGACAGTGAATACAAAGAATGTATGCATAGTACTGGGCCTTGGAGCAGAAAAGGAGGACTTGGAATACTACTAATAATAATAATAATAAATTTTATTTTTAAAGCGCCTTTCAGATTTTCAAGGTGCTGTACAAAACACATAATAAAAATCAGACATTATAATTCAGTATAAAACACAGGTAAAAACTACAGTTTCATCAACAACTAATGCAAGGTACTATAAGAAGGCAATTTGATAGAGATAAGTTTTTAAACCCCTCTTAAATTCCTCCACGGAGGAGCACTGCTGTAACCGATGGGGTACAGAGTTTCAAAGAGTTAGAGCAGCATAGGAAAAAGCTCTGCAACCAGAAGAATTTAGACTCATTCTTGGAATCTCTAGCAACCCTTTTTCGTCCAAGTGGAGCGATCGGCTAGGGCAGTAGAGAACTAGAAGATCTTTCAAATAGGCTGGACCCTGGTCATGTAGGGCTTTGAAAGTCAATAAACAGACTTTAAAGGTGATCCACCATCGAACAGAAAGCCAGTACAGTTTGCGCAGCACTGGGGTAATATGAAAAGACCTACTGGTCCCAGTCAAAACCCGGGCCGCTGCATTCTGCACTAGCTGAAGGTGGCATATTTCAACCCCAGACAGCCCACGATACAGGGAGCTGCAGTAGTCCAAACGTGAGGACATGAAGGCGTGGATCAACATAGGTAACATGTCAGATGGAACAAGGTGTTTCACTCTAGCGATATTCCTAAGATGGAAAAAGGAAGTCTTGATGACTGCTGACACCTGTGACTGCAGTGTCAGCCTGTCATCCAAGATAACCCCTAGGTTACACACCCATTCAGAGCTCAGAAGTGACACACCCCCAAGAAAAATTCATGAGGGTGCACCAACAGGCGACCCCTCTATCCGACAGCCCAGGTCCACTACCAAAACCTCTGTCTTTACTGAATTCAACTTCAGCCAACTAGAGTCCATACAACCCTGGATTTCTTTCAGATAGTTGTTAGACACCAAGAGAGCTCCATCCTGGTCAGGAGCAAAAGACAGGTATAGCTGGGTATCATCTGCATAGCAATGAAACTTCAGCTTATACCATCTTATAATGTCTCCGAGGGGCAGCATATACACCGTGAATAACATTGGAGATAGCACAGAACCCTGAGGCACCCCACACAACAAAGATGTTGGGCCAGAGGAAAAAACCCCGACACAACTCTTTGTGATCTCCAAGGGAAGAATGAGATGAACCATCGCAGGACGATTCCCGATATTCCACAAATCTGCCTCAGGCGTGCTAACAACACCAAGTGATCCATGGTGTCAAAGACTGATGAGAGATCAAGAAGAACTAGAATATAACATCTCTTCTGGTCTCTCGCCCTCAGGAGATCTTTAAAGACCTGAACCAGCATAGTCTCGGTGCTATGTCTTTTACGAAAACCTGATTGTAGGGGTTCGTAGATGTCATGATTGGTTAAATGGTTCTCCAATTGGACCGCAATTACCTTCTCAATCACCTTCCTAATAAAGGGTAGGTTTCAGATGGGTCTGTAGTTTGTGAAACACTCAGGGTCCAAGGTAGCTTTGATTCCAAATTCCAGATTCCAAAGCGATTCCAAAGATCACCAGACTATTTGCACAAGGATTGGATGGATGATGTCACAACAACCCAATATTTGGGAAGTCAGTCCAGGATCCAAACTACAGCTCATAGGGTGCACACCATGGATAATCCTCATGACATCCTTGAAATCAGGTCTGCTGAAGGAACACCAAGAAAATTGAGGTACCGTGAACTCATTTTGTTCAACAGCATCCTCCTTAGAAGCTGCTGGATGCAGAACTGCCCTGATATCGGCCACTTTATTAGTGAAGAATCGAGTGAGCACCTCACACTCTAATTGCGAAAAAGCTTTCCGAACTTGTAGACAAGCTGGGTTGCACAGCCTGTCCACAGTTCAAAAAAGCTGAGCAGGTTGATTCCTGGCTACTGCAGTCTCCCTGGACAGGAATTTTGCCTTCTTATGGGAGATTGCAGATTGATAGACAGAATAACGGTCCATCAATCTAAGGTGGTCGGCATCAAGGGCGGATCTGCGCCAGCATCATTCTAATCTTCGCCTCTGTCTCCACATCTCCCTCAACGTCCCATCAAACCAGGGCACCTTGGGATGAAGGGAGAGGTAGTATACATGAACCATAGCAATAGTATCCAGAGCCAATGTAACAGCCTTGTTATAGGCCATCACCAAGGTCTCTGGGCTACTGCTTGCCAACGCGGGGGATGAGAGGTCAAGAACCGCTGTAAGGCCCTGGGGTGTAATATCCCATAAAGGGCGGTACCTCGCCATCTCCACAGGGGCAGGCCTTCTCGGGGGGGGTACTAAAATTGAACCTCACAGTGTAGTGGTCTGACCAAATGACTGGTTCCACCCCCAAATCAAAAACATCAATCCCTAGGAGAAAGACTAAGTCCAAAGAGTGTCCAGATTTATGAGTAGTGGTGGAAACAACTTGTGTAAAGCCCAAAGAGATCATTAATTTAAAGAAATGATTGTCAAATTGCAAGAGTTCATTGTCGACCCAGGCGTTGAAGTCACCCAGAACCATCAATCTGGGTGACTCAAACGACATGTCAACAAAGAAGTCTGCCACTTCCTGTAAGAACTGTTTCCCATCTCCTGGTGGACGGTAGATGAGTACGATTCAAACTCCAACACCCACTACCAGTGTGCACTCAAAGGATTCAGCCTCCCCCACTACCATACTCGTGAGGCCCAATTCTTTCTTAAAACAGACTGCAACCCCCCCACCCCTGCAGTCCAGTCTCGGGCAGTGTATCACCGAATACCCGGCTGGAGTCATAGCTTCCAATGTGGAGCCTGGATTTTCATCCAGCCAGGTCTCAGTGATGCAAGCCAAGTCTGCCGAACTAACAAGATCGGCTATAATGCCAGTCTTGTTTCTGACGGACCTAGCATTGCATAACACTGCCCAAGTTGAACGAACCTCAGAGGCTGTCAAGCCCATCTGCCTACTAGATTCCATAGTGCCCTTGGGTATGGGCACCAGACATGGTGAACCACGGTCTGGGTTTCATTTCACCCCAGGGCACCTTCTAGATCTAACAACCCTGACACGAAGGCCCTCCTCGTCCATCCTCCCTGGTTCACAGCCCCCCACCCTCCTTCCTCTCCTTTGAGCAATTCCCAGTGCTCTGCAATGTTGGTACATATCATAATGGAGAGGGGGAAGATAAAAAGGGCAGAGGGCATGAAGAAAGGAGGATGAATATCGCACCACCGTGGGGGTAGTAGGCCAGCACATGCTGCTACAAAACCACTAAAAACAACACAATAACACTAAAAAATTCAAATAAACCCCCAAATAAATCTAATTAAATAAATAATCCAAAACTAAACCAACATAACTTTCCAACCTCACCTTGAAGAAAATCAAGTCAATCCCAGTGAAAAGACTCTTAAAGAAAAATACATATAAATAAAAATCAAATCAGATAATTCAAACTAAAATGTACAATAACACATCCCTCCCGCCCCCAGTCCTCTCATGACCAGGGAGTAGAGGAAAACAATAAAATAAAATCACCCCCCCCAGCTCTCTCACCACCGGAGAGCTCTTTAAAAAGAAAAGAAAATATTTCAGCACTCTCACTGCAAAATATTAAAACAACGTATTTCAGAACAAATAATTCAGCACTCTCACTGCAGAATATTTCAAAATAAACAGTTCACATTTAACACATTAAGTAACATATCCCTTCCCCCACCACCAGTCCTCTCATGACCAAGGAGTGGAGGAAAACAGTAAAATAAATAAAATAGATGGACACAAGGTCCTCTCACCACCTCACTGTCCAGCTCAGAAAAGAAAAAAGGAAAAAAAGAAAAAAATGAAAGTCTTCAATCCACTGGGAAGTGTCAAATTTGTTCACAGGTGAGAATCCATATACCAAACCAAATAATCCATAAAAGTCAGAAAAATCAGGGCTCAGGGCAGTCAAACCTATCTCATGACCAAAGAATGAGACTCCACTCCTACTGGGCAATACCACAAGACATAATGAGGCTTAATAAAGCACCCTAGGGCAGGCCACACCAGTAGCCCAGCCTGGGGGTCATGAAGGCACAGAACAGTAGCCAATTTCTAGGCAACAAAAATTCTAATGCCCTCTTCAGACCACAAATCAAGCAGAAACCCAGCAGGCAGGAAGACTCAAACTAAGTCAAAATTAGAAGGTCCAAAAGTACTTAAAGACCCTATTCCTTTTTCATATACAGTAGCCAGAGGCAGGATACAAATCCTGAGCAGCCCAAACAAAGCTCAGTCAGAGTAACTACTGATCAATCCAAAATCCAGGAAAATCCTGTGCCAAGTAGGATCCCATAACATTTCAGTCATAAAACGGCAGATCCTACATCCCATTCAATATTCGTTCACTCAGAACAGACAAAAAAGCATTCCAGTGCATTCCAGTGCATCAAATACACAGAAACACCTTCCTCTGATCCACAGGGTTCCACTGTGGGTGGAGGGTAAGGATTCCAAAAAACAATCATGAAAACCCCTCAGCTATTCCTAGGTTACTCCACACACTGCGTTCGCTAATGATCCCAGCGATTCACAATTCACTTATGGTTTCACTCAATTAATCAAAGAACCAACAAGGATTAATCCAAAGAACAAATTCAACAGCACACTACTGGACATTATGTTTGTTAATAAGCCTCATCTGTATTCTCATGCTGGAGTGCTATTCAGTGACATAAGTGATCACTGTCCCATAGCTGGCATAAGATCAACAATCAAGCCACCCAACCCTGCAAAATTTCTCCCAAGAAGGTCTAAAAAGAACCTTAATATCACAGGATATCTTCATGATCTGTGCCATACCACACGTTGGCAAGAATTCTATCTCACAGCTTCAATAGAGACAGCTCTACAGGTCTTAAACAATATTATCATAAGTGCCCTCAATATACATGCACCCCTCACCAGTGTCAGAACTAAGCTCAAATCTTATCGCTGGTTCTCTGCTGACCTTAAATCCGCACTGCTTGCCAGAAATAAACTCTGGAAAAGGGCAAGAAAGACCAAGGATCCAAATGACTGGCTTCAATTCAGAGAAGCCAGAAACTCCTGCACAAAACAAGTGAGAAATGCCAAGGCTGCCTTCTACACAGCTGAATTGGATGCCTCCTACCACAACCCTTCCAGATTCTGGGGTACCATAAAGGGGATCCTAGGTCAAGTTTCTACCCTGTCTTACCACCCAAAGTGCACCTAAATAGTGTGGAAATCATTGACAAGCAAGAAATCTTGAATGCCTTCAACAATCATTTCACTACAGCTGGCCTAGCTTTCGATTCCTCACCTGCAAATCTAATGAGGTCATCATTAAACTTCCAATCTACTGAGGGACAAAAGGCTGCTTCCACATTCTCCTTTAAGCCAATACTCTTAAAAGAAGTAGAGGACCTACTATTCCAATTAGATACAACTAAAAGTGCAGGTGCAGACTCTCTGGATCCCTACTTTCTAAAAGTAGCATTGCACGCCTTAGCTGCCCCCTAACTCATCTTTTCAATTTGTCCCTAGCCACTGGTTCTATTCCCTCAATATGGAAGACAGCTCAAGTGTTTCCCCTATTTAAGGCAGGTGATCCCATGGACCTCAACAATTATAGGCCCATATCCATCTTACCAGTACTGTCCAAAATGCTTGAAAAGTTAGTGAACATCCAGTTAAGTGCCTACCTTGATACCAATAATCTCCTAACCCAGCTCAATCTGGGTTTAGATCCATGCACAGCACCATCTCTGCTTTAGCAAAAGTTACAAATGACTGGCAGACTGACTTAGACAAAAGAGTAACATCTGTGCTGTGTTTCTGGATCTAAGCAAAGCCTTTGACACTGTGGACCATGAACTACTAATCCTCTCTGAATTCCATAGGCCTTGACTCACTCTCTCTTAAATGGTTCAGATGCTATCTCTCTGGAGGAATACAACAGGTAAAAATGAAGGTGACCTATCTACCTCTAAACCACTCCTAAGAGGTGTACCACAAGGTTCCATCTTGGGCCCCATCCTCTTTGCCATTTACATCAACAATATTGACTCCAGTCTCTCACAATCTAATATTCACCTCTTTGCAGATGATACTGTCCTATATGTCACTAATCCTTCACCATCAAAAGCCTGTGAACTTTTACAATCTGAGTTCTCCCTCCTGCAGCACAAATTACTAGAAAAGAAACTACTATTAAATGCCAAGAAAACAAAGCTATGTTCTTTGCCACCAAGAGCTTCTTCCACTGTCCCATCAGTCACCCTCCCCAATTATCTACCATCCTTGGTGAAAATCTGGAATATGTGGACAAATTCAAATATCTTGGAGTCTGGATTGACAATAAACTTGACTATACTAGCCACATTGAAGAGCTCCTGAAAAAGCTTAGACAGAGACTTGGCCTATTTTATAGGATTAAACACTACCTGACCAGAGACTCCAAACAAAGATTAATCCTGGCATCATTCCTATCCCTCATTGATTCGCTGACTTCCTTTATGGTCACTGTTCCCTCTCCCATTTAAATAAATTGGACACCTTGTATCATAGAGCTCTTAGATTCATTACAGATCTTCCCTTCAGCACCCATCATTGCTCTCTCTACAATGCAGTCAGTTGGACATCCCTACACCATAGAAGAAACAAAAATGCTGCTGTCTGGATCTACAAAGCTCTGACAAACAAACTCTCATCCTACAGTTCAGATTGTTTCAACCAGATCATATCCAGGCCTTACGCCCTAAGGATCAATAAACTCATTATGCTGAAGATTCCTATTACCTGCACCCGGTATGGAAGGGCTGCAATCAGCTATTCCCTAGCACTTATCTGGAATTCTCTTCAAAAGACCTTGAAATTGGATACCCTCATTCCATTAACATCCTTCAAAAGCTGTACACTAGTCTCTTCCCAGAATCATGCAATTGCTTCCATAAGGCCTAGTCCTCTCACAACCCCTCTTTTCCCCTACCCCTTTTTTGCACTGCCCCCCTATTTTTGTTTTCTAGTTTTTCTCCAACCTACTTCGTACAAAAATGATCCCCAAAGTCCCATCACCCTAGCTTTATCCCTCCAGTACTGTTTGTTTCTTTCATTTTTAGTATAACCAAGATCCAATGTCACATTGCCTTGTACATATGTAAATATTTGTATACCTGTTTCATTTATAAATCTTTGTATTTGTATTCAATCAGTACCTTGTTTTTTGTGTAAAACTGTAACCTTATATTGTTAAGACCAATCAGGTCCATCTTGTAAATGAGCTTTGCTCAATGATGTTCGCCTGAATAAATAAAGATTTTGATTGATTGATTGATTTACTTTCTGTTGATTATCAAAGCAGGCACTCCCCTTGGGCACCGGACTCCTACACTAGGTGGGGGATGAAAATCTGAACTCCTATCGTACTTCTTCAAAATCACTCTATGTCCATATAATAAATATGATGGAAATGGAGGAAAAACAACAAACCAGAACCTCCTTTTGTCCAGACTGCCTAGAGTAGGCACTCCCTCAATTTCACTAAGACTCCAACTCTGACTCCACCAAGCCTCCACTCGTAGCACGAAAACAAAGTAACGACAAACAAAATTGCTTATATCTCAGGAACCGTACGATGTAGAAAAAAATTAAAATTTCATATGGATTATGACATTCCTGTCTAGTTTTGTACTTGTGCCCCATTTAGGGGGCTAAGCATTTTTCTGATGAAAAGTCCATAACTAGCACCGTTTCTGAGATATGGACCCCAAAAGGCACGATGGACGCCGTAATCTTATCCTATGGGAAAAAGCATCAACTTCAGAGTGCTGTCTCTTTGCCACCCTGTAACATTTTGTCACCAAACTACCAAAAGGCACATCTGTGGCATGTTGGCTGTCTTCTCTCCAAAATTCAGCCCAATAGACCAAACCATTCTTTTGCAGTAGGGTGGCAAAGAATTCCTCTTATTTTGGGCATAGTGTCGCAAAATAGTGTCGCAATCACGACATGCTTATCTCAAGATGTGTAATCTTACCTGTAGTCTCATGATGTGTAACCTGTTCCTAATCATGTGATGTGTAATCTTACCTTGTAGTCTCATGATGAGTAACCTGTTCCTAATTATGTGATGTGTAATCTTACCTTGTAGTCTCATGATGTGTAACCTGTTCCTAATTATGTACCATGTTGTCCCAAGTGTGTAAGTGTGTAATTTCCTGTACTCTCCCGGGTCGCACCTGAAAATAGGCAAATTGGCTTGTCTAGTGTACATACCTCGATAAAAAAAGCTAAATAAATAAATAAACTTTTGCAGAAAAAATCACGAAAGTGTCACAGGTGCGACACTACTTTGAGGAACTACTTTTTACAAAAATTTGAAAAACAGGTTTCTGGGGTGTTTAACCCCAAATAAAGATATGTTTAGCATCGTCAGGGCTCAACTAGGTAAACAAAAAAAGAATTGGGTCCCTAGAGGGTCCCAAATTTAAATGCCAAGCGTTTCTGAGACCACTAACTGAAAAAAAAATGGCTGACTCATGACACTGCAGGGGCCATTTGTAACACTAAAAACTGCACTTGCGACACTGTTGAACTTTTTGTTAACTTTTCCCATTGACTATAATGGGAAACTTGTATTTTGAATAACTTTTGAACCATTTAATATTTTTTCATGAACTCTTTGAAAGGCACATTGGGGACCATGGCCACATGTTCTCTGAAGCTTTTGGACTGGTTGCACAAACTGTTTGACCTATAGATGCAAGCAAAGATTGTGCAAAAAAGCTTAAATGTGCTCAGAGATATCACTTAATAACTCTGCAACTGTATATCTGACCAGTACAAAATTTGGTAGATCCCAAGATCTGCACTAACGCTCTGCACCTACCAAATTTCAGGCAAACCTAATGTATGGTGGCAAAGTTATTAAGGTGAAAATTTTCACCATTTAACCTTAAATGGGGTACTCAACTCTAAATATAGCTGCACTAATGTGCAGCTATAATATATATATATATATATATATATATATATATATTCAATGTTAGGGTTGAAAGCCCCTTAGACCCCACCCACACCCCCAACTGGCATCGAGTGCGCATTGGGGTTGCCGCCTAACTCTCATCCTGTTAGATGTATGAAGAAGCAGAGGTGTAGGAGAATGGGGTAAGAGTTAGGACTGTCAACCCCAATGTGCACCCCAATGCCAGTTGGGGGAGTGGGCGGGGGGGTCCAAGGGAGACTTTCAACCCTAACATCGAATTTCCTCACTTTTGTCACTGTGGAACAACCCTAACTAATGCATTAAACAGAGTTTTGCCTCTAATTTGCCTTCTTTTTGAGAATGATGATGAGAAATAGTGAATGTAATGCGACGGCAGGAGCACGAGGTCCTTTGGGCCCCGTTCTCCCACCACATGATGTCTTGTGACATAGTAACAGGAACAGCAACATAAACAGAAGTGCTAACAGTGGCACACATGGTAATGCAAGCGCGAATGAGAACTCAAAGGGTAATGCACACAATGGCGTAGACGGGAATGGTAAGGCCAAGGGGGATATAAACGCAAGTGGAAACATTAACTGTAACAGTAACGGAAGTGCATACCCTGTGTTTTCCAAACAGGTGCATACAGAAAAACAGTGTGTACAAAGAATGTATGCATTGTAATGGGGATCGAAGCTTAAAATGAGCATTGGAAGAACTTAATTGGTAATATCTCAGCAACCGCACGACGTAGAAAAAAAATTAAAATTTCACAGAAATCATTATTTTCCTGGCTACCATTTTGTATGGGCTATGTAACAAAAAATCTGTATCTCACACTGTTTTCGAGATATGAGCCCCGAAAGACACAGTGTATGCCACCATGTTTGTCTATGGGAAAAAATGCCAACTTCGGAGTACCATAACTTTGAAGCCATACAATATTTTTCACCAACAAAAGGCACATCTGTGACATGTTGGCCTTCTTTTCTCCAAATTTCAGCCCAAAAGACCAAACAGTTCTTTAGCAGCAGGGTAACAAAGAAGTCCTGTCATTTTGGCCATAGCCTGGAGAAGTAGTGTCGTGATTTGTGACACCTTTCGCAAATTTTGCATTCTTTCATGAATGTGACACTAATTTGTGACACTACTTTTTCCAGAAATTTGAAGAACACATTTCTGGGGTGTTTTACCCTAAAATAAAGACAAAGACATGCCAAGCATCCTCAGGGTCCAACTAGGTGAATACAAAAATAATTAGGTTGCTAGAGGGTCCCAAGTTTAAATGCCAAGCATTCTTCTGATCACCAACTGAAAACAAAATGGCTGACATGACACTGCTGGGGTGATTTGCAACACTAAAAACTGCATGTAAGACACTTTCTCACTTTTTGTTAACTTTTCCCATTGACTTATAATGGGAACTTGTTTTTTGAATAGCTTTTGAACCGTTTAATATTTTTTCATGAAAGGCAGCATAGATTCACAGTGGGAAGGTTCTTTGACTGGGTGACCAAAGTAGTAGATCAGGGAGGGGCTGTGGACATGGACTACCTAGACTTTAGCAAGGCATTTGACACAGTCCCACACAAAAGATTAACAAACAAGTTAGCCAGCCTGGGAGTGGATCCCAAGGCAGTAGCCTGGGTGGAAAATTGGCTGGAGAACAGGATGTAGAGGGTAATAGTAGGCAAGGCAAGGCAAAATTTATTTAAAAGACGCCCAATCACGGAGGCTCTGGGCACCATACAAATTTTAAAACAAACATTTAAACATAATAAATATACAATTTATACACAATAGAAATGCAGAGTCATTCTAAAAAATAGAGTCCACTCTGAAGAAAGGAGGGGTTACGAGCGGGGTACTGCAGGGTTCAGCACTGGGACTGGTCCTCTTTAACGTCTTTATAAGTGACATTGCAGAGGGACTGGAAGGAAAAGTATGTCTCTTTGCGGATGACACAAAGATCTGCAACAGGGTTGATACACAAGGTGGGGTGGAAAGGATGAAAAGGGACTTGGCAAGGTTGGAGGAATGGTCAAACGTATGGCAGCTTAGATTCAATGCAAAAAAGTGCAAAGTAATGCACCTGGGAAACAAAAACCCAGGGGAAGAGTACACATTAGGGGGTGAGATACTGACAACAACAAAATGGAAAGGCACCTGGGGGTAGTCATATCAGATGACCTAAAGGTGGGCCAGCAATGTGAGAAGGCAGTAAGAAGGGCTGGGGGGATACTGGGATGCATAGAGAGAGGCATCACCAGTAGAAAAACAGGAGGTTGTTGGCCCTCTGTACAGACAGTTGGTAAGACCACATCTAGAGTACAGTGTACAGTTCTGGAGACCCCATCTCCGCAAAGACATAGACAGGGTGGAGGCTATCCAGAGAAGGGCAACCAAAATGATGCAGGGTCTGCATCAGAAGACATATGAAGAAAGACTAAAGGAACTAAAGAAGTATAGCCTCGAGGAAAGGAGGGAGAGGGGGAACATGATAGAAACTTTCAAATACCTTAAGGGAATCAAGAAAGTCCAATAGGGTAGCATCTTTCAGAAAAAGAGATGTGCAAAAACAAGGGGGCACAATTTGAAGATGGGGGGGCAGCTCAGAGGTAATGTGAGGAAGTATTTCTTCACAGAGAGGGGTTGTGGATACATGGAACAACCTTCCTGAGGAGGTTATAGAGTCAAAAACAGTGAGGGAATTCAAGAATGCATGGGACAGACATAAGGCAATTCTAGTGGGGGATTGGAGGAAGTAGGCTGTTGGTTAATTAGAATCTGCAGCTTATCCATTAGGTAAGGAAATGGGCAGACTAGGTGGGCCAAGCGGTCCTTATCTGCCATCAAATTCTATGTTTCTATGTTTCTATAAGGCAAGGTCATTGATGTGTGGACATTTTTGTGATGGCAGCTTGTGCAGTATCTGAGATCTGTATGTGTAATTTTTTTTTATTTAAAAAAGCACTTTTTTCCCATCCATAGCATTGTTTTTTTTTGCTCTCACCTACAGCCTACATGGAAGGGAATTTTTGCCCAAAACTTGCAGGGGACATACATCATGTACCAAGGCAGTGCCTTTGACAGGTCTGGTGAAAAAATACCATAGGGTTCCAGAGTTATATGGCTTTAAATGTTAGTGTTTTCCAATATGCACATGCTCAGTGGTGTTTTTCAGATAATGTTCTGTGGTGAAAGTAAAAATCAGATGTTGCAAAAGCTGATTTTTGGTTTTGCCACTGAAGTTTGGTGCTGTGCCAACCGCCATCTTATTCAGTTTTTCCATCAACTGATAAATGTGGAAAATATATAAAATTGATGAGATTTTATAAAAAACACATCAAAACCTAGCTAAATGGAGCTGTTTAGCTAAATTCTGATGTTTGTTTTTTCAACATTGTGCCCACTAATACGTTTTCTGCACACACACAAAATCCTGGGTGACCAGTTTAGCAAAAGGAGCACTTCCCGGCATTATCTTTATGAGAACACCAGGAATTTCTTGACTTGTGCAGCTGAAATTGTGCTGCTGGCTGCAGTGCTAGCTGTGAGCTGCCCTTTTCCCTGGTATGTAGTGGCACCCCCCACCCACCAATCACTGTCCACATAAAAATAAAATATATTCTCTAGGATCTAGTGGCACCCACACCCTCCAAAGGCCATGCCCTAATTTTTATTTTAGTCCCTGGTGTCTAGTGGCACCCCCACCCTTTGATCACTGCCCCCTTATTCTATCTGACACCAGGATGCCCACCCCCTGGTGTTGGATGCCCCCCCAGCCAACTGTTTTATTGCTAGTGCTGACATCAGGGGCACAATCCCAGTGTCAATATTACAAGCCCTCTCCAGCAGTGTGGGACACTGGGGAGCCCACTCCCAGTATTGCAAAGTATTTATTTACTGTTATCTCATAAAAAGAAATCCCCATTTTACTTTTTCTTTAACCTGAAAAAAAAAAAAAGAAAATGGTCCAGCGTCATCCCCTACATCTAGAGATGCAGCAAATTTAAATTCCACTGGCAAAGTGAATGTGAAGTGGGCACATTGCGTTGCCACTCCGCTATGCAGAGTGGGCAATGCAAGGTGCTCACTCAGTCTTATCATTACCACTTCACGTTAAGGTGGAATGGCAATGCGAAGTAAGGCAAAGTCATTGTTTTTAATGACCTTCGCATTCCTCATTATGATTCTAAGTGATCCACTTGGTGTTTCAGATTTGGCAGCCCCCACACATTACATGGCTTACAGTACTGTAAATCACATGCTCTTTAGCTAGGCAGGAAGGAAGTGAGTCATACAAGAAGACACTTTTACTTTCTCCTGTGCATACAGAGAGAGAGAAGTGTGTTTTATGACTGCTGATACTTTGAGATCAGAGCGAGGAGGAGATTTAAACTTTGATTTAGACCCAACAGCTTTTTTAAAAGCTACATTTTTTTGTCTTTTCTGTCTGTACTCATTTTTACTTAATTTGTTCTTTCTGTTCATTTTATTTTTCTTACCTTTATAAGTAGTTAGTTGTTTGTCTGTGTGACTGCACGTGTGTGTGTGTTGTGTGACAGTGTGAGCAGTCATTACTTGGACTAAGGGAGCTCAGTAGGAGAGATGGACCAGGGTGAGGGAATGTCTGGGGCAGGGGCAGCTCTGGGAGAGCATGGTAGTGGTAAGCATCATACCGTGTGCATGCATGGGGGACATGGGTGCCCATTCCTGTTGGACCACTCAAAACTTGAGAGTGTTTCTCCTCTGGAAGCAGGACCAGCACCGCCTCCTGTCCTGACCCTGAGGCAGTTGAACCACCACCACCACTACCACCACCAAGTCCAGCACCAGGTCCCCTGGAGCAGGATGTGCCTGTTCCCTCATGCCTAGGAGTGGATCCCATCCCTGTTCAGCACTGTGACCAGCCAGCTGCCAGTTCATCTGGCCCTCCCCTGCCTGTGTCTGGTCCTCCCCCACACCTCTGTTGTTTGGTAGTTTTTTGACTGTCAGGGGGGGACAGCACTGTGGTCAAGTGCCACCTATGTGAGGTGGAGGTGTGCCATGACCCCTGGGGGACTCACCTGGGGACTGAGGGCCAGCACACCCATATGCTCAATCACCACCAGCTGGAGTGGCAGGCTGCCACAGAACGGACCATGCCCACACCTGCTGGCCATTCTGTGGCAGATGGTGCAGCTGTGCATGGCAGCATCCCTAAGAAGAGGAGGGCCACAGTAGCACCTGCTGCTCCACCAGCACCCCCACCACCACCACCACCATGACCAGCAGGTCAGCCAGTAGAACATGTGGACCCCAGAGAACTGCATGTAACACAGGCTGACTTGGCAGTTTTCTGGATTGCTGTTGAGGAGAACAAAGAGAGGGTGAGTGATGTGGAGATCACATAGAGGGACATCAGTTGCAAATTATGTCCATGCTGGAACTGCTGCTGGATCACCATGGGATCCAAAATTAGTTTTTTTCTTCACACCATGTGCCCCCCACACCTTCCTTGCTGTGTTATAAAATGTATTCCTCCACCATCCCCGACCTTTGTATGTAGTGATGCCCTTTTTTTGTTGTCTTCCATCTGTATTCTGAGCAGTGCAAGTATACTTTAACCTGAAAAAAAAGAAAATGGTCCTGCATCATCCCCTACATCTAGAGATGCAGCAAATTTAAATTCCACTGGCAAAGTGAACGTGAAGTGGGCACATTGCGTTGACACTCTGAAGGTGTCAGCGTGGCTCAGTTGGTAGAACATCCACCTCTGGACCAGAAGGTCATGGGTTCTTGTCCCATACCGGGATTGGACTTGCACCTAAAACTCGCTTTCATTGAATGTAGTATTGGGGGTGCTGTACTGCTGGGGTGTGCCGTCCTTCGGATGAGACATTAAACCGAGGTCCCTTCTTCCCATCTTGGTGTTGTCCTGGTGGGTGTCCAGGTGGAAGTAAAAGAACCCAGGGCATTCTTCGCAAAGAGTAGGTAACATTCCCGGTGTCCTGGCCAACATTCCCCTTCCCATAAACTGGTTCATGCAATTATCCAGGCTGTGTGTGGGTGATGATGTGTGATATGGCTGCCACCACACATTCAGTCACTTCACTACCAGTCTAGCATTGCTTGTAAAGCACTTTAGGATGTATGAAAAGCACTATATAAATGCTGATTCTTCTTCTTCTTCTATACTGTGCTAAACTGCATGGGTGCAGTCTTCTTTCCAACCTGTGTATGTACTGCAGACACTGTCCAACTCCCTGACTTAAAATCACTTATTAATGAGTGCAATGGTGGGATGGTGAAGCCTGGAGAGATATTACAAAACAGGCTTACAATACATCCAAGTAACTAATAAAAAAATTAATGTTGTGATGCATGACATAATCATAAATCAGGATTTGTGACTGCATTTGTGACTGTGATGATGAAGAAATGCGAATGCCTACGGCTGTACTTCCCCGGGCCCCGATGAGGTGTGGCACAAGACTCCCCGACTTAAAAATACTCATTAATGAGTACAATAGTCGGGTGGTAAAGTATGGAGAGATACTGCAAAACAGGTTTACAATACATCCAAGTAACTATTAAAAAAAATTAATGTTGTGATTCATGACATGATCGTAAATCATGATTTGTTACTGCATTTGTGACTGTGATGATGAAGAATGTGATTTGTATCACAAGTGACTCATGATGATGGCCCTGACTTAAAAATGCATATTAATGAGTACAGTGTTCATGCAGAATTATGCACCACACCTGTCCAGTACTCTGAAGGGAAGCCAAAGAAACAACTGTGACTTAAATTATAGATGGAGATTGGGCCCTTAAAGAGATGCAAATGCACAGACAGATTAAGATTGCGCTGTGCACTTAAGAGATGTAGATGCAAAGGCACAACACCTAACCAGTGCTCACCATCAGAAATTCAAATCTGGAAAAGAACACCCTTGCCAGTTGGGGCAGGCCGCGGGGGTGGGGGGGGCAGTGTACTGCACTGCTGCAGTAACAGTCACTAGTACTAGTACCAGTAAAGATACCACAAAGAAGTACAAAAAATTACACAACTGCAGTGGATAGCAGGTTCACATTGCTGAAATTATGTGGCACAATAAAAGGTGTCTGATTTGATGACATGAGTCACACACATACTCACACACACACTAAGTAATGCATAGCAAATTGAAAACTTCAGTAATATAACCACAAATTTTAAACAAACTAAAATTATGCACTGCTGCACCACAACAATCAGCAAAAAATGGCAAGACTTATCGAAAATATTACTGTGTGTACATTAACACAGTTATACAAGAAAAGTATCACCGAAACACCAGAGGGTCGAAGTTGGGGGATAGTCTCATCCCCAAGGAGGTCATTTAGTGGGGTCCCACAGGGATCAGTCTCTGGGCCCCTCCTGTTCAACACCTATGTCTCTGACATAAGGACAGGTATCAGGAGTGAGATGAGTCTCTTTATGGATGATTCAAAACTGGGGGCGGTGGTGGATGGGGAGGAGGGGAGGGTGGCCCTACAGGGGGACCTGGAGGCTCTGGAAAGATGGTATAGAAAGTGGAAGCTGAGGTTCAATGCAGGGAAATGCAACGTACTGCACCTGGGGGCCAGAAACCCGGGCCAAGTGTACACACGGGGGGGGGAATGCTACAAGTCTCGATGGCTGAGAGGGACCTGGGGGTGGTGGTGGATGTCAAGATGAACAACTCGGAGACTTGTAGGAGGGCAGCAGCCAAGGTCAATGAGATGCTGGGATATATTGCTAGGGGGATCACCTCCAGAAGGAGGGAAGTGATACTCCCTCTGTATAACTGCTTGGTGAGGCCACACCTCGAGTACTGCATGCAGTTTTGGAGGCCACACTTAAAGAGGGACATTAGACTCCTGGAGAGGGTCCAGAGGAGGGCAACCAAAATTATTTGGGGCTTGGGGGACAGGACCTATGAGGAGAGGCTTGAAGAGCTAAATATGTACACATTGGAAGAGAGAAGGACTGGGGGCCATGATAGAGGTCTTCAGGTACATGAAGGGGTAAATAGGGGAGGAACAGTGAGGGTGCTTCGAGAAAGGAAGGAGGAGGACACTAAAGGGCATGGGTGGAAGCTGGAGGGGAAGATTAAGGGAGAAAGGAGGAGGTGTTACTTCACTGAGAGGGTGGTGGAGCCATGGAATACGCTGCCTAGGGGGCTGGTGGAGGCAGAGATGGTGGAGGGGGCCAAGAGGGGGTGGGACAGGTAGAGGGGAAGGGTTCTGGAAGCAAAATCCAATGCAGTGAGAATATCCAGAACTGGGAAGGGAGAAGTCAGAGAAGGTGAGGGAGGCAACAAGGTCAGCTTCCAGGGTGGAGGCTGACCAAACGAGCAGATGCGAAAGACCGTTAGGCCTATTCTGCTGGCATTTTAGTATGTTAGTATGTAAAACAGAAAACACTCTTTTTCTCCAAGTTAATCTACCTACACCACAGATACAACCCTCCCCAAAAGCACACTTCCATTGTCTCTCAGTACACAGACTGAATGTTGTACATTAATATTCAAAATCCACACACAAACAATAAACGCTCGAAGATATGGGCACAGGATGGTTTCCTATAATCAATGAACTAAAGTTTCAGCAAAAAAAAAGACTCAAAAAGGCTTTTTTAACATCTTTTAGAAGGTTTGAATCACAGAGAGCTCTCAGAACAGGTTGTCTCCTACAGCTTCCTTCACATACTACCCCAAACTGAGGCTGTGCAGAACAATCTAGAGCCCGTGTGACCTGAAATCCCATGAATCACTGCAAAATTCACCTTTGGAGCTTAAAAACAAGGTGAAGTGAGGTGAAGTACATTGTTTTCAATGTACTTCACCCTAAGAATTGTTGGAGTAGTGGTTTCGGAAGGCGGAGTAGTGTGAAATCATTGTTTTCGATGGACTTCACATTACCCATTATATCGCAAAGTACTCTGCTTCATGTTCGGGGCACTCCGCAAATTCACTTTCTCTCCACATTCCACTTTGCAGAGTGAATTGGGGCCACTTCATCCACCTCTACCTATATCTCCCTCCCCAACCCCACCCTCCCACTGAGCACCCACCACCCCTCACACACACCCTTACCCTATACTTGCATCTGGAGATCATCCGCTGTCATCTTCTGTGGACCAAGACATGTCTGCACTCTTCAAAGTGGAAAAGCAAACTGAGGAATCAAAGTAAATGCCATATATTGTATTTCGGTGACGTTTTGAACTTATGTTCATATCGCTCCCATTGTTAGGTATTTTTTCACTAAATTTTCAACATGGGCTTTTTGGGATCCCTCCTGATGAACACTGTCACTGTTGTTTCATTACTCAGGCCCGGAAAGTGATTTCGCTGACTGAAAAAGCAACAGTTGTAACATCCAAAGCTAACTATAATATACTGTTAATGAGTATTTCTAGGTAACGCAGCTGAATAACAACATGTGATGGTGGTAGTTTTCTACCTGAGCGGTATCTGAAAAATACTGTGTATATGTCAGCTCTATCTTTCCTGCTACCATATGCCTGTGTGGTAACAGCGATACTTGCAGCAAGCCAATTGTTGAATTATGACACATATAAATCAATATTTTGTAAATGTGTACAAACTAAGTCTCATTGTATGAAGAAGATATGCCAGCAATAATGTGTCATCATACTGTATTGGCAGTATAGAGTCGATCATACTGTATTTATTTTTTCATTACATAGTGTTATGTGAAATCAGTACAGTGTTGTGATTATTGTGCTTGCAGATGTGACAAGTGTTATAGTGTCTTACAATCTTGCTTGTGTCTTGCATGTGTGTTTTTGTGGCGTGGTGGGTGGGGTGGGGTGGAATGGGGAGTTAGGGTTTGAACCCTAACATCACATTTCCAAACATTTGTTGCTGTGCTAACTGATGCATTAACGGAGTTTATTGCAATGAATTTCCCTTCTTTTTGAGAAAGTGTAATGTAACTGGTAAACGGTATGTGTTAGTGGAAGCATGGGCCCTCCTGGCCCTGCGCTCCCTTCACATTGTCCATTTTTTTGTGTAATGGCATATGTATGTGGGAGCATGGGCCCCCTGGGCCCTGCACTCCCACTCACACATAAGTATGGAGCCATACAGTAGCCCTATAGGGCAAGGAACCCTGGTAACTGTAATGTGCCACTATCTCAGCAACTGTAGCAGCTACAAAAAAAAAAATTAAAGTGTCATTGTAATCATGACAGCTCAGTTTCCACACAAGATAAGTTGACCAAATTCATATCTTGCATAGTTTATGAGATATGGGCACTGAAATGCACTGAAAAGGCACCTTTGGAACCCTTGTAACATGTTTTTGCCAATAACTCCATAACCGAAGAACGCAGGAAAAAAATTCTACTGCTGATGTAATCTATGATTTCCATACTTGTCTCTACAGAACTAAGCTGTTAGTAGGAAAAACTCCATATTGTGCTTCGTTTTTGAGATACGGGCACCAAAAGGCATAACAAATGCTGCAATGTTATCCTATGGGAAATTTCTCAACTTCAGAATGCTGTAACTTTGGGCCCTTTGAATGTTTTGGCACCAAACCATGAAAAGGCATATCTGTGGGACCAGGGCTTGAAGCCTGCAAATTTCAGCCAAAAAGACCAAACCGTATTTTTGCAGGAGGATGGCAAAGACTTGCAGTTATTTGGGCAAAGTTCTTTTGCAAATCACAAAAGTTTTGTAAAGAACAGCCTGAAACTTTCACATTTGCATACATTTTTCACATAATTTGTGAAAGCACTAGGGCTACGAGTTTGAAAATGGCATTTTTGAGGGGTTTTACCTCCAAAAAATGATAGGGTTGGCATCCTCAGGACCCGACTAAGTAAACCCAACAGTCAGTGTTAACCTACAAGGTCCCAAATTTAAGTGCCAGGCATTTTTCTCTCTCACTAACTGAAAACAAGATGGCAGCAGCCCAAAAGTAAAAGGGACATTTGAGAAAGGAAAATTGTACTTGCGACACTTTCATGAGACACATATATTTTTTCCCCATTGACTACAATGGGACATTTGTTTTTTGAATAACTTTTGAATGGTTTAATATTTTTACACCACATCTTCAAAAGGCATATCAGTGACCCAGAATGCATCTTTCCTGAAAATTTCAGACTGAACAAACAAATCATGCAGGTTGTAGACACGAGCAAACAACTGAGCAAAAAGTCAGTTTCTTTTACATTTTTGGGTGTTTTGCAGCTCTGCAATTGTACATCTGACCATAACGCAACTTACCAGATCCAGTGATCTATGGTACCAGACTGCACATGCAAAATTTCAGGCAAATCTGTTATACAATGGCAAAGTTATTAAGATGCAAACTTTGAGGTTTAACATTAAAGGGCTTACTCAACCTTAATTATAGTGCCACTACTGTGGCACTATTATCTCTCTCTCTCTCTATATATATATATATATATATATACACACACATATATATATATATATATACATAATATAGAGGTTGAGTAGGCACTTTAATATTAAACTTCAATTTTGGCACGTTAATAACCTTGCAACCATTCACTAGATTTGCACAAAATTTGGAATGCATGGTTTGGTATGGTAGATCTATTGATTTAGCAAGTTGTGTTTTGGTCAGATGTACGGTTTCTGCACAGCAAAACACCAAAAAATGCACTTTTCATCACTTTTGATGCAATGTTTGCCCATGGCACTGCAACCACATCGTGTGGTCATTTGGTTTGAAATTTAGAACATAAAAAGGGTTTGTGTCAAGGAACAATCTGGCATTAGTTTGGTAAAAAAATATTAATCCATTCAAAAGTTATTTAATTTTTTAAGGTTTGAGTTCTGAGCATGCTCGGTTCACTCCAAAATGTATATGTACTTTTGACAAACTAAAAATGGTCTCATGGTCAAGGATTTTGTCAATTTGTGGACTAGGATTGTAAAAAAATCCTAGTCCATCAGAAAAATTCCTTGTCTGCAAGCCGCCATCTTATTTTCTGTTTTTCAACAAACAAAATGTAGTAGTTTTCTCCACGGGTGCCTTTTGGGTGAAATGAGGTATGGGTTTTTCAGGGTGATGCCCTCTACAAAGCCATGCATTTGGTTTGGTTCATTTTTGTCAAAAAATAGGTTTTTAAAATTTAAATATTCTTTGATCGCAACTCGCTAATTATCCTAGTCCGCGAGCTGACAAAATCCTAGTCCGTGAGATGATCCTGGTCCATGAACCTTGTCCATCATTTTGTGACCAGATGGCTGTGATGGCATGACAAGATGGCCCCTTGTGGATCAAGATTAAGGTGATGGACTAGGATTCTGCTACCTCGTGGACTAAAGAATTCTAGTCCATCAGAAAAATGTCTTATCCACAAGCTGCCATCTTGTTTTCAGTTTTTCCTGTAAGCAAAATATCGTAGCTTTCTCCATGGGTGAGGTTTGGGCCAAATTAGACATTGGTTTTGCTTAGGGGAATGCCCTCTACAGAGTCATATCTTTTCTTTGGTTCGTTTTTGTCAAAAAATAGGTTTTTAAAATTTAAAATTCTTTGACCACAACATGCTAATCATCCTAGTCCATGAGCCAACAAAATTCTGGTCCACAAGCCTTGTCCATCATTGCGTGACCAGATGCTTGGAATTTCATGACCAGATGGCCATGATGGCATGACCAGATGTCCTCTCATGGACTAGAATTTTGCTACCTCATGGACAGGGATTGATCTGACAGCCCAGGATTTTGCTATCTCACAGACTAGGAATTTTTAAAGATGTAAAAATGTTACCGCTGTGTTGCTAATGAACGGTTTGGTCTTTTTACTTGCAATTGTCAGGATATTGAAGGGATGCCCTACAGGTGTGAATTATGCTGTTTAGGTGTTGGGGAATTAATTGGTTCCATAGATATGCCATTATGAAACTGAGATTTTTCCCCATAGGATAACATTGTGCTGCCCATTGTGCTTTTTGGCTTCCATATCTTGGAAACAAACATAGATACAGACTTTTCACTATTGCCAGCTTAGATCACTTTAAGGTGATCTTAAGATGATCTAAGCCACTGGAACAAGACTGGAAACCATAGACTACACCTGCAGTGGAATTTTTTTCTGTGGGTTGCACGGTTAATGAGTTATTGTCAAATTAGTGTCACAAGGGTTCAAAGAGTGCCTGTCCAGTGCTTTTCAGTGCCCATATCTCATAAATGATGCAAGATATGGGTTTGGTCATTCGTTGTGCATAGTACTCACTGTCACAAATACTACAACACTTGAATTTGTTTTCTAGCTGTTATGGTTCCTGAGATATCGGCAAATTAGTGTTACTAGGTTTCCTTGCCCTATAGGGCTGCTGTATGGCTCTGTAGCTAAGTGTAAGTGGGAGCACAGGCCCTCCACAGATGCATATTGTTATGCAGAAATAGACAAATTCCGCACTCCCACCAATACGTATTATTTTACACTTTTCCAAAAAGTAAGGAAATTCATTGCAAAAAATTGTTAATGCATCAGTTAGGGTTGCTTACACAGCAACAAAAGTGAGGAAATTTGACATTAGGATTTTCAACCCTAACTCCAAATCCTTCCCCACAAACACATAAACAACACATTTACAAGCAGAGGACAGTACAATGCAATAAACCAATCAGAAACAGACACCATAAGGTAACAGAAGAAACATACAACTCTGTAAACATACCACAAGAGGCATCCATCATCATCTCTCAGCAACTGTATCACTTCTGCTGCCATCCAGATCACACATTCCAAATTTTGGGCAATTCTGATGAATGGTTGCAAAGTTATTAACGTGCAAAAATTGAGGTTTAACATTAAAGTGCCCTAATCAACCCAAACTATAGGGGCATGACTGCATCCTATATATCTATATATGTATGGCAAAAAACTCTATTAATGCATCAGTTAGGGTTGTTCCACAGTGACAAAAGCCAGGAAATTCAGTGTTAGAGTTACCACCCCTTGCACTCCACCCCACCCCACCCCCACCAACAGACATCAGGTTGTGCATTGAGGTCATCAGCCTAACTCTCATCCCATCCCATGTGTAAAGAAGCTGAGGTGGTGCAGTATAGGAGAATGGGGTGAGAGTTAGGCCCAATGACCCTAATGCACACTCCAATGCCTGTTGGTGGGAGCTGGGTGGGTGTGGAGTGCAAGGGGTGGTAACTCTAACACTGAATTTTCCTGCTTTTTTCACTATGGAACAACCCTAACTGATGTATTAATGAAGCTTTTTTTGCCATGAATTTCTCTTCTTTTTTGAGAATGTGCAATATAAATAGTCAATGGCATGTGTTGGTGGGAGCTGGGGCCCTACCTTGCTGCCCATTTCTGCATAATAACCATGACAGTAACTCTTACAATAACAGAAATGGTAACGGTGACTGAAACGTAAATGCTAATGGTAAGTGTAATGGGAAAGCAAACATGAAGTCAAACGCAAATGCTAACTGTTATGGTACTGCAAACAGAAATGCAAACAGTAATACAAATGGCCACACAAATGATAGTGGTAATGGTAACTGTGACAGAAACATAAATGCAAATGGTAATGGAAACACAAGTGCAAACACAGACCATAACACAAACAGTAACAGAAACAAAAATGCAAATGTAATGCCAATGGTGATGCACAAAGAAACAGTAATGCAAACACAAACTGAAATGGTAATGCAAATGGTAACATAAATGCAGACACAAATAGTAATGCAAACATTAACGAAAACGCAAATGGTAATGGTAACCCAAATGGAAACGCAAACGGTATTGGTAATGCCAATGGTGACACACAAGGAAACAGTAACGCAAATGATAATGGAAATGCAAGTGCAAACACAGATGCTAATGGTAATGGAAATGCAAATGCAAATGATAATGCAAACGGCAATGAAAATGCAAATAGTAATGGTAATGCAAATAGAAACAAAAAAATGCAAATGCAAATGCAAACAGTAATGGTAATGCCAATGGTGATGCAAAAGGAAACAGTAACACAAATGAAAATGCAAATGCAAATACAAATGCAAACTGTAACGCACATAGTGATGCAAATGAAAACACTAATGAAAATGGTAACAGAAATGCAATCGGTAACACAAATGCAAATGGTAACAGTAATGCCAACGGTGATGCAAAAGTTAACAGTAATGCAAACGGTAATGCAAACGTGAGTGCAAACACAAACACAAACAATAATCCACATGGTGATGGTAATGGAATGCTAACACAAATGGTAACATAAATGCAAGCGGAAATGTAAATGCTAATGCTAACACTAACAGTAATGCAAACGCACATGCTTTGTGTCCCAAAAAGATGCATTCAGAAGCACAGTGAATACAAAGAATGTGGGCATAATAATGGCCCTCAGACTGGAAAATGAGCACTTGGAATACTAAATTGCTCGTATCTCAGGAACCGTATGATGTAGAAAAAAATGTAAAATCTCATATTATTTATGACTTTCCAGGCTAGTTTTGTGCTTAGCCCTCCAGTGGGGGCTAAGCACTTTTGTGATGAAAAGTCCATATCTTGAACCATTTTTGAGATATGGGACTCAAAAGGTGTGGCGGACGCTGTAATGTTATCCTATGGGAAAAACGGTCAACTTCAGAGTGCTGTAACTTTGCAACCCAGTAATATTTTGGCACCAAACCACAAAAAGGCACATCTTTGGGATATTAACTTTCATCCCTGCAACTTTCATCCCAAAAGACTAAACCGTTGTTTTGCAGGAGGGTGGCAAAGATTTTCTTTTATTGTGGCCATACTTTGGCAAATCAGGACACTTTCGCAAAAAAAAATCATGAAAGTGTTGCATTTGCAAAAGTACTTTGTGACTTTGCTTTTTACAAACATTTTTAAAACATATTTCTGGGGGGTTTAACCCCCAAAAGAGACATGGCTAGCATCCACAGGACTCGACTAGGTGAACACAACAAAAATTGTGTCCCTGGAAGATCTCACATTTAAATGCCAAGCATTCTTCAGATCTGTAACAAAAAAATGGCTGACTCATGAAAGTAAAAGTCTCATTTGAGACACTAAAAATGGAATTTGCGACACTGTCACAATTGTTAACTTTTTCTATAGACTATAATGGGATTCAGTTTGATAACTTGTGAACTTTTTAATAATTTTTCTCAAAATCTTTGAAAGGCACATTGGGAAGCCAGGCTGCATATGCCTTGCAGTTTTTGGACCAATCACACAAACCATGCAAGCAGTAGGTATGAGCAAAGAAACGTGCAAAAAAATGTAATTTATGTGTTTGTTCTGGTGCACTATAGCTCTGCAACCATACATCTGACTGTAACGTATCTTGCCAGATCCAGAGATCTATGGTACCAGACCATGCATTCCAAATTTCAGGCAAATCTGTTGTACAGTTGCAAAGTTATTAAGGTGCAAAATCTGAGAGTTAACCTTAAATGAGGTACTCAACCCTAACTGTATATACATGGCAAAAGACTCCATTTAATGCATCCATTAGGGTTGTTCCACAGTGACAAAAGTGAGGAAATTCAGTGTTAGGGTTGCTGCCCCTTGCACATCACTCCCACCCCGCACCCACCAGCAGGCATTTTGGTGTGCATTTTGGGTCATCAAGCCCTAACTCACCCCATTCCATGTGTAAATAAGCTGAGGTGGTGCAGTATAGGTGAATGGGGTGAGAGTTAGGCCTGATGATCCCAACGCACAGCCCAATGCCTGTTGGTGGGTGTGGGTGGGTGTGGGGTGCAAGGGGTGGCAATCTCTGAATTTCTTCACTTTTGTCTCATGGAACAACCCTAACTGATGCATTAAATGGATTTTTTTTACCATGAATTTCCCTTTTTTTGAGAATGTGCACTATAAATAGTGAATGGTATATGGTGGTGGACCACAGTGCTTCCCATTTGCGCATAATAATCCTAACGGTAACACTAACAGTAATGGTAATGGCAATGGTAACGGTAATCCTATAGGAACATTAATGCTAACAGTAACACCAACGCTAATGAGAACAGTAATGGTAATAGAAATGCACATGCAAATGGTAACAAAAATGCAAATGGTAACAGTAATGGAAACGCAAGCAGAAACGGTAACACCAATGGTAATGGAAATGCAAATAATAACACAAATGCAAGTGCAAAAGCAAATGTAAATGGTAACTCAAATGGTAATGAAAATGCAAGCACAAACACAGATGGTAATGCAAATGGCAACAAAAATGAAAACGGTAATGGTAACACAAATGGAAATGCAAATGCAAATGCAAATATAAACACAAACGGTAAATGCACATGGTGACGCAAACAAAACACTAATAAAAATGGTACCAGAAATGCAAATGGTATCAGTAATAGAAATGCAAATGGTAATGCCAATGGTGACTCAAAAGGAAACAGCAATGCTAATGGAAACAGAAACGGAAGTGCAAATGGTAACACACACACAGTGATGCAAACAAAAATGATTACACAAATGGTACTGGAAACGCAAGTGCAAAAGTAAATATGAACACTAATAGTAATGCAAACGGTATCTGAAAAGCAAACAGTAACAGTAACGCAAATGGAAATGCAAACAGTAACAGTAATAGCAACAGCGATGCACAAGGAAACAGTAATGCAACTGACAATGGAATCACAAGTTCAAATGCAAACGCTAACGGTAATGGAAATGCAAATGCAAATGGTAATGAAAACACAAACAATAACAGTAATGCAAATAAAAATGCAAATGATAATGGTAACGGCAATGGTGATGCCAAAGGAAACAGCAATGCAAACGGAAATGCAAACACATGCAAAAAATGCAAAAGCAAATGGTAATGCATATGGTGATGCAAACAGAAATGCTAACAAAAATGGAAATGGAAACGCAAACGGTAATGGTAACCCAAACAGTAACAGAAATGAGAACAGTAATGGTAATGGAACGCACATGCAAATGGTAGCACAAATGGTAACAAAAATGCAAACAGTAATGGTAACACAAATGCAAGAGGAAATGATAAAGTCAATGGTGACGTGAAAGGAAACAGTAACACAAATGCAAGTGCCAATGCAAATGAAAATGGTAGTGAAAGCAGTAATGGAAACCCAAGTGCAAACGTGAAACCAAACACAGATGGTAATGCAAACGGCAACAAAAACACAAACAGTAACGGTTACACAAACAGAAATGCAAACAGAAGTGCAAATACAAATGCAAATGGTACACACTGTGACACAAACAGAAACAATAATGCAAATGGTAATGGAAACACAGATGCAAACATAAACCCAAACACAAATGTTAATGCAAATGGTAATGGTAACGCAAATGCCAATGATAACGGCAACGGTGATGCATAAGGAAACAGTAATGCAAGTGACAATGGAAATGCAATCTCCAATGTAAATGCTAACAGTAACAGAAATGCAAATGGAAATGGTAATGCAAATGGTAATGCACACAGTGATGCAAATGGAAATGGTAACGAAAATGGTAACTGAAACGCAAATGATAATGCAAATGCAAATGGTAAAACCAATGGTGATGCAAAAAGAAACAGTAATGCAAACAGTGACACAAGCAGAAATGCAAATGGTAACACACATGGTGATGCAAAAGGAAATGCTAATGCACACAGTAATGGAAATGCAAGCAGAAACGTAAACACAAATGCTAATGGTACCAGCAACACAAATGCACATGCTTTGTGTTTGAAAGAGGTGCATCCAGAAGCACAGAGAATACAAAGAATGTAAGCATAATAGTGGCCCTTGGACAGGAAAATGAGCACTTGGAATACTAAATTGCTTATATCTCAGGAACCGTATGACGTAGAAAAAAAAATTAAATCTTATATTATTTATGATTTTCCAGGCTAGTTTTGTGCTTAGCCCCCCAGTGGTGGACTAAGGATTTTTGTGATGTAAAGTCCATATATCAAACCATTTTTGAGATATGGAACCCAAAAGGTGTGGCAGATGCTGTAATGTTATCCTATGGGAAAAATGGTTAACTTCAGAGTGCTATAACTTTACAGCCCTGTTATATTTTGGCACCAAACCACCCAAAGGCACTTCTGAGTGATGTTGGCTTTCTTCCCTGCAAGTTTCAGCCCAAAAGACAAAACTTTTGTTTTGCAGCAGGGTGGCAAAGATTTCCTATTGTTTTGGGCATGGTGTCGCAAATCACTTTCACAAATCATGACACTTTCCCCAAAAAATTATGAAAGTGTTGCATTCGCAAAAGTACATTGCAACAATACTTTTTACAAAAATTTTAAAAACATATTTCTGGGGGGTTTCAACCCCTAAAGGGACATGGCTAGCATCCTCAGGGCTCGGCCAGGTGAACACAACAAGAACTGTGTCCCTAGAGGGTCCCAAATTTAAATGCCAAGCATTTGTATGACTACCAACTGGAAAAAAATGGCTGAATCACGAAAGTAAAAGGGTCATTTGTGACAGTAAAATCTGCATTTGTGACTCTTTTGCATAGTTTAACTTTTTCCATAAGCTATAATGGGATTCAGTGTTTTCTGAATAACTTTTCAACAGTTTAATATTTTTTCAAGGAATTTTCAAAAGGCACATTGGGGACCCTGGTTGCTTGTTCCCTGAAGTTTTTGGACCAATTAGGCAAACTGTGTGGGCTGTAGGCACAAGCAAAGACCCATAATTTATGTGTTTTTTGGTGCTCTGTAGCTCTGCAACTGTACATCCGACCATAACGACACTTGGCAGATCCAGAGATCTATGGTACCAGATTGAGCATGCCACATTGCAGGCAAATCCATCATACAATGGCAAAGTTATGAAGGTGCAACATTTCAGATTTAACCTTAAATGGGGTACTCAACCCTAACTGTAGTGGCACTACTGTGCCACTGTAATATTATATATATATATATATATATATATATATATACATTGCAATATACATTCATTGCAAAAAAAAACATTAATGCATCAGTTAGGGTTGCTGTCACAGTGACAAAAGTTTGAAAATTTGATGTTAGGGGATGTGGGTAGTGAAAAATCCATATCTTGAATCATTTTCAAGATACAGGTGTAGCAGGTACTGCAATGTTATCCTACAGGAAATTTCTCAGCTTTGGAATGCTATAACTATGGGTCCATTGAATGTTTTGGGACCAAACCACTAAAAGGCACATCTGTGGGACCAGGGCTTGCCACCCTGCAAATGTCAGCCCAAAAGCACAATCCAACTTGGCACAATGAAGCGACAAAGAAAACAACACATGGGGCAGTGTTTTTGAGCATTGTTATCATGAAAACAAAAATGTTTTCATGATACCCCTATACCTTATAAGGAAATGCTTTCGCACACAAAAAAAATTTTATTGAGGTACTTTTTTTTTTTATCACGGTCATTGTTATGACAAACAAAATGTTGCCATGACAACAAAACTGTGGAATGGTGGAAAAACTTTGAAAAACATATTTCCAGACCACCTGCGGAAAAACTAGTGTCAGGGTTATGTTCATAAGGGCTCAATTAGGTAAACACAACTGTTGGTGTTTACCAAAGGACATTCTTTTTTGAGTTACAGCACTTTTTCTCTCTCACTAACTGAAAACAAGATGGCAGCAGCATGAAAACAAAATTAGGGCACACAACAATAAAAATGTGATCACGAAAGTTTTCGCAGTGCACATAAAAATTTTCCCATGTGCTAAAATGGGACATGAAAAACTTGCATAACTTCTGATCAGATTAAGATTTTCTTCAACAAATCTTCAAAAGGTACTAGTTTAACCCAAGCCCCATATAGACATGCAAATTTGAATGCACTTAGATGCACTCTTAAATGGAAGACTAGGTTTGCTGGCAAAGGCACCTAGCTTCTCTTGAGCTCTTTTCTTCTAGGTCTGCTTGTAAGGACAGAGCAAGGAACAACATTACCAGAGGAAGGAAAAAGATTAAGGCTACTTTTGCCTAGGCAGATTTACTGTGTGTTGCTATTTTCTTTTGTGCTCACAGGTTTTGTTACTGTTTTTTGCTTACATTTTACTGTTTATTGTTCTCTGATTCAAATTGCTGTTGCAGGGTATACTTTCTGCTGCATTATTACAGGATGGTGCTTACAGGTTTTACAGTTAGACAAAGCTTTTCAGGGCTAATTACAGGAGCACATATGAGATACAGACTGAGGGATAGTGACTGCATTTGTTGTTGGTTGATTGTTTCTGCTCTTACCTCCTTGTTTCTTAAGTCTGTGATTGTTTTTCACAGGGGAAGGGCCCAACCACCCACTCCCATCCCCCACCATCCCATGCTACACTCCTTTTATAGAGTAGCACAGTCATGGCGTTTTTTGTAGCAAAGCAGGAAGGGGAGGATCAAAGGTCCATCCACACAGTGATCTCACTTACATGGGCATAATTAATTTAACTTGTTATAAAAAGTTATACAAAAACCAACAAACAAAACAAACAAAAAAAACTAAAAAAAAAAATCAAACTTTTGCTTTCATTTTCTTTCTAATTACTCGGACCAGGTTATAAACTCGGCAACTCAACTCGAATGGATATTATTAACTGCAGGTACTGTGGGACACTTTTCAAAAGGGCAGTTATACAAGATTTAGGATGCTGTCCTACATGCTGGATCATCGGAGATCTTAGGGCTCAGCTCCTGGCAGCATGTGCAAAGATTACGTACCTCAAATTGCATATTCAGGAGGAACTATATTACAAGAACTGCCTTCCATTTCCCCAACACCCAACTGAAGCACCTCGACCACAGAGGGTAATTTGTCTGGGAGGTTGAAAGGTGATTAGGAGGGGCAAATTAGGTGCCCCATCACCCAATTCTCACCAACATACCACTTCCACAAGCCATATAAAAACTACAAACAGGTATATGCATCTATCTCCGAAATCAAACAAAGGGGCAGATGATACTGCAGCGCAGGACACTGCAGCATAGAAGTTAGCACTACAAAACTTGCCCAAAACAGGGATCAACATAAAAAAATGAAAAGGGAAATCCACTTCTGATCATAGGAGATTTCATGATTTGGGGAGTTGATACCTACCTCCAGCCAGGGGTAATGGTCAGATGTCTCCCAGGTAAATCAGCATGGAGAGGCACTGACCACATTGCTAAAATCATGCAGGAAGCAGGAGAAAATATCAACATCCTGGTACACATAGGGACTAATGATCTTACCAGTCAGTCAGTTGTGGAGACCAAGGAACACCTGACCAGGCTGGAAGACAAACTGTCATCCATTTCATCCAGCATCTCCTTCTCTGAGATCATGCCAGTCTGGGGGGGGGGGCAGATGGATTGAAGACCAGGGATGGGGAGATGGGGAGCTAAACATGTGGCTCAAGAGCTGGTGCCAGGAAAAAGGACACAAATTTGTTGGTAACTGGCAACAGTTTTGGGAAAGAAAGTTCTTTAAAATTGATGGACTGCATCCGACTAAGGAGGGAGTCAGTGCATTAGGGCTAAAGTTTGATGTCTTTGCAAAATATTTAAACTAGCAAATGGGGAGAGGGGTGCAGCACCCAATACATCAAATGGGAAGAACACCCCTTCCCCCTCAGCTAGTGATCAAACAGGAGTTCGGGATTTTGTAGTTCATTTGCATCTCCAGGTAAGGAAAAAGGTCTGGCTCACTGTACGTTATGCAGGGGAAAAGCTGGACCTCACCCAACAACTAAAGCACCAAAATCTGGCCAATGGAAAATCATATACACAAATGTCCGCAGTCTGGGAAACAAGATCACAGACCTGCAGGCAATAATGACAGGCTAAACCAGACATAGTAGCCACTAGTAAGACATGATTCACCAGTAACCACACTTGGGAGACTTCAGTACCCTGGGGGGGGAGTGGCCCTTTATGTCAATGAAAAATATCAAAGCTACAGAAATTCAGAATACTCATAAGGAGCCAGAAGAACTGTGGGTACCCTGGAAACAGGAAATGGGACACCCATACCAACTAGGGTTGTCTACAGGCCTCCAGACCAGGGGGAGGACATAGGCACATTACTGTTAGAAGATATACAAAACATGACAGCTAAAGGGCAGGTTCTGATAATGGGAGACTTCAACATGCCAGATATGGATTGGTCGATACCAGCAGGAACATCTGCCAGAACTAGACACATAGTGGACTCCCTGCAGGGGGAGGGCCTCAAACAATTTGTACAACAACCCACAAAAAAACAGGGCTATCCTGGATTTAGTACTGCCTAATGGGAGAAGGATCACAGATCTCCAGGTAGAAGGTCACCTGGGGGCCAGTGACCATCACATTGTATGGTTCAATGCAGCCACTAGAACTAAATCATCCCATTCCAAGGCAAAAATATGGGACTTCAGAGGAGCTTACTTTGATAAGATGACCAACAGAGTTAAGCTAGCCCTGGCAAGAAGAAATACAGGTGAGGGGGTACAGGCAAAGTGGGAAAGCATTAAGGATGCAATATTTGAAGCAACATCCCATTATGTTATGGAGAAAAGCAAGAGCAAAAGAAGGAGGAAACCTCTTTAGTTCTCAAAAACAGTAGCAGAAAAGATCAGAGCCAAAAGGTTGACCTTCAGGAAATATAAGGGAATGCAGTGGGATGAAGATAGGGAGGCATATCAAACTTCCCTAAGGGAAGCAGGGAAGGCAGTAAGGCAGGCAAAGGCCCAAACTGAGGAAACACTAGCACAAACAGTAAAAGAAGTGGACAAGACTTTCTAGAGATATATTAGTTAAAGGAGGAAGTCCAGAGGAGGTATTGCTAAGATCAACGGAGATAAGGAAGGAGTGTGTGGAGGAGGACAAAGGGAAAGCATATATCCTAAATAGATACTTCTGGACACAGGGGGAGGGGGAGAGGGGTGTGCGCAAGACCCTTCACAAAAGAAGGGGTCCTACAAGAGCTCACTAACCTCAGGGTGGACAAGGCAATGGGACCAGATGGCATACATCCCAGGGTACTAAAGCAGCTAAGGGTGGAACTAGCAGAGCCATCATCAGAACTGTTTAGTGAGTCTCTGAGCACAGGAGAGATCCCAGAAGACTAGAGAAGGGCTAATGTGATCCTGTTCTACAAAAGTGGCAGCAGGGAGGAGGCAGGGAACTACAGACCAGTCAGTCTTACCTAAGTATTTGGCAAGATTATGGAGACACTCCTTAAGGAAAGGATAGTGCAACACCTAGAATCCATACTAGTACAGGTTCCAAGACAGCATGGGTTAACAAAAGGAAGGTCTTGGCAAGCTAATCCCATAGATTTCTTTGATTGAGTAACCAGAGTTGTGGACCAAGAGGGTGCAGTTGATGTTGTCTACCTTGACTTCAGCAAAGCTTTTGATACTTTTCCTCATAGAAGATTGATTAATAAGCTGGGTAGGGTCGGGTGGGTCAGAGGTTGGTCAACTGGGTGGCAAACTGGTTGGTGGGAAGAAAACAGAGAGTGGTGATGAATGGAATAGAGTCAGAAGAGATGCAAGTGAGGTGTACCTCAGGGATCAGTCCTGGGGCCTGTCCTCTTCAATATCTTCATCAGTGACATTGCAAATGGACTGGAGGGCAAGGTTTGCCTGTTTGTAGATGACACCAAGACCTGCAACAGAGTAGATGATCCAGGTGGGGTGGGCAGAATGAGGAGAGAGTTGAAAAAACTGGCAAAATGGTTGGAAGACACAAAGAAGTGCAAGATCATGCACATAGAGAAGAGAAACCCTGAAGCTACCTATAGGTTAGGAGAGGAGTTGCTGGCAATCATGAGGAAAGAAAGAGACCTGGACATCATCATCACATATGACCTGAAATCATCTAAGCAGACCACTAAAGCAGTAGGTAAGACTAGAGGAATGTTGGGGTGTATTAGTAGGGGTATCACAAGTCATAAGAGGGAAGTAATAATCTGTCTTTACAAGACACTGGTTAGGCCCCTTCTGGATTACTGTGTGAAGTACTGGAGGCCGCACCTGCATAAGGACATTAACAAAATGGAGGCAGTCCATAGCAGGGTAACCAAAATGGTGCAGAGACTGCATCAGAAAACATATGAGGACAGATTAACAGAGCTCAATATGTATACCCTAGAGCAAAGGAGGGAGAGAGGTGATATGATCAAAACATTCACACATCTTAAGGGCATTAACAAGGAGAAAGAGTCTAACATGTTTCAGTATAAGAAAAATAACAGGACAAAAGACAGCATGAGATTAGAGGAAGGCCAATTAAGGGGTAATGTGAGGAAGTTCTTTTTCACAGTAAGGGTGGTGGATGCATGTAACGGCCTACCTCAGGAATTGGTGGATATGAATATAGTGCAGGGCTTCAAACAGTCATGGGATGGGCATAAGGGAGCAATACAGATGACTATGAATAGATAGGCCATTAACAGAGTAAAGGCCTATGGCACATTCATAAGGTAGAAAAAATGGCAGACTGGGTGGGCCTTGTGATCCTTCTCTGCCAACAACTTCTATGTTTCTATGTTAGTCCTTTAAGCCCGACCGAAAAATGCACAAAAGTTGGGTATTTTTCACTTTTTTGACACTATACAGTTACACAACTGTACAGCTGACCAGGACAAAACTTTCCAGATCCAGAGATCTATGGTTGGATGCCGCATATGCAAAATGTCAGGCAAATCAGACAAATGGTTGCAAAGTTATTAAAGTGCAAACTTTGGGGTTTAACATTAAAGTGGCCCGTCAACCCTAACTATACTATCCTTACAGGGCCAGTATAATATATCTATATCAATATTAAGATAATATATATATATATATATATATATATATATAATATACTAAATATATATATATATATATATATATATATATATATTCATTGCAAACAACTCTGTTAATGCATCAGAGTTGTTAGTATAATGACAAACGTAATGAAATATGGCATTATGATTCCAGTTGCCCCACCCCCACACTGCAGACACTGACAGGCATCGGGGTGTGCCTTGGGGTCACTGGTCCTAATGCTCATGCCATTCTCCAATACTATACCCATCTCAACTTATTTACCTATCGAATGGGGTGAGGGTTAGGGCTGATGACCCCAAGGCACACCCCAGATGCCTGTCAGTGTCTGCAAGGTGACTTTTTGTTGCTTTACTAACAACCCCAACTAATGCTTTAATTAGTTTTTTTGCAATATCTGCCTATCTATCTATCTATCTATCTATCTATCTATCTATCTATCTAGTACAAAAAGCTGCATTAATGCACCAGACAGGGTTAAACTTAAAACATTAAAAGTAGGAAATGTGGCATTAGGGTTTACAACTCTTAACTCCCCACCCCACCTAAGCAGCAAAAACACAAGCCCACATAATCAACCACAGGCAGCCATCATCTGGTAAGGCAAACAAACAACTGTTTCCAGATGACACAAATGCAATAGCACCAATGTGCTACCTTCATGGATTTCTATCTTTGGCCTGCACACTTAAGATGTACACAATCAGTTGTTGCTGCAGATAGTAATCTAGGATACTCAAATCACAACAGTGGTTCCATGGACAGAAGCACAGGCTCCATGCAGTCGCAGGTGTAAATCCATGATATCCAAATGACAAGAGTTCTTTTGACTGCAGAAGTGCAGTCCTGCATACAGTAAAACATGCACATACTTGATTAGCCAGCATTTCTGCACATTGACCTTTGGCTGCAGAAGCAGTTGAGCCTCAGAATCCACGATACCACAATTGCAATGTGGGGCCTGCCACTATGCAGACAGAAGTACCATTGCAATGTCTGTTTCAGCAGTTGATCTAGACATTATTCAATGGGGGTAACAGGTCTTCAGATACAAAAATAGCAACAGTAAATTTGTCTGGAGAAGTGCAGCCCCCAAGGGGCCTGCACCTCTTCAGTCTCAGGTGTTAGACACAAACACACTGACTTGTGCCTGCAGAAGCGCAAGCCCCTGTGGGTTCTGCTGCTATGCAAACAGAAGTACTGCTGCTGTGTGGGTATCATAGTTTTCAGCAGTGAATCTAAATATTGTTCAAGGTGGTAGCAGGCTTTTGGTTATGCAGATGTAGGTAGAAAACCATGCAGTAGCGGATCATACTATCTAGCAAGTTACCTTGTAAAGTTGCATGAGTATCACTTTCTGCAGACTAAGTTTGTAAGCTGGCAGGCTAAAGCATGCTTAGTATGCTTTAGTATGCAATAGTAAAACCATGCATTTTCTTTAGTATTATGGGTTAAAGAGCATTGCATTATCAGTTTGTGTTTTTAAGTGGAATTTTGAGTAAAGATGGCTTATTGGTTTATTTTAAACAAGTGATATGTGTTGAACCCCCATGAACTGGAGTCTTGAGTGTACAACACTCACTTGTTTGTTGGCAAATGTGTGAAATCAGCTCTTTGTGTAAAAAATCACAGAGCCTCACTACGGTGGTTTTGAGTTACCATGTAAGAGGAACTGTATCAGTACCTATCTTCATTTTTTTACCTAACCTAGAAGTAGCTGGAGTCACTTCAGGATGAACACAAACTAAATTCAAATCTTTAAGCTAAAAGGGTTAAATAAGGACTTGAAGAACAATTTTAGTGGAGATAAGTAAAGAAGATTGAATATCATTCTTCAGTGCCTGTAATTTGTATGATTACTTGGACTGATTTTATAAAGTGTATATATAATTACCTACTTATAAAGGAATCAAACAAAGCTCAGGAGGGAACTGAGAGCCTTTTTATCATCACAAAGTCATCAAAAGGAACCAATAGCTTAATAAAGGCTTTTGTTATATACGTAGTAAGAAAACATCTATTTTTTGCTAACCTTTAATCACCATTTAGGATTATTTTTATCTATTGGATAAAGAACTCATGAGTTTAAGGGTTTACTTGGTAAAGGTAATTGCTTAACTGCTGGTTTGTACAGGAGTAGATATAATTGGTAAACTGCTAAATTGCACATTTGATTGTCTATTATGGATGGATGGATTTATTAATATTTGTAGTAGTAATGTTCTCTAGTTCAATGGCCCTCTTAATTTAAAATTAAGTCAAATTAAGTTCTATACAAAGGTGACAAAAAACTGCTATTTATGTAATGTTTAGGAGCTGATGGCTTAGCATGTTTCTGCCTTTTTTTCTGCAGAAGAGTGACCAGTGTGTGAATCCCTAGAATCTGAAGAACTTTTAATGTAATAAATAAAAAAGTGTCAATGGAGGGGATGAGGCCAATTCTTAAGACTGAAACTTTGAGCAAAAGTGCACCATCGAAAAGTTAAAATGAACTGTCCAGATTTAATTTAAAGGTTCGCTTTTAAAAAGCGAATGTTGAAATTAAAGAAAATAAAATATACAATAAGTGGCCTTGATGGAGGAGGAACATCTGGATATCATGGCAGTCACAGAAACATGGTGCACACAAAACCATGACTGGGATGTAAACATTGTGAAACCAACAAGACTCCGAGGTGCTCAACTTCACTAAATGTGAAGTATTTTAACCTGGTGCCACTTCGGAAACAGAGAATACATGTATCAGCCAAAACGCCTAAACAAGCAGTCCGAATGCACAGACCCCAAAAGAAGTTGAATAATAGACCACTATGTGGCACGGCTTACCGTATCTTCAAATTTTATTGTGGTCACAGCTCGTTGACAAACAACAGACACACGGTCGGGCGACTTACTGGACAGAAAATAAACACTTTAAACATCACATTAGTGCATAAACATAGAGTGAGCATTTAAAATGACCGGGTCAAGCTGAGCAGAGATCAGCTCGTGTGCGTGTTGACGCACGGAGAAACAGCTGACGTTTCGGCTGACGCCTTCCTCAGAGCTGATTGGTCAGTGGACACACCAAACATTTAAAGTGAACTCATAAATATTAAAATTCCGGATAACCAATTAAAAACAACCGCTCATAAATATTCATATCTGCCCCCGATTTCACTATAAATAACTCTGTAACAGTAACTCCTCATTTAAACCTTTCGGTTGGAGTGTATCTAATTTATAGATCCAGAAACATTCCCTCTGATCAAGCTTTTTTGCTAAATTTCCACCACGAATTCCAAATTTTATTTTTTCAATACCTATAAATTTTAAATTGGCCGGTGAACCATGGCCTGCAGATGCAAAGTGTCGTGCCATTGCATTGGTCATCACATTATTTCTTGATCAGAGGGAATGTTTCTGGATCTATAAATTAGATACACTCCAACTGAAAGGTTTAAATGAGGAGTTACTGTTACAGAGTTATTTATAGTGAAATCGGGGGCAGATATGAATATTTATGAGCGGTTGTTTTTAATTGGTTATCCAGAATTTTAATATTTATGAGTTCACTTTAAATGTTTGGTGTGTCCACTGACCAATCAGCTCTGAGGAAGGCGTCAGCCGAAACGTCAGCTGTTTCTCCGAGGCCATCACGCACGCCGAGCTGGTCTCTGCTCGGCTTGACCCGGCCATTTAAATGCCCACTCTATGTTTATGCACTAATGTGGTGTTTAAAGTGTTTATTTTCTGTCCAGTAAGTCGCCGCCGCACTCCGTGTGTCTGCTGTTTGTACAACGAGTTGTGACCACAATAAAATTTGAAGATACGGTAAGCCGTGCCACATAGTGGTCTATTATTCAACTTCTTTTGGGGTCTGTGCATTTGGACTGCTTGTTTAAGTGTTTTGGCTGATACATGGGATGTAAACATACCAGGATACACTATCTACAGGAGGGACAGGGAGGGTAAAAGAGGAGGAGGAGTAGCTCTTTACACAAGGGAAAGAATCAAAGCAACAGAACAAAAGGGTAAACAGGGAGGAGAAGAAGCACTGTGGGTAAATTTGGAGACCGGTAATGGCACCACAATCCGCACAGGGGTTGTATACAGACCCCCTTCTCAGGGGAGGAAATGGACAAGGAAATGATAGAAAGTATACTTAGTATGGCAGAAAAGGGAGATATTGCTGATGGGTGATCTGAATATACCAGATGTTAACTGGAGTGCAGTTGCAGCAGCCACTTCTAAGAGTGGGGTTATTCTAGATGCCCTACAGGGGGCATGCCTTAGACAACTAGTATTGGAGCCCACTCGAGAGGGAACAATCTTAGACCTGGTTCTCTCAAATGGAGATGAAGAGAGGATCACAGATGTAGAAGTGGGTAGCCATCTGGGAACTAGCGACCATCGAACAGTATGGTTCACAATAAACACAGCAATAGAGTCAAGCCATACAAAGACAAAGTTACTGGATTTTACGAGGGCTGACTTTGTCAAAATGGGTGAGTGCCTAAGGAATGCACTAGCAAATGGGCAGGAAGGAGGGGTGGAAGAACAATGGGGAATAATAAAACTGCCATCACAGAGGTAACAAGCCTTTGTGTAAAGTAAATAAACAAATGAAACGAGGTAAGAAACCACTATGGTTCTCAAAGGAAGTGGCAGTGAAGGTTCAAGAGAAAAAGAAAGCATTCAGGAAGTACAAGGAATCACAGAAGGAACAGGACAGAGAACTGTATCAGTTAAAGCAAAAGGAAGCTGGGAAGGCAGTCAGAACAGCAAAGGCCCAAACCAAGGAAAAGATAGCCAACTCAGTTAAGAAGGGGGATAAAACCTTTTATAGGTACATCAGGGAGCAAAGGAAGACCAAGGGAGGGATAGTGAGGCTTAATAAAGAGGGTGGGCAGAGTGGTGACTGTGAAAAGGCAGAGATACTAAACAAATATTTTTGCTCAGTATTTACAAAGGAAGAGGGGGAGGTACCTAAAACAAACAGTAGAAACACTCTGGATACAGAAGTTGATACCAGCCCATTTACAGAAGAAAGGATTCTGAAAGAACTCTTAAAACTGAAGGTGGACAAAGCAATGGGGCCTGATGGGATTCATCCCAGAATTCTAAAAGAACTAAGGGTAGAACTAGTGACACCACTGACTACCCTCTTTAACAAATCATGGGAGGATGGGGTGGTACCCGAGGACTGGAGGAGGGCAGATGTGATTCCCCTTCACAAAAGTGGGAGCAAGGCAGAAGCAGGGAACTAAAGACCTGTTAGTTTAACCTCAGTGGTAGGGAAAATGATGGAATCACTTCTGAAGGAAAGAATTGTTTAGTATCTAGAGGCCAGAGGGACACAGGACCCAAGGCAGCAAGGATTCACAGCGGGAAGGTCATGCCAGACAAATCTGATAGATTTCTTTGACTGGGTGACCAAAGTAGTTGATCAGGGAGGGGCTGTGGACATGGCCTACCTAGACTTTAACAAGGCATTTGACACAGTCCCACACAAAAGATTAATATACAAGTTAGCCAGCCTGGGAGTGGGTCCCAAGATGACAGCCTGGGTAAAGAATTGGCTGGAGAATAGGTCACAGAGAGTAATAGTAAATGGAGTCCACTCTGAAAAAAGGGGAGTTAGTAGTGGGGTACTGCAGGGTTCAGTATTAGGACCGATCCTCTTCAATGTCTTTATAAGTGACATTGCAGAGGACTGGAAGGAAAGTATGTCTCTTGCAGATGACACAAAGATCTGCAACAGAGTTGATGCACAAGGTGGAGTGGAAAGGATGAGAAGGGACTTGGCAAGGTTAGAGGAATGGTCAAATGTATGGCAGCTTAGATTCAGTGCTAAGAAGTGCAAGGTAATGCACCTGGGAAACAAAAACCCAGGGGAAGAGTACACAATGGGGGTGAGCTACTAACAACAAAAAAATGGAAAGGGACCTGGGGGTAGTCATATCAGATGACCTAAAGGTGGGCAAGCAATGTGAGAGGGCAGCAAGGAGGGCTGGGGGATACTGGGATGCATAGGAAGAGGCATCACCAGTAGAAAACAGGAAGTTATTATCCCTCTGTACAGACAGCTAGTGAGACCCCATCTGGAGTACTCGTGCAGTTCTGGAGAACCAATCTCCACAAAGACATAGACAGGATGGAAGCTGTCCAGAGGAGGGCACTAAAATGGTGCAGGGTCTGCACCGGAAGACATATGAAGAGAGACTTAGGAGCTTATGTATGGCCTCGAGGAAAGGAGGGAGAGGGAGACATAGATAGAAACTTTCAAGGTACCTCAAGGGAATCAACAAAGTCCAAGAGGTAGCATCTTTCAAAAAGAGGTGTGCAAGAACAAGGGGCACAATTTGAAGATAGAAGAGGCGGCTCAGAGGTAATTTAAGAGTATTTTTTCAGAGAGGGTTGTGGATGTATGGAGCGGCCTTCCAGAGGAGGTTGTGGAGTCAAAAACAGTGGTGGAATTCAAGCATGCATGGGACAGTCATAAGACAATTCTAGGGGGTGGGGGTAGGAAGAAGTAGGCTGCTGGTTAACTAGGACCTGCAGCTTATCCATCAGGTAGGGAAATGGGCAGACTGGGTGGGCCAAGCGGTCCTTATCTGCTGTCAAATTCTATGTTTCTATGTTTCTATGTTTCTACACTTGTGCTTTGAGAAGATATAAGAATTGGCTTTTCTAACTAAAAATGTATGTAAGCTTGGGGCCACTTGTGTTTTAAAATTAGTCATAATGGGTGGGATATTCAAAGGGGTTGTGCATGGTGCAACCCACTGATGCACCCTGGCACAATATTCAAAGGGGTAGGTTGTGCAGCGCAACCCCCAGTGCCCTGGGGCACACCAGTAATGCATGCGGTGCAAGTGTGGAGGGCGTGCCCATGCATACGTGGTGCAACCCGATATTCAGCCCAGGATGTGCAGTGCATATGCAGGCGCAAACCTGCCTTGTGCTGCACAGGGGGGCATAAAGATATTCCTTTAAAAAACAGGAACATGTCAGGGGACACCCATAGGTGGGCTGCAGTGTTGCTGGGTGCAACATGGAAGCCACCTGCAGTGGGTGGCCACCCGACCTCCCAGGACACAGTCCAGATGTCATATCCCCTCTCGCCCAATCACGGGCATATAAATATAATAGCCCTGGTGGTCCAATGGACCTGTTCTCCTGCCCGATTGTGGGCATATGAATATACTATCCCTGGTGGTCCAGTGGACCCTACCCCATCGCCCGATCATGGGCACTGTAAATAAATTACCCTGGTGGTCCAGTGGACCCGATCTCCTTCCCGATCATGGGCAAATGTAAATAAGAACCCTGGTGGTCCAGCGGTACTACCCTCCCCACCTGTCCACTACACCCCACCACCCTGCACCCCCCGGTCAGTGGCGGGTGGCAGATCCCCACTGCAAGCCACCCAGCTGCCCGCTGACTGACAACATACAGTATGGCTGTACTCCTATTGGTCCACCACATGGGCCAATGGGCGTGCAGACTGTACTGTACTACACAGTCCTAATTTGTCAATGGTTCATTCACATTTCAGGACTGTGGAGTACAGTGCGGTCTGTACACCCATTGGCCCATATGGTGGACCAATAGGCGTACAGCCATACCATACACTGTCAGTCAGTGGGTGGTCGGGAGGCTTGTGGCGGGAGCTACCACCCACCGCTGACCAAGGGGGTGCTGGGTGATGGGGCTCAGTGGGCAGATGGGGAGGGGGGTACTGCTGGACAACCAGGGTTCTTATTTACATTTGCCTGTGATCAGGCAGGAGAAGGGGTCCACTGGACCACCAGGGTAAGTTATATACAATGCCAGTGATTGGGCAATGGGGTAGGGTCCACTGGACCACCAGGGATATTTTTCTTCACTTATGCCCATGATCAGGCAGGGGAAGGGTCCACTGGACCACCAGGGATGTATTAAACATATGCCCATGATCGGGCAATGGGGTAGGGTCCGCTGGACCACCAGGGATATAATTCTTCACTTATGGCCATGATCAGGCAGGGGATTGGGTTCACTGGACCATCAGGAATGTATTAAACATATCCCTTGATCGGACAATGGGGTGCGTTGCCCACTGAGGGGCAGGGGGCATTGGTCACCGATGGCTGCAGCCTGACAGGGCGCCAGGTGCTAGCTGCCGGGGATCAGTGCATTGCATACAAATGGGGCCATAATGACATGCAAATGGCCCCATTTGTGCCTTGCATACATAATGGGCTCATTTGAATGCTCATGGGTGAATATCACTCTTGCTGTGCCTAGCGCAACCGCACTTGCACTGGTGCAGCCCCTTGCTCCCCTGCTGCCACTTGCACTGGTGCAGTGCCACTGCACCATGCACAGTGCATGTGCCCTCAGTGCCATATTCAACGGTGCTGCCCATGGTGCAGCACCACGGAATATCACCCAGACCACACCCTGGCTCATCCCAGTTGTGCTGCCCCAGGCTTGCACCCCTGCCTGGCGCAGTCTGAATATCTCACCCAATATGTATTTGGTGCTATTACAGTAGTTATTGCACAGTGAATGTGGGTTTTATTGTATAATTTACTAAATTGGTTCATGAGCACTTTATTAGATTGGAAGCCCTATAAAAGGGGTAAGGTATGAATGAACTGTTAACTTCTGATGAAGCTCTGCCCAGATGGAGTGAAATGTAAGGTTTCAGTAGCCAGAAGTTGTTCAGCTCTGGCTATGTTGTGTGTAGTGATATTTTAATGGCTTAAGTTTGCACTCTGACTTGTCTTCTATTTGTTTGTCTACCTGCTACATGTAAGTAACACTTTTTTGGAACTTTATAAGGATGGAATATGCTATAAATATTAAATAAGTTTTTAAACAGAAAGAGAAAAAGCTTTCTCCTGGTTCCTTCTTTCTGAGTTGTACTATTTGTCCAGGATAAAAGGGACACAGTGCTTTTCAAGGCATGTAAAAGTCTAAAAGTTGGTGCAACTATTGTGAGAAAAAAGGAAGGTGTCTTACAGAAATTGGTAGCACAACTTATGTGAGTTTAGACTTGAGCGGAGCAACTGGATTTATGTTAAGGGGTTGGATGTACATTTAAATGTGTGCTCATTTCAAATAAATGTGATCTTTTGTAGCAGAGAAGGTAGACTAAAACATAAAATAAGTGCATGAAGAATTATTTAAGTGACTAATATACTCCAAGGATGCCAAGAAAAATACAGGGACAGCAGGCAATACTGATAATGGAAATAATAGTGAAAGGCCATTAAGTTATGCACAACAGGGCAGGGGTCATGTGATGGCAGTCTGAAGGGAAGCAGCACTCACCCATGGCTCTACTCTCCCGCTGTTAATTTGTGTGTTTTAATTTACACCGAGAGTCAGTTGTGGCTTTTAAGTGACTTTGGCTACTTGCAGTGGTACTGCACGTTTGATCGACTCGGGAATCTACGTGGAAAGAATGGAAGTTTTTATGAAAAAAGCCCCTCTGTGGCACTCCCCCAGCCGACACCTGAGAAGGACAAGGCTGCAAAGTGCCCAAAGCAGCAAGCTGCAGGCGGTACTAAATCCACTACACCAGCTACAGCTCTTTCGGAGGAGAGATTCCTCAAAATAATGCATCCCTTACAGGAAAAATTTTCTGACATGTCGGAGGACCAGCATCAGATTAAAACATTGGTGCAATCACTAGCAATACGTGTGGGGGACTCTGAGGCCAATATTGCTTCATTGGAGGTAAAACAGGGGAAAATGGAGCAGGATGCCATCCAAATGGGCCATAGGATCAAGAAACTTGAGGAAAAACTTCAAGACTTAGAAGGGAGGAGCAGAAGGAATAACCTCCTGTTGATCGGAATACCCGAGAAAGAGGAAGGAAACAATCTGATCCTTTTTGTTCAGAAGTTGTGTGAGAGGATCGCTGGGCCATCCCTGAATAGCACAACCAATATTATTGAGTGTGCCCATTGAGCTCTCCGTCCTCCTCTGCCTCCTGATGCCCCTCCTTGACCCATCATCTTCAGGTTACTATACTTTCTAGACAAGCGGTTTATTTTGAGCAAAGTTAAGAACCTGCAGGAAGTCCTTTGGGAGAGCCGTAAAATTCATATCACCCAAGACCTCCCGCAGTCTGTCCAGTTGAAACGGCAAGAACTGCACCCGACAGTGTCCAAGTTGATCACCGCAGGGAAGCCCTTTTGCATGAGATACCCGGCGATACTCCAGGTCAAATCCAGAGAGCAATGGCTCTCATTCGAATCCCAGGAACAAACAATGAAGGAGCTCAAGACCCTGTTCCCTGACCTTTTCAAGTGAGGGCAGTATCGGGGTGAGTTTTCATCAGTGAATGAGTTGGCTGGGTACTGTATCTTAACACACTCTTTGGTATGTTTGCCTGATGGTGAAATAGAGAGACCACCTTTGAAAACCTGAGGAGAATTGATTGTTCTTATTTCATTTGAGTGACACAGCCCCTTCCACTACGAGAGTAACTCAGTGATCTGAATACTCAAGCAGGACATTAGGTGCAGAGTGTCGCCTAGCCCTTTCATGACCTGGAGATGGTCTCCGGTGACTGCCTACCCTGAAATGCAGAGTGATTGGACACTGGACTTTATTTTATGAGATTCAGTTATTAAGACTGTAACACAGGAGATTTGGCTGCATATTGCCAGTGCTAGATTGTACTATGGGTAGGATGATCAATGTTCTTTATTTCTTACTGTTGTTTCTTATAGGTATGTTTGCCTGGTCAATGTTTTAAAGGACCAGGCGCAATGTTAATTATGGGGGGGGGGGCAATTTTTTTTCACCTTTGCAGCTAATCTAAGTAGACAAAGAACCTCTGTGCGCAAACACTGAGGCAAGGGTTACCCCAAAGGGCATTTGGCTGGGAAGCCAAGTTTCAAGAAAATACAAAATGACACATGCCCCCACAATGCAAAGCATCATGGGCTGCATATGCAAATCACCACAGAATGTTATGCTGGTCCAACTTTAAGCAGAATTGCATGGTGCGAAAGGCCCCGGCCTCCATGCAATTCCTGGACAACACTCTTTATTCTGTGCCCATAATACTGACCAACTCGAGGCATGTGTCATTTCGTATAATCTAAGTAGTTGGCTGATTTTTTCTAGCTAGCGGTTATGCTAGCCCTCCTATCCTCCTATTACTTCTCTGAGACCTGTGGATGATGTGTATTCTTGATCTTCCTCCACCAGGAAAGGGGACTAAATGATTCAATGGTGTATCTCCGGAAACTGGTACGGGTATATGCACCTGAGAGTGTCGTGGAGCGACATGTTCTGTTGGGGACTTTCTCTTTTCTGGGGCCAACAATAGCGGGGGTGGGGGATGCAGGTAGGGTGCTATTGGGAATGCAGACTGCAGTAACATTGCATACTAGAAGCGGTATTGTGGTGCAGTTGCTTAGAACTGGGGTATAGAATAGTGTAGGAGTTAGAGTTAGTTGTACTTAGTAATAGTTTGTGTGTATGTTTTTTCTTTGGGGAGCAATAGGTGTTGGCAGGGGGCATTAAGGATAGGAAGAAAGGGGGGGCCAAGTGCTCTCGTCTTACTTTATTTAAAAATAACAACAGGGGTAATGTCGCAGTTGAAATATTACTATGAGTGGCCCATATAAGTTTATAAGCTGGAATATAAAGGGTGCCCAAGACCGCTGTAAAAGGCACATTATTCTTTGACACTTGCAATGTCTGAACACCGGGATTGCTTTCCTTCAGGAAATGCATCTCCGTTGGGAGGATATTGTTTTGTTCCACAGAAGGTGGGTTGGTTAGGTCTATGGGGCGGGTAAATCTACTAATGGAGGGGAGTGGTAATCCTAATAAATAAAAAGATTTCCTTCACCCTTGAAAAAGAACTTTGGGATCCTGAGGGGTGGCATGTTATCATGCATGGTTTGTTGGAATCACATCAGGTTATACTGGGAGTGGCCTATGGGCCAAATGTCGATTTCCCCAATTTTTTCACACACTTGATGGAGTTGGTTGTTTCCAACCCCCCTAAACTTACCATTTTGGGGGGGGGATTGGAATATTACCTCTTATTCACATATTGATAGATCCGACTCCCGGAGAAGGGGATTTTCCCCCTCCTAGAGGGCCTTACATGAGCTCAGGAGGGGTGTGGATCTCATTGACGTTTGCCATGTCTTGCACTCGGAGGAATGTCAATACACTTTGTTTTCTCCACCACACAAAACATTTTTGAGAATTGACTTCCTCCTTATGAGATCCTTTGCCCTCCCAGGTGTCATTAATGCTGATATACATGCCAGGGTCATCTCCGATCATTCACCGGTCTCCCTTCTTTTCCTAGTGGGACCTGATATCAAGAGGGATACCCTCTGGCAGTTCAATACCCAGTTACTGCAAAAATCCAGCTCTTTGCAACATGTAAGAGATTTTATCACTGACTTTATAAGGATAAATAGGGAGTCAGTTAGCAGGGTCGATGTAGTTTGGGTGGCTCTAAAATGTTCCCTGAGGGTGGGCAGTGTATCCAGATGGCCTCAGCAAAATCTGGGTAATTCAAGTCACAAGCAAACTCCTTACTCTCCTCAATTCATCAATTGGAAACTACAATTTCTCGGCTATCACCTGATGAGGACTGGGTCAAGCTACATGGACTGCAAGCCCAATATTTCAGTCTCATTTCCCAGAAAGCTGAGCTTTCATTGAAACGTACCAAGTTTCTATACTTAGAATCAGGGGAAAGAGCTAGTAAACTACTGGCCATGCGGCTCAGGCAAGAGAATGCATCTCGGTTTATTCTGGGTATTAAACCGGATAAGGATACACCTGTTGTCACTGACCCCTGTGCCATAGCATGGGTGTTAAGGCAATACTATCAGAGATTATATGCTGGGGATCTGGTTAATCGCCCCTCTATGGTAGATATCATGAAATACCTCAGCTTAATTGATCTACCTTGGCTGTCGCCTGTTCACACTTCTTCCTTGGTGGGCCCCATTAAGGTTGAAGAAGTGGTGAGGACTGTTGAACTCCTCCCAATGGACAAATCCCCGGGATCAGATGGACTCCCTAATGGTCTCTACAAGGCCTGTATATCAGAGATAGCCCCATTATTGACAGAGATTTATAATTTCTGGTTTGATAAAGGGTCATCTGACCCCACTTTTTTGAGGGCAATAATCGCGCTTATTCCCAAAAAGGGTAAAGACCCACAATACCTGGAGAGTTACTGGCCTATTTCATTGATTAATACTGATATGAAACTCCTGGCCAAGATTTTAGCCAATAGGTTAGGACCTCTCATGCTCCTCATAATAAGTAAAGAGCAAATTGGTTTCATGACAGGTAGGTCCTCGGGAGACCATATGTGGAAGTTGTTGCATCTCTTCTCGGTGACTAGTGGCTCAGAGCTTCCCATGGTTTTGGTGTCACTGGACGCTGAGAAGGCTTTTGATAGGGTGTCATGGGACTTCCTTTTTACCACCATGTCACGGCTTGGTCTTCCCAAGGGCTTCCTTAAGTGGATTAGGTTGTTATATTCTTCTCCATCAGCACAAATTCGATGTAATGGGGTTCATTCTGAGGCCTTTTTGCTTCACAGAGGTACTAGACAGGGGTGTCCCCTTTCCTTTCTTTCATTTAATATATATTTAGAACCCTGTATTCGGAATCTGGTAGCCACTCCAAACATTCAGGGGATGCAGGTGGGGGACCAAATATATACTCTTTCAGCATACGTGGATGATTTACTTTTGCATTTAGAAGACCCACAAGACAGCCTACCAGCTCTTTTGGAGCAGGTTGGGGCCTTTTCCAAGGTTTCCTATTATAAGCTTAACCTTACCAAAACTAAGGTATTCCCCCTGAATAATAGGATTTCCCGAGGAGAGGTGACTGACTTTGCTCTTTCATGGGAGTCTAAATCCCTCTTATATTTGGGAATCCAAATGACAAGAGATACTACATCTATGGTGAAAGCCAACCTTTCAGATTTACTGACTAAAATGAAAATGGATTTTGATAGATGGGGTGCTCTCCCCCTATCGCTTTGGGGAAGGATCACTACGGTGAAGATGAATGTGCTGCCCTGTATCTTATACCCAATGGGTATGCTGGGCTGCTTTCTCCCTAAAAAATGGTTCGTCAAGCTGCAATCAATGCTGAATACCTTTATTTGGCAGGGTAAGCAAGTTAGAAGGTCCTATTTAAAATTGACTGCTCCAAAAGAACAGGGTGGTCTTGCTGTTCCCTCCTTTTTTTTGTATTACTGTGCCCATCATCTGAGTAAGCTAGCCCATTGGGCGGAGGAACCGCATGTTGTAAACCCACAAGATTACTTGCCAGAGTGGCTGGAAATAGAGCAGTACCTCACAGCCAAGTGTAAGTGTACCCTCCCGGCTTTATTATATACCACCCCTCGGGCAATTCCTAGACCCTTAAGGTCCACCCCATTGGGATGGTTTATCAAAGCGTTACATCAGCTGCAAGTGGATATGGCTACTAACTGGCATACCTTTCTAGAACAGCCCATATTGGGTAGCCCTCATTTTAGAATTGGGCATTTGCCTATCCCATTGTCTTACCAGCCTAGTCTGATGGGGGAAGAAAGCTGCGGATATGTATGCTGAAGGAGAAATAATCTCCTTCCCCACTTTCCGGGACAGATTTAATACACATGTTAGTAGTATTTTCCAATATAGACAGCTCAAGGAGGCTATAATCTCCCACATAGGTAAAACCCGGTGACCAGAGTTGGAGAAAGTGGATTTATCCTCTATTTTGATATTGGCTAGGCAATCCCATGCAATCTCCTTAGTTTATAAAAAGTTACAAGTATTACAGAGTAACCTGCCTCAGGGCATTTGCTATTATTGGATTCAGGAGTTGCCACTGGGCACAGAGGCAGATTTCTGGAAAAAACTATGGCATAATTCCTATAATTTCATTAAACAGGCTAGATTGCACCTTATTCAATTTATTTTTTTGAAATTCAAAGCTTTATTATTTTGACAAACAATAAAACCAAGTGTATGGTACAACTGATAAAGCGAAACAAGACCAAATTCCACTTGTATACAGTAAATGAACATAACAATGATCCAGTACCTTCCCCCCTTCCCCCCAATCCTCCTCCGGAAGGTGCCATCTTTATCTCCAGGTTAACCTGGAGAGCAGTTCACTATTGCCAAGGAACCATACTCTACAAAGAGAAAATTATCACTTAGAACCATCACTTCCTGAGTCCATCAGGGGTATTTATTCACTAAATCAATGAAGATACAAAGCATATAACTTGCCCCATTTTTTCTGAAACATAGGCATGGCATGTCTAGAGTCAGCAATTAGTCTTTCCATCCTGAAACATAAGGAGATTTCTTCCAGCCATTCATTATAAGAAATAGCCACTTGGTCTAGCCAGTGTCTAAGTACTAACCTTTTGACTGCCATTAAGATTATGGCTATGTGAAATTTCCGTTCTGTGCATCTAATATTCGAATATAAACCAAAAATACAAATTTCAGCTGTAAATAATTCATCCAGACCCAGAATCGGATCCAGACCATTACAAATTGCCTGCCATAATGGGGCAACTTTGACGCAAGACCAGAATATATGTAATAAATCCCCACTTCTAAGCCACATCTGGTACATCTATCAGACTTGGTTCTGTCAAATTTGGCTAACTTCAGTGGTGTGTAATACATGTTGTTTAAAATGTAAAACTGGATTAGCCTATTCCTATCCAAAGTAAGATATCTGTATACATCCCTCCATATATGAGTCCAAGAGAGGGAAAGATCAGAGAAACAAGAGACCCATGATCTGGATCTACCCAAGGGATCAGGAAACTTTGTAGATAACAAATAATTGTATAGCCTGGCTATACAGTGAGAATTAGTAACAGAGTTCTTAAGTTGCTCCAGGAAAGGCCTAACCTGAGAGGGTATACTCTCCAACCCGAAGTTTTTACCTATTAGGTGCCGTAGTTGATAAATTTTGAATATATAATGGGGAGGTAGACATAAGTTAGTTAGGATATCACCAGACGAGCCAAGAGATCCCTGAAGGTAGAGATCTTCTACCCTAAGATCCTGGGCCTGTGGGAGCCAAGCCACTGGCAGTGTGTCCTCTAATCTAATGTTGGGGTTAAGGACCAAAGGCTGGGCCTGGTCCCTAGTGTACAGGATTTTAAGGAAGTCCCAGATCTGAGTTAAGACTTTAACGGACGTCCCTATTGCTGAGTTACGGAGAGCCTCTGGAAGGGAGGAAGAGCTATAATAGAAGATATGCTGAGGAGAAATATTATGTTCCTTCAGCAATTTAAGCTCCAGATCTAACCATGTGGGCATGTAAAACTCCTTCTGGGGTTCGATCCACCTAGCCATTTTGGTTAACTGACTGGCCCAGTAGTATAGATCGAAGTTAGGCATCCTCAGACCTCCCTTGTCTTTGGGTAGACAGAGCTTGATGAAGGATCTCCTAGGCTTTTTACCACCCCAAATAAATTTGGTCACCATCGAATGTAATTTCTGGAAGTAGGATTTAGGAAGCCAGATGTTGAGAAGATTCAAGGGATAGAAGATTCGCGGAAGGACATTCATTTTGATTATATTAATATGTCCTCCGATTGCAAGGGGAAGGTTATCCCATCTGTTGAGGTCTTTTTGAATGTGATCTAGCAGGTCATTCAAGTTGAGCTTCTTAATTGTCTCCTCCTCCCGTGTCAAATAAATACCTAAATATTTGAGATGGTTGGAGGCCCATTTCATGCCAAACTGAGAGACATTAGCTTGGAGCAGGTGTGGGTTAAGCGGGAATATCACCGATTTAGATAGATTCAGTTTATAATTGGCTACATTACCAAAAAGATTAATTATGCGCAACACCTCCTCTAAAGATGCTTCGGGATTTGAAAGGTGTAAGAGAATGTCATCCACAAAAACTGAGAGGGTCAAAGCTCGCTGAGCAATTAAACAGCCGGAGATTTTAGGAGAATTTTTGATATGAAGTAGTAGAGGTTCTAAATATAAATTAAATAGATAAGGAGACAAAGGACATCCCTGACGTGTACCAGAAGATAGAATAAAGCGCGATGAAAACACCCCATTGCAGTAGACCCTCGCAGAGGGCAGGCTGTAGATTGCCTTTATCCAACCAATAAACTTATCAGAGAAACCCATTTTACTAAGGGTGGCCCACAGGAACTCCCAGCTGACATGGTCAAAGGCTTTCTCTGCGTCCAGGGCAACTAGAGCCATAGGTACCTGAGATTCTTTTGCCACTTGAAAAATGTGGGTAAGTGTATGCAGATGGTCCGTAACTGATCTCCCTTGGACGAAGCCCACTTGCTCTTGACTCAGTAACACCTGCCATACCTGTTTGATTCTTAAGGAGAGAATTTTGGTTAAAATTTTAATATCATAATTAAGTAGTGATATTGGCCTATAGCTTGCTGGATCCAGCTTCGGTTTATCTGGTTTTGGGATTAGAACTATGGTGGCCTCCAGCAACGAGGGATCCAGTGGCGCCGATGAAAGAATATAATTAAATAGCTTAAGAAGTGTTGGAGCAATCTCTTTACAAAATATTTTGTAGAAATTGGGGGGAAGGCCATCGGGCCCTGGTGATTTATTGATGGGCAGATTTCGGATGACTTCCTCTGTCTCCCCTATTGTAATAGGAGATGAGAGTACATCGCAATGACCCGATTGCAATTTTGTGAGAGGGAGCCCTGCTAGAAAATTTTTCGGATTCATCACCGGAGCTGAAACAAAATTGTTGCTATATAAATCTTTGTAGAAATCTTCAAATATTTTGGCTATCTCTCTTGGTTTGGTTTTAATTGATCTGTCAGCTGCCCTTAAGGCCAGGATTAACCTAGAGCTTTCTACCTCCCTTAATCTGAGAGCTAATAATCTCCCGGGTTTCTCACCTTGGTCAAGGTATCGCGTTTTAGATTTTAGAATGGCATATTCTGTTTTTTCTTTAATCATGTCTTCATATTCATTCCGGATCCTGCATAGGTTCTCCAAGTCAGTTTGAGAGTTGGAGGAAGAGAGAGCACCCTCAGCCAACTTAATTTGGTTAGCCAACAGAGTGATTCTCTCCTCCCTCAACCTCTTCCTTTTAGTGGCTATTTTAATAAACTCACCTCTAAGAAAACATTTAAGCGTACACCATATTAGATCGTCTCTGGAAATTGAGCCTTGGTTGGTTTCAAGAAAGGACAATATCAAAGATTGAAGATGAGCAACAATCTTCTCATCCTTCAAAAGCTGTGTATTGAGTTTCCAAGAGGTGTCCCTCTGACTGGGGGGATTGGGGGATAACTTTATCCAAGCCATGGCATGGTCTGAAATGACAATTGGCTCTATGCCAGAAAGAGATATATTAGCCAAAAGCCCTGTGCTCACCAGCAGATAATCTAGCCTAGACCAAGACCCATGGATTGGAGAGTAGTATGTGTAACTACGGCTGGAAGGGTTTAAGATTTTCCAAGGGTCGCTCAAACCCAGCAGATTACAGAAGTCCTGGAGGGCCAGTTGGGCGGGTGTAGGTGGTCTATCGGGTCTAAAAGTTTTATCGAGAAGTTGTGAGGGGGCCGTATTCCAGTCCCCTCCCAAGATAAAAACCGTTGCAAAAGCTCACTTAATCTTGCCATTAACTGCATAATAAAGTTAGGGTCCCCACCAACTGGACAATATATGGCCCCCAGGACTACTCCCAAATTATTGAGTGTACCTTTAACTAACACAAATCTTCCTTCTGAATCTTTAATACATTTCTCTGGAGCAAATGGTATATTACACTTCATCATGATAGCCACCCCCCTGCTATTGGTGGACCCCTCTGAAACAAAAACCTGGGAAAACCATGACAGCATAACAGTTTAACTTCAGAGGCTAAAATATGTGTTTCCTGCAGAAATAAAATATCTACACCTGTAGCTAACAGTTCAGTAATATTTGTCTTTCTTTAACACCTCCCTAATACCCCTGACGTTCCATGTAGCAAACTTAATGTGACCTAAAGCCATTTATCAATCGTGGACAAAAGCGATATAAACATTTATCATCCATGGCCATGTAAATCAATCCTGAATAGTGGCACCTTCCGCCACCCCTTTATAACACCCCATTGAACATTCCGATCAGTACAATAATAGGTGACCATCCACCTAACTAAGGCTGAACAGCCCTTGGATAGAGCCAGAAACGAAGGTGGAATTAAATTGAGATAAGCATCGAACACATTATTACATAATATCTCTCCTCGCCCCCCCAATGCAACGATGACATGACCAATGTAGTCAGAGCTGATCGTAGCCCCTCCCCACCCTCCACCCTGGAATATGCCCAACCCATCATCCCATCTACCCCAAAACTATTTACATGTGGTCCCAGAACTAACCCCATCCAGTAGAACACCCAGATATGTCCTAGAGACGGGACCCCTAAGGTATCTTAGCCCAACACAAGCCCTTGATATTTAAGTCCTCGACAGTCCATAGGACCTCCCGATTTGTGATTGGACCTAAGATGCAGTAAAGTGGTCGTTCCCCAATTGGGTCCAGGTACCCTAACCCCTCACTAAGGCCGTGATACAGGTCCCTTAGTGCCTAACTTCCAACCTGAGCCCCCCTATCTCGCCCCCCCAACCCAGCGTTAACCTTGTACTGTGTTTGCCCCCTTAGTTATCGGGCCTTAGGTCTTTGAAAAACATCAATTTAACCAATTAATTTAGCAATCTGAGATGGCCTTACCCCCATGAGTTCCAGTCCATCCTACTACTGTTACGAGGGCAGCAAGGTCGACTCCTGTCGTTTGAAGTCTTCATTTCCTTGAACTAAACCCCTGGGTTTCTAGAGAGATTAACGATGAGGACTGCACGACGACTCAATAAGGAAGGCCCATAACGGAAGTGTTGGTCGGAGGAGACACGGACGGACCTAACCTGTCCGACTTCTGAATGCGTCCCCCGGAAACCTTCCCCCTTAATGTTAGTTCCACCTACCCCCAACAATGGCATGCATACAGGACTCCGCGGGCCAGACTAGGCCTCGCAGGCCCCGGGACCTCCCTCTGCATCACCACCACCCCACCACCTCTACCTTTACCCCAATGAGATCAGGTAAGCCAACCCTGATTATGATTAATGAGATATCCTAAACACAGAAGATCAGATAGAAAAAAGTCACAACTTGGAGTTATAACATCTATTTATAGCCAAACTCAATGCATCTATTAATCAGTCTCCATTAAAGAGATTCGGGAGCCTCCTGGTGAGATCGGGTAGCGCTTGATCTGGTGATTCATAGGGCAGCCATATACCCTCCAAAGATACAAGCAATTTAGCCGGGTAGTTCATCCTGAATTTGATGCCAGCTGCAATTAGTTTTTTCACTATAGGGTGGAAGGCTGTTCTCTTCTGGCGGATCTCATATGGTAGGTCTTGCGTGATTCGGATTTTGTTTCGCTCCCATTGAATTGACTCTAGCTCCTTAACTTTTAACATAATGTGTTGTTTTTCAATGAAGCTAAGGAACTTGATGATAATCGGTCGGGGGGGCACCTGGCGGGGGCTTCGGCTTTAAGAATCGATGTGCCCTCTCTATGTGGTATTGCTGATTTAGAGGGGAAGGACCCACTATTTTATTGAGAAGCTGTTGAATGAATCTAATGGTGTCTCCCCCTTCCTCCGACTCAGGCAGTCCCAGTATTAATATGTTGTTCCTCCTACTTCTGCCCTCAAGATCTTCAGTTTTCAGTTGCAGTTTCTTAAGTTGTTGCCTTAGTTTAGTTATTTCTGGGTCCGTCCTGTCTTTCCAGTTTTCTAGAGACGAAGTTCTTGCTTCCATGTCGCCAACCCTCCTTGATAGTGCTGCGAAATCGTTCCTTATGGATTTAATTTCACAAGAGATTTCCTGGAGAGTTTCCTGAAAGGGGAGAAGCTCCTGGAAGAATCTATCTTCTGTGAGCGGGTTACTTTGAACAGCAGGAAACGTTTGCTTCGACGATTGCCCGGAATTAGTGTTTCTGGCCTTCTTGGCGCTTTTCTCAGGCGACGTAGGTGGAGTGTGCCTTACTCCAGGTGCTTTCATATCTGCATCCATGTCGAGATCTCTTTATTATTGCAGTCGCCTTCGTTTTAAATTATATCCAAGGGATCCACAGATGTTTAGGATCGCATCAGCAATATAAAATCGCTAGTCTAGTAAAATAGGGCAAGAAAAAGAAACGATAATTGGGTTGTAGGTTGGGAGCCCAGGAGAAAGCAGCTACCAGCCACACTACATCATGTGACTCCCCGCACCTTATTCAATTTAATATCATGCACAATTTATATTTTACTCCTTTTAAACTTCACAAATTGGGGCGACTCTCTTCCCCGGCCTGTACTAGATGTGGAGATGAGCTGGATACTTTGTTCCATATGTTGTGGACATGCCCAAAAGTGCAAACCTTCTGGCAGGCAATTAGGCACTCTTTGGATTCACTCTTGGGGTTGGACCCTTTATTCATCCCAGAAGCCTATCTACTGAATTTTTTTCCTCAGGTTACACCCAAGGTCAGAAAAGGCCATATGGCCCTGGTTGCCATAATAGCAAAGCTGGTTAGAATGCAGCACTGGATGAATAATGTATCCCCACCTGTCCTGGAATGGCATAAAGACATTTTGCTGGCATTGTAGTTGGAGAAACACATTTGTCTAATGTGTAATAGGTACATAACATTCCAGAGCAGAAGGGGAGCATTAGAGGCCCTGCTTGCCATTTGGAATACCCAATCAGGCTAGATTATAGACCATTGAATGATCACCTACCTGAGTGGTGCATGAGTAACACTTGGCTCTGGGGGGAGGGTAAAGAGAGGATTTGAAGTAAGGGGAGGAGAGGGAGGGAGGGAGGTTTATGGGAGGTAGGGGGAATGATAGATTTCTTTGAAAATGCCTGTTGTATGTTATTTACTATTTTAATGTCATCTCCCCTTGGGGGATTGTGTGTTATGTAATTTTATTTGAAAATAATAAAGCTTATTGAATTATAAAAAAAAGCTATGCACAACAGGTGTTTTCATGTAGTGGTCCCAGCAAGCTGTTGCTTGGTAAAGATGGGAATATGGGGTCAGACACACAAGAGCAGGTGGAGGATGCAAGGCCTATATATTTTAAATTGGAGAAGGCAGTTAAGGAGGCTAGATCAGTGTATTGTCATAAAATATCATTGGACGCATATTTATCACTAAACTAGGTGCCAAGAGGGTTAAGAATAATGATGCTTCCAGCATTTGGCACAGAACAAGAGCAGTTTTTAAAACATTGGAGAGAAATTGCACATAAAACTTCTTTAGAGTGGCTTGAACTAATTTTAAAGAATGCACTACCAATTAGAGAGGAAGTTGCCAAAGAAAATGAGAAATTAGAGAAAGCCTTAGAAGAAAAGGTGACAAGTGAGCAAGTAAAGCTATTCAGAAAAGAGCTTGATGAAAAATGATTAAATACGATGCCAGATTAAAAGCTGCTAAGGAACAAAAATTAAGGTGGGACTCTAATGATTACAAGAACAATGGAGTCTTTGATTAGAATACTAAGACTGTCAATGTGAAGTCAATTCTTAAAAGAACAGAATAGGAAGATCAGGGCACTGTTTTAGATTACCCCTCAGGTCGAGATTGGGATACTTCCAGCACATGTTCTTATTATGTACCACAACAGCAAGTTAATCACAATTTAAACTACCAGAACCCCCAGCCCAGCCAGACTGCAGTGGTTCTGAGAAGGAGCAATCAGAAAGTAAGAGTCTTGTACCAGCAGGGACAGGGCAGAGGAAGAGGATGAGGTGGGGGCAAGTGGTGGAAGAGGTCGATATTGAAAGCAAGAACACTTCAGACCATTCCAGAAAATAATGTGATTAACATTTTCTCACAGGAATTAAATCAGAATGAATTAGCTATTCTGAATAAAGGTTTGAACTTTGTACCCTCACAACGAATGAATATAACACAGGCTGCAATAGGTTTGTATTTGTTTGCAAGAAAATTGACTCTTAAAACTTTGATCCAGAATAATTCCAAAGATGTAGAAGAGGATCTGGAAGTGACTACAACTGAGAGAAGTGACTTCAAGCCCAAATCAATGTTTTGCCTACATCATGGACCAGCAGTGGCTACTTCCTGAAATTGTGTGAACAAGATTCAATAAAACTCAATCTACAGAAGAAAAATATAAGGAAAGTATCTTTTAATATCATAGTTCATAAAATAACACTTGGCAGTTTAGGAGAAGATAATTCTAGTGTAATAAAGAAGGCTGATAAGGGTGGTGCTATTGTCATAATGGACAGTAAAATGTAGGGCAATGAGATTTTGGACCAATTGTGGGGACTATAATTTCTATTAAAAACTCACTGGTAATTTAACAACGGTGTTTAAGGAATGCATTGACAAGTATTTAAATTGGGCTGTAACTGTGGGATGGTTGAAAGAAAAGGAGAGGAGATTTTTAACTGTATTGAAACTGATAGTCCCTACTATCAATGTGTTACCCAAAATACACAAGAATGATAAAAAAACACATGGGTGCCCTATAAGTTTGGGCCTGGGGTGGTTGACAGAACCCATTTCTAGGTATGTTGATCCATTCCTGAAACCCACTGTACAAGGTGTTCCATCATATAGTAGGGACACTGCAGATATTCTGGATGCAGTTAGTAATGTAGAAATGGAAAATGACTGGAAGTTTGCAGCTTTTGATGTGCAATCTTTATATACATCCATACCCCATGATGGAGGGTTGGATGCACTGGGATATTTTTTTAAATCAGAGAAAAGACCCTAATAATTCACCCACTGAATTGTTGTTGGATCTGGCTCAGATTGTTTTGCCATTTGATATGTTTACTTATGTGGCACTTATTGTCTTCAAATGAGGGGGACCACAATGGGTGTTATTGTTTTGTTTTTTGAATTTGTACCTGGCTAGATGGGAAGAAAATTACATCAGGAGTGCTGCCACAAAATCATTTTTACATCATTTGTATTTGTGGAGTTGCTTTATAGATGTACTTGTCATCTGGAAGGGCAGCTCTGAAGAATTGAAAGAGTTTACAGAGTACATCAACAATTCGGCTCTAAAATTAAATTGACTGTAGAGAAAGACAGGGTCAATTTTTTGGATATAACTGTGTATACAGATGGAAAGGGTAACGTTCTATCAGACTTATACAACAAGAAAACTGACCATAATACATTATTGACAGCACAGAGCTGTCATTCACAACATGTAATAAAGGGCATACCAAAGGGGAAGCTTATCACAGTAAAATGAAATTGTACAGATAGTGATAGATATCAGGAAAGTAAATAGCAACAAATAGTGAGTTTTTTTGTGAAAGAAGCTATAATGAGCTGGTTGTACAAAAAGCAGTGGAGTCTGTGGATAGTATGAACAGAACAGACTTATTAAAGAAATGTTCAGAGAAAAAAGTAAAGACAGTATTGACAGTTTAGTGAAGTCCCTCAATTTATTACAACTTATGCAGTAGGAGTTCATAAGTTGAGAGATATTATAAACAATAGATGGCCCATTTTAGAAAGTGATGACAGACTTAAAAATATAGTCAGAGATCCTCCTACATTTGTGTACAGAACAGCAAAAAATGTTAGGATAGGGAAACACGTTAAAGAATTGAAAAATGAAAATGAAAAGTATGCGATTTGCAGGCATGTTTCAAGGAAAAATTAAAAAATAACACAATATAACCTTTTTTGGTTAACAAAAAGTAGCTAGATAAGAAGAGGTGGAGATTGGGAGAATAAAGTTAATAAAAAGGAAACAGAATGGATTTTGAGAATGTGGGCATATTTCCATCCGGATCTTAATGAACCCATTGAATTAGTACACCATTTATGAGTATGTTTTGAAAACTCCTTCTCTATTGTTTTGAAAAGATGTTTATTGATTTGAAGATAAAAAAGAAAAATAATATTTTTCTCCCTAATTTGTTCCCCCTCCATTTCTGCATATATTGTGTGTATACTGTTGATAATGTGTGTACTGCAGTGGATGGATTTATTAATGTTTGTCATAATATTGTTCTCTATTTCAATGGCTCCTTTAATTTAAAATGAAGTCAAATCAAGTTGTGTACAAAGGTGATTGCAGTTTAAAATAAAAAAAATTGTATTTATGTAATGTTTAAGAGCTGATGGCTTAGCATGTTTCTGCCTTTTTTCTGCAGAAGAGTGATCTGTGTGTAGATCCCTAGAATCTGAAGAACTTTCAATGTAATAAATAAAGTGTCAATGGAGGGGAAGACTGAAACTTTGAGCAAAAGTGTGCCATGGAAAAGTTAAAATGAATTGTCCAGATTTAATTTAAAGGTGTGCTTTAAAAAGCGAATGTTGAGATTAAAGAAAATAAAATATATGCTTATGCTTTGAGAAGATATAAGAATTGGCTTTTCTAACTAAAAATGTATGTAAGCCTGGGGTCACTTGTGTTTTAAAATTAGTCATAATATGTATTTGGTGCTATTACAGTAGCTATTGCACAATTAATGTGGGTTTTATTGTATAATTTATTTAATTGGTTCATGAGCATTTTATTAGATTGGAAGCCCTATAAAAGGGGTAAGATACAAATGAACTTTTAACTTCTGATGAAGCTCCACCCAGACAGCGTGAAAATGTAAGGTTTCAGTAGCCAGAAGTTGTTCAGGTCTGTCTATGTTGTGTGTAACAATATTTTAATGGCTTAAGTTTGCACTCTGACTTGTCTTCTATTTGTTTGTCTACCTGCTATATGTAAGTAATGCTTTTTTTGAACTTTATACGGATGGAATATGCTATAAGTATTAAAAAAAGTTTTTAAACAGAAAGAGCAAAAGCTTTCTCCTGTTTTCTTCTTTCTGAGTTGCACTGTTTGTCCAGGATGAAAGGGACACAGTGCTTTTTAAAGTGTGTAAAAGTCTAAAAGTTGGTGCTTCTATTGTGAGAAAAAATGAAAGTTTCTTAGAGAAAACAGTAGCACAACTTATGTGAATTTAGACTTGAAGAGGAGCACCCGGATTTATGTTAAGGGTAAAGAAAAATAAAGAAAATAGGGAAAGAAAGGCCAGAAAGAATAATAAATAAAGGCCAAGTCAGGATTCAAGATAAAATTATACCCCACCAGTTAGTAATAATAGAAGATGAATCTAATGAGCCCAATGGGAAAATAACAGTCTAAAATAACATCTTATTTCAAAAGGAACCCAGAGGAAAGGGTATCTGATAGCCTGTCATCTTTAACTTTAATTGAGAGCACTATAGTAATCAGTCCACAAAAGGAGAGAGAGGAAATAAAATTCAATCTGATTACTCCAGATATAACAAAATCTCAGGACAACACTCAAGATTAACTATCTTTAGCTGATAGCTACTGTATAAGCAGCTGGTCAGAAAGATCAATTAATGTGGAGGGGGCATTTAAAATAAATTCTGATTCATTTTATGATTCAGACCCTTTTTCTACACTGTAAATAGCAAGGAAGGCAAAAAATATATAATTTAAGTAATCAGAAGAAAGGAGAGAGATTAACTACTAATTTCAAAGGTAACCAAAGCACAAATAAAAACGGTAGTACTCATGATAGTCCAGATATTCCAACTGTCTTTTTAAGACCTAGTGAAGTTAAAGAAAATAAAAAAGAGGGAAATCTACCACACATCTTAAATGATTGAGATCAGACCTTACAAGACTTAAAACAGTTGATTTCAAGCCAGGAGGAACTTAATTATTTATCAACATCACCATAACTAAGATTTTCTCCTGCCTTGTCTTCACCAGAAGAGTTTGAAAATACATCAAAAGTCTTGTCTGGAAAACATAAAATCAAGTATGATAAAGAATATTTCACATATAAAGGAGAATTTATCTCAAGCTCTACGGTTTCACCTCAGATACTGGAGAGTATCAAATATCAGTATTATGCTAACATAATAATTCTTGAAAACATGTGGGCTCTCAAACAAGAGATGGAAAATCTCAGAGGAAATGTTTCATATAATAGAGCAATTTTGGGTTCAATGGCTTGACCAAGGAAATTAAATTCAGAATCACTATTGGATGAGATTAAGGAAAATAATTCACAGGGTTCCAAAGCACAGAAATTAATTCAAGTTAATTTGCCACCATCCTTTCAGAAAGGTTTAGAGGTAATTCCTGAATTGAGTATAGTAAAAAGTGGAGATTTAAAGTAGGGAAATCAAATAAAAGCAAAAAGTAGAGAAAACAAAAATTGAAATTTAACAAAAAAATAGAACAAATTGAATAGGAAACTCCAGGGAAGAAGCATAAAAGTTCAAAATCATTGTCAGAGCCTGGGTTGATAAATGTAGATGGATCAGACAAAATAACTTGTGCAGATGCTGTTATAAATGGGAAAAGTCAGGAACTGGAGGGATCCTGAATCAGTTGATGTCTGTCAGATACATGAGGGAAATCTAATAAGTGAGGACAGTGTAGAAGACAGGAGTTTATTCAGAGGGGAAACCAAGGAGGGTTACCCAGAGTCCCAAATCTTTGAGCCCAGAAATTTAAACAATGAAAGGAGCTGCCATATAGATAAGCAGCCATCAGAATAAGATACCCTTAATAATGAATTTTTGATCAATATATATGGGATATATAAAATTGGAGAAGAGACACCTACTAAATTGAATGAGAGGGTTAAAAATTAATTTCATATCCTGGCTTCAGTTAAAGACACATGTATAACAAGACCTCCAAATCTAGAAGTCAGAGACTGTGTGCATATATATAGCACTTAACAAGAATGGGCACAGAAAATGTGGAACTTAGAAAAAGAAATGTATGCAAAAGAAGTTTATGTGTTCCCTCTTCAACTTTTACTATTTCCTTATAATAAGGAAAGTGAGATCTGTGAAGAAATAAGGCAGAATCTTTGGGTAGAAAAGGTATCTACTGGGTCATAATGTCTTATGCTTAATGGTGTATGACATTATAGCTAACCCGAGATAATGCTGTCCAGGACATCGAATGGTGCAATACTGCGTATACTGCTCTACATAGTATTGCACCAGTCACACACTCCCAGGCAGAGAATAATTCCTCTGTTGGGAGTGGGTTCCACTGAGCAGCTGACATGGCTCACTGGACAGAGCCACAGTAGCAGGAACCCAGGTGCTGCTTCTGGGACCGGATTTGGTTCCCAGTCTCAGACATTTTGTTTTTTACAACTATTTGTGCACTCCCTGAGTTGGACCCCTGGAGTTGAGAATCTTTAGTGGCGGGGGCTGGGGTGAAGCACCCCATGCTGGGGGTGAGGAGGCGAGCCCCTCGAAAAATAAGTATTATGCCACGTGGCAATATTGTGCTGTACTGGCAGTGTGATTTTGCCATGTGGCATAATGTCTTGTAATATTATAATCCCATGCCGAAAAGGTACTAAAGACAATCAATAAGCACAATATTATAAGGGGAAAAGAGTGGGAAAATAGAATGCTGTCACTGTTTGGATGGGAACTTCCTAAGAGTTATATACTAGAAACCTTAAAAAAAGAAGTTGGTACATTTCTTTCATGGGCATTAGGAATGAATATTAGTAGAAACATTATCAGATATATTCATCTCCACCAATCTATTTCTAACTTTCCTCAGATTGACATTACTTTCCAATCAAGCAAGTTAAGGCATCTGGTTTTAAAAAAATCATATATCCTGGATCCTTACTTGATCTATATCTTGATCTATAGGAGTAAGCGAATCCTGGTGGGGGACTCCATCATAAGAGGGATCCGGCTAGGAACACAGGAGGGGGAGGACAGGGAGGTGAGGTGCCTACCAGGTGCCATGGCATGGAGGGATGGAAGGAAGATACTGGGGATCACTGGGAAGGCAAGACTGGATGGTGAGCTGGATGTCATTATCCACCTAGGTACTAATGACCTGGCAAATGGGGATCCAAAGGAAGTTCAGGAAGAGTTTAGGAAATTGGGGAGGGGTCTCAAGCAAGTAGCTACTTCTGTCACTTTCTCAGAAGTACTTCCTGCGAGAGGCAAAGGAGAGCATAGTAGTGCATGCACCAGGAACTTTAACTCATGATTGAAGAACTGGTGCTGTGAGGAAGGGTTTGGATTCATTGGTGACTGGGGACCCACCTGGAGGGATGGAGGTTTGTTCAGGCCTGACAGCCTGCATCCATCCTGGAGGGGAATCCAGCACTCAATGATAAGTTTAAATGCTACATTGACAAGCATTTAAACTAGCAAGGGGGATGGCAGGCCAGCAAGGAGGGTACCTACTTGCTCACCCCCCACAGCTAGTAGTGGAACCAGTGAACCAGAGGAGTGGCTATCTCTGCAAAGCAGTGTGCAAAAGATGGAGATTAGTGCCCAAGAGGTGGATAGGCAGAAAAGGGACAAAATTCAGCAGAAGGGCAGACAGCAAGGAGAACCAGGGATAAAGGACAACCAAGGAAGGGGCTGGAGTAGAACAGCGAAACAGTCTAGGGAGGTCAAATCATGAAAAGCCATGTGTACAAATGCCAGGAGCCTTAGCAACAAGATGGAAGATCTGAAGGGTGTCATGGTGCAGTCAGACCTGGACATTGTGGCCATCACTGAAACCTGGTGTAATGATAACCATGACTGGGAGATGGCCATACCTGGCTACAACATATTCAGAAGAGACAGAGCAGACAGGAAGGGAGGAGGAGTGGCACTGTATGTGAAAAATGACATAAGGGCCACAGAGATCCAGGAGGAACAAAATGGGGGAGAGGTACTGTGGGTTAAGCTGGAAAGGAAAATGGGGACAGCCATCTGCACAGGTGTGGTCTATAGACCACCAGACCAGGAGGAAGAAACAGATAGGGAGCTGATGCTAGCCATCCAAAGGATGGCAGACAAGGGTGAGGTAGTACTGGTAGGAGACTTCAATATTCCAGATGTGGACTGGAGCATCCCAGCAGCAGCATCAACTAGGAGCAGATTTATCCTGGACTCCTTTCAGGGTGCCTTCCTCAAGCAACTGGTCATGGAACCAACTCGGCAGAAGGCAATACTGGACCTTGTGCTCACAAACAGGGACAGTGTGATGGGGTAACAGTGGGGGAGCACCTGGGGAACAGTGACTACCAGTCATTGTGGTTTGAAATCACAGAAAGAGCAGAACCAAACCACACAAAAACATGTATCCTGGATTTTATGGGGGCAGACTTTGGGAAAATGGGGAGATACCTGAAAGAGACATTAAGGGGAATGGGACAGGAATCAGGGGTTGAGGAACAGTGGGCAGTATTTAAAATGGGGATTACAAAAACAACAGAATTATGCATTAAGCAGGTTAGCAAGAGGAAACGGAAGAGGAAACCATTATGGTTTTCCAAAGAGGTAGCAAAGAAAGTGAAAGCCAAAAAGATTGCATTCAGGCAATATAAAAAGACACAGGCAGAAGGGGATAGGGAGAAGTATCAGGAGAAGCAAAGGGAGGCAGGGAGGTCAGTAAGGGAAGCCAAAGGTCAGACAGAAGAACACATTGCAAAATCAGTGGGTAGAGGGGAAAAAACCTTTTACAGGTACATAAGTGAAAAAAGAAAGACAAAGGGAGGGATAGTGAGACTGAAAGGGGAGGATGGGGGCCGCGTGGAGGATGACAACAGTAAAGCTGACATATTGAACAGGTATTTCTGCTCAGTCTTTACTGAGGAAGAGGAGGGTGATGAGTCTGAATGGAGTACAAGGGGTGAGAATGGTGCAGAAATGGACACAAGTCCCTTTACATGAGAAAGGGTCCTGAAGGAACTGGAAGTAATGAGTTGATAAAGCAATGAGGCCAGATGGGGGTGCACCCCAGGGTCCTTAAAGAACTAAGAGAGGTGGTGGCTGAACCTCTGGCTATCCTGTTTAGCAGATCACTGGAAACAGGGAAGGTACCCAAAGACTGTTGACAGCAGATGTAGTCCCCTTATACAAAAGTGGGAACAAAGAGGAAGCAGGGAACTACAGACCAGTCAGCCTCACCTCAGTAGTGGGGAAGATCATGGAAGCACTACTGAAGGAGAGATTGGTGGAACATCTGGTTGTCAATGGACTACAGGACCCAAGGCAGCATGGTTTCACCAGGGGGAGGTCATGTCAGACCAACCTTGTTGAATTTTTTGACTGGGTGACTAGGGAGGTGGATTGAGGAGGGCAGTGGACATGGCCTATCTGGACTTCAGCAAGGCCTTTGACACTGTGCCACATAGAAGATTACACAAACTGGGGAATATGGGTGTGGGCAGGACAGTAGTGTGGTGGGTAGGTAACTGGATGGATGGCAGGACACAGAGGGTGGTGGTAAATGGCTGTCACTCCACAGAGGGGAAGAGTGACCAGTGGGGTACCACAGGGATCAGTGCTGGGACCGGTCCTATTCAACATCTTCATCAGTGACATTGCGCAGGACCTAGAAGGCAGAATTTCACTGTTCACTGATGACACAAAGCTCTGTAACAGAGTAGACACACCAGAGGGTGTAGGCAGAATGAGAAGGGACTTGCAGAAACTTGAAAAATGGTCAGTGGTTTGGCAGTTGAAATTCAATGCAAGGAAGTGCAAGCTAATGCATATGGGGCACAAAAAATCCTGGCACAATATATCAGTTGGGGGTGAGGATATAGCATGCACCAAGCAGGAAAGGGATAGTGGGGTTATCATCTCTAATGACCTCAAGGTAGGGAAACAGTGTGACAAGGCAGCAGGTAAAGCAAATGGGATGCTGGGATGCATAGGCAGGGGCATCACCAGCAGGAAAAGGGAGGTCATAATTCCACTATACAAGACACTAGTGAGGCCCCACCTGGAGTACAGTGTACAATTCTGGAGACCACACCTACATAAGGACATAGACAGGGTAGAGAAGGTTCAGAGGAGGGCAACAAGGATGGTGCATGGATTGCATCACAAGTCCTATGAAGACAGGTTGAAGGAACTGAACATGTACTCCCTGGAGGAGAGGACAGAGAGAGGGGATATGATAGAGACATACAAGTATCTTACAGGGAGGAACAGGGTGTAGGAATACACTATTTTTAAGTGAAAATGATGTTCCAGGACTGGAGGGCATGGGATGAAGTTTGAGGGAGGATGATTCAGAGGAAACATGAGGAAGAATTTCTTCACAGAACAGGTGGTGGACAAGTGGAACACCTTGCCAGAGGAAGTGATGGGGGCTAAAACAATCATGGGATTTAAGAATGCATGGGATAGACATAAAGGAATTCTGGAGGTCAGGGGTAAGGGGCAACAGACTTCTAGGAAAACAAACTGAACTTGCAAGCTCAAATGGGCAGACTGGGTGGGCCATAGGTCCTTATCTGCCGACACTGTCTATGTATCTACTTATATATAATTAAAGTTGAGACCTTGGCTGGGAACAATAACAGATATATCACTAATGAGTGGGAAAACAAATCTCAGCCAAACAGGTTAAACTCATTCAGTTCACTTACTAATGTAATGAATGGCTGACTGAACTTAGATTAGATGGAACTCAGGGGCCTGAAGTCCCAGAAATATCTATAACTACTTGGAATATAGAAGGCTTATTAAGAAGACTAGCCAATGATGATTTTTGTGCTTTTGTAATGGAAACAGATATATTATGTCTCCAAGAAACTTGACTAGTAGATGAAAGCCCTCTGTTATTCCTCGGGTTCTCTTGTTATTTACTCCTGGCAATTAAACAAAAAAAGAATGGTAGAGTCAAGATAGGATCAGCAACATTTGTAAAAACATCTTTAAACTTAAACATTACACCTATAAAGACAGAATTAGGTAACTGCCAAATCCTGAAACTGGACAAAGGAAACATAAACATAATGTTGGTTAATATTTATATAGCACCACTAAACAAACAATTTAAGGAAGACTATTGGAATTGTTTCCAAGTAACACTAGATAAGCTTCGGTAGAAATATGAAACATCAATAATAATTCTGCTAGGTGATTTCAATCCTAGATTTATAGACAAAAAAAAAATAGATGATGGCATGACTTGTAGAATCAATATAATCCACAGGAGTCTGAAGTATAAATGTAAATCAAGAGATACAGTCAACAATACAAATGGGAAAAAACTAAATGAAATAATGGCAATGGCTGGGTTTTGTTTAATTAATGGACGAACAAAAGGAGATAAGGAAGGAAATTTTATGTATTTAGGCCCATCTGGGTCTTCAGTGAATGACTTTGAAATTGATTGAAATTTGGAGGCACTTAATAAGGTGCAAGATTTGGATGTAGTCCCAAGGCCAGAATACTCTTTTACCAGTTTGTACAAAATGGAATTTAGGTAATTTGGTGGAGGGCAATAAAATAGATTCACAGCAACAAGATATAGAAATTATAAATTCAAAAAGAATTAGATGGCAAAGTACAATGATACCCCAATTTTCTGAAATACTAAGTGCAGGTCATATAGATGAGTCAAAAGATGAAATTCTGAAGATAGAGCTGGGCTGTGATTTGATTATATCTTTGGAAAAGATTTGTCATTACATTAGAACTTTTTTTCTCAAAACATCAATAAAGAAACAGACTGTCCAAACATGGTTTAACCCCAGATGTAAGAAGGCAAAGGGGGAGTCGAATAAGTTGGTTCAACAACATAAAAACAATTGTATTAAGGCAACAAATAAAAGTCTAAATGTGGCTAGTAAAGAATACAAACAAATACTGGGAAAAGAAAGGTTAAACTGTCAAAAGAAAATGTGGAAGAAATTAAGAAAGTCGATAATTGAGAAAGATGTTAAACAGTTTTGGAAATTAGTAAGTAAAGGATACGATAAGTATTTTAATGTTATTGAAACAGCCATAACGCTGTCACTATGGGAGCGACATTTTGAGAATTTATATTTTTTCTTAGCAGAAAAAGAGCACGGGAGCTCTATTGATACCATCCAAAACCAACAATTTTCAAAACTATTGGTTATTACACAAGAGGAAATAAGGATAGCAATAGAAAGAGCGCCAGGTCCAGTTGCTATCTTAGCTGATATATTTAAAGCATTTGGAGATTGGTGGACACTGCTCTTTCATAAATTGTTAAACTTTTGCATACAATGGGGAAAATTTCCCAAGACCTGGAAAGGAAGTTTAGTATGCCCAATTTTCAAAAAAGGAGATACAGCAGACCCTACTATGTATCACCCCATAAGTTTATTGGACACATCCCAGAAAATGTTTTGTTGAATATTCCTCCATAGTTTACAATTGTGGGCTGAACAGAATAATATACTTGAGGAACGTCAAAATGGATTTAGGGCTAAACGCTCAACCATGCAGCATTGTTTTGTATTACAACATATCATTTGGAAACATGTCACAATTAAAAAAAAATCAAAGCTTTATTGCTGTTTTGTAGATCTGAAAACAGCATTTGATTCAATTAGTAGGAAAATCCTCTGGGGAAAAACTTAACTATAAAATAGACCCTAATATTTTGGGGATATTAACAGATTTACATAGTGGCACATGGCTTAAAATAAAATATGATCAGCAAGGAAATGTGACATCTAATATACAAACTAACCTTGGAGTCCAGCAAGGTTGCTTGCTGGTACCCTTACTGTTCAACTTATATATAAATTAAATCTTAAAAGAATTGAATAAGTCAGATTTCCATTCATCAGATATTTTAACACAAAAAAATCCTTGTTTAGCGTACGTAGATGATATTGTCCTTATCGCTACCTCATTTTTAGGCTTTCAAAGGAAGTTAACATATTTTGCTGAGCTCTGTAAAAAACATCAATTGATAATCAACCTAAAGAAAACAAAGCTGGTTATATTTGGTAATAAAACTAAAAAGGTCAATACCCTTTACTTAGATAAGGAAAAGATTGAAACTACTTCATACTACGACTATCTAGGTCTGAGATTCTCAAATAGTACAACTTGGTTACAACATACGAAAATGATGCTTAAGAAACTGACTGGGGCTTTTTAGGTTTTTAAGAGGTTCAATATGAAAATGTGGCAAACATCAATAAAAGAATTAGTAGATGTAATAAATACTAAAATAAAAACAAGTATACTCTATGGAGTGGAAATATGGACCTCTACAAACATAAAAAGTTTAGAAAAGGAGATAAATAAAATTTACCAATATGTACTGAAGGTGCAACTGTCATTACCAGCAGAGATACTGAGGAAAAAGCTAGGGCAACTATCTCTGGTAACTATGACACTAGAGAGAAGGATTATCTTTACTTTAAATCTTTTTCTGTTATCAGATAATAGGTACTCCAGAATGTGTTTAGAACATATCCAGTACCATCAAAGAAACTTTACATCAAGTGCAATCAAGTTAATTATTTATTTATTTAGTTTTTGTTGACCGGGTAAGTGCACTAGACAAATTCTGCCTAATTAAAGAGAATATATTCCCGTTGGGGTTAGGAAACCTCTTATATGAAATTTACATTCTTCCCATTGAAGAAGTAGTAGCTAGAGTTAAAGAAAGGGTTAGAACAGTAACAATTTCTCAAAAAGAAGAGAAAATAAAAAATCTCCATCATTATAGAAGGTTTAAAATATTTAAACAACATCACATGCTAGAACCATATTTAAAAATGTTGTCAAAATCAGAAGAAAGAAGAAAAATAATGAGATTCAGGTTGGAACTCTATAAGGCAAATTGGCCCAGATATTCAAAACTTAGTGCAGCACGCAAACCAATAGCACAGGACTAGCATGGAGCTGCGATATTCAAAGGACTGGTCAGCGCATGCTAACCGCAATAGCACAGGGCAAAATGATAATGTATGCAAGGGGCAAAGTGAGGGGGTGGCCTGCATACACATGCTCTGGGATATTCAGGGCCATAGCACCATGCTAGAACACATAGCGTGACAGGTAGCATGGTGCTAGTTACCACCTATAAAAGGCTGGTCTTATCCCAGAGCAAACCACAGAGGGGGAGGAACCACACCAGGAAGTGGAAATGGCAGCAGTGCCAACATCAGTGTTGCTGCCACTGATGGTGGCAGTAGTGGAGGAGGAGGAGGAGGAGGAGGAGGAGAAGGGGCAGGGCCAACATGCACCACAATGTAGGCCAAGGAGACAGTATGTTGCACACAGGTGGTACCGGCCCAGGGTCTCCTTTGAGACCATGCCAGATGAGCAAATCATTAGCTGGTACAGGATGGATGGGGTATGTTAAGGTAGCTATGTGAACTCCTGCATGAGCAGCTGCATCCTAACACCAGATGCAGCCATGCCATGATAGTGGAGGAGAAGGTGACAGCAGCAATGTGCTTCCTAGATACAGGGATGTTCCAATGACCAATGGGGGACACCATAGGGGTATCACAGTCTGCCACCTCATGCCTCCTGACCCAGTTCCTTGAAGCTTTCCTGCCACATGCTGGTGAGTTCATAGTATTCCCCAGCACTGCAGCAGTGCACAGAGTAACCATGCAGCAATTCCATCGAGTTGTGCACCTACCAACAGTACTTGGTGCCATTGACTGCACCCATTTCCTCATCCATGCACCACCTGGTGATGGCAGTGAGGTGTATGTCAACAGGAAAGGGTACCACTCCATCAATTTCCAGGTGGTGAGCAATGAGACTGGGCACATCAGAAATGTCTACGTGCAGTACCCTGGCAGTGCCCATGATGCCCTCATCTGGCACCAGTCCCATCTGTGCCAGGCCTTTGAGGAGGGCAGGATACCCAGTGGGCACCTAGTCAGTGAGTAGCAGCAAACAAGGCACACACACACACACACACACACACACACACACACACACACACACATAACACACACTCACACACACACCCACAGGTAGGGATAGGCAGGGGAAGGCAAGGAAGGGTCCTGGGATAGCAACACAGGTGGTGCAATACAGCACAGGGCAGACAGCAGAACAACACTAACAGGTGCACATCTCTCAACAGGGGACAGCGTCTATCCCCTATGACCCTGACTGCTGACACTGGTACCCTGGCAGGCCACAGTGGCTGATTAGCTGTACAATGAGGCACATGCCACCACCAGAAACATCATAGAGAGGGTGTTTGGCATACTTAAGATGCATTTTCGATGCCTAGACATGTCAGGGGGTGCCCTATAGTATAGGTCTCAGAAGGTATGCTGTATCTGTATCTTTCTAGCCTGTTGTATGGTGCACAACATGGTGATGAACCATGGGATACAGGCACTTGAACCTGAGGAACAGGCCGACAGTGACCCAGAGCCAGAGGTCGGGGGAATAGTGGAGCAACTCGAGAGGAGAGATCCTTGAATAGCATGCAGTGCCCTGGAGCACAGGGCTGCCATAATCAGGACACTGTCACAGGCCAGAAGGTGAGTACACACAGCACAACAACAGGAAACAGTATAGTGGAACACAGTTTATTATGCACAGACAACCACAACAGTGCTGACAACAAACAAAACTGGTGCACAACACAGTGGTAGTGAATGCATGCATGACGTCAGTGTGAAGTGAGGGTCGAGCAGGACACACATGTGAGGAGGACACAGCCATGGCACAGTGAAGCAGGTGATGCCTGATGTGTGGTGGCAGTGTGGGAAGGGACACCATGGTTGTGCATGTGTGAATGTGCTAGTGATGCTGTGTGTGTGTGTTTGACAGCTTGAGTGCAAGTGTGTGCATGTGTGTGTGTGTGTGTGTGCATGCATGTGTGTACAACTGACTGTCAACTGTGCTCATGTGCATGGCAGCCATGCATATCTCTGGTGGCAACCACCATGCACATGACACAAACCACGTATGCGGGACACAGAGCCAGGGGTGCTCTGAGCTGAGGATATGGTTGGGGAGGACTATGGTGAGGCTTGGAGGGTAAACTGCCTGTGTCCCCCTGACCAGCAGAGCCAGACAGGGTCATGGTGACGCTGGGTGCCAGCTGATATGCATGATGCAGTGGTGCTCGTACCAGTGCTCAACCTTCAGCCATGTGTGGCCCGCCTGTGGGCCACTGTACCATGGGCATGCTGACCCCCCTGCACAGTCTGCTGCCCCCATGCACCCCACACAGTACTGTGATGAGGTCAACCACCACAGCCTTGAGACCTGCAAAGCCATGGTCAAGTGTGGCAACCATGCGGCCCATCCTGTTCTCAGCCCACTGTTCCGCCCATGCAAATCCCATGGACACTGCCTCCCGCATCTGTGACAGCTCATGCCTGAGCTCCCGCCACAGGCCATGCAGGTCCATCTGGGCCTTCTGCTGGGATGTAAGGGTAGCCTGAAGCAGAGGACGGGCCTCTGGGGCAGCCAGTTCCATGGTGGCAGCAACATCAATGGCAGCTGGTGGTTGTGCCTGCTGCTTTGCATAGTGGGGTTGCTATGGCAGTAATGGAATGTCCCACTGCTGCAGGGCACCAGTGGTGTGTTTTGTCCCCTGCATGCCCTGTACCCCTCCCTGTGGAGGGCACTGCATGTCCAGCTGGGCACACATGCCCTCCACATGATCCACCACCAGCTGAACAGAACCACCCATACTGGCATGGCCATCCCCCCAGCACCCATGATGCAGACTGCACCCTGCCCCACCCCTGTGCCTCCCACCACAGGCCCCTCAACAGGCAGGATGTAATCCTCCTCCTACACATCTGACTCAATGTCACTGGTGACTGTCAGTAGGATCACCTGGTCACCACTGGGATCCTCCACCTGGGCATCCTCCAGGGTGACACTGTTGTCTAGGTCCCTGCCACCATTGGGAGCAACCCTGCAGGTGTACCCCATGTCCAAAAGAGTGCCACACATGGTGCGTGGCAGAGTGTTCACGAATGGCACCCAGTCCAGAGGTCAATGGCAGGTTCTCCTCATCCTCCTGGGCATTTGGTTCCATGGCAGCCATCCCAGCCTGGTCCTGGTGTGCTGCAGGGCCAGCACACACCTGTGGAAGAAGATGGGACAGAGTCAGTGACTGGTACATGCATAATGTGCCACAACCACCACCAGTACATGTACACACCCAGAATATGTGCCACACACCACAGACATGCACACCACACAGAGCAGTCCCACAGACAGCTGTGGTAGCAGCCATGCCGGGCAGTGGTTGCATGCAATCCCACCCCATGTGAACACTGTGTACAGCAGAGCACACCTGTAGTGCACCCCAGGCATGACAGTAACACCAACACCCAGCAATAGTGCAGTGACTCCATGCACATGGACAATAGTGACCTGTCCTAGGTGGTGTGAGTAGCATCTCACAGTCCCTGCCAAGCACACCGGTCAAAGGGTGGATGCCACCACAGCCATGAGAGGGTCCTCCTTCCACTGTTGTGCAGACTGTGGGCCACCTCCAGTCCACAGTCTGTTTCAGAGCTGCATTGCTTCCTCCTCCTTGGCTTGGCACAGCAGGTCACTCCAGCACTTGCGCACCACATCTGTTGTCCGGCCATGGCCTCCAATGGCACTCACACCAGCCATCACCTCATCCCACGCCTGGTGCACCACCATGTCTGTTGCCTTGTGGTGCCATATCACCTGCTCCCATTCCTTCACCCCATGCACCAAGGCCTTCAGCTCATCCTGGGAGAAGCGGTGTGCCCTAATGCACTCTTGACGTGCTGCAGTACCTGTGGGAGACATACAGAGGGATACGTGTCACAGGCTGTGGTGTGCCTGCATTGCAAAGAACACATGGAACACATTGTGCATTCCACCCCAACACCCACACTGCCCAACCTGACATGGCATGGTGCGGGCCCAGGCCAGCATGTGTGCACACATTGCACACAGCCACTGTGTGCTGCGGCCACCCCTGTGTGCACATTGCACATGCACGCCTTACTGTATACACCGTGGGCACACTGCACACACTGGCTCCCACATGGGCACTGCATGGCTTGTGACAATGCCACTCAGGTGTTCCCGGGTATGAGGGACATCCCTACTGTCACCACTAGGCATTGCACATTACCCCATCCAGCCCCCAGAGGACATGTGCAGTGCACACAGGGCATCCTCACATTGCCACAATGGGATCCACACTGTTCACTGTCTATCACCCCTGGGCTGTGGCTGCATACCTTGGACAGTGGGTCTGCAACCTCCATCCTGAGTGGCGTACATGGTTCCATGACCCCCATGTTGGTGTAACATGGGTGCGGGGCATGCCTGCAGGTCATGGTGCACCCCCCAGCCCATTGACTGGCTGCCACAGTATGCAGGCATCCCACACACATTGGCGGCTGCTGCTGGTGCACAGGCATGTCACATGGCCCACCAAGGGCTAGCAGATGTCTGTCCTGTCCCCTGCCTGTACTGTTGCAGACTGCAGGTGCACAGTGTGTGTGCCCCCAGCCTGGTGTCACCCCACTGACAAACCGCCATGCCTCAGGCTACTGTGCAGACCTGCTTCCTGCTGCTCTGCCCCCATGACATGCCTTCATCCAGTGTGTCTGTCAGTTTGTAGCATAGGATGTGTGCTGCACTCCCAAGACACAACACTGGTGGAGTACTGATTGCCCTTTTATAGCACAGCTGGGCAATCCAGCCTATTAGGCATGCAATTGAGCAGTTAATGATATGGTAATCACATTGTTTGCACCTTGCATACACAAGTGCCCTCATTTGCATAGGCCAGTTGAATATGAGCCTGAATAGCTTCTAAAACTGTGGGAGAATTTAAGAATGCATGGGACAGACATAAGACAATTCTTGTGGGGGGTAGGAAGAAATAGGCTGTTGGTTAACTAGGATCTGCGGCCCTATCCTGTAGGTAGGGAAATGGGCAGACTAGATGGGCCTAGCGGTCCTTATCTGCCGTCAAAGTCTTTGTTTCTATGAATAGTGCTGGGCAATCAGCTTAGCGCTGGGCAAATGGTAGCGTGAGGCTACATGTGGCCCAGTGCCATGCTGTCCCAGTAGTGTAGCACTGTGTGTCCTAGCATGAACCCCATGCATGTGCCCGAGGCCCCTGTGCCACACTAACACCCATGTAGCACACCCCCAGCACCATGCTTTGCGACCTAGTGTGGTGCTATGCACATGCGTGTCACTGCCACTCCAGAGTCATGGTGGGGTTGCACATGGGCAGCGTGCTAACTTCTGGGTCACCATGCCAAGTTTTGCGGGAGCGCAGTGCTACAGCACACTTGGCTGGTGTGCACTGGGGGTGGCACAGGCTGTGTTCTCACACTTGTGGCAGGCTACCAGACACCATTGCCCATGGCAGGGAGGCGTAGGCTGCATGCAGTTGTTCATTGGGACAGGCACTGGGGGGAGGCTGAGACTGCCAACTTCATATAGCTGGTGCAACAAAGGCACTGACACCTCTTTGGGGAGGTCAGGAAGGGTGCCCTCCCATGCCACAGGTGTGGGCCTCCATTGCCCAGAAGCTCAGTGACCGCACGGGCATTGCCCATGATGTTGAGAAGTGTCAGCATCGGTACACTAATATGCACCATTGGCAATGGCAGCAACTGGAGCACTTCAAGTGCATGGTGCATGAGGGCACTGTGCCAGTGCCAGGTAGGTGGCATTGCACGTTGTTCACCACTGTCATGTGTCTCTCAGACTGTGAGTGTGTGAGCACAGGTGTGCTACTGTGCATGGTGTTGGGGTGCATGTGGCACAGGCAGGGCCACACATGTTGGCCACCTGGGGGGCATCACGGTACAGGGTGTGGGGTGGCACACATGGTGGTATCATGGTGCATGCTGTAGCCATGGGAGTGACACAGTTGTGGGTGGTGGATTGGGACAGTGATGATGGTGGGACCTGATACAGCACTGTTTTGTAGTGGTGCTGTCCCTGGGCCACTGACAGCCTACACACCCAGGTGTGCAGCCAGTCACAGTGCACTTGCATCTAGCACTGTTGCACACTGCACCACAGTGCCTACATGTCCTGTGTGCCTGGCACATGCTCTGTGGGCCTTGCTGCTCTCTGTGTGGGTGCATTCTGTGTTCAGCCACTGTCCCTGGGCTTTTCTGTGTGTGCAGTGAGGTGGGGGTTGGATGTGCATCTTGCTGTGCTGCTCATGGTGCATGCTGTGTGTTATGCTAATGCTGCTGTTTTCTCTGTCCACTGTAGAGCAGATCAAGCATCCCAGGATGGCAGGAGTGGGCCGAGATGTTTCCAAGGACAGGCAGAGGAGCAGCCCGAGGATGCCAGCCATGCCGTAGCAGGCACAGGAGAGCAGTCCTGAGGCCACAGGCCTATTGCATGAGTACATGTCCTGTTACATTGAGGTGTCTCTCTGTGATGTGTGGTTCCTTCTGTGGTCTACAATTGACTATGTTGGTGGCTTGACTGCTATGGGCATTGGGCCAGTGGTGTTGCTGCACTGTGTGGGGTTGTGTACCAGTGTTGCACACTGCTGCCAGATTCTAGCTGTCAGGCTGCTGTGCCCTGTGGTGTGGGGGTGGGGTGCTGTGTGCCAGTGTCAGCATGCATGGCTGCGAGGGTGCCAGATGGTAGTAGAGGCTGTGGTGGTGGAGGATCGGAGGGGCACACATGTTGTCACTTGCCATGCTCACATCTGCAGTGGGGTGTGCTTTGGCCCTCCGGCCCCCCACAGTTCCTATGCTTGTGCATGACAGGCATGGCCTTGCTGTCCATAGGCTTCGCTGGCCAGAGTCAGATGTTTGCCGACCATGTGCATGTTGTGGCTGCAGGGCACCACACACTGTGCCTTCCAGGGACCATGTTTGGTGGCATGTGTTGGCCCACCCCTGTCACCGTCTGCACCCTGTGTGCCTGCGCATGCTATGGATCTGTTCATTCCTGGCATGGGTCAGTCATTGGCCAGCCACCATGACTGCATTGTGCTGCTCTGGCACACCTTTGGGTTGATGTTGTTGTGCTCTGCATTCTGGTACATTGCCATCTGTCTTTGGGCAGCATGTCCCAATGTGTGGATGCCCTTGTGCATGTTGTTGCATGGCCCATGCACACAGTCATCCTGGGGACTGCCTGTGTGTCTGCACTGTCTCACTGTGTGCAGTGCTGGGGTGGGTGGTGTCACCTGTGCCATGGTGCTGTCGGGCATGTCATCACCATGTCTATTGGGTATTGGGATGGTGCCTTTGTCAACCAGGCCTGCCCTGTGGACACCTTCTGGGTGTGCGTCCCATTGTGTTCTTCAGTGCCACTCAGGCATGGCTGTCAGGACATGTTGTCCATCCCTCTGTGGCCACCTGTGGCTGCAGTATGCCTCCTGGATGGTTTCCCATACTCACATGCTCCCCCTTCCTCTTGTAGGTCCACACCATTCCTCATTGTGGGCTATGTGGCTGGAGGAGTCTGAAGGCAGTGAAGACCTCCTGTGGTGAATTGTGTACCAGCAATGCACGCTTATTGAGCAGCAGGCAGTGCTCATCACAGAGACCCAGGGGGTGCCCACTGTTCTGGAGGCACGTCTGCTGGAGCCCGTGAGCACCCAGCCTTGACCTTCATCAGTGCACCTTTGTTTCCCTTCCCCCCTTCCTGGACTGTGTTTTCTGTTGCTGCCCTTATCCTGCATTGTTTGTGTTTACATCCCCGTCCCCGCCTGTGACATTGCTTTGCTGTATTCCCTCCACTTATGTATGTGTTCTGCTTTGTATATACATTTGTTGCTGTTGTTGACTGGTTAGTTGTAGTTTAGTCACCATCGTAGTATAGTGTGTAGTTGTAGTGGTAGCATAATTTGTTGTAGATATTGTAGTGGTAGTTGTAGTTGTAGTGTTAGTCATAGTAGTAGTTGAAGCCATAGTATTAGGTCCTGTTCTGGTGTTAATAGTGTTTAGTGTACGTTTCCTTTTGTATTTCTTGTCATTCTACATTACATTGCTGTTTGGTTTGTTTGTGTTGTACACCTGTTAACTGTCTATTTCTGTTCCTTGCATCACTCATATTATATGTACCTTTTTTATACTTGCACTGTGTCCTGAGTCATTATTGTGTGCCTGCCATTTGCTACAGGGTTGTTCTGTGCTTTGGTTCTGCTCATGGGTCCTGGTACCCTCTGGCCTTTCCCCTGGCTGTGTGTGTGTATCAGTGTCTGGGTTCTGCACTGCTTTCTGCTCTTGGGGTGCCTTACCAGCCTGTGCTCCTTTGCCTATGGTCCAGGGACTGGCAGCTCCATCTGCATTGTGTTAATGTTGGTGTTTGCACTGCCTGCCTTGGGTGCTATATTCAGTGCTGTCTTATTTTCCATATTCAGTGCTATGTTATTCACGGGCTGTTTTTGCCCTGCACTCCTGGTCTGGTTTGCCTGGATTCCTTTGCTTGCTATATTCAGATGGGTCTGCATTGGGCTATTCCATTTGAATATAGTTTGCTTTTTGCTCCAGGCTAAGTTTGCCCACCAGGCAGTGCTAATTTAGCCTGGGAATGAGGTTTTGAATATCTGGCCCATTATATTTTATATGATCAAAGAAGGACTTCAGACCCAAAATATGAATGTGTTTATGGCTGTAGGGATGATCTGAAACATGTTGTATTGCATTGCCTGCAATTTGAAGCCAGCAGAAGGAAGTGTCTGGCTCCGTTACTGGGCTCTCTTGTTCTCTCCTCCAACATTTTTTTACCTATTTGTTCAATTCAACCCAGATTAGTGTTTTATACCCACTATATAGATTTTTACAGACTACAAAATTGTGAATTTCAGAAATTTAGCACCTGAAAATTATATATCTATTTTACAGATTTTTTACAGACTATAAAATGATGAATTTTAGGAATTTCATATCTGGACAATCATAAATATTGATTTTAGAGGAAACTCTGTGGTCTTAAAAGTGTAAATTATTATTGTCTACATTTCTTCATTGTAATAACTATAAGTCAAACAATAAATACCTACCTACCTATTTCTGCAGAGGCACAGGCCCCATGGGGCCTTCTGTCTGTAGAACACACTGTAGAACATGTGTGGCTACATAAGCACATGTCCTTGTGGGGCTTATTCTTAAGCAGCTGCAAATAGAAATCCATGAAGGTAGCACATTTATGCAACTGTATTTGTCAACTGGAAGCAGTTGTATTTTTTGTCTTACCTGTTGAAGGCTGTCTGTGGTTGACTGGAAGGGCTTGTCCTGCTGCTGCTTTATATTGAACCCTAACTGGTGCATTAATACAGTTTTTTGCAATGAATTATAGGGTTGTCATAGTGCCCCTATAGTTAAGGTTGAGTACCCCATTTAATGTTAAACCTCAGATTTTTCGCATTAATATCTTTGGCTCTCTTTGACAAAATTAGCTGACATTGTGTATGTTTTGTCTAGGAGGCAAGGTCTTGATGTGTAGACATTTTTGTGATGGCATCTTGTGTGGTTTTTCAGAGCTGCATGTGTAATTTTTTAGAAAAAAAAGCATTTTTTTCCCTTTACTTAACATTCAAGGTCAGTTTGCTGACCTATAAGGCCCTACACAGACAGGGACCGGGCTACCTGCAAAAGCTTCTGTTTCTTTACTGCCCCCTTTGACCACTCTACTCTGCCAATGAGGGATTGCTAGAGGTTTCCAGAGTTCAGTTAAACACACCGGGGGCCCATGTTTTTATGTTCATGGCCCCCACTCTATGGAACTCTCTACCTCATCGGATATGAGAGTGCCTGACTGTGGAGAGTTTTAAGGCTGCTTTGAAGCAAGGTTATTTAGTAGCGATTGTTTTTACTATTTTACTGTTTTAATTGTAAAGGCGCTATGATCTTTTGGCATAGCACCTGTTTTATAAATAAAGTGAATAGAATTGAATTGTTTTTGTTTTACACTCACCTACAGCCTACATGGAAAGTAATTGTTGCCCCAAACTTTCAGGGAATATGGGTCATGTCCCAAGATAGTGCATTTGAAAGGTCTGGGGAAAAAATATCAAAGGGTTTCACAGTTATAAGGCTTTCAATTTTAGTGTTTTCTGACTTGCACTTGTGCAGTTTGGGGTTTTCAGATAACCTTTTGTGGTGCATGCACAGCAGGGGAGTTTTGTGCAGTGCCAGTTGCCATCTTGTTGATTTTTTCCATGAACTGACAAACGTGGAAAATGTAATTAAATTTACTGGTGGTTTTGTGGCACTCCCTCCCCAATTCCAGATGCCTATTTTTTTTTTTTGGCGGCTAGTAACATCCCCCCACCCTGCCATGTTTCCTACCTGTTGAAAATAAGAAAACAGTCCCTTGATGTTTTTTTTGTTTTTTTACCTGTAAAAAAAATGTTCATTGACAATCACACTTGCATCCCCTCCTGACCTCCCACTGTGCACCCACCTATACCACACCACTGTTGACTTCCCACACCCCCTCACTCACCTGAAGAGATCCCAGGTTTGAGATCTGCAATCCCAATTGAAGACACATCTTGCTGCTGGAACTAGTGACTACAATATGAAAAACTAAGGTAAATGCGGTTCAGTGCTATCCACATGTATGACTACAGATGCCCATAGAATGGCTATTCACAGCTCTGTCACTTCCATCATAGACTACGGTCTTGCCATCTATGGGTCTGCCACTACAACTGCTCTCCACAGGATCTCAGTATCGCTTAACAAAGCCTGCAGACTACTAATGGGCAGTTCACATCAAATACACACCTGTGACCTGTATACCCAGGCAGGCTGGCTCCCCTTATACAGTCATTTCTATGTTCAATTGAAATTTTAACATAACCAGTTTTTCACATTACCTCATGAACATGACAGCTGTCATTTTTCAAATCTGACCAAAGTGTGTTTTCAGACCTGTGGTGCCAAATGATGTTTCAGTGGTGCAGAATAACATTCCAACAGGATTTGGAAATGTTCACTTACCAGGTTCATGAGGTGGAGAAATAAAAAGGCTAAACTGAAAATTTGGTGTACAAATACAGTAAAATGCCTAGGTTATGAGTGAACATTGTAGTATTTCAACATTTACTCATAACTTCACTAATTCTCAATATTTTGATGCCAAACTTTTAACATAGCCATTTTTCCATACCACCTCATAAACATGATGCACATCAGTTTTTAAATCCTAGGTGAGACATGTTTTCACACTTCTGGTGCAAAATCAAATTTTGTCCAATATACTGTAAATGGTATATGTCATGATTATAAGGTGAATCATAAAATTACTACAGTACTTTAAAAAGTTTGGGTCAAAATAAAAAGAAAGTAATAACAAACTGTGTGTGTAATACCAGTGTTGATCCCAATGGGTATGCTTTGTGATCCTGTACCGAAGAGCTGAGTTCAGTGGTGAGCTGAATGACCCAGCTGGATGGGGTGAGGGTGGGGGGATGGCACTGTTACTGTATGTGACTCCTCCCCAAGTCAGTAACAAAACCAACAGAAGGCAGCTCCTGAGTCAATGTGCCAGTTGAAGAAAGTTTAGTGGTGCAGCAAGGAAGAATGGCGCCATTCATCAGATGCTGTACACAAATCGTCAAGGCTTTATTTAATTAAGCATAACATGCTGTGGCAGCAAAAAAAGCAGGGTACTCTCTCCAAGTAAAATGCAACCTGTCTGGTTCTGCACAAGGATGCCTTCTCAGAGACTGATGCATCTAATTGCACCAGTCACACTTAAATACTGTCATTCCTTAAAGTGGCAGTGTATAATTAATGTATTAAAACACTACATATATGTAACCAACAGCCCAACCATACAAATAGTAGTACAAAGTGCATAGATAATAGTGATGAATTAAAACACACATTTCAGCATATCAATATTCTATATCAAAATATAATAACACATATACATACATATATATATATATATATATATATATACACACATGGCAAAAAAATCCATTTAATGCATCAGTTAGGGTTGTTCCACAGCAACAAAAGTGAGGAAATTCGATGTTAGGGTTTTAAACCCTAACTCCGAATTCACCCCCCAGCACCACACACACACACACACACAAACACACATGCAAGTGGGGGGGGGAGGACCAAGGCAACACAACCAATGACAGACAACCAGCAGCAGGTGACAGAAATAAAAAACAATTGTCTAAATGTACTACAAGACATCTCCACCCACCTGACCGGTACTGCATGCTCAGTGGAGATCAACAGCAAAACTGAGGCCATGTACACCAAATGTACACATCCCCTGCTTGCAGGTGCACACAATGTACCTCACTTAGTAGTTGCATGGCCTTACCTAGCGATGCCCCACACCCACCACAACTGGTAGTCCACCTCAGCTATAGAGCACATCAAAAGTAAGTAGTTGCACAGGTATAATATGTGTCTTTGATTTCATGTATACACAATCTCCCACTGTTAGGCACTGGAGGAGCTTTTCAAGGCAGTGCCCCACCCACTCAGACCATGTACTGTGTAGTTACTGGACAACAGCGGTTAAAATTAATCCATGCAGGGGGTCACGTGATGGCAGCTAACTAAGCAGCAGCTGGATTCATGAGCTCTCCCCTACAGCCGCCTCATCTGCATTCCTGCAGCAATATATGGACAGCAGACCTCAAGATTTCATCATAGAATAGTAGATAAAGTCACCTACAATCCTTTAAACTAAGTTTGGTCCGGAGAGGTGCCTTTATTACCCCAGGATGGAGGTGGATGGGAAGCAGGCCCAAGTCAGACACACACCTCCTGCCTCTCCTGAAAAAGCTGCTAAAAAACAACGCAATCAAGCTAATATAAAGCCGGACCGAATCGGAGATAAAACTCATCAAGCCATGCCTCTCACGGAAGATAGATTCTTGCAAGAGCTTACCCCACTAAAGGATATTTTAAAAGAAATGTCTGTGGAGCTTAGGTCTTTGTGCTCTGACTTATCCTCCGTCTCCCTTAAAGTCTCTGATGTGGAGGCCCGAGTATTCTCAACAGAACAATGGCAAATAAAGGCCAATAATGAAATTGCAGAGCTTAAGCATCAAATCAAAAAACTACAGCTCAAATCGGAGGACCTGGAGGGACGTAATCGCCGGAACAATCTAATAATTCTGGGCCTACCTGAATTAGAAGAAGGTCCAGACATGCTGGTCTTTATGCAAAGTTCCTATGCAAGGCAGTTGGCCTTCCCCAATCAGCCCTTCATACCACATTGAGAGGGCCCATCGATCGTTGAGACCAAGACCTCCAGCCGGACTACCTCACGGCCAATTATTGTGAAGTTCTTGAGGTTACATAGAGGCAGCACGTCTATCTGAGCCTCGGGGAGCTCAAAGATATTTTGTGGGGCACTACCAGAATCAGAATTACAGGGACTTGCCTAAGGAAACTCGCAAAAAGGGCTGCCTATCATCAAGTGGTTCAAAAGCTCATCACGGCCTCCATACCTTTCCGAATGGTTTATCCGGCTACTTTAAAGGTCACTATTGGAGGCACAGCTACCACTTTCACTTCTCCTGAGATGGCTTCCACCGAACTAGCGACCAGGCTTCCAGATCTGTTTAAATCCTCGGGCTGAAAGGACTTTCAAATTGTGCTGATGTTGAGGGGCTTCCCCTCTTCGTTAAATATAATCAGCCTTTAATTTTGCTCTCTGCCTAACTATTGTACTTAAATGTGGCAACTGATGGCCTATACTTCTATTTGATTTTTTGTCTGGTCCTTACCTTCATTGGTCTGGTTTTGCTGTCTCTCCCCGGTTTGTTTCCCCTCTCCCTTCTCCTTTCTGGGTCCTTTCCCTGGTGGGGTTGAGTTTTCTGCTCCTCTGCTCCCTTGGGCTCGTTCGCGGGGGGCGGGGTGGGGGTCCCAGGGTGGTTTGCGGCATGAGGTCTGGATCTTCCCGTGGTCTGGGCCTTCTCATTGCGGAACTCCCTTTGTGGGATTCTGTTTCTTGGGGGAACTTCCTGGGGAACGGACTGGTTCGGTTCGCTGAATAAGTTTTCCCCCGGAAACATTGGTTGTGAGATCACTTCTTTGTATTCCGCAATTGTTGCCCCTTTCCTCTGGTTGTCCTGGTCCTTTGGCTAACAGCTGACAAGTAAGTTGATCACCATCCATATTGTCATATTCTTAAGGGCATGAGTGGTCACGGAGGGTTGGGGATCAAGGTCCTATTTTTAGCCATTCTGCCTCTTGACGGACTCGCAATGGTGTGCTGGAGTTCTAGCGTTGTTTCTTAATATAGTAGACTCAACTTAATGACTGAACCAGGGGTGGATCGAGTCTTAAGTGCAGATGCCCTAAAGGATAATTTTAAATACGCTGGGCCTAGATCTGCATAATAACACTCACTTGAATATTAACATATCCAGAGGGCAACGAATACCACCCTAAGAGCTTTTTCTTATTTATCCCCTGGTATCGATTCTCCGAGATTTTCTCCCAACTGCTGAGCGAAGACAGACTGGGCATTAAGGAAATACTGGGGGTTGATGTTTATAGTACTTTATTTTGGCCAGCTTTGGAACATTTCTGGTCTGATTTACCTACCACTTTAGGGTAGGGATGCAGGGGGGTGGCTTTGGGGGGGGGCCTGAGTCTAGATATGACTGCCTGTTGGATGTGGAATCACGAGAGAATAAATGGGGGGTTTGCCAACCTCTCCCTAGGTTCGGGTGTATTAGGCAGAATATTACTTTGCGGGTTATTACAGTTTGTTATCGAACTTTCAGTGGTACATTCCGATTATCGGTGTTTATGCACCAGGCTGGGATTCAGAGGTTCGCCTTTGGGACTGGGGGTCATGGATTCTAGACTCTAATTTTCTCTATCTTAACTATGTTACCTGGCCACCCATTGTACATAGTTTCTCTGGGTTAGGGTGCTACTCACTCAACTGTTTACTATTTGGAGTAACTGCCTATAAAATGTTGGTTGGGTGGGCTGGGGCTTGGGGGTAGGAGGATTAGTGATGGGATTTTTCACGACTTGGTATGTTTCATTTTCCCGGTATGGGGGCTTTCTCCGGGGGGGGAGGTGGGGGGTGGATAAGGGTAATTCTCTAATTGTCTTAAATGTAGTGCACCCTGTTTCCTTAGATATTGCATACCCTGTCTGGATATCTAAGTGTTGTGATATTATTAAAGGATGGCTGGATCCACAATTAAGATAGCATCTTGGAATGTCAGAGGGCCGAGGGACCGGTCTAAATGCCTACAGATTTTTAACCACTGTTCCCTACTTAATATAGATATTCTTTTCCTACAGGAGACACACCTGTATCAAGATGAAGTCAAACTGTTATCTCGGTCTGGGTTCTCCCAGTTTTATGTAGCCGGGAACTCTAGTTTTAGTAAAGGGGTTGCGATTCTTTTTAAGAGACATGTGTCTTTTATCAAAGATCTGGTTCTCTCTGATCCAGAAGGGAGATTTGTATTAGTCAAAGGTATACTAAATGGAACAACCACTGTTCTTGGTTCGGTTTATGGACCTGTCGGAGGAAAACCTGAGTTTTTTACAGCATTATTAGATAAACTGGCCAGCTTTTTGCCTGCTCATTTCGTATTGGGTGGGGACTGGAATGTGCCTTTCTCCTCGAAGCTAGATAAAGAACCTCAAGACAGCCGTATGCCCACCGCGGCTCAGAAAGCCCTAGCTGAAATGGCCTCACTGTTAGGTTTAGGAGACCCATGGCGGCAAGCTAACCCTTCCACTCGTGCATATACTTTCCAATCTCAATCACACGGTACCAAATCAAGATTAGATATGATTCTAGTCAGTCTTCCTCCTCTCAAAAATTCCTCGTCTGGTATGGAGCCAATTATTTTATCAGACCACGCCATGGTATGGTTACAATTATCCCTTAATCCTGACTATTCTAGATTCTATGTATTAACACTCAATTATTAAAGGACTCTCAATTTGTTTCTGAAATCAGCTCTAAGATATCCCTTTTCTGGCTGACAACATGAACTCCACTCTAAGGTAGATATGGTATGGGAGCCTTAAAGTGCTATCTTAGAGGTGACTTTATCAAAATGGCCTCCCTTAGGCGGAAAACATGGTTAACCAGGTCGTTAGAGTTGATTGGCAGGATAAGGGAACTTGACAATCGGTATTCATTATCCTCGTCGCTCTCAGATTTCAAAGAGCTTCTTCGGGCCAAGAATGAATATTCTGAGCTTCTGAAAGACAAAACAGAATACTGCCTTATGAAAACCCGAGCTAGATATCTGGATTTTGGTGAGAAATCTAGTAAATTACTAGCTCTGCTCCTGCGTGCACTTGAGAGTTCGAGGATTATTCCCTCTCTGGTTTCTTTATCCGGTAATATCGTCTCTTCACCCAGAGATATCACTCAGGTCTTTCAGGAATACTATTCAAATCTTTATAGTCACTCCTCAACACTCCCTCCGGCAGAAATTATCAGAGATTATGTTAAAATAAGTAAGGTTCCACGTATATTGGATTCTCAGACTGCGAGCCTACTAACTCCTATCTCAGCTGAGGAAATTAAAAATGTCATAGCCTCACTGGTTCCGATAAGTCTGGCCCAGATGGATTCCCAGCCAATTTTATAAAGTTTTTGTCAAGGAACTCACCGCTATCCTTCGGAACTGTATAATTACTTCTTGACCTCGCCCGATCTTGACCCGCTCTTTTCAAAGCCACTATAGTTCTAATTCCCTAAGACAGACAAAGATCCCTCAGAACCCGGCTAGTTACTGTAATTTCTCCAGAATTACGACATCAAATTTTGGCTAAAATACTTGCTGACAGGATTAAATCGATCTGGATGGGTCTTTTGAGTCCTGAACAGGCCGGTTTTGTTCCTGGAAGGTCAGCAGCTGATCATCTAAGGACTCTGTCCCATATCTCATACTACGCCCAGACTATCCCCGATCCAGTCGCCCTGGTTTCTCTTGACACTGAGAAAGCATTCGATCGGGTAGATTGGTCTTTCTTATGGATAGTACTGGAGGAAATGGGCTTTCCAACTCCTTTTTTGAATCTGATAAAGACACTCTACAAATTTCCATCAGCCAAAATTTATTGTAATGGGGTTTTGTCCTCCTCTTTCCGCCTTTTCGCCGGTACTAGGCAGGGATGTCCCCTGTCCCCCCTGCTTTTCAATTTATATTTAGAACCTCTATTAATTAATCTTAAATCTTCTTCTCAGGTGAAGGTGCGGTTCCATGATAAGGAACTAACCTTGTCAGCGTATGCAGATGATGTTTTGCTACATTTAGTAGACCGGCAGCGTCTCTACATGCAGCTCTGACTATTATCAAGCGGTTCAGCTTCCTTGCTGGTTATAAACTAAATATCTCTAAATGTGAGATCTTCCTTAAACAATTATACGTTTAAGCAGAATTTCCAAGCTTTTGGGATGAAATGGACTTCTAGCTCAATCAAATATCTGGGGATTCATTTCTCTACAGATATCTCTCTTCTTAAAAAACTTAATCTTACTAGGATTAAGGATTCGATTAGTCAGGATCTGCAACGTTGGACAGCTCTTCCTATCTCCTTATGGGGTAGGATTAACATTATTAAAATGAATGTCCTCCCTCGAATTTTCTATCCGTTGAACCTCATGAATCTCTGGCTCCCCCTTTCCTTTTTTCAGAAGCTCCATAGTCTGATCTCTGCTTTTATATGGCGAGGTAAAGGGGTACAGTGTTCCTATAGCACATTATCACTTCCTAAAGAGAGAGGGGGTTTGAAACTTCCTAATTTTCTCTTATACTATTGGGCGGCCCATTTGTCCAAATTAGGTAAATGGTTTTCCACAAATAATGAGTGTTTACAACCAAGCTGGCTTCAACTAGAAAAGACCTCCCTCTCAAACTTAAACTTGATATACGGGCCCTACTCTATCAAACCCCTAAAACACTTTCTCACTTAATCTCGGATGATGCAACGGTAGTCTCCCTTAAAGTGTTGGCCCAATGTTTCAAATATTTTTGGATTTCTACCCATACCGATTTAGGGCAGCCAATAACACTCAATCCCAATATTAAACTAGGTAACTCCTGGATAGGACCGAACTGGCTCCCACATCTTCACAACCTTAGGATTGAACATCTGTTCGACCATACCCGGCTCCTCGATTCTGGGGAAATTTTAACTAGGTTTGATATATCAAGCAAAGATATTTTTAAGGTATTCCAACTGTGTCACCTGGTGAGCAGTATATTCGGTAGATCCTATAAACAGTCGATAGTGCAACCTTTCTTTTCGACCATCATTAAATTGGCTTCCCAACCGCATTCAATATCGCAGATTTACTCTTATCTCTTAACTTTTAATCTTGAAGAAGAGGCTGGAGGCCCTCTATTCTGGACACATCTCCTTCCGAGACTGCTCCATGTTGGAATACCTTCTGGACTAATTTACACAAATATCATACACAGGATAGATTTGTCTAGTGCAATATAATATTGTTTATAACCTTTATTATACTCTGTCAAGCTTTTCAAGCGTAACTTAATTCCCACCTCAGAATGTTTCAGGTGTCTGCGAGATGAGGGCAACTTAGTTCATATTTTCTGGGAATGCCCTAAAGTTGCCCTCTGTGGTCCCTGATTCATGATAGTCTGGATCCCTTCTGGGTCTGAGAGAATTTTTCTGCCCTGCAGTTTGTGTTTTTGGAGATCTTTCTCAAGTCGATAGTGGGGAACGTAGATATTATATGGCTTTGATATCTATGGCAGTCAAGAACCTGGTGTTAAGACATTGGCGAGATCAATTGGTTTTAACATATGCGGATTGGTTAAAAGAGATGATGTCATATTTCCAACCTGAGAACCTGATTGCCAGTTACAAAAATCACCCAGACATATTTTGTAAAAGATGGGGTAAGCTCCATGCCTTCTGCCTACCCTAATAGGTGACCTGATGACGGATCCTCGACCCTCATGTTTCATGTTACATCATGCTACCTTATAATATACCAGGTGTTATCTATTAATCTTAAGGTTATATATCCTAGGTGTACTGTAAATTTCTCCTATACTTGATCAGTTGTCAGTCAGGAGTGCGGGTAAATATGTGATGAGATGATATCCAGACTTTTGTTACTCACCAAAAGATACTGGGGTGCACTCTGAAACTGGAGGACTAGGGTGGGGGAGGGAAAGGTTATTTTCCTGCAACATTTTGGCTGGGGATCATATTAAGTGCCTTGATTTTTGTTATGCTCTCTCGGTCCCCAACTATCCTATGTATCTACTTGTGGTAGGGGGGATGGGGGTCGAGGTGGTTTACTGATTCATATACTGATGGTTGGTTACGAATGTACTTTGTTTGTCTTTCCCTGAAACCAATATACTTTAATTTCAAACACTCTGGTTGGGGGAGAGGGTGGAGGGTGGCGGGTGTTTGGGGAAGAGAGGGATGGAGGGGGTAGGGTTTATGTTGTACCATGTAATTTCCTGGTCTGTTACTACTGTCATGTTGTATGGTTGGCATTTTGTTGTTGAAAATCAATAAACTTTAAATTTCAAAAAAAATTAATCCATGCAGATCAACACTGTAACTTGATGATTGCAGCTATCCAAAGGTTAGTACAATTATAACTCACAGAGTCTGTGATAGAGAAAGCCCCTCCCACCCTACAACACTTATCCCATTATGACTAAAAGCTATACTAAAAGAAATTCTGTTTATATCTATGGTATACCTACTTGATTCCTGTTGTAGTACAATTAACATAGTTATCACTTTGATGGCGTCAGTGACAGAATGGTCTGCCAAACCCAAAGACTAGGTACTACAACCCGTGATAGAACAACTACCAAAAAGTGAGTCTGGGCATAAGTGGTATAGCTCACTCATTGCAACAATACTAAACTTACCACTATTTCAATAAGTGAGGCATCAGAGAGGCAATGCCATTGTCTTCACCAGGTAGTACATCCTCAGTAAAGAGCTACAGGAAAATTGAGCCTATAGACATCTGTGATACACCTATGTCATTGTAGGTTCAGTAATATTAGGATATTTAGAAGTTGCTTGGCCTCAGCCAGGTAATTACACTGTTTGTTAGACAGAACAGTTACTGAATTTGTAGAATACGGACACAATGAAGGTACATATATGTACAGCAACAGTACACCTGCATCACTGAAACTGTATACCTGATACTGACATTAGGACTTGCACATCCTTGTACAGTCAATAGTTTTACCATACCTTGACCTCAGCCTCTGTATCTTGAGTGTACAACTACAGTAAATTTAGTACTACACACATTACATAGTAAATGCAACAGTTCTTGTATATTGATGATAACTGTGCCTTGTAGTAAATTTATGTTGTTGTCTTTTTCTGTTTACTCATAAGTGTAAAAACTTTGTACAGCTGCAATCAGACACCTGCATCATTGATGTCCAGTCATGGTGCAGTACCAGGTGTGGTGGGGTGTGGGGCATCGCTAGGTAAGGCTATGCAACTACTAAGTGTGGTACATTGCATGCACCTGCATCAGGGATGTGTACGTTTGGTGTACATGGCCTCAGTTTTGCTGTTGATCCTCCATGGATCATGCAGCACCTGGTCAGGTGGGTGGGGATGTCTTGTAGTACATTTAGACAATTGTTTTTTATTTCTGTCACCTGCTGCTGGTTGTCTGTCATTGGTCGTGTTGCCTTGGTCCTCCCTCCCTGCTTGCGTGTGTGTGTGTGTGTGTGTGTGTGTGTGTGTGTGTGTGTGTGTGTGTGGGGGGTGATTCAGAGTTAGGTTTTCAACCTAACACTGAATGTCCTCACTTTTGTTGCTGTGGAACAACCCTAACTGATGCATTAAACTGAGTTTTTTGCCATGAATATCCTGTCTTTTGAGAATTATAAGTACCATATATAATTTCTTGTTGTACCAGGACTGCACATACACCGAAAAATGCACCAAAATGAAGAACACAGTAACTCATCTAATAGGATTTTCTGTTTGAAGAGTAAGACAACATCCATGTCAACCATATGCCTTTTATATTTATGTATTTACTTTCACTTACCACTCTTATGTCAAAACTAATTTATTATGTTGCAGTGTTTTACTCATTATCTTTTTGCAGTCAATGAATCTACTCTTGTGACACAAAGAATGTAGTAGTCTGTTTCTAAGCACCACTTTTAAATATTCAGATATATTACATCTTCCTTTTCTGTATCTTTACTAGACACAAAATTCAGACGTAAGTCATATTTACTAATGTAGGTACAAAAATGTTCTCATAACACTGCAACATATGTAACACAACAAGAATTTAAATGTGTCATCTGTTTAAACCTTAAACGCTGTCTATAACAATCTTCTTCACCAAACTAGGTAAGCCAAATGGTTTCTTATAGAATATGTAACCAAAAAGGAATGACCAACAATTGTGTTAATGGTCTGTTAATCACCTGCTACTGGTGTAACACGACTCCACATGTACAGCCTATCAGATGCATTTACAGGCTGAGTAACTGACCATTAACATAATCCCTGGAAGTCCCTTATTGCCACAATTATTAAAGTCATTTAAATAGTGTGAAACCTTGTTCAACATATGATCAACCTACAATGGGGAGAATGAGTCTATTCCCAAGTCTCTGAATACTTACCAAATATTATTACAACTAATGTAAATTCCTAGATTTGAATGCAAGATCTTTAAACCAACTCAAATTAGCAGAACTCGAAGCCAAATGTAAAACTTTAAATATAGGTGTGGTGGGAGTAACTGAAACTTGGGGGACACATCCTCAGTTTGGTCCAGAGAAATTCCAGGTTATAAGTTATATCATAAAACAGATTAGATAAAGGCGGTGGAGTTTGTATGTACATACTAAATGATATTCCTTCTTTTGAAGTGTGTTCTCCCTTTCCTTTGGAAAGTATATGGGTTAAAATCTTATTGAAGGAGCAGTCCTATATAACTATTGGTAACATCTATCGACCTCCATCTGCAAATTCAGATTACACAACTGATATGTTTAAAGAAATTACACATTTTTCAGAATCTCAAGATACTGTAATATTTGGTGACTTTAACCTCCCTCATATTAACTGGGACTCATTCTCAGGACAGTTCTATGCCGAGAAAGGACTAATAGATGTGGTAGTTAGTACTGGATTACAACAACTTGTTACTGAACCCACTCGAGGTCCTAATATTTTGGATCTATTATTTACTAACATAGAGCAACAAATTAGCAATTTACAAATTTGGGATCCACTTGGGACCAGTGATCATTCATTTATTCTTTTTGAAATTCAACAGTTTAAAACTACACAAAGGAAGTTATACTGTACAAAAATTATAATAAAGCAAATTTTTCTAAAATCAATGAATACTTACAAAACATAAACTGGGAATCTAATCTTCTTAATTGTACAACACAACAAGCTTGGGACTTTTTTAAAAACATTGTACATTATTTGGAAAATACCTTTATTCCATCTAAGAGGAAATTTAATAATAAAGGAAAAATTCCCCCTTGGTTCAACAAGACAATTAAAAATCAGATTAAAATAAAAATTAAACTTTTTAGGAAACTTAAGAATAGTTCTGTTCCATTTAAAACTACTCTATTACATAAATACAGACTATCTGTGAAAAACTTAAAATATTCTATTAAATTGGCAAAAATAAGCTAGAATTTAAACTAGCTCACTCAAAAGACTGTCACAAATCTCTTTTCTCCTATATAAATAGTAAAAAGGTGTATCAAGGACCATTGGTCCCATTATAACCAATGGTTCTTCTCTATCTGATATAGAAACCTCAAATCTCTTTAATAAGTACTTTTGTTCTGTCTTCTCTAAAATCACCTATTAGTACATTTAAAGTTCACCACATAGATTATCATAGGTTCTATCCAACTGACATTATACAGGCTATCAAAAACTAAAAAAATACTAGTCCGGCCCAGACGGTATTCATCCATGGTTTCTGATCGAAACCTCTATAAATATTTCTATACCTTTGTCAATTATCTTCAACAAATCCTTACAAGAAAGCATTGTACCAAATGATTGGTGTTCAGCAATAGTTACTCTATTTAAACTAGAGGTTCTGTGCAAAATTATTATCCAATTAGCCTGACCTCAGTGGCTGGTAAATTAATGGAACGAGTAATGAAGTCTCTAATAGATCAAGATTGTAAAAAATTAGGAATTTATGATTCAAATCAGCATGGGTTTACTCCCAAGTATTCCTGCACCACCAATCTGATATCTTTTTACAATAATATAAGTACTCTACTAGATGTGGGTATCCCTACTGATGTAATTCTTTTGGACTTTAGTAGAGCTTTCGATAAAGTCTCACATGAAAAACTCATTACTAAAATGCACAATCTAGGTTTGTCACCTGATATTGTCAACTGGACTTTAAACTGGTTGACAAATTGTTCTCAGAGAGTCAGAATTAATGATATCTTGTCTGATTCGGGTAGTGTGACAAGTGGTGTACCACAGGGGTTGGTCTTGGGACCAACATTGTTTAATCTCTTTATCAGTGATTTACAAACAGGGCCAAATAACTTCATGGTTAAATTTGCAGACAATACTAAATTGGGGGCAAGGTTAATAATCAAGAAAATATTTCTGCATTAAAGAAGGATTTGGAAAATTAACACTTTGGGCAAATGAAAATCATATGCAGTTTAATCAAGACAAATGTTTAGTAGTGTATTTGTGTAAATAATCCAAAACTATATATTATATAATGGACTACCACTTCACTCATTAAATTGTGAAAAAGATTTAGGGATATATGTTAATAATAAACTTACATCAAATGATCACTGTGTTAGAACTGCTTGCATGACCAACAGACTTTTGAGGCAAATAAAATGCACTTTTGTTAATCGCACTGAACAATGCCTTATTCCATTGTATAGGGCATACATTAGACCGTATCTAGACTATGGCTCCCCTTTCTGGAATCCAAACCAAAAAAAGACATAGCAATTCTTGAACAGGTTCAAAGGAGAGTAACTAGAATGATTCCAAGATTAACAAACTTGGATTATCAGAACAGATTAAAAGCTACTGGTCTCTTCTCTCTTCAAACTAGAAGATTAAGAGGTGATATGCTTATGGTTTTTAATTTAATAAATTCACCAGATCTAATGGAAAATGTGGTCTAACACTCTCCAAAAGGAGACATGTTCCAAGACTGCATAATAAACAGCTTGAAGTAAAAACTTATAAAACCAGCAAAAGGGGAAACTTTTTTCCAATAAGAGCATCCATTGTATGGAACACCTTGCCACAAGAATTGGTAGAGGCAACTAGTGCCACTGTCTTTAAAAACAAATTAGATGTTTGGTTGAGGGATAATAGATAAATAATGTCACCCATAGTGTGGGGAACAGTCTCGATGGCCTCTGGCCTTCTTCTGTTCTTTCATACCAAGTAATGCCAAGTAATACATATGTATGTTAATTTAAATTTCACATGAATCTACTGGAATGTTTGAGGAAATGAGAAAACTACATTTCTCTAACCCTTTGTTATAAATATTGATGATAAACATCCCACAATTGAATAATACCACAAACAAAAAGTTATATTCAAAAAATTATTCTATGTTTTTATAAAAGTATAAAATATTTTTAAATCTTAAATGAAAAAGTCACTCTTGACAAAAAAAGGTACAAATTCAACCTGTTAAAATGTAAAGTAACAAAAGAGAAACTATATTGATTTGGTATCATTTAGAAAAAATAAATAATACGTAAAAATATATATTTTTATTTATAAAAGCGTAAAATATAATTTACAAAAATAAATACAATTAGATAAAACAAGAATTAAAATAATTTGTAGCCACTATTTGTGAGAGGTGTGTGCTGCTTGAGGCAGTCCAACCCATAAGCTGGAGTCAATGTGGAGGTGCAACAGAAGTGGAAGCTGTTGTGCCCTCCAGAGGAGATACCGGACAGGTGTGGAGACTGGTCACTTCATCCCAGGGAAGCTGGATGCCACAGTCAGAGGTGGAGGTGAAGTGCTGGTACTGGCCACAGTGTCTCCAGCTGCTGTCACCACAGGCTCGAGCACAAGGTTGGCAGTCCGCTGTTGCACTTCCATGAAGGACAGCAATCTCTGCTGTCCTTCATGGAGAGCAACGATATCTTTTATCAGACTGTCAACCTTGTGCTCCAGTCTGCGGTAACAGCGGACAGTGGCCAGTACAGTGCTTAACACGCATCCTACAAAGTTTCAAAACATGAATCAATATATCAGCCTCAAAACAGTGATTACCTTCTGTCTTTCACCTTACAGTATTGATATCTAATTTAATAATTGTTATACAGTTTGTTGCCACTATTAACATTATATAGAAATGTGATACAAATTATAAGTCCTGTCTTGAGTTCACTTATAATATTATTTACTATCATATTATGTCTTTGTTGACAAGTAAAATGATTTATAAGAAGAGTACACTTTCTACACTATTCTTGTATTTTACTTACTATACAGCAACACTAAGTATCTAAATGTTTCACCACAATAAACAACACAGCCTCATACACTGATACTACCTCTTTATTGTATGGACAACTAAACTTTACCATCTGTGCCTATATTATTTCTTCACACATGCAAGAGAACATTAAACTACCTGTACACCAACAGTATGATTACATAATCCAATGTTTACATAATCATCTGTTTCATAACTGCTACAAAAGAGACACACATGTCCAATTGTTAACATACTTCCATTTATGCAAATCATCTTTTAGTGCTGTAACATTAATTGAGCAGCAAGGCATGACCAAGTGTCATTTTAATGTTCTTTTGATGACCTGCATGCCTGTAGTGTTCCAGAAAGTGTTACCACATACCAGAATGTCCTAGATGGTGATCAACTGACCACTGACACAATCTCTGGAAGTACCTTATTTGTATTATAATAAAACAACTTAATAACACTCTTAACCCTTCTTCACCATATGAGCAATTTCTACATTAATGTTCATGAAAGATGTACATAACCACTTAGAATGTTTAAAGAGAATTAGAAAACTCTTTTTGCCACACTGTTTTTATAATACTTGAAATCATCTTACAAATTTACTAAGCAAGAGCCGAGTTACTTTAGTAACTACTTTATCTAATACATTCTTTACACATCATGTAAATAAAGAGGAGATATGGCATAAAGTGTTGTACAAGAGGCACAACAGTGACACCATGCACAACGCAGTGATGCATGCCAGTGTGATATTCAAAAGTGCTATGGGCCTGGCATAAATACCAATCTATCTAAACATAACAGTAATATATATGCAACACAGTTAGCAGGTTCATTCCCATTCCATGTTACATACAACCCAATATTTAGCCCAGGATGTAGTAACATATACACTCACAAGTACTACTTGTACTTTACAGAGTAGATTCATTCGTTAAAATGATCAACAGCTGCCATTCACAGCTCAGTTGCCACATCACACCTTGCAACAAGACAGCTGACAGCTCTGACTGACCATCCAAGCTACAGCAGCACCTTCATCCTGGCACCCCCCCATGCTGACTGTGGGTATTACTACAGTAATAATCTTCCTATGTCCCTGGTGTTCCAGTGCAACACTCACATGCATATTACAGAACACCTGCAATATTATATCAAAGCACATCCTTGGTTGAGTACTGCTACACCCCACCTCTCCCAACCACTAAGCAACAACATGTCCCTCCACCCCTCCACTCCTGTCAGTGGCAGTAGTAGCTGCTTGCCAACTTGCAAGTCTGATGCACAATCACTGACTCTTGAGTACTGTGATGTACACCCATTGGCCACAACAATAGGAGTGAATGACCATGGACCTTGTACTTTACACGCAACAGAGATTTATGAATGGATTCATTTGACGTTTCTGTACAATGTAGTACTATACAGCCTTTACAATCATTGTTTAGGTTATGAAACAATGCTGTACAACTAATGTATGAGATCAGTGATTACTAACCGCCTACCAAGCAGACAATGCACATAACATACATTCTGGGTTCGGATACTGTGACACTATATCTTGTGTGAATATCTGTTGTGGTGGTACTTTCATAGAGCTGGTACCTGGCTCCTGCTTCACATCCACAGGTTCACCACCACAGCGCTCCCTGGCTGTATAAAACATACAAGTAAAAACAGAATTACAAATACCACAATATATTAAAGTATCACTATACTTTTATCATGAAATCCATTGTTTAATGCTGTGTCATCGTGTAATTAAAGCAGGTAAACACATTTCTCTTTGCAATGACACTTCTGCATTTCTATGATGTTCTGTCATTAAGCAACAGTGACATGCACACATCAACTGTTCTCATCTGTACAGTAAGAAAGTGACTTACATGAACAGAAACAGCAATGTCACAGATAATGTAACAGAAAAATTTCTACAACTTGTGACCACATCATCACTGTACACCCCAGTGTAATTTTGAAACTCTGTCTGTGCATTACTGCACATGCCATTGAGCTGTTCAGTGACACCCACCCCATTTTCAACTAGTACGCCAGTGTTAAAATAGACATAGAATACTGTCCATTCAGTCATTCACAGATTCTGGTAATATGTAACAAGGACACAACAGGTGCAACATCATAATTTGTAACATATACATGGGTCATATCACCCAACCTCATAAACAAATACAACTATTATTACCTTCTCATATCACTATGTGCATAACTGAAAATTTTCTTGTGTATTTTGTATCAGGTGACATCAGTACGTCTCACAGAAGCAAGTAGTATAGCAATATGTAATAACTGTTTTCATATTCTATACAAGATCTAGATAACAGATATATTGTAGTGAGTACCTCTGTTACTCATTTTTAAGATTACATGACATAAAAATACAATTCAAATCTGTACAAATATCTTGATACACTGGAATGAACACAACATTCAGTTATTAAACAACTGAAATGAAATTCATAGCACCACAATATTTTATATGTCATTCTTCCACAACTGTCATGGGCAGTTGTAGATCATGTTCAGTTAAACCAAACTGGAGATGTGTGTATAACTGGTGTACATCTGTCAATAATATCTGTTTCTTTTGAATCACTTAATATAATGAAATCACCACACCTTTTTTTACAATTCTCAAACAGCATACACCAACAGGGTGTTTGCTTACTGGAGATGTCCCATGACTGCTGTAGTTCAGTCACAAAAGTACAAGTTACAGACTTAACCATGCCACATGTTGCACATCCTACAGTATACCCACTCCCTTTAGCAGTATAATTATACAAAAGCCCAGATATTCAAGCTGTGCCAGTCTGTGATGCAAGACCAGGTGCAGCTCAATTTTGCTGTGCAGTGGTGTGGACTGGGCGATATTCAATGGAGCTGCACCATAGCTCAGCATTGTTAAATGTTGCACTCTGGCCACAATCAGTGCACATGGCACAGTGGCACTGCGCCAGCTCCAGTGGCCAGAGTGGACCATGGGGATTCAGTAATGCTAGTTCCATTGTGCTAGGTGCAACAACCATGATATTTGAAAGTCAACATGCAAATGGGGCCCTACTGATGTACAGGTGCAATGGGGACTGAGATTTGCATGTCATTACGGCCCATTTCCATGCAGGTGCACCAATCCCCCACAACTTGCACCTGGCACCCTGCGACAGTCAGGGAGCTATTGGGTAATGAACCACCTGCAATGCATCCATGTTCCCACAGCCCAATCACAGGCTGAAGTTAAATTACATAAACCTATATCCCTGTTGGTTCAGTGGACATGTCTGCTCAATCACAGGCTCAAAAAAAATGAAAAGAAACTTGACATACCTGGTGTGCAGTGGACACCCCTCCCACCACCAGTAATCTCTACCGTACCACTCCCCCCACCCCGGTTAGCAACAGGCAGCAGCACCTCACCCACCATGCCACCCGCCAACTAACACCATTGGTAGGACTGTGCACACATTGTACCACACCATGATCCAATGGGCATGCAGCCTATACCATACTACACATTCCAGATACGTGCATGTATCAATTTACATATCTGCAATGTGTAGAACAATATGTGCTGCACGACCATTGTCACACACAGTGGAATAATGGGCATAGAGCCTTACCAATGATGTCAGTCAGCAGGCGGCGGGGCAGCAGGTGGGTGTGGTACTGCTGACTGTCACTGACCAGGAGGGGGGGTGAAATGTGATAGTGGGTATCAGTGGGCAGTTAAGGAGGGGTTCCACTGGAATACCAGAGATAGCAGCTCTGTTATTTGTACTTTAGTCTACAATTGGCACAGAGCTCAACTGGACCAACAGGGCTAATAGGTTAATTTATATAAATGTTGCCCGCGATCACTCAGACACCTCCACTAGAACACCAGGGATAGTGGTTAATTTAATATTAACTTAGCCTACGATCAGTCGGGCAGCCGTCACTGCCCCATCAGGGATATAGAACAACTATTTTATTATAGTAGCCCACAATCAAGCAGACAGCATTGCACTGGACCACCATGGATGCAGTACAAATATTTTACTATACTTAGCCCTTGGTCAAGCAGGTAGTGTTCCACTGTACCATCAAAAATGTAGGACAAATACATTTTGTTACTTAGCCCATGATTGCACATGGGTTTGTGGACACCACAGAGGTTCAGCCTGAGCTCAGAGTCACCCAGAGATGGCAGCTGCCGTGTTGCACCCTTCATCGCGGCTTACCTGTATGACCAACTGTTTATCCTTTTTGGGGATCAACTTTGTGCAGCACAAGTAGGGGTTGCACATGCGTGAGTTGAGCACATCCTGGGCTGTATATGGGGCTGTGCAGAATATGCATGGGCCGCCCCTAGCTGTTGCCTGCATACATTGCTGATGACTCCAGCGTGTCGGGATTTGTGACACCGCATAATTCATGTTTGAATATCACGCCAGGGCGCATCAGTGGTTTGCGATCTTGCAACACTGTTGCAACATGCTATGTTTTTGATTATCTGAGTCCAAAGTGTGTAATCATTTTTTTAACAAATAAATTAATTTTATACATCCATTTTGGTTTCAAACTTTTTACTTTTTTGGTTTCTGTGACCTATGTCCATTAGCTTTCCAGTTCTTTCTTTTGCAATTAAGTATGCGTTTGCCACAGAGTTCCTGATGTGGCTGACTGGTGACTGGCATTTTCACAACAAGTACACAGTATCATCTACAACACTAAAATGTCCCATGTACACAATCAAAACTCAGAATTCTACAGATCTCATTGTTGTACATTGTATTCATACAAATACTACATAGATGCTCTAGTAATTACTAACTTACTACATAGTATTTCCTAAAAGAATTGAGTTAAGCAGTGCAGCTTACACCTTACATGATACCCTCATACCACCCCAATTCCATAGTACAATTATATCTATCAGTATCTCACCATCTGACTTGACAATAATGACACTGTCAGAGTCAGAGTGACCAGCCTCCACAGCTTCAGACTCTGCTGGTACTACCGCATTGTGGGTGGAGGAGCTCTACGTTGGCCTGTGGAAGAAGATAAAAATAGATCCACTAAGTCTTGCATGTAAATTGCATCACATTATAACAACACTTTATGTAACCATTAAACATGTTTCACGTAGCTAACATTGCCTCTCATCAGAACACCACAAGCATTGCACGTATATAAATAACAAGTGCTGCAAATATCAATAATAATGTTTGTTAGGATACAACAACACTTTAATCACCTTGGGCTGTTGTTTGGGTAACATGGACAACCTTGGGACTACAAGTCGAGATTAACTATTCCTAGTGACTACAAATGGTGATTTTACCATATTTTACATGAGATACCCAGACATCATCTTCATACTGATGAGAAAACATTAGTTGCATTCTATGTATCACTATACTGCAACTCAGGTACATTCTGTTTGTTATACCAGTATTTAAAAGTTAAAACTCTGTTTAACAACTTAGAAACCCAAACTTTGTATCACTGTTGCATGACTGCTGATTATGAGATGATACATACTAGCCATACAGAGTAAAATTTAATTCAAAACATAGAAACATAGACTTTGACAGCAGATAGGACCGCTTGCCCACCTAGTCTGCCCATTTCCTCACTTACAGGATAGGCTGTAGATCCTAGTTAACCAACAGCCTATTTCTTCCTACCCCCACAAGAATTGCCTTATGTCTGTCCCATGCATTCTTGAATTCTCCCACAGTTTTAGGACCCCACAACCTCCTCAGGAAGGCTGTTCCATGCATCCACTACCCTCTCTGAAATAATACTTCTCACATTGCCCCTGAACTGCCTTCTATCTTTAAATTGTGTCCCCTTGTTCTTGCTAGTCTCTTTTCTGAAAGATGCTACCCTCTGGACTTTGTTGATTCCACTGAGGTACTTAAAAGTTTCTATCATGTCCCCTCCCTTCTTTCCTCAAGGGTATCATATTAAGCTCTTTAGTCTCTCCTCATACATGGCTTCTCTTGCAGACCTGCACCATTTTAGTTGCCCTCCTCTGGACTGCCTCTATCCTGTCTATGTCCTTGTGGAGATGGGGTCTCCAGAACTGGACACAGTACTCCAGATGGGGTCTCACCAACTGTCTGTACAGAGGATAACAACTTCCTGTTTTCTGCTGCTGATGCCTCCCTACATCCCAGTATACCCCCAGCCCTCCCTACTGCCTTCTCACATTGCTTGCTAACCTTAAGGTCATCTGATATGATTACCCCAGGTCCCTTTCCTTTTCGTTGTTGTTACTACCTCCCCATTGTGTATTCTTCCCTGGGTTCTGTTTCCCAGGTGCATTATTTTGCACTTTTTGCATTGAATCCTAGCTGCCATACTTCTGACCATTCCTCCAACCTTGCCAAGTCCCTTCTCATCCTTTCCACGCCTCCTTGTGTATCAACCCTGTTGCAGATCTTTGTGTCATCTGCAAGAGGCATACTTTTCCTTCCAGTCCCTCTGCAATGTCACTTATAAAGACATTAAAAGGACTGGACCCAGTACTGAACTCCTGCGGTACCCACTAGTAACCCTCTTTCTTCAGAGTGGACTCCATTTACAATTACCTTCTGTGTCCTGTTGTCCAGCCAATGTTTTACCCAGGCTACCACCCTGGGACCCACTCCAGGCTGGTTAATTTGACTATTAATCTTTGTGTGGGACTGTGTCAAATGCCTTGCTAAAGTCTAGGTAGGCCATGTCCACAGCCCCCTCCCTGGTCTACTACTTTGGTCACCCAGTCAAAGAAATCTATTAGATTCATCTGACATGACCTTCCCGCTGTGAACCCATGCTGCCTTGGGTCCTGTGCCCCACTGGCCTCTAGGTACTCAGCTATTCTTTCCTTCAGAAGTGACTCCATCACTTTCCCTACCACAGAGGTCAGACTGACAGGTCTGTAGTTTCCTGCCTCTGTCTTGGTCCCACTTTTGTGAAGGGGAATCACATCCGCCTTCCTCCAGTCCTCGGGTACCACACCATCCTCCCATGATTTATTAAAAAGAGTAGCCAGTGGTTTCACTAGTTCCTCCTTTAATTTTTTTAGAATTCTGGGTGAATTCCATCAGACCCATTGCTTTGTCCACCTTCAGTTTTAGGAGTTCTTGCAGAACCCTTTCTTCTGTGAAAGGACTGGGATCGACCCCTATCAAGAGTGCTTCTGTTAATTGGATTAGGCACTCTCTCCTCTTTGTGAATACTGAGCAGAAATATTCATTCAGTATCCCTGCTTTTCACTGTCCCTCTGCCCACCCACCATTCATTCTATTCAGCCTCACTATCCCTCCTTTGTCTTTCTACGCTCGCTGATGTACCTATAAAAGGTTTTATCCCCTTAACGAGTTGGCTATCTTTTCCTCAGTTTGGGCCTTTGCTATTCTGACTTCCTCCCTGCTTCCTTCTGCCTTAACTGGTACAGCTCTCTGTCCTGCTCCTTCTGTGTTTCCTTATACTTTCAGAATGCTATCTTTTTCTTCCTGACTTTCACAGCCACCCCTTTTGAGAACCATAGTGGCTTTTTCTTTGTTTTGATTTGTTTATTTGCTTCACACAAAGGCTTGTTGCCTCTGTGATGGCAGTTTTGATGATTCCCCATTTGTTGCTCCACACCTCCTTCTAGCCTGTTTGCTAGTGCTTTTCTGAGGCACTCTCCCATCTTGCCAAAGTCAGCCCTCCTAAAGTCCAGTACCCTCACTTTTGTATGGCTTGACTCTGTAGCTGAGTTTAACGTGAACCACACTGTTTGATGGTCACTTGTTCCCAGATGGCAACCCACTTAGATCTGAGATCCTCTCACTGTCCCCATTTGAGAGTATGAGGTCTAAGATTGCTCCCTCATGAGTGGGTTCTGAAACTAGCTGTCTGAGGCTGCCACCTGTAGGGCATCAAGAATGGCCCTGCTCTTGGATGTGGCTGCAGCAAATGTGCTCCAGTTAACATCTGCATATTCAGGTCTCCATCAACAGTATCTCCCTTTCTCTGCGATTCTAAGAATGCCTTCTATCATATCCTTGTCCATTCCTCCCTGACATGGAGTCTGTACACAACCTGTGTGGATTGTGGTGCCTATTTCCAGTCTCCATGGTGACCCACAATGCCTCCTCTCCTCCCTGTTTACTTTTTGTTCAGTTGCTTTCATCCTTCCTCACTCAGTACACAACACTTAATAGTTATATAGATCTTTACATGAAGTACAATTCTGTTTAGATAAAATGGATACTGCATAGTAACTGCAACACTATCATTTGCTCATTGTTTAAAATCATCATAAAATACATGTAATACAATGGGTTATGAGATCAGTAACCTAATTGTTAAAACACATCACATAACAGTGCTAAATACTCAGTATACCCGTATTAAAGTTTCATATCAGTATTAACACAACAACACAAGTTCAGCATTGTAATAAGCAAAATGCCATGACGGGGGTGCATCTTGAGGTGTTTTACTACTTGTGCTTGTTCAGTTACTCAGCTGAACCTCACAGCTGAATCCACCATGGCATAGCAGGCAAATCAGCAATATACCACTAACTTTCATAACATATTTCATAATTTTTATGTAAATCAATATCAAGACACATGCATTGTACAAAGTTCTGTTGAGTAACTTACGATGGGTGAGTGTGTTCCCCACAGCTGGCTTCCTGCAACCTCCTCCAACTCATACACATGAGGTAGTACCAGCACCTATCGTTGTCCGGTATCTCTTCTGCTGCTTCATCACATAGAAGTGCTGGCACAACAGCTTCCACTCTCTTGTGCTTAATAATGGTCTTATTCTTAACTTTTAGGATAACATGTAAGAAGCTATTTATGTGCCTCCACATTAAATCCAGCTTACAGTTTGTGCTCTGTGACAAGATATGGGCACTCCCTTGGTTTGACTGCCTCGCAGCAAGCACCTCTTGCAAGGTCCACTGCCTCATGTTTTGTTTTGCTTCTCAATAGAAACATTACTGGCATGTCTCATAGTATATGTATTTCTATGTATTGTATGAAGTTTTATGGTTAGAACATGACAAGAACACATTTCACAACCCTACCAAAGCCCTTCAGACAGAAATAACTTTTTCACATGCTTTGTTTTGTGGAACAGTATAACTATATACACTTAAGACATACTGGTATTGACCCTGTAATGACATGAGTATCTCCAACATGGCCCATACTTCTGCTGCACACTGTTGAAGCTACCCCCCCAAAAATTATTTACTAATGAGAACCACAGTATAGTTGAAGTATTGCACACCATAATATGCAGTAAACAGTTCTGTGTTGAGAGACAAAGTTAACTGTACCATGTGTTGTTATCACCCTGCCTCAGCAAGTATGATTTTGCTATGAAAATTTATCCATGGTGATACACTGCACCCACCCTCACCCAATTGTGTTTTTCTGTTTAAAGTAACCATTGTGCTGTTCTGCAGCTACCACTCCATGTCAATTTAACAACAAGTAGAGCTAACAAGCCACAAAGGATTACTTTTAAAATGTAACCCATTATAACGTGAAAGGCAACACTTCACTGTACTACCACTATTTCTTTTTAAAAAGCAAAGTCTACTTTTGAAATACATAACCACTAAGTTACTGGGGTGGCATCAGTAGACAACAGATCCTGACTCAGACAATATGAGCAACAACTTACTAATAAAGAGGATACCTTCATACTAATAACACCATGATAATATGAAAATAGCTGTGTTTATGCCTTGCATGTATTATGGTTCCATTTGCATCATAGTACTAAATAGTGTAATACTTAAACCTACCACCACTGCACTTCAGTGTTGTACCACCCCTACTCCTCTCTGCCCACTTACACTTGTGCAGTGCCAGAGTAATATGTACAATGCACCTTACAGACTGAAATATTTCACAATGCTAACCACACCACAACAGTGTTAAATATTGTACTAACAACAACCTGCTGCATTGGAATTGCACTTTCCACAGTGTTGTTACACAGCATGGCATGATCTGAATATTCTCAACCCATGTGTTACATGTGTTTGAGTGATGTATGCAGCTGTTCTATTTTTTTACCAATTTTTTTTGGTTCTGAAAAGAACCTTTGTTATTACTTTGATATTTGAACAAACAGTCTGACATTCTTAGAGGACTTTGAGGATTGCATCTCAAAGGTCTCCCAGGAAATGGCAATTGTCAGCATGGGAGAAATGTACACCATCTGGTAGGTATAGCCAATCATAACAATACTTAATTTCTGGGTGAGCTATGGTGTACATTCCAGACATACATAGAAATGCAGATATTTGCATGTTGACTTTTCTTCGGGCTCTGTCAATCAGGTACATATGGTGTTCTGCTTGCCAGACCCTACGCTCTGTAATATCCAAAAAATGATTTTACAGGCAGCAACATACTCATAATAGAAGCAAGGTCCAATTTGCTTCTGTTACTAATCTACCCAGCATTTGGTGCCCAAATCATTGCCTCCAAGATGATATCAGAATATGTCTGGATGAGGCTGAGTACTCAAAAGTTCTGTGCATGTGGTTGGCATGAGGTGCTCCCACCTCATTCCACCCTACCAAACCACTTTACAGAGCAATTTGGAGACTGCAGGTTTCTCCAAAATCACTATTTTGAGCATACTCAGACGCTCTCTCACATACTGCTTCCAACTATCCACAAAGTCCTTTTGCTATTTTCTGACATTCTCAGGTTTTAAACTCAGAAGTGGACAGAGAGCTACCAAAAAGTCAGTGTTCACCCTGCAGTGCCAGCAGTAGTGAAAGTTAAACTGATATTTCCTTCCTAACTTCAAGCCAGCTTTCACTGGGCCTGATTCATAACACACAAATAAAAAAAATCATTAGCTAGTACTCTGCCTTCATTAACCAATGTAGGCTATGCACTGACTATTACTACACTTCTGCTACAGCTAAAATGTGCAAACATTAAGAGTGGAAAAATGCATCCTTTTCATAGGCAGTTTTAAACAATTACAACTGCAGAAACATGTCTGATTGGTTCCTCTCTGTTATGGGTCCACGTAGCTTCCAATTCCCTCTATTTGCAGCTGTATCTGTACAAGTAAGTACTAAACTACTATCTGACTTTAAACAGTTTTACCTAAAGAATGCAGCATCTTAGGTTATAACAAGCAACATAATCAAATACAGCACTAAAAAATGTTTTGATTAATAGTATTTACATGTTACTAACACTTTTTATCATACTAGAAAAATGCTTTATAAAATATAATGTACTTACAGTTTTCAATATGCTGTCTCTGTGTAAACTAAGATGGCTGCTGTGTGACTTCTTCTTCAGTGTTGTCCATCTCTGATTGGTTGTCTCACATGGCCTGACAAATCTGGCATAACATTGGCAGAATGAGCTGTCACTCAAATAGCAATCAGATCTGATTCAATAATGAATACACTTTCCTTCCCTAGTTTAAAATTTGTCAACACTTTCTCACGCATGACACTACTTTTGTGACACTGTCGTACATGACAGTATCTTTTGTGACACTTTCAAACATTCGACAGTACTTTTGAAATACTGTTGAATGACACGACAGTACTATTTGTGACACTGTCGAATGCTACGACACTACTTTTGTAACACTTTCATGCGCATTAACACTACTTCTTTCCAAAATTTTCAATTTTTAACAGAATTTCATGATTAATGCCAAAAACAAGCAATTTTTCAAAGCTAAACATTGTTACACTGCATTGGCAGTGTCACAAGTGGAGATGCATAGTCTTGTGACTTTGTAAATGTACCCACAAAAGGTGATTTTGTTCAGCAAGTACAGCACCGTGCAGCAGACTTACGGGGAATGCATTGTTTGTTGGTTGTTAAGCATGCACACGAAACAGTCATTTCATGAAGGTGTTACTACAATTTTCAACACAGTAATTTTAGGGATGTCTGCATACAACAGTGTAACTGTCATTTTAGTTATGTGCTCTGAACACTGATTTGACAGAGAGACTGTGCCATCCTGTACCAATTATAAAAATACATTTAGGCAGGATAAGAAAATTCACAGCTGTACAGTCCACAACAAACTGTAGCAAAAATGTCAATGTTGAGAACCTGACATTGAAATATCGAGAATCCACTAACTACGAGTGTGCATTGCGCAGTTCCTACGCACACTCATAAAACATGATTTTATGGGCTGTTCAGACCAAAAACTTAACATAGTACTTTTAGGACCTCTGTTCATAAACAGTGTCACTGTCATTTTCATTATTTACTCTCAACACTGATTTTGCATAGCGACTGTGTTATTCTGCACCAAAGTGTGATTCACATTTCGGGGCAGGATATGAAAAATGACAGCTGCACAGTTCACAACAAAGAAGTGCCTAAATGTCAATTGCTGAGGTATTGCCATCTGATGGTTCAAATGATGGTAACTATCAATGTGTGTAGCACAGTTCCTACATGACACGCTTGTAAACAGACATTTAATGGACTATTCACGCCAAAATATCTAGAGTAATTTTAGGACCTCTGTTCATGGACTGTGTCACTGTCACTTTCGAATTGGCTACAAACACCCATTTTGCATAGCAGCTGCACTGTTCTACAGTGAAGTGTGAAAACACATCTTAGACAGCATGTGACAAATGACAGCTGTACTGTTAACAAGAAGATTTTGTCAAATGCAATGTTGTCAACCTGCCATGAAAATAGTGCAAATGTGCTAACTTAAAAGTGTGTGTTGTACAGTTCATACACAGACTCATAAAAAAGTCATATAACAGAGTATTATCACCAAATTTTATACATACTCATTTCCATACCTCTGCTCATGAACAGTGTCACTGTCATTATCACAATGTGATCTGAATAGTGGTTTTGCACACCACCTGCAGCACTGGATACTGTAACTGCATAAAAACATTTTAGCAAAGATGTGAAAAATGACAGCTGTATAATTTACAAGAAGATGTAGTAAAATGGCAATGTTAAAAATGAGACATGAAAATTTTGCAAATGCACTAACTTAAGCTAAGTGTGTAAAGTTGACTTATTAATGTGTTACTCATTAACAGAAAGATTGTTAATAAAGTAATTGTGTAACCAGCAGTGTGACAGTATTAGGTAAAAAAATATTCTGAATAATACTAATTGTTTGTTACTGAACAGTGAAATCATACAGAACAAAATTTATATACTTTAATGATAATGATATACAAGACAATATAACACAAATAAAATAAAATTGTTACAATGTTAATAACTAATGCGATTCAAATATTTAAACTTTTTTTGTAAATAGATGTAATACTTGAAATCATATGTCTCAATGTAGAATGCTAGAAGGCATGAACACATGCATATACTAATTTTGTCTTCTCTCTGTCTTTTATACAGGTGCCTGATACTTCTGTAAGATTGCTGACTGCCACTGTGAACTAGCATATCAAAAGATGCCTACTAAATACAGATGTAGATGTATAGGGAAACGAGACAGGTATCATAGTACTTCACTGTTGCTTAAGGGTGATAAAGAAAACACTTATGTGAGTTCAGAACATAAAAGAAAACAGAGTTCTACTGCAACAGTGAGCTCTACAACAACTCACTCCACATCAAAAGCACATACTTCCTCAAGAGCAAGTAAAAAATGCTTACCTCTGCAACAGTTGTGTAGATCTCTCAGACGAAACACAACTATTGCAACAGCAACCATCAACAGACCTTCTAAACAATGCCGTAAACTCACACCTGGTGATTTTCATCTGAGAAAGCAAAAGTATTTTCGATCACTAGCAAGTAAAGCTAAGATCGACAGACTTATTGCTGCTGTGATGAGACATGAGCCCAAAAAGACAAAGAGTCATCTGTCTTTGATGAAATTGCATCTCAAAGTACATACTTTGTTAACAGAGCAGTGTTTTTCTGCAATGTTTATGGCATAAGATGTCTCATGCTTGAACTATTCAGAAAAGTTGTGTATGACATCAAAAAGGCTACAACAGTATCCTTTTGACTGTGCACAATTTCTGTGATGTATTCACAGGTCACTGGATGCACACACAGCACTCAGAGGCATATTTCTGGGAAGAACTTATTATTCACAGAAAAGAAACCAAGTTCACCATTGATGAGTCTGGTAAGTTGGTCAATGTCCTCAGTGTCTGTGATGACACAGCAATGAGACAGATGATGACTGTGATGCAACCACTGTGTCCCATAAATGGCACTGTCTCGTCATGGCCATGTGATGACACCTGCAACCGTAGGCAATCGTCATTTGAAAAAGTTGAACAGTTTGTCAACCTATTTGTGATAACAGATCACAAGAAAGATATAAACTGTTTAACAAGATTGACCATTGTGAAATCCATCCACATACTGGACTTATGGGTCACTCACTAGCATGCCTCGATAGTGGTGTTTGTGACAGTGTCTTTCACAACATGCGGATGCTTGAGTGCATCAAACAGGCATGAAAACTTTGTATACAGAGTATATGAAGTGTGACGAGTTGTAAATCAGTACACTTGTTTAAATGACTTATTGCAGTCAGGTGACATGCAGGGTGCCATCACATTTCTCAAACAACTGCAACATGTAACTTCTGTACCAGACACAACAATTTCTCAGTCAACAGCTTCTGCTGAAACATCTGTTTCAGTGTTAGAAACTGACATACTGAGACAGTACGGCAAAGAAATAGCTAAATTTGAGCTGGCAAAGTCTCAGAAGTTTGACTCTGTATGTGTGTCATGTGACCGTTTGTGCTACAGTAAACAAACAGTCACAGTGAACCTGGAAACCTTGTCACCATACAATGACATGTGGTTCTGTCTCTCAGCATTTTTGCTGCTGAAATCTGACTTTCAGTTAGAAAACACCATTCTGCTGTGCAAGCACTGTTTCTCCAAACTGAAGTCTAACATTTTGCCACCAAGGTCACTGCTGAATAATATGGAGGCACATGTTACACCAAGTGAGATTTTACATTGAATATGTTTGAACGCATTCTAAGTCAGACAATGAAACCATTCCAAACCATTCTATGTCTGAACACAAAGACACGGAAATTCCACAGAAAGAACTTGTTAGATCTCTAAAGGGTTCTGTGATGTATCTCCCACTTCCTCTACAGGAAAATGTGGAAGCAATCTCTACAGAAAATAGTTGGTGATTCTTGTAAATGGTGTTCCAACAAAGTCCAAGGTCATCTGGCAAGATGTTGTCAATGTACAGAAGGTAAAGCTTGCTCTTACTTATTTAAAGAGTAACAATCCCTTTTATACAGACCTTGACATAGATCACATGACTAGTCTCTCTGTCCAACATGATCTCTTAGAAACAAGTAAACCAATGATTGAGAAGGTCAGTGGACAGACAAGTGACAATGTGTATGAACAGTACACAATTCACCCACTACATGGCAGAGATCCAGTAGGAGACAACATTGATCTCTATCAAATGAAACAGGTGGAAGGTGAGCCTGTCAGCATTTGGGAGGCAACACTAGAAGCACGTTGTTTCCCAGACTTATTCCCAAAAGGGTCAGGTGGACGTCTAGATGAAAGAGAAGTGCATGTACAGGGTGCTGAGTACCGCACTAGCCGTGTGCTCAGTAAAGATGGCAAATTCAGATGTAATATACAGTACCTGTTTCATCTCCTCTGGGAGAGTGAACTTAGCATTCTGTCTGCATCTATTGCACATACTATTCGTCTCACAACTCCACTAGATGGAATAACAGCTGCTCAATTTCTAGAGAAATTAAAGCAGAAAGATGAAATGTGCAAGTGAATCTGTCTTCCATTCTTAAAGTCTTGAGGAACCAAAGAATATTGGTATCGCAGACACTCTGAAGTTGTTTTTGTCTATTAGCTGTTGACATGTACACAACAACATCATTCGTTCACCATGCAATAGTGTTGAAATATGCCTGCTTTATTTGTTATACTGATACTGTACACATATAAAAATAAGTCTTTAATCATAATGCAACAAGTTAATGAAGCACTGGTAATACTGAACGATTGCATCTCATTATTAACTGACTTTGACATGCCTTTATAATTACATGTAAATAATATTTAAATTCTTTTCCACCTTACCATTGTTGCTAACTACTTTCATTGTTCTAGTAAAAGTATTACTATAAGAGTAAAGTACTAATGAATGCTTAATATATAATACAATACTATACTGATTAAGGTCAATGAACCATATCTTTGATAAAACAGCATACCATGCACATTTTTTACTTACTAGTTCAGAGCTAACATAGAAACCAATGTAACAATTAGAAAGAAATGTTTTTGTACCTGTAATAATATGAAATCTTTTGTACTTGGCATACAAGTAATTCTAACCTATGTTAAAAATACTGACAATTGTAAATCAGACACTATTACTTATCACAACACACTTCATACCCATTCCTGATAATATTTATGATCGTCTATTGAGGGTCGGGTGTGAATTTTCCATATGCAATCTAGTCATATGACATATCATTAACTATTTAATCAGTTGTCAGTCAGGGTACGGGTAAATATGTGATGAGATGATATCCAGACTTTTGTTACTCTGCCAAATAAGATACTGGGGTGTACTCTGAAACTGGAGGACTAGGGTGGGGGAGGGGAAAGGTTATTTTCCTGCAACATTTTGGCTGGGGATCATATTAAGTGCCTTGATTTTTGTTATGCTCTCTCGGTCCCCAACTATCCTATGTATCTACTTGTGGTAGGGGGGATGGGGGGTCGAGGTGGTTTACTGATTCATATACTGATGGTTGGTTATGAATGTACTTTTGTTTGTCTGTCCCTGAAACCAATATACTTTAATTTCAAACACTCTGGTTGGGGGGAGGGTGGCGGGTGGCGGGTGTTTGGGGAAGAGAGGGATGGAGGGTAGGGTTTATGTTGTACCATGTAATTTCCTGGTCTGTTACTACTGTCATGTTGTATGGTTGGCATTTTGTTGTTGAAAATCAATAAACTTTAAATTTCAAAAAAAAAAAATTAATCCATGCAGATCAACACTGTAACTTGATGATTGCAGCTATCCAAAGGTTAGTACAATTATAACTCACAGAGTCTGTGATAGAGAAAGCCCCCTCCCACCCTACAACACTTATCCCATTATGACTAAAAGCTATACTAAAAGAAATTCTGTTTATATCTATGGTATACCTACTTGATTCCTGTTGTAGTACAATTAACATAGTTATCACTTTGATGGCGTCAGTGACAGAATGGTCTGCCAAACCCAAAGACTAGGTACTACAACCTGCGTATAGAACAACTACCAAAAAAGTGAGGCTGTGGGCATAAGTGGTATAGCTCACTCATTGCAACAATACTAAACTTACCACTATTTCAATAAGTGAGGCATCAGAGAGGCAATGCCATTGTCTTCACCAGGTAGTACATCCTCAGTAAAGAGCTACAGGAAAATTGAGCCTATAGACATCTGTGATACACCTATGTCATTGTAGGTTCAGTAATATTAGGATATTTAGAAGTTGCTTGGCCTCAGCCAGGTAATTACACTGTTTGTTAGACAGAACAGTTACTGAATTTGTAGAATACGGACACAATGAAGGTACATATATGTACAGCAACAGTACACCTGCATCACTGAAACTGTATACCTGATACTGACATTAGGACTTGCACATCCTTGTACAGTCAATAGTTTTACCATACCTTGACCTCAGCCTCTGTATCTTGAGTGTACAACTACAGTAAATTTAGTACTACACACATTACATAGTAAATGCAACAGTTCTTGTATATTGATGATAACTGTGCCTTGTAGTAAATTTATGTTGTTGTCTTTATTTCTGTTTACTCATAAGTGTAAAAAACTTTGTACAGCTGCAATCAGACACCTGCATCATTGATGTCCAGTCATGGTGCAGTACCAGGTGTGGTGGGGTGTGGGGCATCGCTAGGTAAGGCTATGCAACTACTAAGTGTGGTACATTGCATGCACCTGCAATCAGGGATGTGTACGTTTGGTGTACATGGCCTCAGTTTTGCTGTTGATCTCCATGGATCATGCAGCACCTGGTCAGGTGGGTGGGGATGTCTTGTAGTACATTTAGACAATTGTTTTTTATTTCTGTCACCTGCTGCTGGTTGTCTGTCATTGGTCGTGTTGCCTTGGTCCTCCCTCCCTGTGCGTGTGTGTGTGTGTGTGTGTGTGTGTGTGTGTGTGTGTGTGTGTGTGTGGTGCTGGGGGGGGTGAATTCAGAGTTAGGGTTTTCAACCCTAACACTGAATGTCCTCACTTTTGTTGCTGTGGAACAACCCTAACTGATGCATTAAACTGAGTTTTTTTTGCCATGAATATCCTGTCTTTTTGAGAATTATAAGTACCATATGAATTTCTTGTTGTACCAGGACTGCACATACACCGACAAATGCACCAAAATGAAGAACACAGTAACTCATCTAATAGGATTTTCTGTTTTGAAGAGTAAGACAACATCCATGTCAACCATATGCCTTTTTATATTTATGTATTTACTTTCACTTACCACTCTTATGTCAAAACTAATTTATTATGTTGCAGTGTTTTACTCATTATCTTTTTGCAGTCAATGAATCTACTCTTGTGACACAAAGAATGTAGTAGTCTGTTTCTAAGCACCACTTTTAAATATTCAGATATATTACATCTTCCTTTTCTGTATCTTTACTAGACACAAAATTCAGACGTAAGTCATATTTACTAATGTAAGGTACAAAAATGTTCTCATAACACTGCAACATATGTAACACAACAAGAATTTAAATGTGTCATCTGTTTAAACCTTAAACGTGTCTATAACAATCTTCTTCACCAAACTAGGTAAGCCAAATGGTTTCTTATAGAATATGTAACCAAAAGGAATGACCAACAATTGTGTTAATGGTCTGTTAATCACCTGCTACTGGTGTAACACGACTCCACATGTACAGCCTATCAGATGCATTTACAGGCTGAGTAACTGACCATTAACATAATCCCTGGAAGTCCCTTATTGCCACAATTATTAAAGTCATTTTAAATAGTGTGAAACCTTGTTCAACATATGATCAACCTACAATGGGGGAGAATGAGTCTATTCCCAAGTCTCTGAATACTTACCAAAATATTATTACAACTAATGTAAATTCCTAGATTTGAATGCAAGATCTTTAAACCATCTCAAATTAGCAGAACTCGAAGCCAAATGTAAAACTTTAAATATAGGTGTGGTAGGAGTAACTGAAACTTGGAGGGACACATCCTCAGTTTGGTCCAAAGAAATTCCAGGTTATAAGTTATATCATAAAAACAGATTAGATAAGCAAGGCGGTGGAGTTTGTATGTACATACGAAATGATATTTCTTCTTTTGAAGTGTGTTCTCCCTTTCCTTTGGAAAGTATATGGGTTAAAGTTTTATTGAAGGAGCAGTCCTATATAACTATTGGTAACATCTATCGACCTCCATCTGCAAATTCAGATTACACAACTGATATGTTTGAAGAAATTACACATTTTTCAGAATCTCAAGATACTGTAATGTTTGGTGACTTTAACCTCCCTCATATTAACTGGGACTCATTCTCAGGACAGTTCTATTCCGAGAAAGGTCTAATAGATGTGGTAGTTAGTACTGGATTACAACAATTTGTTCCTGAACCCACTCAAGGTCCTAATATTTTGGATATATTATTTACTAACATAGAGCAACAAATTAGCAATTTACAAATTTGGGATCCATTTGGGACCAGTGATCATTCATTTATTCTTTTTGAAATTCAACAGTTTAAAACTACACAAAGGAAGTTATACTGTATAAAAAATTATAATAAAGCATTTTTTTCTAAAATCAATGAATACTTACAAAACATAAATTGGGAATCTAATCTTTTTAACTGTACAACACAACAAGCTTGGGACTTTTTTTAAAACATTGTACATTATTTGGAAAATACCTTTATTCCATATAAGAGGAAATTTAATAATAAAGGAAAAATTCCTCCTTGGTTCAACAAGACAATTAAAAATCAGATTAAAATAAAAATTAAACATTTTAGGAAACTTAAGAATAGTTCTGTTCCATTTAAAACTACTCTATTACATAAATACAGACTATCTGTGAAAAACTTAAAATATTCTATTAAATTGGCAAAAAATAAGCTAGAATTTAAACTAGCTCGTACAAAAGACTGTCACAAATCTCTTTTCTCCTATATAAATAGTAAAAAAGGTGTATCAAGGACCATTGGTCCCATTATAACCAATGGTTCTTCCCTATCTAATATAGAAACCTCAAATCTCTTTAATAAGTACTTTTGTTCTGTCTTCTCTCAAAAATCACCTATTAGTACATTTAAAATTCACCACATAGATTGTCATAGGTTCTATCCAACTGACATTATACAAGCTATCAAAAAAACTGAAAAAAAATACTAGTCCGGGCCCAGACGGTATTCATCCATGGTTTCTGATCGAAACCTCTATAAATATTTCTATACCTTTGTCAATTATCTTCAACAAATCCTTACAAGAAAGCTTTGTACCAAATGATTGGTGTTCAGCAATAGTTACTCTAGAGGTTCTGTGCAAAATTATTATCCAATTAGCCTGACCTCAGTGGCTGGTAAATTAATGGAACGAGTAATGTAGTCTCTAATAGATCAAGATTGTAAAAAATTAGGAATTTATGATTCAAATCAGCATGGGTTTACTCCCAAGTATTCCTGCACCACCAATGTGATATATTTTTACAATAATATAAGTATTCTACTAGATGTGGGTATCCCTACTGATGTAATTCTTTTGGACTTTAGTGGAGCTTTCGATAAAGTCTCACATGAAAAACTCATTACTAAAATGCACAATCTAGGTTTGTCACCTGATATTGCCAACTGGACTTTAAACTGGTTGACAAATTATTCTCAGAGAGTCAGAATTAATGATATATTGTCTGATGCGGGTAGTGTGACAAGTGGTGTACCACAGGGGTCGGTCTTGGGACCAACATTGTTTAATCTCTTTATCAGTGATTTACAAACAGGGCCAAATAATTTCATGGTTAAATTTGCAGACAAAACTAAATTGGGGGCAAGGTTAATAATCAAGAAAATATTTCTGCATTAAAGAAGGTTTTGAAAAAATTAACACTTTGGGCAAATGAAAATCATATGCAGTTTAATCAAGACAAATGTTTAGTAGTGTATTTTGGTGTAAATAATCCCAAAACTATATAGTATATGAATGGACTACCACTTCATTCATCAAATTGTGAAAAAGATTTAGGGATATATGTTAATAATAAACTTACATCAAATGATCACTGTATTAGAACTGCTTGCATGACCAACAGACTTTTGAAGCAAATAAAATGCACTTTTGTTAATCACACTGAACAATGCTTTATTCCATTGTATAGGGCATACATTAGACCGTATCTAGACTATGGCTCCCCTTTCTGGAATCCAAACCAAATAAAAAGACATAGCAATTCTTGAACAGGTTCAAAGGAGAGTAACTAAAATGATTCCAAGATTAACAAACTTGGATTATCAGAACAGATTAAAAGCTACTGGTCTCTTCCCTCTTCAAACTAGAAGATTAAGAGGTGATATGCTTATGGTTTTTAATTTAATAAATTCACCAGATCTAATGGAAAAATGTGGTCTAACACTCTCCAAAAGGAGACATGCTCCAAGACTGCATAATAAACAGCTTGAAGTAAAAACTTATAAAACCAGCAAAAGGGGAAATTTTTTTCCAATAAGGGCATCCATTGTATGGAACACCTTACCACAAGAATTGGTAGAGGCAACTAGTGCCACTGTCTTTAAAAACAAATTAGATGTTTGGTTGAGGGATAATAGATAAATAATGTCACCCATAGTGTGGGGAACAGTCTCGATGGCCTCTGGCCTTCTTCTGTTCTTTCATACCAAGTAATGCCAAGTAATACATATGTATGTTAATTTAAATTTCACATGAATCTACTGGAATGTTTGAGGAAATGAGAAAACTACATTTCTCTAACCCTTTGTTATAAATATTGATGATAAACATCCCCACAATTGAATAATACCACAAACAAAAAGTTATATTCAAAAAAAATTATTCTATGTTTTTATAAAAGTATAAAAAATATTTTTAAATCTTAAATGAAAAAAGTCACTCTTGACAAAAAAAGGTACAAATTCAACCTGTTAAAATGTAAAAGTAACAAAAAAGAGAAACTATATTGATTTGGTATCATTTAGAAAAAAATAAATAATACGTAAAAAATATATATTTTTATTTATAAAACGTAAAAAATATAATTTACAAAAATAAATACAATTGGTAAAACAAGAATTAAAATAATTTGTAGCCACTATTTGTGAGAGGTGTGTGCTGCTTGAGGCAGTCCAACCCATAAGCTGGAGTCAATGTGGAGGTGCAACAGAAGTGGAAGCTGTTGTGCCCTCCAGAGGAGATACCGGACAGGTGTGGAGACTGGTCACTTCATCCCAGGGAAGCTGGATGCCACAGTCAGAGGTGGAGGTGAAGTGCTGGTACTAGCCACAGTGTCTCCAGCTGCTGTCACCACAGGCTCGAGCACAAGGTTGGCAGTCCGCTGTTGCACTTCCATGAAGGACAGCAATCTCTGCTGTCCTTCATGGAGAGCAACGATATCTTTTATCAGACTGTCAACCTTGTGCTCCAGTCTGCGGTAACAGCGACAGTGGCCAGTACAGTGCTTAACACGACGGCATCCTACAAAGTTTCAAAAAACATGAATCAATATATCAGCCTCAAAACAGTGATTACCTTTCTGTCTTTCACCTTACAGTATTGATATCTAATTTAATAATTGTTATACAGTTTGTTGCCACTATTAACATTATATAGAAATGTGATACAAATTATAAGTCCTGTCTTGCCAGTTCACTTATAATATTATTTACTATCATATTATGTCTTTGTTGACAAGTAAAAATGATTTATAAGAAGAGTACACTTTCTACACTATTCTTGTATTTTACTTACTATACAGCAACACTAAGTATCTAAATGTTTCACCACAATAAACAACACAGCCTCATATACACTGATACTACCTCTTTATTGTGTATGGACAACTAAACTTTACCATCTGTGCCTATATTATTTCTTCACACATGCAAGAGAACATTAAACTACCTGTACACCAACAGTATGATTACATAATCCAATGTTTACATAATCATCTGTTTCATAACTGCTACAAAAGAGACACACATGTCCAATTGTTAACATACTTCCATTTATGCAAATCATCTTTAGTGCTGTAACATTAATTGTCCAGCAAGGCATGACCAAGTGTCATTTTAATATTCTTTTGATGACCTGCATACCTGAGTGTTCAAAGTGTTACCACATACCAGAATGTCCTAGATGGTGATCAACTGACCACTGACACAATCTCTGGAAGTACCTTATTTGTATTATAATAAACAACTTAATAACCTCTTAACCCTTCTTCACCATATGAGCAATTTCTACATTAATGTTCCATGAAAGATGTACATAACACTTAGAATGTTTAAGAGAATTAGAAAACTCTTTTTGCCACACTGTTTTTATAATACTTGAAATCATCTTACAAATTTACTAAGCAAGAGCCGAGTTACTTTAGTAACTACTTTATCTAATACATTCTTTACACATCATGTAAATAAAGAGTGGGAGATATGGCCAGAAGTGTTGTACAAGAGGCACAACAGTGACACCATGCACAACGCAGTGATGCATGCCAGTGTGATATTCAAAAGTGCTATGGGCCTGGCATAAATACCAATCTATCTAAACATAACAGTAATATATATGCAACACAGTTAGCAGGTTCATTCCCATTCCATGTTACATACAACCCAATATTTAGCTCCAGGATGTAGTAACATATACACTCATAAATACTACTTGTACTTTACATATGAGATTCATTCGTTAAAATGATCAACAGCTGCCATTCACAGCTCAGTTGCCACATCACCTTGCAACAAGACAGCTGACAGCTCTGACTGACCATCCAAGCTACAGCAGCACCTTCATCCTGGCACCCCCCCATGCTGACTGTGGGTATTACTACAGTAATAATCTTCCTATGTCCCTGGTGTTCCAGTGCAACACTCACATGCATATTACAGGAACACCTGCAATATTATATCAAAGCAATACATCCTTGGTTGAGTACTGCTACACCCCCACCTCTCCCAACCACTAAGCAACAACATGTCCACTCCACCCCCCTCCACTCCTGTCAGTGGCAGTAAGTAGCTGCTTGCCAACTTGCAAGTCTGATGCACAATCACTGACTCTGTGAAATACGGCTGTACACCCATTGGCCACAACAGAAGTGAATGACCATGGACCTTGTACTTTACCACGCAACAGAGATTTATGAATGGATTCATTTACGTTTCTGTACAATGTAGTACTATACAGCCTTTACAATCATTGTTTAGGTTATGAAACAATGCTGTACAATCCTAATGTATGAGATCAGTGATTACGCAACCGCCTACCAAGCAGACAATGCACATAACATACATTCTGGGTTCAGGATACTGTGACACTATATCTTGTGTGAATATCTGTTGTGGTGGTACTTTCATGGAGAGCTGGTACCTGGCTCCTGCTTCACATCCACAGGTCTCACTACCACAGCTTCCCTGGGCTGTATAAAACATACAAGTAAAAAACAGAATTACAAATACCACAATATATTAAAGTATCACTATACTTTTATCATGAAATCCATTGTTTAATGCTGTGTCATCGTGTAATTAAAGCAGGTAAACACATTTCTCTTTGCAATGACACTTCTGCATTTCTATGATGTTCTGTCATTAAGCAACAGTGACATGCACACATCAACTGTTCTCATCTGTACAGTAAGAAAGTGACTTACATGAACAGAAACAGCAATGTCGACAGATAATGTAACAGAAAAATTTCTACAACTTGGACCACATCATCACTGTACACCCAGTGTAATTTTGAAACTCTGTCTGTGCATTACTGCACATGCCATTGAAGCTGTTCAGTGACACCCACCCATTTTCAACTAGTACGCCTAGTGTTAAAATAGACATAGAATACTGTCCATTCAGTCATTCACAGATTCTGGTAATATGTAAACAAGGACACAACAGGTGCAACATCATAATTTGTAACATATACATGGGTCATATCACCCAACCTCATAAACAAATACAAACTATTACCTTCTCATATCACTATGTGCATAACTGAAAATTTTTTCTGTGTATTTTGTATCAGGTGACATCAGTACGTCTCACAGAAGCAAGTAGTATAGCAATATGTAATAACTGTTTTCATATTCTATACAAGATCTAGATAACAGATATATTGTAGTGAGTACCTCTGTTACTCATTTTTAAGATTACATGACATAAAAATACAATTCAAATCTGTACAAATATCTTGATACACTGGAATGAACACAACATTCAGTTATTAAACAACTGAAATGAAATTCATAGCACTACAATATTTCATATGTCATTCTTCTCCACAACTGTCATGGGCAGTTGTAGATCATGTTCAGTTAAACCAAACTGAGATGTGTATAACTGGTGTACATCTGTCAATAATATCTGTTTCTTTTGAATCACAATTAATATAATGAAATACCACACCTTTTTTTTTTTTACAATTCTCAAGCAACATACTCCAACAGGGTGTTTGCTTACTGGAGATGTCCCATGACTGCTGTAGTTCAGTCACAAAGTACAAGTTACAGACTTAACCATGCCACATGTTGCACATCCTACAGTATACCCACTCCCTTTAGCAGTATAATTATACAAAAGCCCAGATATTCAAGCTGTGCCAGTCTGTGATGCAAGACCAGGTGCAGCTCAATTTTGCTGTGCAGTGGTGTGGACTGGGCGATATTCAATGGAGCTGCACCATAGCTCAGCATTGTTAAATGTTGCACTCTGGCCACAATCAGTGCACATGGCACAGTGGCACTGTGCCAGCTCCAGTGGCCAGAGTGGACCATGGGGATTCAGTAATGCTAGTTCCATTGTGCTAGGTGCAACAACCATGATATTTGAAAGTCAACATGCAAATGGGGCCCTAATGTATGTACGGTGCAAATGGGGCAATTTGCATGTCATTACGGCCCCATTTCCATGCAGGTGCACCAATCCCCCACAACTTGCACCTGGCACCCTGCCAGGCAGGAGCCATTGGGTAATGAACCACCTGCAATGCATCCATGTTCCCCACAGCCCAATCACAGGCTGAAGTTAAATTACATAAACCTATATCCCTGTTGGTTCAGTGGACATGTCTGCCCAATCACAGGCTCAAAAAAAAAAATGAAAAGAAACCTATTATACCTGGTGTGCAGTGGACACCCCTCCCCTACCAGTAATCTCTACATACCTCCCCCCACCCGGTTAGCAACAGGCAGCAGCACCTCACCCACCATGCCACCCGCCAACTAACACCATTGGTAGGACTGTGCACACATTGTACCACACCATGATCCAATGGGCATGCAGCCTATCATACTACACATTTCAGATACGTGCATGTATCAATTTACATATCTGCAATGTGTAGAACAATATGTGCTGCACGACCATTGTCACACACAGTGGAATAATGGGCATAGAGCCTTACCAATGATGTCAGTCAGCAGGCGGCGGGGCAGCAGGTGGGTGTGGTACTGCTGACTGTCACTGACCAGGAGGGGGGGTGAAATGTGATAGTGGGTATCAGTGGGCAGTTAAGGAGGGGGTTCCACTGGAATACCAGAGATAGCAGCTTTCTGTTATTTGTACTTTAGTCTACAATTGAGCACAGAGCTCAACTGGACCAACAGGGCTAATAGGTTAATTTTATATAAATGTTGCCCGCGATCACTCAGACACCTCCACTAGAACACCAGGGATAGTGGTTAATTTAATATTAACTTAGCCTACGATCAGGCGGGCAGCCGTCACTGCCCCATCAGGGATATAGAACAACTATTTTATTATAGTAGCCCACAATCAAGCAGACAGCATTGCACTGGACCACCATGGATGCAGTACAAATATTTTACTATACTTAGCCCTTGGTCAAGCAGGTAGTGTTCCACTGTACCATCAAAAATGTAGGACAAATACATTTTGTTACTTAGCCCATGATTGCACATGGGTTTGTGGACACCACAGAGGTTCAGCCGGAGCTCAAGTAGCCACCCAGAGATGGCAGCTGCCGTGTTGCACCCTTCAATACGGCAGCTTACCTGTATGTGACCAACTGTTTATCCTTTTTTTGGGGATCAACTTTGTGCAGCACAAGTAGGGGTTGCACATGCATGGTTGAGCACATCCTGGGCTGTATATGGGGCTGTGCAGAATATGCATGGGCACGCCCCCCCAGCTGTGCCTGCATACATTGCTGATGCACTCCAGCGTATCGGGATTTGTGACACACGCAATTCATGTTTGAATATCACGCCAGGGCGCATCAGTGGTTTGCGCATCTTGCAACACTGTTGCAGCATGCATAAGTCTTTTGAATATCTGAGCCAAAGTGTGTAATCATTTTTTTAACAAATAAATTAATTTTATACATCCATTTGGTTTCAAACTTACTTTTCGTTTCTGTGACATACATCCATTAGCTTTCCAGTGCTCTTTTTGCAATTAACATATGCATTTGCCACAGAGTTCCTGATGTGGCTGACTGGTGACTGGCATTTTTCACAACAAGTACACAGTATCATCTACAACACTAAAAATGTCCCATGTACACAATCAAAACTCAGAATTCTACAGATCTCATTGCTGTACATTGTATTCATACAAATACTACATAGATGCTTCAAGTAATACTAACTTACTACATAGTATTTCCTAAAAAGAATTGAGTTAAGCAGTGCAGCTTACACCTTACATGATACCCTCATACCACCCCAATTCCATAGTACAATTATATCTATCAGTATCTTACCATCTGACTTGACAATAATGACACTGTCAGAGTCAGAGTGACCAGCCTCCACAGCTTCAGACTCTGCTGGTACTACCTCAATTGTGGGTGGAGGAGCCCTACGTTGGCCTGTGGAAGAAGATAAAAAATAGATCCACTAAGTCTTGCATGTAAATTGCATCACATTATAACAACACTTTATGTAACCATTAAACATGTTTCACGTAGCTAACATTGCCTCTCATCAGGAACACCACAAGCATTGCACGTATATATAAAATAACAAGTGCTGCAAATATCAATAATAATGCTTGAAGAGCAGGATACAACAACACTTTAATCACCTTAAGCGGTTGTTTGGGTAACATGGACAACCTTGGGACTACAACTCGAGAGATTAACTATTCCCTAGTGACTACAAATGGTGATTTTACCATATTTTACATGAGATACCCAGACATCATCTTCATACTGCATGAGAAAAAAACACTAGTTGCATTCTATGTATCACTATACTGCAACTCAGGTACATTCTGTTTTGTTATACCAGTATTTAAAAGTTAAAAACTCTGTTTAACAACTTGTGAAACCCAAAACTTTGTATCACTAAGTTGCATGACTGCAGATTATGGAGATTGATACACACTAGCCATACAGAGTAAAATTTAATTCAAAAAACATAGAAACATAGACTTTGACAGCAGATAAGGACCGCTTGGCCCACCTAGTCTGCCCATTTCCCTACTTACAGGATAGGCCACAGATCCTAGTTAACCAACAGCCTATTTCTTCCTATCCCCGACAAGAATTGCCTTATGTCTGTCCCATGCATTCTTGAATTCTCCCACAGTTTTAGACCCCACAACCTCCTCAGGAAGGCTGTTCCATTCATCCACTACCCTCTCTGTGAAAAAATACTTCCTCACATTGCCCCGGAACTGCCCCCCCATCTTTAAATTGCGTCCCCTTGTTCTTGCTTGTCTCTTTTTCTGAAAGATGCTACCCTCTTGGACTATGTTGATTCCTCTGAGGTACTTAAAAGTTTCTATCATGTCCCACCTCTCCCTTCTTTCCTCAAGGGTATACATATTAAGCTCCTTTAGTCTCTACTCGTACAGCTTCTCTTGCAGACTCTGAATCATTTTAGTTGCCCTCCTCTGGACTGCCTCTATCCTGTCTATGTCCTTGTGGAGATGGAGTCTCCAGAACTGGATGCAGTACTCCAGATGGGGTCTCACCAACTGTCTGTACAGAGGGATAACAACTTCCTGTTTTCTGCTGCTGATGCCTCTCCCTATGCATCCCAGTATACTACCCCAGCCTCCCTGCCTTCTCACATTGCTTGCTAACCTTAAGGTCATCTGATATGAATACCCCCAGATCCCTTTCCTTTTCTGTTGTTGTTACTACCTCCCCCCATTGTGTAATCTTCCCCTGGGTTCTATTTTCCCAGGTGCATTATTTTGCATTTCTTTGCATTGAATCCTAGCTGCCATACTTCTGACCATTCCTCCAACCTTGCCAAGTCCCTTCTCATCCTTTCCACACCTCCTTGTGTATCAACCCTGTTGCAGATCTTTGTGTCATCTGCAAAGAGGCATACTTTTCCTTCCAGTCCCCCTGCAATGTCACTTATAAAGACATGAAAAAGGACTGGACCTAGTACTGAACCCTGCAGTACTCCACTAGTAACCCCTCTTTCTTCAGAGTGGACTCCATTTACAATTACCTTCTGTGTCCTGTTGTCCAGCCAATGTTTTACCCAGGCTACCATGCTGGGACCCACTACCAGGCTGGTTAATTTGACTATCAATCTTTTGTGTGGCACTGTGTCAAATGCCTTGCTAAAGTCTAGGTAGGCCATGTCTAGGTAGGCCATGTCCACAGCCCCTCCCTGGTCTACTACTTTGGTCACCCAGTCAAAGAAATCTATTAGATTCATCTGACATGACCTTTGTGCTGTGAACCCATGCTGCCTTGGGTCCTGTGCCCCACTGGCCTCTAGGTACTCAGCAATTCTTTCCTTCAGAAGTGACTCCATCACTTTCCCCTACCACAGAGGTCAAACTGACAGGTCTGCAGTTTCCTGCCTCTGTCTTGGTCCCACTTTTGTGAAGGGGAATCACATCTGCCTTCCTCCAGTCCTCAGATACCACACCATCCTCCCATGATTTATTAAAAAGAGTAGCCAGTGGTTTCACTAGTTCAACCTCTTAATTCTTTTAGAATTCTGGGGTGAATTCCATCAGTCCCCATTGCTTTGTCCACCTTCAGTTTTAGGAGTTCTTGCAGAACCCTTTCTTCTGTGAAAGGGCTGGGATTGACCCCCCTATCAAGAGTGCTTCTGTTAATTGGAGTAAGCACTTCCCTCTCCTCTTTGTGAATACTGAGCAGAAATATTCATTCAGTATCCCTGCTTTTTCACTGTCCCCTCTGCCCACCCACCATTCATTTTATTCAGCCTCACTATCCCTCCCTTTGTCTTTCACGGCTCTCTGATGTACCTATAAAAGGTTTTATCCCCCTTCTTAACCGAGTTGGCTATCTTTTCCTCAGTTTGGGCCTTTGCTATTCTGACTTCCCTCCCTGCTTCCTTCTGCCTTAACTGGTACAGCTCTCTGTCCTGCTCCTTCTGTGTTTCCTTATACTTTCAGAATGCTATCTTTTTCTTCCTGACTTTCACGGCCACCTCTTTTGAGAACCATAGTGGCTTTTTCTTTTGTTTTGATTTGTTTATTTGCTTCACACAAAAGCTTGTTGCCTCTGTGATGGCAGTTTTGATGATTCCCCATTTGTTGCTCCACCCCTCCTTCTAGCCTGTTTGCTAGTGCTTTTCTGAGGCACTCTCCCATCTTGCCAAAGTCAGCCCTCCTGTGCCAGTACCCTCACTTTTGTATGGCTTGACTCTGTAGCTGAGTTTAAGCGTGAACCACACTGTTTGATGGTCACTTGTTCCCAGATGGCAACCCACTTCTAGATCTGAGATCCTCTCACTGTGCCCATTTGAGAGTATGAGGTCTAAGATTGCTCCCTCATGAGTGGGTTCTGAAACTAGCTGTCTGAGGCCTGCCACCTGCAGGGCATCAAGAATGGCCCTGCTCTTGGATGTGGCTGCAGCAAATGTGCTTCAGTTAACATCTGGCATATTCAGGTCTCCCATCAATAGCATCTCCCCTTTCTCTGAGATCCTAAGAATGCCTTCTATCATATCCTTGTCAATTACCTCCCCCTGACATGGAGTCTGTACACAACCCCTGTGTGGATTGTGGTGCCATTTCCAGTCTCCAAGGTGACCCACAATGCCTCCTCTCCTCCCTGTTTACTTTTTTGTTCAGTTGCTTTCATCCCTTCCTCACTCAGTACACAACACTTAATAGTTATATAGATCTTTACATGAAGTACAATTCTGTTTAGATAAAATGGATACTGCATAGTAACTGCAACACTATCATTTGCTCATTATTTAAAATCATCATAAAATACATGTAATACAATGGGTTATGAAAATTAAGTAACCTAATTGTTAAAAACACATCACATAACAGTGCTAAATACTCCAGTATACCCGCTATTAAAGTTTCATATCAGTATTAACACAACAACACAAGTTCAGCATTGTATCGTAGCAAAATGCCATGACAGAGAGTGCATATACAGGTGTATTTACTACTTGTGCTGTTGTTCAGTTACTCAGCTGAACCTCACAGCTGAACCACACCAGGCATGGCAAATCAGCAATATACCACTAACTTTCATAACATATTTCTAATTTTATGTAAATCAATATCAAGACACATGCATTGTACAAAGTTCTGTTGAGTAACTACGATGAGTGAGTGTTCCCCACAGCTGGCTTCCCTGCAACCTCCCACAACTCATACATGAGGTAGTACCAGCACCTATCGTTGTCCGGTATCTCCTTCTGCTGCTTCATCACATAGAAGTGCTGGCACAACAGCTTCCACTTCCTCTTGAGCTGGATAATGGTCTTATTCTTAACTTTTAGGATAACATGTAAGAAGCTATTTATGTGCCTCCACATTAAATCCAGCTTACAGTTTGTGCTCCGCATTAAGATATGGGCACTCCCCTTGGCTTGGACTGCCTCAAGCAGCAAGCACACCTCTTGCAAGGTCCACTGCCTCATGTTTTGTTTTTGCTTCTGCAATAGAAACATTACTGGCATGTCTCATAGTATATGTATTTCTATGTATTGTATGAAGTTTTATGGTTAGAACATGACAAGAACACATTTCACAACCCTACCAAAGCCCTTCAGACAGAAATAACTTTTCACATGCTTTGTTTTGTGGAACAGTATAACTATTATGCACACTTAAGACATACTGGTATTGACCCTGTAATGACATGAGTATCTCCAAACATGGCCCATACTTCTGCTGCACACTGTTGAAGCACCCCCCAAAAAAATTATTTACTAATGAGAACCACAGTATAGCTGAAGTATTGCACACCATAATATGCAGTAAACAGTTCTGTGTTGAGAGACAAAGTTAACTGTACCATGTGTTGTTATCACCCCTGCCTCAGCAAGTATGATTTTGCTATGAAAATTTATCCATGGTGATACACTGCACCCACCCCTCACCCAATTGTGTTCTTTCTGTTTAAAAGTAACCATTGTGCTGTTCTGCAGCTACAACTCCATGTCAATTTAACAACAAAGTAGAGCTAACAACGCCACAAAGGATTACTTTTAAAAATGTAACCCATTATAACGTGAAAGGCAACACTTCACTGTACTACCACTATTTCTTTTTTTAAAAAGCAAAGTCTACTTTTGAAATACATAACCACCAAGCTACTGGGGGGTGGCATCAGTAGACAACAGATCCTGACTCAGACAATATGAGCAACAACTTACTAATAAAAAGGATACCTTCATACTAATAACACCATGATAATATGAAAATAGCTGTGTTTATGCCTTGCATGTATTATGGTTCCATCTGCACATATAGTACTAAATAGTGTAATACTTAAACCTACCACCACTGCACTTCAGTGTTGTACCACCCCTAGTCCTCTCTGCCCATTTACACTTATGCAGTGCCAGAGTAATATGTACAATGCACCTTACAGACTGAAATATTTCACAATCCTAACCACAGCACAACAGTGTTAAATATTGTACTAACAACAACCTGCTGCATTGGAATTGCACTTTCCACAGTGTTATTACACAGCATGGCATGATCTGAATATTCTCAACCCATGTGTTACATGTGTTTGAGTGATGTATGCAGCTGTTCTATTTTTTTACCAATTTTTTTTGGTTCTGAAAAGAACCTTTGTTATTACTTTGATATTTGAACAAACAGTCTGACATTCTTAGAGGACTTTGAGGATTGCATCTAAAGGTCTCCCAGGAAATGTGGTTGTCAGCATGGAGAAATGTACACCATCTGGTAGGTATAGCCAATCATAACAATACTTAATTTATGGGTGAGCTATGGTGTACATTCCAGACATACATAGAAATGCAGATATTTGCATGTTGACTTTTCTTCAGGCTCTGTCAGACAGGTACATATAGTGTTCTGCTTGCCAGACCCTACGCTCTGTAATATCCAAAAAAATGATTTTACAGGCAGACAACATACTCATAATAGAAGCAAGGTCCAATGTTGCTTCTGTTACTAAATCTACCCAGCATTTGGTGCCCAAATCATTGCCTCCAAGATATATCAGGAATATGTCTGGATGAGGCTGAGTACTCAAAAGTCTGTGCATGGTCAGCATGAGGTGCTCCCACCTCATTCCACCCCTACCAAACAACTTTACAGAGCAATTTGGGAGCTGCAGGTTTCTCCCAAAATCACTATTTTGAGCATACTCAGACGCTCGTCTCACGATACTGCTTCCAACAATCCACAAAGTCCTTTTGCTATTTTCTGACATTCTCAGGTTTTAAACTCAGAAGTGGACAGAGAGCTACCAAAAAAGTCTGTGTTCACCCTGCAGTGCCCAGCCAGTAGTGAAAGTTAAACTGATATGTTCCCTAACTTCAAGCCAGTTTCACTGGCCTGATTCATAACACACAAATAAAAAAAATCATTAGCTAGTACTCTGCCTTCATTAACCAATGTAAGCTATGCACTGACTATTACTACACTTCTGCTACAACTAAAATGTGCAAACATTAAGAGGTGGAAAAAATGCATCCTTTTCATAGGCAGTTTTAAACAATTACAACTGCAGAAACATGTCTGATTGGTTCCCTCTTCTGTTATGGGTCCACGTGCAGCTTCCAATCTCCCTCTATGTGCAGCTGTATCTGTACAAGTAAGTACTAAACTACTATCTGACTTTAAACAGTTTTACCTAAAGAATGCAGCATCTTAGGTTATAACAAGGAACATAATCAAATACAGCACTAAAAAATGTTTTGATTAATAGTATTTACATGTTACTAACACTTTTTATAATATTAGGAAAATGCTTTATAAAATATAATGTACTTACAGTTTTCAAAATGCTGTCTCTCAGTGTCAACTAAGATGGCTGCTGTTGGCTTCCTCTTCAGTGTTGTCCATCTCTGATTGGTTGTCTCACATGGCCCGACAAATCTGGCACAACATTGGCAAAATGAGCTGTCACTCAAATAGCAATCAGATCTGATTCAATAATGAATGCACTTTCCTCTCCCTAGTTTAAAATTTGCAACACTTTCTCACGCATGACACTACTTTTGCGACACTGTCGAATACATGACAGTACTTTTTGTGACACTTTCAAACATTCGACAGTACTTTTGAAATACTGTTGAATGCACGACAGTACTATTTGTGACACTGTCGAATGCACGACACTACTTTTTGTAACACTTTCATGCGCACAACACTACTTTTCCAAAATTTTCAATTTTTAACAGAATTTCATGATTAATGCCAAAAACAAGCAATTTTTCAAAGCCAAACATTGTTACACTGCATTGGCAGTGTCACAAGTGGAGATGCATAGTCTTGTGACTTTGTAAATGTACCCACAAAAGGTGATTTTGTTCAGCAAGTACAGCACCGTGCAACAGACTTGCGGGAATGCATTGTTTGTTAGTTGTTAAGCATGCACACGAAACAGTCATTTCATGAAGTATTGTCACTAAATTTTCAACACAGTAATTTTAGGATGTCTGCTAAACAACAGTGTAACTGTCATTTTAGTTATGTGCTCTGAACACTGATTTGACAGAGAGACTGTGCCATCCTGTACCAGAATTGCGAAAATACATTTAGGGCAGGATAAGAAAATTCACAGCTGTACAGTCCACAACAAACTGTAGCAAAAATGTCAATGTTGAGAACCTGACATTGAAATACTGTGAATCCACTAACTTACGAGTGTGCATTGCGCAGTTCCTACGCACACTCATAAAACAGTGATTTTATGGGCTATTCAGACCAAAATCTTAACATAGTACTTTTAGGACCTCTGTTCATAAACAGTGTCACTGTCATTTTCATTATTTACTCTCAACACTGATTTTGCATAGCGACTGTGCTATTCTGCACCAAAGTGTGAAAACACATTTCGGGCAGGATATGAAAAATGACAGCTGCACAGTTCACAACAAAGAGTGCCTAAATGTCAATGCTGAATATTTGCCATTCAAATAGTTCAAATATGGTAACTAACAAGTGTGTGTAGCACAGTTCCTACACACGCTTGTAAAACAGACATTTAATGGACTATTCACGCCAAAATATCTAGATAGTAATTTTAGGACCTCTGTTCATGGACTGTGTCACTGTCACTTTCGGAATTGGCTACAAACACCCATTTTGCATAGCAGCTGCACTGTTCTACAGTGAAGTGTGAAAACACATCTTAGACAGCATGTGACAAATGACAGCTGTACTGTTAACAAGAAGATTTTGTCAAATGCAATGTTGTCAACCTGCCATGAAAATAGTGCAAATGTGCTAACTTAAAAGTGTGTGTTGTACAGTTCATACACAGACTCATAAAAAGTCATATAACAAGTATTATCACCAAATTTTATACATACTCATTTCCATACCTCTGCTCATGAACAGTGTCACTGTCATTATCACAATGTGATCTGAATAGTGGTTTTGCACACCACCTGCAGCACTGGATACTGTAACTGCATAAAAACATTTTAGCAAAGATGTGAAAATGACAGCTGTATAATTTACAAGAAGATGTAGTAAAATGGCAATGTTAAAAATGAGACATGAAAATTTTGCAAATGCACTAACTTAAGCTAAGTGTGTAAAGTTGACTTATTAATGTGTTACTCATTAACAGAAAGATTGTTAATAAAGTAATTGTGTAACCAGCTGTGTGACAGTATTAGGTAAAAAAAATATTCTGAATAATACTAATTGTTTGTTACTGAACAGTGAAATCATACAGAACAAAATTTATATACTTTAATGATAATGATATACAAGACAATATAACACAAATAAAATAAAATTGTTACAATGTTAATAACCAATGCGATTCAAATATTTAAACTTTTTTTGTAAATAGATGTAATACTGAAATCATATGTCTCAATGTAGAATGCTAGAAGGCATGAGCACATGCACATACTAATTTTGTCTATCTCTGTCTTTATAAAGATGCCTGATACTTCTGAAAGATTGCCGACTGCCACTGTGAACTAGCATATCAAAGATGCTTACTAAATACAGATGTAGATGTATAGGGAAACGAGACAGGTATCATAGTACTTCACTGTTGCTTAAGGGTGATAAAGAAAACAATTATGTGAGTTCAGAACATAAAAGAAAACAGAGTTGTACTGCAGCAGTTAGCTCTACAACAACTCACTCCACATCAAAAGCACATACTTCCTCAAGAGCAAGTAAAAGATGCTTACCTCTGCAACAGTTGTGTAGATCTGTCAGACGAAACACAACTATTGCAACAGCTACCATCAACAGACCTCCTAAACAATGCCGTAAACTCACAACTGGTGATTTTCATCTGAGAAAGCAAAAGTATTTTCGATCACTAGCAAGTAAAGCTAAGATCAACAGACTTATTGCTGCTGTGGTGAGACATGAGTGCAAAAAGACAAAGAGTCATCTGTCTTTGATGAAATTGCATCTCAAAGTACATACTTTTGTTAACAGAGCAGTGTTTGTACTGCAATGTTTATGGCATAAGATGTCTCATGTGCTTGAACTATTCAGAAGAGTTGTGTATGACATCAAAAAAAGGCTACAACAGTATCCTTCTTTGACTGTGCACAATTTCTGTGATGTATTCACAGGTCACTGGATGCACACACAGCACTCAGAGGCATATTTCTGGGAAGAAACTTATTATTCACAGAAAAAGGAAACCAAATTCACCATTGATGAGTCTGGTAAGTTGGTCAATGTCCTCATTGTCTGTGATGACACAGCAATAGAGACAGATGATGACTGTGATGCAACCACTGTGTCCCATAAATGGCACTGTCTGTCATGGCCATGTGATGACACCTGCAACCGTAGGCAATCGTCATTTGAAAAAGTTGAACAGTTTGTCAACCTATTTGTGATTACAGACCACAACGAAAGATATAAACTGTTTAACAAGATTGACCATTGTGAAATCCATCCACATACTGGACTTATGGGTCACTCACTAGTGTGCCTCGATAGTGGTGTTTGTGACAGTGTCTTTCACAACATGCGGATGCTTGCAGTGCATCAAACAGGCATGTGAAACTTTGTATACAGAGTATATGAAGTGTGACGAGTTGTAAATCAGTACACTTGTTTAAATGACTTATTGCAGTCAGGTGACATGCAGGGTGCCATCACATTTCTCAAACAACTGCAACATGCAACTTCTGTACCAGACACAACAATTTCTCAGTCAACTGCTTCTGCTGAAACATCTGTTTCAGTGTTAGAAACTGACATACTGAGACAATACGGCAAAGAAATAGCTAAATTTGAGCTGGCAAAGTCTCAGAAGCTTAATTTTATATGTGTGTCATGTGACCGTTTGTGCTACAGTAAACAAACAGTCACAGTGAACCTGGAAACCTTGTCACCATACAATGACATGTGGTTCTGTCTCTCAGCATTTTTGCTGCTGAAATCTGACTTTCAGGTAGAAAACACCATTCTGCTGTGCAAGCATTGTTTCTCCAAACTGAAGTCTAATATTTTGCCACCAAGGTCACTCCTGAATAATATGGAGGCACATGTTACACCAAGTGAAATTTTAACATTGAATATGTTTGAACGCATTCTAATTCAGACAATGAAACCATTCCAAACCATTCTATGTCTGAATACGAAGACACGGAATATTCCACAGAAAGAACTTGTTAGATCTCTAAAGGGTTCTGTTATGTATCTCCCACTTCCTCTACAGGAAAATGTGGAAGCAATCTCTACAGAAAATAGTTAGGTGATTCTTGTAAATGGTGTTCCAACAAAGTCCAAGGTCATCTGGCAAAATGTTGTTAATGTACAGAAGGTAAAGCTTGCTCTTACTGTATTTAAAGAGTAACAATCCTTTTATACAGACCTTGACATAGATCACATGACTAGTCTCTCGTCCAACATGATCTCTTATAAACAAGTAAACCAATGACTGAGAAGGTCAGTGGACACACAAGTGATAATGTGTATGAACAGTACACAATTCACCCACTACATGGCAGAGATCCAGTAGGAGACAGCATTGATCTCTATCAAATGAAACAGGTTAAAGGTGAGCCTGTCAGCATTTGGAAGGCAACACTAGCAGCACGTTGTTTCCCAGACTTATTCCCAAAAGGGTCAGGTGGACATCTAGATGAAAGAGAAGTGCATGTACAGGGTGCTGAGTACCGCACTACCCATGTGCTCAGTAAAGATGGAAAATTCAATGTAATATACAGTACCTGTTTCATCTCCTCTGGGAGAGTGAACTTAGCATTCTGCCTACATCTATTGCTCATACTATTCGTCTCACAACTCCACTAGATGGAATAACAGCTGCTCAATTTCTAGAGAAATTAAAGCAGAAAGATGAAAATGTGCAAGTGAATCTGTCTTCCATTCTTTAAAGTCTTCGAGGAACCAAAGAATATTGGTATCGCAGACACTCTGAAGTTGCTTTTGTCTATTAGCTGTTGACATGTACACAACAACATCATTCGTTCACCATGCAATAGTGTTGAAATATGCCTGCTTTATTTGTTATACTGATACTGTACACATATAAAAATAAGTCTTTAATCATAATGCAACAAGTTAAATGAAGCACGAGTAAATACTGAACGATTGCATCTCATTATTAACTGACTTTGACATGCCTTTATAATTACATGTAAATAATATTTAAATTCTTTTTCCACCTTACCATTGTTGCTAACTACTTTCATTGTTCTAGTAAAAGTATTACTATAAGAGTAAAGTACTAATGAATGCTTAACATATAATACAATACTATACTGATTAAGGTCAATGAACCATATCTTTGATAAAAACAGCATACCATGCACATTTTTTTACTTACTAGTTCAGAGCTAACATAGAAACCAATGTAACAATTGAAAGAAATGTTTTTGTACCTGTAATAATATGAAATCTTTTTGTACTTGGCATACAAGTAATTCTAACCTATGTTAAAAATACTGACAATTGTAAATCAGACACTATTACTTATCACAACACACTTCATACCCATTCCTGACAATATTTATGATCGCCTCTATTGAGGGGTCGGGTGTGAATTTTCCATATGCACCTAGTCAGTGACATATCATTAAATATTTAACTGAACATACCAGTTGTCTAATGTCACTGAAATCAGATTTTTTTCTATATTCAATTACTTGAACACTTAGCATATGGTTTTTCACCCACCCCAGTAACATACACATTATCAGTCACACAATAACTGAACATTATTGTTTCATGTGTGTAATCACTACTTAGAAGCTTCTGACATACCTTTATTAATATAGGACACAACTAATGGACGACTCATAATTACAAAACTCATCAACTTAATACATATAAATAATATTGTTAACCAAAATCTCTTCAACCTCAGTAGCAAAAATATAATGAAGAGCCACAGGTTCAGCTTGAATGTCACAAGTTCAGCAGGAATGTCAGAAAGCTCTTCTTCCCACAAACAGTAGTGAACCCTTAAAGTTCAGTGCTAAAACAGGTTACCTCATTAAAGACAGTGACCCACTATTAAAGAATCAGGTATATGCATAGAAGGAAGATAACAACCATGGCAACAGAAGATGGAAGAACACTGCAGGGATGGTCAACACTTTACCTAAAGATGTGAACCATGCAACACAATCACACTTAATAGACCAAATAACCTTCTTATGCTACCTTCTTTCTATGCTGTATTACAATATGTACATACTTGTTCCAAGTCATCAAATCTAGTTGCTATAAATGTGACACATTTAATATATTCCAAGTAATGATTACACACATGCAAGGGTTGTATTGTGAGACTGATTTTGTAAAGAAAATGCAATCTTAATTGGACCTTTTTTCAGTTTCACCAATTGGCAATAAATCTTTTTAAAACATAGCCACCTGTGTTGAGTCTTTACTGAAAATAGCATAATGACATTACAGTGTAACTGTTGTTTCTATTAAGCATGCAAATCAACTGCAACAAATAGTACCACAACCACATGTCCATGTACTATTATTTGTCGCTATACTGTCCACTCAGTGTCCACAACATAGGTTACGATGTGGCACATTGCATGTCACACTTCCCATAATTCCTAACAGTGTTAAAAAGTCAGCAATGCACCTACATTTCCTGTGCCTCTCTACTCAGCATCCAGTAGTTACTGTAGCAAGATATTGCACATCACTACCTAACACTATGCAGCTGTGGCTAAACAGTTAGGATGCACTAACTGCTATGTCTACTGCAGTTCCCTGGCTGAGCTCATGCAACTGCTAACTGTGGTAATTTCACTGTACCTACAATTACCGAGGTGTGCCATAGGTCTCCAGTCCCCTATTGTTTCTATAGAGAAACAGTCATAATGCACTACATGTTTTGAAAGGTGCAACATCTCTAGCTGCCTAAATCCATACTAATCCTAACTGAGGTAACCTCAGCATCCCTGCAATCACTGATGTATCTGATATGATGTATCGGATATGATGTATCAAAGTATCTCTCCCCAATACAGCAGCTTTCCAGCTAGTTGGCTGCTACAGGCCCCCCTCTGCTGACCATAAGCTTTTATCCCACCTGGGGAATCTACTCAAACCAGGCTCTGAAGAAGTCATTATCCTAGGTGATCGGAATCTAAACTGGCTTTCCAAGGCAGCTGCACCTTTGGTATCATTCTGTGATACACATGGGCTCACACAACTGATAAATGAGCCAACAGAATAAACTTAAAGAATAGAAACAACAGCACACTACTTGATAGCATGCTCGTGAACAAACCCCATCTATTCACACACACTGGAGTGCTTTTCAGTGATATAAGTGATCACTGCCTCATTACAGGAGAAAGATCTTCCAGCAAACCAACAACCCCAGCAAAATTCCTAATGAGGAGATCCAAGAAAAACTTCAATATTGAAGGATGCCTGCATGATCTAGCTCACTCTCCAAGCTGTCAAGAGTTTTATCTTGCACACTCTGTGGAAAAAGCACATCAAATGCTAAACAGTGTAATATTAAGTGCCCTTAATACCCATGCCCCAATCACTAGTGTCCGAATAAAAAACAAATCTTGCTACTGGTTTTCAGCTGACCTCAAATCTGCACTGTTGGAGAGAGACAAACTATGGAAGTTGGCAAGAAAAAACAAGAACCCAGATGACTGGGTGTTATTTAGGAAAGCCAGGAATAGCTGCACCAAGAAAGTAAGAGATGCAAAGGCTGCCTTTTATTTGGCTGAACTTGACTCCTCCTATCACAATCCTGCTAGGTTCTGGGGCACCATCAAGGGTATTGTAGGGCAGAATTATAGCACCTCTCTACCAACTCAATTGCACTACAATAATGGCTCTATCTCTGGCAAAATGGAAGTTCTGGATGCTTTCAATAACCACTTCACAACTGCTGGCCTTGCCTTTGACACCTCTCCAGCTAATCTGCTGCATGCACAACTAAGCTCCCAGTACACTGGTGATCAGAGAGCTGATTCTTCCTTCTCCTTCAAACCTGTCCTGTTGAAGCAAGTAGAGGATCTTTTATGGCAGTTGGATATTAAAAAAAGCACAGGGCAGACTCTCTTGACCCCTACTTTCTAAAGATTGCATTTCATGTACTTGCAGTTCCCCAACACATCTCTTTAACCTATCTTTAACCTCTGGTTCTATTCCTACATTGTGAAGACAGCCCAAGTGGTTCCCCCCTTCTAAAATCAGGGGACCCTATGGATCTTAATAACTATAGGCCCATTTCCATTCTTCCAGTACTATCCAAGATGCTAGAGAAAATGGTGAGCATCCAGCTAAGAGAATATCTCAATGCTAACCTCTTGAATCCAGCTCAATCTAGGTTTAGGGCCAGGCACAGCACTATCTCTGCTCTGGCCAAAGTTACAAATGACTGGCAAACTGAATTAGATAAAAAGAATAGTGTCTGTGCAGTATTTCTTGACCTAAGCAAGGCATTCAACACTGTGGACCACGAGCTGCTACTCTCTTCCTTGCATTCCATTGGCCTAGATCCACCCTCCCTTAAATGGTTCAGGTGTTACCTTATGGATAGGTCACAGCAGGTGAAAGCTGAAGGTGATCTATCCCCATTAAAACCACTGCTAAGAGGAGTTCCACAAGGATCTATCCTGGGCCCTATCCTTTTTTTGCCATCTACATTAATAATATTGACTCAAATCTCACCAAAGCCACTGGCCACCTCTTTGCTGATGACACTGTTTTGTATGTCAGCAACCCATCACCTGCTGTTGCCCGTGAAATTTTACAAGCAGAATTCTCCTTGCTACAAAATCAACTACTTGAGAAAAAGCTTCTTTTAAATGCAAAGAAAACAAAAGCAATGCTTTTCTCCAATCAAAGCTCCACCAGCACCTCCTCACTAAGCAGTCTCCCCCAGCTATGCACTATCCTTGGAGAAAATCTGGAGTATGTAGAAAAATTCAAATACTTAGATGTGTGGATTGATAGCAGACTTGACTTCATACATCATATTGAAGAACTGCTGAAAAAAACTTCACCAAAGGCTTGGCCTATTCTATAGAATAAAACACTTCCTAACCAGAGACTCAAAGACGAGGTTAGTCCAAGCCACTTTTCTTTCAGTTGTTGACTATGCAGACTTCCTTTATAGTCACTGCCCCATCTCCTACCTCAGCAAGCTGTATACCCTGTACCATAGAGCAATAAGATTCATAACAGATCTTCCATCTAACACTCATCATTGTTCTCTCTATGCTGCAGTTGGATGGGTTTCCCTACATCTCAGAAGGAACAGAAATGCAGCACTATGGATCTAGAGAGCATTGTCTAAAAAACTTCCAAATTATATTCTAGACTGCTTCACCCAGGCCATAGCTAGCTCCTATGCCCTAAGAAGCAACAATCTCATCATGCTCAAAATACCTAAAGTCAACACCCAGATAGGGAGGGCGGCAATCAGCTATTCTTTAGCTATGGCATGGAATACTCTACAGAAATCCCTAAAGCTGTCCAATCTGATACCTATAGCATCCTTTAAACAGCTTTGCACAGGTTTCTTCACAGATAAATGCAACTGCTACCACAAGAGCTAGTCTTGCTATTTCACAACTCCCCCCTTCCAGACAGCCACCACATATGGCATAATTTTGTTCCACAGTTCTCCCTCCCAGGCAGCCACCCTTTTTATAATACCCCAGTTCCATTTAACTTTACCTAACTGCCTACTACCTACCTATCTAATCCTTCTCCCACTAATTTCTGCCCTTACATCATTCCTAAATGCTCCCCATTCATCCTAGTATAACATTATGCTGTGTGTATACATTGACTCCTCTATTGGGATATGTATATATTTTATCTATTAGTATAATTTCCCTATAACCTATCTTGTCATGTATGTCTTAACCAACTTCTTACCCTTGATCATTGTATTTACAAGTGTTTTTTTCTGTATCTGTTATGCATATATAAGTGCATTGATGTATCTGTTGTGTACCAACTATTGAACCTTGACCTTATCAGGTCCATCTTGTAAATGAGTCTTGCTCAATGATGTTTGCCTGAATAAATAAAGATTTGATTGATTGATTGATTGATGTGTACCACTGATACACAAACCCTCACCTGTGTTCTGTATCTCCACTAAGATGTACTACCTGCTGTCACATTTGGAGACACATTGCCTGTCTGAACCCATTCAAGTGACAACTGTGCTAACTGGATTATATACACCTGATGTACATCGCCTATCTTTTCCTGTGGCTCTTCACTTAACATGCAGCAACTCTGTGATTGTTACTGTTACCTTGCCTTTCCCCCCCTACTTCCATGTGTGTCTGTCTGTGTAAAATACAAAATGTGCTAGTGATGGAAGTACGGGGCCCTTTGGGCCCCACACTCCAACCACACAAAACACAAACATAAATGGCAGTAAAAAACACTGAATGTCATACAGCAGCAGGACTGCAGAGCCCTTCGGCCCCCGCGGTCCCACCACACAGAACACAAACATAAACAGTACTGTGAAATACTGAATGTGATAGTGACAGGAGTATGGGATCACGCTCCCACCACACAAAATACAAACATAAATAGTACTGAAATATACTAAATGTGATACAGCAGCGGGAGCATGGGGCTTTTTGGGCCCTGCGCTCCCGCCACATGATGCCTTCATGCATACTAACACAGTGCCAGCAAACACAAATGTTAATGCACATGGTAGCACAAATCAAAACACAAAGATAAACAAATCTGATAAATACTGAATGTAATACAGTGACAATAGTGCAGGGACCTTTGGGCCCCCCGTGCTCCCACCACACAAAACACAAACATAAACAGTACTGAAATATACTAAATGTGATACAACAGTGGGAACATGGGGCCCTTCTGACCCCATGCTCCCACCACACAAAACACAAACATCTACAGTGCTGTAAAATACAAAATGTACTTGTGACGGGAGTGTGGAACCCTTTGGGCCCCGTGTTCCCGCCACACACAACACAATCATAAACAGTACTGAAAATATACTAAATGTGATACAGCAGCAGGCCCTGTGCTTCCACCACACAAAACACAAACAGAAACAGTACTGAAATATAAAAAAATATGATACAGCAATGGGAGCACAGGGCCCTTTGGGCCCTGCACTCCCGCCACACAAAAACATAAACAGCAGTAAAAAATACTGAATGTCATACAACATGGGATTGCAAGGCCTTTCGACCCCCATGGTCCCATCACTCAAAACACAAACATTAACAGTACTGAAATATACTAAATGTGATACAGCAGTGGGAGTGTGGGGCTCTTCGGGCCCCGCACTCCCACCACATGATGTCCTCACACATACTAACACGGTGCCAGCAAACACAAACATTAATGCACATGGTAGCACAAACCAGAACACAAAGATAAACAATTCTGATAAATACTGAATGTAATACAGTAACAATAACACAGGGGCCTTCTGGCCCCGTGCTCCCACCACACAAAACACAAACATATGCAGTACTGTAAAATACAAAATGTACTAGTGATGGGAGTGCAGGGCCCAAAGGGCCCCACGGTCCCACCACACAAAACACAAACAGAAACAGTACTGAAATATACAAAAATGTGATACAGCAGTGGGAGCGTGGGGCCATTCGGACCCTGTGCTCCCACCACACAAAACACAAACATAAACAGCAGTAAAAAAACATTGAATATCATACAACACTGGGAGTGTGGGGCCCTTCGGCCCCCACAGTCCCACCACACAAAACACAAACATAAACAGTACTGATATATATGAAATGTGATACAGCAGCACCACATGATATCTTCACACATAGTAACACAATGCCAGCAAACACAAATGTTGATGCACATGGTACCACAAATCAAAACACAAAGGTAAACAGTACTGTAGAGACAAATACAGAAAATTACATAAACACAAGCGAAAATGAAAATGCAAACGGCAACACACAAGATGGTAGAGACACAAAAAACTTACTGAAACAGGTACAGAATCATAAAGAGAAGCACTAAAGATAACACTTATACAAAAACACACAATAGTTTTTCCCAAAATCTGCATATAGAAAGAGAGTGAGTACAAAGAATGTATGCATAATGATGGGTCTCGGAGCACAAAATGAGGAGTTGGGATACTAAATTGCTTATATCTCAGGAACCGTATGACATAAAAAAAAATTTAAAAGACATATGATTTATGACTTTCCTGGCTAGTTTTATACTTAGCCCCCATTAGGTGGCTAAGAATTTTTGCAACGGAAAGTCCATATCTCACACCATTTCTGAGATACAGGCCCTAAATGTGCAATGCACACTGTAATGTTATCCTATGGGGAAAAAAGAGAAGTTCAGAGTAGCATATCTTTTGCTCCCTGTAATATTATTTCACCAAACCACTGAAAGGCACATCTCTGGGATGTTGACTTTCTTCCCTCAAAATTTCAGCCCAAAAGACCAAACGGTTATTTTGCAGCACAGTGCCAAACAATTCCTGTAATGCAACAGACACCGTAATGTTATCTTGTGGGGAAAAAGCATCAAATTTGGAGTACCGTCACTTGGCCGTCGAGTACTATTTTTTTAACAAACCAGTGAAAGGCACATCTGTGATATTGTGGCTGCGTTCCCTTCAAGTTTCAGCCCAAAACACCAAACTGTTCTTTTGCAGCACAGTGCCAAAGTATTGCTGTTATTTTCACACACCCTGGAAAAGTACTGTCAAACTTTGCGAAAGCTTTCACAAATTCATTCGACAGTGTTGCACATTCGACACTACTTTGCGAAAGCACTTTTTCAAGAAACTTGTAAAACATATTTCTAGTGTGTTTTATCCCCAAAATAAAGACATGCCTAGCATCCGCAAGGTCCGACTAGGTGAATACAAAAAGAATTATGTTGCTAGAGGGTCCCAATTTTAAACGGCAAGCATTTTTCTGATCGCTAACTGAAAATAAAATGGCAGATTCTGACCAGTAACAAGGGCCATTCTGAAAAGTAAAACTGCATTTGTGACAATGTCGAACGTTTGTTAACTTTTCCACTGACTTATAATGGAACTTGTTTTTTGAATAACTGTTGAATCCTTTAATATTTTTTCACTAAATCTTTGAAAGGCACATCAGGGACCCCGGCCGCACATTCCCTGAAGATTTGGGACTGGTTGCGCAAACCATGTGACCTGTAGGCGGCACCTGTAGAATTCCAAAAAAGTGTAAACGCCCATGAAGATCACACTTAATAACTCCATGGCTGTGTATCACACCAGTACGAAACTTGGCAGATCCCAAGGCGTATGGGTCTTGATTGTATATTCCAAATTTCACACAAATCCATCAAACAGTTGCAAAGTTATTAAGGTGCAAAATGTTGGGTTTAACTTGTAAATGGCTCCTCAACCCTAACTATGGTAGCACTACCGTGCTACCGTTTTATATATGTGTATATATATATATATATATACACATATATATATATATATATATACATACATCATGGAGGTGAGCGCTTTCTCAGTAGAATATCCTGTTTTATTTCCACTGCAGTGAGGATAAATCCTGATGACATCAGCAGAGTGAGGATAAATTTCATTTATCCACATTCTGCTGATGTCACCAAAGTCAAGAAATCTTCACTGCAGTTTACATTCTAAATGAAACTGCTTCAGAAAACTGTTTCTCTTTCTCACTGAAGCTGCAACTTATCAATTAGCTTTGCAAAACATTCACCTGTGTCTCATTGTGTTTCTAACACTTCTAACCCATTACTGTGCTGCTCTCAGCTTCAAAACAATCTTAATTCTAAAGGAAACTCCTTCACACAGTAGTTTCTCTTTCTCAGTGCTACCTGCAACAGTTTCTCACTCACTGAGGCTACAACTTAATCAATTAGCTTTGCAAAACACACTCACCTGTGTCCCATTGTGTTGCTGACTCTCAGTCCATTCAGAACAACTCACATGCACACACACACACACCACACACCACACACGCACAGAATGACCAGAAAACACAAAAGCAGAAAAAAATGCACCTAAAGCTGTCACCCCCATGGTATAAATCATACACATGATGTGCAGATCATGGGATATGGAAAATATTCTCACTCCTGCAGAGTGGGCTGTGCATTCTCACTCTGCAAGGGTGAGAATATTTTCCATATCCTATTCCTGCCCATCATGTATCCCCTATATCTCCATGTTATTATTTTTATGGCCTGTATCATTTTCTAGAAATGTGACACAGACATAAACTTTAAGTGCTACAGTGCTACGCTCACAGTTTAACATACACACCATGGACAATTGTTTTATATATTATAATAATAATGCCAGTTTCAGCTATCTAGGGTGCATTCTAGATTGAAACTGATGATTTATATGATACTTACAGTAATAAGCTCTCAATGTGTATGTACACAGTGACTTATAGATTCAGTTAGAACAACTGGAAAAAGGTTCCAATACTCATATCAATTCTTTTTCAAAAATTGGGATAAATCAAAAGAGCCATTTAAACCTGTTTTTTTAGAGCACCCAACTTATAGATCCAGAATGACTCTTTTTACAACAATTTGATCTCCATGGGCCCGATTCTCCCTCCCGTGTACCAGACGCAAGAAGGTTGCAGCAGGGTTGTTTGATGCAAGTTGCCATTTGTGACACAACTTGCATCAAATGAGATTCCATAACACAGCTTGCACCAGTGCCTGACACAGCTGTGTCAAAGCCCTCTTGCAACATGGTTGCATCCAACATCCCAAGGAGCCATGTCAAAAGTGAGCCTGCATCATGGTGGGGCTGCCTCATTTACATAAATGGGATTCCAGAAGTTCCGCCATGGATGCAGGGGGGCCACCAGTTAGACCAGCAAAGAGGTGGTCTAGCTGGCTTGTAGTGCTGAAGCACAGTGGGACAGAGGCCTGTAGGGGGCTCCTGGGGCTGGTGATGTGGTGGAGGGGGCATGGATGGGGGGTCCTGACCCCTCCCCAACAGGGGCATGCTAGTGCCATCCTGGTCTGGAACACCACAAAGTGTGCACATTGATGGCCAGACCCTAGGGCACTGTAACTGCAGCCCCATCCCCCATAGTGTCCCAAATCCATCATAGGTGGTCCAGTGGCCCTCCCATCCCTGATTACCCATGCAGATGCTCCATCCCATCCTTGGTCCTGATCCCCTGGCAAAGGTATACTCCATGGTAGTCTAGTGGTGCCCCATCCTCCCCATCCCTACAGTCAGTGATCCCTCCTCTGTTCCCCCTCCCCAACATGCAGTGGCAGCTAGCACATCCCTCCTCACACCACCACTGCCAGTCACACAGTGCTATCTCACAGACTGCATATGTGAACTGTACAAATATGTGATCTGTGACTGCATTATGCAGCTAGCAATGGTGGTATAAGGTGGGATGTGCCAGCCACCACTGCATGTAGGGGATGGGGTGGGGAGCCACTGCCTGTTGGGGTGGGGAAGGTGGGGGCCACTAGCCCACCCAAGGGGTAGGACCAGTGGTACCCTTGCACCATTGTCATCTTGGGGGATGGGTGATGGGGTGGAGGAGGGACAGACCTGGATGGGTAGCTGAGCATGTCAGTGGGTGCCCCTGGCATTTGTGGGACAGTGATCTCAGGGGGGCCACAGGACCTATGCCACAGTCCTGTGGTGGCAGCCCCTTCCCTGCCCATGTTCAGGGCATCCTACACCTTCTGGCACCTGGGAGTCCAGCTGCACACCTGTCCATGGATGAGGGTGAGGACATGTGACAGGACCACCAGTTATGCCACTCTGTCTGCCACAGGTGAGATTTCAGTGGCTATTCCAGAAGACTTGGCGCAAGTTGCCTCCCTTCTGGAATAGCAGTTTTTGCATGTGCCACAACTGCACCAGGCACAGCACTCTTCAATGCTGCATTGAAGCTGGCTTCTGGAATCAGGCCCCCCCTTCTTCTCCCCTCTGACCCCTATACACCCTCTCTAGTCCACAAAAGGTAAATTTGTTTTGTGGTCTACTAGATTAAATGTCTTTATAGAGAGCATTCTTTTCTACTCCACATTTGATATTGCTCAGATGTCTACTTATATGATCTTTTAGCATTCTAGACATTTTATCACTGTAGAATGGACTAGAAGTGCAGGTGGCCAAATATACCACACCCACAGAAGAACAGTTGATAACTGGTCTGATCTCAAACTCTTTTTGTGTGTTTTCTGAGGTGAAATGTGTTTTTTAGGATTTATGTTGCAAAATTTGCAATGTCCACATGGGAAGTTGCCATTGGATTGTTGTGGGAGCAAATGCTGTTTTTTGTGTATTGTGGGTTGCAGGGACTGTACTAAATGGTCCCCCAGATTTTTAACCTCTTTTATATACAATACATGGATATGTACTGGCTTCTTTTTCAAGTGCTGGTTCAGCCCTTAGTGTTTTCCAGTTACTCTCCACTGTTTTTTTTATTTTAGTTGCGAGTGGACCAAATGTGGTTACAAAATATAAGTTTTCATTTCCATTACCTTGTCTTTCCTTGTAATTCAATAGGTCCACCTTAGGCATTTCTATTACTGCACTATAAGCTGCACTAATGACTCTTTGCACATAACCTCTCTGTTGGAACCTTTGTACCATATATTTTACTCCCTCATGAAATTTATTATTCAAACTGCAGTTTCTGTTAAGGTGCATGAACTTAGATTTACATGTATTGTTGATGGTGTGGTGGGGGTGGCAGTTGGCAACATGAAATACTGCATTTCTGTCAGTGGACTTGCAATATAAGTCTATTTTCATTGTGCCATCACGCGGTTTCTGAATTGCTAAATCCAAAAAATGTATTTCCTCTTCATGTAATTGTACATTGAAATGTAGGTTAGAATTTGTTGAATGCAAGAATTCAAGAAAATACCAAAGTTTTTCTTTAGTTACCCTCCACACCATCAGCACATCATCGATATAGCACCTCAACAGGCCAATGCATTCATAGAAATTGTTAACATTCTGATCATAGATGACCTCCCTTTCCCATTGTCCCAAGTATCAACCCCTAACAAAGGATTCAACCAGTGACTTCAAGAAATGCATTGACTCTTTCCTTGAAGAGGCACATGAAAAAGCAATTATTTGCAACAGCAACCATGGCTTTGTAAAGGTTGCCCACCCAGTGTGACCAACCATACACATTCTCCCTAAAATACACAAAAGGTTGGAGAAACCCCCAGGAATACCAATAGTCTCAGGTATTGACTCATTAATGGAGCCATTGTCCCAATATGTGGATGCCCATATTAGGGATATCGTTATGAACTTACCATCCTATATTCAGGATACTACTGAACTATTGTGCCTCCTGGGGGGATCTCCAACTAGAAAGGGACTGGTTATTGATCTCTATGGATGTAGAACATCTCTACACCACCTGCACAACTGATCTGGGAGAGGGACAGAAAGATTTCTTGGTAAGTCTATCAGAACATATATTACAATTTAATGTTTTTGTTTTTCAAGGGAAATGTTATCTCTTAGTAAAAGGTACTGCCATGGGGGCCACATTTTCCCCAAAGTATGCTAACCTTTCCTTGGGACAATGGAAAAGGGGAGGTTATCTATGATTAGAACGGTAACATTTTCTATGAATACACTGACCTGTGGAGGCACTATATTGACGATGTGCTGATGGTGTGGCAGGGGACTAAAGAAAAACTTTGGGATTTTGCTGAATTCTTGTATTCAGTGAATTCTAAACTATGTTTCAATGTGCAAATGCATGAAAAGGAAATCAATTCTTGGGATTTACCAACTTAGAAACAATAGGATGGCACAAAAAATGGACTTGTATTGCAAGTCCTCTGACAGAAATATAATACTTCATGCTGCCAGCTGCCACACTGCCACACCATCATCAATATAACCAAATCTCAGTTCATGTATCTTAAGAGAAACTATAGAAGTTATTATATTTTCATATGGAGAATTGATATGTTAGTATGTGTGCATTTTAATTCATCAGTATTGTTTATGCACTTTGTACTATGTATGGCTGGGCTGTTGGTTACATATATCTAGTGTTTTAACACATTAATTATACACTGCCACTTTAAGGAATCACAGTATTTAAGTGTGACTGGTGCAGTTAGATGTATCAATCCCTGAGGAGATGCACATGCATGAGAGCAGTTTGGTTGCATCTTACTTGGAGTGGGTACCCTGCTTTTTCTGCTGCAACATCATTTTATGCTTGATTAAATAAAGCCTTGAACATTTTTGCACATCTGATGAATAGTGCCATTCTTCCTTGCTGCACCTCCCACAGTCAGGCAATGAAAGGTGCAGGGTTGTCCACTTGGGCCTGGCTACAATATACTGAAGTCAGCTGCCCTCTTGGCATAGTGCCATACACTTCTCCACTAATGGGTGGCAGAGGGCCCTATGCATTGACTGGCAGATGCACTCTTTGGCCTCTGCATCTGTAGCTGCAGCCACATAGAAGCACAGGGACCACAAGGCCCTGCACTTCTGCAAACCCATCAGGCAGCTCCATTAATCCTGCACATCCATTGCTGCATGGAAATGAAGGGCCCACAAGGGCCTTGCTCTTCTGTAGGTGGACAGAGTCTTCCCTTGGCACAGGGCATCTGCATCCATTCACACAGTTCCTGAAGGGATTTGCATGAATAAGGATATGAGTCCACTATCTCAAAAAGAAAAGACATTCTTTGCAAGAATTTTCTTAATGCACCAGTTAGGGTAACTTAATTCCACAAAAGTAAGGCAATGTCGTGTTAGGGTTTTCAACCCTAACTCCCCCCCACCCCCCAAAGCAGCAAAAGGAAAAAAGAACATTAGGGTTTTCAGTCTCCGTAGTCTTGGTGAATCAGTGTGTGTGTGTGTGTGTGTGTGTGTGTGTGTGTGTGTGTGGTCTTTCCTGGGGTTGTCAACCCTAATGCTCTCCCCATTCCATGAGCAAACAACATCACACATGAACTACTTTCTTCATACAGGGCCCTGCATGGAGAAAGCTGCAACTTATTGTGTTGGTAACATGTGACAAGACATAATTCTTTACCTTTGAAGGGTACAGCACATCAGTGTCAGGCACTGGCTTAGAGCTATTCCCTATGCTTCAGACTAAAGGCTATGGGCTGGGGGGAGCATTAGGGTTGACAACCCCAAGGAGGATCCCACCTTTTATTCATCAACACTCTGGAGATCCAAACCCCTAATATTTTTTCATTTTGCTGCTTGGAGGGTGGGAGTGGGGAGTTAGGGTGGAAAACCCTAATGCAACATTGTCCTACTTTTATATTAAGAAAGTTTTTTTTCCCAAAGAAGATAGACAGAAAGACAGACATATAGTTGTATAACTCAAATGTTGGGGGAATTTTGTTACAGCAACACTTGTATGCTTTCTAGATGTTCCATGTTAGGTGAATATTTCTGATCAGCATTATGGTAGCACGGTAGTGCTACCATAGTTAGGGTTGAGGAGCCATTTCTATGTTAAACCCCAAAACTTTGCACCTTAATAACTGTGCAAACATATGACGGATTTGGCTGAAATTTGGAATACATGATCAAGGACCATAGGCCTTGGCATCTGCCAAGTTTTGTACCAGTCAGATACACAGCTGTGGAGTTATTAAGCGTGATTTCTTGCACTGTACACTTTTCTGAATTCTGGTCATGTGTACAGGTACTTGCGGTTTGCGACTGGCTAAAATCTTCAGAGAACATGTGCCAGGGTCCCCAATGTGCCTTTCAAAGATTTGGTGAAAAAAATAAGCAGTTCAAAAGTTATTCAAAAAACAATTTCCCATTATAAGTCAATGGGAAAAGTTGACAAAAAGTTCGACAGTGTCGTAAATGCATTTTACTTTCATAAATGGGCCTGTTACTTTCAAATCACCCATTTTGTTTTCAATTGGTGATCAGAAAAATGGTTAGCATTTAAATTTGGGACCCTCTAGCAACCTAATTCTTTTGTATTCACCTAGTCGGACCCTGAGGATGCTTGCCATGTCTTTATTTTGTGGTAAAACACCCCAGAAATATGTTTTTCAAATTTCTGGAAAAAGTACTTTCACAAATTACTTTCATGCTCATGAAAGTGTCGAACTTTTTTGTGAAAGCTTTCACAAATTGCGACAGTAGTTTTCTACCTGTGGGAAAGTGACAGCGATTATTTGGCACTGTGCTGCAAACGAACGGTTGGGAGTTTTGGGCTGAAATTTGGAGGGAACACAGCTGACATCTCACAGATGTGCCTTTCAATGTTGTATTGAAAAAATATTACACGGCGGCAAAGTTACGGCACTCCAAAGTTGACATTTTTCCCCATAGGATAACATTACGGCACCCGACGCATTACAGGAATCTTTTGGCTCCCTGCTGCAAAATAACGGTTTGGTCTTTTTTCCTGAAATTTGGAGGGAAGACAGCCAACAGCCCACAGATGTGCCTTTTGGTGGTTTGGTGAAAAAATATTACATCGAGGCAAAGTTATGGTGCTCCAAACTTCTCTTTTTTCCCCATAGGATAACATTATGGCGTTTGCCGCGCCTTTCAGGGCCCGTATCTCGGAAATGGTGCGAGATACGGACTTTTTGTCAGAAAAATGCTTAGCTCCCTAATGGGGTCTAAACACAAAATTAGCTAGGACAGTTGTAAATAATATGAGTTTTAAATTTTTTTTCTATGTCATACGGTTCCTGAAATATAACCTATTTAGTATTCCAAGTCCTCATTTTCTGCTCTGATGTCCATTATTATGCATATATTCTTTGTACTCACTGTCTTTCTCTATGCAGCTTTTGGGGAAAACCAGCCTGTGTGCTTAACAATACTGTTACTGTTGCCCTTTCTGCTTGTGGTCCCGTATCCGTTTCACTTACTGTTGACGTCTGCGTCACCATGTGCGTTATCCTTGACATTTTCATTTTTGGTTACGTTTCTGTTATTTTTTGCCATTTGTGTCTACAGTACTGTTCCTCTTTCTGTTTTAGTTTGCGTCACCATGCCCATTGAAATTTCCATTTGCAGGCACCATGTTACTATGTGAAAACACATCACGTGGCAGACCATTCCCGTCTACGCCACCGTGTGCGTTACCCTTTCTGTTCTCATTTGCACTTGCATTACCATGTACACCACTGTTAGCACTTCTGTTTGTGTTGCTGTTCCTGTTACTATGCCTCAAGACATCACGTGGTGGGAGCACGGGGCCCTTTGGGCCCCATGCTCCCGCCGCCGCATTATGTGGTGGGAGCGTGGGGCCCGTCACTATTTCTCGTTATCATTCTCAAAAAGAAGGGAAATTAGAGGCAAAAAAATCCATTTAGTGCATTAGTTAGGGTTGTTCCACAGTGACAAAAGTGAGGAAATTCGCTGTTAGGGTTGAAAGCCCCCTTGGACCCCTGCCCACCCCCAACCGGCATTGGGGTGTGCATTGGGGTCATCGGTCCTAACTCTCACCCCATTCTCCTATACTTCTGCTGCTTTACACATGTGATGGGGTGAGAGTTAGGGCTGATGACCCCAATGCCGGTTGGGGGGTGGGCAGGGGGTCCAAGGGGGGTTTTCAACCCTAACAGTGAATTTTCTCACTTTTGTCGCTGTGGAACAACCTTAACTAATGCATTAAATGGAGTTTTTTGTCTCTAATATTTTCTAAACATCGAAGTTTACTTTTTATTTTTCTTTGGTTTATAAAGTTTATAAACTATGGTCTCTATTAATTTACATAGTTAAACATGTTTGGGAAATATACATAATTTCTTTTTTTAGCCTTACTTTTGGTTTCTGCATTTTAACCAACAAAAACGATACAGTCTTTTGATATGCCACACAAGTGGACTCTTAACAATGCCTGCAGTGTCCTATCCACTACCACTGTTTTATCAATAACGAATATTCTGTATTTTTTGTCTTACAATGATAGTGATTTTTCTACTGACATTCTCTTGGGAGAAGTAGTTCCACTTCAAAAACACACAATCCTCTCTCTCCTATGCCTAAAAAGTGAGGAAATAAATGTGCTAACTTGCCATAGTATAAAACAGGCTTTCACATTTTAGTGCACTGATTGTATGACAGTGCTTTAATAATTCAGCTGTTACTTGCAAATAAGTTCTTGAATACAAACATATCTTTTATTCTACTTTATATAGTCATATTCTCCTTGCAAATATGAGCGAGTCGAGTACTTTATATTTTTTTTACATTTTAAAGCTGTATTTAAAACACCAATGCCACAACTAATACTTATATAACTGACCTGCATGCTTGACAGTTTGCTATGTTTCTTGAAAACAAAACAGTGTAACAAAGCGCATTATTCAACACTGACCTTGATTAGATTTAACTTAGTTTAGTACACTTAAGAAACAGAACAGCTGTATCCCTGTGACAAACTATACTGCTACAGTGCTATCCAAAATTTCAGCACCATGTACAGAGGTAATGCTAAAGCAGAGTAAATTGTTTAGATGGTGGCACTTTGATGATGATGGGTGCTTGTTTCTATGAGTTACCTTGCATTTGTCTTTACTTACTAGCAGTTCCACCACAAAAAATGAAGATGACAGAAAATGGTCATGACCCATTAATATAATGGTACTAACATGAACGATGGTAAGCAAACCGATTTCAAATGTTAAAAAGCAACTCTGTACTTAATTATGGAGTTTTAATAAACATATTATTTCATTTATAATTTTCTTGGAATACACAGTTTTAAAATGTTCAGTTTTTCTTTACAGTATTAATAACTCATATTGGTAATCTACCAAAATGGTTGACATGAAAAGTAATTGACTGTCCCCAACCGACCTAATAATGTCTTTGTTTATGGCACCATGGTGGTTTCCACGTCAACAGACTAATGTTACAAACAGCACTGTGAGACCAGTTGAGACAGACACAATAGTGTATATGCTTTTAGACAGACGCATTGAGAAATCATCTACATCGTTATCTGAATTATTAAGTACACCAGTAACAGAGGAAAGTAAAAAAAAAAAAAGCAACAACAGCTACATTATATATTACTGAAGTCAAACATAATTTTAAATATAATAGTTTTAGCCTTTTGTAGTACAGATTAGCTCTTTAATCCTTTAGCTCCGGGAAATTATATTTAGATGGAATGGTAAATATGTTAACTGTCGATGAGTAAACAGCAGACAGAATGCGCCTATATGTGGTATGTATTGTATTATTAAGGTGAATGTTGCTTTGACATTTGCCATACATCTTTTTCATGAAACAAGGAAAACATCAAGATACAATAGTGCATGGCTGGACGTCAACAGATATTAATGCGTGACGATTTATTTGTCAGTAAACAAGCTGCCGCTTAGTACACGGCTATGCTTCCATCCAGGGGATATAGTGACACCATAAGGGCAGCAGCGAAAGAATGGTGGCATAATAGATTTTTTTTTTCGAGTATAGTATGTAAAGTTTCGGAGAAAGGTGCAAACAAACTGCAGTGAGAAAGAAATAACGTGACTTAACTGGGATTTGAACTCACTTCCACTGCTAAGATTACGCAGCACCATGCCTTGATTTTGAAAACTTCTTCCTCATGCAATACTGACGAGTCTCTCCAGATAGGGATATGTAGATGGTGAGATGCTACAAGTATAACGCTAGTTCCATACCAACACTTTCCTTCAGTCGAAACATTAATACATCTCAACCTCCTGCCTCATAAATCAGGGACAAGGCTTAAAAAATTCAGGGACAAAGGACCAAAATCAAGAACACATCTTCAAAACTGGTGCTATCCACTCAGAAAGCTGGTAGAATAAGGGGCATAGTGTAAAATGCATTTTCTAAGGAAGAACAAGTGTGTAACTTTAATGGCTAACATTATTTTGTGCTTACAACCTACACTGTTTGGTTTCAGAAGCACAATTTTTAGGAGGGACAGGGTAAAATTTTGAGGCAAAATCAGGGACAGTTGAGAGGTATGGAAACACTCATAGTTTCACAGTTGTAAGTACCAGGGAGAATGTGGTCACATGAATCACACGCTGGGGTGGGGCGTCAATTCCCAGTTACAATATTGCTTTTTCCACTGTAGTTTATGTTTGCATTGCTTAGTGGAGGGTAACAACGGTTTTATTGCACAGGAATAACATTGAAGATCTGCCACAATAATTCTGACCTCAAAATTGTGATGCTGCGACCTGTTTGACACACAGCGACAGCAATGTCATGCTTTCCTAACGAGATGTTTATTTGGCGGACGTTATGTGAACCATCCAAATATTAATGCTCCTGACTGTTACACTAGACAAGAAGACGCTTTTCATTGTTTTCCTTCCTTTAGGCGAGCCCACAGATGTGAGTCAGTCCTTATCTCAAGATGTTTAAGTTTGCACTAATCCCAGTTCCTATTTCATTGAGTTTTGGGGTGGAGCAAACTATAGATCTGAACATTTGGTGGAAGCCAAGTGTTTTTACGTTCCTGAAAACAGTGACATTAATCCTCTTATAGGGAACACTCAAAATACCTTCAAGTGCGGTATATCAACATTATATTACCCTGTCATTATTTAGCTTCCATGAAAATGCACTGGTTGCTATGTGTTTGCTTTGCAGCATTATAGCAAAACATGGTTTCTTCATATGAGAGAGCACGCATTTGGCTGCTATACTAATCAGGTGATAAGCTACTTCAGTATATCTTGTTTTCATTTTCAAATTCAATTTTACAAATAATTTGATGTAAAAGATACTGGAACTGCATGTTTGGCATTCGAAAGGTCTTCGAATCCCAGTTAATCACAACGTGATGAATATTAACAAAAGTGGGCAATTGAGCTATTTTAATCTCAGATGTTGCAGTGCAGCAGTTTAATAATCGGATAATTTGCTGCCTGGTTACAGTCCCCTACGTACGTACTGTAGTGTGTAAGGACAATCGTGATCGCAGACTTGATCACAGATTACTAAATTGACCGACAACGAGGTTTGCCGAATTCTTTTATACTAAGGTGAATTCTTGGCCGCTTTCAGGACGTTATAGTACAGAAATGGCAACGACCTTGGAGCCGATGTCCAAGTCATGTACATGCTGCCAGCCTAGTTCAAAATACAAAGCCGATCCTCCCCTCCTCGTCTCTTCTTTCTGAATAAAGTCACTACAGGGGTGATAATAAACGGGAGCTGCAGATGTTTTATAAAGTAGCCACCAGGTCAGGTGGCGATTGCATGCGTCTGACGTCAGGGTCAGTCATACATTTCATAAAGAGACTCAACCTGCTGTAGTTGCATCTGTTCGTGAGAGCAGCAGCAGCGCGGAATATGGAGTCTGGGTGGGCATTAAGCTACGGGTGGCTCGATCCTATAATACCATGTATTGCCAGGTAACTTGTTTTATACATCAATCTATACAGGGTTACATTGAATCATATCCCCATTATCCTGGGGACCTTAAAAAGACTTTACACGTCTTTATTACTGGCAGCAGCTGCAGAGTATCGAGCTTGAAAGAACAATGCAAACTGTTGTCCTCTTCATAAATGACAGCAAGCATAGACGCTGTTTTGCCAGTTGTGTAAAGAACTATAGAAATGCACGGAATTTAATGTTCTTTTCTTTCTTTGTTGAATTTCAGCATTTATGTGACAGACCGCCTTTTGGGAGTTCCTGGTTTGCGGATCTCTGAACCTGCAGCGATCAGAAGAGCTGGCTATGGCTCTATAGGAAACTAACGTTCGGTTGAGGAGTTTGTTTCTAATAGTACAGTATAGGGCGCATACAGCGCAGATCGGAAAACTGTGCAAGGTGTGACAAAAATGCCCACCTTTGAACACTATAGATCCCTTTGCGAAGCTCACGGTGAGTAAACTGGTGGGAGGATGGCTTTTTGCTGAGGACGCGTGAGTTGCCTTGCATTTCTGTTTACTTACTAGCAGTTCTCCCAGAAAAAAAATTAAAGATGACAGAAGATGGACATGACCCACTGGAACAATGGCTCTAACATGAAAAATGGTAAGCATAGGAGAAAGGTTTCACATGTAAATGGCAACTCTGCACTTCAGTATGAAGGTTATAAACGTATGCACAATTTAAATATTCAGTTTTTCTTTCCAGGGTTCATAACACATGTTGGTAATCTATGCTAAAGGGAGGTACAGAAAGCATTTGACTGTCTCCACCTGATCTAATAATACCTTTATTTACGGCATCATAGTATTTACCACGTCAACAGACTAGTATCACAAACTGTGGGATCAGCTGGGACAGATACAATATATTTTTTTGGCAGGCACACAGAGAAATCTACAGCATCATCTAAAATATTAAGTAGACCATGAAATATTAAGTAGACTAATAAAGGGAAAGTACATCAACAGTTTTTTTTTCCGTTCTATAGTACAGGTTCGTTCTTGGATAGTTCAGCTCCTTGAAAATGTAAATGGGATGGAATGGGGAACATACGAACTGCTGAAGAATAAAGAGCGGACCCAGTAGTCTATATATGTTTGTAACATGGCAATAAAAGAGAAACGAAACACAAAAGAAACAGTTTAATTCCTTAAAGTATACCATGTGGTACATCAGCAACCGTGGTCTAATAGTATAGTTTGTGATGTAATATCTTGGAAACCACTACAGACAAGAAGCAGTACACAAGTGAAACTAAAATGCAAATAGTTTGTAATTGTTAAGACTTTAACTGGCACAGGATTTTTGATATTTTCAAGGTTGTTCTGTGTTGTAACTGCCACACAAGTTCATGAGTCACTAAAGCTTATACATTTAAACTCCACATATACTGTTAATTAGGCTGCAACAATATTTCTTTAGAAGTGAACATTTACATACTGTGACCATCCCTTCTGATCTACTGCTTTCTAAGCAAGCTTTGGGTGCAATGCATTGTGGATGACTGAATAATATTATCTGTCCTAGCCTTTTCTTGGTGAATACACAGTGGTAAAGATGAGCATGCAGCTTTCCAATGCAAAAATAACAGACAGTGAGATAAACAAAGCAAAATCAAAGAGAGGGGATACTTCTATGGGTGAAAAGAAAAATAAATTGAGAAAAACAAAAAGAAATCAAAGAAACAAACTAACAATACTAGTCAAAACAAGTATTTGAAAGGTGAAAGCAGTAAACCTTATGTTGTTCTATGTCCTGCTGAGTTAGATAGTTTAGAGGGCAAAATAGTAGTTGTTCAATGAAGTGTTTTTCAGATTGGCTTAATTCAGTACATTTGGAGAAACCATGCTTGTGCTGCTAGGATTGTTTGACAGCCACCTATTGGTCTACAAAGGAACTGCAGGAAGAAAACTAAGATGTACCATAGCACACTCCCATCATGCAGTGCAGTCCATATCTTGTAATACACACAGAGGCAAATCAAAGCACCTAGAACATAAAGTGAATTGCAAGTTTTTTAAAAGTTGTAAAATATGTTTTGATGTTAGAAAGTTTAAAGCTTGTAATGAATGTTATTTTAACAAAAGTGAAATAGCATCCACAATATTTTCAATAGGTGTGTTCCAATTGTTTTGAAGTATATGGATATGTTTAACAGCTCAACATACAGCATGCTGAAAGCAAATCAGTGTGACTGTACTCATTTTTTTCAAAGACTATTAATTATACAATCATTGCCCTGTTACAAGTGGTTTAAACCACTTGACAGGATAGGGCTACAGTGGAATTAATCTTTGGTTGTACCCAAGAGGCCAAACCCCGACCATGGATTAATTTCACAGCAGACCCATCCTTTCTCATGGTTTGATCCTTACATGTATTTCATTCTTAAAATGACTGTTGCTTTCACATTTATCAGATGTATCTTTTTCCAAAAACAGGGAACATAAAGTTAATGCGGGTTTGGACCTCAAAACACAAGGTGTTATGATTTATTGGCAAATACACAAGCTGCCCTATAGTACATGATACTTCCATTCAATGGATCTAGTGACACCATAAAGGGAAGTGGGAGAGTAAGATGGAATAATAAATGTGTTTTGTGTACAGTATATAAGGTTTGCATTAATGTTCACACAACTAATTGTAGTGAAGAATGAATAACATGACCTGAGATCTGAACTTACTTTCAGGTGGAAGATTACCAGGCACTCATCCTTGAGCTTGATCAAATCTTTCTCCTACAGTACAGCAGATCTTTCAGCTAGGGATAGGTAGATGGTAATATTTTGTTGGTACAGGGTTGAATTAGTTCCATAGCAATAGTTTCATTTAATCAAAACCCTTCTAGTTTCACAATAGGCAGTATCAGGTAGAAAGTGATCACATGAAGTACATGGGGGGCAATTCCCAGTTACAGTATAGCTTTTCCAGTGTACTCCTTGTTTACATTGCTTAGGGAGGGTAACCACAGTATCATTCCATCTGGGTGACACAAAGATGTAACACAATTCTGACCTCAGAACTGTGATGGTGTGACTAGATTGACATACAGTGACAACAATGGCATGCTTTTTTTAACCAGATGCTTATTTTGGAGGATAGTATATGGCCATCCATCTAATGTATTACTGCATGGTCTGCAATCTAGGGCTTATTTGAAGATACAGTATTTAAGTTTGCTTTGATCCTAGTTCCTATTTCCTCATGTTATCTGAAGGCAGGAGGCAGAGCAAGCTATAGTTTTGAACGTTTGGTACCATTTGATGGAAGATAAGTGTGTTCAGTTTCCCGAAAACGTGACATTAATCCTCTTATGGGGAACATTCAACATGCCTTCAAGTGAGGTATATCAACATTATATTACACTATTATTTTTATTATTATTATTCAGGTTCCATGAAAATGCACCCGTTGTTCTATATTTGCTTTGCCGCATTGTAGCAACTTGGTTTTTCCATGTGAATGGCACACGTTTGGCTGTTATACTATTGCAAATGACAAGCCATTTCAGTATATCTTGGTTTCAAATTCGATTTTACAAATAATTTGATTAAACAGCTACTCGAACTGTGTGTTTGGCATTGGGAACGTCTTCATATCCCAGTTAACCTTAACACGATGAATGTTAACAAAAGTAGGTAACTGAGCTGTTTTAATCTCATTTGTTGCAGTACAGCTGTTTAATGATCGGACACTTTGCTGCCTGGTAACAATCCCCCAGGTACGTACTCGAGTCTATATGGACAATCGTGATCCAGACTTGTTTACAGAGTGCTAAATTTATTGACGACTAGGTTTGTTCAATTCATTATACTATCGTGCTTCCTTAGCCACTTTACAGACCTAATAGTGTAAAAACAGCAACCGCCGGTCTCCTCGGAACTGCTGTCCACGTCATGTAAACATGCGTGTAGGCAGGCATACTCCATATACTGTACTCTATGGTGTACAATTTTATTTAAGGGGTCAGCAAACAGGTTGTGAACTGCTTCCTTTGTCCATTAAAACATAACACAGAAACAGCTGAACCTTTCGATAATTGTATCCATAAGAGTCCAAAGTATAAGGATTGGGAGCTTAACAGGCTCTGGGTTGGTATGTGGGTGTCTGAGGGAGCAATGTATGGCATCTGTATTTACCCATGGGGGGTTGGCAGCAACCAGTGTCATGAGGTACAAAAGTAGTATTTATTGTGCAAGATGGGGCAACAAACACGGTCCCGGTGTACATATTTATACTGTCTGGCTACACCCCTGCTTGACGTAAATGCTTACCAGTGTAGTTCAAACTAAGAAGCCCCCAAATGCCACTGCAAGGGTGATAAAACACGGGAGCGTCACGTTTGAAAACAATTGGTCTGTTATTAACAGCAGTAGCGGCAGCAACAGTGCCGAACATGGGTGTGCAGTAAGCTCCAGCTCTCTCGACCCTATAATGTCACGTATTGCCAGGTAAATTGTTTATACATTAGTCTATCCAGGGTTAATCTACAGCATATCCCCATTACCCTGGGGGTCGTTTAAGACTTTAAACGTCTTTATTACCGGCAGCAGTAGCTGCTGAGTACTGCGCATACCTCTCAACTGTTATGAATGTGGCATAGGGCTATGAATTTTACATTCAAATTTACCTATTTCTGAAGACAACAACTATTAAAAAATTGAATTTACTTGATAGAAGGATTCCTTAACACTAAACATATGGAGCCCTCTATTCTTAGACAATTTGTTCTTTAAAATAAGAAAGTGCTACACATTTTGACCATTTGCTCTGAATTTTGAAGGCCAGTGCTATCGGTATGATTTGTTAACGCTGATAAGTTAAGAGGTGTGGTGCCGCTTTCGAAAGAACAATGCAAATTGTCTTCAGATGAGAAAGCATAAAGACAAAGATGCTTTGCCAGTTATGTAAATAACTGTAAAATAGCACGGGGTTAATGTTCTTTTCTTTTCATGTTGAATTTCAGCATTAGTGTGACAGCCTGCCTTCTGGGAGTTCCTGATTTGCGCCTCTCTGAACATGCAGCATTCAGAAGAGCTGGCTATAGCTCTATGGAAAACTGATATTCTCTGGATGAGTTTTCATCAATCTGAATTAGGCACAGAAACCACAGATCGGAAAACTACATACAGTGTGACAAAAAATCCCGTTTGAAGACTGTATATACCATCACGGTTCTAAGTTTGCCTTGTAGATGTACTTACTGGTGTGTGCTTGCGATTACTCAAGCATCATGGAATGGAATGCTACGTCTTCAACTAACCAAAGCGGAAGAGCTGAAGACCTGTACAAGCCATTCTCGGTTTTCAGTGTGCTGATACTAACTTTGCTCGCGATTTTGGCGATTGCCACTTTCCTGTGGAATGTGCTGGTCCTGGTGACGATTTTGAGGGTTCGAACTTTCCACCGTGTGCCCCACAACTTGGTGGCTTCCATGGCCATTTCCGACGTGATGGTGGCCGCCTTGGTGATGCCTCTGAGCCTGGTGCACGAACTCAATGGCAGGCGATGGAGACTCGGACGGGTGCTTTGTAAGGTCTGGATCTCTTTTGACGTCCTATGTTGCACAGCAAGCATCTGGAATGTTACAGCTATTGCCTTAGACCGTTACTGGTCCATCACTAGACATTTAGAGTACACCCTTAAAACCAGGAAACGAATTTCCAACATTATGATCGTTATGACCTGGGCATTATCCGCAGTCATCTCGCTATCCCCACTGTTCGGCTGGGGAGAGACTTACTCAGAGGAGCAGGAACAGTGCCAAGTAAGCCAAGAACCTTCATATACCATCTTTTCAACTTTTGGGGCTTTTTACCTCCCTCTTTGTGTCGTCCTCTTTGTATACTGGAAAATTTACAAAGCTGCAAAGTTTCGGATTGGCTCTCGGAAAACAAACACCATCACACCCATGCCAGAAGTTGTGGAGGTACGTAGTTATATATGGTAAAAAGGAAAACCAAAAAAGCAAGGCAACTCCCTCTTAAATGCTTTCTATTGCAAACAGGATAAGCCAGTAGCATTGTGTGCTTGTCAGACACGGTATTACATATTTGAAAACATATTTTAACAAGTAATCACACAGAGCCCAGGGACCATTTCCAGTTACAAGGGGTGGGTATATACTATACTGTGTGTACCCTGTAGTAGTGAGGTGAGGACACATTAGTGCTTGTTGAGCATTGCGATGTTTCAGGAGTGCTAAGAAGTTTGACGCTATTGGAAAGGTGGTTGCTAGGCCGTTGTATAATCTGTTATTAAATATTTCACTTTGACTTCCAGGTGAAAGAAGCATCCCACCAACCCCAGATGGTCTTTACAGTACGACATGCTACTGTTACTTTCCAGACAGATGGGGATACTTGGAGAGAACAGAAAGAGAAGAAAGCCGCCTTGATGGTGGGCATTCTCATTGGGGTATTCGTGCTGTGCTGGATTCCTTTCTTCATCACCGAACTTATTAATCCCTTATGTTCCTGTGATATTCCACCGATTTGGAAAAGTATTTTTTTATGGCTTGGATACTCCAATTCGTTTTTTAATCCTCTCATCTATACAGCATTCAATAAAAATTACAATAATGCTTTTAGAAATCTATTTTCTAGACAAAGGTGAATGTGGACCTCTATGGATAGTCCATTATCCCATTCCCCCGCCCTCTCTCTCTCTCTCTCTCTGTACCTTTTTAAGTTTCCGACAAGCTTCTTTATGTATTATGTCAGCATGCTACAGAAAAATGTAGACTACATATGCAAATATACTTATTCTACTTGCATACTTAAAGAGGCATACATTCCCTTTTATGTGCCACAGGCAAAAATATTACAGTACATATTTTATGAAATACCTATGTTTCTACATTTCTTGGAGTGAGGGAGGTCTTTAAAAAGTAGCTGCATTTTTGTACTATGATATACTTGGAAGCAAAATGTACAATATCCTACATGAACAACTTTATATGGTAAATAAGTACGAAGTATTAAGATTTCTAATATTCAAGAATGCTGTATATTTGTACTGTATATACAATGTTACCACTTTCCTTGGGGCAACTGGAAATATGTTGTAGCACTTACAGAATATTTTTCTATCGTCCTAGAAAGTAGTGATATTTAATTCATTAGCTTTATATATTGCTTGATGGCTATATCCAATATATTTGTTAGCATTAACAAAACCGGTGCACCCAAATCAATGTGAGCAAACTATATTGCGCCGCTTTAAAATATATCACCTTTAGGTGATGGCAAGACTGACGTGCACCAGCAAATACAGTCAAGTGAAACTTGTCTAATGACCTCTTTAGAACCAAAGAATCTGTCTATTAAATCAGTTTGACCTGAATATGCAGGCTGTAAATTACTAAAGAAATTTCATTTAAGACTACACAAAAAGTCCTTAAGATCCTAATGTGCAATATACAGTGTTCTTAATAGGCAGGTTTCACAGTATTTCATGACGTTAACAAAACTAATTGTATTGGCTATGCGTTTCACACTGGAAGCAAATCAAGCCACTCAGTAACTGAGTAATGATGTCGCCCTCATAGTGCCAGCTCTTATATCGGTGTAACGCTCTCTGGGCAAATGTAGCTTGTACTATGTAATTTCTTTACAGAACCTATGTAATTGTTCCTATATGACGTTTTACTTAAGATATATATAATTTCTTTTGTACCTCAGCACAGTTTGTACTACACCTTTGTTGACACAGAGCCGGTCAATAATTTGATAGCTATTGAAATATAACGTTTGACTGCCATTTAAATTGTATGCTTGCTAAGACTGGAGTTGTGAAAGTGCATCGATTGACTATTTTTGACAACTATCTGGCCAACCAGCAGTCTAATAAATCAAAATGAAACCTTTTAAGGCTAATATTTTTATGTGTTTACTTTTGTATGAAACACTAAAAATGTGTATTTTAATCCAGTACACATCTGTTAATAAATGCATAAGATCTCCACTTTTCCCCAATTGGGAACAAGTCAGAAGGCATGCATATGCATAATCCAAGTTCTATTATATATTTTTTTATTCTGGAAAAAAAGTTTGCTTTGATGACAAGTACAGTATATTAGGTCTGGTGCTCTAAGCTCAGCTGCTAACTGCAGGCTGTCACAAAACTCGCAACGGGCTGTTAGAAAAAATAGGAACAATTGGCAAATCTTGCCTTGGGGCATTCTTTGCACTGCTGTGCATTGAGACTGAACTACTGTATATAGCCTACTGCCCCTGGGTGGTGGTGCTTCGCAGTCAATACTTACTGGTGGAACAGGCCAAGGCCGTCGGAGCTGCCCTCGACCTCGCTGAACCTGAACTGCAGATGTCTTCAAATCCTGAATGCTCAACTGAGAGTAACACTGTACCAATGATGATTAAACTCGGCGCTCAAAACTTCGGCAGCGAGAAACCCGTTTTCAGATGGGTTTTATTCTTTTAACACAGCCTCAAAACAATTGAGTGTTGATCGCGGAAGGAGGGAATTGTGCTCTTTATTCTGGAAAGTTCAGGAACACTCACGATGGGTGTCCTCTGAAGTAGTCTCATATAATTCACATATAGCAGTTTGGTGTTTTACAGATAAACGTTCAGACGGGGCGCTGGCACTGGAAAAGGGAATAGCCTACTTGATGGAATACCATTAGTACCTTCTGCTGCAGCTACCTATATTTTTTCGAGTGCTGTCTACAGCAAGGGAGAAGTTAGATTCCTGCTTTTTGGTACATTTGATGTGTACAGGCTAATTTCAAACAACATTAAAGTATTCTGGTTAATTGTACATGAGGTACAGTATAACAGTGTGTATTGATGCTTGGAAACTATTCACAGGGCATGAAGTAGCTGGCCTGACTGCAAACTTTAATTTAAAATATATCAAGTTTCCAGCCCTAATGGTGAAAAATTAACACTTTTCAAAGAGAGTATCTTTAGGGTAAGGAGTTTTTGTTTATTTGTTTAACCAAAGCTTGGATTGATGAATAAGTCCTACTGATACAGTTTAATTGTGTCAGTACATACTGATATATATCCTCACTCTAGGTCCAAAATACACATATAGTAAGTCATGATTGGCTCATTCAAAACTCATTTGAATGTTCATAAAACATAAGAATTTGCCAGCAGAAGGAAACTGTGTGGTCCATCTAGTTTGCCCAGGTTTTCTATCCCCCTACTATCAATTTGTCCTGCTAAGATGACTGTACTGTCTGTCCCGTGCCTCTTTGAATTCACTGACCATCCTGGTTGCCACTACGTCTAGTAGCAGGCTGTTCCAAGGGTTCATCACCCTCTCCATGAAAAAGTACTTCCTAACATTTATTTTGAATTTACCTCCCACCAGTCACATGTTGTATGCTGTAGTATGTGCAGCCCTGTTTTCCTGGAAGAGGTTCCTGGTTTGTACTGTGTTGATCCCTTTAAAACATTTAAATGTCTCAAGCATATCACCTCTGTTCCTTCTCTGCTCAAGGGAGGATACATTTAGCTGGCTAAGCCTACAGTAGCTTCATAGTTTTGTGGTGCAGACCCTGCACCATTTTGGTGGCACACCTCTGCATGGTTTCCAGACAGTTTATGTCCTTTTTAAGCATAGTGGAAAGCACTCACCCTCGCAGCAGTAACACAAAAAAATAAATTGAATGCATTTAGTCTCTTTTTTGTATTGCTGCTGCGAAGGTGAGTGCTTTCCACTATGCTTAAACTGTGACTAATTCCTGGGAGAAGCACCACCACACCTGTGACCACCTCTAGTAATAAAACAGTTTATGTCCTTTTTTAGGTGAGGTGTCTAGAACTACAAACTGTACTCCAAGTGAGGACTCACCAGTGATCTGTACAGTGGTACTAGTAGCAGTACTAACCCTGTTCAAATGTGAATAACTGTAAAATGAAAACTGATAGCATGATACTATGAGATTGAAAGTTGTTTAGTACAAAAATATCGACAAAATGAGTGGTGTTTCACTACCTTTCATATTTTTATATAATTACCAAAAAGAAACCCAACAACAAACCAGCAGAAAATGCAATTTTTTTTCACTTACTCAACAAATGTGAATATCTTTAAAATGAAAAATGATATCATGGTACTGTGAGCACAACATTTGTTCAGCACAAAAATATCTACAAATGAGTGGTGTTTCACTTACAGATGCCTTTTATTTTTTTTTATAATTACTAAAAAATAACAGAAAATTCATTTTCCCCTACTTTTTGCAACAAACGAATACAAACAGCTTTAAAACTAAAAAATATACCATGGTACTTTGAGCACAAAATTTGATCAGGGCACCAATATCTACAAAATGAGTGGTGTTTCATTTATATATACGTTTTAATTTTTTTTACACTCAGCAAAAAATGGCAAGAAATATTTTGTTTTCACTTTTTTAGAGGTGCGGCATAAATGGAACACACAACCCCCCTACATAGAAACATAGAATTTGATGACAGGTAAGGACCGCTTGGCCCACCTAGTCTGCCCATTTCCCTACCTAATGGATAAGCTGCAGGTCCTAGTTAACCAACAGCCTACCTCCTCCTACCCCCACTAAAATTGCCTTATGTCTGTCCCATGCATTCTTGAATTTCCTCACTGTTTTCCCCCTACTGAAAATATTGTCAATATTTTGTGTTCTCCTGCTGATTTACCTGATGACATCACTTCCGGCTTCACCACTCATGATGTTATTGGGTCAAATGGCACTTGAACAAAAAATATCGACAATATTTCCAGAGTGTGTGTGTGTGCGTGTGTGTGTGTGTGTGTGTATCATTCCTTCCTATCTATCTATCTATCTATCTATCTATCTATCTATCTATCTATCTATCTATCTATTTAACTCAATTTACATCGATACACTTTTGGCCATAATGTTAAAAGTGTATTAATGTACATCAGTGTGTATCAATGCAATTAAACTGCATTGACATGACACAGCCATACTGATCTGCTACCATGCTTCATTTATATAAAAAATAGGTTCATTTACCATGTGGTTCCAAACTTAGCTCTTTTCAAAATAATTATTTTTCAGAAGAGCTATATTGGAACCATCAGTGGCCCTTAACTTATTTTTTTAAATGAAAGCTTAGAGTCAAGTTGATATAAAAAAGTCCTGTTAATACACTTTCATTGTATTATCCATATACTGTAAACATACATTTCTTATATCAATATATTAATGTTTTGTTTTTATGATACTAACATGAACTGATGTATTTGACTCAAGGAAACTGTATCAATAAGACACAGCCCTGTTGATTGGACTTGGATATGAATATATTGGGAATGCACTGTGTATCAATATACCAATAATACCCTTCCACTATATTGACAAAAATAAGATGTTCTAGTTTTGCAAAATATTGTAAGTATACCAGTTCTCTACTGGTAAACTAAAAATGCACTTCCACTGTGTCAACAGAAAGACATTGTTTTAAAACTTGAAAACATTTTTTAAACCATTCCAGCTTTTTGGGTAACATACAAGCATGATAAATAACAGAATTGGTTTTGATATGATAATGTATTTCCAACAGAACCTTATTGCATTAGATAAAAAATAATTTGCAGTCTGCTTACCCCCAAACTTCTCTTGCTTTTGAAAGCATAGCTTAAAATTTACTTCATGATTCTCTATTTTCAACATCATAATATTTGTCACTGCAACATTTTGATGTCACATGCAGAGGATTATATGTCACATGCTGAAAAGCAGCTGAGCAGGTGAAGTCTAGGGGACAATGATTGTATTTTCATGTTACTATGCATAGTAATAAATAAAACCAAATGCCAAATTCAGAAAATATATGAAGTAAAAATAGAAATATGTTTATAAATTTATGCCTCCCCAACATTTCGACTGAGACAAAACAGGCTTCCTTAGAAAAGCTATGTTACCATAGAATAGGTGTTTTAGGTAGTGTTCATCTATCAAGTGATGCTTAATTTCCAGTGCAGTATGTTAACCAAATTATAGTTGTTGTAAGTTTGATATCAAAATACACTTGCACCATTTATTATTTATAAAATGGGTATAAAAATCCAGAAATCTGATTGGCTGAGGAGCTTGGAACCCAGTGCTGATATTCCAGCACATCAGCACTAGAAGAAGAGCCAGCAGCCTCTACACAATAAAATCAGCACTACCAGACATCCCTCACTGCCATCACAAATGTGGCTGTCACCTTTACTCACTAAAAACCTTCAGCTAGGCCCTAAAAATAAAACTGATTTAAATTTAAAAACATAATATTTAAATGTTATTTGCCCTTACAATCCTCTTCTTACACGCACACACATACATAACTTAAAAAATGAAGTACTACAGTACTTACAATTTTAATTTATGATGTTTGTTTGCTGACAATGAAAAATCCCTTTCCTATACTCCCCTCCTTACTGGGGAAATCTGTGCTGTTTAACCTGTTACCAACAAAACAAAAGCCCTGGTTCCATCTGAGGCCTTCTGTTGTGTGATAGTGGAGGTGAACATTCTGCCAGTAGAACTGAGCAGAGATTTGAATTTTTGTTTTCCATACATCATAAACATTCAATCTCTTGAATGTAGGCAAGACAGAAAATAAACAAAATAGGAAAATGGGAGGCAATAATATAAAGGAAAAGAAAGGAAGGTAAGGAAATGGGTAAATGGGGTAGGTTGAGGAAACTAGAGGGTTAGTACAGGTAGTTTACTGTTCATAATATTTGAACCTGAAATGGCATGTCAGTGCTGGGATGTGCTGGGACTATTTTGTGGAGATGGATGAACTTTTTGTTAAAAAGGTCATGGAAATGTTTCTTTTTTGATTGTGGTACATTTCTTCACCCCCTCAAAAAACTCTTGGACTCGTTTTATAATCACAATAAGACACTCCATGATGTGCATTGTGGTGGGATAATGGCACTTCTTTGGTGGTTGAAGGCCCTCGGCAAGGCCTCATGTCTAACAACACACCTGAGGTCTGCCATTATCCCACCACAATGCACACCCTGTCATGTCTCATTGCTTAAAGTAAAAAAGCTATGAGGTGTCTAAGAATTTCCAGTAGTCATCACTAAATGCAGTGGTTAATAGATCCATTGAGTTGGATATATGTGTTTATAGAATGAGTCTTAAAATCAACAAAAAACTTAATTGTTGAAATCTGTTTAGGTGACCATTGATTAATACAGCATAATGCACAGTCATCCTGGTCCTAAACCTGACCAGATTTGTTAGTAGCCACATTACACAGTGGAAAAAATCAATCCCCCTGCACCCAAGACTGACCTTCCATCACAAACATGGCTGCCACCTTTGCTTAATAAAAACCTTTAACTGGATCCTAAAAGTAAAATTAATTAAATGCTGTTTCCCTGACCATCACATTTTCCTTATATGCATAAACACATTTTAAAAATGAAGTATTGTTCATAGTTTTCATTACTAGTGTGTTCCTTTGCTGACAATGAAAAATCTTCCTTCTTGCTTTGCTTACTTAGCAGTGAAATCTCTGCTGCCTATCCTGCCAGAGATAAAATTGAGGCTCTGGCTTCACATGAGGCCTGTATGTGTGTGTGTGTGTGTGTGTGTGTGTATTTGTGAGTGTGTGCATGTTTGTGTGTGTGTGTGTGTATGCAGTATGTTGGGAAAAGAACATTCTGCCAGTTCAATTATGCAGAATTTTAAATCCTTGTATTCCATGGAAAACATTCTATCTGTTGAATGTGGGGAAAGAGAGAGGAAAAAAAGAAACAGGGTGAGGAAATGATGAAATAGTACTGTTTACAAACGAGAAGAAAGGTGGAAAACACAGTTTACATAGGCAGTGGCAGACTCAAACTGCTTACATATATTACTGAAATCCATAAAAGCACATAGATTTGAATTATGTATGGGTGTTTTTAGGAGAAATCTTACATCCCCTCCACAAACAACCTGGTAGGTTCAACAGTTGTCAATACATTTCCATTAAATACCTGTATTGCTTTGAAATGTAAATAAGGTAGTTTTGTTTTTATACAAATGCTTGTCGCATGTGCTTCTAGTGTCTTTCATTGCTTTAAACTACCCCCCAGTTGCCAGAACTACAGGAATTTATGCAAGCCACCTGGACCTACCTGAATATTTGTAACTGTCTTTCCTTACCTTTTGTATCTTTATTTATATTAGTGCATCCTTTCTTCATCTTGTTTCTTTTTTTTTCTCCTCTGTCTTTCTCTACTTTCAACAGATGACATATTTACCATGGGACACATGGATTCAAAGTTCTGCACAATTCCACTGGTAGAATGTTCCTCTGCCATCATACTATACATACTCAACAAAGGCTTCATGTTGAGCCAGTGCTTCAGTTTTATCTTTGGAAGTGTAAGCAGCAAAGATTTCACTAGTAAGCAGTAAAAGACAGGAGAAATATTTTTCATGGTTAGCCAAGGAACACTAGTAATAACAACTATGATCAGTTTTTCATTTTTCTAATTTGACTACAAGTGTAAGGAGAGTACAATGATCAGGAAAACAACATTTAATTAATTTTATTTTTTTTGGTTAAAGAGCTGCTGATGCCTCAAAGAAAACTTTGAAAAAATGTAATAATTAAATACCATTCAGCTTGCATTCCAAATATATTCTATAGCTTTCACCTCCCCACCTTTTATTACAGAGGCAATTTGCACGAATACATGATCTTTATCTGTTAGAGTTCATCTGTCTCTGTTGCTTACTCCCTACTTCAAGTCATAATCCTCTGTTGTGACACCACAATCTGTTGCCATGGGAATAACTGTGATGTCATAAGCAGTGCATTTTGACCTTAGGTGGGGAGAATGCAACAGGAATAGTTGAATTCTTCAAGTGCAGAGCTCCTGTTTTCGTGCAAATGACCTCAGTAATAAATAATGGGAAGAAAAAACACAGAACTAATGTGAAATATGAATCAAATTGTGTCTAAATATTATGTTTTGTTTAAGTTATCACGAAGGTGTCAGCTGCTCTTTAAGGTAGTTTTTATAAGGTCTAGCGGAAGGTTTTTAGTAAGTAAAGGTGACAGACATATTTGTGATGGCAGGTCAGTTCAGGTTGTATGGGTGCTGATTTGCTTATTGTGGGATGTGGCTGCTAAAGCACATCCTATAAAGATTGGGACCAGGATGAACATGCATTATGTAAGGAATAAGGCATGGCATATGAAGAATTACGTTATGTTAATGCACCAAGTGGTAGGTTGGAGTGCCGGGCCTAAAAAGTGAGAGTCTTCAGCCACCACAAGGTAGAGTGATACAGCATAATCCCCCAAAGGAATTGATTTATTCCACTTATAAAATGTTTATTAATGTTAGTTTTTTAGCAGTGTAGTAGTGTTGTAATTTGGCGATGTATCTTTAAATGCTTGGCCTTAGGGTATTAGCACAAATTAGATATGTGGCAGGGATTAGGTTACAGTTGGTAAACTGCACTAGTGAGGTGCAGTTTCACTGCAAGGTGGGGGTCGTGGTTGCTTGGTTATAGCTTGTCCTGTTGCTTTAAACAGTATTTCTGACTTTTAACTTTCTGTACTTATGTGATCTGAGGCTAAAATTGAAGCCTGGTCTGTGCTTCCTGTACTTTCCATATAATATGAGTCAGATCTGGAAGGCTAGGCTGTTGACTAGATGTCATTTGACCTCACTCAGGTGCACTGCAGGGCAACTGAGGAGATTCAAGCAAGGAGTTTAAACTTTCCTTTGTTTGATTCTGCATGCCAAATTGGTAAGTGGATATTTTCTAAGCTTTTAGAGCAATGTTTGCAGAAATTTTGCTGATGGTTTCATGATGCATTATATGTATGCATGTTTCTGCTGTTGTGTAGAATCATAGTTTTGAAATATATTTTGTGTTTTTAGTAGGCGTGTGTGTGTGTGTGTGTGTGTGTGTGTGTGTGTGTGAGAGAGCTGCACTGAGGCCTTTTGGGGTTGGATTTATTAATATGAAGTGCTATATGTTGCTTTCCAAGTTACTGGATGGATTTCCTTTACAGCTTGTGATTCTTGAGCAATGTTGTTCTGGGGATAATTTTTTTTTAATTTGCATGATTTCTTTTTGATGCTCCTGGGCAGTTTAATATGCCTTTTGACCTTTTTGAACCTAAGAATATCATAACCTAAGAATAGCAACCTTTTTTTGACCACGATTGGTTGTGCTATTGATTTATGTACCACTATCATGTCTTCCTAGCAGGGGTATATGCTAGATTAATGCAGTACCATGTGAATGGGACCAGACCAGTGAGGAGTCAGAACTGACCAAGCACCATTTTACAACTTGTGTTAATGCATGCTTACCCATTGGTTTTACCCAATGAAGTTTTTTTGATTTTCAGAGTCATTTATAAGCTGAAATAAATCATTTTGCTCTGAGATTTGACTCTCACTTACATTAGTGAGGTGTGGTGTGTGTGTGTCTGTCTATCTATCTATCTATCTATCTATCTATCTATCTATCTATCTATCTATCTATCTATCTATCTATCCAAAGTGAAGCTCACCAGTATGCAACATGGTGTCAGTGATTCCTACATGCCAACAGGGATGAACTGCTATTGACATTGTAGTGTTGCCAGTTCTATAATATTCTGTGTTGCATTCTGATAAGTTCCACTATATATACATACTATATATATTCCCTGCAAAAAAACTGCATTAATGCACCAGTCAGGATTCAGCTTAATGCCACAAAAATAGGAAAATGTGATGTTAGGGTTTCCAACCCTAACTCCTCACCTACCCCCTTCAAGCAGCAAAAGGACATGACCACACAAGCAACCACAGACAGCCATCATCAGGTAAGACAAACAACATACAACTTTTTCCAGATGACACAAATGCAGTAGCACTGATGTGCAACATTCAAGGATTTGTACCTGTAGTATGCATACTGCAAGACATACAGTCCCAGTTGTCGCTGCAGATAGAAATCCACGATACTCAAATCACAATGTTACTTCTGTGTACAGAAGCACAGGCTCCTGCAGCCACAGATACAAATCCACAACACCCAAATTACAAGGGTTCTTTTGTCTGCAGAAGTGTAGACCCCTATGAGGCCACTGCTTCTGTAGCCAGAGGCACTCACACATACACTGTAAGACACATACACAGTTCTGTCAGCAGAAGGGCATGCCACTGAGGGTCCTGTGCTTCTGCAGCTGCAGGTATAAGTCATACACGTGACCTCTGGCTACAGAAGTATAGGTACACAAAATCCATGATACCCAAATTACAACAGTACTGTCTGCAGAAGCTCAGGCCCCTAGGGGGCCTGTACCTCTGCAGCTGCACATGTAAGACATACACACAAACCTCTGTCTGCAGAAGTACAGGCTCCTGAGTGGCCTGCACTTCTACAGCTGCATATAAAAACTCATGATACCCAAATTGCAACAGTAGTTCTGTAAGTAGAAATGTGAACAATACAAAATCTATGATATGCAAATTACAATGGTAATACTGTCAGCAGAAGCACAGGCCCCTATGTGGTCTGTGTCTCTGCAGCTGCAGGTATTAGATGTATGCATCAACTTCTATCTTCAGAAGTGCAGGCCCCTGTGCAGACTGCACTTCCACAGCTGCATATAGAAATCCATGATACCCATATTGCAGCAGTACTTCTGTCTACCAAAGCACAGACTCCTGTGGGATCAGCACATATGAAGCCACAGGTACTCATGAACATTGTAAGACACACATAGTTGTGACTGCAGAAGTACAGGCCCTGTGGGGCCTATACATCTGCAGCCACAGATACAAATTCACCAAGGTAGCACATCAGTGCTACTTCATTTATGTCATCTGGAACCACATGTATGTTGTTTGTCTTACCTGATGATGGCTGCCTGTGGTTACTTGTGTGGTTTTGTCCTTTTTCTGTTTGAAGGGTCATGGGTGGGGATGTGGGGAGCTAGGGTTAGAAACCCTAATGTCATATTTCCCTACTTTTGTGGCATTAAGTTGAACCCTAACTGGTGCATTAATGCAGATTTTTGCACAGGATTTCCTTTGTTTTTGAGATTGTGGAATTATATCCTCATTGATACAGGTCCCTGCAGGACCTATGTGGACAGATGCAGATCTGCAGGGCCTTCTGGGCCGTGAAACGAGGGAGCTATCCATCTGCCTGTGGAAGTGCAGTGCCCTCCAGGCCATGCAGTCCTGTGTGGCAACAGGTGTCAAGAATTTGTGGAGCTGTCTGACAGGCTGCCTAAGCACAGGGCCCTCTGGGTCCTGCACTTCAATGTGGCTACAGCTACAGACACACAGGGCAAAGAATCCATATGCAGTCAAAGTGCAGGACCCTCTGGCAGCCAAGTGTGCAGAGGTGCAGGGCCCTATGCCAAGAGAAGTGTGCTTTTTACTATATGGTACTTGGACCGATGCGGGCAACCCTGTACTTTCTCTTCTGAGGCTGGGGGTGTGCCACATGACAGTACCATTTCCTTAGCCTTGGTCCATCCAGCTGGTTCACTGAGGTCACCCCTGAACTCAGCTCAACAGCACAGTATCACAAAGCAGTATCTGATGTGCTAAAGGCTGGCACTGCAGACATTTCTCAATAATATTTTTGTTTAAAATTTGACCCCAAATTTTTAACATAGTTGTTTTATGACTTTCCCTTATTAAGCATGATGTATAGAATCAGTAGAATACTGGGTGAAATGTCAATTTTCACTACAAGTGTGGAAAGATGTTTCAGCCAGGTTTAAAAAAAAATTATACTGATCATGTTTAAAAGGTGATGTGGAAAAATGGCTGTTTTGAAAGTTTGGAGTGAAAATACTGTATTGAAAATTATCAAAATTGTGAGAAAGCATAGACAAATTTCAATGTACTTTCATAACTTTTTTTTTTATAGTTCAACTTAAAATTTTAAAGATAGGCCCGGATATTCAGACTGCGCCAGGCTGTAGCGCAAGCCTGGGCTCAGCACAATTCAGCTGTGCATGGGTGTTGACAGGGTGATAGTCAACGGAGCTGCACCATGGCACAGCATCATTGAATACTGCACCCTGGCCACCCACAGTGCACATAGCGCAGTGGCACTGTGCCAGTGCAAGTGGTCAGAGTGGAGCAGGGGGATGCGCTAGTGCAAGTTCCATTGTGCTATGCTGAGCAACCGCGATATTCAAAATTGCACATGCAAATGGGGCCATAATGTATGTAAAGCACAAATAGGGCCACTTGCATGTCATTATGGCCCCATTTGCATGCAGGTGTGCTGATCCCTGTCAACTTGCACCTCAAGCCCTGCCAGGCAGCAGCCATCGGGGACCGACACCCTCGGCACAGCGCGGCAATGTACCCCTCTGCCCGATAGCGGGCATATGTAGATGCAAAAAACCATCCCATATCCCTGGGGGTCCAGTGGACCACGTCATGCCTGATCATGGGCTTAAGCATTAAAATTAACCATCCCATACCCCTGGTGGTCCAGTGGACCACTCGCAGCCCGATCACAGGCTTCAGTATGCAAATAATATGTCCAATATCCCTGGTGGTCCGGTGGACCACATCATGCCTGATCGCTGGCATATGTTAAAAGAAATGTAAGGTCCTATATCCCTGGTGGTCCAGTAGACTGCTTCATGCCCGATCGTGGGCATATGTTAAAAGAAATGTAAGGTCCTATATCCCTGGTGGTCCAGTGGACTGCTCGCGGACCAATTGCGGGTGTCAGTAAACCAATAATGCCACGAAACAACCCTGGTGGTCTAGCAGTACCCCCTTCCCACCCACCCACTGAGCCCCACTGCCTCACTCCCCAGTCAGTGGTGGGCAGCAGCACCAACCACCTGCTGCCCACCACTCACTGACTGACAGTGTATGGTAGGGCTGTACGCCCATTGGTCCACAGCGTGAGCCAACGGGCGTGCAGTCTGTACTGCACACAGTCCAGATATGTGAATGGATCCATTCCAGTGATGCCAGTGATCGGGCTGCAAGTGGTCCACTGAGACCACCAGAGATATAGGACCTTACATTTATTTTTTTATATGCCTGTGATTGGGCGTGGCGGTCGCAGCCACCAGGATAGTGGTTAATAGATTCTCGATGCCCACGATTGGGCATGGGGGTGCCACCACGAAGGTGCAGCCAGAGCTCGGTAGTCACCCACAGGTGGTGGCTGCTGTGTCATGCTCTGAAATACAGCAGCTCACCTGCGGGTGGGCAGCCATTGTTCCTTTATTTTTTGGCTCACCTGTGTGCAGTGCAAGTAGGGGTTGCACATGCATGGACTCAGCACATCCCGGGCTGAATATTGGGATGTGTTGAGTATGCATGGGCACGCCCCCCTACCTGTGCCACATACATTACTGATGCGCTCCAGCGCATCGGGATTTGTGCCAGGCACAATCCATGTTTGAATATCATGCTGGGGTGCATCAGTGGGTTGTGCATGGTGCAGCAGTGTTGCGCCGTGTGCAACCCTTCTGAATATCCAGGCCATAGTCTTCTTATGACCCCACCTCATGAACCTGATAGGTGAACATTTTCAAATTCCACCCAAAAGGTGATTTCTTGAAGTGACTGCAAAGTCGCCTTTCGGGCTGGATTTTAAAAAATTCACGTACCTTGTTCATGAGGTGAGGTCTAAAAAAGGCCATGTTGAAATTTGGTGTAAAAATATTTAAACGTGACAAAATTCTGAGAAAAAGTTCAAAACGCATGCACCCTATGTAATGGCATTCCCTACTGTAGCCTCTCTATGTGTCTCTCTCTCTCTCTCTCTCTCTTGTTCAATTACTCTCATTTCAAAATCTGCTTCTGTTGTGCAATTTCTCATTACTCTAATATATTGACCAATGGGGATATTCTTCATAGGGGCATGGGTGGCAACTGGTGAAATGTAAAATGGAATTTCTATCTGTCTCTTTCTGAAATACAGTAGCTCATTCTGTATTTTTGTTTCCTAATCTATGAAAGTGTAATTCAAAAAAAAAAATCTCCTCTCTATTCTAAGTAGCTGTGAATCTCAAATTGGTCCTTGATAAATTCCTTAAGCTCACCCTCTAATCCCTTCCAAATCAAAAAGGTGTAATCAATGTAATATTTATACATGTGTACAAAACTGAGGTAGGTTTTTGACTCAAAAGAGAAAACATGTTTTTTCTCCCACTTGTCCAGGTACATGTCCGCAAAACTTTGGGCAATAAAACCACTCCTATCTACTATGGAGTAGTGACCTTGTTTAACTTCATTTACCCCCCCACCCCACTGCTTGGAGGAGCAAAGGGCTCTCAACTCAAACCCTGAAGGGATGTCGCATGCTGCTTGAAGGGGCTTACTACTCACTGCATACCGAGACTAAGGAATGAAGGGCTGTCTTTTTTTTTTTATTATTATTCTATTTGTGCGGACAATTTAGCCACAGAGAGCTAACTTCATTTGACTCCCCACAGTTTGCAAGTTGGCTCACTGAGCAAAGGGTTCTCAATCCCAAAAGTCAGCAGAGACTCAGAAATGGCTGTAGTGGGCTGCAGTGGGTTTTGTCAGTATTATAGTTGGTATTAAGATTTCTGTTGAGTGATCCATTGGTGTTTTGCTCCCAGGAAAGCTGCTTCAAATGCTGATATACTGTAAAGAGAAGCAGGAAGGATGAGGGAAGGCTGACTAAACTGAGAAAGGGAGGGAACATGTACATTTATTTATTTATTTAAAATTTGGTAACTGGGAAAGGCACACTGAGCCAGATCTCATTTCCAGGTGCGACCTGGGGGAAAGGGAAAATGATGAGTTTTTGCAATTGCAGTAAACAGCACAGTGGAAAATATAAATGTGACCAAGCATAATAAATAATGAAGCAAACATAACAGAGTGCAGTGTTACAGATCAGAGTAAAAGTTAATGGGAACAGATTGCTAAGCTGACACAGCAGGTGATAAGGTATAGTTGCCTGTGGGCATGGGGATCAGGCAAGAGCATGGGCTAGGATCTAACCTTTACAGCTGTTGCTTGAAAACTTTTAAGGAGGAGGAGTTTCATAGGAGGTCAATTGCTGGTTCCATAGGTTAGAAAGGCAGTAAGAAACAGATAGGGAGCCTGCAGTTGAGCAGGATCAGGGCAGTTTGAAGGTGCACAGGTCTCTGGACCTTAAACTGTATGGGGAGGGGGAAACCGGGGAGAGGAGGTCAGTGATGTATGTTGGGAGAGTACCTAATCAATATTTGACTAGGAATGTGATAAAGAGTAAGTGTCTCCTGTAAGTAAGGGAAGAGATGGATGGAGAAGAGTAGAGACAGCAGTGGTGGGTGTGTGTGGGGGGGGGAGATTGAAGCAAAATGGCAGAATGAGTTGTAGACAATGTCCAACCTAGATAAGGTAGTTGCAGGGGCAGCACTAAAGACAATGTCAGCACAATCAAAGGGGACCGTGGTCCTCAGTGAGAAGACTGAATGCTTCAGCATCAGAAATTTAAACTAGCTAAGGGAGAAGGCAGGTCAATTGGCTTAGTATCACCCACCCAGGGGCATTTGCAGGAAAATGAATTGAAGTTCAGGACATTGAGAGCAGATGAAGAGGGGGAAGCAGTGAATTTGGGACCACCCAAGAATGACAACTGGGGAGGGGGGAAGAAGCAGAGAAGGGGAAAGGTAAAGAAGCAGGAGAGAAGCAGCAGGGGTAGGAGGGGGACAGGATGCAAAACATTGAAGACCATGGTAACTAATGCCCGCAGCTTGGGAAATAAAATCCAAGACCTGGAGGCATTGGTAGTAGAGGCGGACCTGGACATAGCAGCAATAACTAAGACGTACACAGTTAATCATGACTGGGACATAATTATACCAGGTTATGTGCTGTTCATGAGGGATAAGGTTAAAAGAGGGGGGGTTGGTCCTGCATGTCAGAAAGGGGATAAAGGTAACAGAAGTACATGGTAGACAGGGGGAAGCTGAGGCACTGTGGGTCACCCTTGAACCTGGCAGTGGAGCAACAGTATTCACAGGTGTGATCTACAGGCCTCCAGGCCAGGGAGAGGAAGTGGACAGGGAGCTTGTGGATGAGATGGAAGGGAAAGGTGAACTTCTGCTACTGGGGGATTTCAGTATGCCAGAAATTGATTGGTCCACCCAGGTAGCAGCTTCAGCCAGTAGCATCCTGGAGTCCCTACAGGGGGTAGGCCCCAGGCAGCTTGTGCTTGATTCCACCAGGGAAATGGTGATTCTTGACCTGATACTTACCAATGGGGACAGAATCACAGATGTCCAGGTGGAGGGGCAACTGGGATCCAGTGACCACCACATAGTGTGGTTTAGTATGGGAACAGGGACCCAGTCAAGTCACACAAGGGTGAAAGTTTTGGATTTCAAGAAGGCAGACTTAGTGGAAATGGGGAAATGCATCAGAATAGCCCTGGAAAAGAGGGGGGAAGGGGGAGTGGAAGAGAAAAGGGGAGCACATAAAAGGAGCCATTGTGAAGGTGACAAATCAATGCATCAGACTGGTATCCAAAGGCAAGAAAAGGAGGAAGCCACTATGGTTCTCAAAAGAGGTAGCAGATAAAGTAAGTGCTAAAAGGACGGGCTTCAGGAAATATAAAGAGACCCAAAGGGAGGAGGACAGGGAGGTGTACCTAGAGTGTCTAAGGGTAGTGAGTAAGGCTGCTAAGAGGGCTAAGGCACAAACTGAGGAAGGATTAGCACAGATGGTAAAGAAGGGGGACAAGACATTCTATAGGTATAAAAGCGAAAGAAGGGAACCGGGGGTGGTGGTATTGTAAGACTCAAAGGGGTTGAAGGGGAGTGTAGGGAGGGACACCTGGAAAAGGCAGAAATATGGAACAAATACTTCTGTTCAGTATTCACTGAAGAGGGGGAGGGTCAGGGACCACAGCTGGGCAACAGATGTAAGGGGGCGGAGAGGTGGACACCAGACCATTCACAATGGAGAGAGTCCTGGAGAAGCTCACAAAACTGATGATGGACAAAGCAATGGGGCCAGATGACATACACTCAAGGATATTAAGAGAACTGTAAAAAGAGCTAGCAGTGCATCTGGCAGCCTTGTTCACAGAGTCACTTAAAGGTTACCTAAACAAGCAGTTTTTTAAAACTGCAAACTCCAAAATCTGACTTCACAGCCAGATAAAGTAAAGACTGCTGTTTACATTTATGCTAAAACTGCATTTATGTAAATAACATAAAAATGCAGTTTCATAGCTTTAAAAAATGTAAGCATCAGCCTTTCACTTTCAAAAAACAGCCTTGTCTTCTCCCTCAGATGTTTGCCAAGTGTGTTAAGTGATGAGTCATGATGACATCAGTGGAGCCAGAGGCAGAGACTCACCTAGCTCCCTATAGTGCTAACTAGTTCTTCTTTCCCTCTTTGTTTTGAATTGTTTACCAGAATAATCAACACCACGTGTTAACACATGGATTATTTTAATCAGTACGTTAGGCTATGATTTTGTTCATTTTGTTTACTTTAACTTGCTGAAAATGTTTTGCAATCCAGCTGACTTTCTCTTTGGCAAACCGCAGTACAGTACAACACTTCAAATACCTGATGATCTAGTGGTTATGTGATACCCTGAATGTTTCTTTTTTGTTAACCAGGAGAGACACACTAAGCTGAAAGCTTGTTTACAGGTGTCGCCTGGGAGCACAAGGAAGCTAAGTGACTTGCTCAGGGTCACAGAGCAAAGTACTGGTCTGGTCCAATTCCAAAGCTCATGCTTTTTTGTTAATCCACAAATAAACTTCTCTTGTATTCTTTTTCCACATGAACCCCCTGCACCTATCCTGCCTTCTGTTGAACACCCCACCATCCATCCCCTGTCCTTAGTACTGCCTGGGACCACATATGAGCTTGCGGTCTCATGAAGAGAATTATCACACCTCAGATTGTACTTTTGTACCTCAGAGAGTTGTGCACACATACCAATACACTCAATCAGCTGGCACTGTTAAAAAATGCCTCCCAACTCACTCTCCAGTCCACTTTCTCAATGTTTGGCTTATGCTTCCACAGTAAACATTGAGTGGATCACCACCCTTCTGCACAGTGAAGGCAGAATGTACACTTCCTCTGTTGTGTTTTTTCCCACCTCATTAACCACCAACTAGGTCTTCCTGGAGGGCCAAGCAATAAGCATTAGAACCCACCAGAAAAACTGCTGTTCATGTCCTCATAGGGGCTGTACTTACTATGGATAACAATATTATTAGCAGGAGAGGCATACTAATGCCTTGAGCAAATCCACCCGACTTCCAGTGTCAGTCTACTTCTTTACCTGTAATCTGCAGAACCCCACAGGTCAGTTCCCAGCAATTCTTCTCCAGTACTTTTCTGTGCCCTACTCTACAATGCAAGTTGGCTGGCTACCACCCTTCCAAATCGTGAATGAGCTATACACAGCTCCCTCAGTATTGTCCCAACAAACATCAACATCCCCCCACCACCCGAGGGTAATCTCCCTACACTGAATTCAAGTACCACTCTGAGTATTTGTCATTGCAAGCTACTCTCATCCACAGTCAGATAGTGATCATGATGCTGGCAGCTCCAAATTTCAGATCTCACAATGATCTGCTCAACGTCCTCCTTCCTGTCTTCCCCTAACCTGAATATAGCTGTACCCAGCCAGAATGGCCTCTTTTGTCCCTCTCTGGCATTCATTCTTCTCACCTACTGCCCACACCAAAAACTGGTGAGCTTTCTACCCTTCAGCATGATGAATGTGGTTAGTACAGTCTCCAGTGTTATTTTTACATATTAATAATAAACATGATCTTCTGGTAAGCCAGGCTGATAGCAGCAGGGCACAAGTGGAAAACTAGGCTTTTCTACCCATATAAGATCTAAACCACCTACAATTAGACACTGTTAAATGATGTGCATAATAATGTGCACACCCGTCATTTAATAGTGCCTAATCAAAGGTAGCCTAGATCTTTTAAGGGTAGGAAAGCCCATATTTCCCCTCGTTCCCTGCCACTATCAACCTGACTTACTGGAAAGATTTGTTTATTTTTGATATGTCAAAACAAAACAAAACAAAAAACAGGGACTGTACTACCTGCATTCATGATGCAGAAGGGTGTTGACCTCACCAGGTTTTGGATTGAGGAGGAGTAGTGAAGAATGAACACCAGAGGGGGACTGAGAAGGCCACTCTTGCAAGGTACTGCTATATTCAGGGAAGGGGAAGACAGAAGGGGAGAAATACGAGCAGATCACTGTGAGAAATAAGATGTGGAGCTGCCAGCACCATGATCACTACCTGACCCCATTGTCTTGGCCAACATTCCCCTTCCCATAAAACCAGTTCATGCAATTGTCCAAGGCTGTCTGTGGGTATTAATGTGTGAAATGGTTGCCACTACACGTTCAGTCACTTCACTACCAGTCTAGCATTGCTTGTAAAGCTCTTTGGGATACAATGTGTATGAAAAGCACTATATAAATGCTGATTCATATTATTTCCCATGAAAAAAAGAAGACAAGACAAGCACAATTTATTTCCAAGAAAGAATGAACTCTGGCATTGGACTACACAAGAACTTTGCTACAAACAAGTGGTGGATCTAGGGGGTGGTGAAGGGTGCAGCTGCAACCCCCCCCACATTGTAATGTACTTGCTTGCTGCTGCTGAATTTTGCTTTGTTGAAGAAGACTGATTTTTTGATTGTACAGATGTTTACATTCAAAACTATGGATTACATTTGTAGGTTATGTCAAAAACATACTAGAAAATAATAATAGCAGAAAATATAAAGGTTTAATAAAAACATTAAAAAGTGCATATCGAGTATGCACACCACTCCAGCACCCCCATTGTAGCATCCTAGATCTGACACAACCACTAGACCACCAGGTTATTCAAGATTTGTACTGCACTGTGGTTTGCCACAGAGAAAGTTGGTTGGATTAAAACACAATTTCAGCATGTTGAAGTAAACAAAATGAACAAAACCATAGCCTAACATGTATTGATCTAAATATTGCACATGGTTTTGACCATTTTGGTGAAACAATTCTATACAAAGGGAAAAAAGAACTAGTTAGCACTATAGAGAGCCATATTGCTCTCTGGCTCCAATGATGTCATGACTTAACACATTTGACGGCCATTTTAGGAAGCAGGTAAGGCAGTTTTTTTTTTAAATTGGAAGGCTGATTTTACATTTTTCAAATGCTTTGGAACTGCATTTATGTAAATTATATAAATGTAGTTTTAGCATTATTGAATACAGCAGCATTTCCTTTAGTCCCCTATGAAGTCAGATTTTTGAACAGTTTGTTGTCAAAATGTTGTTTAGGTATCCTTTAACACAGGAGTGGTTCCAGAGTACTAGAAAAGGGCACATGTGGTCCCTCTACATAAATCCGGCAGTAGGGAGGAGACAGAGAACTATAGGCCAGTCAACCTCACCTCAGCAGTGGGGAAGATTATGGAGACACTGCTTAAAGAAAGAATAGTGGGTCATCTGAAATCCAACAGGGCCCAGGATCCGAGGCAACATGGATTCACAACAGGCAGGTGTTGTCAGATGAATCTGATAGATTTCTTTGACTGGGTGGCAAAGGAAGTAAATCAGGGGGCAGTGGATATTGCCTACCTCGATTTCAGTAAGGCCTTCAACACTATCCCACATAAGAGGCTGGTTAACAAGATGGGTAGTCTGGGCATGGGACACAAGGTGGTAAACTGGGTTAGGAACTGGCTAACAGACAGGAGGCAGAAAGCGGTGGTTAATGGGATTCAGTCTGGGGGAGAGGGGGTGACCAGTGGGGTATCTCAGGGATCAGTCCTGTTCAATATCTTCATTAGTGATATGGCAGAAGGACTGGAGGGAAAAGTGTGCCTGTTTGCAGATGACACCGAGATCTGCAACCGGGTGGATACTTCTGACATGGTGGAGAAAATGAGGAGGGGCCTGGAGAATCTGGAACAATGGTCTGAGGTGTGGTAGCTGAGGTTTAATGCTAAGAACTGCAAAAGTATGCATCTTTGACAAAGGAACCCTGGGGTGAGCTACAGGATGGGGGGGAAGAGTTGCTGACTATCACCAAGGAAGAAAGAGACCTAGGGGTTATTATTTCTGATGACCTGAAAGTGTCAAGGCAGTGTGCTTCTTCACGGAGAGGGTGGTGGATGCATGGAATGGTCTGCCACAGGAGGTGGTGGGAGAAAGCATGGTGGAGGGATATAAACATGCTGGTATGATTACAGGGGAGTCTTGGAGATAGGGCAGAGGGAGGGGAAGCCACTGACCAGATAGGCTCAAGTATAGGGCTAACAGGCAGACTAGATGGGCCTTGCAGTCCTTATCTGCTGACAATTTATGTGTTCTGTGTTGAGTTTGATTAGTAATTGCTTGTACACAAAGAGTGAGAGAGAGTCCCAATGCCTGCACAGGAAACCTATTTTGGGGTGCAGTTTTGCACAAAGGGAGCTGACATGGGAGGAAAAGGATAAATGCTGGTCTAGCCAAACCTCTAAGCTTTTAAAAGTGGTAACTGACTCCAGGCAGGTACTGCCAAGCGTATGAAAGACAAGAGGAGTATGGATGGAGGCTAATTTTTTGGGGGTCCCAAAAGTCATTGAGACCATCTTTTTGATGTTTACCACAGGGAGATTTTTGTGAAACCATCCTAGCACGGTATTTAAATTGGACTGTAAAGGGGCTTGGACAGCAGTGGGAGAGGGGCCAGATGCAAACAGAAAAGTATCATCAGCAAAGAGATGAATATCAGAAGAAATGCTGACTGATGAGAGTTTGTTAATAAAGAAATAGAATAGTAGGGGTCCCAGAACTGAACCTTGAGGCATGCCAGGCAAGATGGGAAGGAGAGGTGAGGAAGAATTTGCAGTGTGAATGCATTGTGTTCTGTTTAAAAGATATGACTGAAACCATGCAAGAGTACAATTTGCTAGACTCAGGGCACTGAGCTTCTGAAGTAGTAGGTGATGTGACATGGAGTCAAAAGCCTTGGCTCAGTCAATAAAAATCGCACCTGTGATGTGGCTGTGATCCACAGATACATGAAATGAGTTAGTTACTCTAAGCAAGGAGGAGACTGTTGAGTGATGTTTTTGAAATCTGGATTGATATGGAGTTCATGTCACTGAGGAGTTGAGGAAATGCTGGAGCCTTTTGACAGTGAGAGATTCCTGTAGCTTTGCCAGCAAGGGTAGTAGGGAGATAGGAAGATAGTTCCCAGGTTTGAGAGGGCTACCACCCTTGTGAAGAGGGCTTACATGGACAATTTTCCAAGCTTGGGGGACAGTACTAGACTGGAAGGATAGATATGGAAGGTGGGTAAGGGGGGACTATGGCAGGAGCTGTGAAAAGGAGTAGACAGGGATGAAGACCATCAGGCTTGAGTTTATCGGGATTAAGTAAGTTTAGGGCTGAGAGGACTTCTTCGTGAGTAATGGGGAAAAAACAAAATTTAGTGGTTCAGAAGAGGGCTTTAAAGTGTTGCTGTGGGTGGTTGCAGAGGACTGAAGGGCACAAGAAGTGAAGAATTTATTTAAGATTTCACATACCTGTGGGGTGTTGGAGATGAGGGATCCTTCAACCTTTAGGGTAGGGGTAGCTGGGGATGGGTAGCTGTAAGAGCAAGTTAATTGTTTTCCAGAAACAGGTTGGGGATACATAACCATTTTGTAGTTTTTGCCTGAAATAGTATGACTTAGCTAGTCTAACTGCTCTGGAGCAGGCATTTCTGAGAGCCTTAAAGTGCTGGTGGTCAGCAGGAGTGAGTATAGTTTTAAAATGTCATGAGGCATGGTCTTGTGCCTTGCAGAGTTGTAAAATGTCGGGGGTTACCCAAGGAAGGTGTCAACGCCTAACTCTCCTTGTTTTTAAAGGGACATGGAAGTTCCAGATGGTGTTAAAAATATTAACAAAATGTTAAAGTGCGGAAGCAACATTTGTTTCTGTAAGAACAGGGGACCAATCAGCAACCTCAAAATCTAGTAGGCGGGCAGCAGGATTTAGATACCTGAGAGGGCGATAATGGATGTATCTTGGACTAGACAGCAGAAAGCTGACCCTTCTGACAGAAAGTTGTGCAGTGATCACTTAGGGCATTTGAAAGGACTCCTCAGTAAGAGATTCTGTGAGAGTGAGATGATAAAATCCAGTCAAGGAGTGAATGTTTAGTGGAGCTGGGGATGTACCTGGAGGGTTCATGTAGCAGTCTTTTTTATTTTATTTATTTTTTTAGTTTTTGTTTACCAGGTAGGTGTGCTAGCCTTAGCAATGACTATTTTCAGGCACGACCCAGGAGAATACAAAACAAACTTCTGGAGATAACAGTAATGGCACATTCTTAGAAATAGTCAAAGTAATGGGTACATACAAGCAGGTAGCAACATAGGAAATACAGTATCACAGGTAAGTGTAAGCAACACAGACAATTGCAAGAAAAATTAGGGCTTATAGTAACATGTGGAGGAAATAAATTACAAAAAATGCAGTGTCACTTTAAGCAGACAATAACTGGGTAGATTTGAGAGGAAGGAATGGAGAAATTAAATTTTCGATGACCAGAGCAGGTCTGAGAGAAAGAATAAAGTTAGGGAAGTAAATAGAAGCAAGTTGCAGTGGAGGGAAAAGGTAGAGGGGTGTATGAAGGGAATAGAATTAGGAAGTACAAAACAGCATGGTTATGGGAGTAACTCTGTTGGATTGAAAGAAAGTGCTGAGGCAGGAATGTGGTCAAAGTTAAAAGGGAGGTGAGGGGAGTCAGTATAAAACATTGCATCTATGGAGGTTCAAAATAGGAGCAAATACAGGAATATATGAGATGGTGGTGCAGTACTTTCTTAAATGAGGTGTGGGAAGAGGCTTGATGAATGTTTAGAGGGAGGGAGTTCCAGTGCCCGGGGGCCTGACAGGCAAAAGCACTAGAGCCCTTAGTGGTAGCATATTTAGGGATACAGACAGGGGCATTGTCAGCACAGCAAAGGTCATAGCAGGAGGCCTGGCTTTGGAAGAGTATCGCTAGGGGTTTAGGTATCTGAGTCCTAATTATATTGTCAATGATGGAGCTGAAAGAATAAAACCTTGACACCTGAGGAGGAAGCCAACCAAGGTCAGAGTAGAGGAGGCAGTGGTGTTTCAGCCAATGAGAGGAGGATGCATAATGACATATATTATTGTAGGTAACATCCCATTTGTGAAGACTTGATTTGCTTACAGAAATATAGGCAGCTGCCCCATAGTTAGGTGATGGCAGCAGTAACCCACGGACTACAACAAGACTGGCAGATGGGGTGAGGGCATAGCTGGTTCAATAGGCAACTCCAAGTTTTGAGTTTACAGATTTTCAGGTCCTCTGAATATGGAGATCATAGTTTAGTAGTGGATCCAGTGTGACCCCTAGGTACTTAAAATAGTTAACAACTTATACTGAGGTGCCGCTAATAGTGGAGACTTTAAACTTGTGCTGGGAGTGTTTAAGTTTAAAATTGGAGCCAAAGAACATAGCGTGGGTCTTTGTTTCATTTAGGACTAGTTTGTGTCTAACCAGCCACTGCTGGAGTAGTTGGAAGTCATGCAAGAGCTTCAGATTTATATCCTCAATACATTTGGTGCTAGAGTATAGCACTATGTCATCTGCATACAACAGGGAGCTGATTTTGATAAGGTCTGAGGTGATGCTGTTTACAAAGACAGAAAAAAGCAAAGGGCCAAGTATGGACCCCTGGGCACTCCAATGTTAGTAGTGGCCTTGTCAGAGAGGGTGGAGTGTACTTCACAAATTGTGTTCTGTCAGTCAGGTAGCTTTTGAATCAGTTCATAATGTTGGGTGAGAAACCTAGTTATCGTAGTGTGGCAGTGAGGACAGGGTGGTCTACTAGGTCAAACACCTTGGTCATATCAATGAAAATGGCCCTTATGAGAGAAGCAGAGTCCATGGCCATCAGGGCATTGGATGTGAATTTGAGTAGAGTAGTGGTAGTACTATGGCCCTTGCGGAAGTCACACTGGACAAAGTTTAAAAGGTAATTTTTCTGGAGGAATTCAATAGTTTGGTTAGCTACATGCTTTTCCCCAAGAGCTGACAGGATAACAATTTGCCTGTAATTTGAGGGGTCCTTTGGGTCACCTTTTTAAAAACAGGGGTAATCCTTTCCATCTTCCAGATATCTGGGACTTGACCCTAGCATAAGGAGAGGGAAAAGATTTTGGCTAAGGGAGCAGCTATGAATGGCACAGTTAGTTTAAGAAGTTTGGGTTCAAGATTGTCAGAACCAGCAGCTGTATGCTCAGAGATATTATTAAGCAATTTCAAAACATCAAGTCTGGAGACAGATTTAAAGAAAAAGTTTGGGCCATTGGCATTTGTTGAATATGCTAGGTCAGGTTGGAGGGGAAGGTGGAGGTATATTTAGTTAGGTCAGAGAATTTGTCATTGAAAAAGTTGGCAATAGTGCATAAATTGTTACAATGGACTCCATTTAGTACCATTTCATTAGGGGTTGGAGATAAGTTTGAACCAAGGAAGAACTTAATGTGGGACCAGCAGTTTCTAGAGTCACCATAGGAGTTCATTATGAAGTGCAGTTGGGAGAGTTGGAGAGATTCTACATGGTCGAGTAGGGCTTTATTCAAGGGGAGAGCCATTCTTTGTTGAAATCACCCAGCAGGATAAGTTCACCAGAGGAGAAGATAGAAGAAATGGAGGTGATGCATATTACCAGGGAGCTAGCTGCTGGGGGGGCAGCATAGAGGATGCTAGTAAAGATGGGAAGTAAGGCGGCAATTGAGAGGTGAGTGACCAAGAACTCCTGAGAGGCAATGCAAGTTTTGGAGTGAGAGACAGTTTAGTTTAAGGGGCTGCGACAGTATATGGCCACTCTACCACATACAGTTACCCTGATCCTGCCTCAGCAGGGAGTAATTTGAAATGGTCAGGGTGGAATTAGGGAATCTGGTGCATAGCCATATCACTGAGATGCAAACTAAGTCAGGGGAGTGTAGAAGAACCCAGACTCTAAGGACATCAAGCTTGGGGATGAGGCTTTTGAAGTTGATATGGAAAATCTGTAAAACTTTTGCATTGGAATGAGAAGGTGTTGCCACAGGAGGGCCGGGACTGGGTTTCACATCTCCTGACAGTAGTAAAAGCCTGGCACCATGGCTTGGAGGGACAGGGAGTGAATCCTCAGGATCGCAGAAGCAGCTGCACAGGGGAAGGAGATGGATGTCATTGTCCACTTAGGGACAAATGACCTGGCTGAAAAAGGGATCAGAGCAGTGCAGGAAGCATCTGTGGAGATGGGGAAGGGACTTAGACAAATAGCACACATGGTAACCGTCTTGGAGGGGCTGCCTGTCTATGGCATGGGTGAGGCTAGGGTGCTCCACACCACAGGATTCAATCAGTGGTTGAAAAACTGGTGCAGAGCTCAGAGATTTGGCTTCATTGGGGACTGGGGATCCACCTGGAGGGATGAAGGCCTATACTGGCATGGTGGTCTGAATCTGTCCAGGAGGGGCACCAGGATCCTAGGTGATAGGTTTAAATGCTTTACTGGCAAGCATTTAAACTATCCCAGGGGGGAGACACTGGAGAGGAGCAGGGAAATTCTAGCCCCCCCCAAAAAAATCAGGGCACTAAGTGAGGTAGGCACCATCACAGAGATGTTGATAGGGAGAAGTGCAGGGGTAAATGGAGAAAGTGACAAATGCAATAAGGACAGGGATGGTGCAAAAAGGGGTAAGGCCATCAAGAAATGGAGGGTAATGAGCACCAATGCCCATAGTCTGGGCAACAAGTTCCTTGAACTGGTGGCCTTGATGGAAGAGGGATGCATGGATATCGTAGCAGTCACAGAAACATGGTACACAGAGAACCATGACTGGGATGTTAACATACCAGGGTACACCATCTACTGGAGAGACAGGGAAGGGAGAAGAGGGGGCGGAATAGCTCTCTATGTAAGTGAAGGGATAAAAGCAACTGAACAAAAGAGTAAACTGGGAGGAGAGGAGGCACTGTGGGTCACCTTAGAGACTGGAAATGGCACCACAATCTGCACAGGGGTTGTATACAGACCCCCATGTTCAGGGGGAAGGAATGGACAAGGATATGATAAAAGACATACTTAGGATGGCAGAGAAAGGGCAGATACTGTTGATCGGGGACCTTAATATGCCAGATGTCAACTGGAGCACCTTTGCTGCAGTCACATCCAAAAGCAGGGCCATTCCCGATGCCCTACAGGTGGCATGCCTCAGACAGCTAGTTTTGGAACCTACTCATGAGAGAGCAATCTTGGCCCTCGTACTCTCAAATGGGGACAGTGAGAGGATCTCAGATCTAGAAGTGGGTAGCCATTTGGGAACAAGTGGCCACCAAACAGTGTGGTTCATGATAAACTCAGCTACAGAGTCAAGCCATACTAAAGTGAGGGTTCTGGACTACAGGAGGGCTGACTTTAGCAACATGGGAGAGTGCCTTAGAAAAGCACTAGCAAACAGGCTAGAAGGAGAAGTGGAGCAACAATGGGGAAATATCAAAACTGCCATCACAGAAGCAACAAGCCTTTGTGTGAAGCAAATAAACAAATCAAAATGAAAGAAAAAGCCACTACGGTTCTCAAAAGTGGTGGCAGTGAAGGTTGGGGAGAAAACGATAGCAGTTAGGAAGTATAAGGAAACACAGAAGGAGCAGGACAGAGGACTGTACCAGTTAAGGCAGAAGAAGCAGGGAGGGTAGTCAGAATAGCAAAGGCCCAAACTGAGGAAAAGATAGCCAACTCAGTTAAGAAGTGGGATAAAACCTTTTATAGGTATATCAGGGAGCGTAGAAAGACAAAGGGAGGGATAGTGAGGCTGAATAGAATGGACGGGTGGGCAGAGAGGGACAGTGAAAAGCAGGATACTGAATGAATATTTCTGTTCAGTATTCACAAAACAGGAGGTGGGGAGGAGCTAATCCAATTAACAGAAGCACTCTGGATTGGGGGTCGATCCCAGTCCTTTCACAGAAGAAAGGGTTCTGAAAGAACTCCTAAAACTGAAGGTGGACAAAGCAATGGGGCCTGATGGAATTCACCCCAGAATTCTAAAAGAATTAAGCAGAGAACTAGTGACACCACTGACTACCCTTTTTAACAAATCATGGGAGGATGGTGTGGTACCTGAGGACTGGAGGAAGGCAGATGTGATTCCCCTTCACAAAAGTGGGAGCAAGACAGAGGCAGGAAACTACAGACCTGTCAGTTTGACCTCTGAGGTAGGGAAAGTGATGGAATCACTTCTGAAGGAAAGAATTGTTGAGTATCTAGAGGCCAGTGGGGGACAGGACCCAAGGCAGCATGGGTTCACAGTGGGAAGGTCATGTCAGATGAATCATTGATTTCTTTGACTGGGTGACCAAAGTAGTAGACCAGGGAGGGGCTGTGGACATGGCCTACCTAGACTTTAGCAAGGCATTTGATAGTCCCACACAAAAGATTAATAGTCAAATTAACCAGCCTGGGAGTGGGTTCCAGGGTGGTAGCCTGGGTAAAACATTGGCTGGACAACAGGACACTTAAACTAATTGTAAATGGAGTCCACTCTGGAGGTTACTAGTGGGATACCGCAGGGTTCAGTACTGGGTCCAGTCCTCTTTAATGTCTTTATAAATGACATTGCAGAGGAACTGGAAGGAAAAGTATGCCTCTTTGCAGATGACACAAAGATCTGCAACAGGGTTGATACACAAGGAGGCATGGAAAGGATGAGAAAGGACTTGGCAAGGTTGGAGGAATGGTCAGAAGTATGGCAGCTTGGATTCAATGCAAAGAATTGCAAAATAATGCACCTGGGAAACAAAAACCCAGGGGAAGATTACACAATGAGGGGGAGATAGTAACAACAACAAAAATGGATAGGGACCTGGGGGTAATCATATCAGATGACCTTAAGGTTGGCAAGCAATGTGAGAAGGTGGTAGGGTGGGCTGGGGGCATACTGGGATGTATAGGGAGAGGCATCATCAGCAGTAAACAGGAAGTTGCTAACCCCCTGTACAGACAGTTGGTGAGACCCCATCTGGAGTACTGCATCCAGTTCTGGAGACCCCATCTCCACAAGGACATAGACAGGATGGAGGCAGTTCAGAAGAGGGCAACTAAAATGGTGCAGGGTCTGCAAGAGAAGCCATATGAGGGAAGACTAAAGGAGCTTAATATGTATACCCTTGAGGAAAGGAGGGAGAAGGGGGACATGATAGAAACATTTTAAGTACCTCAGTGGAATCAACAAAGTCCAAGAGGGTAGCATCTTTCAGAAAAAGAGATGTGCAAGAACAAAGGGGCACAATTTGAAGATAGAGGGGGAACGGGTCAGGGGCAATGTGAGGAAGTATTTTTTCTCAGAGAGGGTGGTGGATGCATGGAACAGCTTTCCTGAGGAGGTTGTGGGGTCTAAAACTGTGGGAGAATTCAAGAATGCATGGGACAGACATAAGGCAATTTTTGTGGGGGGTAGGAAGAAATAGGCTGTTGGTTAAATAGGATCTGCAGCTTATCCTCTAGGTAGGGAAATGGGCAGACTAGGTGGGCCAAGCATTCCTTATCTGCTGTCAAAGTCTATGTTTCTATAAGGATAATAAGCCAAGTCTTTGCAGACTTGTTGCATCTATGAGATCCTACGACAGTGGAGGGGTGACATGAGGGATAGCTTTTGAACGACAACTTCATAGTTTAAATTCCTGGATGCTAGGAGCTCAGCATAAATGGTGGAAAAGGGACTTGAGAAATTCTCCTGTCATGCCACATTGTATGTGACGGGGGAATTCTCGGGTCACAACATGAAAAATTGCTCCTTTCACTAAGATGGACTCCCAGGATTTAGAGGTGCCGAGAAAACATATTTCTAGTCCTAATTTAAAAAAGAAAACATAATCTAGCTAAACATTTCTTGTTCTGCTAGCTTCTGGTAATACATCATTTTTAGGTGTTTTCTATAATTTTGAGTTTACAAAAACAGGATGGCTGCTGTCATCATGACATAAAAACGTATTTGTTGTGTCGTGAAAACTAAATGTTGCCAAAGGATAATGCTCTGGTGGCACTGAAATTTTTGTGTCATATCAAAGGCTATCCAAAAACTCTACTGAGCATACTCAGAAAAAAACTTTAAATCCTTATCAGTCTGGAACTGATACATATTTTTTCAGGAAACCTTTGAAAGGCATTTGAAAGGCATTATCTTGACACAGGATGCTTCTACCCTAAAAGTTCAGGAAAAAATTCCATTCTATGTAGGCAGCAGGTAAGAGCAAAAAAAAAAAAAGAAAGAATAAGTATGCTAAAAAAGTTTCTTTTCATTAAAAATCAACATTCTGTATCTCAAGCTTCTCATGTTTCGAGAACTTGCTTCCAAGGCATTGAATGCATGCTGTATTTTGAGCAATTCTGTCAAACACTGCTAAAGTTATTAAGGTGCAAAAATTGTGGTTTAACATTAAACATCATGCTCATACATAACTATACTGTGCTATCACACCAGTATGTGTGTATATATATATATATATATATATATATATATATATATATATCTTCATCGCAAAAACTACATTAAAGTATCAGTTAGGGCTTTTATTAAAGTGTAAAGCTGGGAAATTCAATGTTAAGGTTACCAACTCTACCACACCACCCTCACCCCCCAACCCTCCACACACCAACAGGCATTTTTGAGAAAGTGTAATGTAACTAGTATCTGGAATGAAATATTAAAAACTGGTGAAGTTATGCACATGCATAGAAACTGTGCAATGCACACTCGTAACACAGCCTTTTTTTTGTGGATGTTTTACACCAGATTTTCAACATGGGCTTTTTGGGACTTCCTCTTATGAACACTGGGACTGTCATTTTGTTAACCAGTTCTGAAAGATGATTCTATGCAGTGACTGTGAAATCACCTTTCAGGACTGAGTAATAAGATAACAGTGACATTGTTCATGAAGTGGGGTCCCAAAATGCCTATGTTGAAAATTTGGTGAGAAAATACCAAAAAAATGGCTGAGATAGCCACATTTAAATTCTTTGTTTGTATCAGAGTTATATGAAATAGGATCTCAGTTTGTATGATGAGATACGAACTAAGATTCTATGTCTTATGACTCATCTTTAAATTATTTTTCCGTATCAGCATCATACAACGTAGGATCCTAGTTCGTATCTCATCATATGAACTAAGATCCTACGTTGTATGATGCTGATACGGAAAAATAATTTAAATGTTAAATAGCACACATTTTAAGGGCATTTTCTGAACAGTAAATTGCAGAATACATGTAGGGGGTTACAGTAAGAAAGCTACATCTGTTGGTTCCTCCCCAGAATATCATTTTGGGAGGTTTCCAGATTTGAATTTCAGGCAAACTGGAAACAAGATGGTGGCCATATGAAAGAGGAATTTTCTCATACAATGCAGGATTTTTCTTTCATATCATACAGCTATATAGAAGAGCCTACTGAGCATGCTCAGAAATAATTTTTTTAAAATTTTTTAGGGCCCCATGCTCCCACCAGTTTGAAACAAAACAATGTTTCATTCATCAGAGTGCCATAATTCTGCACCTGTTTAGATGTCAGACATCTAACCACTGAAAATTACCTCCATGGCAGTAAGGCTAGCTACCCTATAAATGTCAAGCCACTACCACAATGCAAAATGCTATACACAAAATGTAAAGTGCATCACTCAATATCTCCAAAGCAAATTAATTTTCCAACACCTAAGTACCACAGTTCACATCTACAGTACATCCCCTCAACACCCTCCAAATTTCAAGTTAAAAGACCAAACCGTTTTCTGAGATATTACATTTTAAAGTTTGAGATTTTCATTCATTAGAGTGGCATAATTCTGCACCTGTTTACATTTTACACACCTAACCACTGAAAGGTATGTTCATGGCAGTAATGCTAGCTACCCTATAAATGTCAAGCTAGTACCACAATGTAAAATGCTTTCTGCAAAATGTAAACTGTGCCATGCAATATCTCTGTAACAAATGTATTTTCTGACACCTAAACACTATAAGTCACATCTATAGGACATCACCTCAACACCTTCCAAAATCCAAGTTAAAAGACCAAATTGTTTCTGAGATATTTAATTTTAAATGTTGTGAAAATTGGGCTATTTGGTCCCCCCCAAATCTGGCCATCTAGTCCCTCCCTCGCGAACAAAGATCACGATCAAAGAATCTCACAATCAAAGAATTTGTAGGTTCATGACCAAAGAATTTGTAGGCTCACGATCAAAGAATTAAAAAATGTTAAAACTAAATGTTTTCAGAGAAATACATTAAACCACAGGCATGACTCGATAGAACAATGCCCCCTGAGCAAAACCCATCCTAGTTTCACTTTATAAGTCACTCCTGGGCCGAGATGTTTGATCTTTTGATCTGGCCATCTAGTTGCACCCTCATGATCAAAGATTGCAGTCAAAGAATCTCGCAATCAAAGAATTTGCAGGCTCTCAATCAAAGATCGCTAGCGAGTTGCAATCAAAGAATTTAAAACTTTAAAACTCTATTTTTTCACAGAATTAGAAGAAACCACAGGCATGGCTCAATAGAGGAAAGACAACTGAGAAAAAACCATCATAGGTTTACTTCAGAACTCACCCCTGGGCTGAGATATCTGTTTTTTTTCCAACTGCAAAATGAAAACAAGATGGCAACCATTGTGGTCAAAGAATTCCTCATGATCATAACCACATAAATTTTCTCATAGACTTATGGGAAATTAAAATTTGAACAACTTAGCCAGCCCAGTGGCGCTGAAGGGTGAGGCGCTGGATGCCTTACTTCACGTCATGCCGGCAACCCGTGTTCGGGAATGGACATGGGATTCTGGGGGTTGGCAGGGAGGAGAAGGATCAAGCATCCCCAGGACTGCTGTCCTTCTCTAGCGAGGGGGGGATCGCAGTGCTTGGTGATTGCCTGCCACCTAGCGGAGGCTGGGAGATGGCACGTCAGCACTGAGACTGTGGGAGAGAGTCTGCGGCAGGCGCTTGTCAGGGATGCACATGGGAGCCTGCGCGCCACTGCCGCTGGTGCCATTGTGTGCCGTGACCTTGGGGAAAAGGTAAGAGATGAAAATGAGAGTCCTCTGTGAGGATGACGATGGTCCCCCTCAGCGACGGCCCGGAAAGGCACCTCTCTGAACACTAAATCCGATCTGGTGGGTCGAGTCGCCTCCCACCCCTGCCATGAAGGGTAAGTCATGGGGTCAAGGGGAAGGAGTCTCATACCTGGTGGCAGGCGTGTGGGGGGGGCGTCTGAAGGATGCAGAGGACTTCAGTGGAAAAAGAGATAACAGCAAAAAAAGAAAAACTTTAATAACTTTTGAAAGGATTAATATTTTTTCACCAAACAAAAAGTGGCATGTTCCTTGACCGAAGCTCTTTCAACGTGCCTAGTAGCGGACTGGCACGCCACACAACGGCCACACAGTGCCATGGACAAAATCAAAAAAACTGCCCACAAAACTGGCAAAAAGTACATTTTTCAGCATTTTGGTGCACAAAAACTGTAAGTCTGACCAAAACAAAATTTGGCAGATCAAGAGACCTACCATGCTCCACCATGCATACCTAATGTCATGCAAATCCATTGAACAAGTCCAAAGTTATTAACGTGCAAACGTTCAAGTTTAACTATGGAAGTGCCTTCATAATCCTAAATATAGGGGTGCAACTGCACCCTTATTTTATATATATATATATATATATATATATATATATATATGAATCTCTATATATCTGTATATATTATGGTAGTACAGTAGTGCTACCATAGTTAGGGCTGAGTACCCCATTTAAGGTTAAATGGTGAACCTTTGCACCCTAATAACTTTGCCACTGTTCAATGGATCTGCCTGAAATTTGGCAGGCATGGGGCATAACCATAGATGTTGGGATCTGCCAGCTTTAATTCTGGTTGGATATATGGTTATAGAGTTATTAAGCGACACTCCGAGGTGCATTTACTTTTTTTGTGCATTCTTTGCTCTCACCTACAGGTTTACAGTTTGTGCGACCACTCCAAAAACCTCAGGGAATGTTCAGCTGGGGTCCCTGATGTGTCTTTTAAAGATTTCATGAAAAAATATTGAACAGTTCAAAAGTTATTCAAAAAACAAGTTTCCCATTATAGTCAATGGGAAAAGTTAACACAAAGTTTGACAGTGTCACAAATGCACTTTTTAGAGATGCAAATTACCCTAGTAGTGTCACAAATTTGCCATTTTGTTTTCAGTTACTGATCACAGAAATGCTTGGCATTTAAAATTGGGACCATCTAGGGACATAATTATTTTTGTGTTTACCTAGTTGAGCCCTGAGGATTCTCGCCATGTCTTTATTTTGGGGTTAAACACCTCAGAAATATTTTTTTCAAATTTCTGGGAAAAGTAGTGTCACAAAGTAGTGTCGCACTTGCGACACTGTCTCAAATTTTTGCGAAAGGTGTCACAAATCACGACACTTCTTTTCAACACTATGGCCAAAATGACAGGAATTGTTTGCCACTCTGCTGCAAAAGAACTATTTGGTCTTTTGGGCTGAAATTTGGAGGGAAGGCAGCCAACACCTCACAGATGTGCCTTTTCATTGTTTGATGAAAATATGTTAGATGGCTGCACAGTTATGGCACTCCAAATTTATGTTTTTTCCCATAGACTAACATTACGGCGTTCGTTGCATGACAGGAATTCTTTGCCACTCTGCTGCCAAATAATGGTTTGGTCTTTTGGGCTGCAATTTGGAGGGAAGAAAGTCAACATCCCACAGATGTGCCTTTTGGTGGTTTGGTGCAAAAATATTACAGGGTGGCAAAGTTACAGCACTCCAAAGTTCAAATTTTTCCCATAGGATAACATTATGGCATCCGCTGCATCTTTTGGGGCCCATATCTTGGAAATGGTGCTAAATACAGACTTTTCATCATTAAAATGCTTAGCCCTCCCAAATGGGAGCTAAGTGCAAAACTAGCCAGGAAAGTCATAATTCATATGAAATTAAATTTTTTTCTACATTGTACAGTTCCTGAGATATAAGCAATTTACTATTCCAACCCCTCATTTTCTGCTCTGAGTCCCATTATTATGCATACATTCTTTGTACTCACTGTGCTTCTCTATACAGCTGTTGGGGAAAACCTGGGTGTGTGCTTACATTACAGTTACCCTTACCGTTTCCTCGTGCGGTTCTGTACCCATTTGCATTACCGTTTCTGTGTATGCCACCGTGTGCGTTACCCTTTGTGTTTTTGTTTGCATTTGCATTTGTGTTACTGTTACCATTTGTGTCTACAGTACTGTTTCTGTTTGTGTTTTGCTTTGCATCACCATGCACATTACCATTTGCATTTGTGGCCGCCCTTCCGTTTGCGTTTCTTTTTTGTTTTGCGTCATCATTGTTGGTACTGTTACCATTTGCATTTCCAATTGTGTTCCTGTGCCAATGCGCATTATAATTTGCATTTTTATATGTGCTTGCATTTGCGTTTCTGTTTCCTTTGGCTTATTGTTGCTGTTACCATTACCATTTGTATTTCCAATTGTGGTACCGTGATGTGCCCATTACGGTTTGCGTTTCTGTATGAGCTTGCATTTGCATTTGCATTCCTTTGGCATTATTATTGCTGTTATTGTTACCATTAGCATTTACAATTGCGGCACCGTGACCATGCCTGTTACAATTTGCGTTTCCGTACGTGCTTGCGTTTCCATTTCTGTTTTCTTTGGCATTATTGTTGCAGTTACCGTTACCATTTGCATTTACAATTGTGGTACCATGACCGTGCATGTAACGGTTTGCATTTCTGTATGGGCTTGCATTCATTTTTGTTTCCTTTTGCAATTTTTTTAGCTGTTACTGTTACCATTTGCATTTCCAATTGCAGTACCATGACTGTGTGCGTTACGGTTTGCGTTTCCATATGCACTTGCATTTGCCTTTCTGTTTCTGTTTCCTTTATTGTTATTTTTGCTGTTACTGTTACCATTTCCATTTGCAATTGCGGTAACATGACCGTGCATGTTACGCTTTGCATTTCTGTACGCGCTTGCATTTGCCTTTCCATTTCTGTTCCCTTTGGCATTATTGTTGCTATAACAGTTAACATTTGCATTTACAATAGTGGTACTGTGACCGTGCATGTTACCATTTGCATTTCCATACGCACTTGCATCTATGTTTGCATCACTGTTTGCTGTGGTGTCACTTTGCACTTGCATTTTTATTAATGTTTGCGTTACCATTTCCATTTGTGTCACCATGTGTGTAACCATTAGTGCTTGTGTTTACAAAACAGTTACCGCTATCATGTCACAAGACATCATGTGGTTGGAGTGTGGGGCCCGAAAGTGTCCTCACTCCCACCACTACATTCTATTCACTATTTATAGTCCTCATTCTCAAAAAGAAGGGAAATTCATGTCAAAAAACTCCATTTAATGCATCAGTTAGGTTGTTGTTCCACAGTGACAAAAGTGAGGAAATTTGGGGTTGAAGCCTTGCACTTCCCCCAGCCTCCCTCCCACTGGCATTGGGGTGTGCGTTAGGGTCATTGGTCCTAACTCTCACCCATTCTCCTATACCTCAGATTGTTTACACATGTGATAGGGTGAGAGTTAGGACTGACCACCCTAACTCACACCCCAGTGCCAGCTGGGGGGTGGACTGGGGTGCAAGGGGGGCTTCAACCTTAATACTGAATTTCCTTACTTTTGTCTCTGTGAACAACCCTAACTGATGCATTAAATGGAGTTTTCTGTCATGAATATATATATATATATATATATAAATATATATATATATATATATATATATATATATATATATATACACACTGTAGATAGGTAGGTAGGTAGATAGAGATATTTTCACTAAAAATGCCACAAACAGCTTAATCTGGTTCAATTTCAATTGGTCAGCATCTGATTCTGACCCTTCCAGGACAAGGCTGAAAACAGGCAGTTTTTTCTAGCCATCTTTCAGAGTAAACAAAAAACTAACTAACAAACTAAGTGACAGCCTGACTAACTGACTGGCCAACTAGTTAATGATATCTTTTGATGCAAACACTAGATTATCCCTAACGTAGTGATGCTACTGCATTGCTTTATCTATCTATCTATCTATCTAGTCATCTGTCTATCATCGTCTGTCTGTCTATCTATCTGTCTCTATCATTGCAAAAAAATAAAACAAAAGCTACAGTACATCAATGCATCAGTTAAGGTTATAAAGCCACACAAGCAAGGAAATGTGGTATTAGTGTATCAGTTAAGGTTATAAGGCTGCAAACATAAGGAAATGTGGTTTTAGGGTTTTCAACCCTAATTCCTACCCCTCCCCTGCCATACTCCCATTTCAAAAGGTCAAGTGATGTAGGGCCACAAACACAGTAGCAGAATTGGGTGGCATGGGATTAGACCTGAAGCTTTCTTGGCAGGGCTGAAGGAATAGACACATGGTGTATGTCCCTAGACCTGTAGATTGCTTCACTCAGGCTTGCATGCTCTATGCAAAGAAGTAGACCAATGGTGCATGGCTCAAGATCTGTAGCTGGATTTGTATAGGGCTCTGTGAGCCCTATATGAAGCAGCAGACCAATGGAGTATGGTCCCAGACCTGTTGCTTAATTCCAACAGGGCCCCCTGGGCACTCCATGAAGGAGCAGACCAATGGAGCACTGACTCAGACATGTAACTTGCTCTGCACAAGGCCCCTTGGGACACACATGAAGCAGCAGACCCATCAAGCACATCCTGGTCCTGTAAACTGTTTGCATACAGCCCTATACAAAATTGCAGATCCAAGAGGCACAGACCTGGACATGTAAATTGCTTTGTGTAGGCCCCCTTTAGACCCTATACAAAGCAGTAGAATCATGGGGCATGGCTCCAGACCTGTAGCTTGGCCTTTGATCACAAGGGTGGGAGATTGGAGAGGGGGTGGGAGTTAAGGTTGAAAACCCTAACACCATATTTCCTTATTTTTGTGGCTGTATAACATTAACCTATGCATCAACATAGTTTTTGCAATAAATTGCCTTACTTTCTTTGTGAAAGACATATAACATCTCACACCTATAGCATTTTTCAAGTAGGGCTATGCAGGCCCTGCATGAAGCTGCAGATCAATTGGGCATGTGGACATACAAGTAGCTTGCTAACTGCAGGGCCCTGTGGGCCCTATATGAAGCAGCAGACCCATTGCATGTAATGCCATACCTGCAGTTTGCTTTGCACAGGCTCATAGCAGATCTGTTAGGCAGAACACCACATCTGCAGATTGTTTCACAAAGGGCCTTGCAGGCCTTCATGAAGCACCAAACACAGAGGACATCTGCAGTTCTGTCGTATGCTTTGCACAGGGCTTTGCTGGCCCTACGTGAAGTGAAAGACCCTACAGAAAGGTATGAAAGTTGTCACTTGGACAGTCATAAGGGGTGATGGTAACCAGCCCATCCATGAAATTTGGCCTTAAAGCAGCAGTGCAATGAACCTATTTAAAAAAAAATGTTTTCTAGTTTACCCCCTGCACTGATATTGTTGCCCTTCTGATGTACGAATTTGACAGCAGAATTTCAAAATGATTACATTGGATATACCATTCTTAGTTATGTGTTAATTAATTCACGAAAGTTATTTCATCAGCCGCCATGTTCGTTTTTCTGAACGATGCCCCATAATGCAGTTCATGCTGTAATTGGTACACCTGATGTGCTCATACTCGTCCTGCTGGCGGAAGTTTTTTTTTTTTGCTCTTCAGTGACGGACGTACCTTCTCATAGTTAGCCACATTGCAGTCAGAGGTTCTTTGTAATTAGTTAGCCTGCATTAGAGTGAGCCTGAAATTTTAATTTGTCTTTGAGCGTATGCATTGCCATGTCATGTGAAAAAAATTCTGGCTGCTTTGAGTATTGTTTAAAGGCAGTCATATGCTGGTCTGTGATGTGGGAATGGTGCTTGCTGCAGGGTTGCTGCCAGAGTAATAATGTAAACCAAAGTATTCATCACTCCCGAGCATGGAGTTAAAATCACTTTCACTAATTAAGAAAGTACCATACATGTACATGCAAAATTTCAGTTATTGGAATTCTTGCCAACTAACAGTAATGAGGACACAGTATGAAGCAAATTGACAGTCTGTCTCACAGTGAGATGGTGAGATGGAATGTCAGTTTGCTTTACACCATGTCTTCATTATTGTTATCTGGCAAGAATTCACAGTAACTGAAATTTTGCATGTGCATGCATGGTAGTGTCTTAATTAGTGAAAGTGATTTTAACTCCATGCTTGGGAGTGATGGATACTTGGGGTAATGAAGGCTGCAGTTGGAACGACACGTATGACATTGTACTGCTCATGTGTTAGATCTGGTTGTCCTGCAGCAAATGTGTTTTTTTTTTATTTTGCAGTCTTCTGACACTGTGTTTCATTATTCTTACAGCAACAATGCGTTAGTGATATATTGAGAAGTATCAGCATTCACATTGCTGGACTACTTGGTTTTCACTATTGCTCCTATTGTAGCAATATGCATGGTGAAATGGAGAATGCTCTGCACATTTGGTTCTCCCCCCAAATCCTTCATGGTGCTGTGTCCTTGGGATGTGAACATTTTTGTGCTAGGCTTGATGCAGTCATCATTGTTTTGACTCTGCAGTATGCTGTGGTGGAGATATATTTATTATCATGTTGTTTGGAGTGGATACATTAATGTACTAACATACTAACATAATAAAAGGCCAGCAGAATAGGCCTAATGGTCTCTTGAGTCTGCTCGATTTTCAGCACCCGCACTGAGGGCCAATTTTGGTGTCTCCCCCTTGGGTTATACTGTCCCCAGTCCCAGATGTTCCACCTGTATTGGGCCTGGTCAGATTTAACCCCCCCATACCTGTCCCATCCTCTCTCAAACCCGTTCATAGTCTCCACCTCTAGCTGCTCCCTGGGCAGTGCATTCCATGGCTCCACCACCCTTTCAGTGAAATAACATCTCCTCCTCCTCTCCCCTCTGAGCCTGCCCCCTTCCAGCTTACACCCATGACCTGTCATTGCCCCACCCTCCTTCCTTTGGAGCACCCTGACTGGGCCTCCTTTACTGATCCCTTTCATGTACTTAAAGACCTATATCATGTCCCCCGTCCCTCCTCTCCTCCAGGGTGTACATGTCAAGCTCCTTGAGCCTCTCCTCATAGGTCCTCTCCCCCAGGCCTAAGATCATTTTGGTTGCCTTCCTTTGGACCCTCTCTAGGACTGTAATGTCTGTCTTTAAATGTGGTCATTAAAACTGCACACAGTACTCAAGGTGTGGCCTAACAAAGCAGTTGTAAAGTGGAAGGATCACTTCCGCCTTTCTGGAGGTAAGTCCCCTGGTGATGCATCCCAGCATCCTATCTGCCCTTGCTGCTGCCCTCCTACAGGACTCTGAGTTGTTCATTTTGACATCTACCACTACCCCCAGGTCCCTCACCCTCCATGACTTGAAGCATGTCTCCTCTCAGGGTATATCCCTGGCCTGGATTTCTGACTCTCAGGTACAGAACCTTGCACTTCCCTGCATTGAATTTTAGTTTCTATTTTCCTGACCACCTTTCCAAAGTCTCCAGGTCCTCCAAAAAGGCTACCCTCCCCTCCTCTTCATTCACCACTGCACCCAGCTTTGAGTCATCTGCAAACAGACTCATCTCACTCCTGATTTCTGAGACATAGGCATTGAACAGGAGTGGCCCCAGCACTGACCCCTGGGGCACCCCACTGGTAACCCTCCTTGGGGATGAGGCTAACCCACCAACCACCACCTTCTAAGTACAGTCAGAGAGCCAATTTCCTATCCAGCTTAACAACTGTCTCCCTACCCTGATTTCCTTCAGCTTAGCTGCTTTTCATTAGTGGGTGTGCACTATCATAACAACAAAATCTTTCACTTTGCATAGGAATGACTGCAATGGTGTAGTGGACGGTGCACCTGCTCCTCATGTATTTTGCTGAAGCATCCCAAACTGAGCTGGTTCAAACCTCGCTTCCCTTCCTTCTCCATTTTTAAACCATTGCCTTTCTATATCTCAATATGCTTTTTTTTATTAAAAATTAAAAAGATAACAGCAACTTGTGGAGTGTCGGGATTGAACCCACACCATAGTCACATTAGCAAGATATTCATGTGGCAAGGGCACCAACCTTTACACCAAGTCAATCACATCTACAGTGCCTGCAAGAGAAGATGACTGCATACAATATTTTGCCTACCACAAACACATCTCTCTTTATCATCACACACTAGATCGAAATAGGTGTTAGCTCCTTACTCACACAGCATAAACTGGTGTGAAACTATGATTGAATAAATGATAAGTGAGCAGGGCACATTTACAAAACGTCAGGCAAGAGACAAACGACATTGACATGCCTCCATTAATGAAAGTGTCATGTCATCTGTCTTCAAATAACAGCAAATGGTAAAGTGACCTGGTCTTACACCAGGGCTTAAGATATATTTGGTTGTTTAGGGTAACCAGCACTTTATCCTAAAAGGCAGAATATATCCCAAACCTTAGTCTAAGAACATGTAACTTTAACCGGTGCTGTTATGAAAAAACAGAACAAATTTAGTATCTCTTTCCAGTTGCCTGCATCTGTGTACCTAAGTCCATTTCAATTACCATAAATACAAATCATGCCTTTACCACAGTCATGCACCGTCACCCAGTGGAGCTATTGAGCTAACATAGGGCTGCATCTTTATGTGAATACAATGAACTGCTACAACACGGCCGCCTGCATTTCAAGACCATATCAATGAAGTGACCGTCTGTGGTGGACTAATATGCAGTGGTTCAGTCCAAAAAGAAAAATTCAGTCTACACATAAATTGCCTAACTAAAAGCAACTTTTCACCAGTTTACTTCACTCACTCAGTCTCTGAGTTACCAGAGGTAAAAACGCTGCTTCTATACAAAAAAGAGCCGTGCTTTTGTATGAAATGTGTGGTTGAAAATGACAAAATGGGAGCACGTGTCAATAACGACAAAACTTTGCATTATGGGACAGCTCCCGGTGCATCATGGTAAACCTTCTGGCTCAGACAAAACCATACTGCACTGGGTTTAAAATGGTGATCCTTGTGAGGGTGTATGCTAGTCAGAGGATTAGAACTTGACATTTTAGTACAATCCAATGCCATCGAAATGGAGAAAGTACAGTAAATGTCCAAAAAAGTAAAGTTCTATTGGAAAATTGGTTTATGAAGTAATATTTATTCATTGCACTGCTGCTTTAAAATGTTAGAAAATATAAAAGGCATTTGTGATAGAAAAAAACAGTAAAAAAAAATCTAAGTCTCATCGCATGTGCTGTTGATGTGTTTTGGGACTCACAGTAGCTTCTTGGTGGTGTTTTTATTCAATTGTCCAAAACTTTTTTTAATTTTCAAGATTTGTTTGCTAGATGTGATATACAGGGTGTATTAACCACCCATGACTGCACAATTTTGGTGTTTGAATTTGGTCCCAAAATACATTATCCAGGACACCAAGTTTAACAATTTTCTTTTTTTTTCATTTTATCTTTTTATTGAAATTTGAGTATATAAGAAAGCACACATCTTATACAATAGAAGACTATCCTCCATGTAAGGTATAAAATATCACTTAACAAAACCCACTATTTAGGGTAAACATATTTGAGAAGCCTTATATACATGTATTGATAATAAAACACAAACCCAGACAGGATGTAAGTGGAGAGCAGAAGGGTTACAATCAATAGGGTATTATAGGATCAGAAATAGCAGCCATGTACAAAATACATGCTAGGGCAGGCTATGGCAAGGCATTCAGCAAATTGCAAAAAGTGATAAATGTGATAATATGAACAATGTTCAGTAATGGAGAGGTAAAGATAAGAGAAAGATGTGCAAGGAAAGAAAGAAGAGAAAAAAGCAAGGAAGAAGGGAAGGAGAGAGGGAGAAAACAGGGAAGAAGGAAAAAAAGAAGAGAAATCTGTGCACAAAAGGTTTGAGAAAACCTAATCTAAGAGAAAAATAAGAAGGAGGGCTAAATATCCCTAAGAATTAGGGTCTAGAAGAACTAGGTTCATGTACTTAGAGTAATCCTGCCAAGATCTGTCATATACAGTGAGTCGGGTATGAGTAACATGAGACAAATCGGTCTAGAGAGACATATTGAGAGAGGCTTTGAAGAACATCTAAAAGATAAGGCACCAGAGCTGATTTCCATTTCATAAGAATCAGACATTTGACCAGAAGAGAAAGTATGTTTAGCCATCTAAAATGTGTATGCGAGTGGAGAGAGCTATTGGGGATAAGGATGCCTAGAAGGAATAGCTTGGGGTCAAAAGGCAGTTTTTGTCCTGTTACTCTAGAGGCAAGTAAACAGACTTTATGCCAGAGCTTATTAATGGGAGTGCAAGACCACAAGATATGAAGTAGATCCCCATTGGCCAAATTGCAGCGCCAGCAATTATTATTATTTAATAGGCCAATTCATTGAAGCACAGAGGGGGTTATATACCAAAGATGTAGGATTTTAGTTTGTATTAAAGAACTACTGGCATCTTTAAAGGTATTACGTACAATATGCCAACAATTACTCCATTGTGCATCTGAAATATTGTAGTTAAGAAGAGTACTCATTTATTTTTGGCCTGTATAGACTGATCAGGTAGATTATCAATAATGTCTTTGTAAATGGAGCTATTTAATTTTACTGATAAATTAGTCCAGTGCGAGATGTATGGATTTAGAAGAGTATGCCTATACACTAAACTAGAGAGAGAGTTATAAGCTGGCCGAATTTGTAAAAACTTCCAGAAGTCCTGTTTAGGAAGTTTCCATGTGACCTGCAAGTCTGAGAATGATCTAAGAGTGAGTGAATTCTGGTCCAAGTTATCTCCAAGAAAGAAAATGCCTTTGTTCCTCCATGTACGACAGAAAATTGGGTGATCTTCTAGAGTGAGCAGTGGATTGCCCCATAAGGGGGCATAAAACCAGGGTGTTGGATTGGAGTTCAGGAATTTGTGGGTTAGTTTCCAATAAAGAACAGAGGATGATATAGTTGGGTGAGATTTTAGTTTAGAGGAAATGGGAATAAAATGAAGGAAGTGGGAACTCCTCCCCAGGCACAATGCGGATTCCATTGCAACCCATAGTGGTGAGTGAGGGGAGGGTTTCTGAAACCATTTAATGGTTTGGTCCATTTGGAAAGCCCAGAGCTAGCCTTTGAACCAGGGGAGTCCGAATCCCCCTTTTTTCCAATGTGATCAAAGTTTGTTACGTTTAAATCTCGGTGGTTTCCCATACCAGATAAAATTGCCTATTAATTTATCAATTTTAGCCAAAAAAGAGGATGGTAAGACTAAAGGAATATTGGCAAGGAGGTAAAGAATCTTGGGAGAAATGGACATCTTAATGGCTGCAATGTTCCCCATGAACGAGAGAGAGATTAAAAAGCTTCCATCTGTCCAGAATTGTTTTGATGTTATCAGATAAGGGGTTAAAGTTAATGTCCCATATCTTCCCTAAGTTACTAGTAATTTCAATTCCTAGATATGTTATACCCTGTGGTGACCAGTGGAATCCAAGAGGCATGTTCAAAAAGACTTTACAGTGGTTGTTAAGGGGCATAGTTTGCCATAATTCAAAGCAAGGCCAGACATTTTAGTAAAATTATTAAGCAAATCAACCAACGGGGGCCCAGCCTCATTTAGGTTTTTGAGTAAGATTAAGAGGTCATCCGAGTAGGAGAGAGAAACATATCTTGAATTGCTCACAGGTATGCCCATAATGCCAGAAGATTGATGTAAACAAGCAGTCAGGGGGTTCCATGGCTAAAATAAACAGGGAAGGTGACATGGGACAGCCTTGTCTAGTTCCCCTTGCTAGATGAAAGTAAGAGGAAAGGGTGGAATTAGTAAGTACTTTAGCAACAGGGGAGTTATATAATAGCTTGATCCAGGAGCAAAAGGTATGAGAAAAACTGAAATAAGATAAAAACTTGATGAAGGCAGTCCCAGTTTAAGGGAATCAAATGCCTTCTCGAAATCAATAGTTATGGCTGCAGCTGGTGTCTTGAGGAATTTGGCTTTGTGAATTAAATTAAATATGGAATTAAGGTGATCAGAACCAGATCTATGTTTAATAAAACCAGCTTGAACAATAAGTTAGCTTGGGAATCAAAGATTCAAGTCGAGAAGTTAGTAATTTAGCAAATATTTTTCCATCCGTATTTAATAAAGAGATGGGCCTGTAACTTACGGGGTGAGTCGGGTCTTTTTCTTTCTTAGGGATTAGGGTTATGATTGCTTCAGTGAAGGATGGAGGAAGCTTGCCAGTATTGGAAGCTTCTTGATAAACATTAAGAAGAAGGGGACATAAGGTGTCGGAAAACATTTTGTAGAAATCGACAAGGAATCCGTCACCCCCAGGGGATTTGCTGGATTTCAAGGAAGACAAAGCTTTCTGGATTTTCTGAAGTGAGAAGGGTTCATCTAAAGAATTTGTTTCAAGAGTAGAAAGATGAGGAAGATGTAAAAATTTAAGGAACTGTTGAATTTGTAAAGTAGATTGTGTTAGAGTACAGTTTTTACTAAAAGGTTTTCATAATACGGTTTACAGTAGTAGGCACGGACATTGCCAGCTATTTCCAGATATTTCACAAAATTTCTGAAGAGTTTCTCTCTGCTGCCCCTACTGTGTAAATGGAGAAAGCAGGAGATATATCTGGAAATGTCACAGAAATTTTGGGAAATATCTGGCAGTGTCTGTGGCTGCTACTATATAGAGGGGTTGTCAGAGTGAATCGTATCCTGTTCATCTTTTAGGCTTAGGATGTGTAATTCCATTTGTTGTGCATTGAGCTTGTAAGAGAGGAGTTTCCCATTTTTATCGCCGTGTTCCCAAAACTTATATTTAAGTTTAAACAAGGCCAGTTCTGTTTTATGAGAAATTAATTCATTAATTTTAACTCTAAGTTAAAGAATTTCAAGATGAAGTTGAGAATCAGGACAGTGCTTATTAGAAGAAAAGTATAAATTCTCTTTAGCCTTAAGAGATTTTTCCAAGTCAGCCAGCTGTTGTTCCCTTAGTCTTTTCCTATGTCCAGCATAACTGATAATTTTCCCTCGAATCGTAGCTTTAAGAGCTTCCCATACGGAGGACATAGAAGATCTGTTGAGTATTGTGAAAAGAGGAAGTCCTGAATTTGTGCTTTGATCATGGATAAGAAATTGGGATCCTTCAGAAGGAGAGGGTCCAGCTGCCAGTAAGAAGATTTAGGTGCTAATGGGCCCCACAAAAGTTGCAATTTGACAGAGAAATGGTCCGAGATTATGATTGGAGAGATGGATGAATCAATAGTTTTTTCCATTATAACAGGAGTGGCTAACCAGTAGTCAATTCTACTGTATGTCTTATGTAGAGAGGAGTAAAAAGTAAATTCTCGATCAAGGGGGTGAAGGGGGCACCATACATCAGCTAATCCAACATCATGCATTAGTAATGAGAGGGCTTTAATACTTCTAGGGTGGGCCTCTGTAGTGGGGCTACTTCTGTCAATGCTGGCTTCTAAAGCTAAGTTAGGATCCCCTCCAAGAATACCTGGTGTATTAGCAGTGTTAAAGGATAGAATCTTTTGAGCTAAATTATGAAAAAACTCCGGGGAATCGGAGTTGGGTGCATAGACATTAACAAGCAGAAGAGGACCAGAGTTGGTATTCAGTTTGACCATCACCCATCTGCCATCAGTATTGGAAACAGAGTTTACAAGGGACCATTTGAGACTCTTATGAATAAGAATAGCAACTCCTCCTTTTCTTTTTTTGAGGTATAGGATGATTCATAGATCTGACTGACCCAATCTTTTTTAAGTCTATGAACATCCTCTGCTAATCATTTTGTTTCTTGAAGGAAAGAAATTTGTGTTTTATGTTTTTTGAGACGTGAAAGAATTTGCTTCCGCTTAAAAGGAGAATTAAGTCCCTTCACATTCCATGTATATAAAAGTATGTCACTCATATTGTTAGTGTTAAAGAAAGGGAATAATTGCTGGATTGTGAAGGGACAAATAAATGAGGCAGAGGATGATTAGAATACAATATAGAGAGCTTACGTATATGCAGAGAATGGCAGGAACATTCAAGCCAACAAACGTGAGATGTATGATACATGAGTAGCACAGATATCTTATTAAAGTTAGAATAGAGATGGGGAAGGAGAAAAGTCATTAACAACAACAACAATACTAGTAAGCTAAATAACAAAGAAAATGTTTTATGGGTCTGAGGAGATATGAGTCAGCCAACTGGCTAAGACACTCTCTCACCACACTCTGGGGTGTCGATGTAGGGAGGAGACTAGGGAGAACTGGTTATAAATATCAGCCCAAACCTAAGTCTGATCCCAGTAGTATAATAAGTTTAACAATTTTCTGACTGAAAAAATGATGTTCCTGTGAATGTGCTCTGTCTTTTTTGCAACTTTGTTTTTTTCAGCTTTTATTCTCTAGTGTGACTGGACAGCAGCAAAAGGCAACAACTGGCCAAGGTGGAGAAAGACCTGTGCTGGTCACCCACTGTGGGACTCTTAACACATGTATATAATATGTGGCCATGGAGGGATGGTGGCAGAGTGTGTGTGTGTTAAATTATATGCAGTGGGCATGGAGGGGGATACATATGGCTCAGTGGGGGAAGGCTTCTCTTTTATGATTAAGTCCAGCACTGAAGTAGGGATCCCAGTGCCGAGGTGAGCCAACACTGGATCTTGGCACACAGTGTTAGAATTGTGGTATGTGTGTGTGTGTGTGTGTGTGTGTGTGTGTGTGTGTGTTATAGCAAGTCACTGGGCTTGGTCACCTGGTGGCTACATACAACCCATGGTGTTTAATGTGTTTAAAAAAAAAACAAACAAAAAAAAACCTGACACCAGGATTGGGCACCTGGTGTCACAGGATGGGGAAGAGAAATCCAACACTGGAATTCAGCACCAAATGCTAGGAAAGTAAAAAAAATGTGATGGTGGTTCGGTAGGTCAACAAAAATCATGAGCTTTTGTTTTTCATTTGTGATTGATTTCAGTTATGAGTGAAAAAAAAATCATGTGTTTTTTTAACTATTTTTTTCCAGCTGTTTTATTTACACATGCAAATGTTCCACTAAAAACACATTCAACTTTTTAATGTGGATGATTTTCATAATGAAACAAAAGAAAGGTGCTATTTTGGGCCAAAACCTAATGAACCAGAACATTTCAGATTTCAAATCAATGTTATTCTCTGCATGCAAAAAGTCTTAATTTGGGGTAAATTTAACTAGTTTTAGCACTTCACGGTACTAAAACTACAGGACATATTGTTTTGAGAACTGGCATGCACTTACTGTAGCCTTGAAGACTGGCATGCCAATTTTCAAATCCCTAAGTCCTAAGATGGCTCAGTTATAAGTTGTCAACAATAGGGGTTCTGATAAGGCAAGACAGGAGGGTGAGCTGGATGTCATTATCTACCTAGGTACTAATGACTTGGCAAATGGGGAGCCAAAGGAAGTTCAGGAAGAGTTTAGGAAATTGGGCAGGGGTCTTAAGCAAGTAGCTACTTCTGTCACTTTCTCAGAAGTACTTCCTGTGAGAAGCAAGGAGAGCATAGGAGCATGCACCAGGAACTTTAACTCATGGTTGAAGAACTGGTGCTGTGAGGAAGGGTTTGGATTCATTGGTGACTGGGGACCCACCTGGAGGGATGGAGGTTTGTTCAAGCCTGACGGCCTGCACCCATCCTGGAGGGGAATCCAAGCACTCAATGATAAGTTTAAATGTTACATTGACAAGCATTTAAACTAGCAAAGGGGGGTGGCAGGCCAGCAAGGAGGGTACCTACTTGTTCACCCCCCACAGCTAGCAGTGGAACCAGTGAACCAGAAAAGTGGCTATCTCTACAAAGCAGTGTGCAAAAGATGGAGATTAGTGCCCAAGAGGTGGATAGGCAGAAAAGGGGCAAAATTCAGCAGAAGGGCAGACAGCAAGGAGAACCAGGGATAAAGGACAACCAAGGAAGGGGCTGGAGTCAAACAGTGAAACAGTCTAGGGAGGTCAAATCATGGAAAGCCATGTGTGCAAATGCCAGGAGCCTTAGCAACAAGATGGAAGATCCGGAGGCTGTCATGGCGCAGTCAGACCTGGACATTGTGGCCATCACTGAAACCTGGTGTAATGATAACCACGACTGGGAGATAGCCATACCTGGCTACAACATATTCAGAAGAGACAGAGCAGGCAGGAAGGGAGGAAGAGTGGCACTGTATGTGAAAAATGACATAAGGGCCACAGAGATCCAGGAGGAACAAAATGGGGGAGAGATACTGTGGGTTAAGCTGGAAAGGAAAATGGGACAGCCATCCGCACAGGTGTGGTCTATAGACCACCAGCCCAGGAGGAAGAAACAGATAGGAGTTGATGCTAGCCATCCAAAGGATGGCAGACAAGGGTGAGGTAGTACTGGTTGGAGACTTCAATATTCCAGATGTGGACTGGAGCATCCCAGCAGCAGCATCAACTAGGAGCAGATTTATCCTGGACTCCCTTCAGGGTGCCTTCCTCAAGCAACTGGTCATGGAACCAACTCGGCAGAAGGCAATACTGGACCTTGTGCTCACAAACAGGGACAGTGTGATGGGGGTAACAGTGGGGGGAGCACCTGAGGAACAGTGACCACCAGGCATTGTGGTTTGAAATCACAGAAAGAGCAGAACCAAACCACACAAAAACACGTATCCTGGATTTTAGGGGGGCAGACTTTGGGAAATGGGAGATACTTGAAAGAGGCATTAAGGGGAATGGGACAGGAATCAGGGGTTGAGGAACAGTGGGCAGTATTTAAAATGGGGATTACAAGAACAACAGAATTATGCATTAAGCAGGTTAGCAAGAGGAAAAGGAAGAGGAGACTATTATGGTTTTCCAAAGAGGTAGCAAAGAAAGTGAAAGCCAAAAAGATTGCATTCAGGCAATACAAAAAGACACAGCCAAAGGGGATAGGGAGAAGTACCAGGAGAAGCAAAGAGAGGCAGGGAGGTCAGAAAGGGAAGCCAAAGCTCGGACAGAAGAACACATTGCAAAATCAGTGGGTAGAAGGGACAAAACCTTTTACAGGTACATAAGTGAAAAAATAAAGACAAAGGGAGGGATAGTGAGACTGAAGGGGAGGATGGGTGCCACGGAGGATGACAACAGTAAAGCTGACATATTGAACAGGTATTTCTGCTCAGTCTTTACTGAAGAAGAGGAGGGTAATGGCTCTGAAGGGAGTACAAGGGGTGAGAATGGTGCAGAAATGGACACAAGTCCCTGTACACGAGAAAGGGTCCTGAAGGAACTGGAAGTAATAAGAATTGATAAAGCAATGGGGCCAGATGGAGTGCACCCCAGGGTCCTTAAAGAACTAAGAGAGGTGGTGGCTGAACCTCTGGCTATTCTGTTTAGCCGATCACTGGAAACAGGGGAGGTACCCAAAGACTGGAGGACAGCAGATGTAGTCCCCTTATACAAAAGTGAGAACAAAGAGGAAGCAGGGAACTACAGACCAGTTAGCCTCATCTCGGTAGTGGGGAAGATCATGGAAGCACTACTGCAGGAGAGATTGCGGAACATCTGGTTGTCAATGGACCACAGGACCCAAGGCAGCATGGTTTCACCAGGGAGGTCATGTCAGACCAACCTCATTGAATTTTTGACTGGGTGACTAGGGAGGTGGATCAGGGAGGGCAGTGGACATGGCCTATCTGGACTTCAGCAAGGCCTTTGACACTGTGCCACATAGAAGACTATTAAACAAACTGGGGAATATGGGTGTGGGCAGGACAGTAGTGTGGTGGGTAGGTAACTGGCTGGGTGGCAGGACACAGAGGGTGGTGGTAAATGGCTGTCACCCACAGAGGGAAAGTGACCAGTGGGTACCACAGGATCAGTGCTGGGACTGGTCCTATTCAACATCTTCATCAGTGAACTGTGCAGGACCTAGGAGGCAGAATTTCACTGTTCGCTGATGACACAAAGCTCTGTAACAGAGTAGACACACCAGAGGGTGTAGACAGAATGAGAAGGGACCTGAGAAACTTGAAGAATGGTCAGGGTTTGGCAGTTGAAATTCCATGCAAGGAAGTGCAAGATAATGCATATGGGGCACAAAACCCTGGCACAATATATCAGTTGGGGGTGAGGATAGCATGCACCAAGCAGGAAAGGGATCTTGGGGTTATCATCTCTGATGACCTCCAAGGTAGAAACAGGTGACAAGGCAGCAGGTAGCTAATAGGATGCTGGGATGTACAGGGCAAGGGCATCACCAGCAGGAAAAGGGGGTCATAATTCCGCTATACAAGACACTAGTGAGGCCCCACCTGGAGTACAGTGTAGAGTTCTGGAGACCATACCTACGTAAGGACATAGACAGGGTAGAGAAGGTTCAGAGGAGGGCAACAAAGATGGTGCATCATGGATTGCATCACAAGTCCTATGAAGACAGGTTGAAGGAACTGAACATGTACTACCTGGAGGAGAGGAGGGAGAGAGGGGATATGATAGAGACATACAAGTATCTTACAGGGAGGAACAGGGTGCAGGAATACACTATTTTAAGCGAAAAGATGTTCCAGGACTAGAGGGCATGGGATGAAGTTGGAGGGAGGATGATTCAGAGGAAACATGAGGAAGAATTTCTTCACAGAACAGGTGGTGGACAAGTGGAACACCCTGCCAGAGGAAGTGGTGGGGGCTGAAACAATCACGGGATTTAAGAATGCATGGGATAGACATAAAGGAATTCTGGAGGTCAGGGGTAAGGGGCAACAGACTTCTAGGAAAACATAAACTGAACTTACAACATCAAATGGGCAGACTGGGTGGGCCAAAGGCCCTCATCTGCCGACACTGTCTATGTATCTATGTATCTATGATATGAACATTGGCGCAATCCAAATTATAGTGGTTTTACCATGCTACTACAATATACAATAAATGTTACAAGAGTGTGGTACAGTAAAGCCCTCTTAAATGCATACACTTGAGACCAGCATAAAGTATGCATTTAAGAGGGCTATGTGTTGATCAGATCTTGTATTCTTTTAATGGTGAGCACAACCTGCAGTATGTGCCAGGGGGCTGGGTAGGGAAATGAAATGCCAGCAGCACTTAAGTGCTTCTTTGGTTGGGATAAAGTGATTTCTGACATGCTGTGGCATTCTTTGGTCTGATTCCTGTGTGAGGGAGGGAGCTTCTGGGATTCATGTAAAGTGTTTCTGTGACATTCTTTTGGGTTCTTTGCTTTGATTTCAGTGTGAGGGAGGAAGCTTCTGTGACTTGGGTTTGATGGTTAAAATGTTGAAGTAGGTGATTAACACCTCATTTTAAAAGAGCAGCACATGAACAGACAATTAATTGTTAATTAGTAAGGCAGCTACAGCCAGTGTAAAATTAGACCAGTCAGTGCACACTTGAACAACAAAACTGAGAGGAAAAAATATGCATTTAAAAGGGATCCTTATATGTGTTTAACAGGTCTATTTTACATAGGAAATATAGGGGAAAAAAATTGGGGCTTGGAATTTGTATGCGTCTATGCGGGCTATGCATTTATCAGGTATGCCATGAGCCTGAAAGGAAAGTGTTTTTTGAACTCTTTAGCCTCCTGAGATTATGTCATTTTATGAACACACAGCATTTTCTTGTATTTGTTTTACAAGTAACATATGGTTAAGCAAAACATGGTTATTTTATTTTTCTATTGCTCTCAGAAACGTTCTTGGTAATGACTACAGTTTATTGGATTTACTGGATTTTATGGACAAAAGAAGGCTCAATGTCCATCGTGATTGCCCCCCACAAATGTGGGACATTAGTTAGAAAGCTACTGTTGTGGAAGTTTGAATGTTATCAAAGTTAGTAGTGTTGACCATTGCTTGTGGTAATGCGTTCCATTTCTTTGCTGCTCTAATATTGAAAAAGTTGTCATGCTTATTAGTATTAGCCCATTCGACTACTAATTGCTTATTATGAAGCCTGCCGACAGTACGTTTGGTGGAAAATAACAGTCCACACTGTCCATTAGAGTTGGAGATTTTAGTATTTTAAAGATAAGCAAGATGTCACCTCTAAGTCTTCTGACGTGTAGGGGATATAATCCTGTGGCCTTAAGTCTGGTATTGTAATCTTGCATTTTGAGTTTAGTTGATTGTGAAGGTGTCAGCATTAGCTAGCAATATGTTTTTCAGATCACATGCTTGTAAGTTCAGTTTGACTGTCATCAGCTTATGTGGTGTGTGAGTGCTTCATTCTTGCACTTATGTACTTTTGTCTGTGCTTGGAAATGGCTTGAAACCCCCAACAGTTGTTTAATAAGTTCATGCTGCCTGTTTGCTGCACTGGAATAATGTTTTGAACACAGTATTTATAAGCATTATTTTAATGTACTTTTTGGATAGTGAATGTAACAGGGAGCTCCTGTTATTACCAGTAAAACAATGTACAGAAAGCCAGATGTGCAAACACCCCCCCCCCAATTTTCCCTTTCACTCTTTCCTATCTCCTTTTTCTTTTTATGTCTTTCCCTTTTTCCCCATGTCAGGGTGGCCAACCTGACATTCTCTTTCTTTTCTGTCCCTGTTTTCTTGACCCCCGCTGCATTAAGTGCTGAAAAGCACTTCTCCTTTATCTCCTGATTTGGAGATAATGAATAGCGCACATCGCACTTTGGGTTTAAAAGTAAAGCAGCTGGTGCCCCATGAGAAATGAATATTAGCTGTAATCCTGATTTAGAGGCACTGAGCATTAAAGTTGCAGCTGCACGTTGCTGCTACATGTGAAAAAAATGACTCCGGTGCCTGACAATACTCCCGGTCGCAGTGTGTGGCACAGGATCATAATTTGTTTCAGTGGCTAAAGAATTACTCCTTTATCAGAGCATGATTAAAAATGATTGCTTTGGAGCAAAGGCATGCTCTAAAAAAAGCCAACTGCCACGTTAGCTGCAAGAGCAAAGCCACTTGAATACTTGACTGCCGGCTAGTGAGAATCTATGAGCAAGGGTAACTGTACTTCCCGTAGTGTCTAGAAAAAAGTGTACCCTGTACAGAAGCAGCCCCAGAGATATTGTGATTGAGGGCTGCATATGAAATAGAATAATGAAGCCTGTGATGTCACGGCCTATGGAAACTCCCCAATTATGTGATGTCATGGCCTCTGGAAATGCCCCAACTATGTATGTAATCACAAGGAGCTATAAAAAGGGCTCACCACTAGGGGAATGTTAGATAGTCAGATCAGTCTGGTGCTGACAGTGAGAGGAGAAGGATCTTCTTTGGTGTGTGCTGATTTTCCCACAGACGATTGAAGTATAAGCAGTATTACACTGGGCTATCTAGGCTGAAATGAAGCCACAGGCTCTGCTGGGAAAAGCAGAGTCCTGAAGTTATTTTGTTATGCAGGACTAACAAATTTCTTTTCTTCTATGATTTTCTATGATTTCTGTATATATTTATTGATTTTTTTACAAAATAAATTGACAAATGCATATGTGTGTTTTTAATGCACTTGATCTCTGCTTGGTTGTGTCAGTTGTTTATCCCACACATTCACACTGGTGGATATCTGGCTTGTTTAGTCTGCTTGGGAAATTCTGCCAGGGGGTATAGTAATATACCTGACATATGCGCAGGTTATATAGTGTGGAGCTGAGGAAAATCCAATGGACTTGTGCCATGGCAGATAAATTGAGTTTGAAGACTATGCCAGGAGGGTCAAGGAGGAAATCCTCCGTAGGTATGACATTAATACCGAGACTTATAGGCAGCTATTTTGACCACAAAGGATGGTGGGCCAAGACACCCCCAGAGAGACATTTGCCAGGCTGAAAAGCTTGTGTTTAAAATGGTTGCAGTTGATGGTCAAAACCCTTGACCAGGTCATAGAGCTAATCATTATAGAACAGTTTATTCAAATTGTACCCCAGGATGTCCACGTATGGGTAAAGGAGCACAAGCCTGACACAGTGGAGAAGACCATCACTCTGGTGGAGGATTACTTGGTGGCCAGACCAACAAAATTCTGAGGATACCAGGGCTCTTCACCCCAACCAACAACACCGGTAAGGCCTTTTAAAACTTCTTATCTGAGACAATCCCTTGGTGGGGTAATAACTGGCAAGGGGACCAAAGGGAGAAACCTTATCATGCTGATCTTCTGTGTTGCAACTCTTTAAGAAAGGAACACATAGCCCATAATTGGCCCAATAAAAGAATTGAAGCAACACACCTATCTCTAGCTAACTGGGGATATGTCACTACTGTGGGGGATTGGCCAGACTGAACTAATAGGACTATTAGACTCTGGCAGTAAACAGAATTTGGTAAGGGCAGATATATTGAAAAATTACAGCAGTAATGGGCTGGATGCAAAAGTTACATATGTCCATAGGGATATCCACCAGTACCCTACCACCACAGTGGAAATGACTGTTGAGCAGGACACACAGTTGATTACAGTTGGCTTAGTTCCCAGATTACCAGTACCTATCATTATTGGACAGGATTTTCTGAACTTTGATCAGTTAATAAAATCTCAACAGGACTGTGGTCAACTAGTGGCAGTTACCGCTCAGGATCAGACAAAAAGAGAACAGTCCCAGGATGTTTTCCCCTTTTGATGAAGGTCAATTTGAAGACCCTAGGAAAACACAGAAATCTAAAAAGGAGAAAAGAGCTGAAAAATGAAAGTGGAGGGAAACACATCAGGAGGGAATACCTGATATTGACTCTGAGTTAGCTGAGACTAATGTTATAACTGAACAAAAACTGGATGAAACATTAAAATCTTTTTTTTTTTTTTACAGGGAGACCAGGTGGTTGTAGAAAGGCAGCCACAGTATGTTAAACTAATGATGTGTTGTACTTAATTTGTGTTAACCCTATTACAAGGGAAAGTATGAAACAAATGATGGTCCCCCAATGTTTTAGAAAGAAACTCATGCATTTAGCCCATGATGCACCTATGGCTGGTCATGAAGGCCAAGATCAGACACTAGGTAGGTTGTCAAGTTGGTTCTTCTGGCCGGGTATGCATGAAAGTGTGGCTGAGTACTGTTGCACTTGCCCTGAGTGCCAGATGGTGACCAGAGGGGGAAGATAGGATGAGGTGCTTCTATAGCCAATACCTGCAGTCATGACCCCATTTGAAAGAAAAGCCATGGATGTGGTAGGACCCCTGACAAAAAGCTCTAAAAGTAATCAGTACATATTAATGGTTTGTGATTTTGCCACAAGGTATCCAGAGGCAATACCCCTTTGGACTGTAATGGCCCCACAGGTTGCTGAGCAACTGGCCAAAATTTTTAGTTGTCTAGGTATCCCTCAAACAATACTCACTGCTAGAGGAACAAACTTTACTTCAGTACTCCTTAAAGAGCTTCACCGATTGTTAGGGGTTTCAGCTGTAAGAACATCTCCCTACCACCCCCAGACTGATGGGCTACTGGAGCATTTTAATAAAACTTTAAAACATATGCTCCAAAAGTATGTGCAAGAAGAGGGGTGGGATTGGGACAAGTATTTACCATGTCTCCTGTTCACATACTGGGAGGTACCCCAAGCCACTACAGGATTGCTATCTTTTACCCTTCTGTATGGAAGAAACCTGAAAGACCCACTGGATGTGGTGAGGGAACACTGGGAGGAAGGGAAAGAGGTATGTTATACCAATATTGTGGACTATATGTCCAACCTTAGAAAAAAAATAGTGAGATTTGTTACCATGGCTCACCTAAATATGGTTCACAGACAGGTAGAACAGAAGGACTGGTATGATGAAGGGTTGAAAGATAAAACCTACCAACCAGGTGATAAGATCTTATTATTGCTGCCTTCATCTGAAAACAAACTATTGATGAAATGGCAAGGCCCATTTGTGGTTTTCAGGCAGACTGGGAAGGTTAACTATGAAACTGAGATGCCAGGCTGATGATCCCAGAAAAAAAAATATCATGCTAGTTTATACAGAAATGGCATGATAGGCAAGGCCCCATACCCAGTTATTTTATCCATCATGAACAGGAAGTTACTGAGTTGAAAGAGGCCTATGAGAAGCTTGAGATGGAAAAAGAAGTCAGAGAGGTGCAAATTAACCCTGGTTTAGATGTAGCCCAAAGACAGAAGGTTGACCAAATGCTGAAGTATTTTGGTGCCACCTTCACTAGTATACCAGGGAGAGCAAAAGGGGTGGTGTAAACCATTAACATGTCCCAAAAGAAACCTATTCATCAGAAACCTTATAGGCTCCCTGAAAGAGTCTGACAGGAAGTCATACAGGAAACCAATAGAATGGAGCAGTTGGGGGTGATCAAACCTTCTTGTAGTGCTTGGGCATCACCTATAGTGGACAAGAAGGAAGGGGGAATTTTATTGTGTTTAGATTTTTGAAAAATCAGTGCCATTTTTGAATTTGATGGGTACCCTATGCCACGTATAGACGACCTCTTAGACAAGATTGGTAATGCCAGGTACATCAGCACACTGTACCTTACAAAAAGCTACTGGCAGATCCCCCTAGCCCAACAGGCCCAAGAGTATACTGTCTTTAGCACCCCCATAGGACTGTACCAATTCACCAAAATGCCCTTTGGGTTGCATGGGGCCCCAGCGACTTTTCAGCAGTACATGGACCAGACTTTACATGCCCATTCCCAGTACAGTGCAGCCTATCTTGATAATGTTATCATCTTTAGTCCTGACTGACAGACGCACTTTGTACACCTCAGTGCAGTCATTCAGCCCATATGTGACTCTGGGTTAACCATCAATCCTGCCAAATGTGCCATTGCCTGAACAGAGACAAAGTATTTGGGCTTTGTTATTGAGGAGGGCACCATAAACCAGATGTCAGTAAGGTCCAGGCAGTAGCAGACAGTCCCATACCCCTGACAAAGAAGCATGTATGATCCTTTTTGGGTCTGTCCAGTTACTATCACCAGTTTGTACCAAATGTTGCCTCCATAGTAATGCCCCTGACTGATCTGACTAAAAACAATTGCCCTAATAAAGTGCACTGGTCCCAGGAGTGTGATGAAGCTTTTCAGAATATAAAAGCTATCCTATGTTCCTTCCCTGTATTGCTCAGCCCAGACTTTTCTCTCCCCTTTGAAGTGCACACCAGTGCCTCTGATACCAGCATCAGTGCAGTTCTTTCCCAGACCAAGAAGGTGGAGGAGCACCCAGTGATTTATATCAGTTGCAAACTTCACGAGGAGGAGAGAAAGTATTCAACCGTGGAGAAAGAATGCTTAGCATTGAAATGGGCAATAGAGGCTTTGAAGTTTTATTTATGGGTGCAGAGTTTAAAGTTCTTACAGATCATAACCCTCTGTGCTGGCTCCAGCAGATGAAGGACAAGAACTGTCATATAATGTGATGGTACTTGGCTCTGCAGCCTTACTGTTTCACCATTCAGCATAGAGCAGGTTCAAAACACTATAACGCAGATTTCTTGTCTCAATATGGAACTTATACTGATGAAACTTGATGAAAGGTGTTGTACTAATGTGTTTTTGCTTTCTGTACAATATGATACTTGAAATAAGTGATATGGTATGACATGTGAGCGTAGGGTTTGTATTCAAACTTATGATTTTAAGCCTCAGGGAAAAGTACAGTATTGTAGATATTATGTCTGAATGAAAATACTGTATATATTTATAAGGGTCCCTGAGGTGGAGTTTCTGAGAGTGGGTGGGTGGAAGCTCCAACCCTCCTAGGGTTTCAGAAGGGTGTCTGACAACAGTAATACGGTTGCCTCTTGGTGGGGTGGGGTGTAACAGGGAGCTCCTGCTATTACCAGTAAAACAATGTACAGAAAGTCAGATGTGCAACCCCTCCACACACATTTTTCCCTTTCACTCTTTTCTATCTCCCTTTCTTTTTCTGTCTTTCCATTTTTTTCCATGTCAGGGTGGCCAACCTGACAGTCTCTTTGCTTTTCTGTCCCCTGCTTTCTTGAAAACCCTGCTGCTTGCACACTAAGTGCTAAAAAGCACTTCTACTTTATCTCCCGATTTGGAGATAATGAATAGCGCACATCGCACTTTAGTTTTAAAAGCAGCTGGTGCCCCCAAGAAATAAGTATTAGCTGTACTCCTGATTTAGAGGTGCTGCACACCAAAGTCACGGCTGCATCCTGCAGCTTCTTGTGAAAAAAATTACTCTGGTGCCTGACAATGCTCCAGGTCGTGAAGCGCGACACAGGAGCATATTTCGTTTCGGAGCAGTATGCTCTGGATTGAGTTATACCGCACCATGCAGCTAAAGAATGGCTCCATGATTGGAGCACAATTAAAAATGATTGCTTCAGAGCAAAGGCATGCTCTGAAGAAAAAGTTGACTACCACACTAGATGCAAGATCAAAGTTGCTTGAATACTTTACTGACGGCTAGTGAGACACTACGAGCAAGGGTAACTGTGTGCCCTGTAGTGTATAGAATAAAGTGTACCATGTACAGAAGCAGCCCCAGAGATGTTGTGATTGAGGGCTGCATATGAAATAGAATAATGAAGCCTGTGTTGTCACGGCCTATGGAAACTCCCCAATTATGTAATGTCACTGTCTATGGAAACTCCGCAATTATGTGATATAATCACAAGGAGCTGTAAAAAGAGCTCACCACTAGGGGAATGTTAGATAGTCAGATCAGTCTGGTGCGGACAGTGAGAGGAGAAGGATCTTCTTTGGAGTGTGCTGATTTTCACGCAGACGATTGAAGTGTAAGAGGTATTACACTGGGCTATCTAGGCTGAAATGAAGCCACAGGCTCTGCTGGGAAAAGCAGAGTCCTGAAGTTATTTTGTTATGCAAGACTAACAAATGTCTTTTCTTCTATGATTTCTGTAAATATTTATTGATTTTTCTACAAAATAAATTGACAAAGGCATATGTGTGTTTTTTATGCACTTGATCCCTGCTTGGTTGTGTCAGTTATTTATCCACACATTCACAGTGAACCTAAACAGTTTGGAACATCATTTTTATGAAAATCTGTTGCTTTTGAAATGTACTTTTCGGGGAGAAAATCAAAACTATCTGGAAATCCATTTCTACAAATGTGTGTTGCTTTTAAAATGTTCTTTTTGGGCAAGGAATCCACACTATTTGGAAAGTCATGTTCATTAAAGCCTATTGCTTGCCCTCTAAAATGTGTTTGCTTTTGGGAGTGAACCCATATTGTTTGAAAAGCCACTCTTATGCATGTTTCGTTGCTGTGCTTATTGGGGAGTGAACCCAAACTGACTAGAAAGCTTTGGTACGAATTGCTTTTAAAATATCCTTGTGTGTTTTTGAGAGGAGGACTCAAACTGTTGAAACTCCTTATTAAATATTTGTAGCTTTTAAAATGTGCTTGTGGGGACTCAAACTGTTGAGAAGCCATATTTTATGAAAGTCTAATTTTGAAGCTGAAGTAAGCTGAGGTAAGAAGTTTAAAACAGCTGTAAGTTGGTGATGTCATAATTGACTGATTAGTGCTTTGATGATGTCACAGTTAATTGGTATGAGTTACTTATTCAGTCATTATGCATATTGGGAAAACAAATATACAGTACAGTTTATCTATAGTATCATACTGGTGTTGCAGTGCTTGTATGTTAGGGTTGAGTCTATGTTTGACAACCTATAACTTGACCAATCTAGGACTTAGGGTTTTGAAAATTGGAATGCACCCTCGTAGTCCTAGAAGATAAAAATATGCCATTTGTCAGAACAATAGGTCATAGAAACATAGAAAATTACAATCTGATGGCAGAAGGTGACTGAAGGTCCACTGAGTCTGCCCTTACTAAACTACCTCACCCCACTGACCTACTGCCCTGATGGGCTGTATCCCTCACACATCTACCCCACCTATCAAACACTTGCTGTCCACCTTAGGGACTATGAATCCCTTTGCCCAGTTGCAGCCATATTTAAACTGATTAAGGATAGCTGCCCCCACCACTTCTGCTGGCAGTCTGTTACACATTCCATCATGCTCTTATTGAAGTAGAACTTCCTCCAGTTTCTCCTTAATGTGGCCCCAACCAACTACCATTCATGCCACCTACTGACTGCATCCATATTTCTTACAAATAGGTCCTCACTCTTTTCCTTTCTTATAGCCCTGAGAAACCTATATGTTTCAATCATGTACTCTTGCTCCTGCTTGACCTCCAGTGAATATATGTTTAGGGCCTCCAGCTGCTCCTCACAGCATCTGCTCTGTTGGACCTGTATCATTTTGGTGACGCTTTGCTCTACCAAGTCTAGTCTGTCAATGTTCTCCATCAAGTTAGGGCTCCAGAACTGGGCACAGTACTCCAAATGAGGACTCACTAGGTACCTGAACAGTGGCAGAATCACTTCACTTCTCCTACTGTCAACACCTCTCCCTATACAACCTAGCATTCCTGATGCTTTGCTGTGTGCCTTATGGCATTGCTTGTATGCTTGAGGGAGTCACTGATTATGACACCCAGATCTCTCTCCTCTGTTGAAATGACTAGTCAACTCCCCCATCCAGTATTCTATGCATGGATTCCATCTACCCAAGTGCATTACTTTGCACTTCTAGGTGTTGAACCTCAACTGTCAGACCATAGACCATTTCTCTTGTTTTTCTTGGTTCTTCCGGAGCTCTCACACTCTTTCCTTGTGATCCACTCTGCCACATAGCTTTGTGTCATCAGCAAAGAGACACAGCTTTTCCTGGATACCCATCTCAATATCACTTATGAACATATTAAATAGGACAGGTCTCAGGAACAATTCCTGTAGCTTTCTGCCCATGACTTTTCTGTCCTCGGATTTAGCCCTGTTAACCACTATTTTCCATTGCCTCCACATTAGCCAATGTTCTATGCACCTAACTAAACATTTGTCCACTCTCAAGTGCTCCAACTTCTTCAGCAACCTCCTGTGTGGTACTGAATTGAAGGCCTTTCCAAAGTCAACGTAGAGCAGATGTACTGCCTGTCCCCTGTCAGTTACCTTGGTGACCCAATCAAAAAACAGTATCAGGCTGATCTGGCAAGACCTCCCCGATATAAACCCATGCTACTTTTCAACCTGTAGTTCATACAGTAGGCCAGTAATTTCAGCATGACTGACCAACATTTCATAAAATATCACAATTTAAGAATTTGGTTTTGTGCATGGATAATTAATAAAAATACACCAATTTAAAGCATGAAACTTCAGTTTAAATAGTTATCAAAACCTTTTTATTGGTTTTATGACAAAAAAGGCCACGTTAAAAAGCTCTACTTATTTTTAGCAGAAAGTGTGCATATATGCAAAAGACAGAAAAATATATGAAAAAACTAAAACCTTCATTTGGGTCATGACTGACTGAACGAGAAGTCAACCACAAATGAAAAATATAAAAAGGCTGATTTTTTTCTAAGACAGAGCCAGTCTGTCACCTCTCCATATGTTTTTTTCCAACCCCATGTGCTCAATCCTGGTATTGGACTATATCTCCACTCTTCTGACACTGGGTGCAACATCCTAATACTGGATTTTTTTTAATTAACTTTGTATGACCACTGAGTGCCCAACTGCAGTGGCTCAATAACACCCCCAATAAGTCTATTTATCTTGCACCTCACCCAACCTTTGTCACACATGCTGCCATCCTCCCCCCGGCCAACCCAAGTGCTTACCACTATGGTTTCCCAAGGAACTGGCAAGGAAGGGTGGTAAAAGAAAAAAGTGTGGCATTCAAAAGGTATAAAGAAATACAGAGAGAGAAGGACAGGGATTTATACCAAGCAAATCAGAAGGAAGCATGCAAGACAGTTGTGGGAGCACATGTGCAGACAAAGAAAGGACTGTCAAAGTGGTCACTAAAGGGGATAATACTTTCTTAAGGTACATAAGGGAGAAGAGGAAACAAGGGAAGAAATACTAAGGATCAGACGGGTAGAAAGGGGAGACTGTGCAGAAGAAGACCAAGAAAAGTTTACATCTTCAACAGTTACTTCTGCTCAGTCTTCACAGTGGAGGGAGGTGGGGAGGGACCACCAGAGAGAAGCAGGAATAGGATCGAGGTGTATACAAGTCCATTTTCAGAAGAAAGAAGGTAGACAAGGCTATGGAACTGGATGATACACCTCCCAGGGTACTAAAAGAAATCAGGGAGGTACTAGCTACCCCATCAACAGCCTTGTTCAGCAGCTCACTGGAAACAGGCATGGTTCTGGAGGACTGGAGAAGGGCTGACATGGTCCCTTTACACAACAGTTGTCACATGGAGGAGGGTAGCAACCATAGACCAGTCAGTCTTACTGCAGTTGTGAGGAAATTAATGGGAATGCTACTGGCACATAGAAACGTAGAACCTGATGGCAGATAAGGGCAGCTCGGCCCACCCAGTCTACCCATTTTCCCCTAACTACATTGTCACCACAGGCCCTACTTATTCTTCAGCTCTTTCTCCCTCCCCCTTTTCTTTCCACTACAATTCTCTTGTGCCTATCCCATACATTCTTGAACTTCACCACTGTTTTCACGCCCATCACCTCTACTAGCAGGCTGTTCCAGGAATCCACCACTGTTTCTTTGAAGAAGTTCCTCACATCTCTCCTGAATCTATTCCCACTCCAGCTTCATAGCAAATCCCCTTGCTCTTGAGCACGATTTTGTTCTGAAAAATACTTCCCTCCTGCACCTTATTTACTCCTGTGAGATATTTAAAGGTCTCTATCCCCATCTCCCCCTCTCTTCCAAGGTATACAGGTTGATGTCCTTTAGTCTTTCTTCATAGGGTTTTTGACACAGACTTTGTATCATTTTAGTTGCTCTTCTGGACCGCCTCCACTCTTCCTATGTCCTTCCAGAGATGTGGTCTCCAGAGCTGGACACAGTACTCAAGATGGGGTCTTGCCAGTGATCTATAAATGGGGCATCACTACCTTCCTCTTTCTGCTAGTGATACCCCTTCCTATGCACCCCAGCATCCCACTACCCCTCCCAACAGTCTTGTTGCACTGCCTGGCCACCTTTAGGTCATCTGATGTAATTACCTCTAGGTCTCTTTCCTGCTTGGTTATTGTCTATACCATTCCACCAATTGTGTACACTACCCCTGGATTTCTGTGCCCCAAGTGCATTATTTTGCACTTTTTCACATTGAAACCCAGCTGTCATACCCTTGACCACTCCTCAAGTTTTCTCAGGTCTCCTAAAATCCTTAAATTCACCAAGATAGAGCAGTAAATAGGGAGAAGGGCAGGGGTAGATGGAGAAAAAGACAAAGGCAGTAAGGACAGGGATGGGGCAAAAAGAAATGAGGCCATAAAAAAATGGAGGGTAATGAGTACCAATGCCCATAGTCTTGGTAAAAAGCTCCCCGAAATAATGGCCTTGATGGAAGAGGGATGCCTGGATATCATGGCAGTCACAGAAACATGGTACACAGAGAACCATGACAGGGATGTCAACATACCAGGGTACACAAATCTACAGGAGGGTAGAAGAGGAGGAGGAGTAGCTCTCTATATAAGGGAAGAGATCAAAGCAACAGAACTAAAGGGTAAACAGGGAGGAGAGGAGGCACTGTGGGTCACCCTGGAGCCTGGAAATAGCACCACAATCAGCACAGGGGTTGTATACAGACCCCCGTCTCAGGGCAAGGAAATGGACAAGAAAATGATAGAAGGCATCCTTAGGATGGCAGAGAAAGGGGAGATATTGCTGATGGGGGACCTGAATATGCCAGATGTTAACTGGAGCACCTTTGCTGCAGCCACATCCAAGAGCAGGGCCATTCTCGATGCCCTACAGGGGGGCATACCTCAAACAGTTAGTTTTGGAACCCACTTGGGAGGGAGCAATCTTAGACCTGGTACTCTCAAATGGGGACAGAGAGAGGATCTCAGACCTAGAAGTGGGTAGCCATCTGGCAACAAGTGACCACCAAACAGTGTGGTTCACGATAAACTTAGCTGTAGAGTCAAGCCATACAAAAGTGAAGGTACTGGACTTCAGGAGGGCTGATTTTGTCAAAATGGGAGAGTCCCTCAGAAAAGCACTAGCAAACAGGCAAGAAGGTGGGGTTGAGCAACAATGGAGAAACATCAAAACTGCCATCACAGAGGCAACACACCTTTGTGTGAAGCAAATAAACAAATCAAAATGAAAGAAAAAACACTGATTCTGAAAAGAAGTGGCGGGGAAGGTTAGGGAGAAAAAGATAGCATTCAGGAAGTACAAGGAAACACAGAACGAGTAGAACAGAGAACTGTACTAGTTAAATCAGAAGGAGGCGGGATAGGCAGTCAGAATAGCAAAGGCCCAAACTGAGGAAAACATTGCCAACTCAGTTAAGAAGGGGGATAAAACCTTTTATGGGTACATTAGGGAGCAAAGAAAGACTAAAGCAAGGATACTGAGGCTGAATAAAGAGGAGGATGGTGGGGCAGAGAGAGACAGTGAAAAAGCAGGGATACTGAATGAATACTTCTGCTCAGTATTCACAATGGAAGAGCAGGGGGAGATACCTAATCCAGTCAATAGAAGCACTCTGGATAGGGGGTTGATATTAGTTCTTTCACAGAAGAAAAGGTTCTGAAAGAACTCCTAAAACTGAAGGTTGATAAAGCAATGGGGCCTGATGGGATTCACCCCAGAATTCTAAAAGAACTAAGGGAAGAACTAGTAACACCACTGACTACCCTTTTTAATAAATTGTGGGAGGATGGTGTGGTACCTGAGAACTGAAGGAGAGCAGATGGGATTCCTCTTCACAAAAGTGGAAGCAAGACAGAGGCAGGAAACTACAGACCTGTCAGTTTGACCTCAGTGGTAGGGGAAATGATGGAATCAGTTCTGAAGGAAAGAATTGTAAAGTACCTAGAGGCCAGTGGGGCACAGGACCCAAGGCAGCATGGATTCACAGCAGAAAGGTCATGTCTGACAAATCTAATTGATTTCTTTGACTAGGTGACCAAAGTAGTAGACCAGGGAGGGGCTGTGGACATGGTCTACCTAGACTTTAGCAAGGCATTTGACACAGTCCCACACAAAAGATTAATAAACAAATTAGCCAGCCTGGGAGTAGGTTCCAAGGTGGTACCCTGGGTAAACAATTGGCTGGACAACAGGACACAAAGGGTAATAGTAAATGGAGTCCACAGCGAAGAAAGGGGGGTTACTAGTGGGGTACCGCAGGGTTCAGTACTCGGGCCGGTCCTTTTTAATATCTTTATAAGTGACATTGCAGAGGGACTGGAAGGAAAGTATCGCTTTGCAAATGACACAAAGATCTGCAACTGGGTTGATATGCAAGGTGGGGTGGAAAGGATGAAAAGGGACTTGGCAAGGTTGGAGGAATGATCAAATGTATGGCAGCTTAGATTCAGTGCAAAAAGTGCAAGTAATGCACCTGGGAAACAAAACCCAGGGAAGAGTCACAATGGGGTGAGATACTGACAACAACAAAATGGAAAGGGACCTGGGGGTAGTCATATCAGATGACCTAAAGGTGGGCAAGCAATGTGAGAAGGCAGTAAGGAGGGCTGGGGGGATACTGGGATGCATAGGGAGAGGCATCATCAGTAGAAAACAGGAAGTTGTTGTCCCTCTGTACAGACAGTTGGTAAGACCACATCTGGAGTACTGTGTACAGTTCTGGAGACCCCATCTCTACAAAGGCATAGGGTGGAGGCTGTCCAGAGGAGGGCAACCAAAATGGTGCAGGGTCTGCACCAGAAGACATATGAAGAAAGACTAAAGGAGCTTAAGATGTATAGCCTTGAGGAAAGGAGGGAGAGGGAGGACATGTTAGAAACTTTCAAATACCTTAAGGGAATCGACATAGTCCAAGAGGGTAGCATCTTTCAGAAAAAGAGATGCGCAAGAACAAGGGGGCACAATTTGAAGTCAGAGAGGGGACGGTTCAGAGGTAATGTGAAGAAGTATTTCTTCACAGAGAGGGTTGTAGATGCATGGAACAGCCTTCTTGAGGAGTTTGTAGAGTCAAAAACACTGGGGGAATTCAAGAATGCATGGGACAGATATAAGGCAATTCTAATTCGGTGTAGGAGGAAGTAGGCTGTTGGTTAACTATGATCTGCAGCTTATCCGTTAGGTAGGGAAATGGGCAGACTAGGTAGGCCAAGCGGTCCTTATCTGCCATCAGATTCTATGTTTCTCTACTCATCCTTTCCCCTTAAATTGTGTAGTCATGGGGTGTGTGGTAAGCACCCAGACCATAAAATAAAAAAGAAACATTTTTAAAAAGTGATGTGTGATTTAAACCCCACCCAAGAGCTAAGTTCTAGCACACATGAACTGTGCATGTACTGGGACTTATTTTCTTTTTAATTTGTTCATAACTTTAAACTATGTTATCATTTTAAGCCTCAATGTTTGGGATAGCCTAGTTGTTTCCCCCTTATATTCACCCATGCGGCAACTTGCTGACCTGCCTGATGAGTTTTCCATTTCACGTAGACCCTGCAGGACTCTGCACAAAACATCATTCCCTACAGGTCTGCTGCTATGTGGAGGGCCTATAGTGCCCTGCATGAAGCAACCTCAAGGTCTGATAGTATGCCCATTGGGTGTGCTGCATGATGTAGGGCCCACAGGTCCCAGTGTGAAACAAGTTTTAGGCCTGGTCCTGTGCCCAGTACATCTGCTGCTTCACATAGGGCTTCTAGGGGCCAGTGTAAAGCAATCTTCAGGTGTGGGTTCTGCTGCTTTTCATAGAGCATGCAGTGCCCAACAAAAAGCAAACTACAGGTCTGATGTAATACTCAATAGTTATGATGCTTCACATAGAGCCTACAGGACCCTGCATAAAGAAAGCAACAGGTCTGTGCCCCTGCCCAATGGGCTTACTTCTTTACATATAGCCTATAGGGTCCAGCATGAAAAAGCTATAGTTATCAGTTGCTACGTATCTTTTCCAAAAAGTAAGGAAATTAATTGCCCCAAAAAAACCCAAAGCATTTTATTGTATCTGTTAGGGTTAAAGCACCACAAAAATAGGGAAATGGGGTTTTAGGGTTGCGAACCCTAATGCTTACCCCTTTCCCTCCCCTCATGACTCAAAGCTACAGGTCCAAGATGATGCCACAAAGTTCTGCACAATGAAAACTATATGTCTGTGGTCCTGTACCACAGATCTGTCAGAAGCCAAAACTTCAGGTCATGCACTATAAGTACGTTACTTCATTTAGTGCCTGCAGGACCCTGCATGAAGCATGCTACAGGTCTGGGGCACAGGTATAGGGTCTGTTGTGGGCTCTACTTAAGCAAGCTATTGGTCCAGGGACATGCACCATGGGCATACAGCTTCCTGTAGGGCTTGCCTGACCCTGCACTAATAAAACTACAGGTCTGAGACCATGCCCTATGAATTTTCTACTTGATGCATAGCCCTACATCAAATAATGGTTAGTTGAGAAAACCAAGTGGGTACCCTTGAGATAGATGGTAGTTCTTAAGTGCATTAGTAAATCTCTGGGCTGTAAGACAATCAAAGGCATAAACAAGGTTCGGGGGGGGGGGCATTTTCCAATACAGAGGGAGTACAGGAACAAGTGAGCATAATATGAAATTGGAAGGGAGCAGAAAATGGGGAAATGTGAGAAGGTTTTTTTCATGGAGAGGGTGGTGGATGCATGGAATAGTCTGCCACAGGACGTGGTGGGAGCAAGCACAGTGGAGAGATTTAAACATGCATGGGACAGACATAGGGGAACCCTGGAAGTGGGAAGGAGAAGAGAAAGCCCTTGATCCAGTAGGGTTTGGCTGGAAACGGGGGCTTACAGGCAGACTGGATGGGCCTAGCGGTCCTTATCTGCTGACAATTTCTATGCTTCTTTGTTTCTTTCCTAAAATCCTTAAATTCTAGTATTCCATGAGCCACCAACAGTGGCTTAAAAAAAAGTGAACACACTGAGAGACATGCTTGTGCAGTTAGAGTACATTTTGAAATACACGAGAGACAACCAGCTCCTACCGGGTCCTTTGAACCCCAGAATGGTACCTTGTGGATTGTGTGCACAGTGTGGTTGCAACACTTCAAGAAAAAAGAGAGCTTGAATATCCCAGTGGAGATAAAAAACAGCAAATAAAGACACAAATTAATTGTGATTTATGGCAAGCCGTTAGGGACATAATTCAGAATCTCTGGCTGTACAATAAAGCACACACTATATGGTGAAATACATACATCATATAGTGAAATATAAACATTTTATAGTGAAATACATACACAATGTAGTGAACCACATACAGTATCTACTGAAATATATGCATCGTATAGTAAAATACATATACTGTATACTGAAATACATATTAGTATATAGTGAAACACATACACTATATAGTGAAATGCTTACATTGCATAGTGAAATACATACATCATCTACTGAAATCTACATACTGAGTACTGAAAATCCACATACACTATATACTGAAACAAATGTACCATGTACTGAAACATACACACTACCTATTGAAATAGATACACTACAGACTGAAACTTCCACATAAACTATCTACTGAAACAAATACTCTATAGATTGTAACACATACACTATATATTGAGAAAAAACTGCATACACTATATACTGAAACAAATACACTATATATTGAAACATCTACACTTTATATTGAAATACATACACTATCTGTTGAAATAAATACACTATGCACTGAAAAATCTGCGTACACTATATACTGAAACAAATACACTACATGGTGAAACACATACACTATGTATTGAAACAAATACACTGTAGACTGAAAAATTCACATACTCTATATACTGAAACAAATAAACTATATACTGAAATGGACTATGTTCTGAAACTACCCATCCCCCTGCCCCTCCCCCATGAATGTCCTAGAGCTGAACTCCTTGCCTGTTGCATTCAGTTAGCTGCTAGCTTGATGAGAGGATGTCCGAAACTGCAGAGCTGAGGTATACAAAACAGGGCTATCTCTTATTCTACTTCTTTATGGGGGGTTTCCTTCTGTTTTGCTTGCACACCTTTAGTCAAATTTCAGACCATTATGATGTGACAAGAAACTTTTAAAACTAATTTAAATGCTGTAGTTTATTCTTTTAAATAAGTGCTGCCTTCATTTACTGTCAGACAACACATTTGTATAGGAAGCTAATACAGGATATTCCTAACATACCTGTATACATAGGGAGCTGCATGCATTTTTACAAGTTAAAGTGTTGATTTGTTTTAAGTGTAATTAATTACTCTGTAAGTCCAGCAACTTATCTGAGTTGAATGCTTGGGAAGCACTTCAGGAGCTGTGGAAGCGTAAGCCAAAATCATTGCTAGTTTGTACTCTATGGACTATGTTTTATGTTTTTATTTTAAAATATACAGTATATTTTTGCTAAAATCCCTCAGTATTCAATTTTCATCAGGAGTTTAGCTGGCATATGCATATAATTTGCATTGTTTTACTAAATAACTTTACTGTGAATCCTCACTGGAGGTATGCACAGTCTGTTTTGGGGTTTGAGCTTCTCAAACTGTGTTTTATTTCCTTTTTTTTTCCCCATAGAGATTTTTATCTCCTTAGTCACCCAGCTACCCCTTTGCCCACTGATATCTCCAGCCCAATCACGTACCATCCACAGGACATATTTGCTCTGAGATCCCCCACCACTCACAGCCCCCGTGTTGGGGCCAGGAGGGGGAAGGCCATTGACAAGGAGACACATATATGAGCAGAGCCTGTTTAGCAGTGCAAAATCTGCCGCAGGTTGTTGGATCATTTTGCCATTAGGGGGTTTCTACCTTTGGTTTCATCCCCTGGGCAGCCAAGCATGGAATGATGCAATTGCATGTAAAGACACATGCTTGCTTTGTGCCTGCCTGAGCCCTCCCCCTTATGCAACTCCACTGACCTGCCAGCCCTCCTCAGCTAGGTGGATGTTGAAGAGCGGGGTGGTCAGACTTCCCCTCACTGAGAGGAGAGCATTCCCCGAGATGCTCAATCATATCTCCCCCCCCCAGCTAACCCCTGTGCAACTCAGGTTCACCCCCAAAACTGGGCCACTGGCATGGGAGGCAGTGCAATCACCACCAAGCTGCTAGGCCAGCTCATCAGACTGTGTTTTTATAAGTAAATAAAGACAGCATATAGGTAAAAGAAGAAAACAAACTGTACTTTAACCAGTCTGTTATAAACATTTTAAGTCACATCACAATGTTTTGAAATTGGATAAAGGTTTTGCAAGCAAAATACGATAAAACAATACATAAAGAGATGGATAAGATAAACCTTTTATGTTTACCTTCTGCATCTTAGGAGGCATCAGCCAGGATTTTTAGTAAATTAGGACCCCATTTTCAGAAGTTAGCATGCAGAGCTAAACATTACACTGTGGGAACAGCATGGTTGGATTGGTGTCGTATTCAGCATCACTTGATGCTACCCTGATCATGTGCATGTGCATATATACTACTACGGCCGTGTAAATGAGTAATCTTCTCCTGCATGCAGAGCATAGTGCTGTATAAAAGGTTTCCTTAGTGACCATAAGTACCTCCCTCTACATTTTATACTCAGCCTCTAGGATTCTAGTACCCAGATGCTTGATGTTGCACTTTTTGGCTTTGAACCCGAACTGCCATGTCCCATAGCACTCTTGAAGTTTTCTAATGTCCCCATTCATTCTCTTCATCTGCACCTATGAACGCTATTACTGATTGTGGTGTCATCTACAACAAACATTTGTCAATGCCAAATGTTGCTTGCTTCTATGTGCTGTTTAGGAATTTGGAAGTCATTGGAGTGCAAATATTGAAAATTTGCGAACTTACGAGCGTGCGTACGAACTGTGCAATGTACGCTCGTAAAACAGTCATTTTTAGGAATTTTTTCACCAAATTTTCAACATAGCCATTTTAAGACCTCTGCTCATGAACAGTGTCACTGTGATTTTCTTAATGTGTCCCATACATTGAGTCTGCACACCGACTGTGCCATTGTGCGCTACATGGGTGGAAACACGTTTTGGGCAAGATGTGAAAAATGACAGCTGCACTGCTCATAAGGAGGTGTGGTAAAAAGGCAATGTTGAAAATCTGGAGTGAAAATATTGAAAGTTTGCAAACTTACGACCGTGCATAGGAACTGCGCAATGCACACTCGTAAAACAGTAATTTTTAGGAATGTTTTCACCAAATTTTCAACACAGCCATTTTAAGACCTCTGCTCATGAATAGTGTCACTGTGATTTTCTTAATGTGTCCCATACATTGATTTCAGCACACTGACTGCGCCATTGTGTGCTACATGGGTGGAAACATGTTTTGGGTGGGGTGTGAAAAATGACAGCTGTACTGCTCATAAGGAGGTGTGGTAAAATGGCAATGTTGAAAATCTGGAGTGAAAATATTTAAAATTCGTGAACTTACGAGCGTGCGTAGGAACTGCGCAATGCACGCTCGAAAAACAGTCATCTTGTGGAATTTTTCCACCAAATTTTCAAAATAGGCTTTTTGATAGGCCTTATGAACACTGGCAGTGTTGTTTCGTTAATCGTTCCAGAAAGGTGATTTCGCACAGTAGCTGCGAAATCACCCTTCGGGCCTGAGTAACGCCATGACAGTGACATCATTCATGAGAAGGGTTCCCAAAAACCCCATGTTGACAATTTGGTGCAAAAATTCCAAAAAATACCTGAGATATGCAACAAAGTTGAAAAAACCCTATTTATTCCATTATACAGCTTACCGGCATTTCCTCAGTTTGCGGGCAGCTTTGAAGAGTGCAGACGTATTCCCGGTCCACCGAAGATCATCGCGCCAGACTCCGGAGGTAAGTATGGGGTGAGGGGTGGGTGTGGGGAGGCAGGGTGCACAGTAGGTGGGTGCAGGTTGTGGGAGGGCAGGGAGAAGTGCCGAGGGACAGTTTTTTATTTCCAATTTTTTTGTTTTTTAATGATGATGCGGGACATTTGCCACACTGGGGTGGGCTCTCAGCATGGCACAAGGATGGCTGGTGGTGGGGTGTGGAGCCGATGGAGGATTGGGCACCCCCGATGGCTATAACATATTTTGCCATGCTGGGGTGGGCTCCCAGCATGGCACCTGGATGCTTGGGGGGGAGACAGTGGAGCCGATGGGGGTTGGGCACCGTTGGTGACAGCATGGGGAGAGACACTGGAGCCAACGGGGATTGGGCACCCCGCCGTAACATCATTTTGCCATGCTGGGGTGGGCTCCCAGTGTGGCACCTGGATGCTTTGGGGGCATGGAGCCGACGGGGAATTGGGCACCCTGTCAGCCGACAGTTTTGGGGAGGGGAAGGCGCATGAGCACAGGTGCATGCATGCATGCGCATGTGTAGGGGGGAGAGCTCTGCTCACTCAAGCAGAGCTCTCCCTTTCAACTGTATGCCACTGCATTTTCAGCTTGCAATAGACAGCTGCAGCAGTGATTGGGGAACTGGGGCCGTGCCTGCAAACACACTGACTGCATTGGAAGATGGGCTGACACACCTCTGAAAACTCGGATGATGACACTATGTTTCTTGCACATGCGTGCAAGCAACATAAAAAGGCATATCTCCCCTTCCAGTTTTTCTGTTATGCCCCTTATAAAGACACTGAAGAGGATGTGTCCCATTACTGAGCCCTCCGGCACCCTACTGGTCACTCTCTCCTCACTGAGGGAGTGCCATTTACCACCACCTTCTGTGGCTGTGTGCTATCTCAGGTGCATCACTTAGGAGTGCACAACACTAATCTGAAAATGGGGGCCCACATACCACTGTAACAGAACTAGCACTGCATTGTGATAAGCATGGCTGATGCTATTTTAAAAAGCATTCTTCTGTGCAGTGCTAACCTGTTAATGTGGCACTAATTTTTTTTTTTTTGCACAGGATTACTAATTGCAACCAGGTGCTCATACAACTGGGGGTTACTCTAATGCATATAAGGTGTACAGGTATACTAAATGCTTTCTTGAAGTGTTAACACACTGCGTGGTTAGTGCTAGCTAATGATTCTGGGAATCTGTTTTAACCGCACACACGCAGCCTGCCAGCAACCCCCCAGACACATACACACACAGCCAGTTTTGGACACAATAAAAAAACAAGCATTTGTCAATGCTGAATGTTGATTGCATTGGTCCGTTGAGCTCGCTCACTGGCCCTCTGTCACTTGCTCATTCTGTTTCTCCCAGTGCTGCAGGCTGCTGTTTTGTACTGAGCTCCTTCCTGCGTTTGCACCCTTTTCTGTCTACAAAGAAATTCGCAGATGGCCTGACAGAGCTCCGTTGAGGTGGGCCACTTCCCCCTCTGACTCTCTCATTCTGTTTCTCCTTGCACTGCAGGCTGGCCTTTTGTACTGGGCTCCTGCCTCTGTTGGTGGCTTTTTCTGCCAACAAAGAAATCTGCTGTAGTCCGTTGAGGTTGCTCACTCCCCTTCTGTCACTCACTCATTCCGTGTCTGCCGGCGCTGCAGGCTGGCCCCTTGTATTGGGCTCCTTCCTGCATTGCCACCTTTTTCTGCCCAGAAAGGAATCCACACCAGTCACGATAGAGCTCTGTTGAGCTCACTCACTCCCCCCTCTCTCACTGACTCATTCTGTTTCTGCCACCGCTGCAGGCTGTCTTTTTGTACTGGGCCCCTGGGTGCATTGCTGCCTTTTTCTACCCACAAAGAAATCCGGAGCAGTCGCAATAGAGCTCTGTTGAGCTCACTCACTCCACTTCCCTCACTCTCTCACTGGTTCTGTGTCTCCTGTGGGTGCAGGCTGTCCTTTTGTACAGGGTTCTTGCCTGCGTTGGCTTATTCTGCCCACAGATAAATCTGCAGCAGTCCTGATGCAGGTCCGTTGAGCTTGCTCACTCCCCCTCTCTCAGTTACCCATTCCATTTCTGCCTGCGCTGCAGGCTGGCCTTTTGTACTAGGCTCCTGCCTACATTGCTGCTTTTTTCTGCCCACAAAGAAATCCGCAGCTGTCCCGGCAGAGCTCAATTGAGGTCACTCACTCCCCTTGTCTCACTGGCTCATTCTTTTTCTCCTGGCGCTGCAGGTTGCCCTTTTGTACTAGGCTCCTGTCTCTGTTGGCACCTTTTTCTGGTCACAAAACAATCTGCAGCCATCCTGACAGAGCTCCGGTGAGCTAGCTCACTCTCCCTCTATCACTCTCTTGTTCTGTTTCTGCCAGCGCTGCAGGCTGCCCTTTTGTATTGGGCTCCTGCCGGCATTGCCGCCTTCTTCTGCCCACAAAAAATCTGCAGCAGTTACGATAGAGCTCTGTTGAGCTCGCTCAGTCCCCCCTCTCACTTGTCATTCTGTTTGTCATGCTAATGCAGGCTGCCTTTTTGTAGTGGGCCCCTGCATGCATTACTGCCTTTTCCTGCCCATAAAGAAATCCGCAGCAGTCCCAACAGAGCTCCTGTTGAGCTCACTTACTCCCCATCCTTCATTCGCTCATTCTGTGTCTCTCGCTGCTGCAGGCTGTCCTTTTGTACTAGGCTTCTGCCTGTGTTGGCACCTTTTTGCCCACAAAAGAAATTTGCAGCTGTTCTGACAGAGCTCCTGCTGGAGGTCGTCACTCTGCCTGTCTCATTTGCTCATTCTGTTTCTCCTGGCATTGCAGGCTTGCCATAGTTGGCTTCTCGCTCTCTTGGCGCCTTTTCTGCTCCACAAAGAAATCTGCAGCAGTCCTAACAGAGCTCCTGCTGAGCTCGCCTACCCCTCTCTTACTTTCGATCATTCTGTTTCTGCTGGTGCTGCAGGTGGCCCTTTTGTGCTGGGTTCCTGCCTGCGTGCCGCCTTCTTCTGCCCACAAAGAAATCTGCAGCAGTCACAATACAGCTCCATTGAGCTGGCTCACTCACTCCCCCTCTCTCACTCATTCGTTCTGTTTCTTCCACCGTTGAAGGCTGCCCTTTTGTACTGGGCCCCTGCATGCATTGCTGCCTTTATCTGCCCACAAAGAAATCTGCAGCAGTCCCAGCAAAGCTTCGGTGAGCTCACTCACTCCCCCCCCACTCGCTCATTCTGTGTGTCCCAGTGCTGCAGGCTGCACTTTTGTACTGGGTTCCTGCCTGCATTGGCAGCTTTTTCTGCCCACAGAGAGATCTGCAGCAGTCCTGACACAGCTCTGTTGAGGTCAAGCATTCTCTCTGTCACTCACTGCTCCTTTCTGCAGGCGCTGCAGACTGGCCTTTTGTACTGGCCCTGTGCATTGCTGCCTTTTTTCTGCCCACAAAGAAATCTGCAGCAGTCCCTTATTATAGCTCCATTCAGCTTGTTTCATTCCCCTCTCTCATCGCTCATTCCGTTTCTGCCAGCGCTGCAGGCTGCCCTTTGTACTGGGCTCCTGCTTGTGTTGCTGGCTTTCATGCCCAAAAGGAAATGTGCAGCAGTCATGATAGAGCTCCAATGAGCTCTCCCTCCCCTCTCACTCGCTCATTCTGGTTTCCCACCACTGCAGGCTGCCCTTGCATTGCTGGGCCCCAGCGTGCATTGCTGTCTTTTTCTGCCCACAAACAAATCTGCAGCAGTCCCAAAAGAGCTCTGTTGTGCTCACTCACTCCCCCTTCCTCACTCACTCATTCTGTGTCTCCTGCCACTGCAGGCTGCCCTTTTGTACTGGGCTCCTGCCTGCATTGGCGGCTTGTTCTGGCCAGAAATAAATCTGAAGCAGTCCGACACAGCTCCATTGAGCTCGCTCACTCCTCCCTCTCACTCACTCATCCCCTTTCTCCGGTCTGCAGGCTGGCCCTTTGTGCACTGGGCTCCTGCCTCCGTTGCTGCATTTCTGCCCACAAAGAAATTTGCAGCAGTCTAGTCTAGCTCTGTTGAGCTCGCTCACTACCGCTCTGTCACTCACTTATTCTGTTTCTCTTTGTGCTGCAGGCTGCACTTGTGTACAGGGCTCCTGGCTACGTTGGCACCTTTGTCTGTCCACAAAGAAATCCGCAGCTGTCCCGACAGAGCTATGTTGAGGTCACTCAGTCTCCCTCTGTCACACGCTCATTCTGTTTGTCCTGGCACTGCAAGCGGCCCTTTTGTACGGTGCTCCTGCCTGCATTGGTGCCTTTTTCTGCCCACAAAGAAATCTGCAGCAGTCCTGCTAGAGTCTGTTGAGTTCACTCAGTCCCCCGTCTCACTCACTCATACTGTTTCTCCCACCACTGCAGGCTGGCCTTGTCTACTGGGCCCCCTGCCTGCTTTGATGCCTTTTTCTGCCCACAAAGAAACCCGCAGCAGTCCTGACAGTGCTCCGGTGAGTTCACTCACTCACCCTCCCTCACTCGCTCTGTCGTTCTGTTTCTCCCAGTGCTGCAGGCTGCCCTTTTGTACTGGGCTCTTGCACTGGGGCCTTTTTCTGCCCACAAACAAATCCACAGCAGTTCTGACAGAGCTCAGTTTAGCTGGGTCACTCCCCCCTCACTTGTTCGATCTTAATCTGTCCCAAACACTGATTTTCCATAGTGACTGTGCTATTCTCCGGCAGGAGTGCAAAGACATAGTTAGACCGGTTGTGAAAAATGACAGCTGTACTCTTCATAAGGAGGTGTGAAAAAAGTGCCACTGTTGAAAATGTGGTTTGAAAATATTACAAATCTGCAAAGTTACAAGGGTGCGTGAAACAGTTCAATGCACACTTGTAACACAGTCATCTTATGGAGTTTCATCACCAAATTTTCAATATAGGGCTTTTAGGACATCTGCTCATGAACAGTGCCACTGTTATTTTCTTAATTTGTTCCTAACACTGATTTACCACAGCAACCGCTTTAGTGTGTGCGTCAACTGTGAAACCACATTTCAGTCAGGATGTGAAAAATGACAGCTGTACTGCTCATAAGGAGGTGTGAAAAAATGCCACTGTAGAAAATCTGGCATGACAATATTACAAATCTGCGAAGTTACAAGGGTGTGTGGAAAGTGTGCAATGCACACTTGTAATACAGTCATTTGCTAGGCTATCATCACCAAATTTTCAACATAGGCATTTTAGAACCTTAATCTGTCCTGGACAGTGATTTCCCACAGCGACTGCTCTATTCTGCACCGGAAGTGCGTAAACACATTTCGGCCAGGATGGGAAAATGATGGATGCACTGTTCATAAATAGATGTGGGAAAATGGCAATGTTTAAAATCTGGAGTGAAAATATAAATTCATGAAGTTACGAGCGTGCATGCAAACTGTGCAACACATGCTTGTAACACAGTCATTTTATGGAGTATCGATGGCAGATTTTCAAAACAGCCATTTCAGGACCTCTACTCATGAACAGTGTCACTGTCATTTTCTAAATCTGTCCTGAACACTGATTTCCCACAGCGACCATGCTATTCTGTGCCAGAAGTGCGAAAACACATTTCCGCCAGGATGTGAACAATGACAGCTGTACTGTTCACAAGGAGGTGTGAAATAATTTCAATGTTGAAAGTCTGGCATGAAATATTGCAAATTCACGAGTTACAATGGGTCGTAACTGGCCAGCGTGACGCTAAACAGTCATTTTTCAGATTTTCTCCATTATCTGGTAACATATGCTTTTTGAGATCCACCTCATGAACACTCGGCACTGGCTTCTGCTAATCGCCCCAAAGGTGACCCATCGCAGTGACCAAATCACCTTCGGGCTGATTAACGCACGAGAGTTCAAGAATTCATGAGGAGTGTCCCAAAACCCCTTATGTTGAAAATGTAGAAAGTCCCAAAATGCCTGAGATATGTACCAAAGTTGAAAAAATATTATTATGTTATACAGCTTACTGGTATTTCTCAGTTCACGGGTTGATTTGAAGAGTGCATATATGTCTTGGTCCATCACATCGCCGCGCCAAGCTCCGGAGGTAAGTATGGGTGACGGGGATGGGTGGCAGGGTGCGAGTATTGGTAATGGGTTGCAGGTGGGAGCTAGACACTACGAGAAACTGTTTCCTTTTTTGTAGATAAAAAAATACCACGGACCATTTTTCCCTTAGAATGTGGCACGCTGGATGTGCACTATGTGCCACCAATGGCTTTTGGGGCAGCAGTAGCCGACGGGATTGGGCACCCTGTCGCAGGAATAAAGGCGGGTGTTACAGAATGACGGGAGTGAGTTCTTATTGGCCCCTGAAACAATGGGGGACCGAGGTCGACGGGTTTCCAGACCCCGCTACATAAACATGGTGGAAGATATTAGGAATGCATAACTTTGTCACTCTGTTCACAAACAATATCAGGGTTTTTTACATCCCACCCGCAATTGTGGGTCACTCTCATTGCAGCAGATGGCTGATGCTGCAATGACGGCAGCCCTTGATTGCAGCGTGAATTGTCAGTAGTTGGGCAAATATTCTGAACTATTGTCACCAGCAGCTGCAATATTTATTTGATTGTGCACAATCAATATAAAATGGTACATCCTGTCTGCCCCATTTCATATTAAACCTCAGAACCTACTGTCCATGCAGGGTAATAGCCTTCACTATCACTCCTTTTTTTCCCTACTACTATCGCATGAGTAACCATTATACCCTTCACTTTGTCACAGCCATGTTGAAATATTTATGGTTTTGGTGCTGCTATCTCAGTTGGAAAATATTCCACATTTCCACCACCATTTCGGAAAAATAAAACTTTCCACAATATCCCTCTTGAACCTCCCCCTCCCATCAGTCTCACTTCAGTTCCCCCACAACCTTGAACTGTTACTATGCTAAGTAGAAGTTCTCCATTCACCTTGTTTATTCTTACAGGAACTTAATCTTTATCATCATTCCCCTTGTCTGGTCTCCAGCTAAGACATATCTGTGCCTTGAGTAGATACCATAACATCTGTCCTGTCATTCTGGAATCATCCTGATCACCCTTGTCCTTATCTTCCTGAGGTGAGATCCTCAGCTCAGAACCTGAACAGTACCCAGTAGCCTCATCAATCTATAAATAAAGAGTAAACCCTTTTCTTTCTGCTATCAGAACCCCTTCTGCACATCCTATATCCTATTTGTTTTTAGATGCCTCACTGTACTAGCTGATTGTTTGTTGAGTCACTAATGACGAGTACGATCCCTTTTCAGC